>OW121796.1:5142500-7685000 GCA_933228885.1 Leistus spinibarbis | reverse complement strand
AAAAAATATCTAATTTCAAAAAATATATATTTTTTAATAAATAATTATAACTACATAATTTATTTGAGTTTTCTGTCTTTATTATACGGTAAATGTATTTACTTGTAATTAATTTGCTCATACAGTAAAATTTTATATAGCATATTTTACGCAAGTACGATTTATCAACAGTAAATTATCCGGTAATAAAATCTATTTATATTAAAAAAAGTTTATCTGGAGCTAACTACATTGATTTGGCTGTATTAATTTATTAGTAGTAAATCCAAATTGATTAAAGTAAATCCTTTTCTCAGTGTTTTTGTATTGTTTTCTACTATTTATGAACATATATAATCTAACCTAAATAAATCTTACATTTGCCGAAGATAGTTGTGAATTATTAATAATTACGGTTTATTTTGATAAATTCTTACAAATCAATCACTTTGGATTTTTATTTGGTTAGTATTAATAATGGCTAATTATGATTAAGATAATCCGATGGATTACTAGAATATATATAAGGAAGCATTGTACTAATTTTACTGAAATCACACGTTTGATATCATTTAATACATAACCATCTTTAAAGACTGTATTACGCTGAATAGACCAATTTATTTGTTAAAAGAAAAGTCAATAACATCGCTGCTGAACGTCGCCAATGTCTTTTATAGAGTGTGTAACTTGTTACAAATATCTGGTGTTGAAAACTTGCTCGATTTGAATGGAATCAATTCTTTTTGTTGGCAGGCGAAGGCGTCCCGTCCCGATTTGCATGTTCAATTTTACATTGCAATTTCAATGCAGCTATTTGTCAACAAAGGGCATTGTATGATTTACGGCATCTATAGCAAGTCATTAGTGAATATAATGTAATGCTATTTATCTAGGAACTTTACAACTTTGACATTATTGATTCTAAGTAAAAACTGTCAAAGTTTACGACACGCTCAAACTGGTATATCAAACTTATGAATTTCAAACGTAGCACTAAAATTAGGTCGAACTAAGTAACTTGAGTTATAAGAATATTAGTGTTTAGTTTAACTCAGTCGTTTATTAATTATTCTCACCATTTGAGTCTATTTTGTTTCTCTGTCGAAATGTTGTCAGGCATAGGTCTTACGATTTATTAAATATTAACTCTATAGATGCGTATCTATGCAAAACATAAATAAGAACATATAAGATATTAGGTAGCAGTTTTCTCGTAACTGGTACATTTTATGAAGAAAGTTTTCAAACAAAAGTTGTGCAAAATATTAATATCTTTCATTATGAACATAAGTATTTTTGCCATAAGTGCAGCCGTTCAAGTGATATTGGACATAAAATGTATAGGGTAAATGCACTTCTGGTTTGAATATTTTTTTCAAAAATGGGAGGTGCACATCTAGGCTATATACCAGTTTCAAGTTTGAAGTTTCACAATTTTACGTTCAGTTTTGGCTCTAAAGTGTTTACAGACACACAGACGTTATTCCGAAAATAGACACATTCAATTCAGGCAACGTGTATATCGGTTGAAATGTCGAGTTTGAAATTTTTCATGACTACAAGATTTACTTATTACTGCATATAAGATAATAAAAACTATCTGTTAATTATTTTTTGAGTATGACCTTAACTTTATTATATTTAATACCCTTAAAAAAGCATTAGTATCTAGTAGATATTAAAAAGTTAACAAATATAATGGTTACAACAATAAATCAGTGTTGAATAGTCTTCATGGTAACTCAATATATAACAGAATGTATAAATGAACAATGTAACAGTTTCTTTTGTAGTCGGACGACAGAGTTACATTTAATTCATTGGCCGTGATCTTGTAATAAAAGATATAGACGTACCGAATCCCCTTTTCTGTATAGAGCGGAATAAAAACAAAACATATATATGATAAAGGTGAGATTCTTGAATAATTTCAAAAAGTACATGACTGCACAAGAATGTTTGTTTTTGTATTTTTACTTTTACCCATATCAAAAACTTTCTACGGACACTACGACATTTTTTGTTATTTGTTTCATAGCAATGGTAACATCAATTTATAATACAATTAAATTATATTATATATATAGGTCCGAAAATGCAAAATTATTTATTATTTATCAGTAAGTTTTAATACCATTGATTTGAACCACCCGATTTAGAGTTACGACGTGAGCTACATCATGAGTGAGATGTACTATAGAAAATTGCATAAAAAAAGAGAAATAATCGGTGCACATTCAGCGGTTAAAGTTTTAGCTAAAAATGTCCATTAAAAAGTTGTTCTTCAAGAATTTTTTTTAGATCGTTAACGTTTCGCCGCACAGTTTACATAATACGTAGTTATAGGTACTGAACCACCTTTCGAAGCTCGTTACCAGAGTTATGGATTGGTTTTCCAGCCCGTTTTTCGCACACGTTGAGCGTAGAGTGATTGGAGTTTAACCTCTTCCAATCCCTAGCGCACAATTCCAATCCAGACGACACAACTTCAACAGATACGACGTCCTTTGTTGAATCCAAATATCACTGCAGCGATCTTTTAGTTTTATACCACCTTTTCAATTTTTGTTTTAATATTAATTCAAATATAATTGGATGCGTTTGAATAAAATTTTGATCATTATTAAATAAGTGATTATGGTAAGATGAATCAAGAAAGACATAAATTGTAACACATATTTTCGAAAATTTATAAAGATATTCATAATATGTAAATTTTTGAAATTTCGTTCGAATTGCTCGAAATTTCAATGGAAATATCCGTTTTGAGGATCCTTGAATCCATTTTGACTATTATGTCAATGATACTGTTTGACTGTGTGTGAACGCTCTTAAGCCTATATCACTGAATATAAAAATATTGTAAGAAACCAGAATTTCTTGGTTTATTTTACATTTCAATATTATATATATATATATATATATATATATATATATATATATATATATATATATATATTTAATTTAATATCGTATCTTTGGGGTTGAGACTAAACATCTGGTGCGTGCACGTATGCGTCTGATATATGTGGAATTTTGGGTTAATTTGTGCAATTCTGTCTGAAGATAAGTATGCTCAGCCTCTGGGTTAAGCACAAGTTTGAACGCGTCGCTACAAAACTATGTTGCGAGGGGTGAAATCAGTATATTTTCACCCAGTGGGTGGCTGAGTTTTGTAATAAAAGCAGAATTTTAATACAGAAATGGGGAGTTGGTTCGCGTATCGGGTCCACGCCAGTCGGAAGTTTCGTGCTCAAGTGCAAAATGTAGTGTTTTAATTGTTCGGACTTAGTATAGTTTTTACGTAAATATTTGTGGGACTGAAATGTTTGCGGACTTAATTAATGTTTTGTTAATTAAATAATATTTTATTTTATTTGTGTATTTTATTTTTTTAATCCACATCACACTCAAAAAAGCGAACATACAGAGGGGTTGGATTCTTACAATATGATGTTTTGAATTTAAGATTTATAAATCTTAGGAAAGAAAACCAATTTTTGAAAGGATATTTCCACCGAAAGTGCTTGGTTACAATAACCTTTTTGTGTATATCTCGAATACGACATGAGACTAGTATTGATATTGTTCCATGGTTGCAACAGCTATTTAAAGTTTACAAATATGATGAAATTAAGTATAGGAAAGTCGAATGAAGAGCTCTACAGTTTTTTTTATTACTTATACGCATTAATATATAATTATGAAAAATGTAAAAAATAACCATTTATTGTAATATCAATAGAAGAATGCACTCAATAGTGGTATTATTTTTAGAATGCGACCTAGATTTGGTATAACCTTGTGCTTGCTGTGATAGGGGAAGAAGAATAACGGAGAATCCATGTGGCATGATGCCAGAACACTGGTAATCCCGAATAGGGCGGATTCGTGACTGCGGAACTGAAATATTGGCTTGGTTCGCGTCTTGCGTTCTCTGTACTAGGACGAAAATTTCGTTATGCCTTTTTGCGTAACTTTTCAACCAAATCTTACATACATACATAAATACGTACTTTAAATGCACACATTGATAGGTTGATGCAGTCCAAGTATAGTTACCGAGTTGGACAAAATATCCGAAACTACTACAGATCAATGATTCAACTGATTTTTACTTTCTAGTACGAAAGTATATAAATTTTATTTATAAGGTAGTATTGACTATCCCAGAAACGTTTCTCACTATTTTCGAAATGATTTCTGTGTGTGAGAAAAATTCATAAAAATCATCCTTTGTTTGAATGAAGGATTGTAAATACCCCCTTAATATTATATTTTACAACTCATATCATTTACTTAGCAAAGCAAATAATTACGGCCGATAATAATCTGACAATTAGTTCAACTCAATCGATCGGTTCTGAAACGTAGCAGTTGTGCTAATAATCTTCTGATGGGCTTTAATAATATAGACTAATGATATTAATTTGCAATTTAAGTAAAATTGCATAGCTAGTTACCAACTACAAATTAGCTGGATGCATTCTATTGGTATTTAGACATTGTTGAACATTGCAGTAGTCTATTTCTGTAAAGCCGGAGAGGAGATTTGTACCAAATTCATTTGTATAGTTATTGAGTGCACCAAGCTATTTAATAGAAATGGGTTTCAATCAAGAGGGCTTTAGGTTTGTATGGTTAATTGTAAAATATACGGTATTCTGTTCGGGATGAAGCACTATTCGTACATCAATTTACCAAGTTTTAATGATTGAAAAACATTGTTGTGTTCTGTATGTAAATAATAACATCCACTCTAATTGGCCCATGCATTATAACTAAGGTATGTATATGCGAATTGAACATACTCTAAAAGTATAGACAAACCAGTATATGAAAAAGAAACTCCAGTGGCCTATCTACATTTATGATTATGTGTTATTTTCCTTTAATAATACGATTGCTATGAAATCAATTTTCAAAGACGATTTTTCAGTAAATGGTACATTATTAAAAAAAACCACTTCTAAAACAAAAGTTGCTAGAAATGTATATATCTTCAACATTTATAATAAACACGTGACACGAGTAAACATGCATTTCCAGTTGAAATATCATCTAAAAAATAGGAGGCTTATTTGATTTTGTGTGGAATTCGCATGGTGACCTCATGACCTTCGAGTTATGGATTTTGTAAAAAAAACCTTGAGAACTCGAATCCACCCGTGTTTGAGATTGCGCCATTGATTTGTAAAATAAAGGTTGAAATATTTAATTTCACTAGAATAATTAATATGGTTTATTGGACTGTCTCGTAATTACAGTCAGCTATGAAAAGTGACCCTTTTTACTTTCGTATACGCAGTAATAAGTAAGTAATATTTCGAACTCGAGATTTCAATAGACCATCTCTGATTTGAATGTGACTATTTTGTGTGTCTCTGAACGCTCTAGGACCAAAACTGTCGAACGCAAAATTGTGAAACTTCAAACTTAAGACTTGTGTATATGGTCTAGATATGCACCTCCCATTTTTAAAAATAATATACAAACCAGAGGTGCATCTATGCATTTTTGTCCTTTCTCCAATAATACTAGAACGGCTGCACTTATGGCAATAATATTCATATGTTCATAATGAAAGAATTAATACTACTACGTAAAAGAAAGTCAAGTGCAGCCACTCTACATTTTTTCAGTATGGCCGGTAATAGCGTTTTAAATTGAAAATAAAATATATGTAGTATAATCCATAAGACATATTATATGTTATATGGATAATGTTAGAAAAGTGAAAATTGTTTTATGGAATTTATGTGAACCTCATTCTATGAGAATAGCATACCAACCTTTAGCTGATTTATCGGGGTTCGTTTAATACATAAGTTTACATTCGTACCCCGGATACCTACTACTTTCGCATTACATACTACGCAATGATATAGGTGGCCATGTATAAGAGTCATCTACTAAACATTAGTCTCACGTAATATCTTCAACTTTTTATCGTCTGTAAAAACTTTTAAAGTAAAATTTAATCAGAAAATGAGAGAGATTTATTTTGTCTATTTAATAAAATAAAGTTAATTGCACGATTGCGTGACGTCTCCTCAAAAACAGTGCTTAAATCAGATACAAATAATTTAAATTTAGAATGGAAAGAAGTTTGATGATCTTGTTTTGAATTTAAGTTATAATTGAAAGAAAATTCAGCTTGAACAAAATTTAATTAATTCAATACTTTCGGTGACATATTTTCAAATATTATAAAGAAAGAAAACAGAAATGGTTTTACAATATATACATATGTGTCGATCTCTCGGTTTACATAACAATTTTTGGACAAATGTTTATTATACAAGTTGAAGATATAAAAATTTCTAGCAACTTTTGCTTGAATAAGCATTTACTTTCTTTTACGAAGTAATAAGTAAGTCTTGTAATCATGAAACGAATATACAATCGAATGTAACTATTTTCGGCATGACGTCTGTGTGTCTGTCAGTCTGTCTGTGAACGCTCTAGAGCCAAAACTATCGAACATAAAATTGTGAATCTTCAAGCTTAATATATATATGGTCTAGATGTACACGTCTTATTTTTGAAAAGAATATTCAAACTGGAAGTGAATGTTTACTCTATGCATTTTTTGTTCTTTCTCCAATATTACGGCTGCACTTATGGCAAAATTAGTTAGGATTATAATGAAAGATATTAATATTTCGCACAACTTTTGTTTGAAAAGCTTTTTCAAAAAAATTACCAGTTACGAGAAAACTTCATATTTATGTTGTCATAGAAATACATTTATGAGATAAATTATTCTTTAATAAAGCGAATAAACTAAGTCTAAATAGAAATAATTTATATGCCATTTTCGACCGGTGAACAAAAATAGATCAACTGAGAACGTGTAAAATATTGTAATATATTTTGGAAAACAGTACGTATTAAAAATTGTATTTGAATACATTAATTAAATATTAAAGAACCAATCAATCTATATTTTATATTGATGAATCAGTATTTGATAACATAATAAAATAATAAGCTAACAATTTCAGAGTATTACTGTGGAGTATTGATATTTTTTGACCGTTTGTTTGGGATATAATTCTAATAAAAATTACGTAAAAGAAAATCGAGTTCAGGCCACTCCTCATATTCTATTTTTAATATTTTGAAATTATGCGTCAATTTGTTCGCTAACCAAAATTAGATTAGGTACAGCAAAATTGTAATGGTTTTAGTTTTAAAAGCAAAATTAATATGTTAATTACCTCAATACATTATAGCGAGTTCGTATTTAAAAAAAAAAATACATTAAACTCTACATTTTATCCATAGTATATTTTGATATTACATATTTCATCGTGGCCTATCTTCAACTATAAACTGTGAATATCCGGCTTTGTCGACCATAATTACGAAATGAAATAGCATTTCACGCTGAGTGCGCAAAAAACAGTAAGTAGAAAAGGTACAGGAAAAAAAAAATGAACTAGAATATTTCCAGTCGACTAAATGCCATACACAGCACCTGAGTGGGGTTCTCATTGGCGTCGTGCCGTGTGGAAATGGGTCGCGCGCGGGCCTTCGAACGGCTAGGGCCGCCGCCGATGCCGCATTGCGTTACGGCGAAATGTGGCAGTGCGCGCGAGTGTTGGGGCCTGCCTTGGAAATCGACCGACATCCACGACACAGACCACACGATGGTTGACCTTTTATATTCCGAAATGTGTTACATTCCCCTGAACCCTCCCACCCTAACAACCTAGACAATGTGAACACAACAGATACACATCATCATCCTTAGTCCCCATTCCACTCTACCCCTCTGTACCAAAGCCCCCCGAGAGAGCTTAAATTTAGTCCCCCCCTTCTCTGCTTTTTAATTCGTCGTACTATACTACAAGACAGCTATAGTGTCCGGCCCTGGGTCTGTAAAATTCTCGGTTCAATAATCATGCTAGTGCCAAAATTATAAATCTATTCGCTCTTATACTTCCAGAGTTATAGGGCCCTAAAATTAGAAGTCCTCCTTAATACGTGCTTTAAGGAAAATTTTGGAAAATTATAAAGTAAAAAAAAAGCTAGTGGCCTTCACTCGACTATCTGTAGTATTTAGCTTTAAATTTGTTTTAAATTCACCCTACGCTTGCTATGAAATTAAATCAATATGTACTGTAATTAGGGAAACGTAAATATATTATTATTATTTTCAAATGCTATTTGTATTTCAAAAAAACTTTAAACAAAAGTTGCATATGTAACAATTTTTCTCTAACTTATGCCGTTTCCGACATTTATCAACAACGTTTTTACTTTCGTATACAAATGTATGTAAAGAAATATTGTAATAATGTAAATTTTCGAACTCGAGTTTAACGATGGATAAATAGAACATACAATATCCAACAATTTTAGTATTGTAGGGCAACGAAAAACATCAAAACGACTTTGTCCCCTGTGTACGCTATCTCTAGGTGTAAAACAACCCCCTTTGTATGTGATGTGCTACATCATTCATCATTATGTATAATTGAAATACATCAACATATATTCTACCCCATTGGTAGGCATTGTTGAACGGGAAACTGGCTTAAGTATGCCCGACTACATAAAGCCAATTATGCAAATGTATATAAGGTAATCTTGTAATCATGAACATTTTCAAATTCAGATTTTAACGAAAATACACGATCCCATTAATTTTTTGTTGCATTTAATCGCAATATTAAATACATTTTCTTTATAATAAAGACAGAAACTTGAAATAAATACTGTAGTTGTAATAAATAGACTAGTTTATTAATAATGAATAAATTGAGTAATATTAATGACATTTTTACGAAGAAATGCTCAAATAAAGATGTATTATTATTTATATATTTATAAAGACAATTTCCTTATTTATCAGTGTTGAAATTAACAAGGAATTCTCTAACTCAATATTGTTGGGCCTTGCTCTTTTGTTCAAAACAATTTATAAAAAAAAAATCAACTGCAGTGATAATTCACACGAAGGGGAAATATATATAAACTGATAAACAATTTCTCCACATGTCATTACATATCACTGGTACATAAACGAATTTATTTTCGGAGGGGACACTGAGAATACAGACTTTTGATGTCCGTCAGCATCGCTACATGTATGTACAAAGGAATAATGTACAAAAGCTATTATGTACAATATAGTGCGAACAGTACTATACTAACCCTCGGTTACGATGCTAACGCAAACATTTATATATACTGTCAGATTATAATAATAATACACTGGGTGGCTACTGTTTGACCTACTGTAAGCGTACGCCCCCCGGGGCGAAGCTCGACTATAAAAAGGTCTGCAAACCAGCACGCACCCGTCCCTTCCGATTCCACCTTTATTGTTTGCTGTATTTTTTACTTTCTTATACGTTATTTATAAAGGAAATCGACTGAAATTTTATTGGTAATGGAATGGAATTTCTCTAAATTTATTTTGGCTACTTTCTGGAAAATATGTTTGTGTACATTTTATCTCTAGAAAATACAGGGTTTCTTCTTTAAATATCAGTGGTTAAAAAAATGTTTTCTATATAAATTAAAAAATTAAAACGTTCACTCAATAGAAAATACGACGAGCTAATGGCATTGGTGCCTGTATCATTACTAAACATATTGATAAAACACAATAAAACTATATTATATATAAAAAGTGAAAACTAAAGAAAAGAAAATTAAGTTTAATGAAGATTTCTTTTTCAATTAAAATTTAAAAATTTGAACGAAATTCGTATAAATAATAAATGCGGTTACCTTGAAATTTCAAAGCTTGCTTATTAAACCCGGTCTGAAGGATTATTCCTTTAGTGTTAAAAGGTCTGGACAATAAAACGAGATTATAAAATGTTGTTAAAAACTACATTTTTGTGATGCAAGAATTCCATTTTAAAATTAATGAACAAACGGGTAATTACACCAAGAAGATAAATGAAATTATTAAAAGTAATTGCTTTTGCAATAACTTATTTTATCTTTCTTTTGATAACGTGCAAAGCGCTTTTATAAAAATCGGAAATTATGTGTTACGATCTTGGGATTACGAAAAAGTGCATTTTTGTGGGCGAAAAGAAAAATGTTTTTATCACTGTTACTATAGAACTTTAATTGGCTATATTGAGGTATAATGACTGAATATATCGGAAAATTTCGAGTAATATACTAAATTTCAACATGTCACTGTTAATAAGTGCGATTTTATAAAAATGTATGCCTTTTATTGCCATTCATGCGAGTAACAGTCATCTCTTTTTAATTAAAATGCCCAATAACATGAATTCTGTTGCTCTTTGAGAGAAATTATAAAATATAATAATTACAATAAAGCATTAATGAATGTATGGGTGAAGCACTTTTCATTAATATTAAATTTAAAATTGAAAATGTTACATTTTACAATCACAAAAAGTGGACTACTCATAAATTTAATATTAAACAAGATTTGGTACGAACAACGCTCCGATGCGTCCAACTCACCATATACGATGCGAGCACCGGTTTTTAATTATTATGTCTTTTTGATTAGCAATTTGAAAAAATGTTAATGAAAAATAGATATACAAAGTCTTAGAATTTTTTGTAGATTACTTTGATAAAAAAATATTTGTGCATATTTTAAAATTCAAAATTATAATGTTTAATATATTTGGGTAAACAATAAGAAAAAAAAATGAAATTCTGTCAACCATGAATACAAAACTATCATAAAATAATAAATATTTCTTACTAGTGGGCAATATGTGCCCATAACATATACTCCTCTCCGATCTATCTGTCTAATTGAATAATTTGCCGGGTGGTGATTTTTCATCTAATGTTTTTGTAAATGTACATTTCTATTACAAGATTTATCCTTGTGAACACATTTTTGTATTGTTGTTTTCTTCTTATGTCTATAGAAAGATACCTTTTCACCTTTATTATAATCTACTTTATTATTCACACGATATGCAACAAACTGTCGGCATTTTAACGTTTATTCAAAAATTAAATAATGGATACGTGAAGTTATCTGTACTGTGATCGTTGTGATTATAAATTTACTTACTAATGCTTCTTACAATTCATACAACATATTTATTTTGACATTTAATAAATGTTACTTTCTATAGTCTTAAAAAAATGAATTCAGTTAAAAAGCATTCAAAACGAGTCATCACAGTTAAATAAATATATCTAAAGATAAAATGCAGTTTTACCATTATGTCGTCTACTTCTATTCCACTTAAGCAGGTCGACTGCTCCTTTTCACATCGTTGCTTATTATCGCTCGATAATCGAAGTTGATTCAAGTGCCTACACTCTAAACTTCTTGAATGAAAAAACTTACTCGGTTCAAGTAGCAAGAACATTAAAATAACACGGAATTTCACTACTTCCAAATTCAACTGAGAAATTGCTCACTCACAATACCAATGACTTTACATAATTATGCAAAAAAAAATTGCATTTGTTAACATTTTATTACTTTGTTTTATTTTACAAATTTTGCTTAAAATCTTTTCAATAATTTACTGTTAATTTCAAACTATTTATACATTTTTCCTATAGTTTTATTCTCCAAAAAGAAATGTTTCTTTGTAATGAATTTTAAAAAACGGAGCAGCCTGCACTCGACCATTTTATACTTAGTTTTCACTACATATGTAATATCGCTTTATTATGTCTTTAAATTTATTCTACCATTGCCATGAAACAATATCAACATGTGTAGTGATGTGTAGCGAAACGTAAAAGTAACATGGTAATTTTCAAAGGCATTTTTTTAGTAAATGGTATATATACAAAAAAAACCTAAAAATTAATTTCAATATCTTCTACTTTTATAAGCATTGCTTTTTCTCTAACTCATGTCATTTCCGGAATATTAAAAAAGTAGCAAGAGTTCTGGTTGAAACCATAGGAGGTATATACAAATAAATTAAATTCAAAACATCATATTTTTATGTTCAACGATATTGAATTAGAGCATTCTTTCTCTCACACACACACGCGCACACACACATGCACAAACAAATAAATAAATAAATAAATAAATAAATAAATACAGACGTCAGCGAGAAAATTACCAAAATGAATCCAACGATCCTCAAAACGAATATGTTCGTAAACATTTCGTGGTTGATTTTAT
Source organism: Leistus spinibarbis (assembly GCA_933228885.1). Classification (NCBI taxonomy): domain Eukaryota; kingdom Metazoa; phylum Arthropoda; class Insecta; order Coleoptera; family Carabidae; genus Leistus; species Leistus spinibarbis. The sequence goes on along the minus strand of OW121796.1, from coordinate 7,672,897 downwards.
TTGGGATTACAATATTATTTGTTATATATTATGTATAAAAAATTAAAAAATAGTGCGGAATTTCCCTCGTAAATATGCACAATTCCTATCCTTTTACCAGTCAAGTACAGAGAGAAAAGTCAACACTAGGTAACATTTTTCAGACGCCAGAAAAATCAATATGATCTCCCGTGGATAAAGTAAAAATGTTAAAATTTCAGTTATGTAACTAAAACTTCATATCTACACGTAGCGTGTTTGTGCTATAGCTATCGTTATAATATCGACTATGCGGCAACAGCTAACGTACTATAGTTCGCGTGAAACTAGGTCACAGTATTTACTGATTTAGTTGAGGTTAATTTATGTTAGTCATGGAATAAAATAAAAAATAAATGACATTTCCTGGTGAAAAAAAAAAGTGAAAATATTGATCCTTTGGCTTCAAATTAAAGTAACATAATACATTGGTTTTAATTTCACAAATTATTTTTTGATAGATAATCTAAGTTTCGCTATAATTAAAACCAAGAATATTGTCTTATTTTATTATTATGTTTAACAATTCAAGAACTAACATCTTTGCACGTATTTGGAATATGCAATACGGCTGTTTTATTAAAATTTTCTTCAGCGGAAATTAGATATCCAGAAGAGACAATCGGATTATTAAAGATATAAATGTAATTGTATTACCTTAACTACGTTTTGCTACCATTCTTCAAGTGATTCTTAACATTGATCAATTACCTGGAAATGAAATACAAAATTAATCATCTCATTATAATATTATAAACACAATAAATAAATAATATATTTAGTTCAATATTTCATTTGACGTAAATTTTCGTTATATTATTCAGAATTATTCTTTGTTGTTTTTTTGATCATTATTTTTACTTTCTTGAACGAAATCTAAAAGGAAGTATTGTTATAATGGACATTTTAACGGATAATGGCATAATTATAAACCATATAACTAAATAAAAAAATGAGGAGTGGCCTGCATTCGACTTTCTTTTACGTAGTGTTCATTAGAAATATATATCTCAAACAAACTGTCAAAAATAACAATACTTCACGTGTATATCCGTTGAAATATCCAGTTTGAACTTTATCATGATTACTTACTTATTACTTCGTAAATGAAAATAAAAATAAATGGTAGTAATATTGGTTTAACAATCACTTGTTTCTAAGTTGAAACTAATATAGAAAATATTAATATTATGTCGACAGTAAAAAGAATGAATAAACAAATAAACAGAGTTTGTTTATTTTGACAGTTTACTAACACGTACGTTTATGTCCGTGTGGGCATATGTCACTCTTACAACGCTGTTAGGATGTATATATCCCAAGTTGCTATGGAGCAAATATTTATTTAATGTGAGTGTCGAAGCGTACACATTATTCTACGAGCGATGTTCCCTGTATATTTTATACACACTAATTTAATACGTGTAAATACCGGTTCAGCGGGTTATTTCAATTTAATTCTATCGAATCAATAAAGGATTAAACATTCTATAGGAATTAACATAATTCACTTTTTACTTTCTTATACAAACGTATATATGAAAGTATTGGAATCATTGCTGTACTCGAGATTTTAACGGGAATGCCGTCTGTCTGTGTGTATATCTGTCCGTCTGTGTGTGTGTGTAAGTTAATTTTAAAATGAAGATAATAAATACTTGTATTTTTCTTAAAATCATGAGTTTTTCTTTTACAAAAATCGTTTTTGAAATTTGCAGTTTGAATAAAGTAATTCAATTTTACCGCTAAATAAATGTGGTAATGTGTTAATGTAAGCCAGTCTTTTATTTTTACTCCTCCGAATAATAAAACAAACTATAGGCGCCATAAGTGCCATAAAAGTGTTGCACTAATTTAAGGTTTTAGTGGTTTGTTATTATATGTTCTCTTCGTGACTTCGTCTATGGAAACAAGAACTTTTATGCGTTCTCAATATCTAATTCCTTTTTCATGGATTCATTTTTTATATTTTGACTGGTTCAATACGTGTTCTGTCGATTGTATCTTATTACTTATGCATGTTTGTGACTTCGTATTTTTCATTAAATTCCCTGTTTGCCATTGCTGAGAATTATTGATTTTTTAAGGTTTTGAATTTTTTATATCCTTCCTCCGGAAATCAATTACAATGGCATGTCAGCATATATAATACATGCTCTCGCTGTAGCGTCGACAAAGTAACGTTTCATCAAAATCCCTGATACACATTTAGTGAACTGCAAATTACATCCAACATTCTGTTTCTCGTAAAGTACCTATTTAATTTCATGGACGACGACTAAATCCCGATTTACAAGTGAATTAAATCAATTGCCAATTGAATTATTATCTCGGTTTTTACATTGTGGATAAATTTGATTAAATATTTCTTTAAAAACAATCTAGTGCCAATATCATTTTAGTAACCTCCCAAATAAAATAATGATCCATCATTACGAATATGTATTTCTGCTAAAAACTCGAATTCGAACAAATTCGTGTTTATACTTCCTTATATGTATATTCGTATAAGTAAAAACAATAAAAAATGATTAAAACCATGTTCAAACAACAAGCTATCTGTGTAGACCGGTGGGAATCTACAATAACCCTAGAAAGTTACTATATCCAAGGTCATTTTGCCCACGAGTTCACGGCGTAGGTTCTAACTGGAAAAATTCAAGTGAGAATTCTAGGTTCATTTCATTTTGTCAAATATTATACATTCTACACGTCATAAATTGCCTTAAAAGCTTGTGCTTCCCTGCCTTTATATATTATTTTCGAGATAACAAAAACAGAAGAAGATAAAAATATTCATCATTAAATGTATGGAAAGAAATCTTTCTATTTTTAAAAACAAATCTATATATACCAGAATAAATGTTGAGATTCACTGTCCGTGTCAGCTATTTAATAAATGCAGCTAGCAAATGTATTTGTAACACAAAAATTCAACAACAATAACAACAAATCAGTTGCATTACAGGAAGTATACTCGTACCTCATTTATGTGTTTACCCAACAGAAAAGCCACATGATGTCCGTGTCAGATTCAATTAGATTTTTCCACATCTATTGAAACAAGTGCACGTAATTGAAACTATGTTCTTCAATACCGTATTTTTAAACATTTCACATATATCAAAATAAAACTAGTATAGGTACCAATGCTTTCAGCACGCCAAATAATTAGGATCGCCATACGTATATACGGGACTGTCCCGTAATTCACTACTCAGTTCCGTATTACTATTTGTCCCGTTTTCATACTAAACTCTACGTGTTCATTTTATTAGATTGCTTAAACATTATTTATTTTTTATCTGCGTAAATTAAACCATTACCTACCCACTTATTTCATGTTTAATTTATTTAGAACAAACGGTTCCGTATCAATACTTGGCAAATTATGGCAACCCTACATATAATCTATTTAGTGCATTGTAATTTTATTTTTTATAATTGTCATAATTTAAAAACATGTTATATATATTAAGAAGTCTTACAATTTCTTGTAGACTGTTATGGTATACTCAAAACAAAAAGTTATAGCATATTCTAAAATTAAAAATTATTACTATTGTGGCCTTTGGGTTAACAATATGTAAAATGTTTAGATGTTGGTCATAATAATTAAAAACCGCTATTCGCATCGCATATATTACTTATAAGGCGAGCTGGACGCATAGGTGCGTTGTACCTAAGCTTGTTAAATGAAGAAACCCTATTTATAACCACTGCATTTTGATAAAATGATAATAGACAATTAAGACATTGCTATTGATTAATACTATCAATTTAAAAATTATTACATTTAATTATTTTGTTCTGGTCTTTGAGAAAAGTAATCTATTTTTTTAACTGCTATTTGTAACCCCCCCACCCCTTAAATACTTACTGTACGAGCTAATAAAAATTAAACATTACCTAATTGGCATTAGGAACGTTAAAATATGGTTCAAAAGGAATAATAAATGTTGAAATCCGTCATATTACTTTTATGTTGAACGCTGAAATTAAAATCTTTGTAATTTTATTTTTGCTAAGATAGGCAGGCCATTGACCATTAGATACGCATGTCATAACTTGAACAGTATTTCACAAGAATCAAAGTAAGCAAGTTTCTTTGGCGTAAAAGCAAACTTGAGATAAATGTTGGAAATAACCCGAAGATGATGTTGACGAGAATGGGCATACGTGAATCGCATACCGCTTTGATGAGAGAGAGACGGAGTATCTGTTCGTGCGTGCATATACCTCGTTAAACGAGATACGTGTATGTGAATAAATCATTATCTAAAAAATCGCTTTTCAGCAAGTCTCCTCTCATTAAAACTACGATAACCGCCCTATCAAAGAAAAACTGACGTGTGATTTTTCATCATATCGAACACTAAACGTAGATGCCTCATCAGAAATATCAAACACATATATGTCACACGTGAACAATTTGCATTAAAAATGTTTAGTATATTTAATTTCATATTTTTTAAATCTGCAGTTGTCTTCACTCGACTTTCGTCACGTTTCACTATCTGTAGTAATGCTTTATTTTGTTTTAAATTAAAATCAATATGTATTATAATTATAAGGAAACGTAAATATAAAATAACCAGTTTTTTCAGTAAATAGTACGCTTTTCGAAAATAATAAAATCTAAGCAAAAGTTTCTAGAAAATTTAACGTTTACAAGAATCACTATTTATTTAGAAGAATCTGTATTTATTTATATTAGTAAATCATTTGCTTTTCGAAACAAGTGTTGCTAGAAATTTTAATATCTTCAACTTTTACGAAAATCCTTTTTTCTCCAACTCCATTCTGAGATATTGAACAAGTAACAAGTGTAAACAGTATTTTCTGGTAATGATAATGTTTTTATAAAGCTTTTACTCTACTTTCTTGCACATTCATTATCTCTGTATTAGCGACTGGCTAACAATGTATAGTACATAATTCTTAATTAATTAAAACATTTCCTATTATAATTGGTAAAATATATAATATTCCTCCACTAAATATAATTTACGAATGTATCTTGTCGTAAATAAAAGTAATAAGTATCTATAATCGGATTATGGCCAACATATAGCGCGTTATTATTAAACTTTTATGTACTTTCTCTTTTCACAAGCAACCCAGCTTTATAATTTAGGCTTTTAATTTATTTAAATCCAAAAGTAATATTTTTACAGGAGTGACGTATTTTTGTTTGGGTGTTTAACGAAAATTTATTTTAAAATTTGGTATTTAAATTCATTGAATAATATATACAGAATTAATTTCTTTTCTTTTTCAATATTTTAAAGTTCTTTTATAATTGAATTAGATATATATTATTTGGGCAAAATTGTTTGCCAAATACAAGCATAACATGTCAATGAATTGTACTACAAACGCAAAATGCATAACTAAATCTGTACTATATATTCGTTGAATTGCAACCAAAAAGAAAATAGCATCCGCTTTGTTTAAAAATGAATAAACGGTTGAAGTCAACTTCCGGATGATACTTGTAACCGTAACATTTGATGCTGTCGACCTAAAAACAATCGTTCCGTGTTAACTACACTAACGGTCCAAAGTTCAATTTATGATTTACTGCATTTTAATGAAAATACATATGCAAAACGATAAATATATTGGTATAAATAAATATTACGTATTTTCTTGAAAAGAATTGTCAAAAACTCTACTATTTAGCGAAAAATCGCTTTTGAAAATAGGCAAGTTTCATTTCCGTTTCCTTAGTTAGCGCACATATTGATATTGTTTCAAGGTAATAGTAGAAAGAATTTAAAAAACAATATAGCTATAATATACATATAGTAAAGACTAAGTATAAGAAAGTCGATTAAAAGCCACTCAAGATTGTTGATTACTTGTATTTAATTTTTTGTTTTTATGTTATTTTATAATACATATAAATGCATTGATTAGGATATAAAGCAGCCATGAAATTTGAATGTCGGTGTCGTCGTATTTGCATGAATAGTAAAATGTTCTACTTTCAACGCATATAAACAAGGGGTGCAATTCGAAACACCCTGTAAACAATGGCTAGTGCTCGGCGCATTGAACAGATGTTTGGTAGACAGCAAGGGGTTGCACTGACTCCCGCCCGTGAAACGGTACAAAGCAAGCCATTACAGTATACAGCCCCATCCATTCGTTTTTACGTTTTAACTGAAATTACACAGTACGGCCATTAATCTACTATATGCCATTAAAAAATCAATAGTTTATAAAATTGCAACGGAGCTGAAAGTTTTTAATTGGGTTTTTAGTAACTTGACAATATACGTATATAAAAAAAATGATGAGGGCCTGCAATCAATTTTCTTTTACGTATTTGCTTTATCTATTATTATCTTTCAAACAAACTATTTTAAATTATAAGTGCAGCTGTTCTAGTGATATTTGAGATAGAACAAAAATGCATAGGGTAAACATGCACTTCTGGTTTGAATATTCTTTTCAAAAATAAGAGGTGCACATCTAGATCATATACAAGTCTTATGTTTGAAGTTTCACAGATTTACGTTCAACAGTTTTGACTTTAGAGCGTTCACAGACAGACACACAGGCGTCAATCCTAAAATAGTGAGTTATTCTAGATGTTGAAAATGTTCATCATTACAATACTTCATTTTAGACTTAGTCCAAGAATGTAAAAATGATTCTCGTTTATAATAATCCCTAAGTTACTTATCAAGTGTCATAAAAGAGAGACATTAATTTCATTCGTTTTACTATTTGAATTCATTGTACCTTGCGTGACCTTCGGACCGTAGGTGATTTATCAATGATATATACGTATAGCTATAGGCTTGACATATTACTGAAGTTACGTGGATGAACATACCATCTCAAACCCTTATCACGTGTCCGATAATATATCCTCGTACTGTGCATGGGAAATTAATGGATATTAGTCCGTAATGACCGTTACATTGGTCGAACCGTACCAGGGCTTTTCGGCGGACGGACTCCATTAGGTAAACTGACTTTAATTCGCAATCATTTGATCCACCATGTTACGGGACTTTTGCGGGTACATGGATATTATTATATTATCACCCAACACATCTCTTTTAGTCAAGCTTGTATTTTGTATGTACACATAATAATAAAGATAAAGTTGACAAAGATCAGTCCGTTTTGTTCGTCCATTACATTAAAATATAATAACACACTCACTGCCACTCGGTATTCCGACATTATAACAGTGGAGTATAAAATAAACTGAGAATATAAAATACACTAATATATATATATATATATATATATATATATATATATATATATATATATATATATATATATATATATATATATATATATATATACTGACGTATGTGTTTGTGTAAGTGAATGTGTAGAACGCTTTCTTTATATGTAGTCATTATTAAAAAATGCTGTGCCACTGCTAAAGTCAAAAGGCATGTTTCATCGAACTCTGATTCACAATCTAACTAATCAAAGTAATCATGATTATGAGAATCACGTTTCTTGGTTCGTTATTAGTTATCGCTACTCTTCCGATTGTAAACTTTGCAATTATAAATTGACAGTCCCCTTCCCCTTGCGAATCATACAATTTCTATGATTATTTGGATTGAATCACAAAACTGGCGAAGAAACACGCCTAAAGTCTAGCCTCGCCACTGGTTATTTATTAGAATGCCAAAATGATAGTAGTTATTGTAAGGTTATTAATGTGCATTGAATTATCTGTTCAAATAAATAGAAGCAGTAAGTAAATTTATAATTCTGATTTTTATAAGATAAAATGATATTGACAAACAATACAGAATAGAAAACAACAAAATAATTCAATGAAACTGTGTTACTGCTCACGCACTTATTTGTGTGTATATGTAAGAGAAATGCGCTTTATTTATATGGTGCATCCATAATTAGACCTACATTTACAAAGAAAAACATGAAAAAAATCGCCACCAGACCAATTATTCAATTAGACTGATGGGTGGGTGAGGAGTGGATCGTATTCAGTATATGATATGGGTACATGATGCCGACGATTTAATCTATTAGAGAATTACGAATCATAATGTGTAAATATCGAAGTCAAACAAAATGTACATGCGAAAAATATAATACTATCAATTATTGGATTTTTGTTTTTAGCTATTACAATTTAATATCTTAATTGAAAAATTAAAAATTATCAATTTTCATTATAACTGATTGCATATTGTTTTTACTCCAGTAGTTTTTTTTTTAAATAAAACACAAAATGCACAAAAAAAAATAATAACTGCGATGCGTTCAAAAGATTATAACTGGAAATGTATTACGTTTGTATATATGATTTTTTGTTATTTCTGAATTTGAATAATCAACAAAATAACAATAGGAAAAATGAATAATATTCCCAATATGCAATTCATTTGAAATCAAATTGAAAAATAATAACAGACTACTGGGACATTATTGATAGTATAATACTCGGTTATAGCATGGTTACATTTTGATCCAAACGAGATTGGTTTATGATTCATATTTTTAGCTCGTAGTAGCGACGAAAAGTTTCACGAAATATTTCATGAAACCTTGAAAATTTAATGAAACTTTGAAATGCAAATTTTACGTTAGACAGTTTTCGCTCTAAATCGTTCACAGACACACAGAAGTCATTCCGATTCAGAGAGGATCAAATCGTGTATGTCGAGTTCCAATTTTGCATTTTTTACAAGACTTACGTATTACTGCGGATGAGAAAGTAAAGTAAAAGAATTGCAATAATAAAAAAATAAATTAGAGATATGCTCTAATCAAACAGAATGTAAAAATGCACATAGGCCTCAGGGGATGTTGGCCAATATAATATCCCCTGAGGCAGTGTAAATAGTGACGTTTACCTTGAATATACATAGATATAAAATCTATGTATATTCAAGGTAAACGTCACTATTTACACTGTTTAATGAATGTTATGTATAGTACCAACGCAACAAACTGCCTTGCCACTATAAATTGAAATTTCACTAGATGATAAATAAACTCCTGGCATAGCTAGATATAATATGCACATAGCGTAACCTTAGCTAAGTAACTACCATGATTTATATAAGCAAGGCATTTTGCATTTTAATACGTCATTTTAAAGATTCTTATGATAAAATATTAATAGGTTGATTCTGTAAGACAATCCGCTGGTTTCATAAGAGCTGGAGGTATTTACAATCTTTGGGTTGAAAGAATCGATTTCTTTTTTTTGTATATATATATACGCGATTTTCTCGAAACTACATTTTTCAAACTAAGTGTACTATTTTTTCTGGAACTACTGGACCGATTTGCTAGTTCTTTATTTTAAATGAAAGAAAATACAATTTCTTGGAGTTTATGTATACATTTTTATAAATAACTAATATTTATAGCGCCCTAAAGTAAAGAAAAAAAAAACTCTGAAGCCATTTTGTCAAATATTAACTTTTTACACAAATGTTAGTATAAGCTCCAGATAATTCTATACGCTTTTAGAATCTAACATTGGGTTGGATGAGCCGTTGATGAGATACGAGTTCACCCGTTTAGTGCTGACTCTCCGCATTATCTAGGAAAGTTTAATATATTTTTTTACGAAAAAAAAGTTTAATGTAGAAAACAAAATTATAAAAATCATGCTTCTTTTAAGGGTTGACCAACACAGAGGAAACAATATTCAACCGTATTTATATAGTATAGGTTATGGACGCTTTTCCGATATGGCCATTGTTGCTTTTATAACATTCGTTATGCGGAGATTAGTAGAGTCTGTGAATACTATATACAATGACACAACTGTATTCTTACATGGAACATAGTATAGAAAGCATTAAGGAATTAAAGAGAAATATAAACAGGCTCCGTGGCATATTAACTAATTGTCACTAATCAACAGTTCTATTAATCAAGTGCTGTATAATATTATATACGATCTTGTCTTGTCTGGAGCAGATGTAGAATGAACTAATCCCCTGCTTCTCGCCACTCCTTTAACACTCCACACACACGTCATCTTTTCGTAGATAATTGAAGTACACTTGAGTTCAATAGAACCACGCTTGAAAACCACATAACCTCAAACTGAAACCGACAATTCTCTCACGTAACTAATAATTAGATAAATATGCACCATGCAAATTAACAGAAAACTAAAATGTGTAAAATGAACTATCTAAAATAAAAGTCTTACTTTGAGAGTATAAATATTCTGTTTCGTTCGAGATGAAATGTGCCTAGCTCAACATAATAACTAATAACACTGTAGATAGGATTACAATGAAAGCTTACCCTCTATTTTGTTTCAAAACTGTAAACGACGTAGCTGGTTTTAATAATTTTCCACGCCCCAAGTTTTCGCTAAATGAGTACTAAGCAAAATTGTATTAAAACGAAAGGTGAGAGAAAACGGCGAACATTTAAGCCAGTGTCAGACTAAGGCAGGTAAGGCCAGATTAGGCTGAAACAATTCAGAGTGCTTTATACTAACGTATGAAAGTTAGTAAAAGTGGTCACGAAATTAAAAACTTCTGGATTTTCGTGTACTTCTCTTCTCAATTCTTAACAATCAATGTAATACATTTTAAATATGTCCTTTTCACCACGATTCACAAGATATAATTTTCATATATTCTCATTCCGTGCCAATGGGTAACAATAGGAAAAATATTTGAGTAACTTTGGCATAGCGGTACAACTGCAGATACGTGTCGGAACGTACCCATACAAACATAATATACGAGGTTCATCTACTCGCGAGGCAAGAGGCATTTGGTGTTGTTGTAATACCGTTGGCACGCATGCAAGGTTTTGTTTTGTTCGTTACATTTATGTACGTTGGAATTACATCTAATCGTAAAGACTTTTGTTGTATGTTTTTCATATACTATATTTTTTGTTGGTTTTTTTTTTTTTGTTGTGGTTTTTAAAACAAATATGTACGCAGGTTTATCCTTTTTTTTTTGCAAAAAATAAAAGGGTACGATAATATACTACATTGAAAATTCCTTTCGAATCTCATTAGTGTTACATTTGCAAAGCTTGTAACTTCATCACTTTTCTAAAATCTAAATTTTACAAGATATTCAAACTTATATAATATATCTATACATTTTTTTCATATTTGTAACCAAAATTGAAAGTAATAGTTATACATTTTAAAATATGTTTTTTATTTTTTTAATGAATATGCTATATTTCTTTATTTTATTATTATAATTATTATACCAAAATAGTCTACAAAAAAATTGTAAGACTTTTTACGTCTATAACATTTTTTCAAATTGTGAACTCAAAGTCCATAATAATTTAAAATAATTTTAAAATTTAAGATATATGCATGCGCAGATATATTTTTTATAAAGCGAGCTGACTGCTGCCTATACCTACGCATATATATATATATATATATATATATATATATATATATATATATATATATATATATATATATATATATATATATATATATATATATATATATAACCAAAACCAGCTATCAAACTAACCAATACTCTACAGAAATATCCTGAAATGTCATTTCTATTTTTTTAATTAAACATATTATAGCTACAATAATAAAGTTTCATTGCAAAATAATATGCCATATTGTAGATATTGTAGGATTTCAAACGGCATATTTTACGAAATTATTTATATAAAGTTTAATATCTCAGAAAGTAATAGATTATATTTACCGTAGCTAGACAGAAAACGAAATATAAACAGGTGTAGCCTCTTAATATTTCCAGACCTCTTAAAGGATGTGTGTGCGTGTGTGTGTGTGCGAACGCTCTAGAGCAGGGGTCGGCAAACTATGACCCGCGGGTCACTGAGTAATTGATAATTTCAAGTGATCCACTTGTGTTTCGAAAATAAAGTATAATATATAAAAATAAATTATAAAATATAAACATGAAACAAACACTTTGAGGTTACTTAAAAAAATAAACTGAAAACCCGAAACGTCTCACATTATGACCTGAAGCCAAAAAAGCTTGCCAACGCCTGGTCTAGAGCATATATCTTTTATTATAAAACTAATATGTTTTAAATTTAAAATTTGTATATCCCGAGGGAAAAATTCTCCTATTTTTGAAACGAATATTGCAACCGAAAGCGCTTACTTACTTGTGTCATATATTAAATATTTCGAAAACGACACGAATTAGAGAAATGGTGTACCTTATAAACGTTAAAGATATTGAAATTTCTAGCAATTTTTGTTTGAAAAGTTTTTTCAAAAGATGTACTATTTACTAGAAAATTACATATTGATATTATTGCATGGCATTGATAGATTGAATTTAAAGCACAATAAGTAGATGGAAGTCGAGTGAAGGGCACGCCAGATTTGATTATTATATATATATAAATATTCTATGTCCAAAGTCAGGACTACGAAAATTAAGACTCACTTAAGAGGAATACCCATGGTTGCCCGTTCTTACAGGTCGGTGTAAAGGGGGAAGCGCACGATTATCGTAGAGCCAATGCTATTTACAACTCAGTTGAAGCGTTCGTTTGACCCTTAAAACACTTGCTAATACATTTTTTTGAATAAAACTTTTAGAATATACCGGTAGGAAAATAGTCAATGTATCCTTGTCTAGTTTTGAGTTTTTAAATTTGTCATCTCAATAAAAACTATGGACATTTGAAAATAGGGTAAATATAGAATATAAAAAAAAAATCTAAACGAAAACTTGAAAATCGAAAACTAGAAAAGGCTAGAGGGAAGTATTTGCTATATGAAAAAAAAAATTCATTCATTTTAATGTTGTAATAAAGGAGTTTTAAGGGTTCTCGTCATTAAAGATGTATAGTGAGAGACTGACATGCTAAACAAATGCTCGAGTAAAGCATTATCTAGCTTTAGAATAATTAATAAAAGCATTGTAAAATAATGTTCAGCCATCAGTTGTGTTGAGCCCCGTGTCTCATCTTAATTATATTATAAAACTTTGCCGTCGCACACATACATCCATCCACTTTGAAGTAGATCAAGAAGTCTAAGCATGTATACACAACACTGTGCAATTATTGCCCTACATTGGATTAAAGTTCCAGTAAAATGATAAGAATACAATTCGTACAATTCTCCAAGGCGCGCTTGATTTTCGCTGTACAAAGGACTCTGTCACACGCACAAATTGCTATAGTTGATGGCATTAGAAAATTATGCGGGTGGTATGAACACAATGAATAAACCACTGTGTAACGTACAAACAATACTCTTCTCGTGAATCGCAGATATCGAGTTACTCACGTTAAATATTAGCATATGTTCTCCGGACAACAATTATCTAATTGTTTTATATACATTGGTTTGAAGAATATCAAATATACAAGGACCGATATGTGCCCATATCATATACAGTGCACACTGCATTTGAAAATAAATGTTTATATAGCGTTAAAATTTATTCATTGTCTCCGTCGCATTTTCATTCACAGCTTTTACTGTTTCAAATCTGGTTCCTTCCTGTACAGATTTGTCCTTGTAGAATAAAAAACAAGATTCGGTACCTACAACGCACCGATGCGTCCAGCTCGCCTTTAAGTAATATATGTGATTCGAACTGTGGTTATACGAGTTATATAAATTTTTGGAATTAGGGCGATGAGACAAACACTTTTTGTTAAGGGTTTCTTTTGATTCGAGAATGCTACAGACACACGACCGATTGCTAAAAATGATTTACAGCACTGCCTTGGGCAATGGACAATACTTATGGAGCGATGTGGTGATCGTGAAGGGGACTATATTGAAGAGGATAATGTTAAAATTGTGAAAGAAAACCAATAACAGATTTTATACTACTAATCCAATAATAAAAAAAAAACCTTTACTACGCAGTATTTATAAAAGCTAAATATGTATTTCGACAAGTAAGTTGTCATCATCAGTATAACGTAATATCTCTGGATAGAGTAAAAACCAAGAAGATATGCTCTTTACCAGGATATCAAGGTGCCACCAGCGATATTTTGGATTGCGAATAGGTATTGAATATAGCAGATTTAATAATTCAAATTTCAAGCATTGTTTGTGATCAACAATAACTAATACGTAGCGTACTTTGTACTAGGACACAAACCGAACATTACAGGAAATTATACAAATGAACGAACAAACAAACAAACATACATACAAACATACATACATACATACAGGCAAGTATCATCAAACAAGCAGCATCATTGTACGTTGATAGAAATGCCATGATGTCCTTGATTGCATTGTTAGAACATCACTATGCTCATTTTGCAGCCTGAAATGATGCAGTCATCCGAATCACTTAATTACTATTTATAATGTATTGCCGTAAGCAGATCGTGACTTCTGCTATATCTGTTGTTGACTGCTGCAGCTCCCAAGTGTTGTGAATTACCACAATATAGACATTTTTCAAAGAGAGTTAGTAAACTCAAATCGTAGGTGAAAGCATGAGGCTCTTAAATTTGTAGTATTATTAAGTGCTTCTGACAAACCATCAGGGCCATTAGTTCGAGGAAATGCTACTCCGTTTTGGAATATTTCTGCAAGGCAGCGCCACCTTTCAAGTATTCATATAAACACCTATTTTTACACTACAATCTAAGATATTACGTCGAATAAAGACTTTCTAATGCATCAAAAGGAATTTCGGAAACATTACACTTTTGGTCATAGTTATACTTCTAAATTCCATAAAGTTCGGGGGAACAAGAAAATTAAATACATATTTACCAAGAACCATACGTATTATTATATGGTGAAATTATATTATTGTAGCTATAAAATGGTAAGTAGATATCTTTATGGAATCTCTCTCTTCCTCGGCGAAAATTCAGACTGCCAAGCATTTGCTACGTATGGCAGATGTAAAGTAAATTAAATAATTGTTCAAAAAAAATCATTTTATTTTTGCTGTGTCATATTAGTCATCTATTAAACCATTACAATTTGACAAATGATAATTTGTAATCAGTAACTAGATAATAGAAATTAATTACCTATTTAATTTCTTTGCTACTAGTACCGATGACACATCAAATAGAGCATTTCTACCTTGATTATCATTAATATATAAACGCCGATTATCTAATAGAAGCGCAAGCGAGGCTGTAGGACCGGAGCAACTTCCCTGAAAAATATGTGCCAGGTCGTCCTGAATACAGAACTTACCCCGTTGACTGATAGTTGTAAATATGTGTTCTTTGTCAATGTTATTGTTGTCAACTTAATCATTCGTTAATATATTGGTATTGTTAAAAATGTCGAGAATAAAGTAAGAGTTAACCACTGCGGTCAACATTACGAGCGACCGAGCGAGCGACGAATTACATCCAAGTGAGTTTTAACTTCGTACGGTGGGTTAAGAATCTGTGGTGCCTTACATTGAATGTAGGATTTTTTTCAACGTTACTTTTAAAAAATATAAAAATTATATTTTAATGTTCTGCTATGACATACGAGCGAAGCGACAGGTTTTAGGGCATGTAAGTGAGTGATTGCCACTTTCGTGGTTCGTGAACCACAACAGAAATTTCTGTTTGAAATTGCGAAATTTACGGATAAAGCCCTTCCTATCTAGATATAGTAGGTATCCGTAACCTTAATACTGTATTAAATTATAAACACCATCCATATCTATGTAAGTATATAATGTACATACAATATAACATACACCCATTAAACTAAGTATATCGCCATCAACGGAATAACCCAATATTTCCTTGTAAAAAGATCCTACTTTGAATAACAAACTTGTCTTTATAGTTAATAAATCTTAATTTGAGAGTTTCTTTACAAAATTATCTAATTTCAAAAAAATACTCTTTAATATTGCTCCATTTATTCATTATTTATTTGACGTTTCTATCTTTAATATAAGGTAATTTTATTTAATAGTAATAGTTTTGCGATTAAATACAGCAACTATTTATGTACCATATTTTACGCAAGTAACAGTAAAATCTTTTACATTACATTTACTTACTAGTCTAGCAAGTCTAAACCTTCGTGAATTCAATTATAGCTTATACGGTAGTCAAATCTATTTAAATGAAAGAAAGCTTTTAGTATTTACTTAGGGATTTATTTAATAGTAGTAAACCTAAATTGGTTTAAATAAATGCTTTTCTCAGTGTACGTGATTCGAAACGCATGTGAAGAATCCTTTGTGGTATTGGACGTGCACAGATAGAAAATAGTCGAAATGCATTTAGGGACCCTCGAAACGGATATTTCCCTTGTTTTTTTTTTATACATTACGTATAAGAAAATTAAGAAATAAATAGGGAGAAAAAATATATATATATATATATATATATATTCAAATAAAGTAGTTCAAGCGGGACAAATGCAATGCATGATTGAAAACGAATATTTCTGTTGAATTTTGGGTTCTAAATTGTACGTTTGAGCGGTTGGAAGTAGGTTATCATAATTCGGACCTCAGTCACGCAACAACGATATTTCTTGAAAATTTATAAATGTACCTAGCCCAACCCATATAACAATTTTGATATTCAGAACATGAAATTCTACAGAAATACTACATAGTACAGTATAGTATAAATCAAATATATGTATATCTATTTCTCTTTCAAATATAATAGTTTTAAATAACTATCTTTAAATAAAATACATCAAAAATATTCAAATATAACATCGTATTCGACATCCTATATTTCTGAATATTTTTATCAATCTGTTCCCCTTCATAAAAATGTGCAATATTTAATAAAATGTTAGTTTAATAATCAAATAAAAAAAACAAAAACAAAGTTGCGACGTTGAAATATACTGCGAAGTATTTACTGCGAAATTAATTAAAATTACCAATTTTTCCACGTGACAGCTAGTCCCGGTCAGTTGGCAATCGTGGTAAATTCGTTAGGTCAGAGTTGCAATAACCGGGGAAAATAATAGTGCGTATTTTTCATCAAATGCAAATGTCAATATGTATCGTCGACAATTTTGCAGTCAAAAATAAATAATTTCATGACAAAAAGTTGACAGCAAAAATGAATAGTATCTATTTAATTTGAACCATTATTGATAAAATATCTAATATATATAAAAGTAATAAGCGTAAATTATACTTCCGGTTAAGATATTGTTTTAAAAATAAGATGTGTACACTATATGCAAGTGATAAGTTAGAGTTTCATTATATTTTCTGCAACAGTTTTGGCTCTAGAGCGTTCACACACAGACGTAATAGTCAGATTCGATACAGAGATGGCTAAAACGTGTATTTTCGTTAAAATCTCAGGTTCGAACATTTTCATGTTTATAATACATCCGTTTCAATTTCGTCCCAGAGTTAAAACCTATTTAACCATTTTTAGATACCAATTCGTTAAATTAGTCATTTAAAAAAAAAAACAGAAAATACAGCTCATGAATAAATGATATTATATAAATGTTTACACGTAAACCTACCTAACTACAGCATTAGTCACTGATTGTGTTAACAAGTAAAATGAAATATAAATGACCAATGACTCATTATAATATTTTGATTCACAGTTTGTCAAAGCTTGACTTTTTCAAATTGAATATATATATATTAGAAACAAGGAAATTTCAATTCGGTAACGTTGCCAAAGTTCAACCCGCAATATTTGCTAAAAATATATTGTAAACACGAATATTAAATAATAGTAGTACAAATTTTCGCGAATTAAAAATAACAACGGGAACATTCTATATAATAAAATGAGATTTTAGAAACGTTCAAGGTTACTAACAGCATTCCAAACATCAGTATCAATATTGGCTATATAAAAAGTCGCTGGGTTTTCGTTTTCGTGTTTTAAACAAACAAGTTTAGGTGCAGGCACCTATACCTTCAGCTCACCAAATAAATGCAAACATCGCAGAGCGTACCAAATTGTCTGTTCTATACATATACTTTTATTATATTTATAATTAATATGGCCTTTGGGTTCAGAATCTTTAAAAAAATGTGTTGATGTAAAAGTGCTTACAATTATTACTAGATTTATTTCATATATATATATATATATATATATATATATATATATATATATATATATATATATATATATATATATATATATATATATATATATATATATATATATATATATATATATATATATATATATATATATATATATATATATATATATATATATATATATATATATATATATATATATATATATATATATATATATATATATATATATATATATATATATATATATATATATATATATATATATATATATATATATATATATATATATATATATATATATATATATATATATATATATATATATATATATATATATATATATATATATATATATATATATATATATATATATATATATATATATATATATATATATATATATATATATATATATATATATATATATATATATATATATATATATATATATATATATATATATATATATGTATATAATAATGGTTTGTTTTAAATTCACCCTACGATTGCTATAAAACAAAATTGTATTGTAACTAGTGAACCGTTAACATAAAATAACCATTTTCTAAGGCAATTTTTCAGTATATGGTATTTTAATGTCGTTCAGAACGCACATTATACAGACACACACCCAGACATATCAAAAATAGTTAGATTTTATTCAGGAATAGTCAAAATGTGTGTTTCCGTTAAAATCTCGAGTTTCATGATTAAAATACTTCCTTTTAGACTTCGACCAAGAAAGTAAAATGTACAAAACGAAGCCAATTATTACACATCAACTTTCTATCAATTCTAGAACATGGTTAGAATATCCGGACAAAAAAATTTTGGTAGATTTAACTTCTAAATACATATTATTTGTATGAAATCGTAAAGTTAGTTTATATTTTATTAGACTTTTGGTTTAATGTAGATCGGTGCAACTTTTACGTAATAAAAATAGGTTCAGCTTAGTTTTTCATTTTTGTACTTACGTAAACCGTTGACGCTAGTAATGAAACGAGAAATACCTAATATTATGTAATTTGAAGTAATTAGAATCAACATCGTAATTAAATATGTAGTATACTCAAACAGGTATAAGAAAATTAATAATAAAAAAATATATATACTGGACAATATATACTGGACACGACTTTCTGAGACATATTTAACATTATATATATATATATATATATATATATATATATATATATATATATATATATATATATATATATATATATATATAAACACCCAGATGTATATGTTTTTGTGTTTGTTTGTATGTGTCGAACGCTTTAAATGCAAATTGGCATACACGAGATTCGAACTCCCAACATCCATGGTCAAAAGCATAACTCTTAACCTCTGCGCCATGGCGACTGTTAATAAATTTTATAAAAAATAATCAAATAGTCGTTATTGAAAATAAAAGACTACACTACTCTTCTGAAGTTCAGTCTACTTTGAAATAGACAAAAACGAATCAAACGTCATAATAAAATGTCAACGAATTTTTGTATTATATAAATTTGGAGATTTGATGTGTATTTAGTGTGTTGTGTAGTTTATAGATAGTGCCACCTGATATACTATATTGATACCAATGACAAATATAATAGCAAATCTTATAAAAAATATTTTGTATTATAAAGGTAAGTCCCAATAACAGCGGTTTGCGGATTTTCATTTTGCGAGTGATTTCTCATTGGTCGGAAATTTGAAATTTATTTAAACGGGAAATCATTTCATGCTTCCGCAAGAATTGAATTTCGAAGGCGGGATATTAGAATCACATCTTATATTTTGCGGCACTCGCAAGAATTACAACTTCACCTTCTGACTTGTGTAATTTGTATGACATGGATTCAGATATGGGGCAATCATTTGATGTATCAATAAGAAAATTGGGCTAATTATGTGATAATATCATATATTATAGTCAGTTTAATAATATTATTATAAAATTTGTACATTTATAAACTTTGCAGGTCAACATTATTTGTGAATTCTGCGGCATGCGTCTGCATTATGACGAGGAGAATTTCCAATGTATAGAATTTTAAAGTATGTGCCTTAGTTTAATTTATATCTAGCCTGATTATTTGATTATTGCAATATTTATAATAATAATCAATTCAACAAAAAAAAAAAATCCTGATTTTTGAAGAGTTAATATGATAATAAATTCTAGGAAACTATCTCATTGCACGCACACAAATGTTATTTATAAATTATAACTATGATTTACAAAAATATTACAAGAAAATTCACCACCCGTTAAAAGTAAACCATATTCTGTATACAACATGGGCACACGGTGTCCACGGGTTACCCTATTATTAATAATACAATAAACAAAATCTTGAATAGTTAATCAAAACATATTTAGACCCGTGATTGACTGGTAAAAATATTTCAAATTATTAATATTTACATTTGTGTTGGTTAGTTATTTGTCAAACGATACAAACTGAAGGAAAACCGTGTAGGTAATTATTATTAAATTCGTCACCCGTCAAAACTGACCTAAGTTCTGTACATGGTGCCCACGGGTGACCCTAGTTTTATATAATAATAAAACAGTATCAATATATGTGGTAACATAGATACTTTTAAAGGCGATTTTCCAGTAAATAGTACATTTTTTAAAACATAGTTCTCGAACAAAAGTTGTTGGAAATTTTAATATCTTTAACTTTTATAAGTATAACTTTTTCTCTAACTCTCTCCGTTTTCGAGATATTGAATAAATATCAGAATCAAACTATTACTTCCGGTTCAGGTATTATTCTCAACAATAGGTGCACATCCGGGCAATAAACAAGTGCATAACTTTACTTTTAACAATTTTGGCTCTAGAGCGTTCACAGACGTTATGCCGAAAATAGTTAGATTCAATTCAGGGAGGGTCAAAACGTGCATTTCCGGTAAAAAATCGAGCTTGAAATGCTCAGTCGTATAAGAAAATAAAAAACAACTAGATATAACATATTACATGTTTAGAATGAATTAGTTTTAATTTAGTTATGGAAATTTTTTATTGTATACAACTTTATAACATGTTTTGCATATCCTGCAAAAGGAATTTATTCAATAGAACGGACGAATCATTCACCGATTTGCGCGCATTTTTTCCAAAGTTTGCAAAACTATCGTAAATAGTTATATTAGTTATGAAATGGAAAGTTCTTCAACTGTGAGAACCAGACTCTTTGTAAGTTGTGACAGGTGTGAGTGACCTTAGCAAGAACAATGTTACCTTTCTACCTGGTTGGGTTTGAGTAACAAGAAATGTTCAATGTCAATGACAAAGAAAACTTTATTCCAACTGCCAGCGTTCGACGTAAAATAGTTTCATTATGAGTTTTTTACCTGAGATAAATCCGGATCATCTTTGATTTTATCAGCCACAGACACATTAGCTTCCCCTAATGTCCAGGCGGCACAAACTACAGCGAGAAGCAACCAAACTACTTCCCCCATTTTGTGTGTGTTATCTTTGCAATAAGCACGCACAAACACAGTACGATGTGAATTTCGAATTTACCGCACTCTATGTAATAACTGAGTTTTAACAACGCTGCTACCACAAAGCCGGTACAGAGCGTACTAAACCAAGTATGATGCGAACACGAACAACCTGCTCACGAATCCCCACCACTTTTATTTACCTTCTTCACGTTCCAACCCCCTTGCTCTATCGCTCTAATCGTGACGTCATCTTGCTTCTGATGGAGAAGGGAGGTAGATGGTAAACTACCTGCTTGAATATATGAACTTATGAACTGTATATCTCTCATGGTTGCAAGTTTTTAGGGTTGGGGCCGGTGTATTCAGATTAAAATATTAATAAACTAAATGTTCAAGAGACCTAGAAAGTTTAGGCTGATATATTAGTAGCTACAATCAAGACAGAACGTGTAATTGTATTGACACTTATAAAGTAGCTAACTTTGAGATTTAATTATGCAAATAAATTTGAAATACTAATAGAAGCTTGAATTATATTTACCTACTGTCAATACTAGTGAATATGAATTCTAATTCAAAGCGATACCTTATCCCGATATATATATATATATATATATATATATATATATATATATATATATATATATATATATATATATATATATATATATATATATATATATATATATATATATATATATATATATATATATATATATATATATATATATATATATATATATATATATATATATATATATATATATATATATATATATATATATATATATATATATATATATATATATATATATATATATATATATATATATATATATATATATATATATATATATATATATATATATATATATATATATATATATATATATATATATATATATATATATATATATATATATATATATATATATATATATATATATATATATATATATATATATATATATATATATATATATATATATATATATATATATATATATATATATATATATATATATATATATATATATATATATATATATATATATATATATATATATATATATATATATATATATATATATATATATATATATATATATATATATATATATATATATATATATATATATATATATATATATATATATATATATATATATATATATATATATATATATATATATATATATATATATATATATATATATATATATATATATATATATATATATATATATATATATATATATATATATATATATATATATATATATATATATATATATATATATATATATATATATATATATATATATATATATATATATATATATATATATATATATATATATATATATATATATATTATAATTTATTTTGTTATACGACAAACAATGCAAAGCAATCAAATTTATAATTAATTGTGTTAATTTTGTTATTGTGAATGCTAGCGTTGTTGGTCATAATTCAAACTGGATTATTGCTTGTAATTTCCAATATTAATTACTAAGTAGTTTGCTGTAAATAAAAAGAAATTTAAAACATTTAATGACTGGTTATTGTTGCAATTAATCAATAACTACGTAATAATTGTCTTTTACATTTTATTTCTTCAAAATGCATACCCAATGCAAAGGTTATCTTCATCAGTGGTTAAAATAAAGTTTTTTATATAAATAAAAAAATTATTACGGCGAGCTAAAGGCATCTATGCTTGTTTTTGGACACATATTGTTTATTTACCGGACAAAAACGTTCGTGAATAGTTTATAAAAGTGTAGCAGTAGAGAAAATAACCGTAGCGGTTTGAGGCACGAGCGTTTTGGACCACCTATGGCCTTCATCAAATAACCAGCATCCGCTGTGCTCATCCTGTACTGCACCGCATTACATTTCACACAAATACACACGTACGCATTCACACACAACCATAGGTACTCCATGACCAATGACTATAGATGTACAACTTGTCTCAGGCTGCCAATTGTTACGCTATTGGCTGGCCGAGTTATGACGCGTCGCGTGACCCAACGTTGCGTTGGCACGAAGTATGTAGTGTATTGTACATAGGCAAATCGCTTTATTATTGCACTATTTTCATAATTACTTGGCGAATATATAAATATAAATAAAATAAAAACGATCCCCATAATCCACGTATAGTTATATGTTTTTGAACGCATTTCCATAGGGCTTAACTGTATACCAATTGTATTATAAGACTCATTATTCGCTGATTCGTAGAAATGTGTAATGATTTTGACGACTAATATAGGTACTACTGTACGAACTAGAACAGTATTACCAATAGTAATTCATAGAATTAATTTTGTCAAAGTGACCAGAACAATATATTTATTCAATATTAATCACATTTGCAGCTGGCTTCACGAAATTTACGCTGATACAGCTCATTCATATGGTTTCACATTATTAACGTCCGTATTTGTTTAACTAGCTCGGATATTAAATTCATATTTGAAATATCAAAATTGAGATACCAGAAACAAATTTATGTGTGTGTGTGGATAGATTTTTACTTTCTTTTACAAATTAATAAGAAAGTCTAGTAATCATTCAAAATTTCGAACTCTAGATACACGTTTTGACCTTCCCTGAATCGAATGTGACTATTTTCGGAATGACGATTGTGTGTGTTTGTATGTCTGTGCACCCTCTAGAGACAAAATTGCTTGGATGATAGATCTCTTTAAATATTATACTTTACGACTTTTAGATTCATAGTAAGGGTACTTTATAAATATAACAGAATAATGTGTGTAAGCACCTCCGCTTTCAGGTTGCCGGTGGTAATTCAGAGAAATCTCATGGCTCATAAAACATTTCTGTGCATCTGTGGATTATATATTGTAATTTAAGCAATGCCATTGGTTCAATAATAATTAATACACCGCATTGCAAATGCATGAGCTACGCTGATTATCGCTTAGAGTATATTGCTTTCTTAACACGTGTAGTAATTCCAAAATGGTGAATTCTAGAATTCTAGAACGATATTTTGAGGTTTTCTATATTTATGACATGTCAATGTTTCCTATAACAGGTTCTTATCTGAGCTTATCACCGAACCTGTCAAAATGTCAGAACATAGATGTCAAAACATTCTTATACATCTTATCGGGCAAAAACATTACCTATAGATTATCTAAATATTATTATTTTACTATATTTACCAATTTATATGAAACCAGTTTAACCTCCAGTTTTGATTTAAGTTTCAGATTTTCTTTTAACATAAAATACATAAGTGCACACAAAAATTGTATCCATGAAAACGTAAAAATAAATCATAAGACACGATTGAAAAACCGGGTATTATGATGTAACTTTTTAGGTTTTATACAATATTTTAAAAGTCATAATTACAAGCTCTTTAGCAAATCAAAGAAGAGCTATTAGGTTCGCTATTAGGAGCAATTGAAGCCTCGATCCCCTATCATCGATCACCAAAACTCAGCATCGTCTCGACGAGGATGGGATTCGAACCCACGCGTGCAGAGCACATTGGATTAGCAGTCCAACGCCTTAACCACTCGGCCACCTCGTCTTCATGTCCATCTTGAAATTTTAAATCACGCCGGGTACCCAAAGTGAATGTCTTCACAGATAACGCATCGTGTATCACTGCCATATAAATCAGAGAGAGTTTTCTCTGACATAAATACATAGCAAAATGTTTTATTCTCTTTCATTTCTACGTATATTTAAGTTATCCTCCAATATTTCGCTGAGTTGCAATCAATCTGTAGGTAATATACAAGCGATGGTGGTGTAATGGTCAGCATAGTTGCCTTCCAAGCAGTTGATCCGGGTTCGATTCCCGGCCATCGCACTTTTTGTGTAGTATTACTATTGTAGAAAGAGAAAGGTCTTTTATTATAAATTGTATTAAGGTTCTGAATTGTTTAGTTTCGCGATTCAGTGTTGAATAAAAATATCGGCTCAATGGTCTAGGGGTATGATTCTCGCTTTGGGTGCGAGAGGTCCCGGGTTCAAATCCCGGTTGAGCCCAATTTTATATTAATTTTCATAGTGCGTCATATTGTATATTGAAATAATCTTCAAAGCACTGGACTTTCTGGACTTATTATTATATCGAGATATTAATAGATCGAATTGTGGTATATCATTGCTTTCTTGGACAACATCTAAAAGGAAGTATTGTAACTCAAGATTTAAGGGGAAATACACATTTTAACCATACTTGAGTCAAATCTGACTATTTTTGAAATGACTTTGTGTGGGAACGCTCTAAAGCCAAATCATCAGGGTGTGCATGCCTTCTATTTTTAAAACAAGATCTTAACCAGATGTAACAGTTTATTCTTGCAAATTTTTTAATATCTCAGTAAGGGAAAAAGTGAAACTTTTAAAAGTTGAAAATAGTAAAATTTCTACTAAAAAATAGTTATATTATATTTACGTTTCTCTATTTACAATACATATTGATTCATAGCAATCGTAGAGTGAAAATAAAATAAATTAAAACTATGGACAAGAAAGTCGAGTGAAGGCCACTCTAGTTTTTCTTTTTTAAAACAACAATAGTAAAAAGATATGTTGATAAGACTCGCATAATAGTGTTGTATTTTTCTTTCTTATACAAATATGCATTTTCGAATTTGATATTACAACTAATTATAAAACTATTCGGCTTGTGAAATTTTGTACAATTAAAGAATATTTAAGAAATAATGTTATATATATATATATACTATAATATTTATATCTATATACAATACTTTTGTTTATATCGTATAAAGTAAGTTTATATACGCAAGCCAGACAAATGCTATGGCAGATACGTAATCCATTTCCTATTTTTTATCAAAGCTGTACTTTTTTTCGGTAGTGCCGTGGGTCCGTCCGTTACCGTTTTGATACCGGAAATAATGTGGTTACTAATGAATACAGGTGGCGACTATGTCGATGTGGTATCGATTACCAAATGTGCGGTTGACAATTTAAACTATGTGGCGATTAGATACAATCTAGAATGAACGAAGTTCGAATCATGATTAAATCTCTTATTGTATATAGACTAAAAATGTCATTTCCGCTCGCGAAATATGAAAATGTTCCCGTGAATTTGTATTATTCATATGTAGATAAAACACAATGTCTGCTTGTATTGCAGGTAATTTCCTTATGTGTGAATTATTTGAAAAAGGCATTTATGCCTTCAGCTCGCCGAATAATTGCATACAGCACACTTCACAGTTCGTCATGCGTTTCTTATAAGGCGAGCTGAAGGGATATGTGCTTGTTTATATTCGTATTGTTTGTATAAACATAATTCGCGGGCTGAAATGAGCGGAAGTGGCATGGTTAATATTTTAATTTATTACTAATCGGTATTGCAACATGCTTTGTATCAATGAATAATTGTTTGATTTCCAATTTATTTTCCTGTTGTTACGCGGAAATATGTGGTTTAAATGTAAAGTAATGGAGTAATTCTAGCGAGTGAATATCGCGGTTGAAATTATGTCTTAAAATAGTCTGAGTTGACGCAGTGTGGTTGTGGTGAAGATTCGCCGATGGATCAGATTGAAATTCCTTGTCACAAATGTATGTATGCTCTGCAAAATGTCGCACATACCATTTAGATTTTAATCTGACAGTTTCGCAATTGTTTACACCTGTTACCACAACATTTCTGCAAACGTGATTTGTAACATTGTGAACGCCTTCATTGAAATTGAGATGTCACTTTTATTATTTTATTGTGAAACACGACAAATTTATAGATTCAAGAAAACTTTATTTGAAGTTCACAATTTTATGTTCGGCAGTTTTGGCCCAAGAACGCTCACAGACACATATTTGATTCAGGGTCAAAACGTGTATATCCGTGTTCGAATGATTACAAGACTTACTTATTACTGCGTATAAAGAAATATGAATTGAATTTTGTGTTAATATCAAGATAAAATATATAAAATTAAATATTTTCGTCAGATATAATCGGTGAGCATTAAAATGATTCATTCGACTAACTGAATCAGTTTTAACATTATATTAATTAAACTAGATTCCTAGTAAAAATATTATTTCTGAATCACTTTGTCAATTGCGGAAACTCAGTATTAATTCTGTTTCTAGTTTGGTCATTTTACGTTTTAATTTGTTGTATTACAGCAGTTTACAATCATAGTTTATCTAACAATAGCTGTTTTATTTAACATTTTCTTTTCGTATGCGGATTATTTATTTGTTATTCAAATGAGAAACAATTAAAATTGCTCTAAATAAAACACGTATTTTTCATGTAAAACATAAACTTTTTAATTTATATTTGCATATTGAGCAACAATATAATTGAAAATTCTATGTATAATTTACGCAGAACATTGCCCAAAATTAGAGTATAACGGAATCGAAACATTTTTGTTTACATATTTAATTAATACAATTAATACTATATTAGGAAGTATTGTAGTCATGAAACATTTCGAACTCGTAATTTTACGGAAATACCCGTTTTGACCATCCCTAAATCGAATCTGACTATATACAATTATTTTTTCATTTTCTTTTCGGACTACGTCTCTATGTGTGTATGTGTCTATGTGTATGTTTGTGTGTTCATAACCAGAAATAAAAGTATCTCAAAAACGGCATCAGGTAGAGAAAATATTTCTTCTTATTAAAGTTGAACAAATGAAAATGTCTAAAATTCGAAAAATGTACCAATTCTTGAAAAATCGCTTTTGAAAATAGTTATGTAAAATTTACGTTTCCCTAGTTACTATATACATATTGATCGATAGTATTTCACGGCAATGCTAGAATTAATTTAAAAGACAATATTATACTTTCACTATCTATCTAAATAATAAGTAAGTTGCTATTTGAGCTACTTTTTATTTAAATTTTTTATTATCAAGTTAGGAAAACTATTAAAATCCCGGGTAAATAATGCTAAGAACATTCCAAGTTCCCCTTGTTGTATATGTGGCAAGTTTCTATACAAAACGGCTTCTCTGCAATTTCAGATCAAAGGGTCGTCCAATATTTCAGATCACATTATAAAATGCTTGAACATGCAGACAAATTATAGTGAATCGCAATAACGACACCACCCTGCTCCGTCATCACCCCCAATCATACAATGAACAAAGCAATATGTGACTCTTACTTGTAGTCACTGCAAGGTGGGGGAAGACTGCAAAAACAGGGTAGACGACCTCTGCAAGTCTACAATTCGATCTTTTATACTAATTATTCAGAACTTCATGGAATACAATAGCAAATAAATAAATAATATTGAAAATACGAAATTCTAGTTTTCGCCGTACCAAGATTCGGTCAGGTGTCTGTAACATTCTCGGATCAAAAAATGCTTGTCTCGTCCGCTTGACTGCATTTTAACGGTTACCCTTACATAAAAGACCTGTATATATGATGTTTTAATGTTGGTGCGTATTCGCTTATATAACAAAACCAAAACCAAATGCCATTGAATATGACGAATATGTACGCAATTCATTGATTCAATCAGCAAATAGTGCTACAATTGTGGACACATTTCATTGTTTAGTAACCGTATTATAAACCGTATACATATGTACATGCGTGGGCATTTATACAATGCGTAATACACAAATCCCGATTTCGTTCATAAACCTGCAATGGTTAGTTAATAGTTCCAATATTAATTTATTGCATAAAGCAAATATATTAGCATTAAATACTACATAAATATATATATATATATATATATATATATATATATATATATATATATATATATATATATATATATATAGTAAATCAATGCAAACCAATGCCTCAAGCTTATACTCAATTTTGATGGTAGACATATTTATTCGCCATTAAACTACTTAATGCTATTGACATGTTTAACACGGTCCTGCAGAACAATTGAGAAGTAGTGAAGCGGGTAGATTCTTTGGAAATCGTAACACACAACTGCAACTGACAGGTAACAAATAATAAGCCAGCAACAACAACAACAAATAAGACAAGATATAACAACAAAGAAAAACATTTTCAATTTATTTTAAATTGTCAGAAAAGCAATCTGTATGTTAAAATAGAGGAATGTCCTGCACTCGACTTTCTTTTACGTAATTTTCATTAAAAATGTATATCCTAAACAAACTGTCAAAATTACCAATACGCCGCAGTAATACCCAGAAATTGTACAATTTAGCTAATTATGTTATCAAATATCGTATCTTCAATGCAAAACATAAATGTTGATTCTTTGAAATTCGCCTTATAAATATATTCAAATATAATTTTTGATACGTACTGTTTCTCAAAATATATTTCAACGTTTATCTGCAATAACCGTTACAGACACGTTCTCAGTCGATCTATTTGTGTTAACTCTCCGGTTAACACAAATGACATAAATTATTTCTATTTTGTTTCTGTTAAAATATTTTCAGTTATAAATCATACGATTTCTTAAAAAGTATATCTCACAAATGCATTACTATGGCAACACAAATAAGATATTTTCCGTAGTTTATGAACACAACTATTCTTGCCATAAGTGTAGCCTTTCTAGTGATATTGAAGATAGAACGAAAATTCATAGAATAAACAAGCACTTCCGGTTTGAATTGTTTTTTTTAAAAATAGGAGGTGTACAACTAGACCATATACAAGTCTTAAGTTTGAAGATTCACAATTTTCACACACCCACACACAGAGACGTCATTCCGAAAATAGTCACATTCGATTCAGAGAAGGCCAAAACGTGTATATCTGTTGAAATCTCGAGTTCGAAATTTTTCATGATAACAAAACATGCTTATTACTTCGGGAATGAAAGTAACAAACAAGTCATACATTTTACATTCATTAATTTACACATCTAATAGAACTAATTTATATGTATAATAATTTTAAATTCTTACTCAGATTTATATTATTGATTAATTACTTTCTTCTTACGAACGTAAAAT
This sequence comes from Leistus spinibarbis, assembly GCA_933228885.1. Taxonomy (NCBI): domain Eukaryota; kingdom Metazoa; phylum Arthropoda; class Insecta; order Coleoptera; family Carabidae; genus Leistus; species Leistus spinibarbis. The sequence continues at coordinate 7,642,476 of OW121796.1, read as the reverse complement.
TATGAAATTTTAGTGCATATTTTAAAATTAAAAATTATAATATTTAATCATTTTTTTCGGGTTTTAAGTTAACAATGTGAAAAAATCTTGTGGACATAAAATATCTTAAAATTTTTTGTAGAATTATTGAGTGTTTTAATTATTTTTATAAGGATAGTATTAAGGGTGGCTCCAAATTTTAGGGCCCTATAACTCGGGAAGTATGCAGGCCATTGGATTTAACCTGCGAGCGGATTCAAATGGGATGCCAAATAATATACATAGCAAATTTGGTATACATCGCTTTGGTACCTTCAGAGGAGTAGAGGGTACAAATTTGGTCTCACGAGCGAGCGACGACTAACATTCAAGTATATAAGTTATATATATTTTTGAATTCAGGGCGACGAGACAAACACTTCTTGGTAATGACATTTTATTGATTCGAGAATGCTACAGACACACGACCGAATGCTTTAGCTCCTTCGGTACTTCGTACGGCGACCTAAAAATCATAAGTATCTTATTTACGTTGTCATGGATTCGAATGTAGCTTAATTAATCGGATCATCTGCGCCTGTCAATATTTCGACAAGAAAACAAAATTGACTCAATTAGATAAATGACATTTCAGAATATTTTGTAGAGTATTGTTTAGTTTTGATAGTTAGTACTTCAAAACCATTACAAATTTGTATTGGTATAATTTTCTACCCATTCATTTATATAAGGTAAGCTTGGTTTTCATATTGTTTCTGTTGGATTATTATTTCCTAATATTATATTTTTATAATCAACATCTATGTTTCATATTGAAGAAATCATATTTTATAACATAATAAAATATTAAGATAATTGGTACAATTTTAGTGTATTACTGTGGAATATTGGTATTTATTGATAGTTTGTTTGGAACATATATATATATATATATATATATATATATATATATATATATATATATATATATATATATATATATATATATATATATATATAATGAAAACTACGTAAAAGAAAGTTCTACGGTGGCCATAACCCATATATTATTTTGAATATATGAAGAACTAATGAAATATGCTGTAGAAGACTATCGGCGTTAAAATATTAAAATGAAAATTGTATAAATATATAATAAGCATATAAAATTGCATAAACAGAATAATATAACAGGTAAAGCTAGGTTTAAAAACATGAAATTCTCATGACAGAAGGGTGCGTTTGACTTACGGTAATGCTTTCACCACCGTAAACAAAACGAAAAGGGGTAGAGAAAACTTGGCTTCTAGAATATTGATCCACTCAGCAACTACGAACATATTTTTTCTAGCGTTGGTTGTTGTATTTTTTTTATTTGTAACCAAGTCTGTCACGCTATCGTTATTACCATGATTAAAAACATTGCCTACTACGCGTTTCACTTAAAATTTGTTTGCGAATCTTATCGTAATTGAAAAGGTTTTGTTACCGTTGGAGCTATTTGTATATAAGTAGTAACTACTCAATTCCGAATATTTTCATGATTACAATACTTCCATATATACATGCTTATAAGTCGACACACACACTGTAACCATTGTATATATACAACGAAGCCATTTCATTCTATTCCAGTGCACTGCGTCACCATTTATATTTTTTTTCCGCGTATATACTGTAGGAAGAACAGTAAATATTTAAACAAAAGCAGTTATAGCATCGAGAAGAATAAGAAAAACTAAAGCGAATATAATATATAACTCAATATCACTAAAATTGGCATTGGCACTGTTATCACCAAGCCACAGATATATAACAGTGCAACTAATATATATATATATATATATATATTGTCTAAATAAAACTCCCCTTGACTTAAACTTAGCTGTTTTAAATTTATTTTAGGATTGCAACTACATATACTATTTGGCTATTTTCAAGGTGATTTTTGAATAAATGGTACATTTTACAGAAAAACTTTTCAAACATATGGCTACTACACTATAGTAAATAAAATATAGTATATTCTATAATAACTACAACATATTATTGTAGCAAATACTACGTGCCCGATGTAAATATTTTTTGTGGTAAGTCAAACAATATATACATTTTAAAAATTACGATAATAATATTGTAAACCGAAATTAGTTGCCATTTAAGTTCAATCAGTACAACTTGCATCATCGAGTGGTTTGAATGTTGTCAAATATTCTGAATTATAATATATATATATATATATATATATATATATATATATATATATATATATATATATATATATATATATATATATATATATATACATATATATATATATATATATATATATATATATATATATATATATATATATATATATATATATATATATATATATATATATTCTAGCTTGTATATTTATTTTGAATATAACAAGAAATTAATTTTGTGTTTTGTAACAAATATATTTGTATTTGTTAATATAATTTATGCGTAATAAAAGCATTTGTCTTTATATTTAATCATTTATTTGTATTCCTATTTCCTCACAATCTATAGTGAAAATACAATAATAATATAGTAAATTAATTTACAGTAGTATTATAGTAAAATGATTTCATATATTATTTCTACCAAATTTGATTCGTTTTTGTCTATTTAAAAATAATTATTTTAAATATAAAATATGTTTAGCCCGCCAATAAAATGTATACAAATGTTTGGAATATCTCAAGATTGTTGGACAGTTTTCATGAGTAAACACAGATAATCAAATATTAGGCTAAATGGTGTAATGGTTTGGACTCGGTTAAAACTCTTCACCTTGGAGGTTAGGGGGTTTTTACAAAAAGAAAAAAACTTCTATACATACAAATATATAAATCTGGGTATATATATAAATAATAGATAAATAATGTACTGCATATAGCATGGGCACATGGTGCCTACGGGTTAACCTTGTATATATATATATATATAAACACGTCTATGAAATATGTTAATAGACCATGTCGGATATATATATATATATATATATATATATATATATATATATATATATATAAACACGTCTATGAAATATGTTAATAGACCATGTCGGATATACACGTCTCGATGCAACGTCGCTGAAATCACGAATTATCGTCAAGTTGACGAGTATAATCTTGTAAAAATTACATAAATAACTCTTTTCAATTATTTTGTTAGAATATGTATTATAAGGGCCAAGTACGCGTCGCGTCGATGTAATTTGTATTGTCAAACACACACACACACACACACACACATACCGAAATGTTGCCGATAGCTTTTGGTGCGACAACCATAATTGAGCATCAGATACGGCAGCGGCCGGCCCGAATCATTTCCGTGAATTTACACCGAAACATTTGTCACTTGGTAATTGACAAGAGCGCCGAAGGGCGAACAACGCAAGCGATATTCTCTACAGCCAGAATGATACACTATTTTTCATAGGTGCCTACAGTGGCAATGAGATTGCCATTTTAATGATCTAAATGTAACATATAATAAAAAATCTGTTGTGGCCAACCGCCAACACAAAACTTTCTTTTACGTTTTAGTAGTAGACTTATTTTGTTTAGATGCGATAGAAAAAAATCTCACAACATCCCACTCACAAATAAATTTCCCATATTCCCAGATTCTTAATCAACAATCAAATATACTTTTACATCCGAAATTTCATGAAAATATGACTAATGTTATACTTCTTTTTCCCCCGCCATTTTGTTTTTCAACTTTTTAAGTTTGCTTTCTTAATCAGCGACCTCAAAAACCCCTATATACTAATTTTCATATAAATCGGACGCTTTCAAGCTAAATTCCCTTGATGATTCTAACTACGCACTTGTTATGCACATGCGAGAAGAATTTAGTATTTAAATTACTTTAAATACATTTTATTTACTTTAAGTACATAAAAGTATTTAAAGTACTTTTGCATGAAAGTACAGTATTGAATACTAATTTACAAAGGTATTTTAAGTACATGATATACTTAATGTACTAGTTCCAGTACTCTTACTTTAAGTAGTTCGCAGCTCTGATCCCTGGTAAGCCCAACCGCATAGAGGTAGAGTAGAGGTTCAGGCTATGTTCAACTGTATTGAAATAGGCATAGCATAGGTTTCTGAACGCATTTCCATAGGGCTTAAATGTATGCCCATTGATACAATTATTAAACTCGTTATCCGGTGATTCGTAGAAATGTAATAGATATGTATTACCAATAATAATTCATAGAATTAATTTTGTTAATATGTCCAATATTAATCACATTAGAACCAGTTGCAATCAACTGGTTCCACGAAATTTGCTTTGATATAGCTCGTTCATGTGGTTTCATAGCATTTATGCCCGTATTTGTTTAACATGATCAATAATTAAATTTATAACAAATATTTGTATATTCGAAATTAAACTACATAACATAAAATTCTATTTGTTTAAGCACCGATTTATATATACCAGATGTATGTTTGTTTGTGAGACAGAATGAATGTGTGAGTAGAACGCTTTGTTTATACGTTTCTATGGTTACTACTAATGGAGGGACCAGATCTTTTTAACAGTGGCGGCACTGATTGTTTTTTAAAAAGGCTACGTTCTTAAATGTCAAAATAAATAGTGTTCGTAAATCGTCAATACATTGATATAATACCTATCGGTTTAATATTGTGTGTGAATTGTCAGAAGTAGTAAATTTTTTTATGACTGCGTTCACACCACAGATACCCTCACATCTATTATTTAATTTTTGAATAAACGCTAAAACGTCGACAATTTGTTGAATATCGAGTTGTGTAAATAAACTAGATTATAATAAAGATGAAATGGTGTCATTGTCTATACTTACGGATAAAATGAAAATATAAAAACGTGTCAACATAATTTATGTGGTGTATCCATGATTAGGTCTACATTTACAAAAAATAATCGCTACCCGTGAAATTATTCAATTAGACAGATTGTTCGGTGAGCAGTGGACTGAATGCTGTACATGATATGGGCATATGGTGACAACACAGAAATAACAATGTTTACAATATTTTTATCTTTATTTTAAGTAAATTACAATAAAATGATGTATAATCCTATTTTGTTATCTGAATTAGCGATAAGGCTGCAATGATTACAAATGAGTTTTGTAAATATTATAATAAATGAAATTAAAACCAAGTGAAATGACAATTCGAAGAAGCAGTGATAAAGAACAATGAAATGAGTTTAAAATCTCACCTACACAGCAATTTGATTGCACTCCTATAGCATGATTAGCGTACTCTTAGGAAAACTCGCAGACGAAGCCATATTTAAAAAAAAAATGTCGATAGCAATTATCGAACGACAGATTATAAGGTCATTTCACCTATCAGGTTCAAATTTTTCTATATATTGCAAAAATCTTTCTTTAATAAATTAATCGTTTGCATTGTAATTCATTTTCTAACCTCTAAGATATTACAATTTACAATGTTATAAATAAAACTTAAAATGGCGGTAACTGGTTAGTTCAAGTCAACACTTGACTAATGTAATTTTTAAATTAATATAATGTAGTACATTTTGTGAGGAAAACATAATTAAATTATATCTTTATATGATGAGTTAATTGCCTTCGTTTGCGAGAATTCTAGTGCGAATAATATAATAATTTTTTTGTTTGTTTAATATAATATATATAATTTTTTTTCACATCGCAACACAATATATACAGGGCCTTTCGTTCGTAATAACTAAAATAATCATAATATAATATATTAGAATTGTCTTAAATTTATAACTCTATATATTTCAGTTCATCTTCAAAATTAAAAGAAAAATTAGAAACCCAGAAAAATAAAAATTATCACAATATCAAAAAACAATGTGACCATATGCACTAGAAATTAAATATAGATTTCTCATCGTTTTTGCCATTCTCTAGGAGGATCGTATCTTTTTACAATAGATCACATACAGTTTATATATAACATTACTTTTATGAAATTCATTTTTGAGCTTCCTCAATACAACGTTACATTTACAATATTTAGATGTCATGAATAATTTCTGTATGCAACCGGACCATTGTGCTAAACAGTTGTGCTGTTTTGAGTTATATTTTTATGGCAGTGATTTTTATTTTAGCCGATTTTTGACGAACATTTAATCTAATTGTTTCTAGTAGAGTGCATATGCAAATCTCTGGCTAAGCAATTTAACTAGAATTGCGATTGGTCACCCGCCAAAAAAAATCAGGCATTATAGTAAAATTTAAGTTTTGATTTAAAATCATTTGTCATGTTTCACTAAGCAGTCAATATAATAAATAAATCCTCCAAGATTGTTCAAGAAACTAAAGCACCAATGTGTACAAAGAACATGTATCTACACTCAGATTTCTATAAAAAGAACATTCCAATATATCAAATGAAACTAGTAATAATTACTAATTAATATATACTTCATAATATGAAATATATGTGTATGTAAGTGTTGGAATGGTCTTTTTATTAAAAAATCTACTTAATGGGCCTATTCAGAACTTATTTGTAGTTTTAAGATTATGTATATACAGATTGTTATTGAATTATCAGACAGAACTTGGCACTCTCAGTACTGGTCGTTGTTACCATAAATAATTGTCGCGTTGACTAACAGTCTTTACTATAAAGACTGCTAAAAGGTGTCTTAGTAAATAGCGTTTTTAAAACATATATTTCACAATTTTTACTAAATATTGGCGTCTATATTTGCATACAGTATGCAGTCAATAATGAAAACAGATAAATGTATAACGTTTTGAATAAATTATTATTTTATTTATCAATTTTATATTAATCTTGTTCAGATTAGCATTTTGATTTTGCAGAAGAAATGAAAGAGACATCATTCAACCATTTTTCATGATTTATTCAACTTTTAAATACCAGTATTCTAGATATATATATATATATATATATATATATATATATATATATATATATAAATATATATAAATATATATAAATATATATATATATATATATATATATATATATATATATATATATATATATATATATATATATATATATATATATATATCTAGAATACTGGTATTTAAAAGTTGAATAAATCATGAAAAATGGTTGTGAGTGCAATAAGGCGCATAAGAGACATGTGGCAAAATAAATTGCATTTGAAAATCATTTTGAATTCTGGGAAACCAGCACTTTGTTTTTGTCGAACGGTTAAAAGCTTCATGGAATTTTCAATCGAGCGTTATAATTTAATCTAGTTGTTATTCTGGATAGTATTTATCGTTTAACGGTAAAATCAGTTGCTCGGCTGCCTGTTTGTATCCGGTAAAAGCAATTTCCTGCAGTTCCACATCCTGTTGTCCACACACATTTTCGTCTTGTCATATCTGTACGTCCAATCATATCATACGATTTTGTCATTTTATTGTACCATCATATACAGGTTTCATTTACCCATCATCAAAACTATGTTTGTTCTGCCATATTGAAATTTAAGAATACGGTCGGTATAAACCTACTCATATACGCACTTTAAAACCACAACTGTATCAACTATTACAATGTGTCATCAAACTGTTTCTTTTTCTTTGCTATTTATTGTGCTATAAAACACGCTAGTTTTGCGATAATAACACAACAATTAGAAAATAACGTTAACCAGTTCGATTGACTTAGGTTACATAATCTAGCAGTTGTTACCAAAACAGTCGTTTTGCAAATCTAGTCGGTACACTATTTATGTCAGTCTTTACATGCGGAAACTATAACTACGATATATTGGACACTGACGTTGCTCGTGCCAGCACTTTCGCTTTAATACTTTCAATTTGAATATATTTGATTCATACGCGATTTTACTATTCAATATATAATTATAAATAAAGTATTTAGCACGTAATAACTGCCAGTGCCAGCAAAATAATTAGTGTTAGTTTCCAATATATTGTACAGTGTATGTCTCGATATGTAATACCAAGACTTTAAGATATGATGTTGAAGTGCTAGTGTAGAGATTTTGGCACGTGATATACGTTGCCAACTTAAAATATAACCATTGCCAGATATTGGCAATATTAATTTTATGCGTTTATCTATGTATTTGAAGGTGCCCAATTTGTTAGTATATGATATTATGACCCATGTATATTTAAATTTTGTAGAATAGAAACAAAATCAACTAACAAAATAATTAAATAACCACCGCAAATATACATTATTTTGGCAGCTAATACAGTGCCCACTGATGCCAAAATAAGAATAAATATGTTATTGTAGATGGCAGCACTAGCGATTTAAATATCTAGTGTGAGTATCAAACGAACTTCAAGATCAACTATTTTTAAGTGAGCCTGTCTTTAATTCTTGATGTGAAAAGAGAGAATAAGAAAATGAAGTTCGCTGTAATTAATATTCTGGGTCGTTCACATGCAATAACCAGTGAATGTTGTTCGATTATCAACTAGTATAACGTTATTAGTTTTGAATTGAATAAGACTTAAAGATTGTTATAATTATCTTTATAATAACAACCTTTAATACATAACCAACTTTAAACATAGTATTGCTCTGAATAGGCCAATACGAGTCCTTTAAAATGGTTGATTCTATAAAAATATATCATTTAAAATTTGCCAAACTCAAAATTTTGCCAAGTCAAATAAAAAATAAATAAAATCCATCAACGTCTAAAAACGATGATTGGGTTAAATAGAGACAAATTGATGAGAGATAATGAAACTATCTATGTCCATATTCCACCGGGAATTATTAAGTGTTCCTGAACAGTACATTTCGAGCGGTAACATATAATAAAGCCCATTGGAATACAGTGTATGAAGACAGCATTTAAATGAAACAACACATACATATTATAAGTAAAATAATATAGTTACTATGACTTAAAAATTAACGATGAGGCCTGTCTAAGTAGAGACGACAAGAAAGCAAAAAGCACGTACATTTGCGATTCGAAACGTCTCTAAAACATCGCTATTGATGTGTGTTCAGGTGGATCAATTAGATCACATGATCCCAACACAATAGTTGCGGGCAGCACGACCAATGCGACGTAAACGATCTGAAAAATAAAACAGACACACATCGAATCCATAATCTTTGCAAATTAACAGTATTATGTTTCTCGAACTATTGCCAGTTTTACTAACATTGTTAGTGTATATGTATTAAATTTATTTTTGAAACAGAATGTATTAAAAAAAAAAAACAACTTTAGATTGACCTACAATGCAGCTTTTGGCATTCATTTATCATAAAAATTAAACAAGCACCTATGCCTTAGCTCGCCTTATTATATGAATTTCAAATGCAAGCAACGCATCACACTGCCTAATAGTTCGAAAAAAATAATACGGTAGAAAATGTAAGTCGAAAACCTGCTTGTAATAAATAAAATTTACAAATTTATTGATTACTCAAAATTTGCCTATATCATAATTAACATAAATTTTGCATAATAGAAATTTAGTATTAAAAGATAACTACTATTCATAATATCTAAAAACTACTACTATTGTCTACCAGTTTTACAGTTTACTACATTGCTCGCTTCGTTACTGTTTAAAAATTTAAATAATTTGCTAAATTTAATTTCTGCGCCAATCAAGTAACAGTAACTTCAAGCGAAATGATTACTCTACAATCTTATTATAAATTATGTTAATTTTTAATATATGTTAGAAGTATTTCTATTAGTTGTAGATAATTCATTTGATGTAATTATTTATATATTTACAAAATTTTGTCTATTTCATTTAATTAATATGTTTGTGGATATTCTAAAAATTTATAAAAATCCAATAATAAAATAATTTAAAGTTTTATTCATTTGTGCCGCCAATTAAAATCGTGCAAGTTAATTTTCATGCTAAAACGTGTATTTTAATTGTATTAATGTGTGGAAAATATAATCTGAATTATAGACTGGGGGCCAATGAAAAAAATTATGTTTCGTGCCTACAGAAATGTACATTGGCTCCCACTCTATTAGCGCATATGTCATAATAAAAGTAACTTCTACTTTGTAAAGAATAAAATATAAAATATTATATTTACTCTTCTAAATAAATCTTTTATTATTATTACATAAATTCTATTTTTTAAAATTCCATACTTTTATTAGCATTTTCCAGCCAATATGATTAACCTTGAGAAGAAAAGACATGTTAAACTATTTGTTAATTACTTAAGCATATGGTTAATCAAATACAACAATAAAACAACTATAAATGCCATATTTCTTATTCTTATTGTAAAGTCGTAAGATATTATCTATGCTATTTATCCGAAATCATGTATTTTTAACAATAATTCCATGTGTCAATTCTGAATGCGATTATAATAATAACAATGATGCTAGTAGAAATCGTTAAATATTTACATAAAAACTTTATTTAAATTGTGCCAGTATTTTAAATTACATGTTCATTATTCGCAATCAAGGAATAGCGTTGTACGCCGTAAGATGGTCCCTGTACGCGGCCAACTGAAGTTTGTTAGTTCTATTTGACGCGAGTGTAAATAAATTACATTATTAAATCTTTTGACTCGTGGGAAAAAGAACAGGTAAAAAATGTATTACGTTGATTACAAAGAACTGTTATAACACACGATTCTATTCGAGGCGGATTGTGATTGAATTTATCTCCGCTAGATATACAGAGCAATTAATCACGATCGGATAAATAGTTTTAGATGATATTAATAGTTATGATGTTACAAATTATAGTCAACTAATGATGGTGTATAGATTGACCATAAATATTACGTACTTTATAAAAGGCATCATCGCACTACGAGCTTGTTGCTCCAATCCGAGACAGGCGTACTGCAAACAGAAGTACATGAATTCATGGTAAAAAAAAAAATACCCAAAACGTAACATTCACATGTTTTAACAATCAAGCCTTCATTAGTATTCAATTAATATTAACAATTTTATATAAAATTAAACTACGAAATATGTTAATAATATTTCATCTAGTAATAAAATATTATGTTGTTGCCTCTATTAAAAATTATATATTCTTTAGTAATAAAAATTTAAAAAGGCTTGCCACATGCGTAAATTAAATATGTAATTATAAAAGAATGCCATTTTCAATATTACAATATTCAATAATTGTAAAAAATACTAGTTTTTCAGTACCAATAGTATTAGTAATTGAAAATTGCATTTATTACAGTAAATTTAAGTATATTTCAATATTTATTTTAATTCTATAATCAAAATTAATTATTTTATTAATATTCGATTGTCCTTGCATTTCTTGCTGTCATTTTTCTTCCTAAGTGAAAGGGTGACAAATCATAAACTAACAGTCAGTGCAGGACAAACGAACATATCTAATGATAATACATAATTCGAAATATTGATTGAATTGACTTGATTATCAAATCTTAAGTTAGTAAAATTAAAACAAACAAAATAAGTTGCTTTGTTAAACATATTCGAAGAACAAATGTTAGTATTATCATTCAAGGGATTCAACAAAATTCACAATTTATCAAAACGACAAAACAGAACAGGCTGTAAAAAAACATTATTATTTATTGTTTCTTTCGTAACTTTGTTTACTGCAAAATAATCGTAGAATTTCAAACTGCAAAAATAAATATATTTGAAGCCAATAAAATACAAAAAAAAAAAAGGAAATTGGTATTATATTATATTTCTTCACTAAATATTGAATTTAAATAATGTTTCCTTGCTTTTCACTAGACCCTTAACATCGGTGACGTCACACTGTAGTATTACGGTTTACGTATACGTTATTAAAATTAGATCTAACATAAGTAGAAGTACTTGTATAACTGCCAATTTTCAAAAAAGTAATAATATTGAAAAATAATAAATTTTTAAGTAATGAGAGTCATTTATTTGTGCAGTAAACGCTATGAGAAACAGACAAATAAGTAGGTACACAGACAATTAAAAAACAATGTCGTACAAATATGTTATGTACATAAACTTGACAGCTGTAAGAATGTACAAAAAATATGATGTTTTGTTATGTTAAGAATTGTGTAGGAAAAGTAATACATATTGTGTAAATAAAGCATGTATTTTTCGTGTTTAATTAAAGCTTAAGCAAATATGTTAGAATGTTAAGACATGGGATTTTTAGAATGATGTACCAGATAATGATCGAAAAATATACTGAAATTTAAAATATTTTTCAGTATTCAATTAGCTTTAGTATAAAATGCTAAATTGAGTCCCTGTATTTTCTTAATGGTAACAGAAAGAATTATTTGAATGTATGCCACAATTATTATTATAAAGAAAAAAATCTTTAAAAAAAGAAATAAGCAATATTTATGATATATACCACTGAAATATATATATATATATATATATATATATATATATATATATATATATATATATATATATATATATACGGTAAATATAATGAATCTGGTTTATATTAATAATAACCAGCCATTATTAATAATATCCGCGTCTTTTGGTAAATATAAATAATAAATTGTAATAATTATATTTACCGAAAATTATTATTAATTATTATATATGAAGCTTGGTACATTTAATAAATACATTTCTTTTAATTATTTTCTACTATTTATGAACCAATTTAACGTAAACGGCAGAAAACGGGGTGCGGAATATGCATGGTATTCTTCCACTCCGTTCCTTACATTTACCGAAGATAGTTGTGAATTATTAATAATAACCGGTTTATATTACAAATTTATTGATCTTTTTAGTTGGTTAGTATTAATAATGGCCGGTTATTATTAATATAAGCCGACTGATTACTTGACCCGTAACATATGTGGTATATACATAATTATTTTAAATTCTTTAATTGAGGAAATATATTAGAATTATATTATAAATAAATTTGATATCATTGTTAAATATAAATTAAAACATGTCATCTTGCTAATAAAATAAAAAATATGAAAAGCACCAAAAATAGAGCTTAGCAAAATGCATGTTAGTTGCCTCTTAATTAAATGTCAGAAACAATTGTTCCACTCTTCACATTAAAAAAGAAACTATCACATGTTCAAATAATTCGAAATCTGCAGCAAAGCAAATAACAATAAATAATATAAACAATTAAACACAGTTTCACGTCATTTGTGTTTTCAAAACATATTGAAGAAGTGCAATAAAACAAAATAAAGACACTGAATCGTCTAGCACCAAAATTTACCGCGAATCCAAATTATTTTGGATATTCAGTGACTAGTCAATCCGCATCAACTGACTACGGGGTACACGAACAGTGAGTGATGTTCGATACGCTACAGAAAACACAATAAATATAACTTTTGTGTACGATTTAAAAAAAAAATGGACGAGTAAAGTATTTTATTTTTTGTAAATATTGTTAAATGATATTTGTGTGTTTCTGATATATAATCAATAGGCAACTGTAATTCTGCGAAAATGTACTTCGAAATTGGATTATCTTTTTTTTTATACGTAGCTGCGACGTAAAATACAGAAAAGTTCCGTGGCTAGTATATCATGTTCTGCTCCATCAACCATGACCAACTATGATAGAAGTTGGTACAAGTAGGTAAAACAAAACTATTTTCTTTCTTATACGTAGAAATAATTGTGTTTAAGATACTACACTTGTTTATATCTAGTTCTCTGTCAATAAGTGGCAACTCCAGTAATTGGTTGTTTATACTGTCCAAAAAAAGTAATAAAAAGAAATTGTGCTGGTTGAAAAACAAGCAATTTATGTAAATATTTAATTATTCAAAATAATTAAGACGTACTTTCGCGAATTTTCGAATGATGACAACCGATTTGCATTGTTTTCTTACCGAGAACCACAGTTGTGTACTAATAGTAAGATTACGGCTTTTAAATCCATAATTACTCTTGAATTCAAATGTTCTTGCCAATTTAGAAAACGAAATGTTCATTGTCGGAATAATGTGCAAAAACACATTAAATTTGTCTTAAGTCCCTAAGTAACAGAACCATGATACACTAGCCAGTAAGATGATTTAAGTTGTTTTTAGTTATGTTTCAATATAATTTGGAAAATATTCCGGGAGTTTTTTTTCTGGGCGATTTTATTCAGTTTAAATTAACTTTATTAAATCGAAGAAAAGAAAATGTTTCGCATGTCTGCTACAATTCGCCACTATCCGTCTGGCAGTAAAATTTTGTTGATTTTAGGGTTGAATACGTGTTTTCGATCAACTGCCAGACATGCATTAGAATCATTAGATTAATCCTCACCTTCGAATTAACAAAGTACAATACAATTTTAACTATATAAAATCACCCAGAGAAATGTTCACTGGCTCCCGATCAAACATTACTTAAAATAAATTAGTATACATTTATTTACTACATATTACGGCTGCTTATTAATATTTGTTTAGTGTCATGTTTATGATGTATGTTGAGTTTTTGATTTATTTAAAAATTACTTATTATTAAAAATTATAGTTATATTGCAAGAGATTCATAATTGTAAAATTATATTTTTACGACGATGATTTAGTAGAATTATGAGTTATGTATTGTTGTGCCACTTGATATTGTATGGATCTTACAAGGGTTATGATATGATGACGTTACAATTAATTTGGTTTGTTACATTGTGAATTATGCCCTTTTCACACCAAGACATTAAGACAATGCCACTGTATGTTAGCTGATCGTTCGTTTGATGCTCACACTAGATATTTAAATCGCTAGTGCTGCCATCTATAATAACATATTTATGCTAGGAGTTGACACCAATGGCCACTGCAAAAATAATGATTATTTGAAGTTATTTAATATTTTAGTTAGTTGATTTTGTTTCTATTTTATAAAATAAAAATAAATGTCATAATATCATATATTAACAAATTCAAATGCATAGATAAACGTATTAAATATATATATATATATATATATATATATATATATATATATATATATATATATATATATATATATATATATATATATATATATATATATTCCCTTCCAAAAACAAGACTCGAATCACCGCCCGATATTGCTCTTTTTCCATTTTTCTAAAATCTGCGGATACTCCCGCTTTGACACGCGGTCAAAACACAACTACGAGTCCGATTCGGCTGAAATTTTAACAGTAGCCGTCTAAGATAATGTACTACACAATAGGTTATGTCTCTTGCGACAGTGGCGCCATAGGCCGGTGAGGCTAAGTACTTGTCGGACAGCCCTCGTATATATATATATATATATATATATATATATTTAATCTGACAATTGTATTTTCAAGTTTATATTTTAAGTTGGCATCGAATACCACGTGACCGCATTTTAAAACACGAACTTGAAGTCAGGTCAAGTGTAAACACAATAGCATTACAAAACAGGCTCACTTTAAAATCTTGGTGTGAAATGGGCATTACCTATTAACCTAAGTCAATCGAACTGATTAACGTTATTTGCTAATTGTTGTGTTATTATCACAAAACTAGCATACTTTATAACACAATAAATAGCAAAGAAAGAGAAACAGTTTGATGACACATTGTAACAGTTGATACAGTTGTGGTTTTAAGGTGCGTAAATGAGTAGGTTTATACCGACGGTTTTCTTAAATTTCAAAATGGCAGAACAAACATAATAGTTTTGATGATGGGTAAATGAAACCTGTATATGATGGTACAATAAAATGACAAAATCGTATGATATGATTGGACGTACAGATATGACAAGATGAAAATGTCTGTAGACAACAGGATGTGGAACTGCAGGAAATTGCTTTTACCGGAAACAAACAGGCAGCCGAGCAACTGATTTTACCGCTAAACGATAAATACTGTTCAGAAAAATAAACTAGTTTTATACTTATAAACAAAATGGCGTCTACAAAATGAATATTTTATTGGGATCCGCACGGAATGCCCAATCGGCTTTTGACTACCCGGTCATTGTGCCTAAACGAAAAATGTTCGTCTCGTCGCCCATCCTTTCGTTATTTGACAATTTCGTAGATCGTACTTCGGAACCATTCGGAATGTATGCGCCGCATATATTCCGAAGTACGATCGACGAAATTGTCAAATAACGAAAGGATGGGCGACGAGACGAACATTTTTCGTTTAGGCACAATGACCGGGTAGTCAAAAGCAGATTGGGCAATCTGTGCGGATCCCTATTTTATTCATTATTATTCACTTTTCATCTTTTTTCAGTCACTTATTTCACATTTATCTTTTAAAAACTACACTATTTCACTTTTTTGTATACATAATTGCTGTGGAAGCCCTGTGGATCAATAAAATGACAAAATCGTATGATATGATTGGACGTACAGATATAACAAGATGAAAATATGTGTAGGCAACAGGATGTGGAACTGCAGGAAATTGCTTTTACCGGATACAAACAGGCAGCCGAGCAACTGATTTTACCGTTAAACGATAAAATACTGTCCAGAAAACTGGTATTTATATGATCGGTAACTCAAGAAAATGCAGTTAAAAAAAGCATGGCTCTCGTAAAACTGGACATCGTACGCGTGTACGACTACCGCCGCGATGTGGTCAAATAAGTATCTAGTGACAGGAGGCAGACTACATTATTTCATATAATAAAACTCATTTTTCTACATATCACCTTTGCGGTGGAATAGTGTGGCATCCAGTCATTATTGGTTGCTTTTGTACATGATTGATTTAATGGACAACATATTAGATGCGTTCGTTTGTCCTGCATTCCTTGCTCAGATCATAATCCGTCCTATTTCTTTATTATAAGTAGAAGAGAGACAAATCATGCAAATGAACGGTCA
Source organism: Leistus spinibarbis (assembly GCA_933228885.1). Taxonomy (NCBI): domain Eukaryota; kingdom Metazoa; phylum Arthropoda; class Insecta; order Coleoptera; family Carabidae; genus Leistus; species Leistus spinibarbis. Next base: position 7,625,714 of record OW121796.1, on the reverse strand, counting down.
GTGCAGGACAAACGAAAACAGTTATTGTTTATTCAATTGCTAAACGATAAAATCAGTCGAATACTCGTATACATGAGTGTGCAGGTTATGTTAGATGTTTGATTCGATCAACCAGCAACATGCCCACAGAACAAGCTACTCTATAACTTTCGGAAGTTAGTAATCCGATCACGATGCCGAAGTTTACACGACCATTTTATGTTTCTGTACACGAAATTGTATTCCTTTATGGTATCTTGTAGGATACCTGATATTTTCCATAAAACAATTCTAATACAGTCAAAATACTTTGGCTAGTAAAATAGCATGAAGATCTATACATGTAAAACAATAGGGTATTTTACTTTAAAATACAGTCAACTATTTGATATGGCAGGCAAATTATTAATATAAACAAATTTATTCGCCTATTCCGAGTAATGCAGCATTTAAATGTGGTTATGATAAAATATTTAGTAGAAATGTTATATTGTGAAATATTTCGAAAAATAAATTCATTACGTCGTAAATTTCACTTCGGCTACTATTTAAAGTGTTGAAGACACTACGTCTAGTTTGAAGTAATATCGTTCCGCTCTGGGCTATTTCTAATGACGGCGCCACCATCAACTTCGAATATTCAAACAAGCAGTATTAGAAATTAACTATTTTCACACTACAATCAAAGATATTCCGTCGAATAATGACTGTTTATTGAATAAAAAGGTTACACTTTCGGTCCAAGTTATATTTCTTACTTATATAAAACTACTATCATCATGAAACAAAACTCGAAAATGAATAAATAATCCAATTTATTTTTATAAAATTGCATAAATAATGTCTGGTAAAAATAATTATTTATTTGTAACCCACAGTTTCAAAGAAAAAATTAAAAACCTCCAAAATAGGCAGTTTTTAATAGTGTTCATTTATTATCTCGAAAATGATGGGTTACAAAAACTGCGCATTAACTGATATCTTTTTATAAATATAAATCGGTCTAATTTTTTTTTCAAGCTTGATGTTTGACCGTAAAGATACCTAGCAGTCTTTATAATAAAGCCTATTAGTCAAATCAACAATGATTTTTGGTAACAATACCAAATTCTGTCTAACAATCTGTATTATACATAACCACCTTTAAAAACTACAACTGAAGTACTAAATAGAACTATTAAACTCTACTAATATCTTCAAAGAACCAGTTACTTATCTCAAAGAAAAGTAAATAGTCCTTAACTATTGGGTAATACGAAAGCTTGATTTCAATTAAAATCACGATCACTTTGAAGCCCTTCCACAAAGCTTAGAATACAAAATCAGGGATTTTAAGCACGACCAACCAGCAGTTGAAAATGGTCTAGCATAAATAACCAAAACAAGGGATAGTGGAAAGCGCACCTTAGAAGGAGAAGAGAGGGAGGGGTACGAACTTTGTGAAAGCGGAAAATCTAATTTAATGCACAAGAATACAAATTGCTATCGTTTGGAAGTCCGTGTGCCTAGTCAGCAGAAGTAATGCTATTGCATATTCGATTGAAATGCATTAAGTTATGGGCGTACGTAATACCGCAATATAGTCACTTCAACGCTCTAATTTAAACAAGATGAAGACTTTGGAATCTTATTGACCCTGACAAGAAATTTCTCATTTAATATAACTCACTAACGTCGACGAATATTATATTTTACGGGAGTATTATCTTCTGCAGAATTTATTTAAATAATTGTTTTATTTATGTTGTTATTACTTTTTTATGTGCAGTAATAAATAATTATGAAAATTTGCGAATTCAAAATTTCAACGAAAATACACTTCTCGACTCTCCCTGAATCGAATGTGACTATTTTCGGAATGATGTCTGTGTATTAGTGAACACGCTAGAGCCAAAATTGGTGATTGTAAAATTGTTAAACTTCAGACTTGTATATTGTCTAGATGTGCATCTCCTAATGAAGAATATTCAAACCGGAAGTACATGTTGGACTCTATGCATTTTTGTCCTTTCTCCAATATCACTAGGACGGCTGCACTTATGGCAAAAATTGTTATGTTCATAATGAAAGATATACATATTTGGCAAAACTTTTGTTTGAAAAGTATCTTCTAAAAATGTACCAGTTACGAGAACTCTGCTACCGAAAATTTTAAATTTTGTATTTATGTTTAAAAAGGAACTTATCTGTGATATTGATATTTGTCGTAAATTTTGTTAAACTATAACAAAACAGTCGTTTTAAATGAGATTTTTTATAAATTAGTCAAATACGTTTCATTTTCAAATTAAAATGTTTAATATAATATATTTTAAAACAGCAGCCGCTACTGGTTTAAAATTACTATATATATTTGCTCTAAACGTATAAAAGGAAATATGAAATATTGTGGTTATTTAATACAAAGTTTACTTTGAACATGATTTTTCATTTTGCTCAAGATAATGAAATTAATTAAATATATAAAACGCATGGATTATAAAAAGTGATAAAGGAAAATGCTTTCGTAAATAGAATAGCACAACGTTGAAAAAAAAAGCTAAGCATGTAAAAAGAATGATAGAATTTTTAATTAATCTGTCGGTTGTCCTTTGTCTCCACTAATTGGTATTTAAAAATAACTTAACAAACGACGCTAATTACTAAAATTAATTAGAGCACATTTAACCACGCATGGCACATATTTACATATATCGTAATTCTATCTGATGGAACATTCACATAAGTGTTAATATTTTGTTAATTTTATCGAAGAATAATGGATGCAAGTCTTAATGTTTCATAATTTTCCCTTTAACAGTTTTGGCCCTAGAGCGTTCACAGACATACTGACGTTATTCCAAAAATAGTTTCATTCGATTCAAGGAGGGTCAAAACGTGTATATATGTTGAAATGAAATTTCGAAGATTACAAGACTTATATATTACTCTGCGTATGGGAAAGTATAAATCGCCAAACAGTTTATGCGGTGAGCTGTATCTATTTTGGTCTGTACCTATTATTGTTAATTTCTATGTTTTAAGGGATATATCGTAAAGGAATACAACTTGCAATCGTACATGTTGAATTGATTAAAATGTGTTAGTGTTATACATATAGTTATTTGTCACATCTCAGCATAATGTAGTATTGGTGGTACCTTTACTTGATCAGGGCAGATTTTCTGTGTAGTTGGTTAAAGAACCTGAACTGCAGTCGCAGTGTTAAATCTTTTCTAACTGTGACAACAAACAGAAAGAAATTTGCGTGTCGGTTTATTACAGTCACATTTACAATGTCTGACATGAACTTTTATTATTATTATTATAGAGGGAGGGTAATACAGGAACACAAAATGCAACACATAAAATTTCAACTACATGATGTGCTTATATATTCAAAAATTATTTCTCGATTTATTTTTCTAATAATTTATTTAGCGTCCACCAAATAGTTAAAAAGTTTCCCATCAATGATAAACAAAAAATAAATGGAAATGGTTGAGAATGTGTTGTGTATCCCATAGTTAAGTTTGAAGAAAAGTTTTATATTTGTTTCTGTGTTTCAAGACGTGTACAATGTATAGTGTGAATCATATAACTATAACCGACAAATTTGGCAAACCGAACGAATTTGCTTAAAAATAAAAATCGTTCAGATCTCAATTTATTCAATGTAGCCAAATTTTACTTTATTAGGTCAATATTGATTGTAAACGAAAGTAAAGTTTGACAACCAACATTCAATTGCACCATTTATGTACGCTTATACCAGTAATAATTAAAACATTTGTTTGATAGAAAGGTTTCAAGTCAGTATATACAAAAAAAGAAGCGTAAACTCATTATGAAACAATCGAGCAATTTGTGCCCAGTATTTTGATTGGCAACATTGGTTTCCCATTCTGGTAGAACTAAAATAATATCATATTCGCACCAGTCTTGAATTATAATGTTGTAATAGGATATTATAATCTCCAAAATGTGTTTGTTATATAATAATTTAGGATTAAATATGTTGATGATGTTGATTTATTTTGTTCAAAAATTTATATCGTTAAAAAACGGTGTATATATAACTGTTTATTTTTGTATACTGCGGGTTTGATATTATTTAGTACTATTTTTCTATACAATTAGCTGCACTGGAAAATAGTTTCAATAGTTGACAACACTTTAGGCTTAGCCCTTGCGTAATTTTATCTATATAGTGACTTTAGTTGGAACATATACCGAATTACTGAAATGGTTATTGTCATATTACAATAGATAAAAAAAAGTATGTAAAAGGAAACCATATAGAGTCGCACAGTCAAAATTATAATTAAATTATGTAGCTATGACTGTAATAAATTATAAACTATATTTAATTTAAATAGATTATTCTTTAATCAAATCAAATTATTTACTGGTTTAGCGGGCATTATAATGGAGTAATATAATTGAGTAGGTGAATTTTGAATTGTTTACAAATTATAACAAAAATATATGAACATGTAGTATCCAAACATCTGTCCCGACGCACTGTAAACAATAACAAAAAACAAACCAACAAAAATTGGGGATAATCAAACGAAAATCATTTGTCACAGTCATTTTTCGTAAAATAACTGCGAACTACTCACGATCAATATGATCAACATCTTTGGGTAACGGATGTACCATCATTCGACGGCCTTCAACAATTACGCCACGTTTCCAATAACCTGGTCGTAATTTCTCTTTGCGACAGTCTAATATAAGCGAAAGCAAAATAAAAAGTAAACGCATACAAACAAAAAAGCATAGAATAGTAAAAATACTAAAAAAAAAAAAAAGCTTCCTATAATAGAGATAAATTAGTGATATGGAGTGACCATTACCGGCATTCCTTTATTTTTATGTAACCATAATTATATATATATATATATATATATATATATATATATATATATATATAAAATTTTGAATTTATAAATGACGGTAAATTTTACATTAATTTTTTTAAAATGATTTAAATTTGGACGATGAATGAAATAAGTTTTTTAATTCAATTAGTGAGACCTAACAAAGATATGTATGATATTTATTATGGTTGACACAATGAACTAAAAACATAGTTCACTGGATTGACATTACATACAGTGTGACCGGCGTTCATCGTGTTGCACGCACGTCACGATCACGCTATTTGTAGTGTGACCACGGTCTTAAAGTTATACATATAGTTTCAAAATAGATCGCTAGGAGTTATATTTCAATTACTTTTCGTCAGAGTACAATTTCAACAGAATTTTATGATCGGTCATTTTATATCACTAATTCTGTCCACACGGAGCAAAAACATACTTGGCGTTCTTAACATTCATATGACATTGAGCGAAAATATATTTTAGTCAAAAGGTTGATTCGTTTGTCCTGCATTTCTTGCTCAGATCATTTCTTCATTATAAGTGGAAGAGAGACAAATCATGAACTAGGCAGTCAGTGGGACAAACGAACAAAACTAAATTTATATTGCGATTTGACGCCACTTTCATAAATAAAAATAAAATAAATGCACTAGTGTTCACTTTAGTTGCACTAGCTCGTATAAACGTTAGAAATTGAGTATCAACAAATACATTCAAATTGAGCATAATCTTATATATAAATAACTGTTAAGGTTTTGTAAACAGAGAAAAACTGATAAATTCTTCGTAAGTTTGACTTTTAATTATCCAATATTTACGTGAGATTAATTTCATAATTAATCATAGTCAAAGTACTTATTATAAACCCTATTCTACTAAAATTCTTTCAATGGAAATTTGACTCCAATTGGAGTCCAAACTAAGAACTCGTCATTCAACTATAAAGTGGACAGACATAGACAAGGGCAAATTTTATATTATTATTATACAACAATTTATACGATTTTTGCGGGCTCAAGTATATTTTGCTACGTATAGACAGGTTATAAAACGGAATGAGTTAAATAATATTCTTTTAATTAACTTAAAAACTAATGATTATATGAAAATAAATAAAATGATGTAATAAAAACCAATGAGTGTTAAAAAACCAATAATTAATTTCAAGATATGTCAATGAATTAGTAATTCAGAAAAATGAAACTTATAAGCAGTTAATAAGCAAAATAAAAAGCAATGAATAAAAAAAGAGCGTCACAAAAATGCTCTGTATAAAAACCTGTATATAGATAGAAATTTCTCCTGCTAAGAAAATAACGTTTGTTTACATAACCTAAGTAATAGATGATGGTTAAACCTAACCTAAAAGAAATAAAAGAGTTTGGTTAGTTGGCACCTACTTGTATCTATGTTACGTTGTAAGTGGGTAGCGATACGGTGACGGGCATCATTGTACTCTAGATGAAGGCCGAGCCTTAATAACGTTGGGTTCTTTTCCACTAAAGCGGTGATGTCCATTTCATTTTTATTGCCGAGCACTTGTGATCTCTGCCAAACCAGAAAATCAGAATTATTATTATTGAAGCATTATATATTGATTACCCATATGCGTCATGAAGATTTTCTTAAATTATTAACTATTCAAACATCTGATGATGGCCATTAGCGATGCCGAAACGTTGAATGAATTAAATTTATTTTATAAAATAACTGCATTTGCCAAGAAAAAATTTTTTTCACCACACATCCAGTCAAGAAAATACACCAGTACTTTTTTGTTTTTTTTTGCATATTGAATTGTGTAAATAATAAAGTAGATTATAATAAAGATGAAAAGGTATCATTCTATAGACTTATGGAGAAAACAACGAAAATACAAAAATGTGTCTACAAGGAAAAACCGTGTAAGGGAAATATTTTATTTATGTAGTGTATCCATAAAATATATGGTCATATATTGGTCGAAATATACCAACCAACAATCTTTCTTTTTCTTTACAAATTTCAAAAATGTACTTTATTAATCAAAAAATCATAATGATTAACAACTTAGTCCAAACATTGTAAATTAATGTTAACTTTACCTGATTTGACGCCCTAAATTCTTCTATAGTTTTGGTTTTGAGCAACGATTTGATGAGCCGTACAATGACATGTGGACTGATAAAGTTTGTTTCAACATTCATAACACGGAGGGTAGCATTTATTTCTAATGCGTCCGCTAATTTTGTAGCAATACGATCAGTCAAACCAACATTAGTCAGCGACATTGATTCCAGATGTGTGTTGACAGCTAATGCTTCGAACAAGCTTTCGAATTTCTCATCAGAGATATTCTGTAATCACAAAATTTACAAACAATTTTCAAATTTTACCCCCCCAGTTGTTTGGGTAGACTGGAACAAAACTCATGTAAAAAAAAACTGAAGTGACCTTTATTCGACTTATGCAAGCAATTAATCAAAATGTATGATGTAATCTATGAATATGTTTGTGATCAACAAGTCTTGCTGTATTTCGATCAGAGACAGGCATTATTTTGAAAATAGTCAGGGATGGTTAAAATGTGTATTTTTGTTTAAATCTCGAGTTCAAAATTATTCGAGATTACAATACTTCCTTAGATATATTACTATAAGGAAGCAGAAAGGGTTTAATTGTACCTTGATATTGTTCCAGTTTAATTCGATCAGTTGATGATCGTCGTCTTTAACTTGTTGTATGGTTTTGTCAACGTCTGTGGTATTTGGGGGTTCTTGAGGGAAGAATTTTTGTGTCGAAGCTTTGGTAATGCCGTCCCAGCCCAAACCGATAGGTTGTCCTTTGTTTAATAGTGATGCATGGTATTGATCCTGGTTCATCATGGAATGGAAACCAAGAATAGCTGAAATAACATATAATACGAATCAAAACTTTTTTTTAATTTCATAAACACATTCAAATTTCTTACAATCATTAAACTTATAATTAATTTAAAATCATGTTACTACGATTTAATATAAATTAACCTATTCAAGAGTAATAAATTGCTTGTTTTGTTAGCTGTGAGTTTAGCAACAAAACGAAAAAGGAAATGGGTATGTCATAGTCATAGAGGCACTTTTTACTGGCATTATATGAATCTATATAATGACGTATTTTACACATTGACTTAACAGGTACACGAGATAAATGAAAAAAGAAAGATGTACTAGATCGATCAAATTTTCAATATTTTCACTCATTTGTGCCACAGTCCGCGCGCGGACTCTGTGAAAAGTTACAACTTGTCCGCTGTTCGTCGCGGACTGAAGTAGTCCGCCGCGGCAGGTCGCCTCCTATTTGACTAGGATGATGCAACATAATGCAATACAAAGTTCGCGACTGTAGCGCGGACAGTCCGCTTTCTGTGTGTCAGAGCCTTAAAGGTGGTTTAGTATTATAGTATGTTATTATAAAGATGTATATGTTACGATGCGTTTTAAATATGTGTTATAATTATATCCGTTGATTAAATAGGACATTATGTGAGCACAAGTCATCTTTAATTCGTTATTTCAGAACGTATAACCATTTACAGTTTATCTTCCAGTAAAATAGGTCGTGTATTGAGAGTGATTTGGTTAGTGATAAAAGTGAAGTGTATTATTATTTGAGGTGAGGTTGATAGCAAACCTGCAAAATATTGATATTTGGGTATTCTACTATATGTATTGATGTTGAAGTATTTGCATATGCAGTATGAATAAGTATGAATCAATGTGTATAGAGATACTAATCTGTTGAATTGTTATTGGTATTAATTTATGGACGATGGAACGAAGTGTCTGAATTGTTCTCGAGGTATAATTATGGAGTAATGTAAAGAATATGAGCTAGACCTATTATATGAGTTTTGTTGATTATATAGAATATGAGTTGAGTTGAATGTGTAAGGACGATGACACGTATACATATTTATTAATTTATACTTAGGTAATCGTATGATAATATTATTGGTTTTAATGAAATAAAGTGCCATGCAGGAAAAGTATCAGTGTTAAATATCGTCGATAAACTTCCGACTACAACGCTATATTATAGGATTTTTTAAAAAAGTACCATCAAATAACGATGTGTATCATACTTCCTTCAAACCTTACACCACCTTTAAAAATTATAACTGAGTTCTAAATAGGCCTAATTGACTGATTCTGTACCTGCCAAATCAATAATTTCTTCTTGCGAAGCATCGGTCAATGCTTGTTCATATTCATCACCCATGTCCATAGTTATTTGCTCTTGGGCTTCTTGTTCCCTTGCAGACTGCGGAGGTGGCAACCACTGAAAATTAAATTAATAAACGTCAATGCAATTGCATTCATAATTTATTAACTAAATTATCAACATTTTAGAACTAGTATCGCAAATACTTATACAGCAATTATACAAAGAAAGTGTCATTTTAATTTAATGTAAGAAAATCACACAACGAATCGCTCTAGATCCAAAACTGTCGAACGTAAAATTGTGAAACTTAAGACTTGTATATGTGCACCTCCTATTTTTTTTTTAAAGAATATTCAAACCGGAAGTGCATATTTACTCTATACATTTTTATTCTTTCTCCAATATCACTAGAACGGCTGCACTTATGGCCAAAATAGTTATGTTCATAATGAAAGATATTAATATTCCGCACAATTTTTGTTTGATAAGTTTCTTCAAAATATGTACGATTTACGAGAAAACTGCTACGGAAAATCTTTAATATCTTATTTATGTTGTCATAGTTATGCATTTATGACATATTTTTTATATTAAATCTTTAAATCGTATGAACTATGCCTGAAAATAGTTTGACAGACACAAAATAGAAATAATTTATGTCATTTTCCACCGGTTAACACAAATAGATCGACTGAGAACGTGTTCGAAGCGAATTGCTTGCAGATAAATATTAAAATTAATGTTGAATAACAGTACGTATTAATATATCGATAAGGTGGATAATAAAGATACAATCTATATTTTATATTGAAGAAACAGTATTTGATAACGTAATAAAATAAGCTTATTAGTACATGTTCAGAGTATTACTGTAGAGTATTGGTTAGTTTGACAGTTTATTTAGATATATTTGTAATGAAAACTACGTAAAATAAAGTCGAGTGCAGGCCACTCCAGATATTTGTTGTTGTTGAGGTTGGTCAACTTCTTAAATTAAAAAATATCTGGAGTGGCCTGCACTCGACTTTATTTTACGTAGTTTTCATTACAAATATATCTAAATAAACTGTCAAACTAACCAATACTCTACAGAAATATTCTGAAATGTCATTTATCTAATACAGTCTATTTTGTTTTCCTGTCAAAATAACAGATGATACGATTTTATAAGCTACAAGCGAATCCATGGCAACGTAAACAAGATATTTATAATGTTTCGTATCATTTTTCTTGCAACTGGTACATTTTTTTGAAGAAATGTTTTAAACAAAAGTTGCGCGAAATTTTAATATCTTTCATTATGAACATAACTATTTTTGCCGTAAGTGTGTAGCCGTTCTAGTGATATTGGAGATAGAACATTAAATGCATAAAGTACTTCCGGTTTGAATATTATTTTCAAAAATATGAGGTGCACATCTAGTCCATATACAAGTCTTAAGTTTGAATTTTACGTTCGATAGTTTCGTAGCAGTTATCTAATAACTGGTACAAATTATGAAGAAACTTTTCAAACAAAACTTGTGCGAAATATTATTATCTTTCATTATGAACATAACTATTATTGCTGTAAGTGTAGCCGTTCTAGTGATATTGGAGATTGAACAAAAAATGCATAGAGTAAACATGCGCACTTCCGGTTTGAATATTCTTTTCAAAAATAGGAGGTGCACATCTAGGGCATATACAAAGCTTAAGTTTGAAGTTTCATAATTTTTCGTTCGACAGTTTTGGCTCTAGAACGTTCACAGACACACACACAGACAGACAGACGTCATTCCGAAAATAGTCACATTCGATTCAGGGAAGGTCAAAATATGTATATCCGTTGAAATCTCGAGTTCTATTTTTTTGGTGATCCTTATACTTACTTATTACTCTGTAAAAGAAAGTAATAAAAAATAGGTACCTTTTTCCCTCTAACGGTGCCTGCAACATAGGGTTTCAATTCGGGTATATCGGGGGTTTCTAACGCTTGTTTATTGATGTGTTCGATTAATTTCTTGCGATTTAGAGGCCCCGTTGGATCTTTTTCACAATCATAATTGTTTCTTTGTGATGGAGGTAGAAAGCTATCCTGAAATGAGAATAAGCCGTTAGTGACAAGCGAACATAACCTATTTGCCTATACTTACATCTGGATCTACTTCTTTTGCAAGAATATTTATTTCTTCGGGTGACAATTTGGATAATAATTCATCGACATCAACTTCGTCATATTCACTGATATCTTTTCCATATAATTTCGCAGGTGTTGTCATTGTTGTGGTGGTTGTTGTTGACGAGGTCTGAAAACATACAATAGAAAAAAATCGTCAATATCCAACAGAACTGTACTTGCTTTTAATTGTTCATCAATTCTCTACCAATATATTCAATAATATCCCACGCCCTACGAGGCAACTCCCTACAACATACGCAAACGTCAATCAACGATAAAACTGTTAACTGTGGCCACTTTACATGTAAACTGAAACTATGAGATAAAATTTCCTTTTGGCGAAAGGTCTCACATTAAATTAATAAAGTACCAAATTCAAATTTCATTTAAACAATAATAAATCTTGTTAACAATCTACAATCACCTACTTAAGTTTCTGCAATAAAACTTTTCAACGCCCACTTCTAAATGTACCACTCTAGCACTCTACTAGCTCGTGCGAATTCGGTTTACGAAAATATTGATTAAATAAATTATATATATATTTATGCCGCAGTGCATAAAGAATAACTAATCAACTATACGCTCTGTTTATATTTAAGATTTATTAGTAATTCTATATCAGGTTTTATTATTATACAATTTTTAAGCCGAACATATCCGAAGTACAAGTTTATATGTTTCATGTATATTGATGGCGCGGGAATATAAAAAAGTATGACGGCACTTTTTCTTCATCTATCACTTTATCATCATGACCTTGTTAGAAATTATACTATCGTTCCACATCTGTTAACTTTCTTTGTTGAAATCAACCAATTGACAAATAAATTAGTTTTATTTTATGCAATATCGATATAAAAAATGGGTTGTGGCCAACGCGGGACTTTCTTTTACGTAGTTTTCATCAATATTTATTGATTATAAAAATATAATATTAGGAAATATTAATCCAAGAGAAACAATATAAAAAACCAAGCTTACCTTATATAAATTAATGGGTTGAAAATTATTCCAATACCAATTTGTAATGGTTTTGAAGTACTAACTATCAAAACTATGCAATACTCTACAGAAATATTCTGAAATGTCATTTATCTAATTCAGACCATTTTGTTTTCTTGTCGAAATATTGACAGGCGCAGTTGATCCGATTAATTAAGCTACATTCGAATCCATGACAACGTAAACAAGATTCTTATGATTTTTCGTAGCAATTTTCTCGTAACTGATACATTTATTATAGAAACTTTTCAAACAAAAGTTGTTCGAAATATTAATATCTTTCATTATAAACTAACTATTTTTGTCGTAAGTGCAGCCGTTCTAGTGATATTGGAGATAGAACAAAAAATGCATAGAGTAAACATGCACTACCGGTTTGAATATTCTTTTCAAAAATAAGAGGTGCACAACTAGACCATATACAAGTCTTAAGTTTGAAGTCTCATAATTTTACGTTGGACAGTTTCGGCTCTAGAGCATTCACATACACACACGCACACACACACACACACACACACACACACACACACACACACACACACAGAGACGTCACTCCGAATATAGTCAAATTCGATTCAGGGAAGCTCAAAACGTGTATATCCGTTGAAATCTCGAGTTCGATTTTTTTGGTGATCCCTATACTTACTTATTACAAGTAAAAACCTGAAGTACCCTTCACTCGACTTTCTTATACTTAGTTTTCACAAAAAAATGTACACCAAATTGTGTTTTAAATCTACAATTGCCATAAAACAATATATCTATATATGTGTGGTAATTAAGGAAACATAAATGGAATTTGCCTTGCCATGTTTTAGTAAATGGCCATATTATTCAAAACACTTTTAAATTAAAATTTGCTAGAAATTTTAATATATGATTCAGAAAAAGTAAAGATTGTTTAAAAAATTGATGGTATAAATTGTGTGATTTTTTGCTGTAATCCTGGCCGGAAAATTTGTCAGTTGCCCATTGTGAAATTGTTTGAATGGCAAAGTAATTGAAAATATTATGCATGTTAAATATGACAACCCGTATAAATAAAAATAAAAACCGTAAAACTGAAAATTTATCACTGTTTAAAATCTAAGGAATATTTTTAGCTCAAAATAAGATTTTCAAAGTTAAATGTCATATATACTATATAATTAAACCTTGAATATTCTGGGGACCACATCGCATAACATATGTTAGTTGTTTACCAGAAAATCCACATCTGACTTCTGTCTGTTAAAATAAATTGGAAATTTTATGATATTTTATACGTCAATAAAAATAAAAAATAATTATTATGTTGGGATTTACAGTGGTCATAACTTAAAGTGCCCATTTTTCTCATTCCCAGTTACGCCACTGGGCATTAATCGTTTTTACTTTCATTTACGGAGTAATAATAGTATAGGGATCACCGAGATTTCAACGGATATACACGTTTTCACCTTCTCTGAATCGACGTATGTCTGTGAATGCTCTAGAGACGAAACTATCGAACGTAAAATTGTAAAATTCAAACTTAAGACTTGTATATGGACTAGATGTGCACCTCATATTTTTGAAAATAATATTCAAACCGGAAGTACTTTATGCATTTAATTTTCTATCTCCAATATCACTAGAACGGCTGTACTTATAGCAAAAATAGTTATGTTCATAATGAAAGATATTAATATTTTGCACAACTATTGTTAGAAAAGTTTCTTTAAAAAATGTACTAGTTATGAGAAAACCGCTATGGAAAATCTAAAAATTCTTATTTGTATTGTCATGGATATGCATTTGTAATTTTTTTTTTATAGTTATTCTATTGACTTCGTCTGAAAAAAATGTGACAAATAAACAAAATATAATTCATGCACTGTTTAACACAAATAGATCGACTGAGAAGGTGAATTTTAAAAAATCAACATCTATGTTTCATATTGAAGAAACAATATTTGATAATATAATAAGCTAATTGGTACAATTATTACTGTGAATTATTGGTATTTTTTGATAGTTTGTTTGGAATATATCAATAAAATAAAATTTAAAATGTGTACAAGTCGGGCTTTGTATAAATAAAAATATATATTAATATAACAAAATGTTAAAATTAGTCAGGCTTTGTAAACAACTTTCAATTATCAATTCTAATAATTGTTTATATTTTTAAAAATAAACATGGGTCATCTTTCAAAGCTCAAGGTAAACAAAACATGAAATTTGAATATTGATAAATTGATTCTGATTGAATTATTAAATTAATTAATCAATTTGTCAGGTATTGCATCTTTTTCTTTTCTGAACAATATTTATATTCTTTATATTAATTATTCGATTCTCAATATAATTTGTGTATTAACTCCGAAGCAGCTAATGTCAAGAAAATTGGATAATGTATCTATAGATACTAATTTGCCAAATAATTTTAGAATAATCGCAGTATCAATTAATGTCAAATATTAAAACAAAAATAAAACCATATTCTCTGATTAACGTACAAGAAAGTGCAGATTTTTGTTCTTAATTTCTATTTACATGAAATTATTCTGTTTTCCAGTTATACAGCACTGTAAAAAGGGTTGCATACTTTAACATATAAATTGTAGTTTTATATTTGAACAAAAACAGTGTTTCACATGGATTATAAGTTTAGATTATTTAAAATATTATTGTATAAGATTCAGTTTTTTCTAACTTGTGTTGTTTTCGAGATACATACAAATTGACACGAGTTTATAAAAATAGGAAATTTTCTTTCCCGGGAAATACAAATCTTAGATTCAAACATCATATTTTAATGTTGAACGGTACAGACAGACAGACACACACACAGACGACAATGGGAAAATAATCAAAATGGATTCGGGGGCCTGCAAAACGGATATTATCATATCGAGGTCGATTTTTGTGATCAAATACTTTCTTTGGAGAGTAAACCCTCACCTTGATTAAGATTTTGTTAAAATGTGGATTCCTTTGAGACCGCACCAGGGGCGTACCCGGTTCAATTTTCGTTTCAATTAAGAATTTTTGAAAAATTAATTTTATAAAAATGCATTTAATCGTCAATATGCGAATAAGTAATAAAAAGATAGTAGGAATAAGTGCACATAACGTCGTTTGTAAGTATATATGTACATGTGTGTGTGTGTGTGTGAGGGGAAGGTGGCAGACGTACCCTGGCATCAACCCAACAGTCTATACTTGGCGATCCGCGCGCTTACAATTATTTATAGCGACTATCAGCCGTGTACGCGGCCACTGGCCTTCCACACGAAGATGGCCGCCGCCCGTGACCTAGCATCCATTCATTTGTGCGTCTGCGCACAACGTCATTAATACCCTTGCCAACTTAACCCGCTTCTGCGGAAACTGTCAATACCAACATACGTATTTACTGATGTCATTGTGCATGATTTTCTGTAGTTTCCCAGCGGTTTTTCTCTCGGCTTATTACTCATATTGGTGATTCATTTTTGTTTTCATTCAAAAGTTTTGCAGCAGCTGTACTACAATTTTTATTTTATTTATTAAAGGACATATATGTGCGACCCCTAAGAGAAATGGGTTTAATATATTTTTTATATAGATTGCGTGTTGTGTCATTTGTGATTATCCTGAACCTATCTCATTGTATTATATGCCCAGTGGTAATAATTTTAACTATGTTTAGGGACTTAGGCACACACAGATAAAATACATTTTCTCATTTTTTATGATCAATGATTTTAAAATGAAACTCACAATATAGTTAATGGACTCATATTTCTTCAGAAGAGAAACTGTCACCAAATTATTAGTTTTAAGAGCCAGTCAATTAGTAATTAAGATTAGAAATTACGAATGATTTACCCAGCTTGCTTTATAACAAACAATGCTAGCAAGCATAGCAACAAAACAGTTTTAAAAAAATGCACAAATTGTAATGATTTTGGGAGCTTTTCAAAAATTTATAATAAGAAAGGTCTATTTTTTAGAGCGTTCTTGTACTGGAGGAATAAAATACAACGGGAACAAATCTCAGCGCCTATTTTTAACCTATACTGCATTCAAACTTCAGCAGTGGCGTAATCTACGAAATATATTTAAAAATTTGCAGTGGTCTACACTAAACTTTCATGTACGAATATCCAAAGCATTATGAGCTAACAAAATGATTTTAATTTATAATTTTGTAATCAATTACTTGTTGTGTTTTGAAAATAGTGAAAAAATAGGCATGTCACTTCTGCTCATTTTAACCCGCGATGATAATACGATCAAAACAGGCATAGGTACAACCACTTATGTCTTTAGCTCAGTGCACAGTGCGTCCCTCTACACTGCCTGTTGAATGTTTAGCACCCTCTCCCTACTAGCGCGTGCGTACAAGAATATATTAATTACAAAATTGGGGTTTACGATCTGAATAAATGTTATTTATATAAAAAGTATTACGCCAGGTGAACGTGTTGAATGGGAACAATGTCATATTTCGCGGGTGTATTGTTGTATGCGAATAGTACTTGCGTGTACGCCCACTAGATTTGTAGAAACTGTAGTTTATGTAATATAGTAAAATATTACAAAACAGCTGTCAAAATAATGTCTGACGTCATTAAATCGATATTGAAATGGCTTTCCAAAATTTACTGCTGAGAAAAGAACACATTTTTAATCCTGCCAATAAGAAAAAATAGACTTTACAAATTGGCTCGACGGTCGAGACTTGCGGAGTAGGAAATAACTAATAAACACATTTTGGATTTTAATATTGCGTATATATACATGGTGTAGACTTAAACTGTTAAGTTGAACTGAAGCAAATAATTTCGGTGTGATGAGGTGAATGTCCGACTGAACATGTTTGCATAACACTTTATAAGCACCCGGATCCAGACTCATCTTTATTGTTTATATCGCAAAATAGGTCACTATATTTTTAGTACGAAAATGTTTCCGGAAATCGCAATAAATAAGTCAAACTTTACGTCGAACACCCATGACCGGCCAGGTGTTCTTTAATTATTTTTTTTGTAGTCTTATACTTTCAAATTCAAAATTTTAACCGACACATTTTGGCCATTTCATCAAATTTGCATGTCTTTGTATCTAAGTGTGAACGCTTTAGAGTTAGACCATTGTTTTTCAACCTGTTCACGGACCAATTAATCGATTATTTGAAATCGATATAAAAACACTGTGGCAAACACAGAACTTTCTTTTACGTTTTAGTAGTAGGCTCATTTTGTTTAGATGCGATAAAAAAATATATAATTTTTTAAATTTCTGGTGCATTTTTGAAATAATAGTGGTTTGAAATTAGAGTTTCGTTAATTTTTTATATCTATAAGTTTTTTATAAATGCAGCCAGTGCCAAGATATTTGACACGAGTAAACGAGCACTTCCGGTTGAAATATGTTTTTCAAAACAGGAGGTTTTCTATTCTGGGGTACACAAATCTTAAATTCAAAACATCATATTTTTACGTTGAAGGCTGTAGAGCGTTCACACACACACACACAGACTGCGATACCACACGGACATCATTGAGAAAATAGTCAAACGGGTTCAGGGACCTACAAAATGGATATTATCATTAAAATGTCAAGGTCGATTATTTTAATGATCTCTATATTCTCATATTACTTCGTAAAAGAAAGTAGAAATCGATTTATAATCAATAAAAATTGTAAACATTGGGTAAGAATCGAAAAAAATGAATTAAAAAACAAAGAAATGAAGATTGAAAACCAAAAAAAAGTAGCATATTTTCTTGTAAATTTTAATCGGTCGATTTTTATATTAAAACAAGACTTACGTATTACTTTGTAAAAGAAAGAATAAACAAAGGTGAAAAAACTATAAGATTTAAAAATGCCTACAAATAGATTATACGGCGAGCTGAAGATATTGGTGCTTGTACTTATGCTTGTTGACGTATATGCTATCTGTCACAGTTTGTTCTGAGCCATACAGAATGTGTTCGGCATTTTGTAAAGCCATTTACTTACTACGCCATTTTGGCCGTTTGCCATAGAACCAAAGAAATCCTCATATTGATTAATGTAACCAACCATTTACTGACATATCGTTCTGGCGTTTAAAACAATCAGCATTGGCTTCCTATTGGATTTAAATATATAGTTTCTTATGCTCTAATGCTAATATATTTATAGCTGAAAAATGATATAGGCATTATTCTTGTGCTCGGTTCGACAGCCACTTCTAACATTGATTTATTTCTAATGTCGTTTGACTGTAACGTTCTCGGAACAAAAAGTTCTTATTTCGTAATTATTGATTGATTGCAACAATAATCTTTAAATGCGATCCCTAATATTTAGAATTTCAAAATGATTTTTTATATGTTTTTTCTAACCTTTGGGTTCACAAATTTCGAGTAAGCGCAGGAGTAAACTGGTGAGGATATAATAGGAAGAAGACTACATATACACGGAAGCATTTTTACTGTGTACACAAAAGAGTGTAGACAAACAAATTCACAACTCAACACAATATAAAGAACTTGAATTTATGACAGATGTCAAGTATGTATGTATGTATGTAGTACACGCAGGCCATTCATTTATTTACCTGTAGTATGAGACATTTTTGTCGGTGTCGGAAGACGTGCTAAAGTCAAGGTCACTGAGGTTTCTTAGCCTTCGTTGATATTTTCGTTGTATGTATACAAACAATGACTTTCATACTAACTATTTTTAGAATATTGATCCATCGACGAGTACTTTTCATATTGGTTTAATATAAAACAACATTGCAGTGATTTACGTACACCACTTCAAATATATGAATATGGTGAAAAAATATATCACTTATTTCCTAATTATTCATATTGTATTTTTTTATACATCGATTGGATGGAAAATTAAAACACTTTTATTTCTTTAAAATACCCCTACTACATCCTTGACAATCGATATTTATTTCTACGAACACCAACAACTTTTATTATTTCCTTATTTATCTTGCGCACATATTTATCTTTAAGCGCCTTTTTGCTTCGTCTGACTATCGCTTTTTCCTACTCACATTATTTGACTGTCTACCTATCTCTCTCGACTATTAAAGTTTCATAATTTTACCTTCAACAGTTTTGCTTCTAGAACTTCCCCACACTCACACACACGGACAGACACACACAGAAGTAATTCCGAAAATAATCAGATTTGATTCAAGGATGTCCAAAATGTGCTTTCTTTTAGACTTCGTCCAAGAAAATAAAAATTACAGTGGCTTAGACAGTTTCTCAATGGATCCAGCCAGTGTAATACCCATGGTTACAATTATAAATAAACGGCTGTGGACACGTATACATTTTTATAGACAATCATCTGGGTGTTTATATATAATACATAATATTATAAAAGCTTTCAAATTTACAGTGTGTTATTTGTCTCATAATATATTTTTAACAAAAATAAAATATAGCAGTTAAAAGAAACACTTTACAAAATTGTAGTTTACAAGTATACGAACAACATAAAATATGGGATGTTGTCCAAAAGAACATGATTCATATATTGTTCTGAAGATTATTGCTATTTCTTAATTTTTCATAGATATTTATAAAATGTCCGCACGTTTTATGATTATGATGTAGTTTTCATGGGTAACGCACAACCAAGGCGGAAAGATACGCTATGGCAATACACCAATGTTGAATTATGAAGGATAAAGACAATCGAAGATCTTTCGTTTATTTTTAAATCATAAAGCGAATTGAAAATTTGTCGTGCTCTATAATAGATTTCATCTATAAATATTGCATCTATAAATATTTTATAATAACGTCGGCAGGTGGTCTGACAGCTCTTTCAATTAGAACAAGTTTTTTATACAGTATTGACGCACAAGAGCGAACTTGAAAAAGCGTTAGGAGTAAAATAGAGGGTACTCAAAAGAGAAAATGGTAAGAACTGATTGTACAATATGCATAGGTGCAGGCACCAATGCCATTAGCTCCCAGTATTATCTTTCTTTGTTGGTGTTTTAATTTATTTACTTATTGAGAAAACATGTTTTTAACTACTGAACCACTATTTATAACCACTGAATTTTGATAGGAAAAATGTAAAAGATATAATAATAACATTGCTATTGAATGATTGTACAAATAGCCAGTATTTAAATGTCGTCACTACAACATTTTTAATTTCAACATAATTTGTTTTAATAATTAGAAATTAGTTAAATATTATAGACAAGTGCAAAATTAGTAACATCAACATGAGGAATCAACGATCTAAAAAAGCAATTAGCGCACATCATCTTGGCAATCGTTTTGTAAATAATACGCGAAAAGGATCGACATTTTGCCAAGGTTACACTAATCAAAACACCTTTTCCATTGTTATCGTCTAATGAATTAAATTCAATTTGAAAATACTACACGCTATTATTATGCAATTCATGATAGAAGCATAAATTTGCAGCTATTTTGGACGCATCGTGTTTATAATATTTAAACTTCTACCAAGAGAGTTTCTATAATAAAAACAAGGACGATGTGCAATAATTTACTGGATTGCATAAATTTGTAAATTTTACGTCACACACCGAGGATTACATATTATTTTTGAAAGCACCACGTGTGTTTGTTGCTTAATTTCTACAAATTTCAAATATTCAATTCAATAATGTTGGGTTTATAAGATCTAGTATAGTTCAAGGATTGGTCCTTGCTTTTCATGCAATTGCAAAAATACCTGTAACTTATAGAAATCATTTTGATACAAATACACCTGTTTATAGCTCGTTAATTATCTAACAGTATATATTTATTAATTTCTGATTTATTAAGCTTAATATAAATTATTTCGTAAAATGTGCCCTTAGAACCATAAAATATCTACAGAATCACCAGAGCTGTGTAGAGCTTCGCTCAAGACCAAGACTAGTCTCGAAAGTAGAAATGAAAGCGAGGCGATTATAAATGCTCCTTAAGAGGAATCCCCATACCCGCAGCAAACATAGCAAAACAAGGTTTCGTCGAACCCTTAAAACTCCTTTATTACAACATTAAAATGAATAAAAAAATTATTTTTCAGATAGCGAATACTTCGCTCTAGCCTTCTCTAGTTTTCGATTTTCAATATTTTGCTTAGATTTCTTTTTATATTGTTCTATATTTACCCTATTTTCAAATGTCCATAGTTTTTATTGAAATGACAAATTTAAAAATTCAAAACTAGACAAGCGTACATTGACTATTTTGCTACCGGAATATTCTAAAAGTTTTATTCAAAAAAATGTATTAGCAAGTATTTTAAGGGTCATACGAACGCTTCAACTAGAACGCTTCAAGTAGTAAATAGCATTGGCTCTTATGGCGCTACGATATTCGTGCGCTTCCCCCTTTACACCGACCTGTAAGGACGGCCAACCATGGGGATTCCTCTTAAGACTTGCAAAATCAAGGCTCACACAAGATCAAGACAAGACTCATGAAGTCGAGATCAAGACTGGTCTCGTCTCGTCTTATCGAAGACTTTAAGAGCTGGGTGAAATCAATTACTACTGGAATTGAATTCATTATTCACAATTCAACTTAAAAATGGTTTCGATAATTCACAAGTTCAAATCACCTATACAATTAATTGATTTCAAATCACAATTCCAAACGAATTACAAGTCTTTTATGTGAGTTTGTGTTATATATTACAATATTTATATTAGTAGAAAAAGCGAATGAAATCAAAAGATTTAAACATATTATACGGCGCATTCGCAACGTATAATATTGTAAATGTAAAAATACTTATTCATTTATTATTATTATGGGTATTGCGCTAAAAATCTGAAAAAAAGTAAAAATACGTGTAGAAAATCTATATTTGCACCTTATTTTGATATACTCAAAAAATAATTATATTGAATATTTTAAAATTCATTATTATTATGATAAATATTTATTTTATGGGTTTTAACTCGGGAAGTATACAGGCGATTGGATTAAAACTGTGTATGGATTCAAATGGGACAACACAAAATATGTATAGCAAATTTTATCCAAATCGCGCCGGTATCTTCAGAGGGGACAAATTTGGTCTTACGAGCAAGCGACAATTAACATCTAAGTTTATGAGTATATGATTAATAATAAACAGACGAGAACAATAACTTGTGAATACCTCGTTTTCCTCCCATTCTTGAAAAAACTCCATTCCCATAGTTTGAAGTCCATACACAATTCAAATAAAGTAATTGCACACTGCACAAAGAATATATCGAAACACCGCGCACCCACAATACACCACTGGCTTCAAGCAAACGAAACTTTAGCACAACTATTATAACATCGGACGAAGAAGAGATGATTTGTCTTTTTCATGTAAACGATGAATGTGTGTGTGTGTTTAATATTAAAATGCGACGCTCGCCTGGTCGCGGCGTCGCAGCAACTGAAACTCGCGATATTTGGTGGGTGCGTGCAAAATTTCACAACTGGGGAAACGCGTTCCGCATCGGCTACACTTTACATACTTTCCGAGATTTTTGACTTTTGTATCCAAGTACACAACGTTACACAAGCCAGTCGCTGCCAGTTCCAGTTTCTTTCGCTTATTATGCCACTTTCAATAGATCACATTCACTAGCAAAATATTGACGGTATACTGCTGACCTTGGAGTGCAATGGTTACCCAAAATAAGTGCGCTGAGGATTTATAATATTCATATTTTTATGTACTATTAATAAAATGATTAAACAACTGTTAGTTTTTGCTAAATTAATTTTTTTAAAGTTATATTCATTGATGCAACAACTTGCTTGTACCAATGTATATAAGGAAGTATTGTAATCATAGAAAATTTATTTATTTATATATATATATATATATATATATATTTATTGTTTATATTTAGAAGCAAATTAATATCAATTTTTCCGAAATAATATGAAAGTTATTCGAACAAAATGTTTCCGTAGCGAAAATCAACTTTATTAAATTCTCGAGTATGAAAATGTTCATGATTACAATACTACGTCCAAGAATGTAAAAATTAAAATAAATATGTAAATTAGAATATTAAAACCACAATATAGATTATGATGAATATGTATCATTATTTCATATAACTATTCGAAATGATAATGCGAGAAATTAAAAATGTATATGTAGATAAAGATATTGAAAACTGAAACTTGATAATTCTGTATATGTTTTAATCATTGTTCGGTTTAACCGCGATTTTCACCTCATATTCTAAACCCAGTCCAGCGTATTCAACTCACTACTTCCACTAACAAAATCGTACTGCACTCTTACAGAAAAGATAATGCACTAATTTTCTCATACAGCGACAACCAGAACTCACACAAGTATAGTTTTATATATACGTATACGAAATGACGACTCCTCCCTCGTACATCGTAAAGGTTAGCATACCTTTAGCACATGCCATGGAAGTCACTTATTTCATTAACGATTGTGGCCATTTACTTGTTGTAATTAATGTCAGAGAATGCACTAATTTATTGCTCGTGTTACATAACTTGACATATTTGATTGGATTAACTTTGGGTTAATACCCTCTGAAACAATCTACAGATTCCAGGTTTAACCGCAACAGACGCATTGGTCTATTTTTTATTGTATAAACTTTTGTTAAATATAAATAATAATACGCTTACGTGTAAGTAGACATTGGGAAGCTTTATATGCAATATTTAAACAAGCCTAGGTACAGGCACCTATACCTTCAGCTCTCCGAATACATGATATACAATGACGTGTATTTAGAAGCAAATTAATATCAATTTTTCCGAAATAATATGAAAGTTATTCGAACAAAATGTTTCCGTAGCGAAAATCAACTTTATAAAATATTGAAAGTGAATCTAAATAAGACAGTGACTAATTTTCAGATCGCAAGATATTTGCCCATTTTTTGTTTTCAATGAAAAGTTTTAGAGAATCTAGTAGCATTTTGTCTCTGCCACAGCGAATGACATGTGGTCATTTATTTCATCCGCCATTTAACTGTATCATGCCATCACTTTTAAATTTGTTTTCATATAAACCTTGCATGGTTGCCAACATTGATTTCGGAACGTTACTGTTTACACAAACTGCAGCTCACTGAAAAATACAGCGTTAAAAGAGTTCGTGTACTGTGTGCGATCTTGAATTTCTCAAATATTTTCAAGATTATTTAGAGGTCATAGACATTCAGTATTTACTCTTTTTCTTATTCGGAAAATTCAATAAATATTTTGATAACTTTTCGACATTCCAATTATTCGAAAATAACTCAAAAATTTTGGGGCCCTATAACTCGGGAAGTATACGGGCGATTGGATTTAAACTGCGAGCGGATTCAAATGGGATGCCAAATAATATGTGTACCAAATTTGGTGGGAATCGCTCCGGTACCTTCAGAGGAGTAGAGGGTACAAATTTGGTCTTACGAGCGACAACTAACATCCAAGTATATAAGTTATATATATATTTGGATTCAGGGCGACGAGACAAACACGTTTTGTTAATGAAATGTTTTTGTCCGAGAATGCTACAGACACACGACCGAATGCTTTAGCTTCTTCAGTACTTCGTACGGCGAGCTTAAAATGAAAACCTTAAAATAACCGTTTTACTAAGAGCATAAACCTAGATATTTAATAACTAAAACACTTTGTAAAGCAATTAAAAGTTATTTCATAATAACCAGATGGAAGTTTACATTTATATTTTACGAAAATTTCAGCTAAAACAGTCATACAAATTTGAAGTAGCCTTTACTCGAATTTCTTATACTTAGTTTTCACTATATATATATACTAGGTTACCCGTGCCCATATTATTATTATACATATGCATAACGTATAAGAAAGTATAAATTCAAACTCTTCCTAATTTGCTCAGAATCGATGAATCTATCAATATATTTAGCAGGTGGCAGTATTGTATATTTATATTAAAAATAAAGTTTATTTACATTTGAAAAAAAAAGTAAATCGTGTAAAATAAAACGACCTTGATGAAGCATATATGATTCAGATCTGAAAGTTAAAAATATAACTTGAAAATTTCAAATAATAAGTTAAATGTTGTGTCGTAAGACGGTACATGAGTTGGTGAAATTACTGTACTTTGGGGGCCAACGATGCGTAATAAAGATAACTACCTCCAACAGCTAACCGAGCCGTAGCAATATTTCGACTTCCGTTTTTCTAAATAAAAATTGTTATAGGAAAACAGTTACAGATACCTATAATTAACATGATTCAACGTAATTAATCTTAAGGCTCTACACTTGCTGAAATGTTCAATATAAAGTTTGTGAATTGTCGATATATATATATATATATATATATATATATATATATATATAATCCTATATTTCTATAACAAATACATATTTATGGATACTTCGTTGCTACATAATAAATCGATAAAAATAGTCTAAGCAATTCGAAAATTTTATTGATCCTTGGTTAGAAATGACTAGCTTTGACTAAGTTGAAATATCGTGATGCTAAATTTAAATAATGGAACGAAAACACAATCCGTATATCAATTTATCAATGCTGAGAAATTTCGTAAAACTCAATAATTTAATAAACCTACTACTAAAACGGATAAGAAAGTTCTGTGTTGGCCATAACCGATATTTATTCATATAGAAAATGTGTTTCTAACCACTGTTGTGTATAAGCAAGAAAACCTAACTATGATCACTTATTTTTGAAAAGATAAAATGATAAAAAGAAAATGAAAACGAAAGCAATTTTATTGTAATACAAAATTTATTGTTGCAATCATTCGAACAATCAACTCAATCCATCAATATTTTAAACGTTATATATACTCATATAAAATGTATTTTGAACGCATATTGCTATATGTATGTAATTCCAAAGCAAAACAATCATAAAATATGTTGTGTTGAGTGGTATTTTTGTTTTCTATTTAGCGAATCATGATGCGAAAGTATTATTCATATACACACACCATTATAAAACTGTGCGCGTGCGCAATGCAAATGTCATGCTTTGCACCTGTTTTAAATCGTTGTTGTGATTTGGCTTGTCATCCGTGGGTTATGTTATAATTATTTTGAAAAGAAATATTATAATTTCATCTTTTCAACCGTTATAAATTTTGTAAAATTCACTAACGGTTCGAAATCAGTGTGGCATTTCACACTCTTGCAAATAAATCATATACATCCTATTTCAACCAGTAAAATGTGAGGTTTTTCTCCCTTCTACATTCATATTGTGACTTTCTTATACGGATCAATCATAATTTTTTTATGATTACAAGACGTACTTATTACTGCGAATAAGAAAGTAATAATAAATACGGAAATATGTAATAGCCACTGACTATTATAATAAAGAAAATAATTTTACAAAAGATTGTGTAAAATGTATTTGTAATGAGTAAATGTCAGAAACTTGTTGAAGTAAATGCATATGACTGTTTTATCATCAAGATTGAAAATAGACGGACGATGTGTATTTAGTGACACGCTGGAAATTAACTAGTGCAGCTGTTTTTCACACTTCCGTCATTTAACGTCAACACAAATCGGTATGACAAAAGACATTGGATTGGATTAATTATATTGCTGCATCCATGTGCAACTTTAATAACCGCTTGACGCCAAAATGTGAAGACCTGTAATTTATGCTGCAGAAAGATTATAAACACGGAAGCCTCGTTTCGAAACTAATGTCTGCGCATTAGCTTCTTTTTTACTACAAGAAATGATTGCTCAATTAGTAGCTAATCTTTCTATCACACCATACAAAAAATAGTCTGCGTATATTTAGTTTCCAGTAAAACACTAAAGCGTTTACAGACACAGACGTCAGTCACATTCGATTCA
The DNA here is from genome assembly GCA_933228885.1 of Leistus spinibarbis. Classification (NCBI taxonomy): domain Eukaryota; kingdom Metazoa; phylum Arthropoda; class Insecta; order Coleoptera; family Carabidae; genus Leistus; species Leistus spinibarbis. Next base: position 7,598,689 of record OW121796.1, on the reverse strand, counting down.
GAGAGGGCCAAAACGTGTATATCCGTTCATTAATACAAGACAAATATTTGCACAAATTTGGTCTTACGAGCGACGGCTAACATCCAGTTATATATAATTTTGGATTCAGGGCGACGAGACAAACATTTTTTGTAAATATTTTGATCCGATAATGCGACATACAATGCTTTAGCTTCTTGGGTACTTCGTACTGCGAGCTAATAAGTGAAATCTGAAAATGTCGGGAGGATGTATTTCATTCTTCTTCTTAGCATATTTGATATATGTCATTGTGCATATAAATTCATACAAAATGATTCTAAAGTATCTGAACCAAATGGTATATCTTATTGATAGCCTGCCATGTAAATCTATTCTTGAATTAGACTAACAAATAACGGAAAATGCAAACGAATGGCGCGACCCATCTTTTATCGAGTCGATTAAATCTCTTCATTTCTTTGTGGTTCTCATTTGTCGCTTAGTTACTTATATAAACATGTAACATTCAAATCCTAACTTGATATTTTAAATACATTCAATTTGCATTGCAATATACGAGTGAAAAATATTTAAGAAGATTTTATCAGTTTCGTAATATTATTTGGTGGATGCGCCATCAATTTTTAATTGAAAGTGCTGACATAAGCGAAGGCGCCGCTGCAATTTTTATTTTCTTATTCGTAATGTATATAAGAAAGCAATGTGTTCGACCTTAAAATTATAATTGTAATATCCGTCTGTGTATTCACTGGTTATTTTATATTTACGTTTCCCTAGTAACAATACGTACTGATTTGTTTTATAGCAATCGTAGGGTGAATTTAAAACAAAATAAAACATTATTTATTACAGGTAGAGAAAGGACAAGAAAGTCAAGTGGTTCTTTCTAGTTTTCCAATGTATTGTTATATTTTTATTGTAACACATTCATATAAATATATCCATAGCAGAAAGCAATTTGTTTATGTATTTTTTAAATGTACACATGTCGCAATATTTACAGTAAATAGGATGCATAAATATGTTTTCAAAAAGATAAATACATTTTCCTTAATCTGTACAAACGTATAGACAATATGCAGCTTGTTAACTTTTGTGTGTCTAGTCATTTATAAATAGCGTATGAGCGACTGTTTGTTTTTAGACGAACTTATTGCACTCACAAAAAGAACACCCGTCTAAAAATAGTACCAATAAAAGAATTCAGTATTTACGGAGAGTGAAATACATTTATCCGGCGAGTAATTTCTGCACAAAATGACCTTGAAATTAAAAGTTATACATAGCACTTTAATAAACAAACTTAGGTACAACGCACCTATGCGTCCAGCTCGCCTTATAAGTAATATATGCGATGCGAGCAGCGGTTCCTAATTATTATGGCCTTTTGAAATAATCTTGTAGACATAACATATCTTAGAATTTTTGAGTGTTTTAATTATTTTTATAAGGGCAATATTAAGAGGGACTCCAAATTTTGGGGGCCTATAACTCGGGAAGTATATGGGCGATTGGATTTAAACTGCGAGCGAATTCAAATGGAATGCCAAATAATATGTGTAGCAAATTTGGTGTGAATCGCTCCGGTACCTTCAGAGGAGTAGAGGGCACAAATTTGGTCTTACGAGCGACGACTGACATCCAAGTATATAAGTTATATATATATATATATATATATATATATATATATATATATATATATATATATATATATATATATATATATAGTAAAACTCTAAAGCGTTTACAGACACAGACGTCAGTCATAGTCACAGAGAGGGTCAGAACGTGTATATCCATTGAATCTCTAGTTCGAACATTTCATTAATACAAGACAAACATTTGCACAAATTTGGTCTTACGAGCGACGACTAACATCCAAGTATATAAGTTATATATATATATATATATTTGGATTCAGGGCAACGAGAAAAACACTTGTTGTTAATGAAACTTTTTGATCCGAGAATGCTACAGATACACGACCGAATGTTTTAGCTTCTTCGGTACTTGGTACGGCGAGCTAAAAAGTACCAGGGGGAGTATGACGTTTATTATGTAATTTCATCATTTACTGTTTGATAAAATATCTGTTTTTTAAAAATATTTGTATTTTGAAATTTGTATTCAACCATTTAGCACATTAGTAAAACAAGAAACGTGACTCATTAATTTTTAAATTCTTCTATTTATAAAGCAGTTATTCTTAACTTTCGTTTGTAGTATTATGTCATAAATGCTACTAGATATCTTTATATATGTACAGTTTTGATATACTGAATCATGCTAGAATTCTCATTTGTTAATATTAAATATATACTTAGTATCAGAACATATTAGAAGCTAATGTTTTTATAAATTTTACGTGACTTTGTTTTGTAATACAGCAACCGCTCATTCAAGTTATTTTTAAAAAATAAATCACATGTCGAACACCAAACGATTCGACGCGTCGGAGTGCGAAATAAACTATTTGTGAGGGCCAGGGTTTTTTCCTTGAGTCAGTTTAGGAAATTCCAAGACCTGACCTTTTCCCACGCTTCCTGTTCGCAAATTAAAATGCCAAAAATCAAATCGTTCTTCAGTTATACTAAACATATAAAGTTGAAACGAGGTTGGATAAAAATATATGTTACTTCTTGTTATAAAGATGAAACACTACTATAAATTTTAGTAATTCAGTAATTTATGGCATTTTAAGGCTACGTTCGAAGTTGTCTTTCCCGGAAAGAGGACATTCTATGTTTAATAAACTAAATACGTAAGATTTTCTCAATGAAAAGGTCCTATCCGATTAGATACTGTCTAGAATTAAATTATATCTATTTTAGCTGTAATAGACTAACAAGTTGAAGTGGCCTTTACTCGACTTCTTGTCCTTTCACTATCTGAATTTATAATGCTTAATTTTGTTTTATAAACGATTGCTATGTAACAAAATCTATATGTATTGTAACTAGGGAAACGCAAATATAAAATAACCATTTTCAAAGGCGATATTTTCGATATATCGAGTTTGAAAATGTTCATGACAACAATATTTCATTTTAGATTTCGTTCAAGCAAGTAATAAGGCGTATATACTAGGAATCCGAATATATTTTTGGCTTTTGTGTTCCAAACTTTTAAAACAAAGTGTAGTTATTACGTATTCATATTTTGCCAAGAAGATGTTCCGATCAGAAGTATGGAAAATATGCTGTTATTTTGCCAGTCAAAATAATAATTAATTTTAAACAAAAAATATTCAACTTTGATATTTTGCACTTTGTTAGAAACGTGTACATATACCAACTGCACATTTACTCTTACTTAATATATTATGTAAATCTCTTTACTTTTTTATACGTAATGTATAAAAGAAAATATTGTGATCCCAATAAGGATCAACCTCGATATTTAAATGGAAATACTTTTAAGAGTTCCTAGATCCATTTTGACAATTTTCTCAATGACGTCTGTGTGTTTATGTGTGTGTGAACACTCTACAGCTTAACCATTGAACATAAAAATATAACATTTTATATTCGTATAAGATAGTAAAAAATTGTGGCCACTAGTTTAATTTGAATGTTGTAAATCTTTCTGGCAACAAAATAACGTTGAAATCAATCATTATTAATGCGAAGTTCAAAGAATAAAAAATATGTGTTATATGTTAACCTACATACATATATTTTCATTGTACAGTAGGAAGAAATGTTATCAATGGAATTTTGGCGATTTACCACGAACCTTAAAGCGTCGACATATTTGGTTGCAGTCCATATTATTTTTGATGCCACACATGTTTATCGAAGCCAAACGCCACACAAGAACTAGGTTATTGTTTTGATTTATAAAATTCTCAAGGTAATTGCAGTTAAAATGTCATTTTTTCCTATTACCACAGTTCTGAAATAACCACAGTTTGTAGTACATCAATATAAAATATTTAACTCGTCGTACTCAATATGACAACAACAAAAAGTTTTTTTGTGATATTTATATTATTATGAGAGTAATTATTTAAATTCGCGTGTTCTTGAAAAATTGCAGACACGTCCTCAACCTCGTCCCCAACATTGGACAAGGACGAAGTGCGACTCATTGTTTTAATATATTATTAGAACAAAAATACTACACAATTCAGACATTTGACGATTATATCTTGATGAAACATGTTTAAAAATGTCAACACACTTGCTACCATATAAATTTACCTGTCACATTAGAATCGAATCATTAAAAACATTCTTTTCATCGTCACATTTTGCGAGCCAATTGCAACGTATGGTCTTTGCAAGTTTTAAGATTATTTTTAAATACCAACTCTTTCAAGTTTTAGTGAATGTGTGTGTATATGCAAGGGCTTTATTTATATGGTGTATCCATAATTAGATCTACATTTATAAAATAAATTACAAGAAAAATCGCCACCCGCTAAATTATTCATTTAGACAGATGCATCGGTGAGGAGAGAACTATATTCTATTTATGATATGGGCACATAGTGCCCAGAGATTAAACTAGTATTATAATAATTAATAACTTATGCTTATATGTATTTGTAAAGAAAATATAAGCGTGTAATCGAAGTAGTTTAAAATTTCGAACAATTTTGTGAATTGTACTTTGTTTCTAAAATTTATTACGGCCCTGTCCTGTCTCTAACAAGATAATAAAATTCTGAAAAAAATAAAGTTGATAACATCAAATAATATTCAGCTATCTAAGGTTTAATGGAGCTCAACTATTGATATTCCGCTGTTATTGAAAATACATCGTTTATCTGGGCAGTAGCCAGAAACGGAAGCTAAGGCAATCAAATAGTCTTTTTTGTAGACTTTTGTGGTCGTCAATCATATTTTCGATGCCATTTATGATTTTTATAACGAAATATTGGAAGGCACTTAAAACTGGACCAACCCATTTAATGTCTAATGTTTGTTTTATGATTGTATATTTTGGCATTTGTAGTTCTCAAGAATGAACAAAGGAAATTATACTGACAAGCCGTGTGAAATCATGAATTTTACATGTACGTTTGAAGAAAAGGTCCATATTGAATATAGCTTTTGTACAATTACAAAATTTCTTAAAATAAATTTAGCTGCGAAGCCAAATTCAAATATTTAAAATAACTGTTACTAGGTTGTAGATTTAATTTGAAAATATTATTAAAGTAGTTTCATAGAAAAATTATTTAAACATAATATATATATATATATATATATATATATATATATATATATATATATATATATATATATATATATATATATATATATGATATTGAAAAATAAAATATCAACTCTGCCAGCAATGTGTGCACCCATTTTCTGTATAAGGAATATATCCATTTTTTATTAGAAAGATCTTATTTTGTTCTATTATTAGTCAAGTGGTACGAGATCAACACTTAAGATACGCAGAAGGTTTGGAAACAATACGAAAAGAACGAAAATACAAAAACTTGTCCACAAGAAAAAAATCGTGTAAGGAAAATGCTTTGCCTGCCGTCAAATTATTCAATTAGACAGATGAAACTATATTCTGCAAATGATATGGGCACATAGTATACCTAGCTATATATAGAAACACCCAGATATATGTGTAGAACGCTTTGTTTATATGTTTCTGTGGTTATTAACATTCAATATCCAGTCGGCGCTAGTTTCATTATAAAAACAAAATGCTACACGTTACTAAACTTCAAAACAAGTATTAACCGTCAAAATAATTATCAAACGGAACAAAATATATATATTGTGTGTGAATAGTGAATACAAAAATAGAAGCAGTATCTAAGTTTAATATATATTGTGTGTGAATCGTGAGAAGCAGACACTGATTTTTGAAGAGATTAAATTATGCGGAGAGAATACATTGTAAATGTAAACACTGTAATGTAGGTTTTCCTATCAACATTATTATAAATATAACAAGTCCATTCATATCCTGTTGCCTTGGATGCATTTTGTAAAATTATGTGACATTTACAACGGTCTTAAATAAACTTGATCGTATATTTTGGGAAATAAACAAATTACGACGCCCGCAAAAACACTCAAATTTAAGATATTAATTTCTTTACAATTTTCTATTTCGAATATTCTCCGTAGATAATTAAACGAACATTAATTTCATATATAATTTGTATGGGTTTTATTTATGCTATAAATATAACAAAATAATAATAAAACCATCATACCTTTGGACTTACCAGAGATCGGAGCGACATAATCCTAGTATATAACATACATTTCCGAAAGAAGTTGTGAAACAATTTTGCGTTTAGATCTTTGTTACAAATACACGACCGAACGCTATAGCTCTATTGTAGTACCGTACGACGAACTAAAATTGGACACATATTGCATATAGCATCGCGACCGAATGGGGGAGTACAATAACATTAATATAAAGTGGTTGGTGGACGTTTGGTGGTTATTATGGATTACGGAGCAAAATTTATAAGATTCAGTGTAATGTTTGAAGTAAATAGTAGGTCTTCGCAGAAATATATATATATTTTTTTCTTAAGATGTGGATAAATTTATAGGTTAAAAATGTAAATATCGCCTACTTAAATCTGAATAACAAACATATAGATAAAATTTTACGTGGTTTGAAGGTCGTTCGACATAAATTTAACAGAACTGAAATAGAATCAATAGTTTTTATCGCAATCATATATCCACCAATTTTCTATTAAAATCAGTAATTAAATATATATATATATATATATATATATATATATATATATATATATATATATATATATATATATATATTATTATTATTATTATAAGACAGTACACTATAAATATTTGGTTCGATGTGACATCTCTGCGATGTAGAAGATACATAACGGGCTAATGCTACGTACCTACAACATCCCAAAGGTAATGATGCAGCAAAATGTTTATTGAGAGGAACGTAACAAGCAAAATAATTTTTAAAACGGATAATCTAGTAATAAATCTAAACTCAAGTGTATGAAAATCAGAGTTGTTCGATAGCTCAGTCGTGCAGCTATATTTATACGGACTCCTACAACTCTACAGCCAACTTTACACACCAGTGATATTATTGCCAGCTTCTGTTTTACTGAATATCCCCAAAAATAATATAGTTTTACAAAAAACTATTTCTTAATACCTGGTTTCTTTCAACTCAAAATGTTAATATACCTATTTTAATTATTGTAAAATGTAAATCATCGGGTAATTTTAAATAACCCATGGGCACCTTGGGCCCATATTATATACAGAATACAGTCAACTAACCGATCCATTTGTCTAATTGAACTATTTGACGGGTAGCGATTTTTCAAGTAATTTTTTGTAAATACATATAAATAAAGTATTTCCCTTACATATACACATACACGAGTAATGAGACAGTTTTAATAAACAATCAATAACAATATCATTTTATTTCTTCAATAATTAGGATTATAAAAGTACATACTGTGTCTATATTGTATTTGAATAGATTATTCAATGTACATTATAAACCGCACTCACAATAATTACTTTAATATTGACAATTCAATATGTTGACCTATTAATAAAAGAACAGTGACGGGGTTGGACTTTGAATATTGCAGTGGCACAGCATATTTTTAAATGTTAAAATACAAATAAGTCAATTTTCTTATATAAAGTTTTGAATCTTGTCTTGTCTTTACTCATAAAAATGTCGTATTTAATTTTTCAATGTTTGCCTATTACTTCCGGTTCACTTATACTTCTATGCAACTTATTGATGTCATATATTACACTGGGCATTGGCCAATCAATGATGCCAAATAAAAACAATGCCAATACCAATTAGTTCACTTCAACAATAGCAAAATACAATTGTAATAACTTAAAATGTACCACTTTTTGAAATTAAAACAAGTAAGAGTAAAAATAGAATAATAAAGAAATGCATGCAAATTATTCATTTAGACAATCAGTGAGGAGTGAACTGTATTCTGTATGTGATATGGGCATATATAGCCCACAGGTTAACCTAGTTATAAATATTTAGCGAGATTAATAATTACGGTAATTCATCCACGCGACCCAGGTTATTTTCAAATAAGTAAATAATCAAAAAATCATCAAGTATTTTTATAAGATGTAATAAATGTGACAACGCGAGCTTGAAATCGACCTAGGCCTAGTTTTCAAAAGATTCGTCGTCAAAAAGACACATTCTTTTACATTTTTAAAGCGTAGGTCGAAAGAATTTTGGCATACATAAACAAAGAAAAACAATTGAAATTTTAGTTTGCAGATACAAATGGCGCCTGCATTTCTTTCGGTATCAGCAATCATTTATTTATTGTATTGCCGGTTTTTGAATAGTAAATCATCAATTCCCTGTTCATTGGCCACCAGGGCATCACATGGAGAAACAAAAGTTCGGCACCCGTGGTGTGTTTGTTGTGATCTTGTATTTTATTTTATTGTGTTTTTGGTTTTTTATCCGCGTTGGGACAGTTGTGTTCGACATAAATAAAAAAATATTCCAAACAAACTGTCAAAAACTACCAATATTCCACAATAATACACTGAAATTGTACTAATTATCTTATTATTTTATTATGTTATCAAATATTGTTTCTTCAGTATGAAACAAATGTTGATTATAAACATTTAATATTAAGAAATAATAATCCAACAGAAACAATATAAAAACCAAGCATATAAAAAAATTATACCAATACCAATTTGTAATGGTTTTGAAGTACTAGCTATCAAAACTAACCAATACTCGACAGAAATATTCTGAAATGTCATTTATCTAATTCAGTCTATTTTGTTTTCTTGTCGAAATAATGCCAGAGGCTGATGATCCGATTTATACATTGCGAATCAATGACAACGCAAACAAAATACTTATGATTTTTCGTAGCAATTTTCTCGTAACTGGTATATTTCTTGAAGAAACTTTTCAAACAAAAGTTGTGCGAAATATTAATATCTTTCATTATGAACATAACAATTTTTGTTGTAAGTGTAGCCGTTCTAGTGATATTGGAGATAGAACAAAAACAATAATATGTGTATTATTATTTTATTAAAGTACGCCTGAAAAACACATTTACGATGACATGGTACTAACAATATACTTTAATAACCGTTTATCAAAGATCGTAATGAAATAAAATTCTTTGATGAACTGGCAAAAATATTCCACACACGACTGTATTCAATGCTGGTGGGTTTGTTTATTGATACTGCATCCAAAATAAATACTTTATGCAAGAGAGGAAGGTCGAATTAGTTTATTAGTGTTTTCAGTTATACGACGTTTTTGGAACAAACGTCTGTTAGCTAAAACATATATTTTTAATAAGTACATACTGTATCTTTTATTTTAAATGCTCCTAGTATTAAATTTAACAATAGTTTCAGTGTTTCTATTATTCTGGTACGTGGATGAAATTTTTGTAAATTTGACTCAGAATTATACGAAATTTGATAGAATTATAATTCTTTCCCAAATTAATTAGGACGAGAGTGAGGTACGCAAATAAAAACAGAATCAATGTATATCTTGTTCCAATCTCCCCTATGTAGCCTTAACCTTAACCACAACCAAATAATGTATAAACAAATCTGGAGTGGTCTTCTTACTTATCCTTTTCAAAAATTGTACACACAAAGATTTCACTGAGAAAATAGTCAAAATAATTATTTCGAGGTCAATTTTTTTGTAGCCACAATACTTAATTTTATACATTACGTAGAAGAAAGTAAAAAATATAAATATTTAAATACTACAGTGTTTTTCTAGTTAATGGTGATAATTTCATGTGGATTTATGAATATATACGCAAAATACTATTAAATAAGTATGTATATAAATATAGGTCAGTGATTACGCCTAAAGTAACGGGTGTAAAACGCAACTTATATTTCCTCAGGCTCTGCAATCCGTCATAGAAGACTGCGTCCCACGTATCCATCAATTCCAACGGGTATGCGTACATCATACAGTCAAGCTGTGTGCCTGGAAAGTTTTGCTTGTTTTCGCAATTAAATTCATGCTATTTGCGCTTCCAACAGTATCATTAATTGTAAGGAATCCAACATAAATAAATAACGTGCAACATCCAATTCTTCTTAATTCATACTACATATTTAAAATACTCATGCACGACATTTGATTTGTTTTCATTTTAATTTAATTAGTGTTACCAAATTTTGTTTTTGTTTATTATGTGTGTAGTTAGAACTGTCTTTAAATAAAATTAACATTTAATTCCATAGCTAATTTTAACTATAGTTGATATATAATGTTTGCATTACACGAATGCAGAATAATAATTTCTACAGAATGATCAAGTACGAAAATACACCTTGAAATAAGAAAAATTGACATTGGTCTTTATTGCATGACAGAATTTACGAACTAACAAATTGCTTGTTTTGCTGTTTTGATTCTTGTTAGTTTACTTAACGAGAATTTTCATAGTAAATCTACTGTCAATGAGTTTTGTTCGAATCGTTGAAGGTTTGTACATACATGAAATGCTAGTCGTCGACGCCATGTTACTACATCTGTACTATAAGTAGATAGATGATTTATAATGTGAACGTCAGATCTCCAGTTCGCTTAGTGCTACTTCTTGTTCGAGAAATACCCAATCTATTTCGGTATATTGCGCATAGCATCTATACGAGTCTATAAAATTATCTCCTGAATAAACATTTTAAAATTCATGACATATGTCATTTATGTTTACTAAACGGTTCAAATCGTTTCCTGTGCTCCTTCGAACTAGGCCTGGCAAAAACATCGATTAAAATCGATTTTTCTTTAAATTAGAAAATCATAAAAATTCAAATTTACAAGATAGCGATACTTCGATATATTCTATGCAATAATGTCTGTGTATGTGTCTGTACGAGGGCTGTCCGACAAGTACTTAGCCTCACCGGCCTATGGCGCCACTGTCGCAAGAGACATAACCTATTGTGTAGTACATTATCTTAGACGGCTACTGATAAAATTTCAGCCGAATCGGTTTTGTTTTGACCGCGTGTGAAAGCGGGGGAAAAAGAGCAATATCGGTCGGTGATTCGATTCTTGTCTTTGGAAGGGAAATCGCGCAGTGGATCCATGTTTCTTCTAGAGTCACGAAACGACGCAGAAACTAATAAAAGTCTTAAGTTTGAAGTTTCACAATTTTACGGTCGACAGTTTCGGCTCTAGAGCGTTCACAAACACACACTCACACACACACATTTTTTAACTTTTAATTATGCACTAAAAGATTATATATTTTTTAATTATAAAAAAAAATGATCTACTAAACAGTGTAAGTGCTTTTGCCATAATTGGAGTTAACTGCTCGCATCGCATATATTACTTATAAGGCGAGCTTAACGCATAGCTGCGTTGCACTTAAGCTTGTTCCTTATAAATGTAGTAAAATACATTTTGGAATCAAAAATATGTATAAATTTCCCCCTGAGAAGCGGACAAAACCGCTGTAAAATGTATATAGGGGGTATTTTTTTATTTTTAATAGTATAGAGTCAACAGTATAGAAAACAGCTGCTGATGACGTCAGTACGGACGGTTTCGACGTCGCGTCTCTACTCGCTAGCTTGCTAGATTACAAAACAGAATGGCAGCGTCGAGGGACATGCTATTTTAGTTTTTGCTGGTTTCAGACCTCGACAGTGAGATACGAATGATGTTCTGTGTGCGTTTCTTTAAAAACCCAGTCGAACAATAACTTTACACCTCAAAATTCATTTGTTTATTTTAGAGCTGTAAATGGAATTATAGTACATCTTACTTATGAAGTTATCTCACTTGATAACAGACACACACTGTTTTTGACTGCATACGCAACTATCAGTGTGTGCAACAAAGAAATAATAATACAAGGTGGTTTGCTTTTCTATTCAATAATTAATGACGTGAGCAACTTCATAAGTGAGATGTGCTGGACGTTCATTAGTACTATTATATAAAACAGGCACCTACGCCTTTAGCTCGCCTTATAAGCACCGGACAGCGTATACGTATATATTTAAAATTTGAAAATTATTATTTTATTTATTATTGCCTTTAGGTTCACAATTTGTAAAAAAATTATGAATATATATTTTTTTTTACACCCAAAGAAAATTGTGCATATTGTAAAATTGATTTTTTATTATATTTTTTATGGCATTTGAGTTCACAATATGAAGTCATTTTGTAGTCATAAAATATCTAAGAATATCTTGTGCATGTTTTGGATATTTTTATTTTTTTCTAAGGGCAGTATTAAGTGGGTTTCAAATTATTGGGCCTTATAACTGCGGAAGTATAGGTACGATAAGATTTAATTAATGAGCGGATAGGATGCCAAATAATATGTGTAGAAAATTTGGTTTAAATCACTTAGGTACCTTCAGAAGAGTCCTACGAGTGACGACCCACATTACCCCATAGAACACTTATGCAACGAACTAAATATTGACAAGAAAAGTTCATCGCCAGTGTAAGGTCACAAAATACTTGTTTGGGTATTTAATTATTTATTTATTCTTATGAAACAAGATCTTTTGAGATACAGTTCAGATTCCTAAGTAAAATTAACATTGAATTTAAAATATTATGAAGCAAATCTAATCGAAAATACATTTGATCTTTGCCAAGAAATTAATTTCAAAATTATATTTATGCATATTTATTTATATATGAACCAAACAAGAAAAAATTGTTTAGACCCTGACTTTTTAATACAGGGTTTTTATTTGAATTCAATTTCGATCAATAGACATATTTAAGGCTAGATTATACTAGGATGTGAGTTCAAATAAATTTTAGCAAACAAATCATTTTAAATCTCATTGACCATATTAGAAATATATTCATCTTATGGTTGTAAGGTTAATTTTAAAATAAATGACAATATCAATCAGTTTTGTCTTTGGCTTCAATTTCCAGAAGCTTAATATTAACAGTCATTGGTACTGGTAGATTTTGGTGCTTGTTTATTTTATTATATTTATGAGTTAAACTTTCCGCAGTAGTAGATAGTAAATTATATTAGTATTTGATTGCATCAACTTATATTTTTGACGTCATGTCCGCCTACAAATTATGCGTTTTATTTGTGTAAAAACATGTTTTGGTTCCGAAACAAATATACTTGCTTTAAAAATAGTTTTTCGTACATATTACTAACGTAATTGTAATTTTACTTTCTTACCAGATAGTAAATTATATATTTCTATACATTTTCCGTATATATGTTAATATATATCTTTATTGTGATTTAAATTCATTCTACCATTGCCATGAAATAATTTCAATATGTGTGCTAACTAGGGAAACGTAAATATAACTTGCCTATATATATATTTATATATCAGAATTTTTTAATGATCTTTTTTATACATTAAGTATAAGAAAGTAAAAACACAGAGCGTGCCTACATGGCTACCATATGTACATAAATTGATGGTATAAAAATAATCTACCTACTTATTTCGGATAGCATATGTGTAGTTATAATTTCGGTATATAACCTTGAATGATATATTTTCCTCAAATTTTATACTAATAAAATATTAAGATATAAAAATACTATTCATTATACGTCAAAATCACAACAATTTAACTTCCGTTATTCATAACATATAAGATTACTGATACATAAATAAATAAAATATATTTCATAATTGAAATAGACAGTGGAAAAATGTGGATAGTGTCTCAAGGTCAATACACAATACATACTTTCCAGCTAAAGCATTCGGTCGTGTGTCTGTAATAGTTCTTCTGTCGTTACCCTGCATCCTAAAATGTACCTTACTCATTTACTTCATCATTATATTTACAAAATTGTTTCATAATAAATGTAGAAAGAAAGAAACAAAATTAGAAATAAATTAAACATTTGCTTGCATTTATTTCATAGGTTTTGCGTGTTAATTCGTTCGTGCCGGATATAGAGCTAGATACATAAACAGATCGGTGAAGAGTGTACTGTATTCTGTATATAATATGGGCACATGGTGCCCATGGGTTAACCCAAGTCCTAGACTATATGAATAAGAAAATACTCGTACATAAATTTATAGTAACGAATACATTTTTGTGGATTCGCTGTAATATTTTTAAATATGGAGCATTGAAAATTGCATCTTATTAAACGTATTCACATATTTACACTTGTGTACAATGTACCAGAACCATAAACATTCATAAGGGAAGTGGCTAATTTGACTTTTATTTTTATAGAAAAGTGAAATTTTATTTAATAAATTCTTCAACTTGAACGATTATATATATATATAGCAAAATTATAATTAAATAATAATTAAAAGTTTCGCATAATATTGCGTATTACACTATAAATACCAACATATTTAAAATAACAGGCATTTATGCAGGCTCTAAAGCTTCACGTACAACTTATAATCAATCTCGAAAAAAAAAAAAACAATTTTAGAAAAAAATATGCGTAATATTCCATTATTTTTATATGTAACCCAAAAATGTGCCCGAGGATACTTCAAGACTCAATAAAAACTTTATTTAATATTTTAAATTGCTAAATGCATATTTTTAGCTCGCCGTACGAAGTACCGAAGAAGCTAAAGCATTCGGTCGTGTGTCTGTAGTATTCTGGGATCAAAACATGCCCTTAACAAAAAGTGTTAGAATCGTCGCCCTGAATCCAAAAATATATATAACTTATATAGTTGGATGTTAGTCGTCGCTTGCTCGTAAGACCAAATTTGTGCCCTATAATCCTCTGAAGGTACCGGAGCGATTTACACCAAATTTGCTACACATATTATTTGGCATCCCATTTGAATCTGTTAGCAATTTAAATCCAATCGCTCGTATACTTCCCGAGTTATAAGGCCTCAAAATTTGGAGCCCCCCTTAATGCTGCTCTTAGAATAATAATTAAAACACCCAAAAATTCTACACATTATTCTACAAAATTCTATGCTTGTTTTATTGTGAAAATGTTACAGATACACGACTAAACACTAAATGTGTGGATACTGTACGAGCTAAAAATATTTTAATCTCGTTGAACATCGTAAAACTAAAAGTACTAAAACGAAAAGCTATTTTACAAAAACGTAGACAAAACATAATACGGAAGTCTCCAAAATGTATTCAAATATACATTTTGCGCGATAAAATATTCAAGCGAACAAAAACACAAATGCATTATTTTCTTTACATTACTACTTTGTAATATTATTAATTTTTGTCACCTGTTTCATGCGATGACACATGGCGAAACTGTCACTTCGTTATCGCTAAATTAATAAAAAACATATGTTCATGTTTGGCGAACATACTACATTGAATATCAAACAACAAAACATAGCAATTTGATACTTATATACATTTGTCATTGCTATTCAGAAATGATAATTAAAAATATGATTCTTTGTTTATAAGTATATCGGCATTGTAGTCGCAGATTTCATTCGCCTTTTCTACTAAACGCGGCGATTAGTAGAAAAGGCGAATGAAATCTGCGACTACTAGCAAATGAAAAACTACTTGCTACTTCTTTTTAATTTCTTATGCGAATGTATATAGGAAAGTATAGTGACCACAAAAAAAAATCGACTTTAAAATTTTAATGGATATTTTGATTATTTTTGTAATTGGTAAATAGGCTTTAATTACTTTTGATTAATAACTTATAAGACAAATTCACATAAAAGACGTAATTGTCAAGAAGGTTTCAATTCGTTTTGAAATCAATTGTAGGTGATTTGAGCTTGTGAATTATGAATTCAATTCCACTAGTAATTAATTTAGCCCAATCAATAGCTTTGTTCGTTTGTCCTGTACTGACTGCTCACATCATAATCTGTCCTTTTTCTTAATTATAAATGGAAAAGCGACAAATCATGAACTGAGCAGCCAGTGCAGGACAAACGAATGCTTGATTTGTAATTTAGATGTGAGTAGACATTTAAATCATTCTAATTTAGCGAATGAGGCAATAAGTGAAGCTTAGAAACAAATAACCTCCAAGAATAAAAATAAATACAAATATTTGGCTATGTACCCGAAAACAAACGCTGAATAGTTAAACTTACACTAAATAAAAATATACTTCATATTCATATAAAAAGTATTTTTATTTCATTCAAAAATGCGATTCTCCTGAAAGATGTACTGTTTGTTAGACTAATGAGTACTACGGTGATTATTAATAAATGCCGCATTCGCACCAGCGTAATTAATGTTACGGTTGTATATGAGGCGTGTCTGGAACTTTGATGTCTGGCAGAAAATATATATATATATATATTGCGGCTGATACAATTCTATTCGTATTAGAAAACGCATTAAAATGTAAATGAATGTTATCAAAATTTGAATCGTAGCCAAATACCATAAACATACTGTTCATTATATGCTATTGTTGTAGATGAAAAATGAACAAAATTGCGAACATTGAACCTTATTGTTTTACAGTTAATACAATCGACAATTGTCTCTGTTTATATTGATAGATTTGCCACAGATATTGGAACCTAAACATTTCTAAATAACTAGAAAGTTAAAAGTAAATATGAAGGTATATAATTGGTTTCGTTTTGGTGGTTCACAAAACGATCACAATTTAAGTTTTTATAACAAAATGATGAAGAAACACTTTTCCAAATTTCATGTGTTATGATGCTGTAGAATTTACAAAAAAAAATTAAATACTAAAGCTGTTTATAGTTCATTTTATAATCAAGATCTTCTAAAAACTGCAATAACTTATTACGTCAAAGAAATTTCTATCCGTGGTTGATATTTTGCCATGTTTTACGCAGACAATGACTGTGACGTCAAATTATTTTTGACATCATTTCACTTAATTCAATAATATATCTTAAAAATCCACTGAAAAATCACTAGGCTTAGTTTAAATAATTCCTATTTAAGGTTTATAGCGAATCCAAAAACAAAATTAAATTGGTTAAATGTATTTTTCTACGATTTAACATCTAGATTCCGTTTAATGCAATAAATTCTAATTGAATTTTATTTTTTATTTTCTCAATTACATTTTCATTTCTTACTGCTTAAGAAAACATATTGTTAAATATTATGTATGAGATATAAATAAGAAATTAATATTTGAGTTAAATAATACTAATTAAATAAATTGTGCATATTAATTTGATTTATAGTCAGTGGTATCGACTAACTTAACGCTGAATGTGGTTTAAATAGTTCGAATTCACTGTATTAAAATCAATCTAAAATCAATAAGAGTTATTTTGATATTTAATATATTTCATCAAAATACATTTTCATATACATATTTGTTGCCAAGGTACATTAAAATATAAGCTATACTTAAAGTTAAGCGTTAGGGATACTAGGCATTAATCTATATTTCAGTCAAAATTCATTGGGCGTCTATCTTAAGTGGAGTGGCGTAGACTAACAATATTATTTAAGAGGACGCATAGTATAAATGGGGAAAGTTGTATTCTTGCATATAATTTTATAATGTTGTTACTTTCTTATACATATTGTATAAAAGAATCATCCTTGAATCCATATTGACTATTTTTCCAAAGATATATTGATACTGTTTCAAGACAATGGTAGAATGAATTTAAAACACATATATGGTGAAAACTATGTAAAAGTCGAGTGAAGGCCACGTCAGATTTTTATATTTACGCCACTGTCAATGTCAAAATTTTGGCTAATCAAAAAGTTTGGACAATAATGAATTATTTTATACACCATGCGCTCAAAGTATCATTTAAATACTTTTATCAATATGGCTACCGGATGCGTTCGACCCTTCTGACGATTTCAACAATTGCTATGATGAACTCAAAGTTTGGTTATATTAAGAAATAAAATTACCTCTTCAATCCTAAAAGCTTTCCGTATGACTTTTCTGCGCACCTCCCCTTCGTATGTTTCTTCAATCGTTTCCGCCATTGTATCACTGTCAATTGTTTTATTTTATTTATCAGAGTTATACAATCACAAACAAAAATTTAGAACACAAATGAATTATAAAAGAGATATGTAGCAAGTAGCCGGCTATTGTTACCAGCCTACTGGCGATGTCTAAACGCGTTGCGTGCACGATTTGGACTGGCGCGTTCGTATCGTTTCTAAAATTAATTTTCTTCAACTTGAGCGGAAGCAGTGGCAAAGGCAATAGCAGTAGCAGGCCTACTACTACTTTATAATATGTACTTTGTTTCAAAATGATAGATGCTTTCTCTTAGAAAACCCGCCAGAACAAGTTCTGCATTCAATCATTTTTCTTTGACAATTTACTACATAAGTGCACTTATTTGTTAAAATTACATTTTTACTATTTATATATATATATATATATATATATATATATATATATATATATATATATATATATATATCATGAAAATGTTTGTCCTCGTGAAAAATTAGGAACTAAACACGTTTTAACCATCCCTGAATCGTATGTGTATAAACGTTCTAGAGCCAATACTGTAGAAGGTACAATTATGAAATACTATGGTCAAACATCAAGCTCGAAAAAAAAATACCGACTAACCTTTATAAAAATAAATATCAGTGAATTCGTAATTACATAAATATTGCCTGGTAAAAAATTTTTTTTTTTTGATCGCACAGTTTCGAAGATAAAAAATAAAAACCTAAAAAAAGCCCTATTTTGGGGATTTTTATTTTTTATCTTCGAAACTGTACGATCAAAAAAATAAACATTTTTACCAGGCATTATTTATGCAATTACAAATTCACTGATATTTTTCTTTTATAAAAGTTAGTCGGTTTTTTTGCGTAATCGAGGTTTGTTTAATCATGATAGGTTTTGAGTAGTTTTATGTAATTATGACTTGTAGATGGCCCGAACAATATTAACCAGAAGTAACTTCTATTTAAATATCTCGAAAAACGTTTCTTATAAAAGTTGAAGACTTTCGTTGGATAAGTCTTATTTTTACTGAAAAATTGCTTTTGAAATTTTACATTTATGTTTTATTGCATACAATATTGAACGCATTTAAAACAAAATAAAGTAATAATTTTACATAGATAGTGACAGTACTTGATGCGAAAGCACTGATTAGATTTTGGGTATAATCGCATTGCTGGAAGAGGGAACTCACAGAAAAATAATTATATATTTTTGTTTTCTCAAAAAGTGCATTATATATACATTATAGGTGGAGTACACCTTATAAATATTATATTAATATGGCTGGGCCAGGTTTTCTTACAGTGGTTCACACCATGATTAAAAATTATCTAAGCCACTGAGGAAACTGACCATTTGTATTTTAATATATGGTCAATTTTCACCTTTAGAAAATGCTGAGCCACTGCAAAATCCAAAGGCTAGCCTCGCCACTGGTTATTTATTTAAAACGCTGCGATACCGAATTATCGTGAATGACGATATACAAATTGTTATATATTTTCACTAAAAACAAATAATTATTGGCAATATAGACCTCCAACTTACTAACCAGGCACTAATCTTGTTTGCGATGTGAACTGTAATCAAACCCGTAACTTATAATTATAATCGATCCTGTAATAATATCGAATCAAGATATATTAATATTTATACTAAATTAGTTTTTCTTGACTGTTTTATTTAATATGTATATTGTTTCCCACGAAACTAAATCAAATGTTATTATAAACTGCATATATATTCTTTCACCATCCTTTCTATTAATTTCAAATGAAACACAAGATACATTTTATAACAATGAGATTTATTCCAATTTTCCAGTTAATTGTTATTCTTACACAAAAATAGTTGAACAATAACATTCACAAGGACTTTTCAAAAATATGTAAAAAAATTCATCACTTTAACTAGCATTCAATTCAACGAGTGATCGTTTCGCTATTTGGAAAATCTTCCACTGTTCAAAGTAAAATGAATATAAATGTTGCAACAATACTGCAGTTGGAATCAAATAGCGAAACGAAAACGCTACATCAGTGTGACGTCATTTGTATGTTGCATAATAACTTTAACCAAATTTCATTTCAAAACGAATTAATTTATTACAATTTTATTTCATAATAATTTCATACAAAATTACAGCATACCTATGGCGTTTATACTAACTTGGCGAATTAACCTAAAAACAGTAAACACAATCGATTTTTTTAATTTAAAAAAAAACGATTCACAATCTACTGAGGAATGACAAATGATTTAGGAAGATATACAAAAAAAATATATATATATATATCTTACAACTGGAAAGTGATGTCACGTAAAACAATGTTATATATGCTTTTTTAAACGATCCAACAATTCTGAAGGTTTATGTACTCCTTTCTCTGTTATAATTCCTGCTATTAAAGAAGCAGGAGTGACGTCAAAAGCAGGATTCCAGCAAGTAATTCCTACAAAACAGAAATACATTTTTTTTTATGCATATAGAATTCAGTTGCCTACCAAATGAACCAACCGTATCTAATTTACAATTCCCAAATAATTTGATGACATATATAGCAAGTTTTAAACTATTATCTAGTGCCATAGAGCCCTTTTTCATGAAAATTGTGTATTAATATGAAATGAAATGTTTCCCGCTAAAAGAACTTCGAGCGCAGTTGAAATCAATATTGAAAGTTTTTCAATATTGATTTCATAATAATAAATATTATATTTGCTAATTGTGATAAGGTGAATTTTAAAGTAACAATCTATATATTATATTGAGGAAACAGTATTTGATAACGTAATAAAATAAATGGTACTAGTTCAGAGTATTACTGTGGAGTATTGGTCTGTTTGACAATTATAAACATCTTTGATACATAATCAACATGATTATTCTGAATATGCCATATTATTTCATATAAAATAATAAAAATTGTGATCAAACCTGGCGCAGCAATTCGGTGTTCACCAACATGGGTCATTTCTCGATCAGGCCTTTCTTCGATGACAATATGATCACCGCTAGGAATATTTAAATCGATTGATGTATAAGGAGCTGCCACGTAAAATGGAACATCATGATATTTGGCTAGAACAGCAATTTGATACGTTCCTATTTTGTTCGCTGTATCGCCATTAGCAACAACCTATTCAAAATAGACATGCTAGAAATTGTGGTTAAACATAATACACATTCCATAATAATAAATATCTCCAATCTTTAACTGAAATAAAGGTGATTTTTTATTTCAAATATATACGGATTTAGGTATCACGGGTCTCTAATGGTGCAATTCTGAGCCAGCCTATAAGGAGAATCAGTAAGATTTTGAAAAAGACATATTTTAGTATTATTAATTATACATATCATGTATTATGTTCGATGTATCTTAAAAAATCAATTTAGAAATGCAAATTCAATTAAAATATATATTACACTATCAATATTTTACGGATTGTACTTATAGATGCATTTTTGCAAAAGGCTATATTTTATGTAAACGAATTTTACGTAGCAAAAATAACGACAGACACTATGAGAATATTTAATGAATTTTATATTTAAAGTTATATGACGGCCAAATTATGAAACTTCAAACTTAAGACCCGGTGTGCACCAGCTATTTTTGAAAACAATATCATAACCAGAAGTAACTCTTGCTACTATTTCAATATCTCGGGAATGGCATGAGTTAGAGTAAAATTGATGAACATAAAAGTTAAAGATAGGAAGTGAAAGTGAGCCTGTATTAAAGTTGAGTTTAAGTTCGCCTAGAAGGTAGATTTGTGTCTTAAAGTGTGGTATAATCTTGAAATACAATTGCCATATTACAAAACTATTTATTTAATGCGTTTATTGAAAGTACCAAATATTTATTTTAATTTTAAAAGAATAAAAACAAAATCAACTAACCGAAACATTAAATCACCTAAAATAAACTAATATTGTGCCAACCTAAGGATAAATACGTTATGAAAGATATAAAAATCTAGTGTGAACGTCAAAGGAACTTCAAGATCAGTTAAGTCTTGATGTGAAGGAATATACAAATAGCTCGTAATTTTAAATGCTACAATGTAATATGAGAATATCAATTGAATGACTAAAAAGGGGACTTTTTTAAAGAAAAAAAAAATACAAATAAATAACTTACACGATCTGCACCAACTACAACAGCCGAAATGTTTCTACTACGCATTAAGGCAGCTACCATACTATCAACAATAAGTGTGGCTGGAATTTTATCATGAACTAATTCATAAGCAGTTAATCTAGCGCCTTGATTATAAGGCCTAGTTTCTGTGCAATAAACATGTTCTGAAATACGAAATTAAATCATACTCAGTGATACACGCAATAAAAACTGACAACGGTGTGTTACCTAATTTTTTCAGACTATGCAGTGTCCGTATCACTCCCAATGCAGTTCCGTAGCCTGCGGTTGCTAGGGATCCGGTGTTACAATGGGTCAACACTCGCACTGGGTTGTCGCCGACAGTTTGAGCTAAAATTGCTTTTGCACCAAACTCACCGATTGCCTTGTTATCCGCGATGTCCTTTACCAGCATTGCCTCAATAGCTGACACAAACCTAAAGAAGAACATCATTCGTTGGCAAGAGAAATAAAAATTTGAATATTTTATATTTAATAATAATAAATAGGTACAGGCACCAATGCCTTCAGCTCGCCGTATTTATTTGTAACATTTTTAGCTCGCCGTAGGAAGTACCGAACAAGCTAAAGCATTCGGTCGTGTGTCTGTAGCATTTTATTATTGTTTAAATTAATGTTAATAATAGTTAAAAATGTAAGTTTTTTATTTATTACTTGAACCTCATCTGAGATAGCTCAATGGTTTTATCTTCAGCTAAACCATTTGCTAATGAAATCAGCTCATCGGCAGCAATTTTCATATTAACAGCTGTAGGTCTCGACGAAACCAAATAGTTTAGTTTTCCTTCGATTTCTTGACGCAAATTCTGTTTATCTTGAAACGTTTCCTTTTGAAGTTCAACAGCTAAACTAAGGCAACCAACTATCGCAATAGCCGGGGCACCTCGTACCTAAAATTAATATTAAATATTATCATTTACTAGCAAATGGCCTTAGTAAATTTGTATAATAGTTAAATTAATTTAAAATACACAATAAAACCTACATAGTAAAAACTAAATCTAAGTCGAGTGAAAACCACTCCAGATTTCATATTGGTTGAACCATTGAATCTGATTTTTGTTTTGTTATTAAATAAATAATGGCAATCTTATATTGTATTTTAGATTTGTAGCGGCCGTCGAAAACAAATTATATGTAACTAGTGTTAAAAGTGATTTATTACTTTCTTTCATGATTACAATACTTACTTATAAGTATTGTAATCATGAAAAATTTCGAACTCGCCCAATTTCACTAGAACGGCTGCACTTATGGTAAAAATAGTTAAGTTCATAATGAAAGACATTCATATTTTGAAAAACAGTACGTATTAAAAATTATATTTGACTACATTGATAAAAACTAAATCTAAGTCGAGTGAAAACCACTCCAGATTTCATATTGGTTGAACCACTGAATCTGATTTTTGTTTGGTTATTAAATAAATAATGTCAATCTTATATTGTATTTTAGATTTGCAGCGGTCGTTGAAAACAAATTATATGTAACTAGTGCTAAAAGTGATTTATTACTTTCTTTCATGATTACAATACTTACTTATAAGTATTGTAATCATGAAAATTTACGAACTCGACCAATTTCACTAGAACGGCTGCACTTATGGTAAAAATAGTTAAGTTCATAATGAAAAACATTCATATTTTGAAAAACAGTACGTATTAAAAATTATATTTGACTACATTGATAAGGTGAATATTTAGGAAACAAGCTATATTATACATTGAAGAAACAGTATTTGACAATGTAATAAAATAATAAGCTAAATGGTACCATTTCAGGGAATTACTGTGTAGTATTGGTATTTGTTAACAGTTTGTTTGGTATAAATATTTCTAATGAAAACTAGGTAGAAGAAAGTCGAGTACAGGTCACTCCTCATTAATTTTTTTTCGTTACACTATTATATTTCGTATCGCAAAATAATAAAATCACACTTAAATACCTATTATAAGTACAAAAAAATAAAAAATTTAAATGATATGATTGCAGTGCAGGCCACTCCTAATAGTGTTAAAAGTGTGAATGTTGTACCTGCATTTTGTTAATGACTCTCCATCCGTCTTCAACACCTTGTACCGAAATATATTTTGACTGGGCAGGAAGTAACAGTTGATCCAATATTTCAAGTGTATTATTTTCGTATTTGATTGCTTTCAAAGTCATTTTGATGTAGTCTTCTGCTTCAGCCGCCTCTGCTTACAAAGAATTATTTAAACAGTTTCATTTATTTTTGGTTATTACAATCACATGTTTGGTTCAAACTCGTATCTTGTGTATGCAGATAAAAAGTAATCATAGTCGAGCATTATTTATTTTTTTGTACAAATATTTCATTCAGATTCTGGGTGTTATGTAACGCGATAGATTTTAGATATAACTTCAAATAAGACAACAAAGACCAGTTTTAAATACACATAATATCATTATTCATTGATTAAATATTTGTTTAGATTTTCTAAAACGCCATTTACGTTATATTACATTAACCGTAATTTTATTTGCATATATACAATTATTGCAATTATACAACTATTTTTAGTAATTTATGCATCAATATAATACATATTAAATAAACAAATTAAAAACAATTTAATTTTACCTAGTCTTGATCTTTATTTAACCTTATTTGTTCAACAAATAAGTGGTAATTATGTGTAAAAAACTAAAAAAATATCACAAATTTATAATAATAACTAATTGATTTATAAATAATTCATTGAAACACAATAAAAAAACCCAAATGACTAAAAATAAATTAGCAGACGACGGCGCCTTGTCGTGCTAGATTTTAATTCGGGAAGAAAGCACTTAACCTTTTATTCAAGTAGTTACATTCAAAAATTAAGTAATTCTCCAGCGATTACATCGACAGAAAATGACATAGATTGTGTAATTAATTTCGAAATTAAGGAAAACCAGTGACAAAAATGGTAATAAATAATTTTTAGGTTATGCAATGAATTACAAAATGCATGTTTTCGGAAATGCATTTCTTTCCTATATTTAGGGCCGGATTCCATAGCCAATAGTGCACTAATAAAATCGCTGTTTATTTAATATTTATTTATTTTTACTATTGCTGTATAGCACTTTTGGGTTGTTTAATGATGCAAATCCGGCTGCTAAATGTTCACTTACCAAAGAAATAACTTTGTTTTAATGCAAGAATCACTGTCGTAATTTACAATTGAATTTTGCAGGCATTGCTTGGAGCGCAGCTAGTCATAACTTTGGTTATGGTTAGCTTTATACAGAAAATTGGCTTTCATTACTCGATTGCGCGTTGGTTTTTATGTGCAACCGGTTTAATTCGTTATTTATACCCAACCGATGTTCAATTGCGACTGCTAGCCAATATATCGAAAGATAAAAGTAAAAGTAAGAAGGGTGGCAAACACGATTACAATGCGGTGGACACGTTCCATGTACCAAGAAATCTCGACTTTGAACTAGAAACTGCTAAAGTTTCATCGCTAGATATTATCCATTTACGATACTACACAGAGTACCAATGGCTTTTAGATTTCGCGTTATATTCGGCAGCTGTTTATATTTTAACGGAGGTACCACTCATTTTCACATTTAAAAAAAAATATATATATATATATTGGTATTTTACATTTTCTTAGGCTTACCTCAGCTGGTTTCCATCCACCGATGAAGTTAACTTGAGCATGATGTGGTGTTGCGTTGTTTTAGGATTTGCTATGTGAGTATTTTGTTTTTACTTTCTTATACGAATATATATATATATATATATATATATATATATATATATATATATATATATATATATACTAGGGTCACCCGTGGGCACCATGTGCCCATATGGTATACAGAACTTAGGTCAGTTTTGACTGCTGGCGAAATTTCATGTAATTTAATAATAATTACACGGTTTTTCTTCATTTTGTATCGTTTGACTATAATAGTAATAGAAATTTCCACATCGCAAATAATAATAAAGAAAAAATCGAGTCCTTTTTAGCTCGCCGTACGTAGTACCGAAGAGGCTAAAGCATTCCGTCGTGTGTCTGTAGCATTCTCTGATCAAAAAATTTCATTATGAAAGTGTTCGTCTCGTCGCCCTGATTCCGAAAATGTATATAACTTATATACTTGGATGTTAGTCGTCGCTCGTAAGACCAAATTTGTGCCCTCTACTCCTCTGAAGGTACCGGAGCGATTCACTCCAAATTTGGTACACATATTATTTGGCATCCCATTTGAATCCGTTCGCAGTTTAAATCCAATCGCCCGTATACTTCCCGAGTTATAGGGCCCCAATGTCTCAACGGCAGTATTAAAAGTAATAATTAGTTATATGCTAAAATACAATGGATTGTGCCATCAAAAATAAAAAATAAAATTGCCAACCATGTTTCTAAATATGTTTGAATTATCCCTTGTATTTCTTTAATAATCAGAATTATAAATTTACTTACTTGCAGTTATTATAATTTAACCAACTTTAGAATCTTACCGCAACTCATATTTTCAAAAATCACTGCTTTTTGGCCATATTGAAGTGAACATATTAACTATGAATTAAAATAAATGGACGGAAACACGTATTTGCTAAAAATATATGCAAATTAGGCAAAAATATGCACTTTTTCATATTAAATACTTCAAAATTGAATAACAACATGTTACTCCCCTTAAACTTAAGATCTACTATTCAAACAATGTTTCCGTAACTCGTATGTCACTAATTCACATTGAAATATTGTTTTTGACGCTCACGTGGTAGCACTTTTATATATATTATATTTATATATATATATGATCCAAGTGTCGTTTATTTTTTATTTTTTATGCAAGATTATAAAATTCTAGAATTATATTTTCATTTTTAATCTTCTAGTTTCGGAGATATTAATTATTAAATGTATTCGTACCAAGAAATTATGACGTCATGCTCCTCTGATATTGTTAGCTCGCCGTACGTAGTGCCGAGAAAGCTAAAGCTTTCGGTCGTGTGTCTGTAGCATTCTCGGATCAAAGAATTTCATTAATAAAAAGTGTTTGTTTCGTCGCCCTGAATCCAAAAATATATATAACTTATATACTTGGATGTTAGTCGTCGCTCGCTTATAAGACCAAAAAGTGTACCCTCTACTCTAGAATTTTATAATATTCCATAAGAAAATAAAGAACGACATGAGCATCATGTCTATTGCTTATAATTGTATGAATTTCAACAGGAAAATGTTGGTATCATTAGCAGTTCAGTATTTTAAAGGAGAAGAATCAGTAGGTGAACGTTCCACATGTATCGTCATGGGGTGTACGTACTTGCTTATTTCTATGATGGTTTTAATTGTGGATGAAAAAGTTTTGGAGGTTGATTTAGAAAAAGCATATTCAAGCTTCAATCACAGTGCGTCTGCGTTTTTGATAAACCAAGGCCTACCAACCACGTAAGCATTATTATCATTATAGTTATTTTTTACCTCACCATATGATAGAGCAAAAAAAAAACTAATATACATTTTATTTTCTCCTTTATTTTCAGAGGCCCCGCATCAAAAATTGTGTTAAAATTCTTTATTGCAGTCTGGTGTGGATTAATTGGAGCTCTTTTTACATTTCCGGGGCTGCGAGTTGCCAAAATGCACTGGGACTTGTTAAGGTATTATTTATTTATTTTTAGCTCAACCATTATTGCTTATAATAAAATTGTGTTGTTAGATATTTCAAGGATAGTAGATTTAAACAATTTTTACTCAACTTGAGCCTAGCGTTTCCATTTGTACTAGTCATACTATGGATAAAACCAGTCAGCAGAGATTACCTTACTGTACGAATATTCACAGGAATGACGGAGCCAATGTAAGTAATTCATATAGATTTTTCATTCACTACGTTTGTCATCAATACACACACATCTATTTGCAAATCATAATTTTCTGCCAATTTAAATATAGTAACATCTGTATTCAGTTATCGAATATGCGACATTAAACTTTCACAAGAAGATACATTAATAGAATTCATATATGTATATTTACGTAGTAGTTCTTCATCTTTAGTTTGATATCAACACCCATAAATGCCAAAGGGTAAAATGTTACGTTTTGATACTTAAAATAAGTTAAAGCTTGCCACACGCCAATTAACTTATTTTAAGTTTCAAAACGTAACATTTTACCCTTTGGTATTTATGGTAATAGGAATTAAGACTTGTTTATCAATTACAATTCTTTTATAATTCAATAGGAATTGAAACTTAATTCACAATTACAAGCCTTGTATGTGATTTTGTATTATAAATCAACAATCGAAAGAAGTTAAAGTCTATTTTATATTTATCGATTAGCACGAATGGAAGCCTTTTTGACAATTGCAGGTCTTTTATATGAAATGGTGTTATAAGTCATTAATATAAAAAATAAAAAAATAACGTCTATTTACCAATTACAAATTTGTTATAATTCAAAAGGAATTAACCCTTTTTTGACAATTACGAGCTTTTTATGTGATTCTGTAATATTATTCAATAGGAATTAAGACTTGTTTATCAATTACAATTCTTTTATAATTCAAGAGGAATTGAAACTTTATTCACAATTACAAGCCTTGTGTGTGATTTTGTATTATAAATCAACAATCGAAAGGAGTTAAAGTCTATTTTATATTTATCAATTAGCACTCTTTTATGTAACTTTTAACTTGAAATGTAACAATTATATAATTTGATGCTTGAAGTCATTTTGAGGGTTTGAAACCTTTTTGATAGCTTGAAGCCATTTTGAGGGCTTGGAGCCTTTGAATAATTCATAAATTCAATGCAATTATTTAAAATGAATTCAATTCCAAAGGGCTTCCATTAAATTGATTTAAATCCTTAAATAACTTAAAGCCCTTTTAAATTACTTTTGATTTGAATTAAAATATTATGTTTTTACTTATGAATTAATTTTTAGAATGAGCAACCATGGTTTCGAGAGTTTGCGTTTGATAATAGTTGTAGTATGCATTGTTTTAAGACTGATTTTAATGCCATGGTATCTGCAAGCATATTTAGATATGGCTCGAATAAGAATCGAGGAACAGAAGAAAGAAGCAGGAAGAATAACGAATAAAGATTTGCAAAAGAAGGTATATATTCTCTATTGTATTTAACGTTTCATGCACCAATTCAAATTGAATACATTTCAGATTGCAGCCGTTTTTTACTATTTATGTGTAGTAACTTTACAATACATCGCACCATTAATAATCTGCCTATATTTCACGCTAATGTACAAAACTCTTGGTGGATATACTTGGAGTGGACTATTTACAGATCCCTGCAGTGAAGAATGTCCTATTTCTATGATACCAATAAATGAACATATTACATCCGAATCATCGGAAACAATTCAAGAATCTGCTCAACAATTTCACCTAGCGTTAGAATCTATCAAATCGGTGAGTAAACCAATTCTAAATATCTAATACACTTTACATATTTGATTTATTTTTATTTTTTAGGTGTTTACCGAACAAGTTTTTAGGGGATTACTTGGTTTTGCGACTTGGTGGACCTGTTTTACGTGGTTTGCCACAACTTCCGTTGGAATGGTATATCAGTCATATTTCGCCCATTCGTAATATAATTATTTGTCCTGTGTCTTGTAACTAGTTTTTCATGTATTTGAGTAAATTATTGTTTAAATAAATGCTGAAATTTTCTTATATATAGAGTCAATCTTTCTACTGCCCATTTAATTGTGGCTCATTAATATGCATACAAATAAATGACATGGCACACTTTATTGGGACGTGGAATGAAGGCCTTAATAATTAAATATATTATTATTACCTACTCGATACAATATTACAAAAAAAAAAATGTATATATTAGTTTCGTAAAACTCGAGAAATTAAACGTTTTGCCCATTTCTGAATAGAATCTGACTATTTTTAGGATGTCTGTGTTTGATAATTAATAAAAAAAATTAAAACCTTATTCATTAAAAAAAAACTGATTTACAATCCCTGAATATTAAAAAGATAATGTATGATGTGTAAAAAAATTTGATTGGCGCGCGTAAAACAAATCGAAACAACAATAAAAGTGTTTTTTAATATTTAATTTTGTTTTGTTTATTATTACTTTCTTATTCGTAAGGTATATAAGAAAGTATTGTTATAATTGAAATATTAATTCATTTTGACTGTATTTTGAATTTTATATTTGTATATCTCGATTGAAGAAACCATATTTTTGAAACAGATATTACAATCGGAAGTGCTTGTTTACTCGTATTAGAGAAAAAGTGAATCTTGTAAAAGTTAATGATATTAAAATTTCTAGCAACTTTGGATTGAAAAGTTTTTTTGAAAAATGTCTCGTTTACTAAAAAATCGTCTTTGAAATTAATTATATTACATCTACGTTTTTGAGAATGTTACAGACACACACCAATTAAACACTAGATGTCACTATTGTACGAACTAAAAACAAATAAATAGCAAAATAATTCTTTCTAAATATTATTTCCTAAATACTAAAATCCTCGAGTAAAAACACGACCTACACATATTTTTACATAAATTACAGGATGGATACCAGAGATGACAAAGGATGACAGGAATTAATGGTTTTTTCTTGTCTAAGAATAATATTCTGTTGTACATTAACTAAGAACATACAGAGATAAAAGAAAATCATTTATTTTGGGTAATACAAAATTAAGAACATTCTGGAATGCAATGTATTAGCCTAACAAAGCACGTGTTCTATTTGGAAGTCAAGAGGTCAAATATTATATTCAATGTAAACGGTTACTCATCAAGAAATACCAATGTCATTGCCCATAAATTGCGAGGTGACCAAATGGTCTTTATTATTAAAATGGATTATTAACAAATACAGTTTCTATTATAATTATTATGAATCTATCAGAAAAGTATAATGACAATGAACGAAGCCTCGCCCTCACAAAACATGAAAACGATATGTTTATATTCACTATGAATTTATGTAATATATAATTTGATAAATTGCAATACATGTTCATTATTTCATATAAATAAATTATAATTAATAATACGGTATTTGTTCTAGAATATTCTTTCCCGCCAATTATTTAGATTATAACGGTTTTTATTCAATAAACCAAGCATTTCTTTACATCTTTCCCAAAATAAACAATATAAATATTAAATAGGAATTAAAAAATGACATTGAACTAGTTAATTAGAAGTATTTATTAATGACCGTTATCAAAAGGTTCGATTTTATTCCAGAATTGATCTAGAATCACGTAGTAGTTTTGTACGCATTCTGACGTAAATCCACCAATGAGACAACTTCAATTTGAATTGAAGCGTTGTTATTGGTCTAAGTAGTGGAAAGTTCTGGAATCAAGGAGGCCTCGCTATATAAAACCAGCCATTTTGAAATAATGCTCACTTTGTTTCCGGCTTCAGAACAGTAAGCATCAAAATCGAATTTTAGCAAGTTAATTTCCAAAGAAAACCTATAATATAAGGTAAGCACGATATTTTTAGCTTGATACAGATTCATTACTATTGTATATCCTATAAATTCGAAGCAGAGTGTTTGGAAATGTAAAAACGTGGTGTTTTAAATTGTCACATGTTCTTAGATTACGTTTTCTATACATTTAAACTATTTTTTATGTGTTTTGTGCTCTTTATTGATGCGATTGCATATTAATTTATGGTTTTATTCTTTATAGATGGCTACTAAAGCACCTGCAGTCGGTATTGACTTGGGTACAACCTACTCATGCGTAGGAGTTTTCCAACATGGAAAAGTTGAAATTATTGCCAACGACCAGGGCAATCGTACCACACCATCATATGTGGCCTTCACCGATACAGAACGTCTGATCGGCGATGCCGCTAAAAATCAAGTCGCCATGAACCCCAATAACACAATTTTTGGTAAGCATTTTTCCTTCATTTCATAAAATTCCCATTTTCCCCTCGCAATGCCGTCATATTTTCAATAGATCATATATCTACGTTTTCATAGTGGCCACACAATTAATATTTGAGCCCTGATTAACTTCCGAAATTATTAACAGTTTACTATAATTGCGGTTACCTGAAAAACCGGTTATTATACGGTTAACCGGTTTCTTGGTTAACCAATCATTCATTTTCCGGTTTCTTGGTTAACCAATTATTAATTTTCCGGTTTCTTGGTTAACCAATTATTAATTATCCGGTTCTTTGGGTAACTAATTTCTAGTTAACCGGTTTCTTGGTTAACCAATTACTAGTTAACCGGTTTCTTGGTTAGCCAATTACTACTTAACCGGTCACTCACTAACTGGACATAACTAATCGGTTACTAAGCTAACTGGTTACATATATATATATATATATATATATATATTTTTTTTTTTGACGGTATGTTGCCAACCTTAGATATTGCTGAAATTTTGACCCGTTATTATTAAAAAAAAAATTGAAGGGGCTTTATTTTAGAATATAATTGATTAATCAGTATCTTTTCGAAAATCGTAGTAGTAATCGAATAGTTAGGAGCGCCCTAATTAATATTGCAATGGTAGAATTAATTTAAAACAATAGTTTTTGCCATTTTATTTTCCAGAGAAATGACGTGTACTAACGTGTTATCTATAAAAAAAATTTATGATTCACTTATTTTTTTCAAAACTTATATAACATTACGTCATTTTTGTAATATATGCAATATTTTATTTACATACTTGTGAATAAATAAATACGTAATTAGTGATTGTAAATGATGAGATTAAAAGTCATGCCAGACTGGAGTTTATGATAAACTTTGATTATTACAAATTTCTGAAGAATAATTAATTAATATATAATTATATAAAATAAACCGTTTTGATATATGTTATAGAATGTGTTTCTTTAATTTATAGATGCCAAACGTCTTATTGGGCGTCGCTTTGAAGATGCTGCGGTGCAATCCGACATGAAGCATTGGCCTTTTGAAGTAATCAGCGATGGCGGCAAACCAAAGATTCAAGTAGTATACAAGGGTGAGACAAAGACATTCTTCCCCGAAGAAGTCAGCTCTATGGTCCTTACAAAAATGAAGGAAACCGCTGAAGCGTATTTGGGCAAAACCGTCACAAATGCCGTCATCACAGTACCCGCTTATTTCAATGATTCTCAACGTCAAGCAACAAAAGACTCCGGCACCATTTCCGGCTTGAACGTTCTTCGGATTATTAACGAACCAACCGCAGCCGCCATCGCCTACGGTCTAGACAAGAAGGGCGTCGGTGAACGTAACGTGCTCATTTTCGATTTGGGTGGCGGTACCTTCGATGTGTCCATCCTAACCATTGAAGATGGTATCTTCGAAGTCAAGTCCACCGCCGGTGACACCCATTTAGGAGGTGAAGATTTCGACAACAGAATGGTTAACCATTTCGTACAGGAGTTTAAGAGGAAATACAAGAAGGACCTAACCACAAATAAGCGGGCGTTGCGTCGGCTCAGAACTTCGTGCGAGAGAGCGAAGCGTACTCTGTCATCTTCAACACAAGCCAGCATCGAAATCGATTCTCTGTTTGAGGGTATTGACTTTTACACCTCCATTACACGAGCTCGTTTTGAGGAATTGAACGCTGATTTGTTCCGTTCCACCATGGAGCCCGTCGAGAAGTCATTGCGTGACGCCAAGATGGACAAGGCGCAAATCCATGACATCGTGCTTGTTGGTGGATCAACCCGAATCCCCAAAGTGCAGAAGCTGTTGCAAGATTTCTTCAACGGCAAAGAACTGAACAAGTCCATCAACCCTGATGAGGCTGTAGCTTACGGTGCCGCTGTACAAGCCGCCATTTTGCACGGAGACAAGTCTGAGGAAGTGCAAGA
Organism: Leistus spinibarbis; assembly: GCA_933228885.1. NCBI lineage: Eukaryota > Metazoa > Arthropoda > Insecta > Coleoptera > Carabidae > Leistus > Leistus spinibarbis. The sequence continues at coordinate 7,564,771 of OW121796.1, read as the reverse complement.
TTTGTTGTTGCTGGATGTCACCCCCTTGTCTTTGGGCATTGAAACAGCTGGCGGTGTCATGACTGTCTTGATCAAGCGAAACACAACCATTCCAACCAAGCAAACTCAAACATTCACTACTTACTCCGACAACCAACCCGGCGTCTTGATCCAAGTGTACGAGGGTGAACGTGCGATGACTAAAGACAACAACATTTTGGGTAAATTCGAACTTACCGGCATTCCACCAGCACCGCGTGGCGTTCCCCAAATCGAAGTCACATTCGATATTGACGCCAACGGCATCCTGAACGTAACTGCCATTGAAAAGTCAACAAACAAAGAGAATAAGATCACGATTACCAACGACAAGGGCCGTTTGAGCAAGGAAGACATCGAACGTATGGTCAACGAGGCTGAGAAATTCCGCAACGAGGACGAGAAACAGAAGAACACCATCTCTGCTAAGAACGCGTTGGAATCTTATTGCTTCAACATGAAGAGCACAATGGAAGATGACAAGTTGAAGGATAAGATCACTGAAGGCGACAAGACCATTGTTATGGAGAAATGCAATGAAGTGATCAGGTGGTTGGACAGCAACCAGTTGGCCGACAAGGAAGAGTATGAGCACAAGCAGAAGGAACTTGAAGGCGTCTGCAATCCAATCATCACCAAGTTGTACCAGGGAGCCGGTGGTATGCCAGGAGGTATGCCGGGCGGTATGCCCGGTGGTTTCCCAGGCGCGGGTGGCGCTGCTGGAGCCGGAGCACCTGGTGCTGGAGGCGCCGGTGGTCCAACCATCGAGGAAGTTGATTAAATGATTCGATCGAATTGACGGATGTTAACTTCTACGCGTTCCGTTTGTCTTGTCTGTTTCTCCGTTTTGTTTCATTCCCGTTCGCGCCAGTATTATAGCTACGCTTGCTTGTACGTTACTTATTTCTCACTAAAGAAATTCTTGTCATCTAATATTGAAATTAACTTGAATAAAATTTTAACGATTTGAAAAAATGACTGTATTTTCATTTGAATACCTTTTCAATTTATTGAAATATTGCTTTATATATTTGTATGGGATACACACTTAAAATAGACAAGCATTTTATTACCATCTTTTATTTAATAATGTAATTTATTTTGTTAATTATTTATTAAAACATGTCCTAAACTTAAATGGTTTATATTTATTGTTTTATATTCTAATTTCTAGCAACTTTTGTATCATGTTTTTTCGAAAATTTTTACCTTACTATACATTTCCTAAAAACTAGGTATAAGAAAGTCGACTTGGCCATTTCAATTTATTTTAAATTTAAATAGAAAACCTTTTTTATCTGATTTTTTAAATGAAGAATGGTTAATTATGTAACTAGTTATATATATCCAGGGTTTTTATTCTAATCCACACTTCAAAGTGAATTAAATTTTAGAAAGAAAGTAGAAATAGGTTTTCTTTCTCGGAATATGTTCGGGAGTGTTCACACCCAGTTTACATTGAGAACATATTCTACCAAATTGATTATACGGCGAGCTGTAGGCATTGGCCTATACCTATGTTTGTTATATCTTATTACCATATTTTTCATGATTTCCTTATACATACTTGATCAGGTAGCTTATCTTTTTGATAAATATTTACTGATAAATTGCTCAAGCAAAAAATAGCAATATGAAATTAAAGTATACTATAGTGAGTTGTGAATGATGGAACCGCCGACTATAGGAATCGATTTGGGTACTACATATTGTTGTGTTGCAGTAATAAAAGATGATAAACCACATATTATTGAAATTGATAATGGGGCCAAAACAATGGCATCGGTGGTGTCATACACAAAAAATGGACGTGTTATTGGCGACAAAGCAAAAGAAAATTTCCTGTACGATCCTACATCAACTGTTTACGGTAGGTTTGAAATAATCAAACTATATTAGATAAGTGGCAAATTAATTCGTATAAACGATCTTTTTATATTGTCTTGCTTCATACATATCATACATCACACACGATCTTTAATTTTGGAAAAATTAGTTCATATATTTTATTTTGTATTTTTAATTATTTTTTTATAGCTGTGAAACGTTTCATTGGTTGCTGTTATAAAGATATTGTGAAAGACAATTTGCTACAGAAATATCCTGTGGAAATAATCAATGAAAATGACAGTCCTAGATTCAACGTAGAACTAAAAGGAGAACAATATGTGTTTAGTCCAGAAGAAGTCAGTGCTACAATTCTAGAAAAACTCAAAGAATCCGCAGAGAAATATTTAAATACAGAAATTACAAAAGCGGTAATTACAGTTCCAGCAAATTTTAATGATTCCCAGCGCCAGGCTACCAAAGACGCAGGTAGAATTGCTGGTTTAGATGTATTACGCATCATAAATGAACCAACTGCTGCTGCGTTAGCTTACGGCATTCATAAAAAATACAAAAATCAAAACGAATCATGCAAAGTTCTAGTATATGATTTTGGAGGCGGCACATTTGATGTTTCTATTATAAGCATTGACGATGGTATCTTTGAGGTAAAGTCAACAACCGGAGATTCACGCTTAGGAGGTGATGATTTAGATGAGCTACTAGTTAATCATTTTATACAGGAATTTAAAAGCAGATTTAATAAAAATATACAGCATGATCGGCGAGCCATTCGACGATTACGTCTACAATGTGAAATATTGAAGAAAACGTTGTCAGTCTCCACTCAAGCAGCAATTGAAATCGATGCTCTTCACGACGGGCTTGATTTTTTCAGTGGCATATCTCGCGCAATATTTGAACAACTTTGCATACCATTGATTAAAAATACGCTTAACTACGTTCAGGATGCATTAAATGATGCAAACATGTCCATTTCGGATATTGACGAGGTAGTACTGGTTGGTGGAACAACAAGAATGCCGATTGTGCGAGAATTAGTAAAACAATTTTTCAATGGAAAAACACTGAATTTGTCCCAAAATCCCGATGAAGCAGTTGCTATCGGTGCTGCGGTTCAAGCAGCTATTTTAGACAATACTTTTCATGATTCAGAAGTTCTAGGCTCACTTCTGTTGATGGATGTAAATTCGCTATCGCTAGGAGTTAAAACTATTGGCGGAGTTATGAATGTAATAATACCTCGTAACACTGCAATTCCAACAGAAGTCACTAAGCCATATTCAACAGTAATTGATAGGCAAACAAGTGTAAAGATTTGTATATATGAAGGTGAAAGAATTCAAGTTTCCGAAAACTGTTTACTTGGTTCATTTTCGTTGGATGGAATTCAACCAGCTCCAAAGGGCGTTCCTCAAATTATGATTACTTTTGCAATTAACTCAGATGGAATTTTAACTGTAACTGCTACTGAAACTAAGAAGAATATATCTGTAACATTAAATATACTTATAGATAAGAATCGATTGACGAATGAAGAAATTGATCGATTAATTTTGGAAGCAGTGAAACTTCGTAAGGAAGATGCTAAATGGGAAGAAAAAATTGCAGCGCAATTACATTTAAAGCACTATTGTTTGGAGTTAAAACAAAAGGTAACAGAAGAATTGAGCGGATCAGTTACAGATGAGCACAAACAAATCGTTTTATTAAAATGTGACGACACTTTGAAATGGCTGGGGAATAACGTAGACGAAGATAAGGAAATTTACGTAGGAAAAGAGAAAGAAGTTTATAATGTTTGTTATCCAATTATAAAATTGTATTTGTAAATAACATTACTAATTACTAAATTTGCCGTTGTATGTTTTCATATTATATATTATAAAATATAGTACCGTTTACTGAAAAATTACCTACGTTTCCCTATTAACTTCGCAATTTATAAATATATTAATTTTACGCCCAGTGTTTTACTTGCATTTTTCATCATTGATTATCGCTTTAAATATAAGCGATAAAGATACTATCAAAACTTGATATTTTAATGCCTATAGATAAATGAAATTACATAAGTGGACATAATAGTATGATCGAAACATATAATCAGTTTGTCACATTGAAAATGGACGAAGCCCGCACAGTCGGAATTGATTTGGGAACCACATATTCCTGTGTAGCTGTATTCCAGAATAATAAACCAATTGTTATACCACTGGAGGATGGCGCGAATACAATGGCGTCAGTTGTTTCTTTCGATGATAGCAACGGCCGCAAGATAGGCGATAGAGCGAAGGAAGACTCTGTACTTAATCCAACTAATACAATATCAGGTAAATTTTGTTTTCTAAATTTATTATAAGCCGGAGTGATCATCACTCGACTTTCTCATACTGTTTCTCCTGCATTTCTTGCTCAGATCATAATCGGTCCTATTTCTTCATTATAAGTGAAAGAGAGACAAATTATCAGCTGATCAGTCAGTGCTGATTTAAATTAATTCTACGATAGCTATGAAATAATGCTAATAAGTATTGTAACTAGGGAAATGCACATTTTGGCTTTATTGATCAAAAAAACACATCAAGGTCCGGAGTTATAGGGCCCCAAAATTTGGAGCCCTGCTAAATATCAAAGTAATCATGATTATTTTGGATTGAATTTGTTATTATCTACGCAAAATCAAATATTATTTAATACTACTACACACTATATAAGACAACGAATTTGCTGGTTCTAGATGATAAACTGATCGTGTATAAACACATTTTTAGGTGTGAAAAGATTCATTGGTTGCCGTTACGATAATGAGGAAGTACAAAGAGATATCAGCACCTTCCTATATCAAGTTGTCGATCAAAGTAACCAGCCAAAAATAGTAGTCACAGTAGAGGGCGAAGAAGAGAAATTTGCTCCTGAGGAAATCAGTGCTATGATTTTAGAAAAGCTAAAGGATTACGCTGAAGATTATTTAAGGAAACCTGTCACTAAAGCTGTCATTACAGTACCAGCAAATTTTAAAGATTCACAGAGGCAAGCAACACAGGACGCCGGAAGAATTTCTGGTCTTGAAGTGCTTCGAGTGATCAACGAACCAACTGCTGCAGCTCTAGCTTACGGCATTAATAAAAAATACAAATCCGATGATTCAGCTCATAACATAGTTGTTTATGATTTTGGTGGTGGAACATTTGACGTGTCCATTTTGACACATGACAAAGAAATCATTGAAGTAAAAGCTACGAGCGGAGACAATCATTTGGGTGGTGATGATATTGATACTCTGTTGGTGGGGCATTTCGCACAGGAGTTTCAAGAGAAACATGGGGTCGAAATCATAAATCAACCCAGAGCTTTAAGACGGCTTCGTATGCAGTGTGAAAAGGTAAAAAAAGAATTGTCATCAGCAACTGTGGCGAGTATCGATCTTGATGATTTCCATAATCAGATTGACTTTTACACCAGTATCACTAGAGAGAAATTTGAGGAGCTTTGTGATTGTTTAATTCGAATGACTTTGATTTGCATCGAAGATGCTTTACAGCAATCCAAACTTGAAAAGAGTGAAATTGATGATATTTTATTGGTTGGCGGGTCAACTCGTATTCCAAAAGTTCGGGAAATGTTGCAAGGGTTTTTTGATGGGAAATATATTGATACGTCATTGAATCCAATGGAAGCAGTAGCTATTGGTGCAGCGATACAAGCAGCTATTTTAGATGGTGACGATGGTAGTAGTACGGGCGTTCTTTTGCTGTTAGATGTAACCTCCTTGTCACTCGGTGTTGAAACCGCTGGCGGAGTTATGAACGTACTTATTCCACGTAATGCTCAAATTCCATATAAGGAAACGAAACGATTTAGCAATGAAAAAGATAACCAAACCAAAGTTAAAGTGATTGTGTATGAAGGAGAACGAGTTTTGACATCGGATAATAACAAACTTGGAGAATTTGTGCTGTCTGGCATTAAACCGAAGCCACGTGGACAGGCTCAAATACTTGTCACGTTTGAAGTAGACACCAACGGTGTCTTATTTGTGACAGCTGAAGAGGAAACCGTTGAAGGTGCAAATAGATTAACTATACAAATAGAAAAAGGACGACTTAGCGATGCAGATATTAAGACAATGATTACAAAAGCACAAGAAATGCGAGAACAAGATGATATAAAAAAACTAATTATTCTTGCCAAAAATGTTCTAGAAAGTTATTGCCATGACAGTTTAAATAAAGCAAATACAATTGTGCGAGATGAGGAAGAGAGACAAAAAGTGTTGAGCCAATGCGAAGCTACATTGAAATGGATAGCGACTGCAACTGTCGAAAATAAAGAAGAGTATGAAATGAAAAGAAAGGAACTCCATGCAGCTATTTTTCCAATAATAAAAAAATATGTTTGAATTAAATTATAATGTGACTTGACAAGTCCCCCCAGCTTAGAGTTTTCTTATTTTTACTAAACGAATTTAAAGATAAAACGTACTATTGGCATTTTTAAAATTATTTTTCATTTATTATTATTTTTTTACAGAAACTGTGGCTCTTGTAAGCAAGAGATTAAAAATGTACATTGATTTTATAACACACATACATTTGCAAATATATGTTCGAATAAAACGTCAACAAAATAAATATATGTAACATTTTATATTGTATCACCAACAAATAACACAACAATATTTTAATAAGGTTATATTCATAACATTTTAATATATATATACATATATATATATATATATATATATATATATATATATATATATATATATATATATATATATATATATATATATAAATGTAACGTTAAATTGCGTATTTAACCAAACTAGTTATTGTTCACTTTTCACACGGCACGATTACCTATAATACAACACTAAATTATGTATGAAATTTGACTGTAAAAATGAGTTTTTTAATTCGCACAAAACTTTAGGCTTTACTTGGTAGGGTATTAATAATTATTATTATCAATGTTTTCATTTCAATTGCTAATTAACTAATTAAAAATTCTATTAATGAAATTCTCTAGATGTCCCCGGTCCCGTTATATCATTTTGGAAACTAGTCGATGCACATTCTTCTTCTATAGCAAGTGGTACCTTAAACAGTAAAAGAATAATTCTAATTAAAAAAAAAAAAAAAACTAATTCGATATCATTGGCTGGTAAAAAATTAAATGGTTGTACACAAGAATGGACTAGCGCGTTTGAATCTCAAAACAAATATAAATACTAATTGTAAAAAATCAGTTTTCACCGAAATAACTGACTTATATGTTTTCTCTAGTTCTTTATCATTCTAAATCACTAGTCAGTTCCTGTTTGCACAAGGTATACATACATCAATTAAGGATACCTGTCTATGCGCAGAAGGCAGCAATTCATCGGTAGACTGTGGACTTGGCGTTGGTGGTTTATTGTTAGTCAGTGCATGCATTTTCGTCAGTCTAATGTGCATTTCTCGTTCCTCTTTCTGTTCACGTTCGCGCTCAAACCTGCGTGCACTGTAACTTTTCACTGACGACCCGCTGCTGTGTACGGACGCTAGACTTGGCCGTCTTGAACCTAGGGAGACGGCAAACCAGCAGACGATCTTAAATTCATCGAAATAAGGTTTGGAAACTAAGAAATTGTACGTACAAAACATTCTCCTGACATTGTGGTTACTTTAAGCGTGTGTCAGGTGTGTACATTTTATGTTGTAATAGAGATCCATTTTGTTTGTTGTGCTTGTACAAGTGAATTAGAGTTAATAATATTATTATTTCATATCAAATTTTGTGTAATTGAATATGTATTGTATACATTAAAACATGCGCAGTGCATATTAAGCATAGGTGTAGTAGGTTTGCTCACTTGTTACATTGTTAACAAGTCTGTCAATAATGAAACTTATATTTTCGTCAAATGCAATGCCAAATTATTATTACTGCTATACGCGGCCATAGAAATATCACATCAGAAATCAAAAATACTGCCCAAGCCCTACCTCATAAACCACTAAAATCAGAAAGACGTAATATACATTTTTGCGCAATTTAAAGTCTATTTCTAGCTATTGTGTTTTATCGGACGATGAGTTAAAAAAACATTGTTGACATCAATAATGGTACAATTATCATGCTAATAAGTAAACAGTTTATTTTTTCTAATTTTATATGAATTACTTATAAATTGAATCTATTTTTATGAAAATGTGCTTTTTTAAACCGTTTGTAAGAACGTTATAACTTTTAAAGTAGTCGCTCTAAATACAATATTTTTTTACGATGTATGCAAAACAAGTCAATAAATATGAATTTATATATTAGGACAATCCGCCCCCTCCTTCCCACTCCCGTCATAATAATGATGACAAAATTAAGATATTTTATTTTTAAATGGTAAGTTTCAATGCATTTCTCTATATGTAAAGGTACAGACTTTATATAGTATTTGTCCGGTCATGTTTATTATAATGATTATACGAAACTATTTTGAACCCTAACACGTGTATTTTTCTCTGATGTACTGATGTATTTTGGCTTCCTGGTCTCCATTTTGCACCAGTGTCTTCAATGGTTAGAGTAGAATGTAGGAATCAGTATTTTAATCATTCAATTTTCGAATTATAAACTGTGTTCGTATGTCCAGCACTGACTGTTGTCTCCCTTTCAGGTATAATCAAGAGAAAGGGTAGTTTATGATCTGAACAATAAATGCAGTCCAAGCGAACAAACCTATAGAACGGTAGAACAGTTAGCAATAGTAGAGGATCTAATTTTGTTTCATTATTAACAGAGGAGCAAACATCAGTATTATTTTGATACATGAAACGTGAAAGTAAATAAAGTCATGCTGATTCTGTTGAGACTGTGACACAAGCATTGGTTATTAACATAATAATTCGTGCACATCAAATGGAAATCATGCATGATAGGTGATCTCTTTTAAAAAATTTACAATTTATTTAAAAAATTCGTAAACTATTGAATCAATCGTGAAGTAAGCGGTATAGAAATTTACGCAAAAGCGGTTTGAAATTATTTTACTGAACCATTTATCTTGCGGCATATTATCCGTTACTCTAGTACCTGTAATTATTAGTTTTTGTTAATATTATTGATTGGTTTAGAAAGAAGAATCATTCGTAGTTTCACACACAATTTTTTTTTTTTTTTTTTTTTACAGAGTTTAGGAGTTATTATGTGAATTTTTCAAAATCAATCCAAATTAAATACAGATAAACTATATAGAATTATTATAGTAGTCAAAAGATTATATACAAAATACCGCAGCCATCTTGCCAAGTCGTTTTATTTGTAGGAAAGGATAAAAAGAAAATTCAAAATGAGTGCCTGCACACATCTTAAACACTTCATTATTTATACATAATTGCAAATTTATTCGTTTCGTTAACTATATTGGCGTTGAGTTTGCAATCAAATTCAAGTATTCTAGATATATTTCAACTGTAACGTACGAATTCTAGTTTATTTACTAGAGTTTGGACAATAGAGTTATATGTAACCAGGCGTTACATAATTAAACTCTTCAAATCTTGAGGACCACAAAAGATAATTGAACCCCGTATTTTTTATATTATTTCTGAATATTTTGTGCGTATTTTCTTCTGCAACAACATATGTCTATCTATTATCAAAACATTTATATAAAATTTCAAATATTTCGCCGACAAATTACACGATTTATGTACTTCTTTTCTTTTTTTACTTGTACATATTATTTTAACTTTCTTATCCGAAGTATTGTAAAAAATAAAAAAGTTATCCCGCGATTTTGACAGAAATACACGTTTTGACCAACCCTTAAGCGAATCTGAGTATTATCGGAATAATGTCTGTGTGTGTGTCTTTCTAGAATCGATCCTGACTATTTTCGGAATGTTGTGTGTGTGTGTATGTGAACGATCTAGAGCCAAAACTGTGGTAAATTATGAAACTTTAAACTTAAGGTATGTCCCCGATAGCATTGTTTGTCATAATACAAACTGAATATATATTAATTGTAATTTCTAAGCTTAATTGTTTCCCTGTGAATACATCTTAACACTTGTTCGAGCTATTTCTTGTAAACGCCTTATATAGTCACAATAACCAGTATTTTTATGCTTTTGTTTAAACCGTGCCAAACATTTAATATTATTGTCTATAATTGCGAAAATAAGTTTTATCAATTTGGATGCATTCAGAATTCTAATTTGAAAGAGATCGTGTCATGAAAAGTATTAGAAATTCGTATGTAAGTGAAAATTTAGATATTTGAGATGTGTGCAGACTAATGAAACAATAAAACACTAATAAGATAGAAACTTATAAATAAGACAAAATAAAAAAATATCACAAGAAGGTTTAACAGAGTTAAAGGACGTGTGGCAAATCCTCGTCCCATATTCGATAACTCTGTTCAAGTGTTCAGTGATAGAAATGAGAACAAAAATGTAAGGTTAGTTCCAGCTAGCGCTCACACAATCTATCGAGACTAATTGGCTAATAGATAATGATAAGCTTAAAAGATTGTTGTTGAATTATTAATTAGTCGTACGAGCGAGAAGTTATATATATTTTCAAAATCAGGGTGAGGAGATAAACATTTTTGGTTAAGAAGAATATTACAGACACACGACCAAACACTATAACTGTCTTGTACTATCGTACGACGAGCTAATGTGCTTGTATTATTCTTTCTTTATTGCACACACTAGACGCGTATGCAAACAAAAATAGTTGGTCTATATAGGAATCTTTTCTAACTGCAGCTGTGGACGTGAGCTGCTTCGTATGTAAAATATACTTATTAGCTGAATAAATATATTAGGAGATAGTTATCTCGGCCCCTAAACTTCTGAATTCGGTACGAGCTTAATGTATATTTTATAAAAGTCAACAAAGTGCGAATATTTTATTATTTTTATTTATCACTATGGATTTTTAAACAACGTATCAGATAATTGATTTTATTAATAATCACTGATGTGATTACAATAAGTGAGCATATTACACAATACCAAGACAAACTGTTGTAAAATTGTAGTTTTTTTAGACAAAGAGTCTACTAATATTTGGTTATTTTGTCGCATGCTCAAGAATCATTCATGTTCGCGATTTAGAATGTATTATTATGACATTTTAGTTACTTAAATCAAGTGATTTATATCTGCAACGTATATAGTGATGATTTGGTTGATCAAAGATATGTTTTGTTGAAAGATATCATTTTAAAATTGAGTTAAACCATACTTATGTCGTTTTGTGTCGGAAGGCCTATTCTAAACAATAACAAGATTTTACTATTGTCTACGTGTCTTTCACTCAAGTTTTTTTTTTTACTAGTTGATCTTAACATGACGTAAAATGAGTTGACATAAGGGGTAACACTACTTTAACCCACCGAAATTTAAGGATTTTTCGAGAATAAATGAAAATCTAAGTACACTAGTTTATTATATATACATTAAAGTAGTTTTTTTTTTTTTCGATATATTTAGATATGGCGATTTGACAGCTGATAATCGGGAGTGCTGCGAAAATAGATGGGCAAACGGTGGGCACGATAACTCAGTCTACATGTGATCTAGAACAGTGCAACAAAAAAGCTCGAATACACAGCTACAGTGATTATCCTCAAGCGTCCGTTCTAGCAGTTAGGACTCTTCCTTCAAATTATTTCAACAGTAAACAGCATACACGTCATCAACTGGCAGGTTGAAAGGGTAATTATTCATAAGGTAAATGATTTTAGGTAATAGGCCCGAAACTCCGTTTTTGTTGAAATAGCCGTGCGAGAACGTATTTGCGCGCCTATGTGCGCTCTTCTATAGCTCGAATATTGTCCTTTCACTTTCGATATCGTTTTGATACCAATAAAATATAATTCTCATATATATACCATTTGAGATAGAAAAAAAGAATTCAAATTTTAAAAAAGACCAAACTGGTGTTACCCGTTAAGTCGTAAATAAACACGACTATTGGTATATTTTCCAGATGTCTATTGACGATTATTGATGTATATTTAAGAGTAATGCAGCCCTGGCAATTTATGAATTACAAAAATAATTAAACCTTTATTAATTTAAATATATAAAATGAAATATAACTATATATTATATATGATTTCTTTAAAATATGAATTTGTTTTGGATAAAAGACTGAGATAGTTTTTTAATTTAATTTGTGCTCCAAATTTCTATGTTGTCTAACATATAGACGAGTTTTTACTAGTTAATCATGCGGTCACATAAAGTGATACTTTTAATGTCAAATGACACCGTCACCTTAAACTACTTATGACTTAAATAGTACCACAAATTGGCGTCATATACTAAGATGTCACACATTGTTACTTGGGATTCATAATCAGTGAAAGCAAGGCCTAATAGGTGGGATCTTGTAAAAGTTTAGAATAGGTCTCCTGGTTGAAAATGCTTAACTGGAACACACCTAATTGTAACTGAAAGTATAAAGGGCAAAAATAAAAAATAAAAAACTAATAAAATGAAAATCGAGTCAACAACACTGAATGAAGCCAGGCTGCACAGTCCACACCACAAAAGAGACGCGCTCAGCTCAGCACAGTCCACAGAGACGACACACCACCAATTTTGATTGAAAGAGGCGGCAGTTGTCACCTAGGTCTGTGCCGGGCCGGAACGTTATCTGCGGCTGGGGAGGTTGCGATGGCGACGGCGATTCACAGTCCTCTGGTGACTGAGCACCGGCCATCCGTGCATCGTTATCATTGGTTGCTGTGACGTGGCACGAGATAAGCAAGATGGCGGCGGCCCGTGCCGCACCTGCACGTGATGCGGACACCAGAACACCACGGCTACCCTGCGCGCTGCTCGGCCGTCTCGAGTACGACGATACGAATGTACGCTGGCTGGAGGCGCGAGATGTTGAACGCCCGCCGCTGCTGTGGACCGTCAGCGGAATGCCTGCCAGAATACATGAGACAAACGCTACTCACTAGTATCTACCTTCTAGTACTATTTACTAGATACACTATCGTACTATTTCTATAAAACTATTTACTACAAGGCCTTGAGAATTGAGCTGCCAAATATCGGCATTTTATTTGAAATATTCGCTGAACTATACATCATATTGTGAAGGTCATCTCTTGTTTTGTATTTTACTACCGATATGTCGGTAAATAAACCAACATGCATAACCATCTACCGAACCGCCGCAAAGCCACTTAAAACTACCGTATTTTTACTAAAACTGCTAAACATTTAATATACGAGTACATACAATATTGCTATTAATGTGAAAAGAACTATAAATATAAAAAAAATATTATTGTATAAAATAGTTATTTATGTAACTAGGTTAGGAAATTCCTCACATAATCGCATTTCCTAACATGTTTCAACACGATTTTGCCTAATATTTGTAATACATTGTTAGTTTGCACCGCTCTTACTTAATTTTAAGATGCTCGTCTTGTTTATACCTCGTTCTCTGTCTAGCAACTGTTAATATCTATTGATTTATTAAGATTTACTTATATAATCGTGTAAAACAGATCTTCCCTTGTGGTTGCACTAACATCCTTTGACTATTACATTTTTACTCAGGTCTATTTAAGAAACGTTTTAATTTTATCAAATAACAACAGTAGCATTCCATAGATTGGAATGTTATGCCAGTAAAATGTGAAATAATTTAACGGGAATTCTGAATATTGCAAAAGTTTTTGTTTCGTTCCGCTTCAAACATTGTTTCATGATTATAACAGACACAAATATGTGTAAACCGATTTACTCACAAAAAAAACATACAAAAATAATGCTAATGTATCTAGCATGTTTTTGTAACAATACTGAATAGTTTCTTGGCATCCCATAGTTCGCCGTCCTTACAGGCCGGTGTAAAGAGGGTAATGCACAAATGTAACAACCATTTATGATATATTAATTCTACGGCAAGTTTACGTGTAAAACATGAGTATCTCTATCTAACGCACTAGAATGGATAACCTGTCCTACTCCCAGTAAGTTTAGTGTGCAAGCAGGATAGGTTGTTGTTCGTGTGCGCTAGATAAAGATAGCTATGTTACGTACATAAACGCGTACTCGGGGTCTAATCATAAATGGTCCTTTACGGACCATTTATGATAGTTATAACATCAATGGTAGTTGATATACGATAAAATATAGAATATTATAGAATATAGGACAAATTCAATAGGTTTATATGATTAATGCTGTGTTAATTACCTATAACTAACAAAAAGAGGAATTTGACTAGTGATTATTTTTAATCTAATGAAAAATAATAAATAGTACTTTTGTTAATGCATCCTAGATAATATGATATAGTTCTAAATGAATACGACTTAAACTAGTTATAATAAATGGAAAAGCTTGAAACTGTTAAGAGTAGATTGAAATGTGTTACCTGATGTGTATTTCCTAGAAAATATTTCCTTTTATTTTATTTATTTTAAATTTAAGTTTGGGACAACACTAACAGAAATTCCGTGCGTAGTTAAAAACACAAAAACAACCAGCCAATAGGACATATTCGGGTGTATTCTATACGCTTATATCGGTAAAATGCATGAACAACAAATGTTATAAATTTTATTAATTTTTGTTGATATTAAAGTATAGATGTAAACTATATTGAAACAAGCTTAGATACAACGCACTTATGCGTTCAGCTCGCCGTTTGGATGGAATCAACGAAAAACAAGTAGTGAGCATAACAAAATCGGTGATTGCAATGCCATCTATTCTGTTAGCTTATAATATAAGAATGACCTTCACTCTACCTTGTTATATTTCCACTATTTTGAACAACAAATTTGTGATTTATACCTGACATATAAGATAGTCCACAATCGATTATATATATATATATATATATATATATATATATATATATATATATATATATATATATATATATATTTTATCACAGAAAATCGGATGTGAGAGTGGTTGTTAGTGGCTCTTCACATTTGGAGTGGTTGTACAATGACGCAACAAAATATGTATATTTAGATTTGGAGGGTCTTGTTACACCTGCATACTTCATTTATATGCGCAGATGTAGAGCTACTGTAGTGCTAGAGCTTGTTATGTACGGAACAATGTACCTATGCTGTTTTAATTAATTAACAGTATATTCTGAAGCATGCATGGCTGCTGGGCTTTAAAACAGCCAGTCAGATTAAAATATAAGAATAACTGGAGTGGCCTTCACTCTGCCTTGTTATATTTGCATATTAACGTTAATGTTACATTACTATTTTGAAAGGTGATTTTTCCGTAAATAGTACATTTTTCGAAATAACTATTTAAACAAAAATGGCTAGAAATTTTAATATTTTCAAATTTTATAAACATCACTTTTTGTCTAACTCATATAGTTATCGAGATATAGAAAATGAAGCAGGAATAAGCCATTACTTCTGGTTAAGGTATTGTTTTCAAAAATTGGGAGGGGTATATAGGGGCCATATACAAGTCTTAATTTTACCGTACTTTCTTATACATATAGTAGCGTAAGAAAGTTAAAATAATAACTAAATTAACAACACTAGATTAGATTGATAGATATAATAACGATAGACTTGATAGAATACACCCGTATATTTCGATGAGAACTAAGGGAAAATACGTAAATGTTTAGTGTGACATGTAAGGGAACATGTATGTCATAACACGAATAGAACATCATATATAATGATTTTCATCTTACCCATATCACTCGAGAATAAAATTGGAGGTGCTAAGTTAGCGTTGGCGAAATGTCGTGGCCTAGGTGACCGTGCCTGAGTGAACAGCCGTAACACGAAGCATATTAAACCAGCCAAGACAGCGATTCCTGTTGCGACTCCGGCCAACGCCGAGAAATCTGATGTCAGCAGCTCAAGATCTATACAAAAAATGACGGAAATGCATCCATATTTATAAGTCTGACACATACAATATGGAGACTGGACAGGCTATACTAGACCACAAGTTCAGAGCTGGACAGGAATTCATTTAGGGATTTAAATCAATCTAATTATTGATAATGGCTTAAGGCTTTCATATGATAAAATTCTGTCTATCAATCCGATAACATCCAACATGTATCATACATAACTTCATTTGAAACCTACAAGTGACTTCTGAATAGGTTCAACAGTATATTAGAATTATTATGGCTTACAAACTGGCTCTTTGTTCAAAATGGCATCAAGAAGTGATTGTAATTGCTATACGCTGCGTTTGGTTTGAATCACGTTAATAATTAATACTGGACAATATGAACAATATTACCTTCAGCACAAAATATACGTTTCGTGGGTCGTTGAAGTGAAACCTCATGATAGCCAACCATGCACTGGCAAATTGCGTTATGGTGTATTTGTATACATGATGAATATTGATCCGCGAAAGTGCAACTCTCTCGATAGAGGCACTGTTCTCCCAATTTCTTTGCTAAACATAGACAAAAATCATAAATAGCATACACGGTAAAAAAATCAATGGAAATTTCAACAAATACGTATATTTAATGTAATTATATATATATATATATATATATACATATTCAAATAAATGTTTGTGTAGAACGCTTTATACATATATATATATATATATATATATATATATATATATATATATATATATATATATCCATGGATACAATCGTGTAATAAACAATAATATATACATATAGGTATATAGAATGTTAAAATCTGTTTCGAATAGATTTGATTGCGAACTCACGTTTTCCACACCCTGTTGCGGGACTAAGTCGGACCGGATACTTCTTTTCGCATTCACAGTGTCCAGTGTCGGCGTCACAGAACACGTGGTGTAGCTTAGAGCTACACGTGGAATCGCATGGAGATCCAAGATACTTACCACGGTCTACACATATAATAAAATGAACATTTTAGTGACAGAGATTAAAATCGCGCTTGGAGATAACAAAGTTTGACGAGGAAAACATACAAATATGGGCACCTATCAAGAAAACGTTTCATTCGTATAATTTTCATACTGCGGCTGACAACATTTTGACAGAGAAACAATATAGCCACAAATAATTTAATATTTGTCATTTGACATTGGTTATAACAAATAGATCGACTGAGAATGTGTTTCGAGCGTATTGCTTATTGATAATAGCCACGCAAGACAAATGATAATATCAACAAATTTTTGATTTATACCTGACATAAGATAGTCCACAATCGATTTTATATATATATATATTATTTAACACAGAAAATTGGATGTGAGAGTGGTTATTAGTGGCTCTTCACATTTGGAGTGGTTGTACAATGACGCCACAAAATATGTATATTTAGATTTTAATGCACCTGCATGCTTCATTTATATGCGCAGATGTAGAGCTACTGTAGTGCTAGAGCTTGTTATGTACGGAAATATGTACCTATGCTGTTTTAATTAATTAACAGTAGATTCTGAAGCATGCGTGGCTGCTGGGCTTTAAAACAACCAGCCAGATTATAAAGGCTTAGTCGCACATGTGGAATTTATATATTACGGAAATTGCTAGTTTTCCAGTTAAAGCCATTGATTTTTTGCATTTAAGCTGCAGCTTAAATATTTGGTCGTGTTTCTATACATTCAAATAATAATTTGATTTTCCCACAGATATTCGTTTAACATTGAAAGTATACTGTTAAATAAAAATGTGGAGTGACTAGCATTCGACATCTAGTTTTTACATTATGCGGTTTTACTTTCCAGTATTATTGATCTTCATCAATAAGTTTCAAGCATTGACGTTATAATTATAATTTCTATTTGAAATTGTTGCATGATTAAATTAGTAAACTTATTGTTTTACATAAGGTTAATTAGATTACGAAATTTGATACTATTGGAAATATAATCGATATGGCTTTGTAAATTATATACCATATATATATATACCATATATATATATATATATATATATATATATATATATATATATATATATATATATATATATATATATATATATATATATATATATATATATATATATATGACAATGAACATCATGCTAATATGCATATGTACATTGTTAAATTATTATACAATAGATCTATTAAATTAGGTTATACTTTTTATGAATTATATATCATTTGTTGCTGATATATTCAAAATCGCATAATCACCATCATTAATCATTGGTCACTATTAATGAAATGGAAAACAGTACAAAACAAGCGGGGGTGGTCTTCACACCACTTTCTTGTATTGTGGCTTCTCAATGAATTGCATTCTAACGATATTACAAATAAATAATTTCCTTGAATTCTGAGTAGATACATATGTTTCTTATTTTTCGATATATTTATGCATAAAATAGGTACAATATATCTCGTAATTGAATTAGAATTCACATATATGTTTTCATGTATAACAATAAAATAGAAGAATTCAATGTATTGTGATTACCTGTGATATTGAAAAAGAACTCCACTTCGTCGGTGACCTCTGGAACAGGTTCGTCGTCATTTTTCGAAGTTTGGAAGTACTGGCGTGGAGGCTGTAGGCGTTGTGCATGTAGCACCCACTCAGAAATATGAAACACCACCACCAAAAATATCGGTTTTGATATCGACCTCATCTCCAAGGGTCCCGCTCAATGTCGGCAGCCTCTTTCTCTGCTATCATCTTCCGTTGATGATGCTAATACTACATCACACACAAACAAATAAACATCAAACCGGATTTTTGTCGGTTATTTAAAAAGGAATGATGATATTTCTATATTTATAAAAGAATTGATGCAATGCTGCAAGCATCAATGTTTTCATCTTGCTAATACATTATTAAATATTATACAACGTTGTTAACTTACGTTCGTAGTAGGGAGGTAGACCGAAACATGTAAATATGTTTACTTTCTTATGCATCATGTATACAAGAAAGTATTGTGACCACAAAAACAATTATAGGTCCAGGCCCCATATACTTTACACTGCCCGTGGTAAGATTAGCATCCACACACCGCTCACGCATATATGAACTACGTATGTTTTAAATATAAAAATAATTATTTTTAATTATTATGGCCTTTCGGTGTATGAATACATTTTATTGGCATTTTAGAATATTTTGTAATATTTCATATATTATTTTATTTCAAAGGGCAAATTTTGGGGCCTTATAACTCCGGTAGTAAAAAGACGATTAATTTTAAAGTGTGAGCTGATCCAAATGGAATACCAAAGAATATGTGTAGCAAATTTGGTTCAAATTGCTCTGGTATCTTCAGAAGAGTAGAGGGCACAAATTTGGTCTTACAAGCGAGCGACGACTAACATCCAAGTGTATGAGTTATATATTTATTATTGGATCAAGGCAACGAGACAACAACTTTTTGTTAAGGACATTTTTTGTTCCGATAATGTTACAAACACACGCTCGAAATTTGAATACGAACAAAATGGAAATATTCTTTTTGAGGATTCCTGAACCCATTTCGACTATTTATCTCAATGACGTCTGTGCAATAAAGTTAATGGAAGTACAAGAAAGACTTGTGAAGGCCACTCCAGCTACTTGGTGACCTTAAAATTAAGTAACAGCGGTGCAAATGGCCATAAAAACTTCTTAAATCACCTATATTTCCATTGACTCATATTTTTAAACAATACCTAAGGAAACAACATTGCCTAAAGCATACAATAAAATTCGATAAAAGCAGAACACTTTATCAGATCTTAAAATAAAAAAATGCATGTTATTTTCTATTGTATTAAGTTATCAAATTACGGTGCTGAGTTTTTAGAATATTGAAGTATATAATTACAATTATTACAGGTACTATTTTTAGAACATAAAAAGGCCTATAATACCTTATAAGTAATTTAATGTCCATATGTTGAATACATACATACTTAAGACAATGACCATTCAATAAATTCTCGGTAAGAGTATATGGCATAAAATAAAATAACTAGTAAGTATTTCTGACTAGAATCCACAAAGAGCGGCAGTCATAACCGACTGGTTGAAAAAGTCAATAGCGATTCAACGGAGTAGTTGTTATCAAAGACAATATTATTTTATGCTAATAAATTTAATCAAGTCCAATATTTCACAGACAATTTTGTTGCTTCCTCAGGAGTCATTTCTGAATAGTTAAATTACTTGAATCATAGCCGTTGAAATACGCCATTATTGCAATCAATGCTGTACCCAACGTTTGTCAATCAATCATTACCAATTGCTTTCATTAATATTTTTATCATCTTCAAAAATCAGAGGCTATAAATAGAGGTTTGTTTCATTAAATATTCGTTCACTTGGGTAAGTTTATTTGCGTTGGGGTCCGTTTTATCTTTGTTTTATTTAGTGGGATTCCGTGCAAACGATTGACATCAAATATATCGGCTATTATTGACGGAACTTTTCATGAACCTCGCAATGTGATTACGTATTGAGCCCTTTCGTAAATAAATAATGATTTTTTCCTAGTACAATCTTGTAGACATAAAATATCCTAGAATTTGTAGTAGAATTTTTGAGCGTTTTAATAATTTTTATAAGGGCAGTACATAAGCGATTGGATTTAAACTGCGAGCGGATACAATTGGAATACCAATTATTAATTGTACCAAATTTGGTGTGAATCGTTCCGGTATCTTCAGAGGAGTAGAGGGCATAAGTTTGGTCTTACGAGTAAGCGACGACTAACATCCAAGTATATATAGTTATATATATTTTTGGATTCAGGGCAACGAGACAAACACTTTTTGTTAAGGAAATTTTTTGATCCAAGAATGCTACAAACACACGACCGAATGCTTTAGCTTCTTCGGTACTTCGTACAGCGATCTAATAATATTGACATTTGTTCATAACACAATTTTGCATGTTTAGAATTACTATGATTAATCAATGTTTGACCCTTTGATCGTCGGCACCATGAATTAAATAAAGACTTGTTAAACCAATTATGGTAAACATGACATTCTATGTCGATCAAACAACGTTCATGTTTATTCGCTCGCTGTACGAAATACTGAAAAGCTAAATAATTCGGCCGTATGTTTGTAGCATTGTCGGATCAAAACTTTCCTTAACAAAAAATGTATACATATATATGTATATATATATATATATATATATATATATATATATATATATATATATATATATATATATATATATATATATATATATATATATATATGCCCGCTCGTAGGATCAAATTTGTGTCCTTAACACTTTTTGAAGCTTTAAAATTATTTTGGCAGATGCCTTTCAGCTTATATTGGCCAAGGAATTTGTTCATGTGACATCTTACATTTGATAGATGGTCTGTCAAGAAATTCTTCGTATTCTATGTGACTGTTAAATCATATTTTATGTTTTATTTTTTATTTTCTTATATGAATGTATATAATGAAATATTGAAATCATGAAAATGTAGGGATTTTGACAGAAATACACGTTTTTGGTCATCCCTGAATCAAATTTGACTATTTTCGGACTGACGTCTCTGTGTGTTTGTCTCCAGAAGTAACAGTTTACATATAATACAAGAACGAACAATAACAATTACTTAGAACGGAAAAAGAAATGTCTGTTTTCTACAAGGGCATTTTGAATTATAATAATATACCGGATAATATTAAAATCAGTGATGTAAAGAATTTTAATTTCCAGTTAAGAAGATATATATATATATATATTTATTGTTTATATTCTATTTTATATGTAAATATATGAATATTTATAATGTTTTATGTATAGCTTCTTGTTGGTAAATAAATATATTTTTATTATTATTATTATTATAGAAGTTATTCAAATTCCACTAAATGTATAATTGTTAGTTGTTAGCAGAAAGATGCAAAACAAAATGTTATTTTAAAAATATGTTTTCAAATTTATCTAGTTTAAAATTAAAATGTATGAAGCCGTTTATTTTCTCGCTATTTTAAATTTGCAAAAATAATAAAGTTATTTACAAAATACATGTTCTCAAAGACAGCGTCTTTTACAAAACAAGATTTGGTACGCGTAAAACGCACCAATGCGTAGAGCTCACCTTTAGGTAAGATATGCGTTGCGAGCAGTGGTTTTTAATTATTATGGCCTTTTGGTTAACAATTTGAAAACATGTCATAGATATAAAAAGTCTTACAATGCTTTAGCTTCTTCGGTACTTCGTACGACGATCTAAAAATGTGTTCATGTATTTAAAAAGGAATACACCTTATGAAAGCAAAATTCTTAGAATTCAATTCCATGTGCACTCAGCTTTTAGTACAACAATTATTTTATCATGTATTCTCAATAATAGCATTAAATTGTTTCAACGCCAACGTTGATAGATCTACGTCGGTTCTAAATAATAATCAAATTACTGACTACATAAACGGATATTTAATTAAAAATGTGTGCATATATTTAAAAAAGAAAATAATTTATGAAAACAAAATTGCTGATTTATTTACAAACTTTCCTAGAATTCAGTTCCATGGGCACTCAGCTTTTTGTAATACAATTCTTTTACCATGGTTTCTCAATAATAGCATTAAATAGTATCAATAACAACGTTAATATATCTACGTCGGTTATAGATAAAAATCAAATTACTGACTACTACGGATATTTAATTAAAATTGTGTGCATGTATTTAAAAAGGAAAACACTTTTTATAAAAGCAAAATCGTTGATTTTTTACAAACATTCCTGGAATTCAATTTCATGTGCACTCAGCTTTTTGTAAAACAATTATTTCGCCATGTTTTCTCAATAATAACATTAAATAGTATCAATAACAACGTTAATAGAACTACGTCGGTTATAGATAAAAATCAAATTACTGACTTACATAAACGATTATTTAATTAACAGACACACGACCGAATGCTTTAGCTTCTTCGGTACTTCGTACGGCGAGCTAAAAAATCTAATACGTTCAGTATATAGTAAGTTTATTAAATCCGATGTTAGATAATTAAATTTTCGTAACAGTTTAGTCGTAACTGGTACATTATTTGAAGAAACTTTTGAAACAAAACCTTTCATTATGAACA
Source organism: Leistus spinibarbis (assembly GCA_933228885.1). NCBI lineage: Eukaryota > Metazoa > Arthropoda > Insecta > Coleoptera > Carabidae > Leistus > Leistus spinibarbis. The sequence continues at coordinate 7,541,880 of OW121796.1, read as the reverse complement.
TAACTATTTTTGTTATAAGTGCAGCCGTTCTAGTGATATTGGAGAAAGGCATTGAGTAAACATGCACTTCCGGTTTGAATATTCCTTTCAAAATTAGACCACAATATTTGTTTGAAGTTTCCCAATTTCACGTTCGCCAGTTTTGGCTCTAGAGCGTTCACAGTCAGACACGCAGCCGTCTTTTCTAAAATAGTCACATTCGATTCAGGGAGGGACAAAACGTGTCTTCGTTAAAATTTTAAGTTCGATATTTTCATGTTTACAAGACATACTTATTACTGCGTATAAAATAGTAAAAATAAAGTACATTCTTAGAAAACCAACCACACAAGGGTGTTGTTGGTTCAAGCTATATTCAACCGTATTTATATAAGTATTGCATAGGTTTACGGACGCATGTCCTATATGGCATAAATGATGGGCCATTGTTACTTTTATAACAGTCGTTATTTGGGGATTAGTAGAAATGTCGTATGAATTGATGACTAGTGTATACTAGTCATATATGTATGGAAATTGGATGCTAAACGATGTGACCGATTGCTTATTCGTAAACGGATTCGCTGTGGTCGCGGTCGTTATGGTAACAGTTTCGAAAAGTAGCGTGAGTTAAATTTAATGCGACCTTTATAACATCTGCTTTTCCTGCATATGGCAGAAACAAATTTGATGTAGGTACCTACATCATAATACATTACAAAATGTTTATATCAACACACTTGAGTGCTAACGCCTGCTATTTCCGAGATAGTAATCAAATTACCAAGATCAACTTAGTATTTCCACTAATAATCGCATTTAAAATATATGTAGTAGTTACCGCTATTTCAAAAACGAATTTTCAGTAAATGGTACAATTTTAGCAAAAACTTCTCAATCAAAAGTTATTAGAAATTTTAATATCGTTAACTTTTATAAGAATAACTTTTTCTCTAACTCGTGCCGTTTCTTTCACTCGAGTAAACAAGCGCTTCCGGTTAAAATATCTTTTCCCGAGATATACAAACCTTAAATGCAAAACATCGTATTTTTATTGGCACAAACACACACACAGACGTCATTGAGAAAATAGTCAAAATGAATTCAATTTTCCATGATAATTTCGAGATAGATTTGTTTTTGTGATCACAATACTTTACGAATATGAAAGTAAAAACCTTATTATAAGTAATGCTAATAATAATAGAGTAAAGTAATATCAAACTCAGAAATGAAATTCGTTACAAGAATACAGCAAACTTTTTGGTGGCAGCTGAGCAAAATGAACAACAAACTGTTTGTTTTGTGTTGAAGTTATAAAACAGATCTCCAAAAACAATTACTGACATTTGCACAATATTTTATACATTAACGTATATATAAGAAAAAGGATTTTTTTTCCGGCTTGAATTAATATTTACTATTATGTTTTTATATTAAATAAGTGTTATACTAGATTCATTTAAACAATTTAATTATGCTTAAGCAGTTTAGAATTCGTAACAAAAAAAAAGTATTTTTGTCAACTTACATCTGTTGTTGCGGTCAGTCTTAAGTTCATACTCCAGGTGGGAATTGCTGGATTTAGAGTGTTAAATCACTTTAAAAAACAATATAAACTTTAATTAAAAGAATGAAACACATATTTTTCATCTAAAAAATTGTTTTCTTATACAATATTTACTCAACCATTAACTCAGATCAAGCATGAACGGATTGACTGGAAACTTTTTATATTAATTTAAACTATGACCAAAAATAAGCAAAGGTATAAGCACCAATGCGTTCAGCTCGCCATCGAATCCATTTAGTGGATTTTAAAATTATTTCTATTTATATAGAACCACTAATGTTTCAATGAAGAAAACCTATTTATAGCCACTGAATTTTGAAGAGTTAAAAAGAGAAAAGACAATAATGACATTGCTATTGAATCATTGCAACAATTTACTTTAAATTTCAAAATTATTATTTATAATAATTTTTTTAAAGTAAAATATTATAAATTTGTAGCCGTGGCACTCATAACTTGAAGACATTTTATAGACATAACATAGCTAAGAATATCTTGTAAAATTTTAAGTTAAATTTATTTTTCCTAATAAATTATAACTCTGGAAGTATACAGGCGATTAGATTTAAACTGCGAGTGAATTCAAATGGAGTATCAATGAATGTGTGTAGCAAATTTGGTTTAAATCATTTGGATACCTTCAGAGGAGTAGAGGGCAGAAATTTGGTGTTACTAGCGAGCGACGACTAATATTCAAGTATATGAGATTGGATTTAAGGCAACGAGACAAATACTTTATATTAATGTCACGACCGAATGCTTTAACTCTTGTGTATTTCTTAGGCGAGCTAATACTAAGCTTAGTAACTAAATAGAAATGATTCTAATGAATATTAGAGATGTTAGTGTTGAAAAGAAAATGAATAATGACATTCGTCTACTTTTACGTGCGCTACTTACAAGCATATCTATTTCACAAAGTGATACCAGGATTAATTACAGTTGTCCAACACTTTGTGTAACTATATATTATTAACATTTCCGAATTTGCTCCAATTAAAGGCAATATACGTAAAATAATTTCAAATTTATCCATGTGACACCGGATCAATAAATTCGCACATTCTCAGTTATAGTACAAGTCACTGACTGTTTGCACTGTTAAATATAGTTTTTAATAATCGATCAAACGCCAATTGATTTACTCAGGCCTCGGCGCAATTTAAACTATTATCTAAGAAATAGGTCGCGAATATTGACGGCGATATGGTGTGTGAAACACTAACTACAAACATTGTTCGATTTCAATTACAAGCAAGCTAACACACTAAAAACTTATATACAGTAAACATGAAATGGATTAATTTATGCTTACATACTTGCTTCATGTATATAACATTATTTGTATGTGTAATAAATGTTTTTGTCCACACCTTAATATAAAGAAGGAACGTACCGAACGTACTGGCCGAGTTAGCCTTAGCGTGCCGGTGCCGGTGAAGCTGCGATGCTTTCTAGGGCGCCAGTTCATGACGCCTGCGCGCAAATTAGTCCCTTCACAACCGATGACTAGATTACATTACTGTGACTTGCGAATATTTCGAGCTTTTCGATATTCAATTATTTTACAACCAAATTTCCTTGTTTTTAATTATGTTTCTTTTTAACTTTCAGCAACTGTATTCACAGACAACCAATTAGTAATAAAGATTAGAAATTACAAATAATAATCAAGCTTATATTATGACAAACAATTCTATCATTCGCAGCAACAAAATAAACACAATTAATTATAAATTTTGTTACTGTGAACACTACCATTGCATGTCATAAAACAAACTGGAATTATTACCTGGAATTTCTACACTTCATACACCTTAACCCATGGGCACTATGTGCCTACATCATATACAAAATACAGTCTACTCCTCGCGAAATCATATATGTATCTAGCTTTCTATCCGGAACGTTATGCAAATCTTACGAACTTAAATACTATTCTGTATTGTTTGTCAATCAATCGATAGCAATATCATTTTATCAGGAATATACATTTACTTACTGCTTCTATTTTCTATTTATGGACATTAATAACCTCACTCACACTTAGTTAATGTGATGAATCGGTGAAGAGTAGACTGTATATATGATGTAGATCATATACAAAATGCAGTCATATGTCTATGTATCTGGCTTTCTATCCGGAACTTATATTCTGGTCTGTATTGTTTGTCAGTCAATCAATAACAATATCATTTTATCTATTCAATTATTGCTTCTATATAATGTGTGAGTGGATTATTCAATACACAAATATAAATAACCTCATGAGCGATAATTATTTAATTTTGATATTCGATTTCTAATAACTAGTGAAGTGGATGGACATGTTTTAAACGTGATTTATGACCACATTCAACTGCGTATTTATATATATATATAACAGGAAAAACATTCATGAATTACAATAAATTTTATTTGAGTAGGAAAACGTAGTTTATACTAGTGACATTTATTTATGAATTATAATAGTATTAATATTGTATCAGCGATTCCATAATCGATCTTTTCATACGTCGAACACAGGTATTTCCTCCTTTGATACCTAAATCTTTGGTGTATCCCGGATTACAGATGCAGAAGTTTGGAGATGAACACTGCCCGTTTATGCAACCGCCTGGACAATGGGCAACACACCGAGCTCCTTAAAAGTAATAAAAATTGTTATATTAAAATTAATCCTAAATATCGTAGAAAAAAGAACTTATTGGCTAAAACTTTGGAGCGGCCAAGTCAGCAATAACGATTTAGTATTAACCTCGACTAAACATGGTAAAAGCAGATACATTTATGTAATTTATTACTATATTAGTACAATGAGAACTTGCATCAATTTAGAAAAAGGGCCTAGAACAAAAACGGCTAATGTTCAGTTCGATCCTGATTTGGTACAGTTTTATTTTGAGTTTATATATATATATAAATTAGTGTATATCTCAACAGTTATGTAAAATAATTGCATTACCATCAAAATCTCGTATATCCTTAACGTATCCAGGTCTGCAAGAGCATGTATCGGGTCCTGTGCACTCTCCATTCAGACATGGATGCGTACAATGAGGTGAGCAAACTTTTCCAGCCTTATCCAGTGTCCAGCCGGGTTTACAGGCGCAGATATTCGGTGCTACGCAATTACCATTCACACAACCGCCAATACATTGGGCTTCACATGTGGAATCCTACACACAACCATTATATTAATTCGTTTATCACATTAAGAGGAATCCCCATGGTTGCCCGTCCTTACAGGTCGGTGTAAAGGGGGAAGCGCACGAATATCGCATCGCCATAAGAGCCAATGCTATTTACAACTCAGTTGAAGCGTTCGTTTGACCCTTAAAATACTTGCTAATACATTTTTTTGAATAAAACTTTTAGAATATTCCGGTAGAGAAATCGTCAATGTATCCTTGTCTAGTTTTGAATTTTTAAATTTGTCATCTCAATAAAAACTATGGACATTTGAAAATAGGGAAAATATAGAACAATATTAAAAAAAATCTAAGCAAAATATTGAAAATCGAAAACTAGAGAAGCCTAGAGCGAAGTATTGGCTATCTGAAAAATAAAAATTTCATTCATTTTAATGTTGTAATAAAGGAGTTTTAAGGGTTCGACGAAACCTTGTTTTGCTATGTTTGCAGCGGGTATGGGGAATTCCTCTTAACACAAAAATGTTTCGTTCTAAATATAATTGGTAGTTTTTGAAGAGGGCTTTGCATTTTGACAGATGTAGTTGTTGTAAAGGAAGTATTGTTTGTATATCAACTAATATATAATATATAACGATGTTAGTTCTGAATTGAGACGTAAAGATTGTTATATACATCTTTACAAGAGCAACCATTAAAACATTACCACTTTTATAGACTGTATTACTTTGAATAGATCAAATAGTCTATAAAACACATTCTAAATTGGTTACAACATTATACCTAATGCCTAATGCAACAAAAGGAAACAGTTCTTTGTATATATTATAGTAATTTCTTATTAGGTTATACAAAATATTTATTTTAATGGCTGGTTTAATTAGTTAAAATTTCCGTTCACCCAAATATAGGGTGCGATTTTATTTTTAATTAGATTCTCACCTTGAGTATATATCCTGTTTTGCAAGCACATTTATTAGGTCCAATGCATACTCCAGTTCCGCATCCGCCATCGCAATGATATTCACATTTTCCTGGATAAAAATGCCAAATATTAAAAATAGAAACTACACCATTATTTCTACTGCATATTATTCAAAATATATCAATAAATGTTGAATGAAAAATTCGAATAAATAATTTCATAATTTAAGAGAAAAATACCATTAATATGTGTTTTAATTAGAGCATTATAAACAACAAACATAGGTGCTGGCACCAATTTTTTATTTCTTACGACCGCGAGCGAGCGAGAAACATATACATTCAAGTATATGAGTTATATATATATTTGGATTCAGAGCGACGAAACAAGAACTTTTCATAATGAATTTTGTAATCCAAGCATGTTACAGACACACAAACACTATAGCGATCTTGTACTGTGATAGTACAAGATCGCTATAGTGTACTACTGTCAAACGACGAACACGTCTATTTTCAATGTCAATGGGTTCCTCCTAAGTAAGTACCTGTATTTATATTTTTAACAAATCCTGCATGGCAAGTGCACGTTGCTGGCGCAGTACAATTTCCATTGCCACATCCACCCTCGCATTTTGGAATGCACATTTTTCCATTTACATCAAGAAGAAAACCATTGTCACAAGAGCATTTTCCATCAAGCGAGCATACACCGTTCAAGCAGCCTTTTGGACATGTTGGTATACAGTTGCCGCCCAAATCAAGAATATGGTGCGCGAAACAGACACATTTATTGGGTGCTGTACAGTTGCCATTTACGCAACCATTGTCACAGATTGGTTCGCAACGGTAATGGCTGTGCGAGACTCGTTGATAACCACTGCAGCAAACTTGTATCTTACTGTAGCCGGCGCGAGACTGGAAAAACACAATTGTTTATTTTAGTACTTGGTTCAAGGTGGTGAAACATCAAAAATGCTACACAACATTGTAGAAGCTGTACAGTGTTTATTTTCTTATACGCAAGACCAGATCCAGGCCAAAATTATTTAGATTCTTTACATAAATTCATAATTTTGATGGATGATGGATGGGAATAATATTTTCATTGCGATCTAAAATACAATATAAACAGTGGTGGAGATAGAGGAGATATAGACGATCCCCCCTTCCCTTGTATCCGCCACTGTTTATAAGGAAGTATTGTAATCATGAATATAATGGAGCTAGACACTTTAACGAAAATACTCGTTTTGACTATCCCTAAATCGAATCTAACTATTTTTGGACTGACGTCTGTGTGTCGGTGTATCTGTTTCGGTCTGTATGCGTGTGTTATTCGGAATGATGTATGTATGTGTGAACGCTGTAGAACCAAAACTATTGTAGATAAAATTATGTAACTTTGAAGCACCTCCTATTTTTGAAATATCTTAACTGGAAGCAACTTTTATATTTTTCAATATCTCAGAAATGGCATGTGAAGATATTCAAATGTCTAGCAACTTAAACTTAAACACTTTTGAAAATTAGCGAACTACATTTACGTTTTCCTAGCTTGCACACACATTGATATTGTTTCACGGCAATCTAGCATGAATTTTAAATAAAATAAAGCAATATTTTATTACATAGATAGTGGAAGTATAACAATTATCGAAGGCCATTTCATTTCATCATCGATGGTTCGTTGGAAAGTGAATAAATTCGGAAATAAATTCCCCTGTACAACTAACCTATTTTTTGTATTTTTAACGTATTAATTTATTCTCATAATTAACACAGATATTTTTTATAAATCAAGTTAATTCTATCGGTCTAATGAAGGTTTAAATGTAAGCGTTATGGAAATTGTTTGAGTTTTGTTTCGGTATTTATCCACTGTTCGATGAACCATCAATGATTATATAAACTTTGGATACGACCTTATCAACTAAAATATATATATATATATATACTATAATTATGCTAATTTAAGCAACAATATTCATTATAGATATTTTGAACAAACAATATGAAACCCACATATAAACCCGCAGGTAATTGCCTTTCCAAAATAAGCAATGAGAAATCAGCATTTCAATGCTAATACGAATATTAGTTATATTTTATTTTTGCGTAGGTATTATATGATAATTTTTTAAGGTCTAATTTCATTTATTCATTTCTTAAAATAAAAATTTCTTGAAAAATATACTTTTCCCTTTGAATAGTTTTTACTTTTACAGTTAATTGTTTTCAAATAAACTTTCTAATATTGAGAACTACTTGACAATATTATAGATAAACAAACAAAATCAATGGTTATGACGATGCTCATTTGGAATGAAAATAAAACTATTTAATTAAAATATGTGTACATTTCCAATGAATTATTATTATTATTAGTCATTTATTACTTATTAAATTCCTAAACTATTTCCAGTAATTCCATTTAATTGAAATATAAATATATGAAAAACAGATTTATAATAATGATTTATTTTATTTTAAAATCACTCTGCGAATACTATTATTTAATTGTGAAGAATTACATTTAATAGAGACATATGAAATATAAATACATACCCCATTGCCTTTCGGAATTAGACCTTGTTTGTCATGGTCGCTCAGAAGATCTAATGTTCTAAATGTAGTTAAAAACAACATTATTAATATTACAAAAAAGATATAATTCTTAAAATTACTTTCAATTATACCAGACAGATATTATTAAGACTCTGTACATAGTATTCATGTAATACTTATGAAATTACACATTCTATAGTGTTAGAAGCGAACTAGATATTATTAAAATGTTATTACATATTCTAAATTAGAGCAATATTATAACAAACGAGTTAATTTTTGAATTCATTGTTTAAATATATTATTTTCAAAGATATGTATGAAATATCTAACATTATGTGGATTACCACTTTTTATAAGGAATTTTTAAGATTTTTAAACAAGCATAGATACAGGCACCTATGCCTTTAGGTTCCCCAATAAATACAAACAGCGCAAAGCGCAATGAATTTTTGGATTAAGTGCGAAGAGACAAGAACGTTTTGTTAAGGATTTTTTTTATCCAAGAATGTTACAGACACATAACTGAATGCTTTAGCTCTTCTGTACTTCGTACGGCGAGCTAAAAATAGCCGTAGGAAAATGACGAACACCGAGACGAGCATAGCCTTGTAGAAGGTTAATTTGAATATTCATATTCTAATACAACTCCGGCATTGAAATATTTATACGTAAGTACTTGATTCATATATTGAATAACACATCTGATTGTAAATATGCGTAATATTTTAGAAAATATATTTCAGCAACAAATTCTTATTATTTAGTTATTCTGTGCTTCGTACGTTGAGCTAAAATTATTATGCCAGAAAATATCAATTCCTATTCTTTGATTACACGGACAAGAATGTCTAGAGCATATATGTCTCTAATTCAGAGAACTAATGAATACATTCTAAATATAATAAAATCAAATTGCTGGTATATAATAAGAAAATAAAAGTTCCTGCTTATTAATATAAAATGTTTCACTTACGGAACTTCTAGGATACAAATGCCAGTAGCTTTCGGTAAAGTAGTATTATGTGTTTGGGAATGACCTTTTGTAATAACTTGCGAATGAATACCAAGTCCCAAGCATATGAAAATAAGACAACTTAATACTGTCGATGATGCCATGGCGAACACTCAAATGACACTGACTATTATTGTTGTAGTTTCAACAACATAAATCGTGAAGAAACCGGATAGGTTCCTGATATTGTACGGTGATAGGCACATGCATATGGCGAAATTTTTAGCTCGCCGTACGAAATACCGAAGAAGCAAAAGCATTCGGTAGTGTGTCTGTAGCATTCTCATGTCAAAAATATATATAACTTATATACTTGGATGTTAGTCGTCGCTCGAAAAACTAAAACTACTCAAAACCTATCATGCTTAAACAAACCTCGATTACGCAAAAACCAACCGACTAACCTTTATAAAAAAAAAATATCAGTGAATTCGTAATTGCATAAATAATGCCTGGTAAAAATATTTATTTTTTTGATCGTACAATCTCGAAGTTAAAAAATTGAAACTATAAAATTACCTATTTTGGGGGTTTTTATTTTTATCTTCGAAACTGTACGATCTAAAAAATAAACTTATTTACCAGGCATTATTTATGCAATTACGAATTCTCTGATATTTTTTTTTATAAAGGTTAGTCGGTTGGTTTTTGCGTAATCGAGGTTTGTTTAAGCATGATAGGTTTTGAGTAGTATTATGTAATTAAGAAATATAACTTTGACCAAAAGTGTAACCATGTGTCTATAGTGCCTTTATATTCAATAAACACTCATTATTCGTTGGAATATCTTTGATTATAGCGTAAAAATCGCTAATTTCTAATACTGTGCGCATGATTTCTATCACTGGTTGCTTGAACATTCAAAGTCGATAGTAGCGCCACCATCTAAAATAGCCGAGAGCGGAGCGGTATTACTTCGAACCAGATGTCTACTACATTATTATCAAAATCTTAGAGATTCGCACCATACATTTATAAATCTATAGAGAATTCTAGAAATTTACAAAGCTATAACAATTTCATTAATTTAATAAATCATTTTATTACTGACATTACATAATAAATTGAACGACATTGTCTGATTTATCTAGAAATTTTGCTGTGAAATATAATCATGTTGAAACTATAAGCGTTTAAATATTTATAAAATAGCCTTACAGATAAATAGATTAGCTCAGAATTCGATTCGATTGTTTTTCCATTAAAATTGTTGCTACAAATTAGATTTTTTGTTTCTCCTTATATATAAGTGTTATTTGCATCAAAAGTTACGTTAGATGCAGAACTAAATTGTATTTAATTCTAATTTGTAGCAACAATTTTTAAACAAAAACCAGTAATAAATAGTATTTGTGCGCAATGTGCAAATAAGTTATTTTTATTTTTTAACCTAAATAAATACTTCTGTTTTCCAGTTGCTATCCTCGACCTTCAATTTACAATATATTGTTTATTTAGCACAAATATCGCCTCAAACGAAATATGTTCATGCAATCTCCATATGGATTACATCCGCTTATATTGTTTATCTAGTTGACCATATTTTTAACGTAGGTGTATCTCAAATTTTTTATATCGGCTTTTTAATTATATATTAAAAATTATTTCGTGGAACATAAATTTTGCTTTTGATAAAATTATGTATAAAAATACATACAATCGATGCCAGTTAATTAAGTTGTCGTAAATTTAACATAGCTATTTTCAGAGATTTTTTACAACTTTTCAAATATGTTTAACTTTTACAAGATTCACTTTTTCTCTAACTCGTGTCGTTTTTAAGATGTGCAAAAATTGACACGAATAAACAAGCGCTTCATCTAATCATAGACGACAACTAGGAAAATTGATTGATTTATGTTATGTAAAGACACAATTTTGACAAATAATTCATTTATATTGTTGACATTAATTAAAACAAAACCAAAATTGAATTGACCCCGACGTGATTTGAACACGCAACCTTCTGATCTGGAGTCAGACGCGCTACCGTTGCGCCACGGAGTCTTATAGAAATAATACATGAATAACCAAGTTATAAACACCCTTATTAATGCTACGTTTTGAAGAAAATTTGTTATTTTGTATGATGCGTCTGTAAAATATTAAAATGGTATTAAATATTTTGTTTGAATCATAACTTATCAAGCATAAGTACAGGTATCTATGCCTTCAGCTAGTCGCAAAATATATTTTGTAAATATATAAATAATTATATAAAGAAGCATAGGTGCATGCACCAATGCATTTAGCTTGCCGTATTATCTATTATTTGTATAGAAAACAAATATTCTTACGTAAAAACTTGTCAAAGAAATGTTGCTAGTTTGCATACAAACTAGATTATTATTTGTAATTTTCTAATCTTAATTACTATTTGGTTCGCTGTGAATACAGCTTAAATATATCAAATATAATTCTTGTTTTAAGAAACGAATTTAGTTATATATAATTCAGTAAAGAACTGTAGGCTTAATGAAATTATAGATTTGCGCACTAAACTGGAATAACCAGATGGGCAATAAAAATATACTAAAATTTAGTGCTCTTTTGTTGCTAATTAGGTCAGGTTTGAGTTGATAGTATTTGATGAGTTAATATTTGATAAGTTTAGCATCGACATCCTTATAGTTCAACGGAAAATTACGACGGACACACGACATCAATCTGGAGTAGGTCTTACATGCTTGCAAGTATATAAATTATATACATATTAATAATACGTTATATAAAAACAATTTTATTTTATATAATTAATAACACATTTACAATTATCATTTAATATATAAGTAAATAATTACATGTTGAGTATTTTTAAACTAATTATTATCTGTATACTACAAATGTATCATTAAATGCAATGGGTTTGCAAGTAAAATGCTAATTAATAAATATATAGCTCTATACAAGTACATTTTAATAATTTAATATATGTACAAATTATTATACTCTTGATGTATAAACTACGAAGGTTTAATATCTGCATTTAAGCGGAAAGAATTTATAATAATAATTACAATTAGAATGCCATATATATTTTTAAAAAGTTGTATAAAAATGTAACTAGTCATTATTTATAAAACAAATATGACATATAATGCACATTATATGATATTTGTTCAAACAGTCTTATCGGGTATTTTGCATAAATGAAACATTTCAAACTACAACAAATTCGATAACATTTTTTAATGTTTCTAAAACAACGAACATTAAGATTAGAAATTACAATTAATACTTCAGTTTGTTTTATGACAAATAATCCTAGCGTTCACAGCAACAAAACAATATAAATATATACACCCAGCTGTATGTGATTGTTTGAATGTATATGTGTAGAACGTTTACTACCAGAGGCGGTTGTTTATAAAACAAATGCTACATTCTTAAACATCAGCATAATTATTAATATCGCCACCCGTCCAATTATTCAATTAGACAGATGGATCAGTGAGTGACCTGCATTATGTATATGACATGGACACTTGGTGTCCATGAGTTAACCTAATAATGAATGCGTTAATTTAGTTGCCGTGAAAAGCTAGCATAAAGTGGATTATTATTTATAATTTCTTAATTACTAATTGGCTCACTGTGAATGCAATTTAAGTTGTAACGTATCCTAGAAAAACTCAATTTGTAACTTAAATATACTAATTTCTATAAATTTGTTTCGTGGTGTCTAGATTTAAGTATTCGCCCAATTTTATAATTTCTCACCGCTTAAACTCAACATATTATAGTAGGAATGATCGGGGAATCGTTCTAGTTCAATATAGTCTGTTTCTGTAAGCAACAGCTTCTCTAAGAGCTCGACGCATTCCGTGAAACCAGGCCTTTCTGTTGCTTCTTTATCCCAGCAATAATACATTATATTGTATAGCTCTCTGCGACAGTGTTCTGGCTTATCAAGTCGATGACCATCTCGAACCTGCAAAAGAAAACAAAAACAATTAAAAAATTACCTACCTAAGATAAACCAAAAGGTTCATCTAGTTCGACGAAAGTCCGATTCGTTTCAGTTTATTTTGAATATACACGAAATTATGAACATGGTAATTGGCTTACTTTTCGCATGACGTCTGCAGCTGATAAGCCTGGATAAGGAGTACTTCCCAGCGTGACAACTTCCCATATAAGGACGCCGAAGCTCCACACGTCTGATTTCACCGAGAATACATTATCGTACAGGGATTCGGGTGCCATCCACCTTATAGGTAGACGACCTTCGCTTTTTCGCTCATACACATGCGTTGCCATGACGTCTCGAGCGAAACCGAAATCCGCTACTTTACATGTATGTTCCTCGGTTATAAGTATGTTACGTGCCGCTAAATCCCTATGGATTATCTAGAAAAAAGGAAAGAATAAAATTACTGCTGGAGTAATATCAAGGCTAGCAAAAAATTAAGACACGAATATGAATTCAAACCGCATTTTTCAATATTGATGAAATGTTAGTGAATGTATCAGTTGTTTTTCAAGATAATTTATAAACAAAATGCTTAATGGTTACAATGGACCGCTGCGTACACTTACCCCTTTTGACGATAGATATTCCATTCCTCTGGCGACTTGGAACACGAATGAGGTCAAATCTCTGGACGTCAACGTTTTACTTTTCCCATGCATGTTCCCGTAATACCTTTCAGCTCGCGAGTTTCGTAGGAAACTTTGTAGCTTCCCTTGACTCACATATTCCATGATAACAAAGAACGGCTCTTTTTCCGTACAACAACCCAGTAGACGAACAACATTTGGATGTGGTTCTAGCATCTTCATTACTTGTAGCTCGGACACCAAATCTGACCGCTCTTTTTCTGTGGCATTTTCTTTCAGAGTTTTCACTGCTACCACTGATACCCCTTCTTTAGCTAAAATATGAGAACATCACAGTACATGTTTGTATAAGATCGTAAATTGATGATTTTTTGTATTAATCGTTTATTTTGCACTTGTATATTTGTAAACAAATATGTGTTTTTATACGTAATGTATAAAGGAAAATATTGTAATAAAAAAAATGAACCTTGAACTTTTAATGAAAATATGCGTTTTGAGGGTCCCTGCATCTATTTTATGTGTGTGTGTGTGTACCTGAATCCATTTTGACTGTTTTTCAATGAAATCTGTGTGTGTATTTTTATATGTGGGTAAACGCTCTGCAGCCAATTCCAATGAACATAAAAATACAATAAAGTCGAGTAAAGGACAATCCAGTATTTTAACTTACTACCAATATCTAATGCTTCACATTTCCAAACTTGACCGAATGCTCCTTCTCCGAGAATATTAAAAATTTTCAGCCGATGTCTTGGAAATTCCCATTGATCACTAGATTTTACTTGAATTGAAGACTGGTCCTCCATCTAATGACAAAAACACATTATTAATATCGTTATTTTATAAATCCATTTATATTTATATTAAAAACATTTCAATCTAGAACACTGCCTATCATTAAACTTTGTATAGTGAATTATAGAATATCTTTCTGCATTAGCTCGCTGTATGAGGTACAGATGAGGTAAAGCATTCGGTCATGTGTCTGTAACATTTTCAGATTAAAAAACAAAAAGATCATCACTTGCTCGTACGGCTAAAGTAACCTCTATTCCTCTGAAGGTTCCGGAGCGATTAAGACCAAACTATTATTAAAGAAATTCAAAGATATTTTATGGAAAAAAAAAAAATTTAGATTATAAATTCAAGGATAATCAAAATAATAACTATTCAATTCCAACAAATTAGAATAGAGCGACACTTTCAATCATTGTTGATCGCTCTGTATAATATACTTACGGGTGCATGGTTGCCTTCTCGTTGCCACGATTCATACCGGTTTGAAAATGCTCTCGGTCCACTCCAGTTTTGCATTGCTAGAGTAGGATCTTCTTGGAGAACTATTCCACCAGAGGATTCCTTTGCCTGATACAGAATAAAAATAGTTACATAACAACCTTTAACTTTTACTATACTCTTTATAAACTAATAAGATTCTAGATTATTGCAATCCGATAATTCACTTGTTATAAAAATAACATTATAGATTATAAAACTCAAAGACAAGGTTTTGTCTTTATAATTTATATATAAAAAATACTCTTCACCAATAATAATATTTGAAGAGCATTTTATAGTAACGGAACACTTTTAGTCAAAATAAATAATGTTGGTGTTATAAATAAATAAAGTAAGTAGCATTTAAGTAAAAATAAGTGAGTTACAATATAATATATTGAAAAACAAACTAACCATGTCTTCCTTAGTTTCTTTAATTCGTCCCCAATAGATCTTTTTCCTCAGGAGTACCACCAATATTCCAACTGTTAAAAATACTGCACAAACTGACACCACAGGTATTAAAGTAACACTGAAATCTGGTGGCGATTTTACCGGTAAATCGGCAGTAGCAAGACTTATATTCGAATCTAATGCGTTTAAACTATTCAGTGTCGTAGTCACAGACACAGTGTTGAGATCATACGGAAGTATTGTGGTAGTGATCAAATTCTCTGGCAATGTCGAAACATTTAAGGGTTGGAGATGCAGTCGAGTCGGTTTTGTTGTAGGTGGCATGCGACTACCTAGAGGGTGCTCAATCGGTGGACGGTCGTGGTAACCAGTATCTGCCTGTAAGGGTGGCGGTGCTCGATTACCAAAGCCGGGTGGTAGTGACAAAAATGGCGGTCGAATACCGCCGCCTCTGGATGGTTGGAGTGCAGCAGATTCGTTTACTATGTTTACCCACACTTCACTCTTCGCAATGAGTTTCCCATCGGACACGGTGACGTATAAAAACATATTCTGGCCCGTCTGACACAGAAATATATATATATGTAATATTAGAGTGGTTGTCTCTTACTTCTTTTTATATATAAGGGAGTATTGTAATTATGAACATTTTTATAATACACATGGGTTAACTTAGTATACATTATATATATATATATATATATATATATATATATATATATATATATATATATATATATATATATATATATATATATTTACCCGTTCCCGTAACGTTTCGTTCAGGTATACAACACCGGTTCGATTGTCGATTCGGAACGGTAAACTAGGTGGTGTTCCACCAGCCACATTGCCCTGATTATGATGGACCAACGGCTCCAATCCAAATACCAGCGAGTCCTTCTCGTTATCATCGGCGTGAACGCGTGTGACGACGCTACCAATTGGTTCGGTGTTTGGAATCCGCCAATTACGGTCCAGCCACATAACCGGCGGGGTATTGTCGCTGAATTGGCCCAGAACTGTAAAACAATTAAAAAAAAAAGTAAGACAACCGGTATAATATTAGACGCCTATTTTACTAATCACCGCATAACGAGTTTTATAAAAGTAACAATGGTCATATACTTTCATAGGAAAAGCGTCCAAAGACCTATGCTATACCTGACAAGCCCAACTGCCTAGACCCAAGACAAAACCGCATATCCTCGAATAGAGGATTGCAATATTCACACCAAATTTGGAACACATATTATTTGGCATCCCATTTGAATCTGCTCGTAGTTTAAATCCAATCGCCCGTATACTTTCCGAGTTATAGGGCCCCAAAATTTGGAGCCCCCCTTAATATTGCCCTTATAAAAATAATTAAAACACTCAAAAATTCTACTAAAAATTCTAAGATATTTTATGTCTACAAGATTTTTTCATATTGTTAAGCCAAAGCCCTAAAAAAATGATTAAATATTATAATATTGAATTTTAAAATATGCACTAAAAATTTCTTTTATCAATATAATCTACAAAAAATTGTAAGACTGTTTATATATATATATATATATATATATATATATAACATTTTTTCAAATTGTTAACCAAAAGGCCATAATAATTAAAAATTACTGCTCGCAACGCATATCTTACCTAAATGCGAGCTCTACGCATTGGTGCGGTTTACGCGTACCAAATCTTGTTTTGTATTATACTATTTAACAGCTACAATAATAAAATTTCGCTATAAAAAAAAATACACCATATTGTAGATATTGTATGATTTTAGGTTTCTGCTTTACCAGATTATTAATATAAATCGTAATAAGTCAGAAATCAATAAATATTAACTGTTGCTAGACACAAAACGAGATATAAACAAGACAATCACCTTAAGTAATTAATCTGAGAGGATGGAAAATTCTTCTACTAGTTTAATAATAGATACATTTGCAACTGCCACAAATAGACCTAATGAATTAATGCCTTATACTCATATTAACTTATAAATCATTGTTATTTTAATTTTAATTAATTATCGAATGTAAAAAAATCTATGTATTTTTTGGGAAAATATATTTAATTTATTTAAGTATAACATTTTTAGGTGTATATATTTCATACTTTGTATGCCGTAACTGAATCAATATATTTTTGCATCTCTCTCGTATAAAAATCCTGAATCTAAGCTGCATCTATGTTTGTTTTAATCATTCTTACATAACTTGAATTTCAAAGTGGGTGAAAAAGTTTTTCATATTTAATAAATAGGAGAAATGATATTACAAAATAATAATGTTGTAATTTGGACATATTTACACCATGACGTCAATACGGTACTAGGAAATAACGCGATGTTGCTAACACTTCAAGGTCATTGCAATCTGGTAAGAGAAATCAGACATGATATATCATACATCCTTCTTTCCATTCGACTATGTTACAGGGGCGGGAATAAAATATCAATATGGAATTTAACTCGTGTCGTTTTCGAGATATGTACTTAAAAAATGACACAAATAAACAAGCACCTCCGGTTAAAATATAGGATTTCTTTCCTGGGATATACAAAACTTAAATGCAAATCAAGTTCAGCAGAATTGGCTGTAAAGCGGTTACACACAGACGTTTTTGAGAAAATAGTCACCAAGATGTATGTGTGTGTGTGTGTATGTATATGTAAGAGGAACGCTTTGATTAAATGACACTCTGTTATCTTCTAACAATCGAATTGTACTATTACACCTGTATATATTTTATTTACATACTGTATTCATGCATTTACAAAATTGTTACATATTACGCTGTATTTATTGTGGATTGTTGTAACAATGGTTACTACAATTACAAAATTGTTTCATAATAATCGTATGCTTAAATTAGAAAGAAATTAAACGTGTGTTTTCGTAAGATTTCCAAAACGTTCCAGATACAAAGGAATATACAGACAGATGAATCGGAGAGAGTGTATTCTGCATATGATACGGGCAAATGGTACCCACAGGTTAGCCTAGTATGTATATATATATATATATATATATATAATAAAATGCAGCGTACTTAAAAACATAAGTAATGTCAACAGCAGTAGCAGCAGGGACGGACTGGCCAGAAGGATGAAGGACCGGTACTAAAACGGTGAGATGAACTCATTGCAATTATTTACGAATACCCTACGTTAAGTAGTGAAAGTGGACCAACAGTCCTGAAGATGCCATAGTCAAATTCTTGGACCAGTCCGTCTCGGAGTAACAATATTGAATAATTAAATGAAAACTTACCGGAAACCAATGTACTTATAAAGATGAATTTCAACATAATCCAATTTGTATTCATAATTAGCACAAAAACACTAACTTTAACTCAACAACACTTCTGTGAAACACAAAACACAATCTTACTCGCCTGACTGATAGTTCAGATTACTTATATCTGAACACAAAGTGCTCCACCACTGATATTTCACTTTAAAAACAACTGACATTGTTCAAATCTAGTAACTAAATAATATTATGTCATTCTTTATACAATAACGAATAAAGTTCACCCGTTTACAATCATCTATTAACTAAAATGATTTTATTAAAATACCATACTCGTAAATACGCTATGGCTGAACACTTACTGAGTACATTAGGAAATAGAGCGAGTTCAGGCACCTCATTTTCAAGGTGAAAGTACAGCTGCATCTTTGATTGGCTGCTGAATATCAACTAACCAATCACAAAAGTTGTTTTAACAACTACTGCCAATCAACAGTGCGTTTTGTAAAGTTTCGAATCATCGGACCAGGTAACACTATAGAAATTTCATTAAAACTTGTCAGTAATGTTTACCGTATACTACGTTCACTGTAAAAGTGTAGTATATCGTCTCATTTAATTAAGTATTACTTTCTTGGACGAAGGGGAAGTAAGAATTTTGTCTTCAGTTGCATATACATGTATTTCGGTGTATATTTAAATACAAACCAAGCAAGGATTTGAAGAATTGACATGGGGGCGAAAATATACTCTTGACCGTGAATTTTTGGTCATTTCTTAGACATTTGTCTGGAAGCTCAGCCTCAGCACTCATAAGGCGAGTTGAACGCATCGGTGCGTTGTACGTACCGAATCTTGTTTCTTTAAATAATTTCATTAAATATTTTTGCGTTTAGTTTTGCGAGACTTAAAATAGTTTTTAAGTGAATGCGAATTTAGAATAACTGGTTGTTTTAATTATTTTGACTTTGAAGTATTTTTATAAATTGTTCAATCTACCTATACCTTTTATTTGTTTTGTTTTACTATGATTAATATAACCTTGTGATTATTAATTTATATCTGAATTTATTTAATGTTTTGTTAATTAAATTATGTTTAATTCGTGTATTTTATGTCTTTAATCCACTTCATACTCAAAAAGGTGAACTCGTGAACAGTAACCATTTGTTATATGTTCACATAAGAACGTCGGACGTAAATGGGGGTCGGATACTTACAATATATATATATATATATATATATATATATATATATATATATATATATATATATATATATATATATATATATATATATATATAATTATATTTATAATAACAATGAATACACTATTAGTTTATATATGAATAAATTTATTTGCGCATATTTCCTAGATAAATTAAAATCCGATTTCTCATCAAGAAAACAGCCTTAATTTCTATAATTAAATTAAATAAAAATGAATGCCCAGCGCTGTCTACACTGCAATGACGTCTGCATGAGCAAATTAGATGCAAATTACAACAGATAAGCGTGTAACTGAGGTTCAGATTTAAAAAAAAAATTGTTCGTAAGATGTTATGAGTACCATCATAATAATAATATACACGTACGTTGCAAATGTTTATGTTGTAAACAAATTCTTTAAAGTGTTCACTGTTAGGACTAGGAATATTTGTTTGTATGAAATGACTTGAAACCATTTTAAAGAAGATGTACGTTCGCACACGTTCATGTCCACTTTCATATGACACTATTGAGTCAGGCATATAAATCATCGCTACTCTCCAACTCGTTCCAGTGGCCAGAATCGCAGTTCCCCTGCAAGCAACCACGAGCAGTATAGTGATGATGAATTTCCGGTCATATTTCAAGTATGGGCTCTTGTTCGGCCAAGCTGTCGGACAGGGAATGACTGCTACCTGGAATCGGTTCCGGTAGACCGTCGTCTAAGACTTGGGTGACTTCTTCGAAGCGGGCACTACTACAACAACAAAATTATAAAACATAATTACATTTTTCACACGTCTGGCACTATTCGCCATCCGTCTGGCAGTGATTTTTGTGGTTTTTTCGAAATTTGATATACATATAATTTGGATGGCCATGAAGTTCCCGTCGCACTTTAAATCCAAACGTCCGTACAAGTACGTAGTAATAGTCCATAGTGCATTTTATTAATTCTTATCTTTGAATTAACAAAGTACATTTGCAATTTAAACTGTATGTACCCAGAATTTTGACCAGTGTCTCTTGGTCAGATAGAGAATACCTTTCTTTACCTAGAATATATTTACCTTGAAAAACTATCCCCTTCACCGTGTCCCAGAAGAAGATTTATGCGCCTTCTGCGTCGCTTTCCTCTGAAGGAAAGTATTAGGTATAAGATAGCTAGCGCTATTAATTGTCCTGCAGCCACGTATGACAGCCAGAGACAACTGGGCCACGCCAGGGGCAACGCTGCTAAAGCTCCATATACTATTGTCTTTTTCCAGCCATCTATCCACGTCACACAATCCCAAATTGTCCATAATGTTCTGCAATCGGGTCTGAAAACAAACCAACAAAATACACATTCAAATTTTATTTCATGCTTTTAGCAAACATTTCATTGGTCAACATTGTATTCGCCAATTAATTCAATTATTTATTAATCAATGAAGCCGTATATAAACATTGGACAAATCAGCTACAGCTATACAGTCAGTAATGGATTAATTGTATTCGGGGCTCGTATAGGCCCAATTATTTCTGGGGAGTCTCTCATCTTTATAATTATTATTAAGGACTTGTGTATATCTCATTTTGTCTAGCAACGGAAGATATCTATTGATGATTTCTGACTTATTACGATTTTTATAAATAATTTCGTAAAGCATCCACCATAGAACCATACAATTTCTACAATATGGCATATTTTATTATTGTAGCTGTTAATTTTTATCTGCTATCTCTTAGATCACTCGCATTTTTTAGATTGTGCTTGAGTTATCTAGAATAATTTAAATTAAATTACCTTATACAAAGTTGCAGAAAAAGTGTAACTGCCCAGACGATTTCTAACCAGAAGACAAGGAGGGAAGAAATTCTGAAACAAATCAGGCAAATATTATTATGTATTATTTCCAATGAGCTTGGAAAAATAAGAAATCACCGAATTGATTTGCAGGTTGAAATTATGTATGGCTATAGCAGTGGCGGCTCGAGGGTTTAGAAAAAAAGGTGGTAAAAAAAGTCAAATGCTCAACGTACATAGTACTTGGTCGTGTCTGTAACAATAACATGCGCGAACAAAAAAAATCGCCTATTTGGTTTTAAAGGGAAGAATTTTTAAATTGGATTTATTTCATTCTAAAATATCTTTTTGTTATTTGGTTACTCGCCCGTAAATTAATTTTATAAATAATGTATTAAAATTCATATTTATAATTAGATAATAAAATGATGATTTAAATTGAATGAATTCACGCCTGAAAATAATAAATATTTAAATTATTTCATTTATTTTGGTATAAAAAGGTAGATATATAAAATATAACTCTTGCAAGTATAATTCTATATATCACCGAAACTTTTTCGAGTAAAAACTTTTCATACGAAAATTTACATTTTATTAAGTAATAATTTAAAAAGTCTGTCCTTGGGTACGCATTTTTATAAAAGCTATTCATATTTTAGCATGAAAACGTTTCTTATGCAAAATAAAGAGGAATAAAGAAAAGTATAATTTAGTATAAACTAGCATTTATTTACAGTAAGAAATAATAATACATTGATGCTCAAAATGTATGATATAGTTATTTATGTTTTTAAAATATATCATGGAATTCAAAGAAATTATGTCAATAATCATAATTTTCGGCATAATTGCACAAAATCAATTTTATATCTTACAAACCATTTCAGAGTTTGAGTTTAAATGTGTAGAACGCTCTTGTATAAACGGGAATCGTACTCCCGATAATAATTATTTTAATAACGCCGCTTCCACCAATATGTGCACTATAGCGGGTTGCTTACTAGCTCGGTAAGAGTTTGATCACGATCTCGATCATAAAGGCTGGGCACGGACCACCACAGAAGGCGACACCGTGTGTTCACGGGGAGCACGTTGGCTGACTACGATATAAATGGTTTGCGTCCGAAGTTTGAACGTGACATAGACCACATTCGCCACAACTAATCATTTCGATTTTAAGTAAATCAATTACATGTAGTCCTTAAACGGTAATTGCTGAGCGCTTTACTACATCGGGACTAGAATTTATAATACTGTTATATATGAGTTGTATACTTGTACGATGGCTTGCTGTCAACGTGTCAACATAGTTCTAAGCTAATGCACCCGTACGGAAAATCGATCAACTTGATGTATTATTTCGCTATTGTGTCGCGAAACTATTGTCGTAGCTTCGAGGAAAATTGAATTCCAAATAGGTCTTGTATTACGCATAGCAAACTATACATAAAATATAGGAGAATTAAAAACACGGAAGAAAAAGGTGGAGGGGCCTTCACTCGACTTTCTTGTCCTTTCAATATCTGTTTTAAAATCATCTGGTGCTTTATTATGAAATATATTAAAGGTAACGTTTGTATGAAAAGTTGAAATTGCAATATCCAATGTAAAATATAAAGTGTAGATCTCTATTGTGCAAAAATGGGGCGAATTCCGAAAGTATTTGTTTGAAAATGATAATACTCACAACAGGTAAATTCCGGAAGGACGTTGATGTACTGTGATGTCAACGCCAACTCCACATAGCACTGTAACAAAAGAAAACAGATGAGACTCTATAGAAACGCTGTAGGTGTAAATCTACTACACTGGCACATGTTGCCAAATGAATGTTACATTTTTAAACAGGGGTCTCAGAACCAGAGATACTAACAAAAACTGAAGCAATTCGCAATCGAGATTAATTGCTCTTTTAGCAGTATTTATAAAAAGATTGTTAGTCTACTAGAGCTAGGCAGGAATTCAAATCAATAGGAATTTAAATTCATTTAATTGAAACCCTTTTGATAATGATGAATCGGAAAGAATTCATTTGAAAAAAACGGTTGTGGCCAACACAGAACTTTCTTTTACGTTTTATTTCTTATTGTTTTCTTTCTTTGTTCTTAGATATGTATCTTTGTTTGCTGGCTTGTTTCATGTTATTTAAGATTGTTAGATGTTAGTTTATATAAAGTAGCAGTGCTCGTAGCGGCATTTCTGCGAACTAGATGGACATGATGTTTTATCTTAAGCCATCGTGATGTATGTTGATGAGCAATTCAGAAAATCCATTGCATTCAGTACTGATAATTAAGGTAATAAATTACAATCGCGTTAGTTTAAATTTAATATAACAATCTACATTCATTACACGTGGGGTAGTGCAATTTCAGTACATTTTAGAAGCGTATGTTGCCCGATAGCTAGAGGCGAACCCCACAACCAAATGGTTTTTCTGTAGTGGTGAGAGGGCTGCAAGTATTGGATTACCTCATTCAAGATTCAATCTGAATGCGGGACACGAACAAATACTATATATGCTGAACAGTAGTGAATTTAGTTGAAACAAAACATACGAGAAATTATTCAACATTTACAGCCATCGGATTCAGCATTTTTAGTGTTCACTGAACAGACATTTTATGAAATATTACAAGCCAATTAAATTAATCACCAATATGTTCAAACATATCCAGACAAATTGTAAATATAAAAACGAGGAGTGGCCTGCACTCGACTTTCTTTTACGTAGTTTTCATACAAACTGTCAATAAATACCAATACTCCACAGGTATACCCTGAAATTGTACCATGTAGCTTACAATTTTATTATGTTATCAAATACTGTTTCTACAATATGAAGCATATAGATGTTGATTCTTTAAAATTCACCTTATATATTCAAATATAATTTCTAATATGTACTGTATTTCAAAATATATTTCAATATTTATTTGCAATAACCATTATAAGCACGTTCTCAGTCGATCTATTTGTGTTAATCCGTGCAAAATTACATTTACATAATTTCTATTTTGTTTCTGTTTGGGAACATAAATAAGATGTATAAGATTTTCCGTAGAAAGTTTCTCATAACTGCTACATTATTTGAAGAACTTTGTCATAAGTGCAGCCGTTCTAGTGTTATTGGAGATAGAACAAAAAATGCAAAGAGTAAACATGCACTTCCGGTTTAGGAGGTGCACTATTAGACCATTTACAAGCCTTAAGTTTGAAGTTTCACAATTTTACGCGTTCCATAATTTTGGCTCTTGAGCGTTCACAGACAGACAGACACGTGTAAATTTTAGAGCGCGACTTGGTTAGGCTAACAATGAAATCGGCAATTCGCCTAGTTGTAAAAGTGTTCGGCTTGTGACGTTAGCATTTTACTTATATGTTGCTAACATGAAACAATTCTGATTTGATATTAAATGACTTTAGCGTCCTTCAATTCTAGAGAGATATCAAAGTCCTAATGTACACGTGCGTGATGCACATATCACGCTGCCAAGATATTTCTATGAGAAACGGTTATTTTTATGTTCGAATCAAAAGTCGCACAGTTAGAAAATTATACAGTTATAAATACACACGGCAGACATTAGTTTCTGTTTACTAACGTCTTTGCAATATACATAAATACTTATAGTTTTGGTTTTTGTTATTTATAGCTTGCCGTATGAAGTACAGAAGTCGTGTATATCTGTAACATACGCGGATGAAAGAATTTCTGAAAAAGTTATTGTCTCTAAAACTATATATATATATATATATATATATATATATATATATATATATATATATATATATATATATATATATATATATAACTTATAGTAGTTGTCATAAATGACTAGTTTATTAATAATGAATAATATTGATGAAATTTTTCTTGAAAATGTATCCAATGCAATGCAATAAAGATGTATTACATAGAAAGACAAGTAGATTTGTTCGGTGTAACTTACCGACAGCGGTGAACACTCCGAATATCCTTGTTATTGGTAGTAACGTTTCATAGAAGCAATCGTGTTTTGATGACTCTTCGCGTACCCGTATCGATGGCGAATGCATTTCTCGATCTCTTTGGTGTCACTCGCGCATAATGTCATTTACTTACTCACGCCTCACGGCCACGGATCACTATACATTTATACGTGAACGAATACACACCTGGTGTAGACTCAAACACTTGTAACTCTGCCAAAAAATAAAACAAATTATTAGGGTCTTGCTCACTTATAACAGGCTAATGCACACTCTGAATTCTTAGAACAAGACATTCTTCATATATTCATTTAAATGTGGAAACAATGGCACATTATTCGATAAACACCAAAGTTGCTAGACATTTTAATGTTTACTTTTATACGAATCACTTTTTCTCTCATGCCGTTTGCGAGTATTGAAAAAGTGGCAAAAGTAAACTGTTACTTCCGAACTGAAAAAGTTCTTAAATATAAAGTTTTATAATTTTTCAACTTTCAACTGTTTTGATTCTAGAGCGTACGCCAACCAAAAGGCACAGAATAAGTATACAATTCAAATAATTATACGGCGTTTTGTTTTGGCAATTTTTGATCCGAGAATGCTACAGACACACGACCGAATGCTTTAGCTTTATCTTCGGTACTTCGTACGGCGAGCTAAAATGGAATACAGTTTTTATGAAAGCAAAATTGCTGATTATTTTACAAACATTCCTGGAATTCAATTCCATGTGCATTCGGCTTTTTGTACAACAATTCTTTCACCATGTTTTCTCAATAATTGCATTACATAGTTTCAATGACAACGTTGATTGATCTACGTCGGTTCTAAATAAAAATCAAATTACTGACTACATAAACGAATATTTAATTAAAAATGTGTTCATGTATTTAAGAAGGAAAACACTTTTTATGAAAGCAAAATTGCTGATTTGTTTAGAAACTTTCCTAGAATTCAATTCCATGTGCACTCAGCTTCTTGTAAAACAATTATTTCGCCATGTTTTCTCAATAATTGCATTACATAGTTTCAATGACAACGTTGATAGATCTACGTAGGTTCTAAATAAAAATTAAATTACTGACAAAATGATTATTTACAAAAATTACAAACGGACCTTGAATATTTAATAGAAATACCCATTTTGAGGGCCTTTGAGTTTACTTTGACTATCTGTTCAATTACGTATGTATGTGTGTAAATGTTTTACAACCTTATACCGTGTTGAACATAAAAATATATTTTGAATTCAAGATTTGTATATGCCGGGAAGTTCTTGTTTACTCGTGCCATTTTTTGCATATCTCGAATACGACACGAGAAGAAAAAGTGATTATTATAAAAGATATTTAAATTTCTAGTAACTTTTGTTTGAACAGTTTTTTCGAAAAACGTACCATTTACTTAAAAATTACCATTAAAAATAGCCCTTTACATTAAAGTTTCTCTAGTTACTACACTCGAGTGAACGCCACTCCAGATTTTTTGAATAATTCTTAAAGCAAGTATGCTGGAATGTATAACTAATCTAATATAATTTATATTTACAGTAAATATAAAAAGTACCTTATCTCTAATATCAAATTATTTATTAAAAAAATATAAATAATTACCGTTTCCACTAAAATGAAATATATATATATTATCATTTAGTATATAAATAGGATTCGTAACCTAAAATGTTGACTCTTGACCTTTTACCGCAAGAAAGCCTGTAGTAGCTAGCAGGGTACATAAATAATGTAGCCAATTCATTTTGTTAGTTTTACTGATCTCATTAAACACACCTAAAAGAACTTACACATCAAGATGATATTTATAAAAACAACAATCAATACATACGTATACACATACGTTAAAAATTATAAATATAATACTTTTCATTACTTACTTATTAAAATTGTTATATTCCTTTAAATGCCACTACACTAACACTAAACTCGTTGCGCTAAATATGCAATAATATCATTATATATTCGACGCCACTATTCCCTATCACAATACACGCCAAACTGACTGGCGCGAACCCGAATTCTCCCAGTTTGCCAAAGGTTCCCGTTCCCGGTCGTTGAGTCTGCGCAAAATCCCATTCAAGATCGGGATACACCACAGAATGGAAGAGAGAGAAATTCTAATAAATGGTACATTTAAAAGACAGTGTAAAGCTTTCGGCAATTTCGTTTATTGAACAAGATAAACTTATTAAATCAGGATCTCTATTCACAACAAAATTCTACGTTGTGTAGCTTTTAATTTGTAATTTTTTATCATTTTATCTCTGAATAAATCAGTGGTATAAATAGGTTTCTTCATTAATAATACCAATAATTAATATGTTTTCTACATAAATAAAAAATAGATTGTACGGCAAACTGAAGACATTGGTTCCTATGCTTGTTTTTTGATATATTTAAGTATGTGCCTAGCCAAGTACCTATTTACATTTTTTATTGAATTTTTCATAGAAGTTGAACCAAATAGTGCGCCACAAAATTATTGGGCCAAGTGTTATACTTTAAATCGGGATAGATCGAGATAGCCATTATAGTGTAGTAGCGTTGATTGTAGAATATATTTGGCATTAACGATGTTTATTATAAACTTTAGCTTTAGAAAAAACATATAATTACAATTCGTTTGTAAAATAGGACGAAAAAGAGCAAATACTACATTTGATTAGCGCTAATTGTTTGTTTTTCATTATGCGAACGGAAAGAGAGATAGAAATATAGCTGAAATGTAGCATTTACCTAGAAGTACAATTAGCAACATTATTAGACTTCTAGGTATATGTTACATTTCAGCTATATTTCTCTCTCTCTTTCCGTTCGCAGTGAAAAACAAACAATTACCGCTAATCAAATAGTTTGTTTAGCAGTCATTGTCAAATAAAAATAGTTAATTAAAAACAAGATTTGGACACACGACCGAATGCTTAAGCTTCTTCTACGGCGAGCTAAAAAACGCTAATTTCACTGAAGATCTATGCGATTTTAAACATATTATATATATATATATATATATATATATATATATATATATATATATATAAATAAATGTAAAAATGTATATATTTGACCTATGAACCAGTTAATACTTCTTATGTCTTTATGCTAAAAATCATAGGTATATATATAGTTATATTTACACTAAGAGGGAACAGAATTATTAAAACAAATTATATTCATTAACAAGATTTAACAACTTTATTTTTCATTCAACATACATTTTTGAATACCACGTAATTTTAGTAAAACTAGGTACAAAAATACACGTTCTCAATAAAATAAAATTTGAACATCTATAACTAAATGTATTTATATTTTGAGTGTTTAAGTTATTCATTGCCGGATTCAATCGCTAGTTTTGGAGTGTAGTACATTGAATCCAAAAACATTCTTGTGAAATCACCCACAATCGAGCGATCTGCTAAACTCTGCGCAACTCCGTAAATTGCCATCTGTTATTTAAAATTAATTAAAATTATACATTATTTTACATAATTGAATATTTTAAACTAATCGATAAGGTGCCAGTCTGAGCAATTATTTGGGTTGTTTGCAATATAAATGGATATTACTACTTTTCCTAAAAACTCGCCACGAAATATTATATAAATAACACTATTAGGTAATGTAAGAAAACATTGTTTATCCCAATTAATTTGCACAATACCGGTTCTATCGCTGTAAAAAATGTACCTTTCCTTCGACAGGTGTTCCAGGTTCTTTCATAATTTCAACTAATTCCTTCTTAAGATCGTTAATAAATCGATCGGCTACTCCAGGTTGTGTGTGCATATGTGTTACACAGATATGAATGCTAAAATGTGATCAATAAATAGTTTGTTTTTATGTAATGGTTGATCTTTAAATTTACCCCGATGGAAATTGTAAGGCATTTAAGTTCCAGCCAAGTTGTCCTAAACTCGCTGATAAACGAAAGATATCGAATACCTTTGATCCGATCGCAATTACTGAAGTTGCAGGTTTACCAAAAATGAAAATACCATCTATACTCCGTAATCTATATAAAATGAAAATTATTATTATTTAAACGACAACCTAACAAATATATTTAATAGTCTTCCAAGTATATTATAATCCTAAGCTATTTAATTCACATGATGCTTATACGCTTATATTATATCTAATCTAAACGATTCGACTTATGTGATGGACGGTAATCAATGTCGTTGACGAATTGAAAATACTGGATTGTGGCCTTCACTCCATTTTATTTGTCCATTATTGTATTTGTAGTAATGCATTACTTTGTTTTAAATTTACCCTACGATTGCTGACTTAACTGGCTATCAAACTGGACTAAGTACTTAAACCCCATTTTAGTTAGTATAATAGTTCGACTGACGGATTCCGCCAAAGCATGAAATGAATTCCTACAAATTACTGACCAATGAAAAATCACCCGCAAAAAAAAATGCTCATGATAATTCTTCCCGTTAGATTTCGTCCAAAAAAGTAAAAATTAAATTTGAAAACATGTACATACCTGTTTCATTACATAAGCAAATCAAGAATAACAAAATTAAAAACTCAGTCCAAAATACAGTAATTACTTACTCTCAGGGTGCCTATTATAAATAATTTCATTTTAACAAAATTAGACCTACTGTTTTTCAATATAATGCGTAGTATGAATAATATCTCTAGTCGCCTTAACATATCCATCTGAGCCAAAGTGAAGCATCGTCGCCCAGCATGTCGCAATAATACCGCCCGCCCGGCTTCCGCCGATAGTAGGTGACCCATAAACACCACCAGGCCAATCAGTGGTCACCGTGAACTGGTGATGACGGTATTTTAGCTCGCGGTACAATATAACCGATGATCCTTTTGGCGCAAAACCATACTAAAACATTTCAATGTCAATCACAATTATAAATGATGAATTTCTTTCCTATATTATATACCTTGTGAGTATCTGCTGAAATACTCGTAACACCTGGTAATCGAAAATCGAATGGTGGCACTGGATAACCAGCGTCTTCCATAAAAACAATCAAAAATCCACCCAAACACGCATCAACGTGCACAGGAATGTTATACTGAACTCCTAAGTACGAAATTAAATCAATATCGTCCATTGTGCCGTAAGGGAAATTTGGAGCTGACCCAACCAACTAAAAATATATTTTACTAACTTTTTGGGAAAAAATATTCTGACGATGGGTTCGAGGAAACATGTAGGAGGGAAAAGACTGGGAAAATATTTTATGACTAAAGTTATTAAGAGAGTTTTCCTCGGACCCAACACTAAAATAAACTATGGCAAATTAAAATGTTTCTACAAATATTGATAGTAAATTGCTGTCGATTTTGCATAAGAATTTTTGCAAAAATGTTTAAACATACAACTACCACTAACATATTATACAATGGACGGATAGTTTAATTTGCATTAACTAAAAGCATGTTTTGTTTATATATCATCCGTTTCTAAATTGTATAAAATTTACCATGATAGTATTTCGACTGATAGCTTTCTTCATGGCTTGTACATCGACTTTATATGTTTGCGGATCCACAGGAACAGTTTTGACTTTAATGCCAAGGTACTGAGCTGCTTTGTCAAATCCAGAATGGGCTGTAATTGGCATTACCATTTCGGGTCGTTTAATTCCGTGAGTTTCCCTAGCGTAGTCTCGGTAAGCTTTACAAGCCATTATTATTGATTCTGTACCACCACTGGTCATCTATAAACATTTAATTTTATTGTTTTGATTCCAAAACTAATCTCAGCTATAGATAGAATGGTTAAAAAAATCATCTGTCTCTTTATTTATTTGAAAAAAATTCCAGAGTTTCTTGGTTTAATTTTTATATCTCTGGGGTTGAAACGGAACCTCCGACAGTCTCGCACGTGTGCGTTTGCTTTTTGGTCATTTCTTAGAAATCTGTCTGGATGATTAAAACCAGGCTCAGCCTCAGGGTTACGCACTTGCAGGAACGAGTTTCTATAGAACTAGGACTTGATTGAGGGGTGAATTCGGTATTTTTCACCCAGTAGGTGTTTTTAGATATAAGAGCAGGTGTTTAACGCAGAAATAGGGAGTTCAAGTACAAAATGCAGTGGAGTAATTTTTGGTTTAAACGTTTGCTTTGTGTGTTTTACTCCTAGGCCTTGAGTAATTTTTGTTTGATTTAAATTGTTTTAACTCTTTAGTCTTGTGAAACTAAGAATAGTTTTGTTTGATTTAATTCATTTTTACATTGAATAAATTTGCGTTTAGCTTTGCGATACTTAGTGTTAAGTAAATGTGGTGAACAATTCTGTTTGTTTTCAATCATTTTGACTTTAGAATTTGTCTACCTAAACTAGTGTTTTCCAACCTTTTTTGTACCATGCCCCACCTAAGCCTTTCTAAAATTTGTATGCCCCCCTATGTAACATATACATAATTTTTAATATTAAAAAATTGAATTGTTCACAGAAACTTAAATGATAAGTTTTAGGAAGAAATCACTAGGAAATTGTTAACGAAACACAGTAAGCAAATTTTCTAAACATATAATGAAAAACTGAAATTCAAATTCGAAATAATTTTAATAAAGATTTTTGTATATTAATTTATTGGCCGCAATTATTTAAGAATTTGCTTTTTTCTTTCAATTTTGGCTGTCGAGTCCATTTTCGAATTGCATCCCCTTAACAATCAAATTGCCCCCCTGTGGGGCGTGGGCCCCACGTTGGGAAACACCGACCTAAACCATTTGATTGTTTTATTTCATTTTTATTAATGTCTCTGTGATTTATTAATTGTTTATCTTAATTAATGTTTTGTTAATTAAATGATATTTTATTTAATTCGGGTATTTGAATGCATAATTCCACACCACCCTCGAAAAGGTGAACTCGTGAACAGTAACCATCAGTTACATGTTCACATATAAGAACGTCCAACGTAAATAGGGGTCGGATTTTTACATCCTATCTCAAGTCGCCTTTTATTACTTTCTTATACGTAATGTACAAAAGAAAGTATTGTGAAAAATGAGTCATTCAAATCTCGTTTCTGTCCTATAATCTATAATTTACCGTTCCGCAGGCATCAGGACCTCCGTGGAATAAATTCGCGGCCATTTTTACGACTTCCGCTTCCATTTTACAAACACCCGGAAACACATCCGGATGCAATGGATTCGTGTATGATGTTAATCCATAAACGTTGGTTATCAAATCGATAAGAGTTTGACTATTGAAATAAACAGCGCCAGAAACACGTCCATTTTTCCAGTCATAATTGCCTAAACTTAAGTTTTTCTTCAAAATGTCCATAATTTCCGAATCGCTTAAATTAATTTTCGGTAACGTTGTGATGTAATTCATATCCTTCGTTCGTTCCTGTACATCTTTGGTAAATCCATCTTGCACCTTTTCCATTTCTGTATCTAGTTTCTTTCTTATACTGGGTACGAGACGAGCTAAGCGAAAAACAGTCTTTTTCCCTCTTGAAATTATGCCTGCAGAAATGATTATTATGCTCGAATGTGCCAACATTGGTCTCATTTTAACTTACTTTCATCTTGCCAGACAAAATTCCAAATCCATACAGACAGAAGTACAGAAGATGTTGTAATTGATACTATTTGCCATGGTTCTTTGTCAGCGAATTTAGAATTTATTATAGATTTTAAAATCTTGCATGGCACTGTCACAAGATCCATATTAATTCTACAAAAATACATCAATTATTTAAAAAATAAAGATAATCTGACGTTTGTCTTTAACCTATGAAATATATTGATACTTCTCTAAACACGATTATAATACAAAACACAAAGAACTAATATGATTCATTTGAAAATATTTTAACTTATTCATGCTGGATGTCATTGTCACTAAAAAAAATTGCATGCCCAACATAATTGCACCCTCAACTTTCGTGTCCTTGCACCGTCCACCAAATCTAAATTTTGAAACTTACCTTGTTGAACACTTATTTATAATTAATCAGATACTTAATAATCAAATTGTTAACAGGAATTAAAGTGCTTGCATATTTTACGACGTTTAATATTGTTATCAAATTATCTTATCTTTGTATTGTATTTTATAAAATAATCAACTTAATAACATAAGTGTAACTTATTATACAAATTATGATATACTTTCCTATCTATCAGTGTAAATAAATACTTTTTACTTATAAAATATAAAAACATGATTTTTTTTTTAACTTTGCTCCCTTATAAAACGCGTGAAGAGGATAAAATTTGAATTTCAACTAGTTTACGTTGTCCTAACAACCATCGGAAACAATATTGTACTTGTCAAAAAATCATAATCTAGTTTTAAATGGCCGAACGCATAATTCCGATAAATAACACATTAGTCAAATATGATAATCCCGTTTTAGTAACACGACACGCCGAGAAGAAATCACCTCGTAAGGTAAAGATTTCATCAAGATCTGGTCGAGTTAATTTAATGAGTTGCATGAACAGGAGGTAGAAGAATGTGGTGCTCCAGTTCGCAGTGCACCACCGACAGCAGATGTCCGCCGCGAAACCGAAGAAATATTAAATAATATCTTACCGCCAAGAGAATGGGACGAGGAAGGGCAATTATGGAGGCAACAAGTAAAAGGACATAAGTATATGTATTGTATTTGTCTTATAGTTATATTTAGGTTTCAACAACTCCAGCTACGAGATTAGATGTTATAAATCTACAAGAGTTGTTAGATATGCGACTACAACAGCGACAAGCTCGAGAAACCGGCATTTGTCCTGTTAGACGCGAATTGTATACTCAATGTTTCGGTAAGACATTTTCAAGACCGTAACATAAGCAAATACAATAAAAAGAAGCATAGCAAACTTCAGCTTACCGAATCAAAAATAACACCTCTTTCTATTAAACAAGCATTCATGGGCAGAGCTGGGCAGGAATTCAAATCAAAAGGGCTTTAATTAATTTAGGAATTTAAATCAATTTAATTGAAGCCCGTTTGATAATGAGGAATTATGGCTTTGGAATTGATATCATTAAAAAATTGAATTGAATTTATGAATTAATCAAAGGCTTCAAAAACCCTCAAAAAAGTTTCAAGTCATCAACATTTATGATTGTTAAAATGATTCAATGGTTTCAAATCACATTTCAAGTTAAAAGTTACATAAAAGATTTCTAATTGATAAATATAAAATAAACTTTTTTTTTTATTGTTGATTTATAAAACAAAATCACATACAAGACTAGTAATTGTCAGAAAGACTAGATTTGTAATTGTTACAGATCTGTATTCCTTTGATTTATAATACAAAAGCACATAAAAAGTTTGTAATTGCCGAAAATGCTTCAATTTCCTTTTGAATTAAAATAAATTTGTAATTTGTAAATAGGCTTTAATTCGTTTTGATTAATGACTTCTAACACAAATTCACATAAGATTGAAATTGCCAAAAAGGTTTCAATTCGTTTTGAAATCAATTAATTGTATGTGATTCGATTGTGAATTATTAATTCAATTCCACGGGTAATTGATTTTGCCCAGTTCTGATTTTAAGTAATTTTCATGTATTATAATTTTATTTTAATGTGTAATTTTATAGTATTGTATTAAATTGAATTTTTAACTTATATATGAAATATATCTCATATGTCTATATTATTTAATATAAAATTCTATTAAAGATGAAATAATCCGACATGTAACAATAAATTGTGCTGAAAGAGGGCTCTTATTGTTGCGTGTAAGAGATGAAATCCGAATGACGATGGAAGCATACCAATCGTTATACTGCAGTAGCATTGCGTTTGGAATGCGTAAAGCCCTGCAAGCCGAACAGGGTAAAGCAGACTTGGCACAAGAGATAGAAAAATTAAAAGAAAACAAAAAGGATTTGGAGAGAACAGTGATGGAATTGAGATTGAAGGCGGAACAAGTAGAAAGACGAGCGAATGAAGTACGCGACGCAGAGGATAAGAAACACAACGAGGAGATACAATTCTTAAAGAAAACTAACCAACAATTAAAAGTAATACAAAAAAGATCATTTAAAAAAAAAAAGTTTTTTCCAAATCCTCGTGCGGCACTTTGCTGAATTATATAGCTCATACTGAATCTGTTCATTAAACAGAGTATAGTCATATATTTTGCCAATATAGATGCATGCGTAATATAGTTCTTTTAAAGTACCGTAAGAGTTCTTTGAATTCACTTTTATAGTAGAAGTAAGTTGCGTTTTCTACAATCATAAATTTGGTATCTTTTTCAGGCCCAATTAGAAGGAATCATAGCACCAAAGAAATAATATCTTGAAAATTATTCTTTATTATTATTATTTACATAAATGCATTTTAGTATCAAGACATCTGCTAATTGAATAATTTATCTTCGCTTTTAATTTATAATATAAATTTTTCATAAAAATCATATAAATATTTTAATCGTTATTTGAATAACTTAAAATTAGGTCAGTTAATAAACATTAACACTATCCCGCAATTGCACCTACATTATATTATAATAATACAATTACAATCATTCGAATGTTTCATCATTTTTTGTTTGTAAAAATTAAATACTTTGTACAATAGTTAACACAATAAAAATAATATGAATAATTTATTAATCGCGTTATATTAAAAACCCTAACACCATGTGATGTTGCATAATAAAAATTATGTTAAAATTAAGTAAAATGTGTACTTAAATATAAAAGAGTCTTGTCACTGCACAACGAATAATGGAAGAACTTTCAAAATTACACTTAATGTTTGCCTTTTTTCGCTCGTTTACGTTTCTTTTTCTTATTACCTGCCGCTGCACATTGTTCATCGTTAGGTGTTGGCGTTGTCGGTGTTACCGGTTCATCATCTTCCTCATTGTCTAGTTCTTCTTTATCATCAACTTTTGATGTATTGCCATTTAATATTGTAATATTTTCGTCCGGTTGCGTTAGCTCAAGTGAGATAATATTTTCTTGAAGCGTTTCTACCTTCATTGACGAAAAAAGAAACATTTTGTCTTATTAAAAAAAGAAAAGGATAAAAATGGTGTAAAAGCTGACAAAATCTACAATTAAATAGCATACAAAGGATTCGATATTATCATGCATTAAGTCATAAAATTTGGTTCCTAATTTTTAAATATATTACTTGCAAAATAAAAATAAAATAAATATCACATTTTCCCCTTTTCGGGAGGTAGCAACATTATTGCTGACAAAAAAAAAGGTTTTATATTTGCCGAATTCATTAAACCATATCTATATCTATAATTTTATTGAGGGTATATTTTTTTGATAAAATATGTTAACGCTTCACCGACGATAATGAGAATTAAGCTATTATCAACATATTTCTATGATTGCAAGTTATATGTGAAACAAAGTACTTAAGGCCGTTGGTCACACTACAAACAGCGCGATTTTAAACGTTTTAAAGTAAATGGATATGGTTTATAGTAATTATAAGACTACAAAATAGGTGTGTATGCCGTTTTCTCCATAGCAAAAGCTTGCCACATGCCTATTAGTAGTATGCTGTGAAAAATGAAGCACACAAATTGTTAGGAAGCATTTTTAATTATAAAACAAACATTCAGTGCAGTAAATTGATGAACATTAACTTTATTTATTCATCATAAAAGAACCAATGTAGAATAGAGAAGATCTCTGAGATCAAAAGCAAATATGCTGAAATATTCCGCATGCATTTGGTGCCCCATAGATTTCTTTTTAGAGGCATTGTGTAAGTATTCGCTCCTGCTGTAATCTCTTATACCTCTCTTTCAATCAGCTTTTCAACGTATTCAACCGTGCGGACCTTGCGTTCACCAGTGGTCTCATCAAGATATTCTTCGGTTTTGCGTGTGACTTTTTCATCGACAACTTTTTCGGATTCGTTAACTTTCGTTTTTCCCGGCTTGGAGCGCACGGAGAGTTTGGGAAAATCTGCACTAGAGGGTCTCAAAGCGCGCGGCTAACAGGAATAACAAATAACAAATGCAACATGGACA
The DNA here is from genome assembly GCA_933228885.1 of Leistus spinibarbis. Lineage (NCBI taxonomy): Eukaryota > Metazoa > Arthropoda > Insecta > Coleoptera > Carabidae > Leistus > Leistus spinibarbis. The sequence goes on along the minus strand of OW121796.1, from coordinate 7,504,195 downwards.
GACGAGATTAACCATCACCCGCAATAAAATTAAACACAATATGGAACTGTTTGCCTTTGGACAGTATGCAGTTCTTTGAATCAGTCAATTATTTTTTTAGTATACTGATTAATTTTCATTCGAAAGTTAGTTGAAACCAATGTTTTAGTTCGAATCGTGCTAATATCATTCAATTAACTAATGCTTACCTCTTGGCTCAATTCATCTGCAGTTGCTTCGGAAACGGTGGCTTCAGTTGATGGACTTGAACCTACTATATCGTTCATACTTTTTATAACCATTTGCGCTTGGATAGCATCCTGAAATTATAAATTCTACTAGTGAAGGGATTTTATTTATATGGTGCAACAATGATTAGGTCTACATTTATATAAAAATAAACGTGAAAAATCGCTACCCGTCAAATTATTCAATTAGACAGATGGATCGGTGAAGAGTGGACTGTATTCTGTATATGATTTAGGCACATGGTGCCCTCGAGTTAACCTAGTATATATATTTATAAACCTACTTGTTCTAAAGATTTAAGCCGAGCCTGTCTCCAAGCAGCCCTCTTCTCCGCTCTGAGTGCTCGCTCTTCAGCTGGTGTTAATTCTTTATCATCTTCATCGGTTAACAAACCTTCTTCTCGCATTCTTTCTTTGACTCTTCGTTCAGCTTTCGCTGTTCGTACAACACCAATATTTAGTGTGTTCGCTTTAGGTCTACGAAAACAAAGTATGTCAAACAAATATATCTTCAGGCTAACTCTTATGTACATAAACAAATAACATAATAATAATAATAAACATATTATATTTACTTCATAGTGTCTGTTAATTCTTCTGCAAATTCATCATCGGCTTCATCTAGCCCTGCCCAAGACTTGATTTCAGATCTCGATAATGATGCAATCTTTTTTTCTTCTTCAGCCCGTAATTTTTCCACCTCATCTTGGCTAAGAAAACTGAATTTCTTATCTGAGAAAATAAGTTGGTTAGAAACCATTTCACGATATTTTAAACAACTATAATACCTGATTTCGGTGTAGGTTTATGGCTTTCTTCCATTGCATTCTCAAAGAATTTTAATTTATCGCTTACAGACATTTTAGGAGCATTTGATTTCGGCGAATTTGGAGGCTAAAAACACAAAATAATTATTTTCCTAAATGATCTGGTAGTACTTGCTTGTGGACATTGAGCAATATACAGAACAACTTATATTTACAATTTGAATATAAAATTGAAAATATGAATGTATATATACAAAAAAAAGCAAATATAATAGTTTCAACTAAGAATTTCCTAGAACAAATAAATCCTATTTTTGTTTATATTCTGTGTATTTTATTATATTCTACATTGATGATGTGCAGTCTAACAGACCATTGCATAACATATTCGAATTTCTAGAATAGTAATTTATAATGACAAACAAAACTTTGTGTCGTATTCCATAAAATGGAATAGTAGCCAATTCACTTCATATATATGTAATCATTATATAAAACATGAACATTTAAAATAAGATCTGTCACAGAGCAACATCATCATAGTTGTGTCGTAATATCATAGAAATGTAATGGTTTTTATTTTTAAACATGGTAATTCTAAGTATTTGCAATTTTAATTTCCTAAAATTGACACAAAAGTACTAATTTTTCTCTTTAAATCTTTTAAATTCTGTGGTGCTCTTTTAGTCTTTTTGGGTTCATTAATTTTAGAGCCTCAAAAATGATTTCAAATATTTTTAATATATTCGCAATTGAGAATATCGATGGTGCATGCCGTAAGTCGGTCACTGTAAGAAGCGCTAACAACTGAAGTATTTTGAAATATTTTGAATCATGGTGATAAGGACGCATTTAAAACGAATTACGTTGACTATTTTTTCCTCTGCTAGATAGCATGATTGCGAATACAATGTTTTGTTACCAAAATAGGAAATCTGGGCATGTTTCTTTATTCAGCAGATATACAACCTATATGCATATCTGGGCATGTTTCTTTATTCAGCAGATATACAACCTATATGCATATCTGCGCAGAAAGGTGTATTTTTGTTATTATTGCACCTTTTGGCTGCATTACAGGTAACTGTTTTGTTATTAACGCTATTAAGCAGATATGTCTACGACTGCTTCACAGATATGCATCCAACTCGAAAGATACTGCATTTTTGCAAGCAGATTTATATGCGCAAAAATTGTAGTTTCACAGATGATTAAGGTTTAAGATAATTGCGTTGGTGTGGGGTGCGTAAAGAATATAAACATGGAAAAAAATATATTTGTTTTAAATCTACGCAGTTCTGCTGTGCGCAGGTTTTTAGTTGAATAAAGAAATATGCCCAGCGTTCAGATTTCGGTATTGTTTATGCTATGGCAGATGTTACCAACCACATATTATAGGCACCGTAAGCATTAATATGAAAATCCCATTTATCAAAACAGGGGCACCAATATAAAACGTGTTAATTTAGGCATCTTAGAGTTAAAAATGTAGAGAAAAATCAAGTATTTTTGTGGCCAGTTATAAATGAGCTATCTATTTATTCAAAACTATTATTCTACATGTACAATCTACACTACTAAATGTTATCTACAATATCGTCACCCACCTCAACACGAGTAGCCTTTACTTCCGGTTGTCGTGCATTAGTAGTATACTTGTCTCCAGCTTTCGACATATCCACAGCGGAAGTAGTTGCATGCATGTTATTTATGTTAACAGGATCAGACGCAATTGTATTTACGGGAGTTTTTACAAAGGTAGGAGTCGCAACCGAGGAATAATTTCCAGACAACCGATTGGGTTTCACAGGAACAGGCGGAGGAGGAGATTTCACACCTGTGGGAGTAGACGTTCCCGACGATATATATGATTGCGTGGGTGACATAGGAGTGTGGTGGAATTGAGATAATGTAACAGGAATCATTCTATCTTGTGTCATCGGATAATAACCAGGATAATGGATTAACTGTATTGGCTGGTTTGTGTGTTGATCATAATAAATAGGTTGTAAGGGTGGTTGATGCATGTACATCGCACCAGGCATGTAATATTGACCAGAAACTGGTCGTGTACTAAAGTAACTAAACTCTGGTATTTGTGAAGAATTCTGGTTTATTTCTAAAGGAGTAGGTACGCTCCTAGGTGACGGTAAATTGGAATAGGTAGCGCTAACTAAAATAGACTCATCCTGAACTGTCGGAGATTCCGACATCATATTACCAATTATTGATATAGATTTATTTTCTTCAACATGAACAGGTGTTTCTATTACAGGTGGTACTAGAAGAACAGGGGAATCTAATGGTATGTCCATTAATAGAGAAGATCTAGATGGCATTGTGCTTAAATTGATAGGAGGTGGAGTTTCATCAATGATTGTTTCAATGTTAACTGGTTGAAGATCAGCTATAATCGATGTGGTTATGTTGTTAGGTTCTAAAACGAGTTTTTTTAAGACAAGTGTAGGAGATGTAGATAGATTCGATTGATTCGAGCTAGAAAGGGATGGGTTTAAGATAGTCGGAGTGTCGTTGAACTGTACATGGGCTTTAACGCGATTTAACTTTGGGTTGGAAGGTAAGGTGGAAAATCGGTCAATACTGTCACCATGCTTCTGTTTCGGTAAAGTAGCATGCGTTATTTCGCTTGGTTGCTGGTTTTCAATATACTGTCACCCATACAAAAATATCAACAATATTAATTGAAATTACTACTAAATAATAATTTGTTAATTTTTAAAGAGAAACCCAAGTTTATGATACTCTTATTTCTATGATATATTACATTTATACCAATTAGATAAAGCCGAGTTGAGTTGGCTTTAAATAATTTTTATTAATTGACCAGTTGCACAAATTTTGTTAAATACATTACTTCACAATCGACTTATCACTGATGCGAGGGGTGCAGACCTCTGAATACAACATTGTATTTAAATATTTCTTCGCTAGATAGCGAGCATTTAATTTCGATCGCGAATTGCTATTGAAATAACCAATGTGTCGATAGGGCGCAACAGTTACAAAGATAAATGCAAAACTATTTTATTTTGAACGAAGTTTAAAAGAAAATATTGCAGCCATGAATTCTTTTGTTGTTGAACATTTTTATATCAATATTTATACTTTTATACTTCCTCTAAAAAAAGTTAAAAATTCAATTTAGATTATTAAAAAAATATACAATACGGAGTAAAATAGTGTATAGTGAAACATTAAAATGGGTAATATTAAATTTGGTTAATATCAATGTTGTAATTTTTGTGCAAACGGGCATAAATGTATTATATCAAAATTATAATATACATAATAAATCTTGATGAAATCCCCACTCTGAATGATTTTTTACTTATAATAAAGAAATAATTCGCGAAATCCCATCACCTTGAAGTACAATAGCCGTGTTCATTTAGCCCATGATTCAACTAATCTAATTAATCATGCGGTTTTGAAAACAACATAATTCAAAATTTAAATAATTTTATGACTTATAATTACTAACATTTCCTTTATACGCACTTAATAACGGTTCTCCTGCATAAGAGGAAATTCCAAAAAAAGCGGATCACAAAACAGAGAATCCGAAACAGCGAAGAGCAAAACACAATAGAGAGAATAGTAAAAACAGAGAATAACAAAAACAGAGAATAACAAAAACAGAGAATAACAGAAACAATGAACTGTGTTAATCACATTCGCTGTTTTGGCCATTACTGACTTTACAGCTAACTTTTTTGGGAAAGAATCTCGACCGTATATGGAGGTATTGGTTCACGGTACAATCATGTTTACAGGGTATTATTTGTTTCTATATACAGCATGCGCTAAAAAAATGAAACTAATTGTAATAATAATAATAAATATATATTATTAAACTCTTAAATATGTTTAACATGTAATAAGCATGATGAAATTTACCATAAATTATTAAACAATATTTTGTTAAATGATAAATTTATCTTTGTGTGAAGTGTCCAGATTTTTAGGCAAATTAATTTTATTACAATTTCTAGATCTTTTTTGTTTGCTTCCGTTAAATGTTTAAGTATCCGAACTCTAGTGATGAATTATTTGAATAAAACAGTTATAACATTTTGCATACTAGCACCATTCTTAAAATAAAATATTAATTAAATTAATGTGAAAATAATTGAAATTTGCAAAAAGATTAATTTTTATATAGATTTTGTAATACGGCTGGGTTTTATATAATATAATATATATATATATATATATATATATATATATATATATATATATATATATATATATATATATATATATATAACTCCTTAAGGTTTACAAAATGAAAGCATTTCGCCTTATAAAAAGCCGTTTATATTCTACCATGCTCAATGTGAAACACATTTAAAGCTAAAATCCCAATATATGGTTTTTTCATGTATGCATAGCAAGAATACTAGTAGAATTTGATCGATTTTTATAATACTATATAGTTGTATTTTGTAAGCCTTTGGGATTATAAAAATCTCAGCCGTTGAATGTAATATGACGCCATGAACTTCAAAATAGAAAACTCACTGTAAAATTTCTCGGCCAATCAAATACAATGTCAAATAAAAGTTAAACAGACTTGATGTTTAATAGTAAGTATGTTTACGCAGTTTAGTTAGACAGAGTATAAAATCAGGTTAAGAAATTTAGTGAACAATTTAAGAAATTAGTTTCATACCGATATAAAAATCCCACTAAAATTACCCATACAATGTATTTAGAGAATTAACAGAAAATAATTGCATGTATTATCGATCCTTCAGTTATGATAATACAAGCATAATTTTGTGTATAAAACCACGCATTGTACAAAAATTGCAATGTAAAGCTAAGTCCCGACAGCAACGGTTTGTGGATTTCATTGGTCGTAAATTTGAAATATATTTAATCGGGGATTCATTCATGCTTTTGCGTAATGCGCAAGATTTGAACTTCGAAGGCGGACAATTAGAATCATATCCTATATTATGCAACAACTTTTTGAATTGTGACATTTGCTATAACGATGGACGCAGATATAGCGCAATCATTCATCGTAAATGTAAATAAGGAAATCAGGATAATTATGTGTTAATAACACATCTTATAATTAGTTTTATAATATGATTGTAAAACTAAGTAGATGTATAAACAAATGCAGCTAATCGTTTTTGTCTCCATGCCCACCATTACACAGTAATCATTTTGCACATTATTATACATTATGATACAAAGATTTTATTCTGCCACTCGAAATATTATACTAAAATGAGGTTGAAGTACATTTTTCACTTTAGCAACCAGTTTAGCCAACTAAATAAACAGAAAATAGGCAAAATGTCTTTAAAAATTCCACTACCGTGGGATTAAGAAAAAAAAAAAAATTGGGGATCCATGTCCTGCAATCAGCTGCTGTTGAGATTTACCTTAACCCATACAAAAATAACAAACAGATTTGCAATCTATAATTAAACATGTTTTTTAACAAAAAAAAAAAAAAAAAAAAAAAAAAAATCTGATACAACTTTGATTATTCTTATTTATAATTTATAATCATATAAACACATAAACAACAAGACAGATACGGCTACGTTGATCACTTATAACCATGGTATTCCCATTGGTTAAATAATATTAAACCAATGGATTTTTAAATCGATTTCTATTCTATATACATAAAATCAAACATTGAATACGTTTATTGTTTAATGTTGTTATTTAGAATATTGTCTACGCAGAGAAAAATTATTATCATTCAGCATATTTCTGGGCAGCATTTTACAAACAATATCAACATATAGTTCTGATAACTCATTCACCTTTAATTAAATTAAAGATTTAAATATAATATTTTATATTAGCACTTCTGTAATTCTTACATTATATACATGACCTTCTTCCTGTAAAGTTTCAATTTTTCGAATAGGAAAATTATTTTTTTCTACATCAAGTTATTTATATTTTCCGTTACATTATCTACTTTGTTTGAATATTATCTCTACTATTGAGAGACGCCATTACTGATGGTAGCCGCACCGTGTGCTTCTGATTCGATACTTTGGTTAATATTTTACCACTGCTTGTTCTTGACAACCAAAAACATTTGATACTGTTATTGTTAGTTGTTTTTTTAATACGCGACAATAAATAACAATGATATCACAAAAAATAAATTTTCTATCTCCTTATATCTTACTATAAATTATACGTTGCAGTAAATTCCAACAATAGATATTATTTATAAGATAATCAAAAGGCACATATTAAGTTGAATATTTTATAATAGTAGAAGCATGAAAATATTACAACTAAATATGTGTCATTTATGAGATATAAGACAGAGTTCTCTATTTTAATGGTTATAGGTATTGTTTTGTATGTCTGTAATAATGTATATATATATATATATATTAAATATCATTAAAAAAATATTGAAAATTTTCTGGCATTGAAACATTACGTTATCTTATGATCCCATGTCAACAGCTAACATCTATAGTTTATAATTTACATTTATAGTATAAATGAGCACACTAACATTAACAACATGTGATTGTAACAGAAATATTTGATTTTGATACATTTGAAGACGAATCCAACTGAATTTAATGCCCTTTTCACACCAAGACATTAAGATAGGATGTTAAAGTGAGCCTGTCTTGAAGTGCTAGTGTGTTTGCTGACTCTCTTGAAGAGGTTTATGTTTTAAAGTGAGGACAGTTGGTATCCGTTGCTAACTCGAAAATACAATTGTCAAATTACAAAATTATTTATTTAATATGTTTATCTATGTATTCGAAGGTAGCAAAAGTGTTAATATTATGACGCATATTTATTTTTATTTTACAGAATATAATCAAAATCAACTAACAAAAACGTTAAATAAACATTATTTCGACAGGTAAATCAGGGCCCGCTGGGACCAACTTAAGAATGAATATGTTACTGATATATCGTGTTAGCGTCAAACGAACTTCAAGATCAGCTATCTTAAAGTGACCCTGTCTTAAATTCTTATTGTGAAAAGGCATTTATGGCGCTACGATATTTGTGCGTTTCCCTCTTTACCGACCTGTATGGATGGCTAATTATAGGGATTCGTCTAAATTGATAAAACTTGGATAACATTGTTCATTACATAAACATTTTCATATAGAAGTAAATAATTTGTTTAATAACTTATTTTTATTTACACATGTTAATATATTTATACTTTATGAAAATGTATATACAATTCTTCCTATGAACATATCGACTTAAATTCACATGTTCAGAAATGTTCCAATTAACTGTGTTTCATTAAATTTATTTAAGAGATCACTTGTAAATGCATAATAAATTATGTGAAAAAAGTTCATCACGATTTTACATAAGGGAGCAAAATTACCTGAACAATAATTCAAATAAATTTTTGTTCCCTATTATAAAATTGCTTCTCTGAAGGAAATTCGCGTAAGTCCGTATTAGATCTAAATATTTGGTATATTAAAAAATCGCTTCATATAATATGAATAACAGACCAAATAGTGATATTTAACGAATATAAAATAAAATTTATTTATTCTTTGTTGCACGTGCGTATTTAAGGGTCTTGTTGTGTTAGGTAAATTTTCATAAATTGCTTCTATAATGTGTGTAAAATACGTGGGTGAAATGATTTTTCTATATTCGAAGTCATTGGAAAATTACAGACGTAAAACGGAGCAGGTACTTGAACTTTCAAACGCGTTTTTCTAAAAACTGCATTTTTAAATCGGTGACCACGATATCTCAATAACTACTACGGTATGTTCAGTACATCAATAGAATTATTGTGATATCGGTAATAGTTTTTTTTTAACCTGCAAAGTCGCAAAAATTTACAATAATCGGAACCTAATTTTCAAAACCGTACCAACAATGTAATTTTCAATATTTTCACTTGATTCTAGTTCCAGCTATAGCCACAGATTTACATATTAAGATGCCGTTCAATTTTTTGATTTCAGATTAGTTTTTAGACATCATGGTCACGGTTAAACACCTTTTCTTTCACGTATGTGCTTTTCGGACGCTTTAGACTGTAGAGTCTATTATTATAGTAATTTAAGCTCCATACAATTATGAATGTATGTTTAAATATCAATAAGCGTGTTGAGATAATTTCAAGAAAATGCATTTCTATCGTTCGTCAAAAAAAAAAAAAGAAAAAATCTGAAAAAAAAAGTGAAGAAAAACAGCTCTCACACAGCAAGACCCCCTTAAACATTTTATCGTGCGATGTTTTACTGTTTAGATGATATAAAATATGAATACGGAATGAGATTATTATATCAATCTGTTAACAATAAACTTATATTCACATGTTTAGTATAATTTTTGTTTTTTATATCTATAAAATTTACATTAAATATAGAGAAACTTACAAAAGCACTTCAGATGGTTTTTGCTATGGCTTGGATGTTGACTGAAGTGTCTGCAATAACAGTTTAAAATGTCGGCAATTTTTAATCGTGTTATCAAAATGACATTTAAATCATTCTCCAAAATCAACAACTAAACAAAATACCAACATTTAAACATGCTGTTCATCCAGAAACATGCTGATAAATGGTTCTAGATTCTTTACTAGGCACAACATACATATTACCGCTTTTCTGAAATGTTTTGCAATATACGTTTTTCTATTCTCAATAAGTGGTAACTTATAGCAGTCTACCTGTTACAAAGTCCGGAGTTATGGATACATAAAATATAACCTAGCTGCAAAACTGTTTGGTATTCGAAATAAAAGATACAAACCAAGCAAGGAAATAGGACTATTCAATAAGGAAAACTACTAAATAAATTAAATATGATAAACTAAAACAGCTGATTTGAAAGAGATGAGAACACAATCAACCCAATTCATCATTCTATTGGTTTTTAGACATAAAACATTTATTTGTAGAATACGTCTTCTTAATGTATCCCGCAATGGTAGCGACTATAATTTGATAGTTGCTTTATATTTACACTTAGAACAAGATTGACGTTAACTCCATACTAGATTATTGTCCTCATCACAATATTAAATTAATTTAATACGTATTTATTGGCATTTATAGTTAAACAATCTCACTCTGGTGAGAAATTGTGGAAAAATTAGTTTAACCCGTGGGCACAATGTGCCCATATCATATATAGTTCATTTTTCATTATATCAACATTAAATAAGACATACTTATTACTTCGTAAAAGAAAGTAAAAATAAACCACATTACTTCAAATAACACACAATAATCCACAACAATATTTAATCTATATACTCTAACACCGTTACAATGTTATTTTTGGGGGCTTCTACGTCATTGTAAAGCTAACGTCAATATAGTTCGAAATGGTAAATAGATAAAGTAAAGCAGTTAAGGCAGTGTTATAGCAAAATAGCGTTGAGCGAGTTCCGCGGGTCGCCTACACCAAATAAAGTTATGTTTTACACGAATCAATCGTGTAGTGTTAAAAATATATATGTATACACTGCACGCCAATTTATATTTAAAAAAAATAGATGTTCTATATATTTAACAAGATAGTTTTAATCGAATTACGCGTAAGGTATCAAGTGCCATTTTAATTTTGACGCGTATAATACAGTAAAACGTATCTAAAAAATTTGGAAACATCTGAACACAAAAAAAAAAACGTGTAAAACAAAACTAAGAATAACATATATTGATCTAATAAATAAATTAGAAGCGAAAATTATATAAATAAAGCAGGGTTCACAATACGTTCTTTTTTCCACACGTTGACTAACAAGGATTTTGTATATTGTTTGGAATGTTAACATATTAAATACATCTTGATTTTTCATCTCTGAATACAATTATAAAGTATCTTATTTTAGAAAGTATATATATATATATAACAATATGGATACTAAAATTAAACGATACTTATCAATGGGTTTGGCATTTTTGTTTGTTCAGAGATTAAAAACCGGAATTTATCAAATATTCAAATAAATGTTTGAGACACTTACCGTACTGGTCTGCGGGGCTAATGTGTGTTTGCTCATTACAATTGTAGTAGTTTTTAGTTCCGAGTTGGGACCTCCAGGCGATTTTGGCGCGCCAGTCATATCGGTTGGACACGAAGGTATCTGTACTAACATCTCGGCCGCTCGAACTACGTCTAATACCTAAAGTAAAACAAGACAAGAAAATTTATATATATATATTCCATTTTCATAGGAATTTAAATATTACTTTTTCAGGTGTTGATTTTGGTCTCGCTTCTACTAAAGACATATTTTCATCGTTTTCAACATATTCACGTAGTTTTCGTTCTTCTTCTTCTTCTTTCTCAAACTGAACTAGCTCTTCTTTCATTTGTTTTTCCTAATATACAAGCATATAAAAATTATCTACATTTTTCAATTTCTTGATGTTTTAACAAATACAATTCGATTCTCAACGTCAAGTGGAACTCGCCAATATAAAATATAACTGTCAGATTACAAAAGTATTTATTTAATGCGGTTATCTATGTACTTGACGGTACTAAATTTGTTAATAAATGATATTACGTGGCATATTTATTCTTACATTATAAAATAAAAACAAAACCTGTAATATCCTAAATATACATATTTTATAAGATGGTAGTACCCGCGATTTAAAAATCTAGTGTGAACTTCAAAATCACTTAAGCTGACCCTGTCATAAAGTGCTGGTGTGAAAAGTACATTACTAATAATGGATATAGGAACATAAAAATGATTTATATTAATATCACATTACAATACGTTAGTGAACACAAAATACAATGAATATTATTATTAGCGAAGCTTTTATTTTTATCATACCTGTTTGATTGTCGCGGTATCTTCATCATCTCGATCTAAACTAGACACGGATTGTGATCTAGATCCTGATGACACGTTATTTCTCGGTTCCCGTACTAGTTTGCCTTCTTGAATGAGACGTTCAACCTCTGATCTGTCGTATCCTTTGCACACAACTAGTTGTATCGTGTCACCGCATGCGCGCAATATACTTACTGCTTCTTGGTGCGTGGCGCCTAATAAAGATCGCCCGTTGACTTCAAGTAATCGCATACCAACCTAATGTATCAATTTATTATTATTAAAGCCCCAATTTTTGTTGACTGCTGATGAAATTTGCAACATAGATATACCAGATATATAAATAAATATGAATAGCTTACCTTAAGTCTACCGTCTCTTTTAGCAGCCCCGCCCGAATTAATCTTTGATATAAAAACGCCTTCGTCAGTTTTGTCAAGCGGATTGCCTTTTTGTCCACGCAAGCCACCCTTAATGTGCATGCCCAATTTTTCTCCTTCTTCTTTGACAATTGTCAGTTCCTATTAATACGGATGTACACATCTTAATTTTGTACATTTAAACGTTAAAAAAACTATTATAATATTAACTTTTTCGCTAATGACAATTTCAATATATTGAAATTGTAGAAAAAGTAAACCGTTACTTCCAGATACGATTTGTTTTTAAAAATTGGAGGTGAATATCTCGACTTGCTCATAATTTTATCTTTAACAGAGTTTATAGCCACTCTAGCACATAGATTCCGAAAAAAACATCAGATTCGGTTTAGGGATGATTAAAATGTATATTTCTGTTAAAAGCTCAAGTTCGAAAATGTTTATGATTACAATATTCACTATTATACATTAGTATAAGTACGGACACTTTATAAATGGCACGCTATATAAATTTAGTAACAAAACTAAAAGCAAATTGCTTCAAATGTATATATTTGCAACGTGTTACATATGTGTTCATAACTAGTTGAATAAGTTACGCAGTGAAAAGGTTGATTACTTTAACTAACAGGCATCTACGCTAAAATAGTGATAGTGATTCAGTAAGTGACCGTAGTACATGATAAGGTAATAAATGTTTATATCTCAAGGGTCCTTTCACGGCATTATATTGACAGTTGGTGTGTAACTTTCAACCTAAAGAAAATACTGTCACTGTCATTTTTCAACTCAAGACATTTAAAGCGTCAATTATATAATGTATTTCACGTAAATCTTTTGTAAATGTATATCTAATCATTTATCCCAAGGAAAAACGATAATACTGAATAAATTTGGTGGTAGACAGAATTACCTGTGAATATTATACCGTGCTTTCCGTGATTACCGATGACTTACCACAATTTTACAAAATCAAAGTTAACGCTCATATCAATATAATAAAAATAAACCATGCGTGGACTGCTTTAATTCTACATAACTCCCTAACATGCTCAATATTTTAGTAGTTTAAATACTTACTAGTTTAAATAACTTATCAGAAATACGTGGCTTGAAAATTATAAAAAAGCCAATCATTTTTTTTTGTATTTTACCTTTTTATATAAAATAGGTTTTATAAAATTGAATAAGAACATTCGTTGAGGAATTTCATCGTGAAGATGATGAAAAACAAGGATCAAAAGGAAAAACGTCTTAATTTTCAGTTTCTTCTCAAAATTTAAATGTCAATAAAACAACATAAAAAAAATACGAGTAATGTTGCCATTCTAAGCAAATATGTAGATCTGTTAGGAGATAGTGTATAAAATATTATAATTAAATTGTAAATCAAACATTGAATGAATGTACACCTAAATTTATTTTGTTGTTTGAAGCTGCTTGAGCTTTTTGTTTTTTCAACATTTTACATATTCTTCTTACCATAATAAGACGTTTTTTTCCTTGATTACCAATATATTAAAAAGTGTATAGTGATGCAATAACAAAATTTACATTAAAGTTTTATATTTGGTGCGCAGGACAAGAAATCGTTGGCATTCGGCAGAAGTACCGCGCACGCAATACAAAAGAATGAAAATTAATAATCTATGTATTTATAATTTACCTGATAACCTTCTGGCAAAGGATCATGCTGGATAGTGAGTTTGATTTCATCCCCCGGCCTTAAGAGTTCCATGACTGCTTCTTGATGTGTGGCCTTAGTGACGTCAGTTCCGTTCACTTTTAATATTCGGTCTCCCATTCTCAGTTTACCGGAAACAGCGGCTATACCATCTGGTACAATCTATTATAAAAAAGACGACAAAAACATAATATATTCTTAAATAAAATAAAATAGTTGGTAGAATAAACAAACATCTAAGTACTTTAATTGTAATATTTTGATGTTAGTGATAAAATCTTACATGTGAAATAAAAATGCCAGGTTCTTTTGCCCCAAACGGAGTACTGGAATGGTCTGTTCCACCAATAATGCTGAACCCAAGTGAACCTCCTTGTTTGAACAAGAGAACATCCTAAAAAAAAATCCCAATCAAACTAAATATTGCAGTAAATTAAATTGTACAAAATTAAAATATTTGATTTATTGTACACTAAATTCTGAAAGATTTTACTACATGCACCGAAATATAAACCCACTTTATCTCCAAATTTTGTTTACAAATCTACAATTTCGATACACATAATTTTATAAAGCAAGATTGATGATGAGAAATTTAAGCTGGTAGCATGGGCAGTATTAGCTAGTTAGGTAAATGTTCCCATAGCAGTAAGGTTAATTTAACACAACAAAAACAAACCCTAAAATCAAATGAGCATTTGTTGAAAAACACTGAAATGCATTGCCTTTGTTCGTTTGTTCAGTTCAAGGTTTATCTCCTTTCCACTTATAATGAATAAAAATGACAGATTATGATTTGAGCAAGAAATGTAGGACGGTTACGTGATCAAAAAAATCGAAAATGTAATTTAACAAAAATTAAAAGTATCCCTAATAATTTCGCATCCCACGCAGATTAGAAATACAAGTCGAAGAATTGAATACAAATTCGGCTCATGCTACCAGTGATATGAATCAATTGAGTTGTTTGATGTAGTGAGAATGAAGGAGGCAGAAGCCTACGGCTACAGGCATTTTGAGGTAAAGATTAGGACCAGAGTTGTAGTAAATGCTACTAGTTACTTCGGCATAGTAATAATAAGGACTCTTTCAACAGCGTCATACCTTTTCGGTGGCCTGGGCGAGGTAGTAGCTTCAGATTAGTTACATAATTACAATTAATAAAAAAAAGCTAATATTGAAAACCTTCCTCAATAAAATTATATAAATAAAATGTCCATCGATATACAAATAATAATAATAACACATGCGTAAATATGTTTAATAATCATATGCCTACATAACTCAATAGCATTCGCTACGAAAAAGCATCTAAATAGTGTGCAAAAGTTACAAAGAAAGATAGATTTAGTATGCGCGCTGAGGAAGGTTGCCAAGTTTGTTTAGCACTTACCGATATGTGTGGCAATTGTTTGCAAATATAAGAGCTTTACCCAATTGAAGCAGAGCATTGTTATAAATACAGCCAAATTCATTAAAAATGTATTATTTACCCATATCATGAATGTTTAGTTAATAGTTAACGTTAATAAGACAACAAATCTGTAATCCGAAAGATGCAACATTTAACTCTTAACTGCACTTATTTAAACGAACATTTCTTATGAAATTTTATGAATCGCGGTGAAAAAGACATTAAATTGTAATAAGTTGATTGACAAGAACATGGCTTATATTCAAGACGAATATTTAAATTTTTCTTCGTAAGATAGCGAGCAACTAATTTCGAACGAATTACTGTTTTATATGTAATGTATAAAAGAGCTATAGCATTCGGTTTCAAAAAAATAATATTAATAATATAAAAAAATAGCTTATATGATTGGATGTATGTCACTCGCTTGCTCATAATATATAAATTAAAGAATATATATTATTAATTTTTGGGGTTTTACGTTACGCGTCTAAATAGTTAACAGCACTGGTTGCCAAAGTTCATGGAATCACTGGTTTTCGAGCCCAAAATCACGAGCTTTTTTATCACGTTTTGAAAGTACTAATTTATTAAAATGAAATATATTTATATATCTTGACCTACTAAAACTATTACTTAGCAGAAAATATCTTTTACTGCTTAGAAAATATTACAATTATTAAAATATATACCACATTCCAATCGTAAAATATTCGGTAACGTGCAAGAAAGACGCAAAGACAAAAGTTGAAAAAATTAAAAAATGGAAATGTTTAAAATTCCGAATGTAGATTATTTTAAATGTTATTCATTAATTAGCCAAATAATGACAAAGTGTAAAATGTACATATTTGTGTCAAAAATAGCGCAATTGTAAAAAATATCTTTAATTTTCATGAAAAATAGAAGATATTTACAATGCATTTTCAAAAATGATCAAATAAATATTGTTATAAATTCGGTTATGAAACTTTAAAGTTAGACTTGATGTGATATGGCAATTTATAATAACAATAATTCGGTTTTATACATTAACATTGATAATACAATAGATGCAAAAGTAAGTACGCAAACAAATACAATTATAAAATGCTTAAAAGAAAAAAATAACATGCATTATTTACAAATCATGATGAATTAAATCACAAAAATAAATAATTGAGAACTGACATTATCAATTACTGCTACGCAACGGATATAACAGCGGATATTGAATTGGTACTGCCGAGAATTGAATTGAAACAGTTAGCATATTAATTTATTTAGACGGCAAATTGCCTTAATATCGTTACCGATATCGTGTCAGCTCACAATAGTTTTTAAAATGATTACTTTTGCAAATACAAGACACAATATGATCTCTGTTTAAACGCATCATCATCTGTTAGGATGTGTTAATGATTGGTTTAACTCATCAGTAGCACCAGCAACTGAAGTGTTAAATTTCGTTACAGATTTCATATTGTCCACTTACCTCTATGATCAGCGGCAACACTAGTTGGTTATCGGTGACTCGGGTTACTACCGTCTCGGTGAACGTGCTCTTTGTGATGGTCTCGGTGACTTTACCGACCTGCGTCGGAGCCGGTGGGAAACTAATGTCACCGACCGCCGCATTTGGCCGTTTTATTGTAACAGTAACAATGGGACCGTCGGAATTCGGCGGTGGTGTATTAGGACGTTTTAAGAAATGGGTAGGGATCATGGCTTGAAACTCTTCGTTAGTTATTGGCTTCGGTAGTACCTGCGCTTCATCGCCGTCCGACAATGAATTCTTCGGTTTCTCGGTCGGATGCGTGGCTTCCGTAGACAAATGCACCGAATCACTGTTCACCGATCCGTTGGTAAATCGCCTAGGCGCTGGCTGTGGTGGACTATGATTCTTTTCGATTCTTGCCTCGAGTGGATTACGAATCGGTTCGGGTGATGGTGTTGGAGTTGTTAGCGGTTTTGTATCGAATTGGTCACCAATTGATTTTCTTGAATTGCTTCCTTTGGCGTTGTATAGTCCGGCATAAGGTTTTGGTAGCCCGAACATTCTAGGTGATTTCTCCGGGCCGGGACTGGGAGATGGAGAAGCACTGCTAAAATTTGGCGGCATTGAATCGCGTGGTAGTAACATTTCGCGTTCGATGACTAATCGCACGAATCGTTCCAAACCAGTGAGTTTTCCGACTGCTTGATCGTGACGCGCACCGGTCATATCAGCACCATTTATCTATGGAAAGAAATCCACCACATACTTAGACTTCGCTTTATATTCTCTGCTAGTACTTTAGCTTCATATTTATTGCTTTGTGGGTTGTATTAATTACACATTACATGTGAATTGAACATAACTATATTTAAACCAAGGTTAACCCGTGGACACTATGTGCCCATATCATATAAAATCCATTCTTCGACGATATAATAATGTAAATTTTGACATTCGATGACGCAACGATTATTAAAAAACAATTTTGAAATTAAAAATATTTATGTTCCCTCTAGACCGTTGACAGCCACACACACAGACGTCACTCCGAAAATAGTCACATTCGATTCAGGGAAGGTCAAAACGAGTATATACGTTAAAAAATTTCATGATTACAAGACATACGTATTACTTCGTAAAAGAAAGTAATTACTTACTGATTTGACACGATCACCAACTTCTAATTTGCCGTCTTTGTGTGCAACACCTCCTTCCGATATCCGTGATACGTATATGGACTCGCTGTTATCTTTAAATGGTGGTGAACCTTTTCCGCCTGCTATACTGAAGCCTAGACCATTCGAATCGCGTATCAGTGTTGTGTGAATCGTGATTTTTTGCAGGATTAAATCGTTGCTAGTTGATGGTAGCGGATCCGGTTTCTTTTTCTGTGCGACAACCTGTTCGAATCATATAAAATATAATGTTAAAAAGTCTATTTTGAAAAGTATGCATTTTTGACAGGATTAAAATAGATTCTTGACATCAAATTTGTGTTTAGAGACCCTAAAAACGAAATGATGAGAGCATTACAAGTTTTGCCGTGAAATATCTAACATAGTGTAATTTTAAATCGACTATTGAAGTACCTCCCTAAATATACATAAACAAGTTAGGCTGTAAGTAGAAGGTAATCTTTCTATTAAAATGTTACCTTTTCTGTAATTGATAAGGAATCGCCATTCGTTTTTCTGTCAGCAACATTTCCAACACTTTCAAATCCGGACGTTAAAACAGACGCATGTGAAGTTGCACTCGGCGCCCGACTTGTACCAAGACTCGAGCACGCCGAGTCTTTTCGGAATGTTGGAGTAGATTCTACCGAAATAAGAGAATGGCGGTCGTGTTCACTCTGTGTAGGCGGTATTAATCTAGTAACTTCTCGACAAATAACTAGTATTAATACTGCACCAGACGCTTTGAGAACTTCCACGGCATCGTAATGGCTAACATCAATGACAGAGACTCCGTTCACTTTTAAGACTTTATCGCCAACTTTAAGACCAGCCAGGTCTGCTGGGCCACACTCTGTCACACGAGATATAAAAATTCCTTCGTCATCTCCTTTGAACGGAGTCGAACCACGGCCACCTGCGATCGACAGACCCAGACCGGATTTCGTGCGCTCAATGTGTATCTCATATTTTTCTTCTCGTAATTCGATTGTGGGTTCTCCTTCGCCAACTTAAAATAAATTATTTTTATTACTAATATTGTTGTAAATTACTAAAAGGACGTTATTTAGAACTTAAGAGTTAAAAGTGGCCTTAACTCGACCTTTACTTAGTTTACACAATATTGTATTTAATTGCCATGAAACAATATCTGTTTGCTAACTAGCGAAACGTAAATGTAACTTGGTTATTTTCAAAGGTGATTTTTCACTAAATGGTACACTATTCGAAAAAACGTTTCAAGCCAAAGTTACTAGAAATTTTAATATATTAAACTATTAAAAGATTATTTTTTTGTATAACAGATATCGTATTAGAGATACTTAAAATATGACACGAGTAAACAAGCACTTCCAGTTGAAATATCCATTTTAAAAATAGGTTTTCCTTCACAGGATATACAACTCTTAAATTCTTAACATCATATTTTTATGTTCAAAAATATTAGCTGTAGAGCGACATTGAGAAAATAGTTAAAATGGATTCAGGGACCCTCAAAACGGACCTTTATCGGTCGATTATTCTGTGTTCACAATAAGAAAGTAATAATAATAATAACATATCATATTTGAGAAATTTGATTGTTTGGTATAATCCTAGTAATTCGTTTTTTAATAGTTTTAGCCAATTTAGGCTAATTCTTCTACGAATACTTTATGTGTTCCTCCTAAAATTGTTATGTTATCACTATTATTGTTATCTTAAATTCTTCGTAAGTAGTGTACTTTTGATAGTTAACAATATTTGTAATAAAACAATCGGATTTGTACGAAAACACTATTTTTGACATTAAAATATATACATTCTCAGAATATTATTATTGTTTACATTGAAATTAATCAAATATACCTCTACCAAACACTAAACTTTTCACTCTGCGAGTGTTAGATGTCTTCCTGTGTTTATTCTTCACTTTTAATTTAATATTCAACATTTTTAGGATCTACACGATCTACAATAAAAGGACGCTCTCTCAACCGTCACATCATCTGTGTTGACCAAATATTTATTTAATCTTATCAGTTCTATGATAAAATATATTTCTTTTATCATTTATATACACAATTTCGCAACACTGAACCAAATTATAAATGAATGAGGTGTATTGGTGATCTCATATACTTCATATACACTCATTGGTGAAGAATGTACTATACTAATGTTGAGTGACCTGCTGTCGACTTTCTTATACGTAGTTATCCTAGAAATATATATATTATATATAATTTTTTTACTTTCTTATACGTAATGTATAAAATAAACTATTGCGATAACAAACAAATTGAAATATCCGTTTTCCCTGAATTCATTTTGACTATTTTCCCAATGACGCTTGTATGTGTGTAAGATCTACAGCGTACATACAAATAAGTTATGAATTCAAGATTTGTATATACCGGGAATGAAAACCTATTTCAAGCGGAAGTACTTGTTTACTCGTGTCATTTTATAAATATTGTTATCGAAACGAGTAGAATAATCAATCACACATTGCTGTGAAAAAATTACCATGTGTGTTTTATTTCAAAATTAATATATGTTTCATTAAGGTCGCGTAAAAATGTCAATTTAAGTCTTGATACAAATGAGTGAAATATTTCCATAATTATCTCAACACACAAGTAATCAAATGATAATTCCTTTAGTACACTGATTCTATGATGTATCTTGATTGCTCTGAATAGAAAATGAACTGCTAAATCATTATTATAAATAATATAAGTGTTTATTAACCATGGCATGTTTTAGCTGCTACTTTGAACCTCATTTTATTTGGTTTAATAGAACCGAATTGAGCGGAATCATGTCTCAGAGCTCTAAGGTAGTCATAATCTTTAAAATGAGTCTAATTATTGTATTCTTAATTATATATAATCGACAAAAACAATGATAAAAGAATCGTCCATAAGACTCAATGTTAAAAGTTTCAGGGTTTGTCCGTGAGAGGCTCTGCTGTACGTATTAGATATCAAACTTTCTTCCGCTTGCTAATATCAAAGCATAGACCAGTGTAGCGCAGTTTAATAATTATGGCCCCGACTCGAAGACGTTTGAATCGTAGAATTAAACGTTCTAAAGCCTCGAAAGCTGCGAAATTAAGATGGAAAAAATTTCTTACTAACAGTGATAAGTATTATTAATACTTATTCACCACCACGGCCACTTATAGATTTAGAATCTGATGTTTTAGAAGCGATAGATATTTCGAACAGGTATTCCTACTATACCTTAAAATTAACTAAACTAAAGTTAATTTGTATAATAACATTGTTCGAATTATTGTTTATCTTATAATTTGTCCAAAAAGAAATGAGACGCAATTTGAAGCTAGTCCAAAACTTATGACACTTGATTCAATTGATGATTTGAGTAATGCGTGGGGAACGGACGAAGAATTTCGAATGTACGAATATATAAATATATAAATATACATATTTATATATATATATATATATATATATATATATATATAAATATATATAAATATATAAATACATATATATATATATATATATATATATATATATATATATATATATATATATATAAATATGTATATTTATATATATATATTTATATATTTATATATATATATATATATATATATGTATATATAAATATATATATATATATATATATATATATATATATATATATATATATGGTATATATATATATATATATATATATATATATATATATATATATATATATATATATATGTATTTATATATTTATATATATTTATATATATATATATATATATATATATATATATATATATATATATATATAAATTCATAATTATAGTATACAAAAACACAAATTATGTATTGAAAAAGTGAGTGCACCAAGTGGAATATTTATAGATACTAAATATGGATTTTTGGGTGCTTTTCCGGATGGTTAGCAAATAGCCCTATGATATACAGATACACACAAATTTATAATTATTATATATATATATATATATATATATATATATATATATATATATATATATATATATATATATATATATATATATATATATATATACAGACACACACACATTTATATATACATACATACACATATTACAGGCTTGATAAATGACAATGGCATCATTGAAATTAAATGCATGTATAGTTTAGCCGGCTCTAAATTGCCGATGAAGGCAGAATTAAAAAACAAAAATATTTGTTTAGAATTAAGAAATAATGAAGTTAAATTAAAAAAGAGCCACGACTATTACTTCCAAGTAAGATAAATCACATAATTGTTGAAATTTTTATTTTGTCGCATTTACTTTTAGATACAAGGTCAGTTTCAAATATCAGATAGGGAATATTGTTATTTTATAATTTACAGAAATGATGAAGTTGACTTGCATATTGAAAAAATTGAGAGAGAAAGTGATTGCTGGCAAAATAAAATGCAGGATAAATTAATACATTTCTATAATGAATGTATTCTGCAAGAAATAGTTAGAAGAAGAATTCCACGCGGGCTCAAATGTTTTGAACCGGAACAAGATAAATAAATAATATTTTTTAAATACAACATTGTTATTTGATTGGTTTCCCCGCGCCTTTACAACCTACCGACAGAACGAAACGTATGTATGTAGCTACTTCAGTTGAGAAGTAAATTTTGATACTAAATTTGTGCAGAAACTCACATCACGGAAAGTACTAGTGGCGGCACGGGAGAGCGTAGGTTGAGTGTTAGAAGAACTAAGTAATTTTTACTGCTCCTTAAGTGCCAACAACACAAACATTTAATAAAAATAAATAAAAAGCATTTTCTACTGCCGCTCAGTAAGCATTTACGTATGTATATCTAATATATCTGGTACATTACATTTAAAAAACATTGTATAACTGAGAATAAACAAGTATAAACTGAATGCACGTGATAATCCATTTGATTGGTGGGAACTGATGCGCACAAATATAATATGAAGACTAAACAACACTTTTGTAAAACTATTAGCACCAAAACTACGATATTCAAGATATTCGAAACTGGTATATACACTTAATACAATTAAAACGTGAATCCACTATACATAATTCGCTTTCATATAATTCACTTCCAACGCACTTGTATCGATATATTAAATATAGTAAATACATTTAAAAGGAGAATGCACTATAAATAATTCGTTCTCATATAATTCACTTCCAAAGCACTTGCATCGAAATATTAAATATAGTAAATACATTTAAAAGGAGAATGCACTATAAATAGTTGGTTTTCATATAATTAACTTGCATCGCACTTGTATCGATATATTAAATATAGTAAATACATTATGTATCTCTGCCAGGCCAGATAGAATTTAATTACCTTGACTCTGTTCCCCGATAGACTCTGGAGGCGTGGAGTAGTTTGTTGTACGTTCGCTATCTTCTTCTTTGCGTTTGGTCGCCTGTAGACAGAAAGAGAACGTGTTAAATGAACCAGATCAAAAAAAAAATAAAATCGCATTGTATTGCTTTCCAACCTAGTATATAAATACAAGCCAACATCGACCTTTCACTCGGTTCAACTTTAACATTCAATTTATCTGAATAAGCAGGCAAATGCATTCACCTTGCACTAGAATTCTGGAGTAATTTGCGCATTCAACTATAATAACACTTATTCGATAAGGAACGTCTTAAGATCTGTTATGGCTCTAAATTAATTGCACAAACATGTAAAACAATATTACTAAAAACACATTCTAGTTAATAAACATATTATTTGGCTTATTCAGAGCTTAGTTGTACTTTTTAAAGGTGGTTATCTATCATACAGATTCTTAGGCAGAATATGGTATTCCTAGCCAATGGCTAGAATTGTTTCATTTATTATTAATAAGTATAATAATCGCAGTTGCATCTACCTAACACACCCTGTAAAATGTATAAAGCGGCAATGTTATATCAAAATATAGAAGTCTAAAAATGAATCTAAGCTGAGATCAACTGAATTTACAATTAGCTCGTGTTTAGTTTCCTTTTATTTCCAGACTTTGTATGTTACGTAAGCTACGGTTGCAAAGATAACACAACTCTACAAAAAAAAAAACATCAGTCTGGTGCTTGAGGTATTAACATGGTTTTGATTAACTTTGATGTGCAGGATACGATGGTAATGCTCGTTTTGCCCAATCAGGTCTAGATTTTAAGATACAGTATATGAAATCATGCTCTATAATGCTTTGTAAAATTCTTCTAATGTTATTTTAGTATTATTTATTGCAAAAATTATGAAATAATAAGTTTCATAACATCGTATTCTGTACATCAAAATCAATTTAAACCCATATTTATACCTCAGGCAGCAGACCGAAGTTCTATTTTTTGGTAGAGCCGTGTAATATACTTGTTGCATTTTATATCTCTTAAAATGTATGTAAGACTAGATTTAGATTGTATTTTAGTTAATTCTGAAATTCACTTAAATGTATTATTATATAATTCAAATTTATAATGAAATACAGCGTCATATTTAATTGGTTTAATCACAAAATGATCTTGATCAAGGACAAACTGCATCATTATTTCATCAGAAATAAAACAATATGAAACCGAAACGCCTTACTAATAATTTTTACACAAACACATTAAAATACCTGATGAAGATAACATGCTAGTTTTATGCTTAAAACAGAAGCTACACTCATGCTGCACTTTTCATTATCAAAACAACAATTTGACTCTACGAGCGACAAAACAATATTGTTTACACATGCACAGGCAATTTACATAAAGGTGACGAAGTTTCTCTTTCTAAATCGAACAGTGATGGCATAGTAATAAGGCCATTACCCAACACAAAAAAAAAAGTAAATATAAAATGATGTCATACGCGAAAACAGGTATACTATGTTACATTTTATACAACATATATTTTTGTTAAAAGAGTTAAAAATTATTATATTACGTTTACATTTTATAAAACTAATAATAATCTTTAATATGATATTTAAATTAAATCCAATTATTTGGATAATTTTTACGGGAAAGTAATTACGTTATTAAGCTCCTCAAAATCTATTGTTTTGTAATTTACATAACATTTCTATAGATAAAATTACTAAAATTTGTTAAAAATAAAATAAACAAAATCTGAATTGTCCTGTAGTTTATTAAATCTCTCTGATGGAATTACCTTGTCACAAAGCTCAAAGGTAAATCCCGACAGAAGCGGTTTGCTATTCTGTTTTATTTTAATTCGCTGTCTGAAAATGTACTTTAACCACATTTTAATTAGTATAATAGTTCGGACTTAGTGAATATAATCTAATATCATAATGTATGGATCAAAGAAAAATCACATACAAAATATAAATCTGCAAACCACTGCTGTCTAGACTTAACTGATAAAATAATATTTTATTCGATAGAACATAAAATAATATTGTTGAAGTAGACAATATTAAAAGAATGCAAAAGCTAAATAAAGGAATGAATTTCAAAACACAAATATAATGTAGAACAATACCTGATTGGTTGATAGCGATGGCAACCGAATACACTACGAAATAGAAAAGAACGTTTACATTTCTGTAGTGAGAAATTCTTATTTAAATATATAAAAGTTTAGATTTGATATTCTATATATGCGTATGAAAACTTAAAGTTGCGCTACTGCTGTCTTATATTTCGTTTAAATAAAACAAAATAAATTGAACCTTGGAAATATTATATAAATAATTTATGAAATGTATATCTAATTACATAGAAAACCAGTAATTAAGAGACACATTGCAATTTAATTCAAATATAAATAAAGTCAAAAACTTCTTATTGCTTTATTTTTAAATAAATTTTAACTCATCTCATCTCAAATTAATGTGTTTGTAATTGGAAATAATTATGTTCAGACTCATGTTCAAGGAACTTTAAATTCTGATCCAACTAGTAATGTCAAATAATGCTTTATATTAATTTCTGTTCAGATTCGTAATGTTGAAACATAAAAAAGTTGAAATGGCCTTCACTCGACTTCCTTATACTTCAAATATCTATTTATGTATTGTTTTATTTTGATTTAAATACGTACTAGATTGGCGTGAAACAATATTAAAATGTAGAAAAACTTAAATGTAAAATTGCTATTTTCAAAGGCGATTCATTAGTTAAAAAAATCTATTCAGAAGCTAGAAATTTTAGTATCTTCAACTTTTATAAGAATGACTTTTTCATTATCTCATACCGTTTTCGAGATATTGAAAAAATAGTAAGAATAAACTATTATTTTACAGGAGGTGCCCACTCGGGCTATATATTAATCTTAAGTTTGAAGCTTCATAATTTTACCATCAACAGTATAGACTCCCGACTCGAGAACGTTCACACATACACAGACGTCACTCCGAAAAGAGTAAGATTCGATTCAAGGATGGGCAAAAGTGTATATTCGTTAAAATTTTGAATTCGAAATGTTTTATAATTACTTCTTTCGTATATGAAAGTAAAAAGTATTTGAGTTTAAGAGGAAGTTCTATCAGAACCGGATTTTCACTTAGCACATTGCAGTTCTATTTAAATAAATCAAATCAAGAACTTCATTTATTGATTTACTTTATTTATATAAATTTTAAGTTTATATCCCCGCAAATTGAATTGCTTGCCATTGGAAATCAATTTAATGGTAATATTGAAGTAAATAATCAAGAATATAAGTTTAAGAGGAAGCCACCAGAATCGGATTTAAACAGAAATAAATAATTGAAGAAATAATAATTTGCAACTGATTTACTTATTTCATGTACTTCCGGTTAATCTAGCAGGCAGTATAATTTTGTTATAAATGGAGCGACTCGTTGATATACGTAAAATAAAATACCCTTGCTATTTTTTCAATATCTCATAAACGTATGACTTAGAGAAACAAGAACTGGCGCTAGCGCCAGTGCTACCAGCTCGCCGTTTCGGCGAGCTCAATCGCAATAAATACAATACGAAATACGATAGCAATTCATTATTGAAACATATTCAAATTATTGTTTTATACAATAATGTAATAATATACGACGAGTCTTTAAAATTTGGTTTATGTTGTCTTGAATGTTTGATGACATTTCTACTGCATTTAATATGAAATAAATGAATTTCTGAGTTTACGTATATAATTCTAAATTATCGACATTATACTCACAGTGCCCACTGAACCAATCTAACCAATTATGATCCCGAGATTTATTTATTCTTGTACCATAACAGTATTAATTTCCATAACCACACATGGGTAACGTTAATATTGTTCGTTTCGTGATTAGCGAAGGATATTGAAAATTATTTGATGAACATTTTCTAATTTTATTAATAAAATCACAGAAGCAAATAGTTTATATATTGGAAAATATAACCAAAAAATATCACATAATTTCTTCATTTCACTTACAGATGGCGTTCAATGTCTGATATACTTCAAAATATATTGATATATTTTTTTAAGCCTATGGGCTCACAATTTAAAAAAACTTAATGGCATAAAATATCTTAGAATTTTTAGCAGAAAATTCTAAAAAAAAATAAAGTTGACTAAGGGCAGTATTTAGGATCTTGTAACAGACACACGACCGATCACTATAACTCTTTTGTACATTCTGTACGGCGAGCTAAAAATATATAAACTGACTTTTTCTCTCGTCGACCTTGTTTATTTCCAGAAATGCATTTCACTTTCAATCAAGTATATTTATAGAAAATATTCAATTTACAACATCCTTCTTAAAAATGATTTGCTATGTATTTCGCTCTCGATTATTTTTTTCTAAGTTTTATTTATAACTCGTCCGTCGTACATCGAAAGAAATGCATTTCACTTCAAGAGTATTTATAGAAATATTATTACAGCCTTTAGTGAAAATATTTAATCTACTGGACATCCTTCTTAAAAACGGTATTGCAATATATTTCTCCCCCGATTTGTCCAATTGGCTAACTTCCTGCTGCATTCTAGAAAAGCCGGAGTGGACTTCCTTGTCCATTCACTACTTGCATTTATAATAATTATGCTTTAATTTGTTTTAAATTCACCGTACGATAGCAATGAAAGTTAATCAATAAATATTGTAACTAGGGAAATGCAAATATAACAACCATTTTCAACACTTTTCTCAAACGGGCAGTATTTAGAAGGGTTCCAAATTTTGGGGGCCTATAACGCCGGCCCTGTACTGACGATTGGATTCAAAATGCGACAGGAACATCACGGGCATGGAAATTATATGTATACCAAATTTCATTAAAATCGGCAAGGTACCTTCAGACGAGTTGCGGTCACAAACTCAGGTCTTACGACCGACCGAGCGAGCGAGATACATACATCCAAGTATATGAGTTATATATATTTTTGGATTCAGGGCGAAAATATAAGAACTTTTTATTAAGATTTTTTTTCGATCCGAGCATGTTACAGACACACGACCAATTACTATAGCTCTTTTGTACTTACTGTACGGCGAGCTAAAAAAAAATAGTTACATTTCTATTTCCTTAGTTAGAATACATATTGATATTGTTTCAATGCAATCGTAAATACGATGTGAAATAAAATAAAGCAATATTGTCGAGTGACGGTCATTCCAGCAATTTTTCTAAATAACTTTTGTTCGAACATATCCATAATTAAAAATTATCAATAATTAACCTTTATAAATTACTGCAATTTGAATAAAACAAATTGGTATGGATATTTCTTTAAAGTGAGGTGAGATGATGAAAAATAATACAGCGTATGCAGTGTATTAGATTAGACAGATAAGTAACACCGCCAGCAAAAGTAGAACAGGTGATGATTCAAAGGAAGTTTGAAATGATTGAATGTACAGCGTCCAAAACGGAATGTACATAACAGAACATAAGATGGAAATTTATAGAAACAGAAACACAAGCAAAATAGTAGTGGTGTAATGACCTGTGCTATTATCGAAGCGACCTTTTCCTTGTCGACATTAACATGGATACGTTTGTTCTTGAGGTGGTGGGGGGTGTCTCTGCGTTGCAGACGATTGGTTCGGGCAACCTGCGACGAACATGGATCATCCACCCCCACCTCAAAGCTAACATGCCGCCTCAACGGTCCCTAAACATGCAAGTGCTCTTCGTTTGGTTGTACATATGAACATGCATATTTATTATTATCCTACTCATCATCTCATTTTTATCTCTTGCCCTTAAGAACGCTTCAAAAGTCACAATTTCTTATGAAATGCTATATTTTACTGCTGCAGATATTTGATTATTTTAAAATTCACTAGGTAAAATTTGGCAGGTCCCAACTTGGTAAGAATTTTATAAATTACGCATGGGTTTCGTTCTCCCTACGTCTAAGATTATGTGACAACGGTCAAACCAGACTGATTGTTGACCAAATTTTGTTCTTAAACTTTTTTATATGTCAGTTTTATGTAAATTAATACATTTCTTTAAAAAATTAACTATGTAGCAGCATACGGGTCGTGGATAATAAGTAATTAATTAAAATTATCTTTTATTACTCGATTGACTTTTAACATAATAAAATCCTTTTTTTTATATCATATATTATGGTTACATAATAATAACAAAATCATTATCTTCGCACCCTATTAATCCTATAACATTTTGCTACACACTCTCTTCTTACGTTAAAAGAGATGGGTAATCCTTAATGTTGGGCGCCAATTATGTAGCAGCATACGGGTCGTGGATAATAAGTAATTAATTAAAATTATCTTTTATTACTCGATTGACTTTTAACATAATAAAATCCTTTTTTTTTATATCATATATCATGGTCACATAATAATAACAAAATCATTATCTTCGCACCCTATTAATCCTATAACATTTTGCTACAACTCCGAAAAAATATTTATTTACGATACTAAACAGGCATTATGCCTAAATTACATAATTTCACACAAAACATAAAATTAATTTTGAAGAAAATAAATCAACTGCATTATTAAATTCCCAAATAAATATGGTGTAAATATAACCCGAAATAATTAAACGAACAATCATAACCAGAGAATATAACACAATAAAATTCATTTATGATCATTTCCTGTGACAACGCCAGTATTGCAGTGTTGTACGCCACATTAATTTCTAATTATCTACATACTAGTGATTTCAAATTTCCTACAAATTAAGTGCAGTATGTGTCATGTGTTGCTAATTTCCTAAACACCGTACGTCACTGGACTCATTTCAAAATTAACTTTCGATACAAATTTCTTGATACTATATTATGTACAGTGAATATATCCATACATGAATTCAAATGGACCTATCTTATTGTTTATGGAAGAATATGTTAGACGCATTTTACAATAATTTGAATATAAATCCGCATTTAGCTTGATAGCGTTAATATTAATTACTTATACTATAAAACCAATTAGTACAATGAGGTAGAAAAATCTAGCTTACCCCGTTGTAATCTGACGAATCCATGTCGGAGCGATCATCTTCGTCCTCTCGTTCGGAGTCACTGCTGAGGATGGTTCCGTTGTGGTGTACCACGGTCCCAGTCGCTGGTCTCGCGAGTGGTGTGTCCTCGTTACTCTCTTCAATGGACGGACTGTCCACACTGTTTAATGTCACGTACCTGTTCATAACCTGTTGAACAAAATAATGCCACATTTTAAAATACCACATATTATGAATTTTAGTAGAGCCAAATGTTACGATGCATTCAATTTTTTTTAAATTATTTTTATTAAACAGGATATTATTTGATTACGAGTTTTCTTTAACTAGTTATTTTAAAACGTGTAACCCTTTAAATAGGTCGTGCATTAAGAGTGATTTAGCGAGTTTTATTATTTGAGGTGATGTTGATGTATTTCTCTGGGGATGCACAGTATGAATATGTATAAATGAATGTGCGAAATGTTACTTATAGCCGGTTTCCAACTGACGCAGAAGCAAGATTCTGCGTCTGCGTCAAAATATAAAAGATAGAGAATACATCTTACGACTTCCAATAGCACGTACGTTCAGAAACGCAGACTCAGAATATAGATATTTTCATATTCTACGTTCACGTTTCTACTTTCAACCAATAGGAACACTTAATTAATAAACCGATAAATAAACCACTGACGTATTTTTAATAACTGTTATTTTAAAAACCCGTAAAATATAAAGTAATGTGAAAATTATAGTGATAATTTTCAGAAATAAGATGAATTTAGATCAACAATTAATATTGGCCGTGAAGTATTGTCTGTATTTATACGAAAAATCACATCCAGACTATAAATGCTAATATCAATGATGCCATTTAATAAACAAAATTTGTATTAAGAAAATGTGTAATTACTTTCTTTTACAGAGTAATAAGTAAGTATTGTAATCATGAAAAATTTCGAACTCGAGATTTCAGCGGATATACATGTTTTGACTTTCCCTGAATCGAATGTGACTATTTTCGGAATGACGTCTGTCTGTCTGTCTGTGTGTGTGTGTGTCTGTCTGTCTGTGAACGCTCTAGGGCCAAAACTGTCGAACGTAAAATTAAGAAACTTTAAACTTAAGACTTGTATATGCCCTAGATGTGCACCTCCTATTTTTCAAAAGAATATTCAAACCGGTAGTGCATGTTTACTCTATACATTTTTTGTTCTATCTCCAATATTACTAGAACGGCTACACTTACGGCAAAAATAGTTATGTTCATAATGAATGATATTAATATTTCGCACAACTTTTGTTTGAAAAGTTTCTTCATAATTTGTACCAGTTATGAGATAACTGCTACGAAAAAACTCAAATATCTTATTTACGTTGTCATAGTGATACCTACACTTGTGACAAATTTGATTATTACTTTCTTTTACAGAGTAATAAGTAAGTATAGGGATCACCAAAAAAATCGAACTCGAGATTTCAACGGATATACACGTTTTGAGCTTCCCTGAATCAAATGTGACTATTTTCGGAGTGACGTCTGTGTGTGTGTGCGTATGTGAACGCTCTAGAGCCGAAACTGTCCAACGTAAAATTATGAAACTTCAAACTTAAGACTTGTATATACCCTAGATGTGCACCTTCTATTTTTGAAAAGAATATTCAAACCGGTAGTGCATGTTTACTCTTTGCATTTTTTGTTCTATCTCCAATATCACTAGAACGGCTGCACTTACGACAAAAATAGTTATGTTCATAATGAATGATATTAATATTTCGCACAACTTTTGTTTGAAAAGTTTCTTCAATAAATGTACCAGTTACGAGAAAACCGCTACCGAAAATTTTAAGAATCTTGTTTACGCTGTCATGGATTCAAATGTAGCTTAATTAATCGGATCATCTGCGCCTGTCAATATTTCGACAAGAAAACAAAATGGTCTGAATTAGATAAATGACATTTCAGAATATTTCTGTAGAGAATTGTTTAGTTTTGATAGTTTGTACTTTAAAACCATTACAAATTGGTATTGGTATAATTTTCAACCCATTCATTTATATAAGGTAAGCTTGGTTTTCATATTGTTTCTGTTGGATTATTATTTCCTAATATTATATTCTTATAATCAATAAATATTGATGAAAACTACGTAAAAGAAAGTCCCGCGTTGGCCACAACCCATTTTTTTAAAATCGAATCAACCATGAGTTACATAATTTGGTTCTTGTTTATTGAAAACAAACAAGCATTACATTGACAGTTATCTATATGAATTAATATTTAAAATATTGATTTCTTATTAGAATAAATTGTATCAGGTAAATTATTATAGAATCAATTTATATTATATATTTGCTAACATAATTAAATAACAATTTCAGAGTTTTACTATGGAGGTTGACAGTTTAAGAGTGAATACGATAAGTTCATACTTCAAATACAGATCCATTATAAATTGGTATAATTATCCAGTTATTATTAAGTTATAGTAATTTAATTTGAATTTACATTTTATGTTGGTCAGCAAAAGATTTTGTTATTACTTAATAATAATAATAATTATCTGCGCCTGTTTTTGCCAGGAAAACAAAATAGACATTTCAGAGTATTCTTGTAGAGTATTGGTTAGTTTGACCGTTTGTTTAAGATTATATATATATATATATATATATATATATATATATATATATATATATATATATATATATATATATATATATATATATATATATATATATATATATATATATATATATATATATATATATATATATATATATATATATATATATATATATATATATATATATATATATATATATATATATATATATATATATATATATATATATATATATATATATATATATATATATATATATATATATATATATATATATATATATATATATATATATATATATATATATATATATATATATATATATATATATATATATATATATATATATATATATATATATATATATATATATATATATATATATATATATATATATATATATATATATATATATATATATATATATATATATATATATATATATATATATATATATATATATATATATATATATATATATATATATATATATATATATATATATATATATATATATATATATATATATATATATATATATTATATATATATATATATATATATATATATATATATATATATATATATATATATATATATATATATATATATATATATATATATATATATATATATATATATATATATATATATATATATATATATATATATATATATATATATATATATATATATATATATATATATATATATATATATATATATATATATATATATATATATATATATATATATATATATATATATATATATATATATATATATATATATATATATATATATATATATATATATATATATATATATATATATATATATATATATATATATATATATATATATATATATATATATATATATATATATATATATATATATATATATATATATATATATATATATATATATATATATATATATATATATATATATATATATATATATATATATATATATATATATATATATATATATATATATATATATATATATATATATATATATATATATATATATATATATATATATATATATATATATATATATATATATATATATATATATATATATATATATATATATAGCAGTTTGTTTGGGATATATATGTATATTATTATCTATCTATTGAAAACTACGTAAAAGAAAGTTGAGTGCAAGCCACTCCAGATATATTTTTTTTGTAAACTTAAATAGTACAATGTAATATTTAAAAAAAAATCAATAAATGTTAATTAGATTAAAACAAAAATCATAAAAAATGCCAATTTTTCATGCTTTTAAAAAATTGTATAAATGTTTTTTTATTCATTTTCTTATAGTTATATGTCTTAAGAATCATATAAAAAATAATAATTAAAAGCCGAATTCGACATATTTTTGAAGAAAAAAAGCAAAAACGAGTAGAGTGAAATCGATATTTTGCTCTACTTCGTACTTTTTCTGTTTATCATATTCTTGGTAACACCATACAGCGTAAAATATATATATATATATCGACAAGAAAACCTAGATAGTTCCAAAGAGTAATATTTTTTAATTTATTTGCTCCTGGATGCATCAGTTCCGAGAACTGTTCAACGTCGGTTTCTTTTTCTATTTTGACGTCTTCACCCACGACGACAGCCATATTAGTAAAAAAAAATTTTGTATTCTTCAAAGATGAATTAATAAACGTGTTAAAAGAGAAATTGTGTATAAGTTATTGTTTACGAGAAATAAATTAATGAAATTGACCCTGATTTTCGGGCTCAAAGGTGGCAACCCCCTTAACTAAAATATCGGCGTCTTTATTTATTACAGAACAGAGTTTTTGCTAAATTATCTTATCGACTTTAATTCACATGCTCAGGAATGTTCCAATTAACTGTGCATAAAGGATTGTTCACAGCGAAACAATTAGTAATTAAGCTTAGATAATTACAAATAATAATCTAGTTTGTATTATGACAAGCAATGTTAACATTCCAAGCAACACAATTTATGATAATTATTGTTGCTGTGAATGTTAACCTTGTATGTCATATAACAAACTGGAATTATTACTTATAATTTCTAAGCTTAATTACTAATTCTTTAGCTGTGAACAATCCTTAAGAGAGCAAAATTAACTGAACAATAATTCAAATTTTGCGGCCGAATACAGAAATTCACTTTTGTTTCCTGTATAAAATATATATTTTATCTATATCGATTTAAGAAAAAAAAAAAAACTATTTCGAATTGCAAGTTTAAAAATCTGCGGTGCCATGCACTGGACAATCTTGTATGTATAGTCAAGATATTTGTATTGATATTTTGTGATATATTAATATAGTTAAATTATGAAAATGAACGAATATTCCGTTAAGGCTGTCAATATTATTGTACTTTTGTTTTAAATTCTTTGCAAATATCATTAAATAATTTATCATGCTAATCATGAATACAATTAACAAATTTAAATAAATAATATTAATCATTAGCTTTGTTCGTTTGTCCTGCACTTATTGTTCAGTTCATGATTTCTCTCTCTTCCACTTATAATAAAGAAAAAGGATAGATTATGATCTGAGGAGATCATACAGGAGAAACGAACAAATCTATATAAAATATACACGTTTTTTGAGAATATTTTAACAAATTTCAAGAAAAATACAAAGCACTGAGCCTATTATTTATCGAATCATATAATTATTAAAGAATCAACCAACCTCTTTAAGCGCATCGTCATCTTCTTTGCTTGTTGTCGGATTAGAGAATGTGCTTTGCTCTGTTAAGATAACCGGATCTGGTGATTTAATAGCTTGCATTTTATCGACATCCGAATCTTCCATGGAGCTCGGTTTGGTTCCCTTTGCAAACAACTTGTGGGCTTTGGCTTTTAATTCCTTAGGATGCGGTGTATTTTGCCGAACGAACGGTGTCTGGAATACAAAAATTTGCGAACAATAGTTACATCACACAGACTTCTACACCAGCCGCATCACTGTAATTCATATCCTTTATTGAGCAGTTAATACTCAAGATTATAATACAACCACACTTAAATGGCAGGTAACTTATGAATGGCGTTTAATGGTATAAACTGCGACTGACTCATTGCGACAACCAGCGCAATCATAGGGGTCATGTTCGGATTATTATTATTAATGAATGAACGTACTTACGTTTAATTTGACCTCTAAGGTCAAGCAAGAACTACCGTAATTAGCAAAAAAGCAATATATATTATATAAAATAAAAAAAGATCAAATTCTTAGAAATATTTTATTTTTTATAAACAGACGCTAGATTGGAATTCAGAAATTTGAATATATAATATACATAATTTATATTTTGGAGTTGATTTTTTACAAACAATTTAATTATTATAATTCAGTTAAATTATGCACCAATGCCTTTAGCTCGCCGTATAACAATTGTATTTTTGTTTTGCTACAAAATAACTGTTCTAAAATATGATATTTAAAATTTTTTATATATATATATATATATATATATATATATATATATATATATATATATATATATATATTTCTAACAAAGTTGTTCTTCTAAGTAGTTAATATTTAGTTATGTATCTGCTTAGGAAGTTCTTCACAAGAAATTGTGAAAAAACTGTAGCTCAAAAATAAAATCAGTCGTCCGATACTTTTCTCAGTGACTTATGGCCGTTTTCAACTTGAAAATGAATATTTCCTAACGTAATATTTAATGGTGAAATTGGCCAAGAGTCATACACAAACAACAGTTTATTTACCAATAAATGCACAAAATAATAATGAACTACTAATTAAAATATTGCGAATGTATTTTAGCTAGAAAGCGCATTCACACTAATACATACCTATCAGTTACTGAAACATGATGAAATGAATAAATTATGTGAAGACTGGAACCGAAAATTACCAAAAACCAAAAGAAACCTTGCCATACCTGCACATTAATTGTATCAAAGTTTTCTATTTACTGGAATATCACCACATTATCAACTGTGACAAAAGCACTGTAGATGATATAAAACTGGTGGTAAATAATATTCATAAAATATTTGTAACATCACCATTTTAAATCTCGCACATATATTTTAACAGAAAATAGAACCACTTTGACAATATTAAAGTGAAGGACTGTACCATAAACATTGTTTATTATTACATATTCTACGTAACTTGCAATAACAAATAAATAAAAAATATTTATTAAGAACTTATATTACAGCATGTATGAACTACATAAATTATAATACATAAACAATAAAATTATACAATAATTTATTTAAAAATATTATTAATTAATATGTACACTTCAAGCAGACGAATATTTAGAATAAGGACATGCTTTATGAATACAAATAAACAAGAGTTTTCTGCGTCAGTGCCTGCAGCACGCTCTTGTTAGAAAATTATGGACTAATGTCAGTAAAAATGATTCGGAAATGGTATTTTTTACATAATTTATTAACAATTTTCATTATTTCAAGAAATTAGTGTTCCACTTTCAGATATTTAAAAAATGCTTTGATTTGTACAAAAAAAAAAAGTTAAATAACTATACCTATCCATAAAAAACTTTTTTTTTTAAGATTCTGAAATATGAGTCTGGCAGATGTTCACACATGCAAACAAAACATTCACACATACAGCACATTATATCGTTGGCCAGCACAAAATTTAACCATGTTTACCAAATTTATGATTCAGCTCGTATTCTTTAGTTATCTCTATAAAATGCATAATGTGAATGTACCCAGCTATTGTCGCGCGATGTAGACGTTCAATAAATTATTAATTTTCCATTATAATGCATAATTTGTTTGCAATATCGTATGTTATATGTGTAAATATTTGAATAAATACGTAATTGTTGCAAATTCTTGACATTATCAAAGAATCCCATTGTATTAAAAATAATTGTTTTACACACACAAATAATGAATATAACATATTATAAATTTATTTAACAAAAATAATTTGATTTCCCCAAAAATAATATTGAATCAAATATTACCCATATTTGGTATTATAAGTTTCAATATATTATGGTTTTACGAGAGTTAAGAGGCTACACCTGTTTATATCGCGTTCTCTGTCTAGCAATGGTAAATATCTTTTAATTTCCGGCATATTAAGCTTTATTATTTTAATTTTTTGTTAATGTATACGAAATTTCCCAAAATCAATATACTAAATACCATTTGTGTATAACGTATGAAAATCGATTTTGTGTTATCAAAAAATGTTGAACGACCGACCACTTAAGCTTTGTGTACAGTATGGACAGCGTGCTAAATATTTTTGAATATACATGAAATAAGTGAAGTGTGAAATATATGAAGAATGATCGTAAGAATGTGAATATGCTGGAAAAAAAATGTCTGGCACTCCGTTCTTGGATATTTGCATGCTGTAAGCGTTAAATTCTTGGAAGTATAAACATGTTTTTTTTATATATTTTCATATATTGTGAAAGAAATACACGTGCAAGCACATTCAAAATAGATGAACCATATATATTCTACAGCTTTCAATCATTTGCTATGGTCAATTTAGTTATGTAAATTTCTGTTTTAATTCCAAAAACAGAACTTGTGTTAGTAAAGTAATAATTATCGAATATCGAAGGTTAAGCAGCGCCACACTAGATTTGTATAATGACAACCAACGGCATTATTTGTTAAATATTCAAATGTATACAGTCTGTTTAAGAAAATATTTTGTGTAATAGATACATTTATAAATATATATTACGTACTAAATAAACGGAGTGTCCACTTTTCTTTGTTTTTTATACAGGAAATACAATGGAACAATTTTAGTTCCAAATAAGAAGTGTGGGGTTAAATTACTTTTCAAATATAGTCTCTTGGAAAAAAATACACTTTACATAATACACTGTAAACACTAAAATCACACTGTAATGCCGACTTTATACAGAGAAAATTTAATTTTAATTTAAGAAGTTAAAATGCGGATTATCCTGTAAACATTTATATAAATTTAATTTTAAAATTAATTTAACCAACTTTTAACTTTTTGTTCACTTCTCTTTAAAAGCGTAGTGCGAATTCTGGTTTTCCTGTTCAGTTCCACAGACAAATGACAGTAATCAGCGATTCTAGATTATCATTGTGTTTTGCTTATTTACTTTGTCTATTGGAATAGAAATAATGGATTCCGAAGCTGAATAAATAACATTGCATTTCTTGATAATACACGAGGAAATATACACACTATTGTTATGGAACAGTGTTACCAAATTAAAGAATTATATATTCTACTCCTAACTATAATAAATACTACTTCGTCAAAGCGAATACTATAGGTTAATATGTTTAAAATTCTTCTAAACATGGGAATTTATTAAATATAAATTACCTCTGTCAAATTCGTAATAAACAATATCTATTAAATTAAGAAAATTCTACACAACTAGCAACACTGGTTATGAATTATGGTGACCGCAGTAGGAACAAATTGTCTAAGCAGACGCACTGCGTTTGCGTAAATATTTTTGTATACATTCGTTGCGTAATTTTTCTGAAATTAAATTTTCTTTGTATAAAGTCCGCATAAGAAATAAAAACATAAAATTAAACA
The DNA here is from genome assembly GCA_933228885.1 of Leistus spinibarbis. Taxonomy (NCBI): domain Eukaryota; kingdom Metazoa; phylum Arthropoda; class Insecta; order Coleoptera; family Carabidae; genus Leistus; species Leistus spinibarbis. Next base: position 7,464,643 of record OW121796.1, on the reverse strand, counting down.
TCATTTGTAAGTCTCTCATAGAGTATTGAGAGCTAATACACCAGCACATTCCTTAAAATAATGGCTCTCTGATTTCCACCTCCGAGTGAAGTACGAAATATCTATTCATCCGCCTAACTCGTTTATACAGAGTGTTCAAAATCGAACGAACTACACCAAAATTAATACAACCAATTGTGGTGCTCACCTCTTTGCTGGTGGGGTCTACGTCATCGTGAAATTTAACCGAATGCGTCCGAGAAGCTTCTCGCTCCTCCCACCCGTCATCGTCGTCATCGGACACCTGGTGGCGATCTGGTGAAGCACGCGTTGTTAAATTATTTTCTTGCAAACGCAAACCAGTGTCACTAAATTTTACATCACAACGATACAAGCGGCCATCATATAAAGCGTCTGTACAGAAAAAGAAACAGAGAAACACATAGATAAAGCTAGCCACACACAACAAGACAGACAAAGATGCATAGTAGTGATCTGCAGAGATAAAAACAAAGAGTTATTGATATTTTGAGCAAAAACCACAGGCTAGTTTAAAACTCGTGCACAGATGCGCAGCGTGTACCTGAAATATAAACAATAAAAACCCAAAAACACTGTGAAGAAACAAATACTTATTAATACACACATTTTACAAAATATAGTACAATCATCAAAACCAGTACATTCTTCGATGTGTGGATGAGATCAGGAGTGCAGTCTTTTGTATATCATATACAGAATCATATACAGAATTCAGTCCAGTCCTTACCGATCTATCTGTATAATTCCCTTGTGTTTATGTGAATTTAATCATCCATGATACACCATAGAAATAAAGTATTTCCCATACATATATGCATAATTTTTATTTTTATTAAAATTATAGCGTACGCGAACAGTGAGACAGTTTCATTGAATTGAATTGTTACATTCTATTCTGTATTGTTCGTCAATGAATCAATAACAATATAATTTTTTCTCTTCATAAATCAGTATTATAAATGTACTTACTGCTTCTATTTTGTATTTGAATAAATTCAATGCACATAAATAACATCACAACTACTTTAATTTTGACATATCAAAACGTAGCATATGTTTTACTAAATAACCAGTAGCGATATTAGACTTTGAATTTTGTAGTAGCACAGCATATTTTAAAAGTGATAAATGGCCATATGTTAAAATATAAATAGGTCAGTTTTCGCGATGTTTTGGCGCATAATAAAATAATTCAATTTTTTTAGTGGCTTAGACTATTTTCTCAATGGCCGAGTCACTGTTAAAAAAATGTGGCCCCGCCACTAGTAGTAATCATTGAAACTTATAAACACAGCGTTGTCCACATACATTTATTCACACAAACATCTGGGTTTTATATATATATATATATATATATATATATATAAAATATATATATATATATATATATATATATATATATATATATATATATATATAAAATATATATATATATATATATATATATATATATATATATATATATATATATATATAAAATATATATATATATATATATATATATATATATATATATATATATATATATATATATAATATATATATATATATATATATAAAATATATATATATATATATATATATATATATATATATATATATATATATATATACAAATTATTATCGACGTTTTGGCAATGTCAAAAACACTGCATTCCTGATCTCAGTTACACAACGAATTGATCTTTACAAAAGATATATTTTAACTCTTTTAAGTATATTCTAATTGGCTAAGAAAAAAAATATAATATACGCTCAAGGTCGCACTATAAGAGCTACAGGTAGAAATGTAACGAAACAAATGCCTCGGTATTGTACACATAATTGAAAAATAGAAGGAATTTACATGTTTTTTCAAATATCTGAATATATATATATATATATATATATATATATATATATATATATATATATATATATATATATATATATATCGGTGCTGATGTAACATACAGTGAGATGCATGGTATGTTTTCTTGGTATAAACAGTATTTCAAATTTATGTAAACAAGACGATCAAGGAATATCAGTTACTTTCTAATCCAGTAACTTTAAATAAAATATCAAACGGTGGAATTTTTGCATAAAATATGACAAAATCTCTTGGATAAGAATAATAAAATAATTACTTGATAATTCTTTTCGACTTGAACTGTAGCTTTATAACGGTAAATTACGAGGAATCATTTAAATAAGTTGAGCAACTATAGATAGTAAATTATATTTCCCATATGCTGACGCTATGAGCTATATTCTTCACGGGAGATATGGTTTTAGATTTTTTAAATCTTATATTTGCGACAATAACCGAAATGAATTATTTGTCACGAATGCGTATTTGTTTTGTAGTATAATATAAATTGTTTTTATATAGCTCTATTTTGTCTATGTTAATAAAACAGTTTAAAACATATTTTATTCTAACTAAACTAAACTAAATAGATCAAAAACCAATTCAAACAAAAATGCACGGTTTTCAGATCATGTTCGTGCAATTTTCCAACCAATCCAAAATTTCACAAGACAAAGTGCAACAAAAACTGTTAATTAACTTTATTGATAAATAAATAAACTTGCCAATTTGATTATCTTGTTGGTCGAGTTGTGGTAGTAGAAAACATGTGAGGACTTGTTCTTTTGTTTCTTCATCAATATCGGTTTGGAATGTTAGCATTGGCTGAGCCTGTTTTTCGGATAGCCATACGGCTTTCAAATTTAAGTGGACTAGCGAAAATGGCAAATATTGCAGTCTGGAAATTGTTTAATCATTTCGATAATTATATAGTATGAGTTATGCGAATAAATTGCGCTGTTTTTATTTTCGAAATAGATAAAAACAATGTGTTGAATAAATTAAGAATATATATATATATATATATATATATATATATATATATATATATATATATATATATATTTAAAAATAAATAAACTGCACTATTCGTAATCGAGAAAATCGTTGGATATGCTGATGCACGCTGTAAGAGGTGCTGACATCTAATATTTGTTGGATATATACGACGCGAGTGTTTATTATGTTATTATGGGCGTGCAAATTTGTTTACAACACATTCCAGCAGAAAGTATTATATTTTCTGAATCACGGTAAAAAAAAAACACACTTTTAAAATGTATTACGTTGATTGACAAGAACTGTTATCACACAAACATGGTTTCTATTCGAGGCGAATTATATGTGAATTTTTCTCCGCTAGATATCAATGAATCTCGATCGCGAATAGTAATATTATAACGTAAATGTGTAATAGCTAGCGACAAATCGTAGATTAAACCAAATTTAATAAAGCTGAAACTAAAATTTCGCTATTTACTGGAATCTAATTCAACCCATGAACTCTTGAAGTATCCCTTTATAAACAAAACAATCTTCGATTATAATCAAGTATAAAATTATGAATCATACTCTCATAATAACTTTGAAATTGTTCAAATTGATTTGTTTTTAATATAATAGAGATGAACTAATAGTTTTTGTATATATTTAAGTTTACTAACCGATTTCCTGAAACATCTAATACATGTAACGCGGTGCAGTTACCAACTTCTGTTGGTATATACTGAAGTTTGTTGTCCCTGAGTGAGAGTACCCCCAACTGTGCGAGTCTTCCAATTTCAACTGGTAAACTTTGTAAGCTATTTCGATCTACGTTTAAATTCGTCAGTTTTACAAGTTGACCTATTGAAATAGGCAACTCGATCAAGAAATTCTCCGTTAGAATTAACTCTTGCAATGATTCGCATCTGTAAAGGAAAAAGAAACACAAAGAAATAATTCCTGGTTGCGATTGTTTTAGCCAAAAGTGTTGAGTAGAAAAATGGGAATAGGACAACATTACGTCTAGAGATGAAGTCTGCAGACTGGATGTGTTAATTTAATTCGAGTAATTACCATACAAACTGAATGAAGAAGTATGAATAACTCACTTTCCAATGTTGGGGTTTAGCGTTGTCAAACGATTCTGGTCAACTTTTAAAATGGTTAATTTACATAGATTGCCCAACCCGTTGGGCAGAGATTCGATTAGATTTTGTGATAAATGCAAGTCAACCAGATTAGTAAGACCGCCGATTTCTTCAGGGATATCTTCGAGTCGATTCTCTGATATGTCCAAATACGCGAGTTTATGTAAGTGTCCTATTTCAGAAGGCAAATGTTGTAATTGGTTATGGTCCAACCATAGTTCTTGCAGTGCTGGCAATTTCCCTATATGATGCGGCTATGAACAATAACAAAGGTTAATTACATTCGTTTATACGTCAAAGTTATACGATCTATTCTTATATAAACAGTTTTGGTTCTGCAGAAATGACGTTTTAGCTCGCCGTACGAAGTACTGAAGATCTAAAGCACACGATATTGATTATACGGCAAGCTGACTGCATTATTGCCTTGCTTGTTCTAATTTAGGTCGCTAATTAAAATGATTCTGTTTTCAAGGTAGAAGTATTTAGTTATTTAAAGATTATTTTTGAAAACAAATACTTTTAGTGAGCTATCGATAATAGATGTGATAATTAAACAAGTACTATAATGATTTAAATTATGTATTCTAAAATTCTAAGCAAACTGGTGACAATTTATGCGACCGTAATATAAATTGCATACATTTAAAAGTTCATTTGTGTTTAACCACATATTCAAAGCAATAATTAATTTCGCCGAACCAAATTTGTTTACAGTATAAGTTCAAATATCTCAAAATGAGACTTACTAGGATTTCAATCTCATTATCACCTAAGTCCAATCTCTCTAGTTTGGTCAGTTGGGAGAGTGAATCGGGCAATGATCTCAGGAGATTTTCTCTAAGCTCTAGCGATTGCAACGACGTTAAATTACCGAAATCGGACGGAAGATTGGTGAGCGACATATCGTTAAGCCCGAGTACCGACAGGTTTCGTAACTGGACGAAACCGGGCGGTAGTCGAGGTATGGGATTGCTACTGAAATCGGCCACCTGAAGGTTGCGCAGGTTCTTGATATTATCCGGGATGTCGGGGATATCTAAAACAAACAAACAAAACATTGTTTTTAATTCGTTTATATATAAAACTACTATTACCAGTCATCGAACACGCATCAGTGAACTACTAACAAGTCTATATCAACCAAATCATTATATATTTATATAATATATAATAATATGTTCGCTTCATTATTTGCTGTATAATAATACATGAGTATTATTATTTGATAAATAATACAGTTTCATTCCAATAAGGACACAAATTTTACAAGCGCCATCCGTATGAACCATGATGTAAAAATCATACCTACGTCGAACGTTTTTATGTGAACATGTAACTGATGGTTACTGTTCACGAGTTCGCATATTTGAGTGTAATGTGGATTAAAGAAATGAAGTACACACAAAAATTAAATTAAATATAATTGAACTAATAAAACATTAATTAAACTCAGATAAAATATAAATTAATAATCACAGAGTTATATTAATTAAAGTTAAACAAAACCAACAAAAGGTTTAAATACATTGAACAAATTGCAAAAATACTTTAAAGTCAACATGAATAGTTTTAAATCTCGCAAAGCTAAACGCAAAAATATTCAAAGTAAAAATGATTTAAATCAAACAAAACTATCTTTAGTTTCACAAGACTAAAACCAAAAATATTCAAAGTTTTAAATCATACAAAAATTACTTCACAAATGTTTCAATAAAAAATTACTCTGTTCCCAAAATATTCTAAGTTCATAAACGCGAAAAACCAAAAATTACTCCACAAAAGATTACTTAAAAAATATTTTAAGTCTGAACAATTATACACTATGTGTACGATACACGAACCAACTTCCTATTTCTGCGTTAAACTCCTGCTATTATATCTAAAATCAGCCACCCACTGGGTGAAAATATACCGCATTCACATCTCGAGAACCCTAGTGCATTAGCAACTCGCTCAAACTGGTGCGTAACCCTGAGGCTGAGACTGGCTCTAATCTTCCAAACAGATAATATCTAAGCAATAGTAAACTGTTACTTCTTCCGGGTAAGATATTGTTCTTGTAAAACAACAGTTTTGGCTCTAGAGCGTTCACACATAAGCACAGATACACATCTCGAAAATATTCAATGTGAATTTCCGTTAAAATATCGAGAATACTTCCATTTAGACTTCGTCCAAGAAAGTAAAAATCAGTCGATGCGTGAATAATAAATTATTTTATAAAAACGATTGAAAATGTAATAAAATTCGTATGAGTGGAAGATCCATAAGTAACATAACGTGTGCCTATGTATGTTATTAAAGGATCGTTGACCCGTATCATTCAAACTGGAAATCACTAGAGAATCTCCAGTTCAGTTGACGTACCATCCATGCAACACATAAACAGACTAAGAGGATAGAGAGTCTAGTTATTATAAAACCAAGGGCAGTTGGTCGTCGTCACTGCTTTTATTTTTAACATATATGAGTGTTATTTTCCCTGCGGCTATGGTGTTGTTCAGATTAATGACTTTTACTTATAAAACATCCAACATTCATTCTCCCGTTTCACTAGGATGAGTTCCGTTGTGTTTGTCTGCATCGTGCGACCGTTGTTTGTAAACAGTTCTGATGAATTTTCGCAAAATCGCACAGAAAATATCAAGCGCGAATATTGGATGAAAAATGCTGGACTTTCTTATACTTCCCACTATCTATTTAATATAAAATGGCTATATTTTATTTTAAATCATTCTGTTTTTTTAAATTCCTGTAAAACAATATCAATATGTGTGGTAACATTGCTATTTGTAAAGTCGACCTTTCTGTAAATGGTACATTTATCGAAAAAGGTTTTCAAACAATAGTTGCTTTAACTATTATAAGATTAACCTTTTTTAATTCGTGTCGATTTCGAGACACTTTAAAAATGAGACGAGTAAACAAGCACTTCCGGTTGAATAATCGTTTCAAAAATAGGGGTTTTCTATCTATACATATTTTAAACTCAAAGCATCATATTTGTTTTATGGTACACACAAATACAGAGTGACAGACACACACACACACAGACGTCATATGGGCACATAGCATAACATATAGCCCTACTTAAGTGCCAACACCGATTCTTGCATAGTTATATTTGTATGCCGTATAATTTAAATACCGTTTGGTGAATAGAATATTTTAATATAAAATAAAAATAGTCCCACACTTCCTCTATGATTTAAGTCCCGCTATAATAAACGGATTCATTGTTCACTTCCTTGCTTCATTGCATTCTGCACGACTGTGTATTTCTAATTGCCTACCAATATTATTGTTAGCTCGTCGTACAGAATGTTCAAAAGAGCTATAGTGATCGGTCTGTCTCGTCGCTCTGAATCCAAAAATATATATAACTCATATACTTGGATGTATGTATTTCGCTCGCTCTGTCAGTCGTAGGACCTAAGTTTGTGACCGCAAATACTCTGAAGGTACCGGGGCGATAATAACGAAATTTATTATACATATTATATGGGTACACAAGAAGCTTCTGTCGCATTTTAAATCCAATCGTTTGTACAAGTCCAGAAAAATAGGACCCTAACATATAAAATAATTTCTTAACTACGAGGAACTTTAATTTATTTACATTATACCAAAGAAATTAAATTATTTGAATTATTAGATACAAGATCAAATACAGGCACAATGTTTTACAAACATTTTTGAACATACTAAAATGGCTACCAGTATCTACAGAAAGCAACATAGTTTAATAAAACTGTTAGATACATAGTTTCAGAGATATCTACGGATCCCTATTCAATAGCCAACAAGCAGACAAATACAGTGAATGACTGTCTACCATCAATCCGTAACTGCAAGAATTTATTCGCTTTAATATCCGTATCCTTTCACTTACAGCGAAAATACTTGCTAACTGTAAATCAACCCAAGCAAACTTCGCTGCCATTCACCTGCTGGTACCGTTAGAAATGCACTGTGAAGATATGCTGTTACAGAACAATTATTATTACATCGGTCGTATAAACTGTCCTTTGTTTATCCCTTTATTTCCCCTAATGTTATTATTTACTTATTTTAAGACATTTTCAGCAAGTGGGTTTGGCTGAACACTGGCATATGAAACTTGTTCACTGTATGTGTAATTACGCTTGTTTATGTTGATATTTTGATAAGTATAATTAGTAATAAGATTAGATTGTAGGTATGATAATCTACAATTTATCTTGGCGAATTTATTTTGTTATTATACTTGAATGAAATTCCATTGATATGAATCATTTTATAACGAAATGAATTCTAAACGTAATATAATTTCCCATAAGAACGTATTCTTTTTTATACAACAAAATAGTTTATTGTTTCATTAAGGTTGATCACCTACTACATCAAACAATGAAAATATTTATGATAATTTGATAATAAAATCTACAAAAAATGTCTTTATATCTTAAACATTTTTTCAGATTATGAACCCAAAGACCATTATAATTAAAAACTATTATTTTTAAATTGAAAATATACGCATAGGCGGAATGGGAGGTAAGTAAGGCATAGGTGTATATAATATGCGGCTACAGATAACAATTTCAATGTAAAACTATAGGAAGTTCTTTCCTCACTCTTCACCTCTAACCATCACGGGTGATAAAATATATTTCCATCGAATGATTTCGTTGTGCCAGCACGCCATCTTAATAGCACGACTCGCTATTGAGAGATATATGTATGTTATTTATAATTAAAAGTGTTTCTATGTACTAGCTATAGGAGTCGATTTATTTTCCATTAGTAGTCTATGAAAGAACATGGTTCGATTAACCTAGTTAGTGCAGGGATTATATAAAATCATGGATATATCGAAGAGCGAAAACTTATGTCACTGTTGGTGCTAAAGCATTCGGTAGTATGTCTGTAACATTCTCGGATCAAAAAATCTCCTTAACAAATAGTGTTTGTCTCGTCGCCCTGAATCCAATAATATATATAACTTACATACTTGGATGTTAGTCGTCGCTTGCTCGTAAGACCAAATTTTGTGCCCTATACTCCTCTGAAGGTGCCGAAGCGATTTGAACCACTTCTTATTTGGCATCCCATTGAAATCCGTTCGCAGTTTAAATCCAATCGCATGTATACTTCCCGAGTTATAGGGCCCCAAAATGTGGGACCCCCTTTAATACTAATAAAACCTCCAAAAATTCTAAGATATTTTATATCTATAAAATTTTTTCATATTGTTAACCCGAAAACCATAAAAAATTATTAAATATTATAATTTTTTATTTTAAAATATGCACTAAATTTATTTTTTATCAAAATAATCTAAAAAAAATTGTAAACCTTTTTTTCAAATTGTTAACCAAAATGCCATACTTAAAAACGCATATATTACTTATAAGGCGAGCTGGACGCATAGGTGCGTTGTACCTAAGCTTGTTTTATGCCCTGTAGGTTAATAATGTGATATAATCTTGTAGATATAAAATATCTTAGTATTTTTTGGTAGAACACATTGCAAACAAAACACATCTTTTTAATATAAGAATCAGTATTTCTCTAATTCGTTCCGTTTCCGAAATAGCAAAAAGCAGGAAGAATAAACCTTTACTACCGGTTTAGATTTTGTATAAAATAAAAAATATAAGGTTTTCTACTTCTTTTTTAAATTTAAAGTTTCATATTTATATGTTCAACAGTTTTGCTCAAAACGACTATTTCCGTTAAAATCACGAGTAATATATAGTAGCCTCCCGTATAACGCGAGTTCCTACAACGCGCTAAAAATATTGGGACGACTATGGGACGCGATTCTCGTACAACACGCAATATAACAAAATGCAGGAATATTCCCCGTTTACTTTAATGGAGCATAGCTCTCCATCACTAACATCATATTTATATTATCCGTGTTATACGAGGAAAATTCTCGTATAACACGATTAACCGCGTTATACTGGTGTCTACATACATATTTCGACTCAGTAACCTGAAGAATATCGCATATAATAATATTTTGTATCAAGATTCTTCTTGGATACATTTGGGTGAATAATTGAATTTCGAAGCAATTTTCACACAAAGGTTCTGATTCATTCTGGTACAAACACACACAATATAAATTACTTATTAATACAATTCATCGTGAATATTAATTTGCATATCAGTTAAAAAATGACGAGCCGCCACTGTATCTGTGTATTGCGATGGGAATGAAACAAGTCGCACACAGCCCTGTAAACGCTTTTAATAACATTCGATAACATACTCTCTAGTTGACAGTTGGATAATCAAATATACAAAACCCAGCGAACCATAATGTAATACAGTGTATGCAGACGCCTCTGATGGCCCAGCCCTAGTCAGTGGAACGTATACTGAACCATTAATTACTTTTCGTGTTGATCCAAGTATTAAAATAGTGTTAGCGCTCAGTTTAGTACCTGCGTCATAGCTCAAAAATTATTCATTTCACTCACAGATGCTAATTATTTCAGACTGTAAATTAATAAGTATAATAAACTATTATACTCTGTTTAATGAACAGACTCCGTAATTCAATTTTTGGGTGAAGCTTTAATTGCGCAGAGTACGCGCAAAACAATGACGGACTGCGTAATTTCGACCGGCATCCCTATCGGTATGTCGAGCTCTTACTGAATCTGTTCATTAAACAGAGTATAGAGCAAGTAGGGGTTTCATAATGGGTCTATTTTGCTAATAAACCAATGTACGCAGTATAAACTATCTTGCTCAGTAGGTATCTCCAACAACCAAATAATTTTTTTGTTCATTTCACCACTAGTTAAAATAATCTTAATTACTAATTGGCAATGGTTACATTTTACACCGATTCGATTTGCGGTAGTTCGATTAGGAACGTAAGTGCGGCGGCATAAACCCATTGGTGCCTACCTGCAAAACCGAATAATCTGGTAGGCGTATACTTCATTTTATAATCTAGCCACGTGTACAGTAACACAATTATTATCGGCGGTACGGGGGAATAAACAAGGTGACTCTTGTGTGTTTACATTCCATATGCATGACATCAACGTCCGCACATTCTATGACGTCACAATAATTCATAATCGATGGAACAATGAGAGAATCACGCACAGAATTATACTATACCTAATGTATCCTAGCTAATAAGTCGAACGTGCAACTTAATTATACTACATAATATTATTGTATACGCAGAAGCGACACCCTTCCAAAATCGCACTGAAAAATACCGCTTTAGGGTAAAGCTAGATATTATAAATTGTGAATTGGGGTATGCAAGGCACATGCGATGGCGTACGATAAATTAATTGTTTTATTGATTATTAAAATTTTCCAAATTATCTTTATACTCTTATACGTAATGTATAAAAGAAAGTATTGTGATCACAAAAATATCTACTTTGAAATATAAAAGGAAAACACAGCTTTGAGGCTCCTGCATCAATTTTGAGTGTTACCGTTGAAATCTCGACTTATTACTGCAGTTTGTTGTAGTTATACATGTAGATTTAGATACTGTTGCACTCTAAAACAAGCTTAGGTACAATGCACCTATGCGTCCAGCTCGCGACGAACATCCCAGTATATAAGTTATATATATTTTTGGGTTCAGGGCGACGATACAAACACTTTTTGTTAATGAAATTCTTTGATCCGAGAATGCTATAGACACACGACTGAATGCATTAGCTTCTTCGGTACTTCGTACGGCGAGCTAAAATGGAATACACTTTTTATTAAATCAAAATTGCAGATTTTTTTACAAACAATTCTGGAATTCAATTCCATGTGCACTCAGCTTTTTGTAAAACAATTCTTTCACCATGTATTCTCAATAATAGCATTAAATTGGTTCAATGACAACGTTGATTGATCTAGATCGGTTCTAAATAAAAATCAAATTACTGACTACATAAACGAATATTTCATTAAAAATGTGTTCATGTATTTAAGCAGGAAAACACTTTTTATGAAAGAAAAATTGCTGATTTTTTTACAAACATGCCTGAATTCAATTCCATGTGCACTCAGCTTTTAATTAACAAGATTGGGTACGCGTAAAACGAACCAACGCGTAGAACTCGCATTAGGTAAAATATGCGTTGCGAGCAGTTGTTTTTAATTATTATGGCCTTTTGGCTAACAATTTGAAAAAATGTTATAGATATAAATAGTCTTAGTAGAATATTTTGATAAAATAAAATTTTTAGTGCATATTTTAAAATTCAAAATGATTATATTTAATAATCTATTTGTGTTAAACAGTGCATTATTTATATTTTGTTTATCTGTCAATTATTTTTCCAGACATAGTTAATACGATAATTTAAAAAAATATTCTCGTAACTGGTACATTTTTTTGTAGAAACTTTTCAACAACAAAAGTTGTGTGGAATATGAATATCTTTCATTATGAACATAACTACTTTTGTCATAAGTGCAGCCGTTTTAGTGATATTGGAGATAGAAAAAAAACTGCATATAGTAAGTATGCACTTCCGGTTTGCATATTCTTTTCAAAATTAGAAGGTGCATATCTACAAGTCTTAAGTTTGGAGTTTTGGCTCTAGAGACACAGACGTCATTCCGAAAATAATCACATTCGATTCAGGGAAGGTCAAAACGGGTTTATACGTTGAAATCTCGAGTACGAAAATGTTCACAATTACAATACTTACATATTACTTCGTAAAAGAAAGTAAAAATTGACAAATTCAATCGCTTTTAGCTTTTTTGGTGACATACCGTATATGTTTATTATAAGATACATTTCACTGTTCACTTCATTCTAATATTAGTATCGTGTTTAAAATAAGTATTCGAATTCTTTTCTAGTATAAATATTAGCATAATATACATTCTGTTATTTGTTGTTTTACGAACGAATTATTCAAAACATACATCTGAATTTTGAAAATATTTATTTTGGAAAGTATTAAATTTAAATTTTACTATGTTTTAATTACTTATAACAATTAAAGCTCTGAGCCGAATTTTGTTTTATCGAATATTTGCTAATCTAGTATGAAACTTGGTTAGGAACTAGTTTGCGAAAAAGTATGGAACTTGAATACTGTTTTTGTACAAGTTTGCATCCAAGGAGCTAGTTTGAAGATTGGAACTAATATCTAGACGAAATAAAGGCAAACTTTAAACTTAGGCCAAAAAGGCCAAAAAGGAATGCTGTGTTTAATAAAGTGTATGGATCGAGATGGATGGTTTGTATTTGATGACGGTCTAATTAAGCGTTGGTTTGTGATGTGACAACAAACTATAACCGGAAGCCCGCTTCGCTCACACTGGACTTACCCAACAAAACATGATCGTTCATTTGAAATCTATTCATATTACGATAATAAAACGTGAACTGTAAAATGAAGGCGTATTTTACATTTATCACACATAACTTTAAGCATTTTATATATATATATATATTTATATATATATATATATATATATATATATATATATATATATATATATATATATATATATATATATATATATATATATATATATATATATATATATATATATATATATATATATATATATATATATATATATATATATATATATATATATATATATATATATATATATATATATATATATATATATATATATATATATATATATATATATATATATATATATATATATATATATATATATATATATATATATATATATATATATATATATATATATATATATATATATATATATATATATATATATATATATATATATATATATATATATATATATATATATATATATATATATATATATATATATATATATATATATATATATATATATATATATATATATATATATATATATATATATATATATATATATATATATATATATATATATATATATATATATATATATATATATATATATATATATATATATATATATATATATATATATATATATATATATATATATATATATATATATATATATATATATATATATATATATATATATATATATATATATATATATATATATATATATATATATATATATATATATATATATATATATATATATATATATATATATATATATATATATATATATATATATATATATATATATATATATATATATATATATATATATATATATACTGCACTAGGTAGCGAAAAATTCGTATAAAAATAATCATGATGTCATGTTTATCATTAAATATTTATCAGGGCTAAATGATTAGTTAAAACACGGAAAAACGACAAAGGAAATAAATTGTACGTAAAAGTGATTTTATACTAATAAATGGTTGCAACTAACTGTAAGTAAATACTGCAATTTTTATTCTCTTATACGAAAGTATATAATGTTTATATTGAAGATTTTAACAGAAATGTTTTGGCCATTCCTGAATAGAATCTTATAATTTTCGGACTGACGTTTGTGTATGTCTACTACTTCGAAAATAATGAAATTTATTTGGTATTTATAACTCGTCTGGAGAATAATTACGAAAACTTGAACGTAGAATTACGTATATTATTTTGATCAAGGTCATTTTAAATCAAATAGATGATGTAACATCATTTAAAAAATAACATGATTTTCCTTCCAACTACAACAATACAAACATTCAAATGTATCGAATATTACGACTTTGTTTTCACATATTATAACAATCTTATTAAAAATGTATAGAGAATAGACAAACATAATTAAATATATAATTTAAAACAAAGAATAATGAAATTGAGTACACCTAATTTATAATTAAATAAACCGAAACGTCAGCGGTTTTAAAATGCTTTAATTGGGATGATGCATACTTTTGCTATGGCGAAAAGAGCATATTATTAGGATACTAGGTTTACCCGTGGGCACCATGTGCCCATATTGTATACAGAATACAGTTCACTCCTCACCGATCCATCTGCCTAATTGAATAATTTAACGGGTCGCCACCCAATTTTTTTGTAAATCATGGTTACACAAATACACGATATTGCCTAGTGAGAAACCATCAGGTACGTCTAGTTCTTTTTGAATACACAGTTTTGGAGATAAAAAATAAAAACGGCCTATTTTGGAGTATTTTTTAATCTTCCAAACTGTACTAATAAAATAATTATATTTTACACATTTTTTATGTAATTACGCATCGCATATTATAATTTTAATGTAAATTCTCTCAGCTTATTCAGATAGGCACCGGAGTTCATTTAATAGGTATATTTATGTTACTCACCATTTCTAGAAACGTCGAGTTCGACCAAATTTTCAAAATTTTGGATATCCGGTGGTAACCTGTGTATTTCATTGTCGCTGAGCCCTAATTTTCTTAGCCGGTGTAAACGAAAAAAATTCTGAAAATAAACACATTTTTATAATTACTGTTCTAATGTAAACCTCGTTGTAGACGCACATATGTTGTAAAAATTTACATAAGTATCCAATTTGTTAGTAAAAAGGAAATACACAAAAATATTATAATTTTTTTAACACAAACAATGCTAATTTAATAGAGATATAATCATTCCATAAACACCCGCGGGAACTTTTATTTCTGATTTATTGTAAATGTAAAATCGTTTTCCTTTTAACACCGAGATCAGCACCGAGTTGATTAACGCTCAATTCAAAATCTAATGTAAATATTTTTTTATTACGTTAGTATTAAGTATTTTACATTTACATCGGTTTTGCGTTATTTTTAATATCGTTTTGATGTTTAATTGTAATTTGTGTTTGTTTATTGTGGTAACTATATTCTTATACTCAATTCAAGTGGTTTTCAAGACTATTTCATTGTACTTCAGTTTCAATTTTTATATTTTTATTATTATTATTATTCAAAACTAAGATTATTATATGTCTCAAGTGGTTTTCAAGACTATTTCATTGTACTTCAGTTTCAATTTTTATATTTTTATTATTATTATTCTAAACAAAGATTATATGTCTCAAGTGGTTTTCAAGACTATTTCATTGTACTTCAGTTTCAATTTTTATATTTTTATTATTCTAAACTAAGATTATATGTCATAAATGCTTGCGAATTTAACGTTTGATTTTAGTAGTGTAAACGTGTTCACACATGACGTCATCAATCTAGTGTCTTTTGACTAGGACGCAAGTAGCACAATATTTATAAAATAAATTACTCTAAATTTTATTTTTTAATATTTGATCTTTTATACTTTTATTCATACATATTTAACAATGGGGAAATTCGATAAGTACATCCTAATAAAAAAAAAAAAACGATATTTTGAACTGAATGTGCAAAATAAATAGCAAAACCTACACTTTGATGTTTCAATATTCAAAATATATTACATTGCCCACTTCATCCACTTGCCCATTCAATTAATTGAAGTAGTGTGTAGAAAAAAACTTTAATAATAAAATACTATATACGAATATTTACTGTTATTTGTATTAATAAAAAGCTGAAGTGGTCTGTACTCGACTTTCATATACTTCAGCTATCTAATAAAATATTGTATAATTTTGTTTTAAGTTCATCCCAAGTTTGCCGTAAAACAATATCAATATGGTAACTAGGGAAACGTAAATGTAACATTGCTATTTTCAAAAATATTTTATCAGTAAATGGTACATTTTTCGAATAAACTTTTTAAACAAAAGTTACTAGAAATTTGAATATCTTTTATTTTTATAAGAATCACATTTTCGCTAATTCGTGTGGTTTTCGAGATATTTGCAAAAAAACAGGACTTCCGGTTAAGATATTGTTTTTAAAAATAGGATATTTTCTTCCGGGCATATACAAGGTTTAAGTTTAAATATTCATAATTAGGTTAGCTGTAGAGCGCGCGCACACATCCACAGACACTTATACATATTCTGAAAATAGTCTGATTCGATTCAGGGATGGTCAAAACGTGTATTTCCGATATCGGAATTTTTCTGTATTACAATATTTCCTTATATACATTCGCATAGTTATATTGAAATCATAAAAGTGAATTAAAAAAAAATCTAAACAATTATATATATTAATTGTTTTTACGAATATTCGCTACTGATTCTGTTTTGTTTTACACGTGACAAGAGGTAAGGCGAACAATATAAATTAGGTGTAAAGATTGAATTATTATGGAAAAACATGTAAAAAAAAAAAAGGCAGCAATATCAAAAATCCTTTAATATTATTGCAATAAATTCTTTAAAACATATTTTCTCTAAATAATTCCTTTATTTTAGGATAAATCCCTCAACCTGGCAACACTGCGACGGAAATATCGGTCTATTCAAGTGCGATTTCCTGTTACATTCTTTTATGATCATATTGTTACTGTTTAACATATTTTAATCATAAAAATTTCCAATTTTAGATATATGTATTTTCATTGAATGATTTTGTGTCGCTATTTGACTTTTACCTTATATGCATTATTGTAAACGTAGTAGTTAACTGATGTCATCATATTGCAATGTTATTTTAAGGCTGAACAGACTTTACATCTAACATAATTATTATAACATTTACGTTCATAATCAGTTATAAAATTAATTATTAACGATAGATAAGTTCATATCAATATCTCGTTATAGTGTTTAGGAATATTTATAATTGAGACTAAATTATATATATGAAAATGTAATAGAATTTTAGTGGCCTTAGGACTATATGGAAAACAGGCGGTGTTAATTTCATGTTTAACGTTTCCAATACTACTACGTAATTAATTGATATACGTAAATTGCATGTATATAAGCTCACAAATGGTATAACAAAATGTGATGACAGTTTATGGAAAACTAAATAGTAGTTACCTTGGGTAGATCCCTAATGTGGTTAGCATCTAACAAAAGTTCTTCTAAACTACGGGAATAGCGCAAAATTTCTTCTGGGACCGTAGGTAACGAACAGTGACGCTTGTCAACATATTCCACTTGTCTGTTACAACCTTTAAAAATCGGTATACAACGAAACATGACGTTTTAAATAATCGGCGCACCACACATAACTCACTATGATAACATATTGAACATTTAACACTAGTTCTAGCGCGGAGAAATACACAATATGATTAAAATTTATACACTAAATGTCCCGTAGCACTTCACTGACACAAGCATTACATACACAAGCAGTAGCACACCCTTCCCGGGTCATGGACGTGAACAATTCAGCGTTTTGTTATTCTTACAAAATGGAGCACACAAAGAATGTTCGTGCGCACCATCTCGTGCTTACTCAACAAAACATCCAACTCTTGCTTCGTTTGGTTGAAAATGTCCCTAGTGCGCGAATTCTATGATGGCGCGCGTTTATACAATTATACATTGAGGTGGATGCTACACTAATAATATACGTATACCCTACATTTGATATGACAGTAAAGAGCTAATTTTGAGCTCATCGTACGGTAGTACAAGAAGTTATAGTGTTTGGTTGTATCTGTAATATTTTCAGAATAAAAAATGTTCTTAACAAAAAGTTCTTGTCTTGTTATTCAAAATAAGTAGTTCAATGTGGCAACACTAGCTCAGTGTTGCCATAATAAAATGAATTGGGATTAGGTTGTGAATATAGCCTTGAAACGATAATAGGCGTATTCTTCAACTCAAATTGGGTCTAATATATTTTTTACTTACCAATTAAGGATTGTTCACAGCGAAACAATTAGTAATTAAGCTTAGAAAATTTCAAATAATAATCTAGTATGTTGTATGACAAACAATGTTAACATTCCAAGCAACACAATTTATGATAATTTTGTTGCTGTGAACGTTAACCTTGTATGTCATACAACAAACTGGAATTATTACTTATAATTTCTAAACTTAATTACTAATTGTTTCGCTGTGAACAATCCTTTACATTGGAAAATTTAATTTGGCAACTTATTATAAAGGATTGTTCACAGCGAAACAATCAGTAATTAAGCTTAGAAAATTACAAATAACAATCTAGTTTGTATTATGACAAGCAATGCTAGTATTCCAAGCAACAAAATTAACACAATATATGATAAATTATGTTGCTAAGAACGTTAACTTTGTATGTCATACAACAAACTGGAATTATTACTTATATTTTCTAAGCTTAATTACTGATTGTTTCGCTGTGAAATTATAGTTTCATTGATTTAAGGAATGTTCACAGCGAAGCAATTAGTAATTAAGCTCAGAAAATACAAATAATAATCTAGTTTGTATTACGACAAGCAATGTTAGCATTCCAAGCAACACAATTTATGATAAATTTTGTTGCTGTGAACGTCTTAACGTGTGCTGTGAACAATCCTTAGATTGTTCACAGCGAAACAATTAGTAATTAAACTTAGAAAATTAAAAATAATAATCTAGTTTGTATTATGACAAACAATGTTTACATTCCAAGCAACACAATTTATGATAATTTTGTTGCTGTGAACGTTAACCTTGTATGTCATACAACAAACTGGAATTATTACTTATAATTTCTAAGCTTAATTACTAATTCATTAGCTGTGAACAATCCTTTAACCTTGTATGTCATACAACAAACTGGAATTATTATTTATAATTTCTAAGCTTAATTACTAATTTTTTAGCTGTGAACAATCCTTTAAGGAATGTTCACAGCGAAGCAATTAAGCTCAGAAAATTACAATTAATAATCTAGTTTGTATTATGACAAGCAATGCTAGCATTCCAAGCAACAAAATTTATCAAACATTGTGTTAATTTTGTTAGTTGGAATGCTAGCATTGCTTGCCATAATACAAACTAGATTGTTATTTGTAATTTTCTAAGCTTAATTACTGATTGTTTCGCTGTGAACAATCCTTTAAAATGTTTAAATGAATCTAGATGAAAGAATACGCCTAATGGTAATATATTCTGATATAACTAAGGAACTAAAATTCCCTGTCCCGTATGTTAAATGTTCATAAAATCAGTCAGTCATGGGGTACACGGGGTTACGTTTAAAAGGGAATAATTTTTGTTTTTTTACCGATTTACAGTTTATCCAATGTTTAGCAATATTATTTGGATTGTTTAATTTATCTGTGTGTTTATTTGAGGATCAAATTGGTAAATTTGATTGGTTAGTATTCTACATCCGTAATGAATGAATGAATGAATGAATGAAAAGCACTGCAGATTAATACTGAATACTGCAATTATAGGAAACAAAACTATGTCGGCCAGATAAAATTCGCACATTTCGACACGGTTTCAACAGCGAAAAAAATCATTATCGCTACAGAGGAGAATGTTGTAGCTGCCTTAAACTTGAAATCGGGTCAGATTCTGTGGCGACAAGTGCTGGAACGTGCCCAACACGGCCAAATTCAATATTTGCATTTAGATGATAGTGAAGTGGTTAGTGTGTCTGGCAGTAATCCGTGGCTAGTGAGAACATGGGATCCGAGCACGGGCCGATTACTGTGGGAATGGTCGATGCAACTGGCTGCGCCGGCAACGGCATCGGCGAGAGCTTCGCAGCTCAGTTGGTTCATTTCGGACGAAAAACTAGTGCAAGTTGTGTTGGTGCAATCGTCGCACATTGAAGTCACATATTACAACGTTCACACAGGACAGAACAAAGGAAGCACTACCAAATTGTCGACGCCGTGGGTTACCGATTTGCAACGGTAAGAAATAATACGCATTTATTTTATTTTACTACTTTTGGATTGTTGTTAAATTACATTTACAGCAAAATTGGTTTAGGTGGTGACCCCTTAAAATTATATTTTAAATTTTACGTTAAAAATAGTTCAAGAAACTCCCCCTACTCTCTATGACAACCTATATTCTATAATACTACTAGCGTAACTCGTGGGCACCATGTGCCCATATAATATACAGAATATATTTCACTTTTGACGGGTGGCGAATTTTTAGCTCGCCGTACGAAGTACCAAAGATGCTAAAGCATTCGGTCGTGTAGTCTATATTCGTTTATGTAGTCAGTAATTTGATTTTTAGCTCGCCGTACGTAGTACCGAAGAAGCTTAAGCATTCGGTCGTGTGTCTGTAGCATTCTCGGATCAAAACATTTCATTTAGAAAAAGTGTTCGTCTCGTCGCCTTGAATCCAAAAATGTATATAACTTATATACTTGGATGTTAGTCGTCGCTCGTAAGACCAAATTTATGCCCTCTACTCCTCTGAAGGTACCGGAGCGATTCACTCCAAATTTGGTACACATATTATTTGGCATCCCATTTGAATCCGTTCGCAGTTTAAATCCAATCGCCCGTATACTTCCCGAGTTATAGGGCCCCAAAATTTGGAGCCCCCCTTAATACTGCCCTTATAAAAATAATTGAAACACTTAAAAATTCTACTATAAATTCTAAGATATTTTTTGTCTACAAGATTTTTTCATTTTGTTAACCCAAAGCCCGAAAAAAATTATTTAATATTTTAAAATCTTTTCAAATGGTTATAATTAAAAATCGCTGGCGAGCTGGACGCATAGGTGCGTTGTACCTAAGCTTGTTATCTATAACCGACGTAGTTCTATTAACGTTGTTATTGATACTATCTAATGCTATTATTGAGAAAACGTGGCGAAATAATTGTTGTACAAAAAGCTGAGTGCACATGAAATTGATTTCCAGGAAACTTTATAAACAAATTAGCAATATTGCTTTCATAAAGTGTTTTCCATTTTAAATACATGCACACATTTTTAATTAAATATCCGTAGTAGTCAGTAATTTGATTTTTATCTATAACCGACGTAGTTCTATTAACGTTGTTATTGATACTAATTAATGCAATTATTTTGGAAAACATGGTGAAAGAATTGTTTTACAAAAAGCTGAGTGCACATGGAATTGAATTCTAGGAAAGTTTGTAAACAAATCAGCAATTTTGCTTTCATAAAGTGTTTTCCTTTTTAAATACATGGACACATTTTTGGCTCGTCGTACGAAGTACCGAAGAAGCTAAAGCATTCGATCGTGAGTCTGTAGCATTCTCGGAACAAAAATGTCATCAACAAAAAGTGTTTGTCTCGCCGCCCTGAATCCAAAAATATATATATCATATATATATACTTGGATGTTAGTCGTCGCTCGTAAGACAAAATTTGTGCCCTCTACTCCTCTAAAGGTACCGGAGCGATTCACACCAAATTTGTTACACATATTATTTGCTATCCCATTTGAATCCGCTCGCAATTTAAATCCAATCGCCCGTATACTTCCCGAGTTGTAGGGCCTCAAAATTAGGAGCCCCTCTTAAAAATAATTAAAACACTAAAAAATTCTAAAATATTTTAAGTCTACAAGATTTTTACTTTCTTTTACGAAGTAATAAGTAAGTATTGTAATCATGAAAAATTTCGAACTCGAGATTTCAACGGATATACATGTTTTGACCTTCCCTGAATCGAATGTGACTATTTTCGGAATGACATCTGTCTGTCTGTGTGTGTGTGTGTGTGTGTCTGTCTGTGAACGCTCTAGGGCCAAAACTGTCGAACGAAAAATTATGAAACTTCAAACTTAAGACTTGTATATGCCGTAGATGTGCACCTGCTATTTTTGAAAAGAATATTCAAACCGAAAGTGCATGTTTACTCTATGCATTTTTTGTTCTATCTCTCTAATCTTAAAATATACAATAAATTTCTTTTTTTTTTTTGAGCATATAAAAAAATAATACTTTTTACATAATATTTCATCATATAGAAAAATAATTTTATTTCATTTCAAATTAATTCTAGATGCGTACAAACTGGCTCTATATTTGCCTGTATTTCTGGAGCGGATAGCAGCTCTAACTTATATTACATAGATTTAGCAACTGATACTAGTCAAGTAAATAAATATCCAATTGAAAATCTAATTGGTACAATACCAGGTGAAGTAACCATTACCCAATTAAATGGCATCGTTCCTGGAATTATTTTAACAAGAAACAATATCCAGCGTATTATTCTTTTGGATGAAACTAGACCGAACACATTACCAAATAATATTCCAGCGAAATCAAGTGTTCTCACTATAGAATACAGTAGTGAGAACATTTTGCTTCATACTACAAAAGTCGAATCATCGGTATTATTCATCATCGAATTTACATAACAAAACAAACAATGATTTATATTTTTGTTAGCTTATGATATCTGCAACTTCTCTTGGTACTGGCAAGGAATTAAGTGATTTAACAACAAAAATAGATAATTCAGTGGTTGATACCCAAATTGTTGGAGGCTTATGTGCAACAAAACGAGATGGAAATATCGCATGTCGCTATCTGCTTACAACTGAAGATCACGCGATGCATTTCGTTCAAAACTCAGGTATATGTCTGTATGTTTGTATAAACTACAAAAATTATGTAAGAATTTACAGGGAAAATGTTATGGACAAGGGAAGAAGCACTCGCACATATTGTAGCAGTTGACTTGCTGGATTTGCCAATGTCGGATTTGGATGCATCTATCGAAACCGAGTTCGATAGTAAAGAAGGTGAGTGTTCATTTATTTATAATACAATGAAGCAATTTGGCAGGCAAGATTTAACTTTGTTTGTCTTTTCATGCGTCAGAAACTATAGGGAGTACATGTAAGTCATTTTATACACATAATGTTTGTTTTGCAAAGTTGCTGAAAATGTTTGCAGACATTTGTTTCACGACACAAATGCAAGCGCTTGCATGGTTTATATTTTTGGTTTCTTGCGATTTTTTTAAATTTAGGACTCTTTAAAGTAGAGATGTAACGGATAACCAGTTACTATCCGGCCTATCTGGCTACTATTTTGATTCCCGGCTTAATGGCGGATAGTGACGATATTATCCGGCGCTTCCAGGATATTTACACAAATAAAAACAATTTCATTTGTGAATTTACTACGTGATCGTTTGTTCTTCGTTATCATTTATTGACGTTACACATGCGTCGCCCGATACGGAATATATGTTAATTTGTCAATTTTTTTAATTTATGTTCACCTAAATTAAATTTAACTTGCGGACTGTTTGTAATCACCTGTTCATGTCTATCTTCTTCCTAGGGGACTTTGTTGATATGCTAACCAGAAGAGTATCGAGTCAAATGAAACAACTGCGATTGCTGCTGTTCACCGTTTTAGGGGGCAAAACTGCCCAATCAGCTGCACAGCAAGCAGATTTAGTGCGCGATGAGTTTGGTTTACATAAAATAATTGTTGCAGCTACAAAAGTTGGCAAAGTATAACTACAACCTAATCAAATTCCAACACATGTGAATACAATTTTATAATTCTAGCTGTACGGAATTGATAATTTAAGTGGTCAAATTTTATGGAAAAAACATTTGGAAAATGTTTTACCGTTTTCTGTAAATAACAAAGAGAGTATGCTGTTGTATATTCAGCGAACCACTCGTCATTTACCACGATCTGCACAATGCATTTTGGTTGCTAAGGATAAGGTAATTTACGAATGTATATATAAGGAAGTATTGTAATCATGAATAATTTCGAACACGAGATTTTTACGAAAATACACATTTTGATCACCTCTGCATTGTATGTCTGACTATTCTCAAAATTATGTCTGTCTGTCGCTCTACAGCAAAACCAGTTAAAAACTTTATATATATATGTTCCGGAAGAAAACCTCCTATTTTCGAAAGCAATATTTCAACCGCAAGTAGTTAATTTTTCATATCTTGGTAATGTTATGAGAGAATAAAAAATTCTTATAAAAGTTTTTAGCTTTTTTTTTTTTTTTTTGGAAAGAATTGTTGAAAATGCGCCTTTGAAAATAGCTATGTTATATTTACGTTACCCTAGTTACCTCATATTGTTTTAAGGCAATGTTAGAATGAATTTAAAACACAATAAAATTACATATATAATGAAATCCAGAGTATCGCAGTTTCAACGAATGGCAAAAAACAATATTATGAAAGCACATTATCTTCTAATAATAAAATAATATAAATATACCACAAAATATCTACACATATTCTTTGATTATACATACAAGAAAGTTTAGTGTAGGATACTACAGATTTTTTTCTTTAATAAAAATATTCCATTTATAGAATACGCAAAATGGCATTCTATACATGTTCAACCCAGTAAACGGCGAGCCAGTGGATGCTGGTTTGATGCGAACCGATTTTAAAATTAAACAAACTATGCTTTTACATAAACCAAACGAAGAGTTCCTTAAGGCTCTTTTGGTTTTGGACGATGCAGAGAAAATCCACGTTTATCCAAATACACCAAAATCTATAACACCAGAAATCGCAAAAGAAACCTTTATTTTCACCGCTGATAGAGAGTCTGGGGTATTGACGGGATATAGTTTATTTTTTAGTACATCGGAGGTTCGTAGCAGCAATGCAACAATTTATGCGCGGTTATTAGATGTGTGTTATTTTTATAGGCACCGATAGTTACACCAACATGGCAAATTAAATTGGGAACAAAGGATCACAAGATTAAAGAAGTTGTCGGGAAAAGTCCGATTGAACGGGTGCATTCGCAAGGAAGGGTATTGGTTGATCGGTCTGTGTTGTATAAATATGTTAATCCGAATTTGGTTGCTGTTGTCACGCATGGATCTGATCCTATACACAAATGTAAGCTTTATTATATAACCTGTTAATTATGAATCCGCTACTCCAGCATTTTTACTTATACTGAATCTATACAAGAAAGTATTGTGATCACTTTGAATTTAGGATTTGCATATCCCGGGGAAGAAATCCTAATTTAAAAAACAATATTTCAATCAGAAGTGTTTGTTTACTCTTCATTCTCGACATTTTATTGTTATTTTTTAAAACGTCAATGTCGGCACGCATGCGCCAAACGAAAAGTCAATAACCTTACCATTTCATCTCTTCAACAATAAGAATTATACATTTAATTACAGCTTCTATTTTGTATTTGAATAGACTATTCACAATAATATCATTTACTTTGACGTTGGATTCGTTTTTATCTTCTTATCAAATAAATACCCAGTGGCGGGGCTAACCCTTAAATTTCGCAGTGGCACAGCTTTTGGAGTGAAGGGCACTTCAAATATTTTAATAATATTAACAGTTTACATTTTTACACTCAAAATCATTAAAAATTTCGAACTCGAGATTTCAACGAATATACACGTTTTGACCTTTCCTGAATCGAATGTGATTATTTTCGTGTGTGTGTCTGTCTGTGCACGCTCTAGAGCCAAAACTGTCGAACGTAAAATTGTGAAACTTCATATGGTCTAGATGTGCATCTCTTATTTTTGAAACAGGAATTGCATGTTTACTCTATGAATATTTGTCCAATCTCCAATATCACTAAAACGGCTGCACTTATAGCAAAAATAGTTCATAACGAAAGATATTAATATTTTGCACAACTTTTGTTTGAAAAATTTCTTCACTTAATGTACCAGTTACGAGAAAATTGCTACTAAAAATCATAAGTATCTTGTTTATGTTGCCAAGGATTCGCTTAATGTAGCTTAATAAATCGGATCATCTGCGCCTTTGATACGAAAACTAAATAGACTCAATTAGATAAATAACATTTCAGAATATTTCTGTAGAGTATTGGTTAGTTTAACTGCTTGTTTTGGTTATAAATACCAGTTACGAGAAAACTGTTATGAAAAATCATAAATATCATGTTTATGGATTTGCATATAGTCAATCATATGATCTGTGCCTGTCAATATTATGACTGGGAAACAAAATAGAATCAATTAGATTGGTTTTTCTTAAATACTTTTTTCATTGCTGGATTCAAATACACAGTAAATAAGAGTAATTTTTGATTTAATTTGTAAACAGATGTGTCCAATATATACTTGGTGGACGTAGTATCTGGCATGATAGTCTCATCAATTTCACACAAACGTGCCCGGGAACCAATTCACTTGGTACATTCGGAGAATTGGCTTGTGTATTCGTATTTCAACGATAAATGGCGCCGCACTGAAATCGGAACACTTGAATTGTACGAGGGTAAAACTCAGAGCAATGACACTGCGTTCAGTTCGCTGGCGCCGCCGCAACTGCCTTTGATGGAACGACAGTCGTACATTTTGTCGTCGCAGATAGACACGATGCAAGTTACAATGACAGAGAAAGGAATCACTAGCAAACATGTACTCAGTAAGTATATTACTCTTGCTTCACAATACAGTACGGGTGTGATCCTGATAACGACACGAGTATTCATTTTGTTACATAAATAAATTTAAGTAATTTATTCTTTCTTTACAGTGGCCTTAAGCAATGGCGGCATTATTGAGATGCCTTGGATGTTCCTGGATCCCCGCCGACCAGCAACAGTCACTCCGGAAATGCGTGAAGAGGGTGTTGTTCCATACATGCCAGAGTTACCATTACCTAATGAGGCAGTTATCAACTACAACCAATCTTTATCAAGAGTCCGTGGCATTCACACTTCGCCTAGTGGACTGGAATCGACTTGTTTGGTCCTGGTTCATGGTTTAGGTAAGCAGATTTAATGTATAATTGAGTTCTAATGATATTAAATCCATATGCGTCTTACAATAAATGCTTATTCATATAAACAAAGCGTTCTACACATTCATCTGAGTATATAATAAATATACAAGTTTCTATGTATACATTTTTTCAAATGTTTCCCTTGCAGACCCCAGGTTCTCTTTTATATTCTAACATGTTGATGGTACAAAAAAGATTTCATAATAACAGATTAAGCGTTAAGAACATGTTCATATTTTCTTTTCCTTTAGATATATTCTACACCCGTGTTGCTCCATCAAAGACATTTGACTTGCTGAAGGACGATTTTGATTATTATTTAATTGTGATCGTACTGATTGCGTTACTCGTGGCTTCATATATCACCAAACAACTAGCGTCACGTAAGGCCCTTCGGCAAGCATGGAAGTGATAGACATAATTCGCAACTTAAACAAATTTAGCTACATGTTTTTATATACAAATATTTTGGTTTAAATTAATGGGGCAGGCCAAATTTTATTGAAATTCAAACCGGTAAGTAGAATTACGATTGTTGACAGTGATGTCACCGTGATTAAATATGAGTGATTTTAAATTACTCTTAATTTCTTTAACTAATGAAAGTTTATCAATGTGTATTTTGCAATATCAATTAGTTATATATCGATATGCAAAAAACCGACATTGATTTTCGTAGCAATACATTATCAAAATGCACTTTCAAATTTAAACATTTGTACAAAATCAATACAAGTTACCTTAAAATATGTATCGTTAAGATATTTTTTTAAACGTGCATAACTTTTATTATAATACTGTGCCAGAAATAGCAATTACTGCGTAATGTTATGGATAGTACATTTGAAATTTCTCTTAGTTAATTCATCCAGGAGAACAAATAGGGTAAATAATATCTTTCTGATTACCAGAATCGTTTATGTTCAACTGATCACATTTTAAAGTTCAATATTATATTTAAATAACACTATTAGCTATTTTATCACAATAATAGGTTTATACATTTTTTTTTTAAATTATTTGTACTTTTAAAATTTCATACAGTTTGAGAACTAACGTAAGAGCACTTGCGATATAATTTCTTATTTTGCATAACTATTGGAATAGAAAAATCTGATTTACTCTGTTTTTCCCCTGGTACTTTCTTATTCTGTAAATAGGCTTTCTTAATTTGGTAGCCATTAAAAATTGGTATCTAATTTGCCGCGATTAGCAGAAGGTTAAATATCGAATTCCTGAATGATTAAAATCGAAAATATTGCTTAAGTAAATTATATAAAATATTCGTTGTTAAATTTTTGTTTATTCATAAATTGTTGGCTTTGTTCGATGACAAAAACTAGACAGATGTTTTATGAAAACTACTACCTTCGTTCATCGTGCACTGCTATTCACTTTTGTTAAACAAATACATTCAAATTTAACATAACTCTATGTTTTCAGATTTTGTTTTGTAAACAGAGGTACTCAAAAATTATACATTCTTTGTAGATTTGAATTTTCATTATCAATGTACAATGATTTCGGGTTTATCAAGTTGAAATGCTACAGTTACAGAATAACGTTAATTATGTATATAATAATATTCCGGTAATTTTACTTTATTTATAAATCTACTAAATAATTAGTAGATGTTTAGAATTTGTTACAATTTATTTATTATTTTAGTCCCCTACAAATGTTGATTATATTTTCATATTTGTTACAATTGCATTTCTTTTAAATTTGTTTTGTTATCATGTGCATGTATTTAAAAATATGATTACTGTTTGTAAGTTATTAAAATAAATAAAGAATCTTAGGATTGAATTTGTTTAACCTATATTTACAAAAGAGACCTATCCTTCTAAAATCTACAAGATTCACTAAAATTTCCTGACAGAAATGATCGATATGACTTTGATATTCTATGAATTTTTCATTCAACTCATTGTATATACTGATTGCAACTACATTCGGGCAATACAAAAATCCCGTGGTGTACATGTAATTTTATTATTTAATATGTGGCCATTTTTCTTATATTCGTAGTTATGTTTATAATAGTATTTACATCAGTACCGAATTGAAATAATAATACTTTTAACTTAAAAATAATCTTCGGTAATCCCTATACAATTTTAATTACTCGGAGGTTATTAAAAATATAAGGGAATTTAAAAGCAAGAATACCAACTATAGCGGCTTCACTATGACAAGGTTATTTGTATTAATACGTACAAACGTATTCCCAGCCGCCAGTTACTGATACAAACAGGACATGTATTAGGATACTTCATAATTTGGTTATGAAAATATATTGTATATAGATTTATATTTTATTTTAATACATAAAACATTTTACAAAATGTAAATTATTACGTCATTAGTTATATTATTAAACACATAAAAGACAAATAGTGGTGCCTTAAAAAAGAATATTATCTGTCTACAAACTAAACAAATATCATAAAATACAAATAGTCCTCTGACTCAAAATAGTCGATGACTAGAATATAAATATAGATTAACTTTGGTTTTTAATACAATACAGTCAAAGTTAAAATTATTTTTGTTTTAAATCACATTATTTAATTTATTTATGGTAGAAAATGTTTGTCGGAAAGTTCAACTTAAATACATTTTTTATAGTGCGAATACTACAAAATTAAATGTGATGATTTGCCGTGAATGAATCCATGTAATAACTATAATATTAGCTGCTCAGTGTCAACTATGCTACGATATATACATCATATTTTTATTCGTGTAAAGCAATATTTTTAAATAATTGAATATGGCGCGTTGCATTTTTCTGACAATGGCACATTTTTTAGAAAAACTAAATAATAATAATTACAAAAAATTGGAATCTTTTTTACAATGAATAAAGGCAGTGCTGGTATATTGTAATCAAGAAATAAATGTGCGAAAAATTAGAAATAAATAAAAAATAGTGTATTTCTTTACTTAGAAAATTTAAATAATTGTATAAAAATTCGAGGTATAAGATGAATGCTACTATTCGTTCACATGATTTCATAAAACGATTACCATATAAAAGAGTAAGAATGGGTCCAGAGTTACAAAATATCATTATTTTAAAAAACGTTGCACCAAATAAGTATAGGTGTTATTACTAGTAGAAAACACAAATTTCTATTCGAAAATAACACTTTGAACATCGTTAACATTAATAGTTTTTTTTTTTTTTTTTTTATATATCTGATTATAACTTTAAGGCCGATTCCATGTAACATATTAATCAGATCTAGTGGAAAAATAGAGCAAAATATACGTGAAGAGATACTTTAGATTTAATCATGAACTGGCGAATCTAAAAATACAATATAATAAAAAAGCATATTTTCTGTAATAAAAATGCAATATTTACCTTTTATATGAGTGAGCATTTTCGTTGACGTCGTTTCTGTGGTTCGGGTCGCAAAACTGCTCGAACCGCTTCGTCGAATACTTGCTTCAAGCCACGCTGTGTTAGCGCTGAACATTCCATATATTTTACTGCTCTGATTTTATTTGCTAATTTCTGGCCTTGTTCACGTTTTATGGGCGACAGCCCTTGTTCGGCTAACGCTGTAAGCGTTTCACGATCATCGCGCAAATCTATCTTTGTACCTACGAAATACAAGGACAAAAAGTTGTTCAGCATTTTATTTTCTTTTAAGCAGTAATAAGTAAATAAATAAAAAAGTTCCTCCATTTTGAGGGGGTATCTGAATCCATTTTGATTATTTTCTCAATGTCTGTATGTGAACGCTCTACAGCCTATACTGTTCAACGTAAAAATATGATGTTTTAAATTTATGATTTGTGTACTCCAGAATAGAAAATTAATTTTGAAAAGGATATTTCAACCGGAAGTGCTCGTTTACTCGTGTCATTTTTTAACTATTTTTGGCAATGGCTGCATTTACAGTAAAACTTATAGCTAGAAAAATTCAAGATATTTTAATTTTAATTACTTTTATTTCAAAAATTTTCTTCTAAACCAAGTGTCCTGGCTGGAGCCCGCGGGCCTCATGCGGCCCAAGAAATGAGCAAACAAACCCCGAAAAATATGAAAACTATATATTTTACGTATTTCTTTTGCTCGCCAGCTATGGTATACTTGTGACCCAAAACCCCTGTTCTAAACTGTACCATTTTCTAAATAATATGAAAACCAAACTTACCTTATATAAATGAATGGGTAGAAAATTATACCAATACTCTACAGAAATATTCTGAAATGTCATTTATCTAATTCGGTCTATTTTGTTTTTTGTCGAAATATTGACAGGCGCAGATGATCCAATTTAAACTACATGCGAATCCATGATAACGTAAACAAGATACTTATGATTTTTCGTCGTATTTTTCTCGTAACTGGTACATTTTTTGAAGATATTTTTCAAACAAAAGTTGTGCAAAATATTAATATCTTTCATTATGAACATAACTATTTTTGCTATAAGTGCAGCCGTTTTAGTGATATTGGACAAAAGTTGTGCGAAATATGAATATCTTTCATTATGAACATAACTATTTTGGCCGTATTTGCAGCCGTTCTAGTGATATTGGAGATCGAATAAGAAATGCATAGAATAAACATGCACTACTGGTTTGAATATTCTTTTTAAAAATAGGAGGTACACAACTAGACCATATACACAAGTGTTAAGTTTGAAGTTTCATAATTTTTCGTTCGACAGTTTCGGCTCTAGAGCGTTCACACACACACATAGACGTCACTCCGAAAATAGTCACATTCGATTCAGGGAGGCTCAAAACGAGTATATCGAGTCGATTGGTGATCCCTATACATACTTATTACTTCGTAAAAGTAACAAAATAAGCCTACTGCTAAAGCGTAAATGAAAGTTCTATGTTGGCAACAACCAATTTTTATTTATAGAATAGAAACAAAATCAACTAACCAGTACATTAAACAACCTCAAATAAACATTATTTTGAATGCTAATACTGGTTGCCAACCCTTAGAATAAATATGTCATTATAGATGGCAGCACTAGTGATTTAAATAGCTAGTGTGAGCGTCAAACGAACTTCATAACCAGATAACTTGAAGAGACCCTGTCTTGGTGTGAAATAGCGAGCAATGAATCTCCATTGCGAATACGAAAAACGTATTTGACCGTATTAAAATATATGAAATTTTACAAGCTTACCAACTAAGATCATTGGTGCATCAGGACAATGATGTTTGATTTCTGGGTACCATTTTGAGGTGACATTTTCAAATGACGATGGACTTGTGACACTAAAACAAATCAGGAAAACATCGGTTTGCGGATAACTTAACGGCCGCAATCTGTCGTAGTCTTCTTGGCCAGCTGTATCCCACAATCCCAAACTGACGGGGATGCCGTCGACGACCATCGGCGCGGAATAGTTATCGAATCTAAATAAATAAAAAACACATTATATAACGTTGAAATAGAATTATTAGTGAAGATTTGACTACTTACACAGTAGGAACATATTCGCCAGGAAAACTGTCGGTTGTATATGAGATTAACATGCAGGTTTTACCCACAGTACCATCGCCTACTACAACACATTTAATAGGCCGTCCAGAAGACATTCTCAACAAGTCGGCTGAAACTAAAGTAGAACACAATAGACACATCGCCCAAACCAATACCATCGATGCTAACAATGCTACTGTTGTTTATATCTTAGAACAATTGCATTGAAATTGCATAAACAGGATGTGAAATGCAAGAATTCTTAGGATCACCAAATACATAGATAACCTTCACGTCAACATTTATTTATAATAAACATACCTATTTCTTCTAAACTACACTTCGTATATAATTGTTCAAGTGTCGAATATAATATATAGTAAATCTAAAATACGTTTATATTCATATTTGTTTTTGAGAAAAATCGAGACAAGGGCGGACAAATAACTTTATACTTGAACATCAATGAACATGCACACTGTTGCCAATAATTAACAATGAGCAGTGTTGCCAACAAAAATGATTTAAACTAAATTGACTGAAAAAGTGGCCACGCACATCCGTTTATTTCAGCCCGCGAATAGCGAAAATTGGTCCGCACAACGCGTGATCCTAGGTTATTCTTATGGGACTTCTAATTTAGGTCGAAATAGGCAAATTAAAACAGCTTCAATATAATGTCGGGAACATGTTTAATAAGTGTGCATTTCTAACAACAAACAAACACGACTGAACAGAAAGTAAGTGGGTCAGCCATGACAGATCGTTTTGGCAACCGAAACGAGTCGAAACCAGCCGAAACCTGAAATCTGCATGTTCGGCAAGTCAGACATTTTGAATGGACGAATTCGGTAATACAATTGCGCATTGCATTGCCGATGCAAGTTATGAAAGAAACAATTTGCATATATCTTTAATTTAGAAATGCACACTTATTGAAACATGTTCCCGACATTATATTGAAGCTGTTTTAATTTGTCACTATCAGATTTCTCCAATTTTCAATTACTTAACACATAATGGATTGTTCACAGCGAAACAATTAGTAATTAAGCTTAGAAAATTACAAACAATAATCTAGTTTGTATTATGACAAGCAATGTGTTAGCATTCCAAGCAACACAATTTATGAGACATTTTGTTGCTGTGAACGTAAACCTTGTATGTCATACAACAAACTGGCATTATTACTTATAATTTCTAAGCTTAATTACTAATTTTTTAGCTGTGAACAATCCTTAAGAGAATGTCGGCCGGTTATCGGTGCGTCCCATAAGAATAACCCAGGGATGCGTGAACGCCTGATTGTTGAGCAGAACCAGTTTCGTATTTCGCGGGCGGATGTAACATGCTCACTTTTTTCGTCTATAATTACAGTTTGTCGTAAATCTATCATTTTAAAACTCAAGTGCACCATAAGATGACGTCTTTAGGGAATAAGGAGACATTACTAGGTTCAAATCAACCTCACGTAAATGTTAAGATCTAAATAAAATGATCTTTTCATGTTGAAACTACTACATTTGGTATACCTGCTTTAAAATTTTCCCAGATGCTTAAGAATATCCAAGCAGTGGCGTTTCAACATAAAACAGTATAGGAATTACATAAAATTATTTTAATTGTATAATTGTTATTATTCTTGCAATTCAATATTGATGTAAATACTATTATAAAATTGTTATCTAAAATTTACTAAATTAAATAAACATCCAAATATTACAAAATATACAAAAATAGCAATATATTTATTAAGAGACCAAACTACAGGTACGCCTATGGAAAAATAGCAGGATATTTATATTTCATATAGATACATGAGTGTAGTTGCAGTCAGTGAAACCAATGAATTATTAGAAAAATCCCTAGAATATCATTTCTAAATACTTTGTATATGTAGTACAGAATACTCCTCTCTTTTGCATTTAAAATGGCGCGGACTTTAAAAAGATAACTCGTTTAAATTCAATGTACAACACTATAATTAATATTATATTTATGTAAGAACTCAAAAAATATAACAAATAATTTTTAACATGAATATGTTCTTCTATTTATTATTATAAACAATCATTTTTTTCATAATTAGGTTAGGCTAGGTACATATATACATATATTAAATGTTACACTTCCCGGTTTATTTCTAAAACTCATCTTAAACGGTTTTACCAAGCAGACATTTTAGAATTTAAAATATACACACACACAAATGTTAATGAAATGAAATTTATTACCAGAACTCTTAAAATATTCCAAAACGTGATAACATTGAATAATGAAAGACCCTAGAAAGAGAGTAGTATGGAGTCATCATATATATAGTTCAGACATTTTTAACAACATTTATTCATACTTTTATAGTATACGTTACTAAAGAAATTATAATTCATTTGTATTTATTAAGTTATATGAATCATCAATCAAATTTTTATATATCTCTAAATCAGTTTTCATATTTAAATGACTCTATAGAAATAATTCAGGGCCGGTTTACCAATGCCAGTTATATTTATTCTTTTGCGAAATAAATATATCGAATTGACATTTGAATGGTAAAATAACATTGCTGTCAAGTTGTGATCTATAGATACTCAATATTTATGTTTATTATATTAAACATTACCATTAAAGTAATTAAAATCATTTGGCATGATTGTATAATAAACGTACAACAAAAATATGAAAATGATAACTGATTGTCTTCATTTGACTTTCTTATACGTCTAC
Source organism: Leistus spinibarbis (assembly GCA_933228885.1). Classification (NCBI taxonomy): domain Eukaryota; kingdom Metazoa; phylum Arthropoda; class Insecta; order Coleoptera; family Carabidae; genus Leistus; species Leistus spinibarbis. Next base: position 7,428,999 of record OW121796.1, on the reverse strand, counting down.
TAGCTATTTAATAAAAGCTGGAGTGGCCTCGACTTTCTTGTCTTTTCTTGCTTATTGTGGGGAAATAATCATATAATATAAGGAATCCTTGAAAATGAAATATTTATTTAATTTAGATCTCGTATGAGAATACAATATTCGTTTGCAATATTGATGAAAAATATAAATCCAATATTCAAATACAATATTCTAGTAATATAGTACTACTACCCAAACCACATTGATCCAATATAGCAATCAATATCGATTATGTTGTGCCAATGGGAAATGTTATTCTGAAAATAATAAGATTCGCTTCGGAGTGGGTCATAATGTGCATTTCCGTTAAAATCTAGAGTACTTCCTTTTTGACTTCTAAGAAAGAAAATATATAAATAATTTAATTTGGGGGTTCGTTTCGCTGTATCCTGTTTATGCACGGATACCATAATGCAATTGTAATGGTAGAAAAATATTCCTATATGCGTATTATTATAGTGTTGACTGGGTCAATGTCAGACGAAGCGATACGATGTGTGCTAATAAACTAAAACATATTGTTCACCTTCGGACAAGATGTCTGCCACACCGTGTCGCGAATCGTAATCGACAGGTGGAATATTTTTCTGTACGTTGCAAATTATAAATCTCAGGGCATGCTATTCCGGTTCGAACCGATTTATATATTGCGGAAGGTTATAGTTCACTACGGCATATGTAGACACACTAAACTATAAAGCGGTCATTGCACAATACACATAATTATCTATTCAAACTTAATTACTATTAATTCGTTTTAAATAAGAACCTACATTTGATAATAATAGTCCATCAAAACATGACAGAAAATCTTTCAAGGGAGTGGTCGTTTCATAATTAAATATATATTGTTTCGATCGAATTTACTGTAACACGACCTGAAGTAATTGATACTTGTACTTGTACCAAAGATTCTTTCTGCTAATCACAGATTAAACTGATTATTTCCGGATTGATTCAGAATTTTTTGATAAATATCTGTTTATTACTACAATTTTTTTTTCGCAACAAGATAAGCAAATCATTCTAAAAATACTTAAACTAGATACATATCTAATATAAACCCGTATGTATTTCTCATGTCACTTAAATGGGAAAATGAATAAATAATTTTAATTTTCAATGCGATGTACCGATACATCGGTGTAAGTGCAATAAAATTGGTTAAGCACAGTTGTATATTTTCATTTGACGATTCCTTGATTTTTAACGTTAAAATCAAAATTTCTAGACGAAGTATTAATATATTTAATATACCTCCATTTTTGAAAACAATCTCTTAACCGGAAGTAATGGTTTTTTTTTTGGTTCTTTTTCTATATCTGAAAAACGACATAATATTAAAAAAAAAATATATATATATATATATTAAAATTTCTAGAAATTTTTGTTAAGTAACGAAATTATTGGCTAAAAATGTATGTTTTACTTTGAATCGATGCCATTTCATTAAAAATGCATATTTTTTGAAACGGCTACTTATTTTGATAGCTTTTGGACTAAGAAAACTTTTTTTTCTAACACTGTCTAAAACTTTCAATAGATGTGTTTGTATGCCCTGAATTTCTTGCTTAGATCCTTTTTCTTCCTTATATTATAAGAGAGACAAATCATGAACTGAACAGTCAGTGCACGACAAACAAACACAGCTAATACATGATCATTTCTTTGTTTACACAACAAGAAATATAAGTTGAAATTTTATATAAAGGAACAGGATTGTCAAGATAAACAGCTCCATCAAACAGAATCGCGTAAATAAATCTTATAAAGGACAACCAATATCTTAAATATATATATATATATATATATATATATATATATATATATATATATATATATATATATATATATATATATAACATTTAGGTTTAAAAATAGATTTATGTGTTTCAAAAAGAAACGATTACGATGATTTGCAACATGCAATAAGTGCGAGCATGTTCGTGGTCAAGTAGAACCGGTGTTTTGTAGTTAACACCGGTGGAATTGAATCGGATCAGATCAGCGCGCCTGGTAAATGTACATGGAACTAGAGTGCAGTTGGTGTCGGCGTCGAGCATCCGATACCCCCGCGTGACCATGTCCACGTGCGTGCGACAAGGTCGTGTTCTTGCCGATGGTCGAAAATCGGAGAAAGTTGGTCTTGAACAATATTCGCACACAAACATAATACTACATTACCTTCTCATGATACATTCGTATCAGATTAGACGTAGCTCAATGCATGACAATTCATCAAACTTGATATTTAAATATTGTGCTACGAATCAAATTCATGCAAATGTAATTGGTTCCTACATTCATTAAGTGGATCATTGTCGTTTTGATTTAACTATGCGAATTTTACAGAGCTGGACTAAACAAGGAAGGTATTTTATATATCGCAAATCTCGGCGATTCTAAATTTTGCTTTGGGGCCTTGTCGATTACCTAACATTCATTTTTTGAAGTAATGTATTCATTTTTAATTATTATTGCTCAATTTTAGCAACAATTTTTGGAAAACTTGGATTATGGTACAAGTGTTATTTTAAAATGTAGGATTAGTATAAAAAAGTGTCCTTCACTCGACTTTCTTATACTTCCACTATCTATTCAATATAATATTGCTTTATTTTCTGTGGTAAATGTAACATGTATATTTTCAAAGCCGATCTATCAGTAAATGGAACATTTTCGAAAAAACCTTTTGAGCAAGAGTTGCTAGAAATTAGAATATCTTCAACTTTTATAGAAATCATTTGTTCTGTAACTCATGTCATTTCCGAGAAATTGAAAAAACTGTTACTAATAAGGACCATATACAAGTCTTAAGTTTAATGTTTCATAATTTTACTTTCAATAGTATTGGCTCTAGAGCGTTCACACACACACCGAGCCATCATTCTGAAAATAATCAGATTCAATTCAGGAATGGTCAAAACGTACTTCCGTTAAAATCTCGAATATTTTCATGATTACAATACTTGCTTATAAGAATAAGAAAGTAAAAAGTAGCATGAGTAAATATATACTTCCGATGTAGATATAGTTTTTAAAAATAGGTAAACATTAAGATTAAATTATGTCTTCAAGAATTTTTGCTGTAGAGCATTTACAAACAGACACATCTCGAAAATAATCAATCACAATTCAGGATAGGTCAGAAAGTAACAAACAATAATGTAAAAGATTTAATTTATTATTGTTCTAATCAGTCAAATCTAAATGCGACTAATATTAACAAAATGATTAATTTATAAAGAATGTAATACTCAAAAATAATAGATAAAACTGGTATCGATAAAAAAAAATACAATTCATCTCAATGAAACATCAAAAATAATATGACACTCGTATTGAATTGATAAGAAATCCCTGTAGACATGTGTTTGTTGTTTTGTTGGCCAATAAGCAACGGGGTGAATGAAGGTTGTATGCACAACAAACGCTCTTTAGTTACCGAATCTCATGAACACCTTTGGTTATTAGTAAACAAGAGCTCGTTTTGCTATACACTCATGAACCTATATATTGCATTGATGCGAAAAAACAATTTAGTTAAACGTCGATTCAGTGTCTTACAAGATGGGTTAGTGTGTTGGCAAATTTATTCTAATCAACTTTTTTTTTTTTTTCTATAATAAGTGGAGTTTGTGTTATTGTTTTATAGGTTTAGATTTTGTGGCTGTGCAAGGAGAGGATTTTGAGAAAGCATTAGAAGCTACAGGTAAGCAAGCATTCTTTTAAATATAATTATAATAAAATAAATATTTTATTTTATGCTGAATTAAATTGATCAGTTTTTACATTTAATATTCATTGTATACTACAATAATTTTTACTTCCTTATACGAATGCAATTTAAAACTAATGAAAAAATTCAAACGGAAATACACGATTTGACCATCCCTGAACCGAATCTTACTATTTTCGGAATTACGTCTGTTGATAGAAAAATTATGAAACTTCATACTAAATGCAATATTTTAACCGGAAGTAACAGTATAATCCTGTTATTTAAGATTTAAGTTTAATCTAACCTAATCTTATCGGAAGTAACAGTATAATTCTGTTATTTTTGCAATATCTCGGAAATAGGATGAGAGTTAGAGAAAGAGGGATTTTTATAAGAGTTAAAGATACTACAGTTACTAATATTTTCATTAAAATTTCGAAACGTTGCATTTATAAATCGCGACAACACCTACGGTAACTTCGGTACTGGGTTTCAATGCCACTCCAGTAATCTTTAACAATAAAAAATATACTCTTAAAATATTAATAGCTAAGTTAACTCGTGGGCACCTTGTGCCCCATATCATATACAAAATACAGTCCACTCATCACCGATCCATCTATCTAATTGAATTATTTGACGGGTGACTATTTTTCATGTAATTATTTTGTAAATGTAGATCTAATCCATGGATACACTATAGAAATAAAGCCCTTACACGGTTTTTCCTTGTGAACACGTTTTTGTATTTTCGTTGCTTTCTCCGTAAGTCTATAAATAGATACTTGTTCTTCTTTATTATTATCTACATTATTATTCACACAACTCGATATGCAACAAACTGTCGGCATTTTGCCGTTTATTCAAATATTCGAATAAAAGATGAATAGAATAGAATTAGTGATTGTAAATAAAGATACTGCTCTTCACAATTCACACACAATTTGTATTAAACTTAGGTACTGCTTCTATTTTTGTATTCCTTATCCATAGATAATATATTTATCTTAACATTTAATAATTATGTTGACGCTTAATAAGGTAGCATTTGTTAAACTCCGCCCCCCTCTTTCCCCGATTACTTTCTACCAGTTGTTTCTATATCAACTTTATTTTTAGTATTTCCCAATATAAAATGTCACTTTGATTTAAGAAAACCGATTATAATGTTAGCACTAAATTAAATTTAACAACTCCTTTATGTAAAACTGAGCATGTTGCAAACATTATTAAGTTTTAATTCATATGCATTATGCTTTACGTAATACTAAATGCATTCGAAATAACGTCATTATAAAACTGGTCTACATTATAACAAAATTTATGTGTAAAGGTAAAATTTATAAAGTAACAATATATACTTTAATTTGTGCAGGTTTCGGAAAATTCCATTTTCTACTATTAACAGTATGTGGCCTAATATACATGAACACCGCGCTTGGTATTACGATACTGTCCTTCGTACTTCCGTCAGCAACATGTGACTTTCAGATGTCCTCAAAGGACAAAGGGTGGCTCACGGCTGCACCGATGCTAGGTCAGTACGACTATATAATTTTTGCATTTATTTATAGAATACAAACAACAATGTCACAGATGTAACAATTTATATTTCATATTCATCGATTTGTGATAATATTATTGCTCAAATGTATGTGTTTTATAATTATTTTGTTATTGAATTTCTAGGAATGGTAGTTGGATCATATTTCTGGGGATGTTTGGCGGACACGAAAGGTAGACGGGTCGTACTTATTGCAGCTTTATTATTGGACGGCTTTTGTGGATTAGCATCAAGTCTGTCACCCTACTTTTCATTGTTTATGCTGTTCCGGTTTTTCAATGGATTTGGGTAACTTTATTTTTTATAATATGATTTGGAACAAAAATGTATTTGCAACAACATTATGTTCAAATGTTTAAAGTATACCAAAAAAATAACAAGTAATTTTTTATTTTCTGTCAAGAATTACGGGAGCAATGGGTATTTGTTTTCCATATCTCGGCGAGTTTCAACCAAGTAGGCATCGAGAAATGATTCTGTGTTGGATGGAAATGTTCTGGACAGTAGGCATCATAATTTTACCAGGTATAGCCTAAACAATTATAAACGTTGTTACAATATATAAAGACATTCATTTAAATTTCAGGTATTGCGTGGATAGTGATTCCAATGGATTTACGATTCGAATATGAATACTTTAGATTTAGTAGTTGGAATTTGTTCGTTGCTATCTGTTCAGTACCAAGTATCCTTATTGGACTATGGCTTTTTGCCTTTCCAGAGAGTCCAAAATTTTTGTTGGAATGTGGGGAGCCTGATGCAGCACTTGACGTGTTAAGAGAAATGTATGCAATGAACACTGGAAAAGACTCCATTGAATATCCAGTAAGTCATCTTCATCATATTTGAACCAAATTTGCTACACAAAATCCTCTTAAATATATCTTTATTGTTGTACATATTACATAAACTACACGAATACATAAATTTTACATAGTTTTTTTTTTTAAGAGATCCTACTCTTATCCAGTAAGTGAACATATACACAAATATTATACAATCAATCAATTCATTCGCTCGCCGTACGATGTACAGAAGAGTTAAAACACTCGTCACCCTGTATTCAAAAATATATATCTCATATGCTTAGATGGTAATCGTCGCTCACTCGCTCGTAAAACCAAATGGGTGCCCTGTACTATTCTGAAGGTACCAGAGCGATTTGAACCAAATTTGCTACACAAAATCATCTTAAATATATCTTTATTGTTTATGGTACTGTTTTACATATTAGTACATAAACTACACGAATACATAAATTTTACAGTTTTTTTTTTTTAAGAGATCCTACTCTTATCCAGTAAGTGAACATATACACAAATATTATACAATCAGTCAATTCATTAGCTCGCCGTACGAAGTACAGAAGAGTTAAAACACTCGTCACCCTGAATTCAAAAATATATATCTCATATGCTTAGATGGTAATCGTCGCTCACTCGCTCGTAAAACCAAATGTGTGCTCTGTACTCTTCTGAAGGTACCAGAGCGATTTGAACCAAACTTGCTACACAAAATCTTTGGTATTCCATTGGCATTCGTTTATACTTATAGGGCTCCAGAACTGGAGCCCCCCTTAATACTGCTCTTAGATAATTTAAAAAAAATCTACACAAATTTGTAAAACTTTTTATAACAATAACAATTTTTTCAAATTGTGAAAACAAAAGCACTAATAATTAAAAACAATTATTTTGAAATTCAAAATAGTATACGCGGAGTGAGGAGGGGGAGTACTGCCCACAAGGCATATATGTACTTCTTATAAAGCGCGCTGAAGACATAGGTGCCTGCACCTAACTTGCTTTCAATTAGAATCATCAATTTATTTCAAAATAAAACAAATTGGATTTAACTTATATTTAAGCTTTGAAAATGTGTTGATTTGTTTTAGATTTTAAGTTTACGTGAAAAAGTAAGAACAATGAGTGTAATCTCGCAGCAATCACAAAAAAGTGTACGAAGCTTAAGTCTAAGGAAAACGAAAGAATTGAAATTGTTAATGGGGGAAATTTGGGAGCAAACTAAAGCACTGTGTAAACCACCTCATCTTCGTTACACAATTATCACATGTTTGATTCAATTTGGTCTTACTTCAAGGTAAAATAACCATATTATTTATTTAAAATATCGAACGAAATAGTTTGCTTCTATGCAATATTTAACAACAAATAGAAATCACTGATAATAATTGCCTATAGAAGCTGCGTTTCTGTAATTCAAAAAGACATACACTGGATTTGTTTTCACTCTGTTGAAATATATAAAATATATTTCATTAATATATATTATAAAATCAATCAATATATATCCAGTTTTGGCTTTGGAGCGTTCACAAACACACATAGACACACAATTTTTCCTAATTACAATACTTCCTTATATACATTTTTGACATTTCTTGCATTTAGATACAATATTTGGAAGTTAAAGTTACAAAAGTGTATATTGTGTCGAATTTCCGAACGCAGTAAGAAAACTTGTAATTATGATTATATTGCGTTCGATATTTTAATTGCTCTTACAATAACATTAAGTGTTAAACAAATGTGTTCATTTTAGTTACTACACTCTTATGATCTGGTTCCCCGAGTTATTTTACCGTTTTGAAGAGTTTGAAAATTTGAATCCCGGAAAAATTGCGTCCGTGTGTGAAGTGTCATCAGTCGTTGTTGCCGCAAACGGAACTGACTTCGATCACGCGGATCCATTCTGTGGTGAACCACTCGATGATTCCGTGTTCTTTCATACCCTTATTATTGGTCTTGCATGTATTCCGACCAGTTTTTGGTTACCGCTTTGCGTTCATCGACTGGGAGCCAAATTTTTCTTAGGTAATTTATATATATATATATATATATATATATATATATATATATATATATATATATATATATATATATATATTATTTTGTTTGTAGTATTTAGTTTAATTGTGGCTGGAGGAGTAACATTGGGTTTGTATTTCGTTCAGTCTGCAACTATGAATTTAGTATTATCCTGTATATTTGAGGCGTTGACCAGTCTTGGTATCAGTACTGTTTACTGTGTAATGGTTGATCTATTTCCTACTAACTTAAGGTAAGTCAATTATAATTGTAATAACTTTGAAAATTATAATACACACACACACAGACAAATATTTTCTTAATTGACTTTAATATTGTTTGAGTACTTTATGAATTAGATCAAAGAAATTTAAGTGTTTTATCTATTTAATCTGTAACTGCTACCGATGAGAAACTTGAGACCTTGTATAAAATAACAATAAAAACGAAGAAATATTTAAACAATAACAGTATAGTGTTTATGAAAATGTCATTTGGGCATACTGCAGACATATACTGGGTCACAGAGCCCCTCGGTTAAACGAATATTTTTGTCCGTGTACAATAAACAACTAAGGTGTACTAATTGATGCTTTGTATAGGGTAATGGCTGCTGCCCTCTCTTTGACGTTTGGAAGAGGAGGGGCTTTAATAGGAAATCTATTATTTGGTTTTCTGATTGATTTAAATTGTATTATTCCTATAGTATTATTCGCTGCTATGCTATTTGGTAAGTTATAAAACTAAGTATTAAGTTTTAATTCCTTTATACCAAACTACATTCATTTTCTATAGAAACAATAAGTTATGACAAATATTATTTTTCATCCTAACAAATAATAAATATCACAATTTTAAAATAATCCGCAGCTATAATTTGATTGTATTTATGTATGATTCTAGGAAGTGGACTTTTATGCCTACTATTACCAAATACTGGTGGAAAAGAATTAGATTAAGGTATTATTTATATTTCTTATATAAGCTCGACGTTCTTTGGTATTATATTTAGTTTCCACAAGTGACATTTGCTCAGTTTTATATTTATTCTTGTAAGTTATTATATTTATACTGATTGATCAATATTTATTTTATTTATTCTTAGTTTGTAATAGGTAGTTTATAAGTGAACTTGTATATATAAAAATAAAAACATAAATATACTATTTAATTGTTATGATTTAGTTTTAAAATTTATATAGAAGATAAAGCTGGAAATTAGGCTGAAATTTGGTGTGGAAACAATCATAGGAAATTTAGAAATAACCCTTCTAAACCCAATGCATGTGAATCTCAAATCAGTTTCGGGGAAAAATCAAATTTAGCTTGTGTGCCAAATGGAGCTTTATCATATTATATTTATTTAGCATTATTTATTTTCAATATATTTACAATGTGTGCATCTATGTAAGCACAAAAAGCGACTTCGGTAATTCTCCAGAAATATTCAAAAACACATTTACATTAAAACAAAATTTATACATATATGAATAGTCTAAATAATTACCATGTTCACATGGAGGATTCAATACTGGAATGAGATTGAACTGAGTACGTTCCTCATGTGTTCACATGTCCGGGATTGATTTGATTTTAAATACGATTGAAAGTTCTTAAAAATCCCGATAGATACGCTGTCGTCAGCTGATGACAGCTGTCATTCAGGGGCGTCGTTAGGATTTCAATTCGTGGGGCGCGCAAAAATTTACTGATTCACTTACGTCATACAAAATGTGAATTTGTGATGATATTCCGTAGGTGTCTATATTTAAAGAATAAATTTTGGGAAAAACAGGCGGGGCGCAGTTTAAAAGAGAGGGTACGTGCGCCCCCATTGAAATGGCCTATCGACGCCTCTGCTGTCACGATACTGCGCATGTCTCATTTCAATCCAGTCCCACTAAAAATGAGACTGGAATGAGTCAATCCAATCCTTGTTTCTTGTGTTCACATGCTGTATTCAATACCGATATCGAATTCAATACCGTATTCAAGTCGTCATGTGAACATGTATACTTTTTAATCATCTAAGCAGGACCGGACTAGCAGAATATGGCCTACCGTGAAAATTAATAATTTGGTGTACGTTTAGTAAAATATTGCCCCAAGAATTGCTTAATATCCTGTTAAATAAAAAATCTAAATATTTTTTGCAAAATTGGGAAAAATAATGAATAAAAATTAGTCCACAGTGCACGTCACCAAATAAAGGCTAATTTATCGCCAAATAACAGCCGACACGCGGAAAATTGTATTGAAAAATACAAATATATTATAGATTTAGTAAATGAAATACTTTCTATCGGTATTATTTCGCAAAAATTTAACCAATTACTAATAATGAAAGTTAGCAAGTGGAATACAATTTTGAAGATATTATACTAAAGGAATATTACCGACGTCGCTTGCTAATACTCTTCAAGGGTGACCAATAGTTCTTTAGTTATGTAAATGTAATTCACATCAAGAAAATAATTCCAAATATCAGTACATGCTAAAATTAATATACGGTCTGCGAAATCACACTTCTTCACTAAAAAGTTAACTCTTGCTTATAAACAATTAAATATATTCGATTGCCATAGGTGGTACACAATAAACTCAATCAGGACTAGGGCATTGTGGCGCAGAACGTCTGTTAGGTGAGTGCGCACTTCCCATTGCTCCGGAAGCGTCGTCTAGTGCCCCAGAGCTGTACATACAGCCGGTGAGTGGGGAACTATAATACGGCGCGAACAACGCCGAGTACTGTTGTGAAGTTGGCGCGAAATAGTGCGGCGCAAAAAGGCCTTGACGTTGCGCCATTTTTAGGCGCGTTGTCAACTGTTTCTTCCATTTTGTACGACGATTTTGGAACCATGTTTTGATCTGAACTTCGGTTAGATTCAATGCCTTTGATAGCTCCATGCGTTTGCTTACGCTCAGGTACTTGTCAACTTTGAACTCGGTTTCTAATCGTTCTAGCTGTTTGGCACTGTATGCTTGTCGGGGCTTTCGGTCGAGACCCGGTTTCCGAGATCGTCGACTCGATGATTTTGGAGCTGTAAAATAAAATGTTCTTAAGTTCTCTGGGCGGGAATAATGCACATTATGGATTAAAATGAGGAATTTCCATGATGGAAAGCGGCCATTTGCCTAGATTGTGTCTAAAATTTATTACTTTTTTGAATGAAATCTAAAACAAAGTATTGTTATCATGATAATAACACATAGTCAGAGCTGGGTTAAATCGATTACTAGTGGAATTTAAATCATTGTCTTACAACTCAACTTAAAAATTATTTTGAAAATTCATAAGCCCAAATCACCTACAATTAATTGATTTCAAAACGAATTGTAATTTTTTTGACAATTACAAGTCCATTATGTGAATCAGTGTTAAAATTACAAATCTGTTATGATTCAAATGGAATTGAAACCTTTATGAAAATTACAAGCTTTTTATGTGATTTTGCACTATAAATCAATAACCGAAACATCGAAAGGAATTAGTCTATTTTATACTTATCAACTAGAATTCTTTCATAAAACTTTGAACTTGAAATGGGATTTGAAATCATTCAGCCTTTTTAACAAAAACAAAGTTTTGATGGCTTAGAACCTTTTCAAAATACGTAGCCGTTTCAAAAAATATGAATTTTTAATGAAATGGCATCGATTCAAAGTAAGACATACATTTTTAGCCAATAATTTCATTACTTAAAGTTTCATAGAAAATCGAGAAATCAATATTTTAGAAAAATATGTGACGATTATATAAAAAAAAATCAAGGAGTTTAATTGAAACTTGGCGAAACTAGAGTGCCCACCGACTTAGTAAATGCGGTTTCGTGCAAAAAGTTTGGGGTCAAAAATTATCATGATTACAATACTTCCTTTTAGACGTCCAAGAAAGTAAAATGTTAAACCATGACTGCAATGCTAAGAAATCATCAGCATAATAATTGTCTATAATTAATCCAAGTAATTAGAATAGTAAATACGCAGTAAAGGTCATGTAAATTAACAAGTACTTAATATTTCGTTGTTTTACTATACAATGTGAGATGACGGCAATACGTAGATACTTGATGATAATTTGACGGCAATACATGTCCCACTGCTGGCTTGGTGGTAAACATACCTGCTCGACCTCCAACACAAATGAGTTAACATGTTTTTAATAGTTGTCCATGTTTTAACTGCTGTACAAACTCATAAATTCACAACGACTGTCATTTCAGTAATTATAAGTTCTTGGAAGAATATTTCCACTGTCAAGAAAAAATAAATACTACATGCCCAATTTTTAAAACAAACTTCTAAAATAGTTGTGTCAACAATTCATCTCACATTAAGATTCCTGGATTTTACTGTCAAAAACCATTATATTTTATATACTCGAAGGCACTTAATAAAAGCTGGAGTGGTCATCATTCGATTTTCTTGTCTTTTCACAGATATCATACTGAGAAGACTCAGAATCGATTCAGGGATGGTCAAAATGTGTATATCCGTTTAGGTCTCGAGTTCGAAAAATTTCATGTTCAAAAATATCACAATACTTCCAAAAAATAAAGCATTATTATAAATACAGATAGTCGTGTGGGGCCACTCTAGCTTTATATTACTTAAGTAGAAAACATTGATCCACAAATACTTTCAATTAAGAAAACCTATTTACCATTAATTTTTGAAGTTTTGAACAATAATGAAAGCAATTGATACACAAACTTGTTATTTTCTAGTGAAATATCGAAAAATGTCTCTTAAATTTTTGAATTTATAATGAAATATCTCGCGTCTTTTGCAATTGTTTATAAAACTATGCTAATTTAATAATATTATCCAATAACATTGGTTGACTTGTTAATTTAATTAGTGACTAAAAAACAGCAGTTGATTTGGTCAGCAAACGGTGTCAAATTTTATTAACTTGTTCATCATTTCTTTAAATAAGTTTTGTGGGATCTAATTTGATGAATTTTAATAGTTGTTATAGTTCTTAACAGTAACATTATATTTAAATATATAATTCAAATAAAGACACATGTGTAGAAGCTGTACACTCGGCTAGCATCGGTTGGCATCGGCTATTGTAGAATATATTTGTATACGATAATATTATATATATATATATATATATATATATATATATATATATATATATATATATATATATATATATAAAAATATATATATATATATATATATATATATATATATATATATATATATATATGTGTGTGTTTGTCGATATGACGACAAAATTTTAAACTATAAGTGAACAACGTTATATGGAGGTGACAAGTGTATGTCAACGACAAAGTAAACTTTGTGTTTACTTTTCGTTCCCGAAGTTCCAGTAACAGTCAACTGGGTGTCAATGAATAGACAAATACAGTTAAAGTTTGCCCTTTGTCTGCAATTAAGAGGCTATGCATACGATAAAAAAATAAAAACGAGTATTTTTCTGAAACAATTCTAGTATAAAAATGAACATTAAAAAAATTTAATTACATATTAAATAATGTGGAGTGGCATGCACTTGACTTTCTAATACGTAGTTTTCCCTAGAAATATATATCCCAAACAAACTGCAAACCAACAAATTTCTTTATGAACATTATTATTTTTGCCATAAGTGCAACCGGTCTAGTGATATTGGAGAAATGCATAGAGTATACATGCACTTCCGGTTTGAATAGCCTTTTCGAAAATAGGACGTGCACATTTAGACCATCTATAAGACTAAAGTTTGACGTTTCACAATTTTAAGGTCGACGGTCAAAACAGGTATTTCCGTTAAAATCTCGAATTTTTCATTCATACAAGAATAAATACTACGTATAAGAATGTAAAAATTGAATCTAGTTTGAAATTACGATCAGGTTAATGCCGCAGTCAGCTTGATTTCACAGTATTCATTTTCGTATAAGTATTTTAATTTTATCGTCAGATAAAGTTCGAATCAGAGAAAACGGGAAATAAAGGGTATAATAATAAATAGAAGAACCTACCTTGTAACCCAAATAAGTGCGAAGTAGTATTTTTGTGTTCCGGTGAAGTGGCAAACCAGCCATTGTACAGGAAGGACGCGTGTCCGGCGGCCGTGCTGCTGCCAAGTGGCACCGTATTGTACGCGGGCGCGTACGATGCCGCAGCGGCGACGGCGCTACTCGACTCGATGCCGGAATGCTGACCACCACCAGTCCCGGAAGCAAACAATTTCATCAGCCCCGTTTCCGTCGACGAAGGACCCTCTGCTCGAGATGATAAAGACATCTCCAACAGATTTGGGTATAGGGACACTGCACATTCAAAAATACATAAATTATTCTACCATTTACAATTATAATTTCCCGTTTTACGTTGCAATTTATTGCTGAAATCATATTCCAATCATTCGTAACGAGAAACAAGATTAGATACAACGCACCTATGCATACAGCTCGCCACTTGGATAGATTCAGTGAAAGAAATCAATTTTATTTTTAATTTCATTATTATTATATCATATACATATATATATATATATATATATTTTTTTATAGCTTCACTGAATATAAAATAACTTTATTAGCTCGCCGTACGAAGTACCGAAGAAGCTAGAGCATTCGGTCGTGTGTCTGTAGCATTCTCAGAAAAAAAATCATTTACAAAAAGTGTTTGTCTCGTCGCCCTGATTCCAAAAACATATATAACTTATATACTTGGATGTTAGTTGTCGCTCGTAAGACCAAATTTGTGCCCTCTACTCCTCTGAAGGTACCGGAGCGATTCACACCAAATTCGGTACACATATTATTTGGCATCCCATTTGAATCCACTTGCAGTTTAAATCTAATCGCCCATATACTCCCCGAGTTATAGGGCCTCAAAATTTAAAGCCTCCCCTTAATACTTCCCTTACAAAAATAATTAAAACACTCAAAAATTCTACTAAAAATTCTAAGATATTTTATAGCGACAAGATTTTTTCATTTTGCTAACCTAAAGGCTCATAAAAATTATTAAATATAATCATTTTCAATTTTGAAATATTTTATGTCTACAAGATTTTTTCATATTGTTAATCCAAAGCCCGAAAAAAAATTATTAAATATTTTGATTTTGAATTTTGAAATATGCACTAAATTGTTTTTTATCAAAATAATCTACAAAAAATTGTACGACATTTTATAATTATAACAATTTTTCAAATTGTTAACCAAAAGGGCATATATTATTCATATTATTCATAAGGCGAGCTGGACGCAACAGTGCGTTGTACGTACCGAATCTTGTTTCTATGTATAAATGTAAACTGGCATGGACAGGAATCGAACCCCAACTTTCACCGTGAAAGTTGATAATCGTACCCCTACGCCACGGAGATTATAGCATTTCTATATTTAATCAAGAAAACTGTCTTACAGTCTATATTGTAAAAGAAAACTTGGTTCTTAATTGTCATAATAATTATTAAATAATAAAGTAGATTATAATATATAGATGGAAACGTATCTTTTTATAGACTAAAATGGGTTCCATACTACTATTTGTGAATTGTGTTTTCTGTCAATAAGGAAATTTAAAATTTGACAGCAATATGGTACATTTTAAAAATTCGTGATTTCCCGATAAGTTATAGTGTATTTTGTACCGAAAATTTAATGTTCTCAATAATTATGAATCTTTGTTAAGCATTTGTGTTATATTTTCCGATCAAAAATCAAATATAAAATATTTTTTATTGTAAAAAAAAAACCAGATTCTATAAGCGTATACGAAAAGTAGTTTGGACCGCTCGGATCGAACTATAGACGTTCGTAATTGCAATCAGATGGATCTCTTCGTGTTCGCAAAATGAATCTGATTAGTGCTGTCATATTTGGTACAAATTTCAAGATAGTATAGCGTCATGTAATATATATATATATACAAGGGACACCCGTGGGCACCATGTGCTCATATGGTATACAGCACATAGGTCAGTTTTGATGGGTGGCAAATTTTCATGTAATTTAATAATAATTACATGGTTTTCCTTCAGTTTGTATCGTTTGACAGATAACTAACTTACACAAATTTTAATATTAATAATTTGAAATATAATTGCCATCCAATCACGGGTCTAAATATGTGCGGATTAACTCTTCAAGATTTTTTTTACTATATTATTAATAATATTGCACCGTGTGCCCATATTGTATACAGAATATGATTTATTTTTGACGGATGGTGAATTTTCTTGTAATATTTTTGTAAATCATGGTTACAATATATAAATAACATTTGTGCGCGTATAATAAGATAGTTTCCTAGAATTTATTATCACATTTTATTTTGTATTGTTTGTCAATGGCAATGAATTGATATAGGATCATCATATCATATTAACTCTTCAAAAATCGGGATTATTAACTTACATACGGTTTTAATTTTTAGTTGAATTGATTATTAAAAGAATACACATATATATAAATATATATATATATATATATATATATATATATATATATATATATATATATATTATTGCAAACTTTTTATATATAACACTTTTAATAATTTGACGTTTGATTCGTTTTTGTTTTTGAATCAAATAATCAGGCTAGATAGCAGCACATTTTGATAGAAATTAAACTAAGACATTCTATACATTGGAGATTAACCTCGTCACAATGCATGCGCATGCCGCAGAATTCACAAATAATGTTGACTTGCAAAGTTTATAAATGTACAAATTTTTATAATAATACAATTAAACTGACTATAATATATGATATTATCACATAATTGACTCAATTTTATTATTGATACATCAAATGATTGCCCCATATCTGAATCCATGTCATACTAGAAAGTCAGAAGTCTAGTTATAAAAATTGGATCTGATTCCAATTTCCCGCCTTCGAAATTCAATTTTTGCTGAAGGATGTAATGATTTCCGGTTTATATAAATTTCAAATTTCCGACCAATGAAAAATCACTTGCAAAATGAAAATCCGCAAACCGCTGTTATCGGGACTTCCTTTACAATACAAAATATTTTTTATAAGATTTGCTATTATATTTGTCATTGGCATTAACACATTAAATTCACATCAGATCTCCCAATTTATATATTACAAAAATTCTTCGACATTTCATTATGGCGTTTGATACGTTTATGTCTATTTCAAAGCAGACTGAACTTCAGAAGAGTAGTGTAGTCTTTTTTTTTCAATATCGACTATTTGATTATTTTATATAATATTTTCAACAGTCGCCATGGCGCAGATGTTATGAGTCTTGTCTTTGACCATGGGAGTCGGGAGTTCGAATCCCGTCTAGGCCAAATTGCATGCAAGAAGCATTTTACACAAAAAAACAAACAAATATAAATACATATATATATATATATATATATATATATATATATATATATATATATATAGTATTGTTTGTCAATGTCAATGAATCAATAACTTTATCTCTTCAAAAATCAGGATTATACATTTCCGTAAGGTTCTATTTTGTAATAGAACAGATTATTCAAAATATTATATATATATATATATATATATATATATATATATATATATATATATATATATATATATATATAATATTTTGAATAATCTGTTCTATTACAAAATAGAACCTTACGGAAATGTATAATCCTGATTTTTGAAGAGATAAAGTTATTGATTCATTGACATTGACAAACAATACTGAATAGAATGTAACAATACAATTCATGGAAACTATTAGAATGAACGCGTAAGAAATATTTTTAATATTGTATTATTTTGTATATGATATGAGTATGGGCATATAGTGCCCACGGGTGAACCTAGTATTAATTAGTATTGAATACCTACTTGCCCATGGTAACGCAGAAATCGGAGTTGGTCGCACACAATTCTTTTCGCGATCACTGTCATCACACTTATTATGATCACGGGCATTATCGTTCATATATTTCGGTCGTGTTTGTATTCCTAAGATTCGATCAATCGAAAAGTTATTGCTGTAATGCTGGTCATCATCTAAACACGATATCGATGACTGTGTCTTAACAAACGGTCGAACTGGCGCATAATTAACTTCTGGCGGCGCACTAAGTACATCAACATCACATTCATCGTCCACCGAATCACAATCCGAATAATCTGTCGATTGGACTAATTCATTCGATCGATGTATCCGTGGATCGAAATCCATGACTTACACGCACATCATTTGCAGAGTAGTCAAAGATTTAGTTATTGAATTTTTATAAACAAATATTACTTTTGTATATTTTTCTATATTTAAGGGTACTTCATACGTAGCCTGTAGTTTTTATTAATTTTTATTTAAAATTGAAAGTAATTTTATTTATGGTTTAGATGTATTATTGTATTCAGCAAAATATTTAATATTATTTAAATATGATATATTATTTAAATAAATTATTTTAAAATAGTTATTATTGTTTTAGATAGTATGATTGTCACTAAATACCCGATACAGAAACTAGACATGTAGTTGTTTTTGATGTGGTACGTGGTTGAGTATCTTATAGACTGGTGCACGGTCCATCGGATTTGCGGCGTCCTGGCGTCCTCTTCTCTTAGAACTGACGTCTCTAAAAGCTCCTCCCAGTTGATTTCCATCCTTGTTTATCTTCACGCGAATCCCCCCTGACACGGCCGCGGACAAGATGTGCAAGGCGGCTAACAGCTAACAGTTGCCCATCTCATCTCAGCAGCCGCCGCCACAGATTGGTATTTCGCGTGTTTTCAACTTGCCCTAAAATCCATCTTCACACCTTTACACTTCCTAGCTGTGATTCTCAAACAAATGTTTAGACCGCACCAGGAATATATACGATACGCTAACATTGATATTATTATAGGCGGGTTCTTTATTCATCAACTATTAGTGCTATCATCAGCAGTTGAAAACGACGTCACGATAAATAGCTGACGGAAACGATGAAGAAACGACCACATAAAGAAATTAGGAGTGGCATTCGACTTTCTCTTATATAGTTTAGTAAATAAATCCCAAACTGTCAAAAAATGGTAATACCCTGAAATTGTACTACGTTACCAAAAACTGTTTCTTCAATATAAAATATAGATGTTGTTTCTTAAATATTCACCTTATCAATATTATCAAATATAATTTTTAATACGTACTGTTTTTCAAAATATATTTCAACATTTATCTGCCCTATAACCATTAGGCTCTCAGTAGATCTCAGTTGATCTATTTGCGATAACCAGTAGAAAATGACAATAAATTATTTCAGTCTATTTTGTTTCTCTGTCAAAATCCTTTCAGGCATAGTTCATATGATTTGTTAAATAATATTCACACGTATCTATGGCAACATAAATAAGAAATTTAAGATTTACCGTAGAAGTTTTAGCGTAACTGGTACATTTTTTGAAGAAACTTTTCAAACAAAAGTTGTGCGAAATATGAATATCTTTCATTATGAATATAACTATTTTTGCCATAAGTGCAGCCGTTCTAGTGATATTGGAGAAAGAACAAAAAAAATCATAGAGTAAACATGTACTTCCGGATAAAATATTCTTTTCTAGAATAGGAGGTGCACATTTATAGGGCATATACAAATCTTAAGTTTGAAGTTTCATTGTATTACGTTCGACAGTTTTGGCTCTAGAACGTTCACTGGCACACAAACGTCTTTCTGAAAATAGTCATATTCGATTCAGGGAGGGTCAAAACGTGTATTTCTGTTGATATCTCGAGTTCGAAATTTCCCATGATTACAAGACTGCGTATAAGAAAGTAAAAATTACTATAAATAATTAAATAAATAAAGTACGAAATATATGTTCAGCGTGGATGATAGGAGCGTGTCGGTAAATGGTTGTTGGTCGCTGAACGCAACCATACGTACCTATTATAATTCTCCCACACTACTCAAGCTGCTGAGTTTTTCATAACACCGAGATATAGCCGCATTAAGGGCCATTGTGTTAGTTATTTAATGCTCCCTGGTTAACAGGATTTACCAAATGGGGTGAGATAAATGTATTGTTAAGTGGTCGATATCATTTTACTTGTGTAACATGTAAAATTGTCCGAGCACCATCGTTTCTCATTTTTAATACTTCTCGCGCGACGCACTTGTTTACTGGATCTCACGCTGCCATGTATTCTTATATTTCAAATTAACGTTCTACGTAAACATTTTCTTTTGTGTATTCAAATAGGAATTTTTATTTTTACATATTACATTTTCAGTTTATTTTTATATAATTAAAATCTTTCATTACACAGAAATGATGTTATATACATATACTAAGTTAACCCGTGGGTACCATGTACCCATATCATATACAAAGTACAATCCACTTCTCACAGATCTGTCACAGATAGTCATATTCCTTGCACGGCTTTCATTTTGGACTAGTTTTTGTATTTTCGTAGTATTCCTCGTAAGTTTAGAATCATCATTATTATAACCTACTTTATTATTTACACAACTCGATATGCAACAAACTGTCGGTATTTTCGAATAACAAATAACAGATGTGAAGTTATCTGTGCTGTAAACGCGAACGAAAACATTGTAGTGCATATATTAAAATTCAAAATTATAATATTTTCAGTGGGTTTTCAATTCTCTCGTAAGATTCCATCTTTTGCTATAATTATAATTTAGTACTGCCACAAATATTGCTAATATGTTCTCTTGTTTGAAAAATATGTAATACCCCCATTTTTTAGTGTCTACATCGTTGTTAAATATCCTATAATAATTTATATTTGCTGGCGTTTAATATCTGTGATATACGCGAGCAATATGGATTCGGCAGCAATTTTCTTTGGTGTTACAAGCAAGCGCGCGTGGCGTCTAATTTGAAGATGACGTGTTCCTCTCATAAATGCTTTATGTTATATTAGAACCTGATTGCGTTTTAATCTAAGTTGTGATTGTCGATTCACCACCACTCTGGCGGATGTATGCGATGTGATGCGTTCTCACACCACACGCCACACAACACCGAAGTGATTTATGTGTTTTCGATTCACCAGGACACGCGCGCCTACCTGTATGGGGGACTCCCTATGTTGTTCGCACATTTACGCCAACCCCACCAAGAGCTGTTCTGTTCATCACTAGTACGTCCCGAAAAAACATACGTTAAATACGTAACATATTCTCATGGTATTAGTTTTGGTTTTAAATAATATACGATTACCATTAATAAGTAAGAGTAATTTTAACCGTATAAATAAATTAAAATACATATTGTAAATTAATTGTAAATCACGCAAAATAGGTAATTAGCTACGATGTTTTTTTTTTTTATATAATTATCCATGTACATCATGAAGATTTTTTAAAATTATTAACTATTCAAGCTCCTGATGATGGCATAAGTGATGCCTAAACGTTGACCAAAATAAATTAATTTTATAAAATTACTGCATATCCCAAGAAATATTGTATTTTTACTTGGAATTTAGTTATCTTTTGGTTTTAGATTCAACTAATAAATTAGTATGAAATTATTTTACATTTATATTTAGTTATTAGAAAATAAAAAATAATATCAGTGCAAGAATGGCCATTTAAATGTTGAAGTATGAGATTGTTATATTAGTGTTAATAACCAGTAATTTGTTTGCATTGCGTTAAACGACGCACCTCCGCAGTCGAATGTGTCGGCCCATCACAGGAACAGACAGCGATGTGATTGGTCGTGAGAGATCATGCGCATCACGTGTGTTCTCCGGGTGGTTCATCTTACTAACCACGTTTTACACCTATTCGCTATTTTGTTCTATTGTCATCGTAATAAATGGTCCTTTGCACCGTTTCTGATGTGAATTGGTTGCCTTAAAATGCGTTATGCTGGATGCCGGCTGTTGTTGCTCGCACCACATCACACACTTCACCACCGCCATCGACAGTGAAAGCTTTCAAAATGCCGTTGTATACGTTTTTAAGGCTGCTCCCAGTAAATCTTTTCAGTCGCGTAAAATGCGAAATAAAATTTTTATCAACTGAATGGTGTATTCAGTGTTGTCGGATTTTGTTGCAAGTTGTTGAGGTTTATTTATTATTTATCGGGTTGTTTTGTTGTCTAACATATGTTTATTCTCGGGGCTATTATTTGTAAGACAAGATTTGGTACGCGTAAAACGCACCAACGCGCAGAGCTCGCCCTTAGATAAAATATGCGTTGCGAGCAGTGGTTTTTAATTATTATGGCCTTTTGGTTAACAATTTGAAAATATGTTATAGGTGTAAAAAGTCTTACATTTAATTTTAGATTATATTGATAAAAAAAAGTTTTAGTTCATACTTTAAAATTCAAAATTATAATATTTAATAATTTATTTCGGGCTTTGGATTAACAAAATGAAAAAATCTTATAGATATAAAATATCTTAGAATTTTTAGTAGAATTTTTAAGTGTATTAATTATTTTTATAAGGGCAGTATTAAGGGGGGGTCTAAATTTTGGGGCCCTATAACTCGGAAAGTATACAGGCGATTGGATTTATACTGCGAGCGGATTCAAATGGGATGCCAAATAATATGTGTACCAAATTTAGATTATATTGATAAAAAAATAATTTAGTGCATATTTTAAAATTCAAAATTATAATATTTAATAATTTTTTTCGGGCTTTGGGTTAACAAAATGAAAAAATCTTCTAGACAAAAAATATCTTAGAATTATTAGTAGAATTTTTAAGTGTTTCAATTATTTTTATAAGGGCAGTATTAAGGGGGGCTCCAAATATTGGGGCCCTATAACTCGGGAAGTATACGGGCGATTGGATTTAAACTGCGAGCGGATTCAAATGGGATGCCAAATAATTTGTGTAGCAAATTTGGAGTGAATCGCTCCGGTACCTTCAGAGGAGTAGAGGGCACAAATTTGGTCTTACGAGATACCGAGCGAGCGAGCGACGACTAACATCCAAGTATATAAGTTATATACATTTTCGGAATCAGGGCGACGAGACGAACACTTTTTCTTAATGAAATTTTTTGATCAGAGAATGCTACAGACACACGACCGAATGCTTTAGCCTCTTCGGTACTACGTACGGCGAGCTAAAAATGGTAATACATATAAACCTCAATATAAATCAAGAAGAAACAAGCATAAATCTGTGACTATACATGTTTCATACTAATTTCTTCGGCGTTCTTTTCTTGCTTCCACCATCGCGATCTCTAGCCGTTGCCAGGTATATAGATATTTTTAGCTCGACGTACAGAATATACAAAAGAGCTATTGTGATCGGTCGTGTGTCTGTTACATGCTCGGATCGAAAAGAAATCTTAACAAAAAATTCTTGTATTTTCGCCCTGAATCCAAAAATATATATAACTTATATACTTGGATGTATGTATCTCGCTCGCTCGGTCGGTCGTAAGACCTGAGTTTGTGACCGCAAATACTCTGAACGTACAGGGCCGATTTTAATGAAATTTGATATACATATAATTTCCACGCCTGTGAAGTTTCCGTCGCATTTTAAATCCAATCGTCAGTACAGGGCCGGAGTTATTTGGAACCGTCCTAAATACTGCACTGAGTCAACTTTTAATTTTTTTATATACTTAATGTCATTAAAGTTTTTTCAAATTGTGAGCTCATAGGCTTAAAAAATAATATAAATATATTTTGAAGTATATCAGACATTGAACGCCATCTGTAAGTGAAACGAAGAAGTTATGTGACTGTAATTTTTTTGGTTATATTTTCCAATATATAAACTATTTGCTTGTGTGTTTTAATTAATAAAATTAGGAAATGTTCATCAAATAATTTTCAATATCGTTGGCTAATCACGAAACGAACGTTATTAACGTTAACCATGTGTGCAATTTTAAATGTGGAGTTATGGAAATTAAAACTGTTATGGTACAGGAATAAATAAATGTCGGGATCATAATTGGGTAGATTGGGTCAGTGGGCACTGTGAGTATAATGTCGATGATTTAGAATTATATGCGTAAACTCAGAAATTCATTTATTTCATATTAAATGCAGAAGAAATGTCATCAAACATTCAAGACAACATAAACCAAATTTTAAAGACTCGTAGTATATTATTACATTATTGTATAAAACAATAATTTGAATATGTTCCAATAATAAATTGCTATCGCTTTTAGTCTTGTATTTATTGCGATTGGGATATAATTTCTATAATTGCATCATATTATATATTACAAAAATTAAAAAAATTGTTGTTCGATATATTAAATGTTCTGCATATCACTAAATATTTCAAGAAATCTACTCAGCGTATACGTTCACGTCTAATACTAACGATACAGATTCAACTGTCTTCCGGCAGATGACGGTGTTGTCGCAAGTTGGTAGCGCCATCTCCTTAGTAAATATATAACGCGACTCACCAATCGATATGAACGTGGTTTTTACCATATACAGTAGAGATAGGCTTTCGATATTTTAGTGTAACGGTACGATATATTTACTTCTCGTATCGATATCATATCGATACAACAAAAACCTTATCGATACGATAACGATACGGACAGGGTAACAGAATCTTTTTCAAATTGTTCAAATATTTTATTTATTGCGAAGTGTAGGTACCGTAATACAAAAAAAGGAAATGAAACGCATGATTCATATAAAATTAAAAGTTGAGAAATATAATAATTACAAAAAAAAAGGAAATGTCACATCCGCCCACGAAATATGAATTTTTCGCGGGCTGAAATGGTAATAAAATGTTCCTATACTGCCGTGTAATATTTATATAAGAACTGGTACTCTTATCGATACAATATTTTAGTATCAATATTTGCAAAAAAATTGCGTATCGATACGATATCAATATCTAAGGCTCATGTATTTATATATATTTATATATATTTATATATATATATATATATATATATATATATATATATATATATATACATGTATATAAGATATATATATATAAATATATATATTTGAATTAAGAGTGACGAGACAAAATTTATTTCGGTTCGAGAATGTTACTGACACACGACCGAATGCTTTAGCTTTAGCTAACAAATAATAGCAATTACAACTAATATATATATATATATATATATATATATATAATAAGTAAAGGCTATTCGAATTAAAATTACAACTTACGGAAAATATAATTTCTAATTAAAAGATAATAGGAAAGAATTGATTTGCAACAAGAAATATATCAAATATATAGATGCGTTCGTTGTACACAAAATTTCAACTTCGTGCTCTGTTTTACCAACGTATAAACAGAGTACACAAATAAGATTTTGAGTAAATCGAACGCATATGGTTCTTGCTACTAGCAGATAAATGGGGGGTTTGAAACTTAACTAATGTTTGCAGCGCGCCACCTAATAGGCAGGAGAAATGATTGTTTGTGATAGTTCGGGCTCCCGGACGTCCAGAGGGCCAGGCACTTGCGTGGACCCAATTTGTACACGCATCTCTTGCATTGTATTGTGTTTCTATGTTTCTATTTAAATATGTTCTTTGGTAACTAGAGTCACTCGGGGACACTATGTGCCCATATGGTATATAGAACATAGGTCAGTTTTGACTGATGGCGAATTTTCATGTAATTTATAATAATTACACGGTTTTTCTTCAGTTTGTATCGTTTGACTATAATAGTAATACAAATTTCCACATCGCATATATTAATAAAGAAAAAATCGAGTCCTTCTTTTGAACGCTATTTTGTTTTTAGATCACTATGCTGAGATTAACTAATCGATCGCTTATCATGCACTGTTTAACATCCGATAAATTTAAACTAAGTTTTGTTAAACTTTGATTTTAACCTTGTATGGTGCAACTTTTGAAGATTTTATTTCTGTAATTATAAATTTACTTACTTGCAATTATTATAATTTGACCAACTATAGAATCTTACCGCAACTCATATTTTCAAAATTTAAATTAAATGGACGGAAACACGTATTTGCTAAAAATATATGCAAATTAGGCAATAATATATGCACTTATTTCATATTAAATACTTAAAAATTGAATAATAACATGTTACTCCCCTTAAACTTAAGATCATATTCATAATTGCTAATTAGGGGCGATACTTATGTGCAGCCGACAAACTCTCAGACAACAATTAATCTGTAATTGTTTGTAGAATTTTTAAGTGATCATAATCTTTTAAAATCAATAATAACTTAATGCGACAAAATCAAATTGAACACTCATATTATATGGATTCCAAATTTGGTTAAACTACGCCCGGTACAATAGCAGGAAATTGGCACGTTATGTACCACAGATTCTTGAATTTTGTTCTAATTTCTGAATGATAATTTTGTGGTATACTAAATATTCTTAATTTTATTCTGCTTCAGTTCTTTAGATATGAATACGACCGAACAACCGAAAAGAGGATGACGTGAACATTTTAAGATTAAAATTTTAATTTCTATGGCTAAAAGCTCTATTGTACATACAGTACGACGATCTTAACATAGGTATAATATTATAAATTAATTGAACAAAAGCTAACCTTTCATCGTTACACATATACATAAAAAGATAAATACATAAATACTTTATTTACTTAAATACATTGTTTTCTTTTTCTATAGATAAATATGCAGGAGAAACAACTGCACCTGGGACCACGTATCTAAAATTACTCAAATTTTTACTTTCTTATGTACTGGGATAAAGGAAAGTATTGCGTAATTTTCCGCCTTTGAAGAACAATTCTATCAAAATATTGAAGGAAACATCTTGTAGTCGGTTGTTAATAGATACCTTCTATTTAATGATTTGGAAGTAGCAATGAAAACAGGGCTAAAACTAAAAAAAAAGAAATGTTTTATACATCATGTATGTATAATGTTTTGATGAAGCAAAAACTTACCAATAAACAAACCTCCTAAAATGAAAAACACTGAATAACAACTATACTCCAAGATGTAGCCCATAGCGTGGCACGCAATTACTGCACCTCCTCGGCCTGCCATAAGTGAGACGGCCATTGCGATCGATCGATATTGTGTTGGGAAAAGATCTACTACGGCTGTATTCAGTATGGTCACCCCTGCCCCACCGACAGTATACAGACCAGCAAGAATAGTGATCATTGTATAATCTTCCATGAAATTCACCAACATGCCAGCGGTACCAGTGATTAACAATAAACCAGCTGAAATGCGAGCCAAAAATCATTATTAAGAAAAATCAAAATGAAGGTGTTGCCTTCATTGATTTAAGTTTAATCAAAACATGTATCAACATTTTATTGTTAAATCTATAGATATACTAATAAAATAAAGTATAAATGTTTCCCTTAAATGCATGACTGCGTTCTTATTTATCATACAAAATATTGAAAGTATAAATGTTAATGGTTTTTATTTACTTGCCTAATAATTTATTTTTTCCCGTCATATTTATCACGGATCCTATGACCATATATGTAAGTGCAAAAGCTGTAGCTATCATCAGGGACAACTTAAATACATCTTCGTTAATACTGTCATTGCAATCTTCAACTTCTAAATATTCAAGCTAATTTTGAAACAAAGAATCATATTTATATATATTAAAATATATTATATGTATGCAATTATATATATATATATATATATATATATATATATATATATATATATATATATATATATATATATATATATATAATTGCAAGAATAAACTATTACTTATTTGGACGCTATCTCTATGAAAGTATTACTATATGTTCCTTTTGTTACTTTTATAGCATTAGTAGAAAAGGCGAATGCAGTCTGCGAATATTATACAAATTGAAAGCTTCATATTTTTATCTTCAACTATATTTTTGTAAGATTGTATATAAATTCACAAATAATCGTACAAAGTTGCCGTCGTAAAAATAGTGAATTTCTTTTGATAGCGTTCCCGTAAGCAATAATTTTTACGTTAATTTTCCACTAATTAATTGTGATTTTAACTTACTTGATCAATATCCGTCCAATTCTTTCTGTAATCAATTGCTCGACATACTGTCACAGAACTCGTTTGTTCTTGCTCCATATAATATGTTATTTTATTTAAAATTTCTGGTATCCACATAAGTAGACCGCTAGAACTAAAAAGAATATATGCATGTAATTTTAATCCTCATGAATTATGTTTCTTCTCAAGAAATAACTGCATATCGTACGTGAAATATTTACCCAGCAAAAACACCAAACTGCAAGAAAGATGTCATGAATGTTCTAAGCAATAGTGGAGGACAAAATATCGGTGATAATTGCATCCAAAATCTTTTCAAAAGAGAAACAATTCTTGCATTTTCTTTCCCGTTGAAATTTTCAATCTTTTTAACTTTTTCCTTTGAGACTATTAAACTTGATACCTAAGATATTTAATTAATTACAAAACACAAAAATCGGTTTAAAACGGTTTTACCGGATAATCGTCTTCTGGATTGCCAGTATTCATCGTATAAATACGTTTTAGTATTTTGATAGCCTCGTTTGATCTTCCGACTGCCCATAAAAATTTGGGACTCTCCGGCAGGAATAGTAGACATGTTGCCGAAATGAAACTAGGTATTCCGTACAGTATAATAAGTAATCGCCAAGGACGCATTGTGATACCTAATATGGGCACATAGTATGCCCATTCCATTGGCAATAGAGACCACGCAAATCCTGGTAGTATTATGGATGCAATTGCCACGAAAGTTGCTGACCAGGATATTACTCGAGAACGGTATAAACCACTGTGAAATTCACCGAGATATGCTATTACTACGGCTGATGGGCCACCGATACTGAAAGGATAACATAATAGTTATTCATAGTTTATTAATTTTGATTGTCATAAACGAAGCACGATTCATCCGATATGGTTAAATCACTGTCAAAGTAGAAGATTGGAATTGGCATCGACTTCTACCTACATATAAGGTACAATATTTTAAAATCAAATTTATTATCCACTTAACAAATTTTCAGTGTCCATTACTGAACTTATTGCACAACAAACATGTATCTCAATTTTGTGGTATATTTATATAATAGTATTACGAAAAGAGATGTGCTCTTAATATTATCTTAACATTCTTTGAAAATTAATAAAAATGCTTTGTTCTAGTAAGTCAATGGGACGTATTAAAAAGTAAAGAAATTCAAAGAAAACCTTGAAACTAATTATAATGTATGTAATTTTTAAATGAATACATTTTTATTTAAGTTGTGCCGATTTGGAGATAGTAAAAAGTCGCACGAATAAACCCTTACAACCAATTTAGATTTATTAAGAAAATAAGCGACTAGTTTTGATGTGCTGGCTACAATATTTTAATTTCTAAATTATGATTTTTAATATTATTTTTTGGCTTTTGGGTTCATAATTTGAATAAACGTTATTGATATAACAAATATATTCTAGTGTTGTATTGTATAATAAAATTAAGTTACGTACAAGAAACAGTTAAGGAATCGGAACACGATTAGCATCCAAACGTAAGGAGATAAACTTGAAATGATCCCCATAAGAAAACTGATGTATGATGTTATCAAAACAACATTTCTTCTTCCCGCAGTATCGCCAATGAATCCCCATAACAACGAACTGAGTACGACACCTTATAAAATATATAAATAAACATTATAATGTAAACTCTTACGCACACTGTCGGTAATATCATAAATTCTGCAATACCTAGAAATCCTACAGAAGAAAGTAAGCCTTTATCTGATAACGAGAGATTTAAGTCACATTGTGCAGCAGGAAGTATGTAGCTCATACTCAGGGTTTCCATTATCACAGACATAAGACTGACACCACAGACTGTTAGTAAAATTATGTTGTACTTTCCGAATCCTGCAATTATTGAATACAATAAATTAATATTCTGCCTAGAGAAGATATAGGATTTATTTCACTCCTGTTTGAACCTCTTCAACAAGGATTCATTGCCTATAAACCATTATACCTGTATAAGCAACGGCATCTTCAAACTCCACTGCACCATTTTCTAAGAAAATAGTTAATTAAAACAATGAAAAAGCATTAGGTTGATTGGAACTTTAATAAACATAAATATTATTCACATTTACCTGAAACACCTTTTCCTCCCATGTCAAATAATAAATTTTGCACAGCGCAAAATAAAATTTAGAAAAACTGAGTTAAATAATTGAGTAAAATATTCATTAGTAAACTTTCGATGTTCAAATCATAATTATTTCTCTAAGACTTATATTTTACTTAGTTCACACATATATAACGTGATACTAGTAAGATAATTTGCGTCTTTCTAAAATTTTGCTGTAAGTCAAAATTATTAGTCGAACATGATTAGGCAAATTATTTTGTAAGACATGTTTATCCTATTCCACTATCTGCTCTGAGAATAATTTATGTTTTTAAGATTTATCAGTATATATTAACATAAAAAGATAACTAATGACGTCCTAATATTTTTAAAACTATTATTAGTTTATTAGAATACTTTAATTATATTTTGATTCATAAATAATTGAAATTCAACATTTATTACAAAATGTAGAACTATTGTAAAGAACAATTTTAATAAATTAAAGTATATTCATATTTTCTAATTTCAAAGGTAATTATACGATTTTTAAGAAAAATTTCAACTTTTATAAGAACCATTATGTTTCAAATTCACACTATTTCTGAAATAGTAATTTTTTAAAGAAAACTTTAACTATATTGTATATTCCAGCTCTGATGAATATTGCGCATTATCAAATGTTGGCTAGCTCCGCTTCTATACCATTTGCAAAAAATAATCATTTTTAGATAGAAAATCTGATTACATCTTCGTGATAACGAAAAAGTATAAAACTTACTTGGATATATGTCGCTCTCTTGTTTACTACAATTGTTTATGTGTGCTTACTTGTATAGAAGTAAATAATTAAATATACAAGATAAATATTATACATTTTTAATAATAATAATAATAACATAATAAATTAGAGTAAACATGATTAAAATATGACTTTTAGAAATTATACAATGGTTCATCATAGGATAATTTCCTTATCTCATGAATGTTTGTCGAATAAGACTACAAAAATGTGTAGGTCAATCAAAAGATGCTGCCGCGCGAGGATGAACACACAAGGCGGTTTTTGTCGCTGCAGCAATAAAGGAGCATTTATAATCGAATCTTCACCACGGCACTACACGGCACGTAAAATAGTTATCTTTATCTAGCGCACACGAATGACAACCATCCTGCTTGCACACTAAACTTTGCAGGAGTAGGATAGTTTGTCCATTGTGGTGCGTTAGATAGAGATAGCCAATTTTTACACGAAAAACGTGACGTAAAGTGACGTGAAGCAAGGCTATTATAAATGCACCATAAAAAAATTATTGCAGCAGTGTGTGTTTTGCAGCAAAAAATAAATGCTACGTTATTAAACGTCAAAATAAATATATTCTGTGTGAATTGTGAGAAAACACAATAAAAATTATTTATAATCACTGATATTATAAGAGATAAATAGATAATGTGCCTAAATATACTTCTACACACATTACATGTAGACATTCATCACATCATCACCAATCAGCTAAAACTCTCTGAATACACCATATATTGTTCGAAATATACCAACATTTTTTCTCAATCATTTTCCTTAACAAATTCCAAAAATTGACGTTTTTGATAAAAAGAAATACAATAAATAAAATGATATTGCTCTTGATTGATGACAAATAATATAGAATTGAGAGTGCAACGCTAATTTCAGATGGACTGTATATGATATGGGCACATGCTGCATACGGGTTAACCTAGTTAACTATTAAGAAATAACTGGGGTTAGTACAATAAATATAAAATATATTTAATTAAAAGTAAAAATTATTTAAACAATTTCTTCATTATTTATAAAATTCAACATAATTGAAACAAATAATCTAATATTTACAATATTAATTCTTAACTTAAATAATATAATTCATTTTTCCGTGACTTTCTTCGATGTTGACTCATGGTTTGGGATGAATAAACTTAATCCTGCGCATACTAAAAAAAAAAAAGATAAGTAATAGTTTCATTAGAAGCTTTAGTGAAGACATTATGTTAGCATTTACCGAAAAGTATAGCCGAAAAAATGAGGAATGTAGCAATGCAATCTAGTTCGAGTAGGATGCCGATAGTTGAACTCGCTACTACGCTTCCAAGTCTTCCACTCATTAGTGATATACACATTGCCATCGCTCTGAAATCACTCATTCATAACCAAGATGTATGTCTCTTTATGTTTTCTTACGCTTTCTTTGTAAAAATGCAAACTGGCATGGGAGGAATCGAACCCCAACTTTCACCATGGAAATAATACATGATTATAATACTTACTTTTAGACCTCGTACAAGAAAGTAAAAATAATGCAATATTATGAATATAGGTACTGAAAGTATAAGAAAGCCGAGTGAAGACCACTTCAGCTTTATTGTTTGTAATAAATTTCTAGGAATTTATTAATTATAATTATCCAGTAATGATAGATTAATGTCTAAAGAGAAATACGTTCCAAGAACAATAAAGTTTGATGTATGGAAGCATAATGATATTAACACGATGTGAAACCCATATGCCTTCACACAGCCCTTACTTTAGATAATATCGAATTTGAAAAAATGCTCTACGTTTGGAAACGATGAAGCTGTGGAATAGATTTAAATTTTGGTCCCATTTTTTTTTAATAATCAAGTATAAAAATGTTCAATTTTTAAACAATTCTTACCTATATATATATATATATATATATATATATATATATATATATATATATATATATAGGCCAAATACAAAAAGGAAATCCGGTCGTTTCAAAGTTTGTAATTTTATTTCAGATCATTGAAAATATCAGAAATTTTCTATTTAAAATGAACTCCTGTGAAGGCGCAGAAAAAATGCTTTTTCGTGATAAATATTTTTAAATAGATTATGATGAATTTAAAACTAACCGTAAATATGTTGGAAATAGTTCGACAACTGCCGCATTTACAATAGAAACGCACACACCAGATAATACTAGCAGTCCGACGAATAGAAAATCAATAGCTAATCGATATTTTATCCAACACAGAGCAATGCCAGACCCTCCAGATACAACCAGACAGAATACTGAAAATAGAACAAAATTTATCAAAAATTTGAAATGTCCAAATTTAAGTAGTTATTGTAATTTACGAAGAAATAAAATGTTATTGTTATTGAATGACAAGCCATAGAGAATAGAATGGAACAATACCATTCATGGAAACTGTCATAATGCGTAAACTGCGTAAGAAATATGTATGTATATGTAAGGGAAATGCTTTATTTATACTGTGTATCCATGATTAAGTGTACAATTATAAAAAAAATACATGAAAAATCGCCACCCGTCTAGTTATTTAATTAGACAGGCGGATCTCTGAAGAGTGAACTATATCTGTATAAAATATGGGCACATGTTGTCCACATATTAAGCTTGTATATAATATTAACATAAAATTGTTAACGATAGCCTTAACCAAGCAATGAATGAAGAGGCTTAAACAAATTCGTATATAGCCATTATTTTATTTGTCTGGGGAAAATAAAGGCTAATTTCAGCATGCAGACATTACGAGATATTCATTGCAAATGGAAATGAAAATTAATGTGTTTGCGTAATCCAAATGTACATATCAGTCATGAATTCATTCCATTCCTTTATTTCAATGAAGCAAAGTTGCTTGAAGGAAATGCACAAGTAGGAATGTTACCTACCTAGCAATGTTCTCTTGCCAAGCGTATTGACAACCAGCGCAATCACAATAAAACCAATCGCATAGGCAAAACCGATAATTAAGTTTTGTTGGAACACAGAAATATCAATAGCGTCAGAGCATGGTAACAAATGAGTTGTATTCACATTTCGAGCGGTTGAAATTGCCTCGCATACAGTTATCGAGCTGCCCGGATTATTTCTAGAATGTTCTGCAAGTTGATTCACTATTTCGGGGTACCACAATAAAAGACCACTTGAACTGTAATAAACGTTATAGATATTATAATAATGCCCGAGATATTCCCATCGCAATAAATTTAATAAGTCTTTAAACTTTCTTGAACAATGTCGAAAATAAAGTATTGTAATCCTGATTATTTTCGAACTCGATATTTTAACGAACAACAATACACGTTTCCACCATTCTAGAATTGAATCAGACTATTTTCGGAATGATGTCTGGGTAAGTGCATATGAGTGTGTATGAGAGTTTCTCTGTGTGTCTGTGTGAATTCTCTAGAACCAAAATTGTCAAAGAACAATTATGAAACTTAATGCTAAAGACTTGTATATGACTCGGGTAACAATTCCTTCTTGCAACTATTTTAATATTTCGGAAACGTTATGAGTGCGATAAAAAGTGATTCTACTAAAAGTTTGAAGACTTTCTAACAAATTTTGTTTAAAATGAATTTACGAAAAATGTACCATTCACTATAAAATTGCATTTGAAAATTATTTAACTGGAATACACATTTTACCCTTGCTACTTTTTTATTATCTCGGAAACGTAAGGAGCTGGTTAAAACGTGATTCTAATAAAAGTTGAAGATATTCAAATTTCTAGCAATTCTTTTTGTAAAAGTATTTCCGAAAAACATACCATTTACTATAAAATTACCTTTAAAGTTGATTCCTTAGTTACAATACATGTGGATATTGTTTCATAGCAATCGTAGGGTTAATTTAAATTAAAATAAGGCATTATTATAAATGCAGATAGTTTAACGTACAAGAATGTCGAGTGAAGGCCACTTCAGCTTTTTTACATAGATCCACTACTAATAAATATGATTTTAAAAACTAAATAATTCCAATAATTGCAAATATAAATTAATTACATGATCCATTTTCCTTAATTATAGACTTGATAGCTTCGGTATAATGCTATGCACCCGAAGAAGTACATAACAGTGACATATAAAATTTCAATTTTTACTTACGCTGCAAATAAACCGAACTGTAGATTGCAAGCAACGAAAGTGTTCAGCAGATGTGGTTTACGAAATAATGGTGCTGTCTGATGCCACATTGATATGAGAAGACTGAATCGTGATTTACCACAGTTATTCGGTTCAGTATAAGTTTCCAATAGATCTTGAACCTTTTTTAATAGCCAGAAAAAAAAGGGTCCATTACTGTTTTGAGTAACAACTACCAAAAATTATGATCAAACTAGATTAATGTTAACGTGGTTAACGTTCTTCTTTGTTTATGCTATACAGGATGATTTATAACGAGTGGTGAAACGTAGTTTTCATTACCAGTTGCGAAAAATGTTTTATTTTCTATCTAGTTATAGACAGTGCGCCGTTTCGCAAATGAAAAGTGACAAGAGAAACTTAAAAGGTGCTTCTTTTAATTACGAAACTAATGTAGATTCTTTTTAACCTTCTCAACACTCTTTAAATCATCATGTAGAATCAAAAATAGATTATGAAAAAATTATGTTTTTAGTGTTTTAAAATACATATAATAAATAGGAAACACGTTAACCAGTTTAGTGAAATAAGCTGATGGCTGTTCTCCAAAACAGCTGTGATTTTGAAGATTGTGAATGTACTTAATTTAATATTAAAAATTCTTGAACCTTGGAAATATAAATCGTAGAAAGAAACTAAATATTAAAAATGTAGATAAAATTGTATTTCTATTAACCTGCATAGGAAAAAACAAATTAGCCCTGGAAAAATAAATCGTAGAAAGAAACTAAAAATTAAAAATGAAGATAAAAAGGTATTTGAATTTATCTGCACAGGAAAAAACAAATTAGCCTTGGAAAAATAAATCGTAGAAAGAAACTAAATATTAAAAATGAAAATAAAATGATATTTGCACAGGATAAACAAATTAGATGTAGGTACATGAAATAAAATAAAATAATATTAAATTGTGTTAGACTTCATATATAAGAATATTTAATTAGTGTTGCTTTGCCGTGGAAAGATTTCAATTCAATTAACCATGAAAAGAGAGTGAGAGAGAAAGAGATATAATAAGAGAGACAGATAGAAAAAGTGTATACATACCGGAAAATCATTTTCTTTTTTGCCGGTATTATAAGCGTACACTTTCTTGAGCACCGCCAGTGCTTGAGGTCTCTTGCCACGTAGCAACAGGAACTTGGGGCTTTCCGGAAACGGAAGTAATGCCATCGCCACAAGGAGACAGGGTAGAGAGCACAGCACCAGGAAAAGTCTCCATGGTTTATATTCAAACCAGTTGAATATATTCACACTCCAATTCTGTGGAATTATCAACCAGGCTAAACCTAGAAAACAGATAAATATGATAATCTACTAAACAGTTGTATTTTATTATCATATTGGAAACTGTTCATGTTTAGATATATCTGATTTATGTCAATTTGTTCGTAAAAGTAAAAAAATTGTCAAATATCATGCATAGAATATAATTAGACGAGGTTATCTTGTATATATTTTCAATTATACATACACTATTAATTCCCTTATGATATTTTCCTCAATGTTATGTTAGTTTTATAACAACGCATTAATCTTTCTATATTATCTTCATATACCGTATAGATATCTCAAAATACTTCATTTATACTCCAGTCATCCAACATTCACTGCCATAAATCCAATATAAACACTCGTAGACACCGCGTGTAATCTAATCTCCGGCAACCTGAGAGCAATTTTTGAAGAGAAATTCCAAACAGGAAAACTGTCCTACAATCTTGAAGAGATGCCATCGAATGGGCTGTATACGATGTGGGCACATGGTGCCTACGGGTTAACTTAGTTTATAACTAATGCATTTATAATAGGAGGTGAGTAATCTACTTTGTATGCAATGTGTCATTGGTATGGAGAGAATGAAATAAATGTCAGCAATAAATCCGTGCTGTATATGCATGTATGTATGTATGTATCATATTGCAATTATAATCACGGTAACAATAATACGGTTTTCATGAAACTACACACCTACTCTCTGGCCATTTAATTACTTTAGAACACAGTACCTGGTAATGCAATTATTGCAATGGCAATAAATAAACTGGCGCATGTTATTGTTATGGTCCGATATTTAGCACCGTGAAACTCTCCCAAGTATGCGTACACGGTAGCGGACGGCCCTGCTATACTGCAAATGTATTACATGTAAATTATACATTATCTTACAGCTAATATCTTATGGTAAATGCTATAATATTGTATTTAAAGTTATTGACGAATTCAACACTGGACTCCATAATTGAGACATTGCCTTTGACTCACTTGGACTAAAGGAAGCATTTTTCAGGATCAAATTTAACTCGATGTGTGAAGGTTATGGTATTCGGATTATATATATACATTGATCCTGATCCCGATTTTTGCAATGCAGACATTGAGTTAACACATTTGACTTAAAACATAGGAGCTGACAGCGGCACTTTTGTACTATCGTACGACGAGTTAAAAACAATATCGAATCAACACGATATATCTTATTATAGCATATTAAATTGCTGAATATGATTTATTTTATATAAAGCATAATTTTTACTGACATTGGCGAAACTAGCCATACATAAATAAAATTTATTTATATGTATTGACATCTACACTAAAATCCCGTTTCCTGAAGCAAGAAGTATAAAAAATAAAAAACTTTCTAGCCTAGAGCTGACAATACTTCTTATAATTAAATATGATTCCTCAAAATCAATGTATATTAATATATTTATTTGTGTGATTGAAAGATGAGTGTCTGTTGGATGCATATTAGGAATGTTTGCTAGGAGTACTAGTATGCTAGATTATGTGTATACAACGGTTGGTACCAACATTGTTGAAGGGAGTGTGTCTTGGGTATAGAAGACGCATAATAGTAGAGATGAGATTCTTGAGGGGTATTTGTGGTGTTTTACAAGAAGAGCCCGAAAGTGAAATGCAGGGTTGTATGAGAAGTACGACATTGAGTGAAATGCCGTACGTAGAGTTCGTGTTTGACAATTGCGTTGGTTTGCCCATGTTGAGAGAATGTCGAATGAAAGATTAACAAAAAAAGATTTCTACGGAGAAAGAATACTGGGTCGCCCTTGAAATAAATGGATGAATATAATTGAGAATGAATTGGACGCAACACTTGTCGTGACAAGCTTGAGGAGTGTAAATGGAGGAAGAATGTGCTTGTATGATAAGAGTTGTTTTCCACCCCAGTCATGAAACAAGAAAAAAATTGTAAAGAGATAAAATAAAAACAAAAGGAACTTACAAAACACCGCTGAAAAATCGCATAACAGCAAACATCCAAAAATTTATGACAAATGAAGATAATAATGTACACAAGAACGATAGCAATAGTGTAATTATTATAATATTTTTTCTTCCTCTGGTATCTGAGAGAAATCCCCACATATGTGAACTGCAAATAATTCCTACAATAAATTTGAATAGATAAAATTGTTAAACAACATCATAATAGGTGGTTAGATGAACAAGTATAATGTGGTTATAATTTATTGCATGTTTGCTAAATCCATTTAAAATATGTTAAATTCGTATTTGGTTAATAGAATTACCAAAACAATGTTTATTTTTTACCGATTAAAAATAACATTTAAAACTTTAATAAATTTGTATTAAATAAATTACTGCGTTTCAAAATAAGTATATATTTAATGGTTCTATTTATATTTATTTAATGATGTGTTTCTTCAGCAATTAACTTTTTCGCAAACATTCCTAGAAAAGTAGCCGATCTCCACGCTAATTTATGTAGAAAAGAAACATGTTGAAATTGGATTGCTCCATTCAAGACTACTTTCAAATGCAAAATCGTAAAATAATGAGCTGAGATTATCAGTGATTTGGAGTAAAAAGAATGTGCCTTAATGTGAATATTTGAGTTTGTACACGCGATGGAAACAGCATTTTTTTTTAGACTTTGTATAAATAATATTTGTATAATAATAATGTTGTAATGAATATACCCTAATAGAATTACCTGCAAAACTCATAGATGTTAGAATTCCTTTGTCGACTGTGTTTAAATTTAAATCACATTGTGCAGCTGGTAACAAGTAGCCCATAGAATATGCATCTGTATTGACCGTGAACATACATGCTCCACATATGAGCAATAGAGCAATGTTGAATTTGCCATAACCTATAAATTTAATTATACTAATTAAATTTTGTTATAATAAGTAAATATTAATAATGCATGTAAATTGGAGCAGAAGATTGAAGAAATTAATTTGTTTGTTTTGCAACAACAATACAGTAATAAATTTTAAAGCTATCAGTAAAATTGAATCATTATTACTTTGCTATATTTCGTTTTAATTTGTACTAAATATTTTATTAATTCCAATATTTCCCAGATAGCTATTGAAAGCCCTATCAATGATTTATTATCCAAATCATAAATAAATTATCATCTTATAAATACATGGATTTAAATTCATAAAATGTTTCATTAAAATAGATTCGGGTATTCGTTGTTTATAAAGAAACAATATTTAAAATAAATAAAAACACTTGTAGGTCACAACGTGACCGTAACCTTGTGTGTCCAGTGAAGGACGTTAGATGACACTGATAATACTGGTTTAAGGTATCTCAATACTAGCGTAAATATATATATATATATATATATATATATATATATATATATATATATATATATATATAAATATATAAATATATATATATATATATATATATATATATATATATATATATATATATATATATATATATATATATATATATATATATACGTATATATATATATATATATATATATATATATATATATATATATATATATATATATATATATATATATATATATATACATATGTATATATAATCATTCTAGCATGTAATATTATAGGTATTTATGCAACTAGAGAGAAATGTAAATATAAAATAACCATTTTTCAAAGGTAATTTTTCTGTAAATTAAACTTTTTTCGAAACAAACTTTTCAAACAAAAGTTACTGGAAATTTTTATATCTTCAACTTCGAAAAGATTTTTTTTTCTAACTCATACCGTTTCTGAGTTATTGAAATGGAAGTATGAGTAAACTGTTACTTTCGGTTAAGATTTTGTTTTCAATATATATATATATATATATATATATATATATATATATATATATATATATATATATATATATATATATATCGATAATAATATTGGGATCTACTAACAATTAATTAATAAAATCATTCATGAAGATTGATACAAATTTAAGATAACTCAATATGTACCCATAATTACAGCTTCTTGAGATATAATTAGCGTTAATATTTTAAAATAATATGAACTACAAAATCATCTTATAATTCCAGTAATTCCCATATCTAACATTGATATCACAAATTTATTTATATATATATATATATATATATATATATATATATATATATATATTCTGTATTCAAGAATTCAGTATAATTATAAATGTTACTCACCCGTAACTTGGAGTGCTTCTTCAAAGTCGACAGGTTTCTCCATCCTGCTACCAATAATAGAATGTTCTAATGGAACAGTTTGAAACCATTGTTTTGTTATTTTTATTGCTCATATGTTATTTCCAAGTAAAAAATAATTGCCAATAAAATATGTTACTCACAAAATAATATTATGACTTTTGTTCGATAAATGAAACATTGTTTAATGAAATCGCTAACAGTTTTAATGACTTGCATAATTAAGTATAAACTCACCTACACTTTCATAGAGAACAGTTTCGAGTAACTTTATTCTCAGATGATCATTTTCAATTAATATCCCACCTAAAAATATAATTTACATTTTAGTTACGACAAACAAATTGTAAATTTTATGCTGTCTTGAATGCACGTTTATTTATACGTATGCAACATCTGATTAAAATAAACAACAAAGAAATTATGATTTATTGTTGTTAACTAAATTTATACAATATAAATAGTAGACAAATATATTTACATATGTTGTTTGGTCACAGATAATTTTGGATTTTGCTAAAATTTTATCGCATCATGCGCCCACAAAATTTGACAAAAGAATAACACAACATCAAATTATTCGTTTCTATATATAAAGTGATTTTCGATACATTATATACCCATTAAAAATTATAATCTCAATAGTTTCCATTAATAAAGACAAAAATACCATGCTCTTGAATTTGATAATATTTTTATTATAAATAATTCTTAGATAATTGCTTACTAGTGTAAATAAAAAAATAATACAAACAAGCACGGGTGCAGCTTGTTGTACGGTGTATAATCAATTTAGACACTAATTTTTACAAGCACTGATTTCTATTAATATCGAATCCATATTTATAATCAACGGGCTAAACGTAGCATGAGAATGAATATGATGAATCGTTTCAATTTAAAAAATGAAAAAATATGGTGTTCGGGTTCAGATTGAAGAAACTGTTTATACCTCAAAAAGGGCAGTATTAAAGGAGGCTCCAAATTTTGGGGCCCTATCACTCCGAAAGTATCCGGGCGAACGGATTCAAATGGTATTCCAAAAAATATGTATAACAAGTTTGGGTCAAATCACTTCGGTACCTTCAGAGGAGTAGAGGGCACAAATTTAGTCTTACGAGCGAGCAACGAATACCGTCCAAGTATATGAGTTACACATATTTTTGTATTCAGAGCGACGAGACTACATAAATGTCGGCAATAAATAATATTTATCCCCTTATTTGTATTCGATAAACATACAATTCTTATTTAAAATTGCCGGATAATTACATTTCAATTTGACAGTAAATATTATCATTGCATATTGATTGCCCTCTAAAGGCAGCATTTGAAACTGCAATGCGTAAATGCAACAACGTATTTCTGCAGCCCGGATATCGAGGTTTTGAATAAAGTTACCGATATGACCTTAACCGGAAGAAAAGCTTCTTTGTGGAAACTCAAGCTCGAGCTTTTCCACCTCTGTTCACACATATGTTATCCTGGCAGAAACGTTTTTCGTAAAGTTACCGATATGACCTTTGTAGGACGAAGTTTCTTCAGGGGTAGCTTCCAGTGCCTTCGCATATATTATGTTTGCCTGATATTCGGCTTTCACTCGAAGTTACCGCTTTGACCTTCGAGGGATGAAAGTTCTTCACCAATAATTTTGCGAATTCATATATTTCAGGTGTGAATTTTCACGGATAATAAACAATGTATAGTTATAATTCCTTTTGTGATAATATTATCATGATTCTTAAATCTAAATTTATTTATTGAGAGTGTAATTATTTATTTTGAAATCAACAGATAAAAATAAATTAAAAAACATTGTATGTTCATATGAGATATATTTTCAGTGTAATGCAAAAGCTCGTAGGTATTAAGGGTTGAAGAGTTTTGTGGGTAATCTCTTTTAATTTCTGGTTTCCTAATAAAATAATTTCGCTGGAATTTACCGATGTGACCTTTTGAACTAGGGAGGTGTGAACTGGGAAACTTGTTGTACTTGCAAATTTATGAACACTTGATTTATATTTTCGACATAAATTTACCTAATTTTAGATGATTTTCAGGCCAATGTATGACCTTGTTATAAACGTCCCAAATTCAATCGTATTTAAATTTACATCCTACTAAAAAAGAAAAATTAACGTATAC
Source organism: Leistus spinibarbis (assembly GCA_933228885.1). NCBI lineage: Eukaryota > Metazoa > Arthropoda > Insecta > Coleoptera > Carabidae > Leistus > Leistus spinibarbis. The sequence continues at coordinate 7,386,258 of OW121796.1, read as the reverse complement.
ATGAATATATTTGAAAGAAATTTGTGGTATTTCAGGGAGAAAGAACTATGTATTAAGTGGATAATGGTAGTCAATTTTGTTAATCTGGTCATAATATGGACATCGATGAATATAATTATGAAACATCCTAGTTATTACTTATGAGCATATTTAGAGAATTCAACTGATGTTATATCCAAGATTATATTAGAAACAAGAATAGGCAAGATCAAGTATCCAGTAGGAGATAACTAACTTCTTCACAGTAGAAATGTTAGTTTCCTTATATATGTCATTTTACGCAAATAATTTATTAATAAATTAAATATATGATAAAATCCTCAAATACATATATTATCCCACTAATTCTAATACCCTAAATCTAAGAAAAAAAAAAAACTTTTGCAAGAGAGTATTTTCTTTTTGTCTTTATTATCTATGCGCCAATAAAATAATTGGAATGGTAATACCGCAATAAATATTATTATTAATACAAATTTGTGCAAATTAGTTATTTGGTTCAGTAATTAAATAATTATGTGGATTTACATACGGTGGTCAGATTCGTAATATTTAAATTAGACAAATGCCATTAATGTAGATTTGCACAGGGGTGCGCAGTTACCTATTTTGTCATATCTAGGGAAACATTATTTTGCATTTTTTGTTAGTTACGGGGTATATGAATTAGAGGGACGATATATTATTGGACAGTGTCTAACAGGCTTAACACTATTAATTATACTTATAATTTATGTGACTTTGGATACAAAGTGTGAAGATATAGTACGGTTTTACTTAAATATTTTATAAACTTATATTTGTCGATTAACGATAGTATGCGCCGTTTATTTTTAATAAGAAAATATTAAGGTAATAAATCTGTGATAAACCAATAAATCAATTTGTAATAGATAATAAAATATAAAAAAAAAGCTTATACGTTGTAGACCAAGCAGTTATTTAGACTTAATATGTATTAGAATCGAAGGTCTTGAACTAGAAGCACGTGTATTGTGTCAGGGGTGTACTGATTAATTTTTCGACTTCATATTTTTCTGTTATTGAACACTATTAAAGTATTATTGGTATTAAAATGCTAATTTAATATAATACACTCAATTTATATTATTAAAACAAGCTTAGGTGCAACGCACCTAAGCATTCAGCTCGCCTTATAAGTAATATATGCGATGCGAGCAGCGGTCCAAGCAATAGTTTTGGTACTAAATCGTTCACACACAGAAACATACACATAGACGTCAACTTGAAAATTGGATTCGATTCAGGGATGGTCAATACGAGTATTTCTGTTAAAATTTCGAGTTTGAACATTTTCATGATTTACTATAATACTTCTGGAAACTATAGCTCTTTTGTACATACTGTATGGAGACTAACAAACATAAATATATTATTAATATTATTACAGATACAATATCCATTATAATATTTTCAAAACCGACTAATCCCCTAGAGCTAACAATTTTCAAAAGTTTTGGAACCTCGTAGGGCTATCTCAAATTTCATGCCTTGGACGTTCTTATTAAAAATTTTTCGAAAAAATCGATTTTTTACTGCATAATATAAAAGTTATATGTTTCTAGAATATTTGGCTGAAACTGTTTTTCTATGCGAGAAGTACTTTCGCTGCTACAGCCTGTTGAACGCACCGGTGTCCCAAGCGCCCAAATGAAAACTTTAATAGCGTTTTTCTTGAAACTACATTTTCCGTCTACTGCACACTTATAGCGTTCGAACGCTTTAACCGATTGACTTTGGATAAAAACTGCCAAAAAGTAAACACTTTTTATTGGATCTTATACCTACGTCTAGTACAAAAATGTAATATTTAATATTTTTAACGCCAGGTCAAACCTATTTACTTGAACCGCCATTACAGCCGCCATTTTGTTTCGACCGATACGATTTTTGTAGTTTAAAGTATGATAAATTAAACAGTCAAAATGACATATTTGTAAGTCTTTTCGTTTTGCCGCAAAAAAATTACAAAGTTTACCTATTTTTCTACTTCATGTGATTAACAATTTTAAATATTACAATGCTACTCTGTTCAATATTTGATCAATAACTACCCGGAAAATTATGCGCCTTATGTACCAAGTCTTGTGTACTTACGGTTGCAATTAATTTTGTGAACTTTTGTTTGAATTTATACCTTTACGTAGCAAAATGGTTTGAAACATCACAGTTGCAATGACCGTTGCGAGGGTAACATTTCATATAACGGGTTTCAATGCTTTGGGGTTTTATTTTTAAAAGTTGCATGTACATCATATTTATGTTTATGGTTTGAGTAGTTTTATATATATTCAATACATGTATTTTAAATTGTTGAGTTGAAAACGTAAGTAAATATGCATAGTTAACTCTTCTGAGTGCAAAAAGTGCTGTGTGTTCAACATTGCAAAATTATTTTGCATAGTTGGGCAACACACCGGCCAAGTATGAACATTTGAAGCGCTATGCATACTCATTTTGATTGACAACAGCATTATTAATTAATGTTATTATATTGTTATAATTAACATTCCATGTGTTGACTATGAACAGTGGTGTCGCAGAATTTGATCAAGCCATCCAACTTACAGGTACATATTTTTATCATAATTCATAAAGTGAATGGTCAACGGCGCCACAGTCGATTTGTAGACATAACGTCTCTGCGTCCAGGACAAGAATTGGAACATAATTACATTATACTCAACCTTCCGACAATACCATTCGCTTCTTCAGGATGTTGAATTATATTAATTTTTTTTTATAAAATCTTTAGAAATAAGTTTAGACTATTATTATTTTTATTTATATTATTATATTTTTCATGTGAAACTTTGTAATTTACGCATATTGCTTGTTTAGTTTAGAAAATATATAAATTAACAACGTAATTCATACAACGAATATATTATTTCAGTCGATCTTTTCAACATTTTCATATTACGATGTTTATTAGTATTCGGTACTAATAAAGTATGATTAAAAATGCATATAATGTTACTCATTTTATAAATAAATTAGTTTGGTGTCTGTGGCTGTTTTCTTCAAATAATAATAATAATAATAATAAAATCCTTTTACCACACAGTATTTTAAAATAGCGATATATATACAACTGTGAATACCATGTGCCCATATGATATACAAAATACAGTCCACACCTCACCGATCCATCTGTTTAATTGAATAATATGACGGGGGCGATTTACCATTATTTTCTTTTTGTAAACGGAGATCGAATCATGGACTCGTTATTGTATTTTCGTTGTTTTAATGTTTAGTCTATAAAAAGATACCTTTTTATCTTTATTATAATTTTCTCTATTATTTACACTCGATATGCAACAAACTGTCCGCATTTTGACGTTTATTTAAAAATCGAATAATTGATGCACACAATATATATATATATATATATATATATATATATATATATATATATATATATATATATATATATATATTATATATATATAATAACAACAATAACATATATTTATAGGTTATGGGCGATTCCATTATTCCCTAGCAGGATGTTGTGCACTTGCACTTTTGGCAACTGGTTTTCAAAATGGCCTAAACGCATACATACTTCCGGTAGCTCAATATGATTTGAATTTGACATCCGCTGAAATGGGTTTTCTGAATATATCATTTTTGATTGGTATGTATTGGAATTTAAATAACAAATTATGCAACAAATTGCAGATGAGATGTACGTACATAATATTGAGAGCATGTTTCGCGACAAAAAAAAAACTAATTCAACGCTCATAATTCACCGGGAATGTACATATATTTGTGAAATAATTTACACGTAAAATATTATATTTAAGGAAAAAAAAATATGCTACGGGAATTCAAACATAAGAAATTTTAATTTATTTCAATATTTATACTGTATAAAAATTATGCGTTAATACTGGATATTGCAAAAAAGATTTGATTTCTATTTTGCAACAATTGCAAATAGAAAATATTACATTTCGGGCCCTACGTAAATTTTATATTGTTAAATTAAACATGTAAATGAAATTGTTCATTTTGTTACATATTAATAGTTAGAATGATTTCCTTGGCTGTTTTTTGTTTTGTGAAAATAGAGAAGTGGTAAATACATTTCTGAGATGATGATGAATATTTTTAGGTGGAATATGCAGTGCCTTTTTGTGGGGTCTATTGGGAGATTTATACGGGCGACGAAAAGTGCTAATTTATACATTATTAAGTGACTGGCTGGTTACAATTTGTGCTGGACTCTCGCAAACATATCTAACCCTAGTGGTATTCCGTTTTCTAAATGGTTTTCTGATTGGGGCGCCAGGGACACTAATTTATTCGTACTTTGCTGAATTTCAACCGGAACGGCTTCGGACTAAAGGCGTTTGTGTTATCGGCATGTTCTTCACAGTGGCTTGGCTCCTGCTACCCGGTAAGCTATCGCAAGGGGCTGCTTTATGTATGCATTACGTGGTATTGCATGCCGAATATAATGAACTTAAGCGATCACTAAACGTAGATAATATATTTATATTCATGCATTCATTTCTTTTTATTAATATTACATTAGGTGATTTTTTTAAACTTAAATGATTTCATCGCTCCAGTAACTTCACAAATATAAACCGATTCTTTTGGAAATAATATTATTGTTAATAATAAATCGAGTGTATATACGTATATTATTACATAATTATATGTTTGGACTAATTTTACATGTTTACTGATAACCTATTTATAGACTTCATTATTTATTATATATACGACTTAAAGCTAAGCTTAAGTGCTTTATCTCATAAACTATAAGATTAAGGTCGTTATACGAGTACCAGTTATGTAACTAAACTGCAGTAAAATATATATATATATATATATATATATATATATATATATATATATATAAACAAAATTTGATTTCTGACACCAGTTATATCTAAGTATCCAGATTTAATCATCAACATTGTATTACAATAACATTTAATATGAGATCAAGCATAGATACAGACACAAATGTCTTCAGCTTACCGTATTATCTATTTTTTAAAAGTAGCTTGTAAATTAATATAAAATGTGTATTTTTTGTTAAACTAATTATCTGACAGTACTAACTTTCGACGTTTACAAAGCGTACCATTTTTTTTACTATTATATTTAATCGTGATAACTAAACACGATTCAGATAATCTTAACCTAGCATTGTGCAAATGACCAATAATAATGAATAGTTATTTATAACTACTAAATATTGAAGAGATAAAATAATAATGGAACTCTTACAACTGCCAAGTACCTACTATAATTATCTTATAATAACACACTTGGAATATTAGTAAAATAAAAAAATCATCGCAGATAGAACATAGAACAAAGAAAAGTAAAACGAAGGTACAAAAGTTGTATGATGTATGGGTTTCAGCACTCGCATGGATTATAATACCCTTACCTTGGGAGTTCCGTACTTCCGAATTCATCTTCAATTCCTGGAGGCTGTTTATCATAATCTTATCTTTGCCCTCGTGCATCGCGGGTTTCTGGTTACTTAATTTCCCAGAGAGTCCTAAGTTTCTCCTCGCTCGCGGTGAATCAAAACAAGCACTCCTAATTCTCAAACAAATGTTTTCAACAAACACCAATCAGACCACAGATGAATATCCAGTAACGTCAAACCATTTAATTTTCAACTTATACAACAATAACGAATTTGTTTTATTTTAGGTTAAATATTTGTTGGAAGATGTTTGTTTGAAACGAGTTGACAATACGAAAAATTTGAAAACTGTTCGTGGCAGAACTGCTCGTATTGTATTCGAAGCGAAAGAACAAATTGTTCGCTTATTTCGTACACCGCTGCTGCCGATTACACTTCTAACAAGTATTATGCTGTTTACTAACGTGTTTGGGTTTGTTAATTATATTTTTTCATATTCAGGGCCGTAATTTAATCATATTTGCTTCTACTAAATTAAATACAATAGGCGGTCGTTTTATTGCATTATATGAAATTTTTGAATTGTTTATAAAATTTTAACACATGAGGTTCTCGAAGAAATAGTAAAAATATAATAAAAGATGCAGAATCACATAAAATAACTACAGTGGCCCTCACTCGACTTTCTTATACTTTCCCTATCTATATAAATAATATTGCTTTATTTTGTCACAAACTATGCACACACACACAGGTTACATTGCCTTAAACAGTTTTGATATATATATTCGTTTAAGAAAATAATAAATGTAAAATATTTACTATCTTGGAATAAGTATAAAAAGAGAAATATGGAAGCATGAAGAATTTAAAGGAAATACAGATTTTGACCAACCCTGAATTGAAACTGACTATTTTCGGAATGTCTGTGTGCGAACGCAAAACTGTAAAAAAATGAAACTTTTATCCTAAGACTTGTATATGGCTCGAGAATGCACCTTCTATTTTTGAAAATAATATCTTAACCGGAAGTAAAAGTTTACTCCCGCTTGTTGTTGCATATCTCGAAAACAACACGAGTTAGAGAAATAGTGATCATTATAAAAGTTGAAGTTAATTAAATTTCTAGCAATTTTTGTTTGAAAAATATTTTTGAAATATGTACCATTTACTGAAATATCGTCTTTGAAAATGTTTATTTTATATTTATGTTTCCATACATATTGATTTTGTTACATAGCTATCGTAGGGTGACTTTCTAACAAAATATAAAGTTAATATTGATATAGATAATGAAAGGACAAGAATATCGAGTGAAGGCCACTTCAGCATTTTTCATAAAAACGAGATAATTTTTAGAAAAAAAATTCTTATTCTTTTCAGTGAACAGTTTAAAACTTTTTTTTTAATCATATAGGTATCTAGGTCTAGGGTTATGGCTTCCCGAAATATTAACTAGATTTGAAGAATTCAACCATTTATTTCCAAATAAAAAGATAACTTTGTGTGAAATACAGGAATTTAACAAGGAGCTGCATTCATTGAATTTAATACAAAATGAAACAATTACAAATGCAACTTATTACAACTATGAAATAGCAGGACTAGGGTACGTATTTAAATAATATACGACACATATACACACATATATACTGCACATATATTGCACTGGGCCGAATTCCAATTTAATGTAAAATTGTACATTATTTTTTCCGAATATGTATATGTGCTAATTATCATACATAGAAAAATTATAAATATATGGAGAACAAAAATTTTATTCGATTATAATTAATAAATCAATTCCACTAGTAATTGATTTTATCCAGCTCTGGCTTTATTGTAATGTAATCAAGCATAAACAAAAAATGTGTTTTTCTATATTTGTCCCATGTTCTAGATCTGCCAAAGATATGGACGCAACTGTATTCATGAACACGATGGTTATGGGTGCTTGCTGTCTAATTGGCAATATTTTATCGGCGTATTTAGCTGGAATTTTAAATCGGAAAATGTTACCAATTGCAACAATGGCCATTGGTGCTGCAAGTGCTGCCGGCATTTACTGGCTGAACACCCCGATGCAACATCTGATTGTAGCGAGCTTGTTTCAAGCTTCGATGGCTACAGCAAATATCGTACTCAACGGAGTTGTTGTTGATCTATTTCCTACGGCTGTCAGGTTAAGATAGATTTATTGTTGTTTAAATAAGTGTGCAGCGGCATCGTTTATTTATTTTTATTTTATACAGAATAAATACAACTACAAACAAACTATACATTTTTTGGCGAATACACATTGATTTACAGATTTAAAAACGTTTAATTAATTTAACACTTTAGTTGGTGAAACTGTTTCAAATATTATATACACTTGGGATTAGGTTTTTCTTATTTATAATATTTAAATCTTCGTTAAATATATCATTTTAATTGGAATGGAAATCCTTGACTACATAACTATTTCGATGCTACAGTTTATATAAATGAAATAAAATAATAATTTTTATTAAAATTAAAAATAAGAGCAGGCACCAATGCCTCCAGCGCATCGTATTTGTGTGTGTCAAATATGTGAAAATTAGAAAAATGTTTTCCGTTTACTTCTTATTATATTATTGAAAAGGATGATTGTTAAGTTGTGCGACGAGCTGAATGCATTACTGCATCAATGTATGTTGAAACTAATATCTAATTTATTTGATTGCAATTTCTTAGTGCAATGGCCATCTGTACAGCTACTTTAGCTGGAAGACTCGGTGCTGTAGTAAGTAATTTGGTTCTTGGATTACTTTTGGATCATTCATGTGAAATTCCACTGTTTATCATCGTTATTGCGTTATTGAGTAAGTATACATTTTAAACCATTATTTACATGGAGCCGACAAGAATTATTAAATAGGTCTTCATTTTTGTGAAAACCCACCGGGATTTACCCTTTTCGATGTCACACCTATTGCTTAATTACACAATCTGAAGATCTCCAACTGGAACGAAATTCATATAAAACCCAATTTAATATAGTAAACTGTAATCAAAACTGAATCATGGAATAAAAAATCTAGAGTGCAGTACACTCGACTTTCTTATACTTTAATAATTAAAACACTCAAAAATTCTACTAAAAATTCTAAGATATTTTATGTCTACAAGATTTTTTCATATTGTTAACCCAAAGCCTGAAAAAAAAATTAAATATTATAATTTTAAATTTTAAAATATGCACTAAAATTATTTTAAAATCAATATAATCTACAAAATAATTGTAAGACTTTTTATATCTACAACATTTTTTCAAATTGTTAACCAAAAGGTCTTAATAAGTAAAAACCACTGCTCGCTACGCATATCTTATTTAAGGGCGAGCTCTACGCGTTGGTGCGTTTAACGCGTACCAAATCTTGTTGTAATTAATTTCTGTTCAGCGCAGAACCAAAATTGAACCGTAATATATTTCACATTATGTTCCAGGTCCTGGTGGTAAATGTAGAATATTCACAAAAATTGTTATTGATTCAGTATTTTGTATCAGAATTAATATTCATGAGTCAGTTACTAAAAATGTTTCTACTATATGTTAACACAAATATAAATTTGTATGATTTCTTTCAGTTGGTGCATTAACAGGATTATTAATTCCTACTGGAAATGTTCAGTTTGACATTGAAGAAGTTGAAAAAGAACCCTACAATTCTTTGTCGGATATATCTGTAATTACGCTTAAATAGGCAAGCCAATTATTATTTGAGAGGTTCAGAGGTACTACTTTTCTTCAACTTTTATTTGTGATTTTTCGACTTCAAACCTCTATCCCAGTATTTCCCAAACTAGCAACATTTGAGTTATTGTTATTGCTACATGTTCTTTGCGATGACAGAATAAAAATGCTTCGATGGTAGCAATTTTTTTTTGATTTTTTGTTAAATAAATATTAAATTGATTTTTATAAATTATATTATATACATTATTTAAATATTTTGTAATATGTATAGTTTTCTAAATTATTAAAATAGTATTGCAGAAACAAAATTCTAAATACTTTCTTTCGCTATAATCCTAAAAGATACCGGGCCGATTTTAATGAAATTTGATATACATATCAAATTTAGTCAAATTTGAAATTTTCTACTATAAATTCTAAGATAATTTATGAAGACAATTTTTTTCAAATTGAGAGCTCAAGGGATATAAAAAAAGAAGTAATAAAACATATATTTTTCTTTATTATATCAAAAAAATCTTCAAAAATTATAAACCTTTTATATTTATAACTTTTTTACAAATTATGAACCTGTGAGTCAAAAAAAAAATGTAATAATAATAATATCGATATTTAAAATGTGAAGATTGATTGATTGTTGGATGATTGCAACAATAAATTCTGTACTCTAACAATTGCTATTGTTTTCTTTATTGTATTTCATATGATTGCTGCACTGGTGTTTGCAGCAATGCTTGTTTAATTAAGGAATTGCTCGTGGATGCTTAAAACAAAACTATTGAAAAAGTTGATAACAATTAGATCAGGTGTTGAATGATATTTTAGTATTAAGCTTTTTAATAAAAAATATAAACTATTTAAAATAAGACGATTTTAATAAATTTATTCACTTTTTAAAGAATAGAAAATTGTAATATGCAAATTGGGTAAATGTGTAAATGGCTTAATGCGCCTATTCAAATAAACATTGTGTAAGTCAAATATAAAATCGATGCGAAGGCGGAGCCGTCAGAGTTAGAGGGGACGCGGATTGTGTCCACCCCTCCATTTATTGATCGGACGCCAGTAGGGGTTGACTTGGACATTCGACGCCCGCGATCTCCTATTTATCCTGTTACCTTAATCACGGCATCCCCCGGCAACTGCCAGTCGTTCCGGACTTGGCTCCGGGGCTTACGTGCACTTATGGCCCATAAGTGCGCGCGATTTGAATGATCAATATCCCCATTTTGATAATTTTGTAAACGTAATAATTTTGTCTATAATTAACAATTAATATAATTCAAATATTACAATTTGAATTAGGTAAAAAAGGATTCTAGTATATTTTTGTAAGAACAGTTGCTATTATTAAGAATAATTTCATTTTAACACGTTTAGCATAAAATAGCAGATTATCCACTATACTTTAATTCAAAAATAATAAATGATATAAATATTTGCTTATATCTCATTTGGAATTAAATCAAGTTGTAATTTGAATTCCTTATAAAACAGTAAATAATACACATTTAATTAAGTTTACGGAAATAAATTTCCCGACCGGTTTGCACTATTAGATTGGCTAACTTTAAGGAATACCGGAGGTAAACCGTAATTGCCGAAGGCATGTAGTTTTCAGCAATTATACTCGTAGTTTACTGTAAATAAAGTTTTGAACGTTGCAGACTCAAAACGTATTTCATTACTTTTTATCCTTTCTTTTTTATTTACTGATGTTTAAATCAAGAATCCTATTTATAACCACTAAATTAATAATAATGTCATTGTTATTGATTTGCTGCAACAATAGCCAGTCTATTAATGCGAACAGTACATTTTAAATTTTCAAATAATAATTTATAATAACTGTTTATGGTTTTTAGGTTATAAATATTAAAAGTAATTTTTTGTTATTATAAAGAAAATTAATAAACATTTTTAATTTCGAAACTATTCCTTATATATATAGAATTTGGGCTCACAATTTGAAGAAATTTGTTAGACAAATACTCTTACTTCTCTTTATTGTCTAAAGACAGAATTAAGGGGCCTCCAAGTTCTGGGGCCCTACTAGGAATGTATTTAATTGATTGATACTTTATAAATAAATTGTACTTGGTTTTACATAATAACATTGCTTTACTAGCATACATGAAATTTTAATTGCATGAATAAGTTTTATGCCTGTTTTGTTATCGGCATAAAAATGTTATATCTTTATTTTTAATAACATATTACATTTTTGCATAGTAGTAAACATAACCGCCTTGTATAGTGCAAGCGCATGTCAATTTGTTTGAGAATGTTTGTTTGAAACTAAAAAAAATTAAATCGCATTCTCACTATCGCACAGAACAGGAATTAATAATATTTACATTAAATAACGAAATTTTACTTTCATTTACAAAGTAATAAGTAAATATAAGGATGTCAGAATCGATTCAGGGATGCTCAAAATGTGCATTTCCGTTAAAATCTCGAGATCAAACAATTTCTTATATACATTCGTATAAGCAAGTAAAAATCTGGTATATCAAATTGAAAATTCGGCGAGCTGAAGACATTGGTGCCTATCTCTACGCGTGAATTTTTAATACACAGCATAATGAGCTTAAGAGCAACCCTATAAAATATAAAATATTTAGAAACATTTTATATAGAGCTGGATCTGTGATAATACAAAATATAAGTTGTTTTACGTCATTCGACTGGAATATCAATTGTGTGTTATTTCATTATGTAATTCGCGTTCTATATTTCAAATGCAATTTTCTAAGAATCGCGTGCGAGTGTACGAATGTGAACACATTTCTGTTTCTATCATATGTTTCCGCGCGCAGTGCAATAGTACAACTATTACAGAAGTAAATTGGTAGCACCGACCATGATGATCCCCTCTGCAAATGTACAGATGATGATAGGACTTCAGACAAGTTTTGTTGGGTAAGAAGATGCTACAAATTGATAGTTGATCCAAGTTTCGGTTTGCAAACTCGATGCAAAGTTTAGCGAAATGTTCGTCGTCAGTGAGTAGTTCGTCTAGTATGGATTATAGGGTATTTCTGCATCACCATTCCTACTCATCTGATTCACGTTTGCAATGCAGCGCACAACATCCGTCTCTTCTCTTTCTCTTGGAGTATTTAATTAACGAAATACTTACTGGTAGCGCAAGCATGAAAAATATGATAAAGTATAAGATTTCTATCATTTCGATTAGCTGATTTGCTATCCTCTCAACAGAAGAAAAAATTTTGCTGATTTTTATTTATGTCTACGTATAATTGTTTACATTACGAATGAAAGATTACTTACTAATATTAAAAGCATTCCGTTTTCAGAGTGTATTGTTTATTGCTGGCTAACATTATTATAAAATTACTGGCCAATAAATTGGTCTATATACCGTACAGAATGTACAAAAGAGCGTCCGTGACATTCTCGGATCAAAAAATTACCTTAACAAAAATTTCTTTTCTCGTCACTCTGAACCCACATATATCTACAACTCATATACTTGGATATGCGAGTATATATCTCGCTCGTTCGTAAAATCTGACTTTCTGACCGCAACTCTTCTGAAGGTACCGAGCTTGTTTTAACGAAATTTGGTATACATATAATTTGAGTGCCAAAAGAGATTGGTGCCTGTACATATACTTAATTTTATTGGGGTTCTTAAATATCAATACGCGTAGTAGTAAATCAAAATATTGACTTAGTATATGGTATTTACCATTTCAATAAGATGATTAATATTGGATAATGTTTCTCGTATAGGATATGGTTTGTTTGTGTGTGTGTGTATGTGTGTGTGTGTGTGCGAGTGTGTGGGTGTGTATATAAAATAAAAAGAAATTTCAACCATAAAGTAGAATATAATTTGTTAGCCAACGTAGGCAAACGTTCTTTATAAGATCAGAAGTCGTTTTTAGTTTTGTTGATACAAAGAAAACTGATATTGGCATTGTCGTTTAAGAAACATTTTATACAGACTATATTATTTGTTCCGTTTGGATATTTTATAAACGTTTTCTGATCAGAAAATAGTCTAAAATTCAATGGAAAAGTTTCCTCAAAAATTCCTACAATTTAATTTAAATATATATATATATATATATATACATATATATATATATATATATATATATATATATATATATATATATATATATATATATATATATATAACACTCCCGAAAAAACCAACAAATGCAATGTGCAACAATTTTTATTAAAAACATCTGTAATTCAATATACGTTTTTTACAGTGTACGAGAGATATGCTTCATTTGAATTAAAGTGTAATAAGGAAGGATGTAGCTACTTCAAAGCAACGCACTGGTGGCTCGAACGTCGTGCAAATGTGTTCGTCTTCTCAGGTGTTCTTTTTATTTCCTTAAAGAAATTACTTTGACTAATAGCGTAGCTTCTCGTGTTTACTGACTACTCATGTACAATGCTACAAACATTTTAAATTATTTAACAGTTAACTAGTTCCTTTTGCATTCTCGAATACTAAATAGGCACTACATAAACTATCATGAATCTATTTGAAAATATTGTCGCGAGAACAAATACAGAAATTGTTTCAGTGAATATCTTAAATTTCATAATTAATATTTTTAATAATTGTATATGAGATATGAATATACTAGGATAACCCGTGGGTACCATGTGCAACATATATACAGTCCATTCTACATCGATATTATCATAAAAATGTACTTTTTTGAATTTTACACCAAATATGACAGCAACCCTTGGCTCCGACTGATCAGATTCCCTTTACGAACGCGAAGAGATCCAGCTGACTGCATTTACGAACGGCTACAGATCGACGCGAGCAGAATTACTTTTCGTAAACGCTTATAGAATCTGTTCTTATTTGAAATGTTATTACTGTAGCTGCTAATTGGTATAATACAAAAAAAAAACATCTATTTACCAATTTGCAGCTACTATAATAAAATTTCGTTGTAAAAATATGCCATATTGTAGATATTGTATGGTTCTAGCCTACTGCTTTACAAGATTATTTATATAAATTTTAATAAGTCTGAAATCAATAGATGCTAGACAGAGAACAAATATAAACAAGACGACCTTAAATTATATATGAGTTATATAGATTTTCGGTGTCAGGGAGACGCGAAACGAATTTAAATGCATGTTTTAATTCCGAGAATGTTACAAGCATATGATCAAACTTAATTACTATTTTGTGCATTCTGTACGACGTGAAAATAAGTTGAGAGTTCAAATATTTAATTTTGCATTGTCTACTTCAGATTTTCTTCTATATGAATATATTTCAATTACTTATGCCAAAAGTAAAGAGATACTTGTTTTAATTCTTTTTCATTTCTGCTTCAATTCGAAAACTTTACAAGTTAGTTTTTTAATGAATTACTAAAGTTTTCACCGAAGATTTGTTCACGCTTACATAGATGCTAATTATGAAAATGAATGTTAAACAATGTTTCGACGATGATTCTTTATTTTTATGCCTAATAAGTCATTCTCGTTTGTATTTTATGTAATAATGATTTAACAATATATTTGTTGGGTTTGATACGGTTGATTATGGTTAGACTGTGATGCAAAATGCAGTTGACTCTGGTAAAGGTTTACATTGCGTATCGCACCATAGTATCGTTACCAAGATTCAATTTTCACATCGTAATACGGTTAACTGAGCGGTTCGTGGGTAGAATCCTGATGACAGGCAGATATAAACTTTGTATTTGGTTACAGCATCTCTACATGCATCAGTAGCGTATTTAGCCGGGGGCTAGTTAGGCTCTTGAACACCTGACTCGCAAATTGTACGCTCTTATTCTTTCAGTTATTTTCCAACTTGCCTTACGCCACTTTTTATATATTTAAATATATTATCAATACAAATATGTCGATAGTATTGATATTTTTAGCTCGCCGTACAGTAGCGCTAAAGCAAACTAATATAATTGGATGCTAGTCGTCGCTCGCTCCTTCTCCTCTATTGGTACGGTGGTCGGTAGTTTCTCCGGGCACTCCGGTTCCCCTTCCTAGGTACGCATCAAACTACACAACACGGTGACAGAGTAGGTTTCTCCATGTTTCTCGAACGCATAGAACTCACCGAATCAATTTGTCTATGTGAATAATTTATTGTAAAGCCTACATCACTTATGTTTCGAAAAAAATCTATAATCTTTTAATAAAACCAAATATAATGGTGGTACTAATAACTGGCATCACGGCGTAATATATAAGTTAGATACTTCGTATAATATAGAAAAACAAAAATTTATTTACATGAATACACATGATTTGAGAAGTATGTGTTCAGAAGTTGACATGAAAGAAGTTATGCGGCCGTTTTACCAAAAATCGCAGTTAAACTCACTCAGCTCATCACAGTCTAGAAAGAAAAGCATTTGGTTTGTTCGCTTGTATGTTATGTTAGTTGAAAGAATGGACGCTGGACTGCGCTAGGTGATTTACGACCCCCGGATTGAGACAGATCGATATCGTCTCCTCACTTTGCGGCTCATTTGGCACCTTGTCTCTCTATCTGCCTTCATTGCTGTTTCTTTCTTTCTTTCTCTCGTTTTTCTCTTCTTTTTTGTTTCGTTTCGTGTTTATTTGCCACGGTTTGTAACCTTTGAGAAGCAACAATCGATTAACCTGACCCCTGTATGGAACAAAGCAGGAAGTGGAGGGGGAGAGCTTATGATTCCCTGCTTTTTTTCATGTTGCTCTATACGTGCTCTGATTCCCATAGAAAACATTGTTGATGATGAATTGTGATGGTAGTTTTTTGCTTAGATTTATGCCTTTTTGTCACAGTTGGAATTTAACAGTGTAGCTTGGACACGTACACAATAGAGTGTAGATATTTATGTATAGCATTTATAGCTTGAAATGCATACTGTTTACTTATACGAATGTATACCTACACCTACATTGATATTTCATAGTAATAACAAATGTAGAACGATATTTTACTTACCAAACAGCTGATTGTAGTATACTTAAGATTTTTTTGGTTTTACATATTGACCTAACTATTTTTTGTGTGTTCGGAAAAAGTAGGAACTATAAAAAAAAAATCGGCTGTGGCTATGGCCAACACAGAACTTTCTTTTTCGTTTTTGTAGTAGTTACGAGTTAAATTTTGTTTTGATAAATATTTTTACAGAAACAAATAAGAAAAACCAGTCACAGGTAACTGATTTAGAAAAATAAATAAAAAATAATATAATTTACAATTTCTTAGAGAATGAACCATTGAGTACTTATGGGTGAAATATCCTTTTCAAAATAGAAGGTTTTCTATTCTGCGGTACACAAATCTTGAGAAAATAGTCAAAATGGATTCAGGGAACCTCAAAATGGATATATCCGTTACAACCACGAGCTCGATATTTTGTTGATTTCGATACTTATAAAAGAAAGTAAAAATTCATACTATTCATATTTAAGAATATCGAATTATCCAAATACTTTCATATAAACTATCTTATTAATTTCCATAGCATATTAAAAATCTTGATTTTGAAGAATTACTGGTATTAAAATGAAATGATGGATTCAAATAATTATGGTGAATAATAAAGTGTTTTGTTCTATTCTTATATAGGAAAGAATCCATTATAATTTTGACAGATAGGTATAGCTATTATTTTAACATTAAGATATGATTTCGAATTAAGTGCTATCATTAACGACATGAAATCAACCTAAATATATTCTTATATATTCCTCATATATAAAATGAAATTAGGCTATAAAGGGTAGAAACTCAATTATTGGAAACTCGTAAAGGATATCAAGCAAAGTGAATTGTAATCCTTATTCTAATATTCCTGGACAACATGACATTTAAACGACTAGCAGAATGAGTGCGTTGCGAAAAATTACTTCATTTAACTTTAATATATTCTTTTGTTTGGATGGTCGAATTTCATAAATTTCACATAAAAATCTGAAAAATAAAGATGGATTTCAATATGGTAAACAGGTGTAAAAATGAAACACATTCAGATGAACATAACTGTTTTTACTTTATACAGAAAGTATGCAAATAAATGCTTACACATAGAAAGAAATAATACCATAGAAAATGTCAACAGTTCACAGTAAACATTTCAACAAAGATAGAAAAAGTCCCGCATTTTTTCATATTATATATATTATCATTTTATAAAATATATATTACGAGCCGATATATGTCAAGGTGGCGGGGTTTTTCGATCTTTGTAGATTTCTTATAAAATAGAAGCATTTCCTGGTAAAAAGCAAACAGTTTTTTATTTCCTTACTTATACGTATAATATATATCATCTATGTTGTTATATAGGTATATAGATATATTTTTGTAGGTTTCATTTATAGTCTAGGGTTTGAGAGAAGGGTTATGTTAGCCTTCAAGTTACATTAATTAATATATTTATAATTCACACACATACATTTGTATGCGATGATATTATCGCCTAATTGTTTCCTAATTAATATTGACTCTCAGAGTGTATTTTTATTTAATTATGTTTTTGTGTGTGGAAATCACATCGAACAAGTCATAAGCTATAACTTAGTTGGGACAACATATCCCACATAACAGCCATGTTAAATTACAATTACTTTTTTTTTTATTTATATATTTTTCTTATTCGTGAACCCAAGCTTTCATTTACATGAGAACTTAACTAGATACAAAACGAAAATGCATATTTAGATAATATGGCGAATTTTGGCGAGCGTATAATTCATGGTTACTATTTCTTTCTTTAAAAGGTCGATTTATTGTAAACCTTATTAATTCCAAAATTATGGGATACAAAACTCTCATACGGCCATTTTTTTTTTCATTTTGATTGAAATTTAGATAGTGTATGATGTAAAGCAACAAACCCGACTTGTTCGTTCGCCAAAGTACGCCTGAATATGTACAATTTCTAGAACCATTTGTCTTGAATGGCCGGCCAAAATATTACACCAAACATTTCTTGGAAATAAACTACTAAACATGTGTGGGTGATTTTGGTAGAGCATGTTGACATGATTCAGGTACTGCAAAAGTCAGTAAAAATTTTTAATATAATATTTTCTACGCTGCAATCATCCATTTAAGCAAAATGTTTCTTGTGGTACAATAATATTTCGCAACATACCTAATGTTTGTTTTTGTAAAAAGAATATGGGTTTAAAACGATTCTTAGACAATGTGTTTGCAGTACGAATTGATTGTATCCATTCACAATTTTATTTATATATTAATACTACATTGATCACAACTACAGGCCGATTATCTACTTGCTAAGTGCGAACGATGGTCACAAAACAAATCAAACGAATGCATTTACTGGTATTAATATAGTAATTTATTATAATGAATTTTAATAAAGTAGGGGTATGGCATCAAATTCATACCAGTGAAATCAATTTCAAAACATGTAACACTTTATTCATTATCTCCGCATCTATTTTGAAACTAAAATTTATATCAAATATTTTGTTGTCATATAGAGGAGCTTTTAATTATCATATCACTTACTGGCGGCGAAAAATAAAAATATTAAAATAGTTTATTATTATTGCGTTTTAGTTAACAAAATATATATTTGAAATTAATTTAATTTCAATTGAAATTTTCGAATAATTCATGTGTGTTATCACAATTATGTTAATTAGCAGATATATTTAATATAACATTTTGTGATTCGATATAATAATAGAATTATTAAATCAAAACCAGTAAATTGTTTAAATGTGTTCAGTTCATTATTAACAAATATTTGCATCGTTCGCTTGTCAGCACCGCAAGGAACTTACAACTATTTAGATACATGGATATATACTTATACTGTTACCATGAGGGTTACACATGTTTTCATAAGGGTTGATACAATTACTTGTACAATAGTTTTTTTTTTTACTTTTCTTACTCTTTTTTTTTTTTTGAAATGGTGGCGTTCCGAAATTCCTATTCTAGCTTAGCCTACAATCTAGCTTAAGAATACTGCTCTGTCTTGTCATTAAAGCATTTTTTCAATGTGTATAAATGCACGTAGGTATAAAGAAGTAGTAAATATCAGTGTCAAAATCTTTAGGCACTAATCTAATATTTAGGCATTAGAGAATGTAATATAGTAAGCTCTGCCACGAATGGAAATATGTATAATTTTGTCTTACGTATGCAGCGTCCGATTCAATGTTGATATGTATTGTGTTCAATAAACCAATTTTTTTAAATTGAAGTTATAACAAACCTTAAGCGGTTATTTTAGTCTCAAAACTAATAATTCTTGCATAATGTATTAATAAAATATATTTGTTTTCTATAACCAATAATTTCTCTTTGTAAATTTCATTTGCGGTATTAATAGATGAATAAGCAAATTTTGGCAGTTCATTTTTAAATACTCTTTCAATTTTGTAAATGTAGAACACTGCATATTTATTTGTTTTTTAAATAGATGTGATACAAAAAGTGTTTGAGAAACAAAACCAAACATAATTGCAATGAATTGTAGACCATCTCTGGTTAGAATTTGTTATGAATTTTTAGATATAGTAAAATTATCATAAATAAAACATTACGTGACTTACAAAATGTATCTATACAAGGGCTGTCAAAACTATCCGATTAATCGGATACAATAATTTTAAAGCATTAACCAATCGGTTAACCGGCTATTTTATAACGTTTTGAGAGATAACCGGTTATGAATAACAAGTTATGACTAACCGGTTACGATTTACCGGTTAGCTGACTGATTAACCGGGTAAACGGCATATATATATATATATATATATATATATTTATATATATATATCTAAGTAACCGGTTAACTGGTTATCGGTTAGCCAAGTAACCGGTTAGTAAGTAATCTGTTATTTATTGGGTAAGTAACCGGTAGGTGAATAACCGGTTTACCGTACCGTAATCCATTAGCCGGTTTTCCAGAAGACAACCCATCAGGTAGTTAGGTACGTCTAGTTCGAAGTAATACCGCTTCGCTCTGGACAATTTCTGATGGTGGCGCTACCATCAACTCCGAATATTCAAGGTACCAATGATAGAAATCATAAACATAGTATTGGAAAATTAGCTATTTTTACGATCAGCTATTTTTACGATACAATTAATAATGACTGTTTATTGAATAAAAAGGTACTACGGACACATTGTTACACTTTTGGTCAAAGTTATATTTTTTAATTACATAAAACTACTTAAAACAGACACAACTCCGAATTGATTTTTATAAAAAAAAATTCAGTCGATTCATAATTGCATATTTTATATTTTATCTCCGAAAGTTAAGGTTCAAAAATAAATTATCAAGTATTGTTTATGCAATTACGGATCAACTGATAATTTTTATAAAAATCTACCGGTTTCTTTATCGACCTTGATGTTTGACCTTAACCGGTTATTGTTTTCGGCGGTTATTGACAGCCCTAATTTATAGCGTAAATCGTAGTAGAATTTAACCGAATGTTTTTAGCAAAAAGCATATTTGGTTTTGTCATCTGTTTGAATTGCACTAAAGTTTCGAGAGTACATTTTATAAGTGATGTAATTTTATTATTATTGATAATTTGACTATATGTGCTTGGAATACATAAATAATGTTGTATTCATTATATTGTATCGTTTAAAATAAAATAAAGGATTATTTATTAAATTTTTAAGCATTTGCAAAAAAATCATCAGTCATCTCATAAATATGTAGAACACTAGCTGAAGCGTGTATTCAAAAGTAATTCTTTAGCAACTGCGGCGATTTAAAGTGCGCATGCGTTGTGCACTAACATATGATAAACACTTTTTGACCACAAACTAAATGTACGCTATGTCTATGGCTTTTGGCTCAAATTCAAAAAATGAACTGTGGTATTTTTGTACTTTTAATACATATGTATATTTATTTAATAATCGGTCCTTATAATTGATATGGTTTTCGCGTGCTTTATGCTACAATATTGGCGAAGCAATTTCGTATAGCGTATTAAAACAATTTCGAAATTAAATTGAAAAACACAAAGTCATTAGATTACAGGATAATTTTGTATATATCTACATTTAATAACATTGTTTACTTTTATTTAATATTTTTATCGATATGTACAGTGCAGTCTGTTTAGTTCATAAGCCACCAACCTAACTTCTTCTTGCGCCTGCGCGTTTCAATAATTGGCTAGTTGGTACGTTTAGAATTAACATCGTCATATCAATTTCTTTTACACGTATAAAACAATTGACAAGCGAGTTATCTTGGACAGATATATATGTAAGTGTATATTTATGCTATCATGTATTTTATAAAAAGACCATTTTACGTGAATATTTTGTGTTTGGCCTAATACAAATATTTTACACCAATCTCGATGAGATTAATAGTTGGTTTTACATTGATTTTACTAGTATATACACTGTAAAATTACAAGATTTCCAATGTAAAATTGCAGTGAAAAATTACGTAATTATACAGAAGCATAGTAGAATTAGATTAAAACTATACAGAATTTCATAAAATTACATAGTTATTATTTGTAATTTTACAGTAAAAGTAATGTAAATTTACAGCAATTTTACACAGTGTAGTATAAAGATATATACTGTGCAAATCTATCAATTAGTTCTAATATTTATATATTTACGAAACTAAACAGGCAATTTGCCAAAGTTATTGATAATAAAATAATAATATAAAAAATGTTCTATTTTCATTACGCATACAAAAACTGATTTATATAAATATTTCATTCTAATTATGCATAGTTTTTTGAATTTTTTTATCTGGAACTATCAGAGAAGAACCATAAAACACATTTATAATTTAATACATTTCTGGATTAAAAAATTGTAATAATAATTCATGTATTATGTAATAACCAGAATGCTTCGTAGAAAACAGTGAAAAAAAAGAGAAGTTAATCTGTTTTGGTACAACTTCTCAATTGATTAGTTCCAAATCTATTCCACTTTTATGTCAACGTATTACTAGCACAACATGAGTGACAATTGCAGAAGTATTAATCAATTTCTTTGAATTGCAACCTATTTAATATAATTTGAGTGTTTGAATTCCTAATTATATATTTAGTGAAATATGTATGAAATATTGATTACATATTGTTGGAAAAAGTATGTCAGAGAATTTTAAAACTAGTATAGAAAAATCGTATTTCAAACGAATGCAGTATAATGTAATTCAATTGACTTGGCAAAATAATAAATATATGTTGTTTTGGAAAAATTACTTTTAAACTTCAAGCATTCGCGCCGGGTCTCACAGACATTTGTGATTAATTAAGAACAATGTATACATCCTTGAGTTTCTTGTTTCAAAATATACAAAAAACAATTAATAAAAGGTGTCAACTAAACATTGATTTAATTTCTTCGAATAAATAGGATATATGTACATTGTTTCGCATTATGAAAATAAAATCTGTTTATATTTAGAATTGTCTAAATAAAAGTAATAGCATTAATGACTATTCATAAAACGCATTAATAACAAAAAGTGTCTCACCGACAACGCGCTAGTATTTGTGTTACTCGATTTTTTGAAATTTGTATAATTTCGAAGATTGAATAATAGAATAATAAAATAAATAACAAGGCATTCACGTAAAATGGCCTGAGAGTATACAGGGTTGTGTATGAACGACATAACAATTTCAACATGAATACCTCAGTGTATGCTTATATAAAGACTACAAAACTACATTTTACATGTATACAATGCTACACTAATAGAAACCGAAGTCATGAATATCATTCATCATCTACATACATCCTAATTCATTAATTTACTAAAGATACTACTAACACTTTGGTTTTAAACAATAATTACCTAATTTTTGGTACACGGACATCATTAAACATCCAATTCTACCAACAATTAAATCTCTAACACACCAATTAAGACAAGACATAAAAAACAATTAACCGAAGCTTATCCTAATTACTTGACTGTTTTCTTCTTTGTCATCTTAATATAATTACATTTAATTTAACAATCGCTTACGGTATATGGTTTGTTTATATATGTTTTTTCATTTTAAAAATATTTATTAACTGGGTATAATAAAATATAATCATCCTGTTTAACTTGGGGATATTTTTAATTTAGATTTATTTTTTAATGCAGGAGTTCTTATGTACCAACACTAACGTTAGGCTAAAAATTTTAGCTTTATAAAATGCATTTGCATTTTCCATAAGAAATTTCTGATTGTCAAAAACTGTGAATGTTCAAAAGATTTCTTATCTTCAAATATTGCACAGACATAATTCGCAACGAATAAGTTTCCATTTCTGAAGCAATTTACACTAGATATATCAGTTGATTAAAAAAATTACACATAATTATCCAATACTAACGTTCACAGCGACAATATTAATGCTTTAACTGGTGAAATGTCTCCAAACTCCATCTGTTTCATTACAAGTATTTAAAATACAAATTTATTATAAATAGGTGAAATGCATATTTAATTTTGCATTATGGTTTGAAAACTGATATATGAATTGTTATTTATTCAAGAAATTCTAACTGTGGAGTAGTCTCTTAAATTTCGACAGGGTATATACCAAAGCGGTAGGGGACACGGAATAATATCATTGCAATATTGCTAGCAAATAAAATATTCTATATGAATCCATATTGTATATTAACAAGTATGTCCTATTTGAAATGGATCATATTTCAACAAGCTTCGTTCATGTCTATTATTTCACACTGTGAATATAATCTCAATACAACTTGAAGCTCAGTTATTTTGTTCACTATTTTCATTTCACACATACTATTTATCTTACGTATATCTCACTCGATATTCTCTCCCTCCATCATTGAAAAATAAATATATCTGCCGTTGGTATACATAATATAAAATTTTAACACACCGTTGTACTAGAGAATAAAAAGATTGAACAAAAATACTTACATCCCATTTTAAGGAAGCATTCACAGTTCACACGTTGAGTTTGATACATCAAAACACCTGCATGAATATT
Source organism: Leistus spinibarbis (assembly GCA_933228885.1). Classification (NCBI taxonomy): domain Eukaryota; kingdom Metazoa; phylum Arthropoda; class Insecta; order Coleoptera; family Carabidae; genus Leistus; species Leistus spinibarbis. The sequence goes on along the minus strand of OW121796.1, from coordinate 7,362,105 downwards.
ACACAATACCACTACGTCAACACGTTATTACAAGTTCTCCCGCTGCTAGAATGGGTCTCTATGATCATGTGAAATTGGGAGGAAGGCAATTGGCTAGTGTATATGGAAGCGGACACATCGGTTGGCAATTGTCAGAGGAAACGGGAGTTTGCACGTCATTATAATATTAACATCATGTATATGATATTTTCGTATTTTAATATGATATGTATTCATTCTTGAATAATCTGGTCGAATTAGCAGAAAAATCAATTCATTTGACAAAACTAGACATTTTTAATCGCACTAAAAGCGTGCTTTCTATCTCGATCAAGATGTACTGGGGATGGTTATACACTGTGATCTTTATACCGTGTATACCGTGATGTAAACATATATTTTTTACAGCTTGTCTTTTTACATATAAAACTCAATATATTGTTTATCATGATAAAGATCACCTATTAATTAATGATCACAAACATCTAGCCTTATTCAAATGATTCGTGATTTATCTGCTAATTTAATTAGATAATACTGTTGAGATAATTGCAATACTATCCATTCGGTTTATAATTCATAAAAAAATAAAATATATATTAAACAAAATTTGAAATCCGTTTCTCCAGCATTTTTTTAAAAATACACTTCATTGAAGACAATTTTAATAGATTAATTAAATACACCTGCCTTCACTGTTTAGTTAGTGTTGTTTAGACTTGGCCTTATTAATGTATTGTTATTATTTAGACTAGTGTTTCCCAAACAGTGGCCCGCGGATCCCTGGGGGTCCACGAGGATACCGCAAGGAGGCGGAGGCGCACTCTTTTGAAAATTATTGGAAATAACATTGTTGTAGTATACAGCTTTATTAATTCTAAATAGTGGAACGGTCACTTAGTAGTTGTGGGTAGTCACGTGATAATTGTTTTAATAATCATTTATAATTAATTATATTGAATGTGCAACTCTGTTCCGGAATATCAAAGGATCAAGAAAAAGGGCTTGATTCCGCGACGATTTTTATTAATAAAGAACGGTGGTGCGTAATCAAGATAATTCCTTCAAACCCTTTTTTGATCCCACTGTATACAGAAAAAAATACGCGGGACTATCGTCATTATATTATTTAAATGAAATTGCATTTTCTTTTCTGGAGACTCGGATTGTGTTTGTTAACCAATTTAGTGAAATATGTATTGAATACACTGTAAAATTGAACTTAACTTCGCTTTGTTCGTCATTGTCATTGACTGTTTAGTTCATGATTTATAACTTTTCCACTTATAATTAAGAAAACGGACAGATTATGATCTGAGCAAAATATGGTTGAACAGACAGTATTGCAAATGTTGCTCAAATAATCTTATTTCTAGCAATTGTTTTACTTAATTATATACGTTTTGGTTTTCATTTTTCAATAATTTAAAAATCTCTCAAAATAGTTATACTCTATTTAATGATATGTATTAATTGATATGCTGATAATCTCTTACTGTTTAAATATGTATGTAATAGCACATTCGATGCAGTTTAAAATATCAAGTTGCATGTTTCGTTAAAGATGACTGACACATTCATCTGTGTTTTATTCGACAATCTCAGTTATATATAATACACATTAATTATATCTATGGTCAGTTTGAAGTATTTAAAACTTCGATGGTAATTTGAGCTGTCAGTCAATTGATAATTTACTGTTCGTTTGCAGCACATTAACCGAATGTAGTCGATTGGCCAACCAATTCCACATGCCAAAGGAAGTCAATTTATACTAGGTGGCTTATTCAAGCCACCTGAAAGAACTGTTATAGAATATGAATGTGAATATACCCATAATTTGAATTATCCAGTTGTAGTATAATGAGAAAGATATATTATAGGTTAAGTGGAAGGTGAACTAAAGTTGTAGCGGTGCAAATATTCATTAAACTTAAAATATTTGATTACGGAAACGGAAGCATTCATGACTACATCTACACACCATGACATACTATGTATTTGATTTTCATTGTTTATTATCTTCGTCGAGTGGTGGCAAATAGTTGCGTCGTGCATTATTTATTATTTGTGAAGACTTCTTTGACAACTTTCAATTGGTCTTGTTTTGTTTGCGATGACTTTTTCGTGTAGTGAACTCCCATTTTCTATTTATATTCAGGTTATAGTTTGCAAACTAAAAGTTAACTAATATTTGAAACTAAATGCTACAAACGGACAGTAAATATTGTAAATTTAAATTAAACAAATCTTAAACTAGTTTGATAAAATCATTTTTAAATTTAACACGCTGACTGTTACCTTTCATCCTATGCTAAATACATTGTGTTGGTCACCAAATATGGCAGCCACCGTGTTATTGATACATTGATATGTATTTTTATCACTTTAGGATATATATACTAATGTTTGGTTCATTGCATGCAACCATGTGTTGTGGCGATGAACAAGTTGACAAATACTTGAGTATTGTTAGTTCTGTATCGAAGGTGGTGGAACAACATTCTTCGTATTCGTATTTTTAGTATAGCAGTCATGAACATTTCTTCTGCAAGAACATAACTCCCGTATTTTCTGAACGGAGTTTCAATGAGAATTGTGGTATGCCAAGACATAGAATCAGTGACGTAATGGCCGGGATCAACATCAGCGGAGTTACACAAAAACAACAAAATTCTCGAATTAGGTGCATAATATAACTGTTTCACATAATCTTGATATTAACAAATTCATGATAAAAAATGTAAATTAACACATGGTATATTTATACATTTAAGCGTGTGTTTAATTTTCACCCTATTAGATTTAAAAGTAGATGAGAATATGGACCACTCATTTATACATTTATCAATAAAACTAAATATCATTTTCGTTAATAGACTACCGTCGAAGAGTTTGGAAATAAAATACAGTCAAACCTCGGTTTACGAACACTTCCTTGTGCACAAAGTACTGTTGTAGTATATTTTAAATCTGGTTCACGGATGAATCCATTTTGCGTTAATTTCTTTAGGGAAAAATAATTTCGGTTGACGGACGATCTTTAGGAACGAATTAAGTTCGTGAACCGAGGTTTGACTGTATATATGTTCAATAACTGCATAATAATTGAATCTGTTACTGCGTAATATAAAATAGCAGCTGCAAACTCATATAATAATGCCGTGTTTAATCTTGTTCAAGATGTCTAACTTGTATGAGATCAGTTTATTTGGAGAGTGAAAAGTAGGTTAATTCTTTTCCAACCATTACGACGGTAGTCAAAATCCAAGGCTCAATCTACTACGTATTTGCGTAGAATTTGAAAATTTGCTCGTCTATCAGATAATAATTAGAAACATAAATAAAAACTAGTAAAACACTAGATTCGAGATTTTGTTTGCCATTACGCGACTGAATTGGGTATTTCGGTGAGATGCAGCGGGGAAATGGAGATTCTATAATTTTGTATATTATAAAATATAATTAGATCCCAATGCTGTTTCTAATAGAATGGGGCAGTGTGTTTTGTTTATGGGATGTGTGGTTGTGTTACCAGCTGAGTAACCAGTAGTGCGAGGAGTGCGCATGCTCGACCCAAAGCTGACGTCATCATCCCCCTTGTTCTTGCCGCGTCTGAGACGGCCGTCGGACTGACGACGCACGCTCCGCACGGCTGCTCGACTGCACCTGTGGGACATACATAACCTTTAATGACTCTTTTCTCCTCAACCTTCGATAAAAATCACTAAAGTTCCCCGCGTCTATATCGTGACATTATTCACAGTAGGTATATATAATATATTATTCGACATTAACCATTGAGCAGTGACTTGATGTATCTCAAAGTGGTTTGAGAGATACTGTGTTTCATAATAGATGTAAGATGCTGAACTAAAAGACAGTCAGATACATTAATCTAAATATTTAATTACCATAATTTGCACAGTATATATATATATATATATATATATATATATATATATATATATATATATATATATATATATAAACCTTACTAAATATAATGTATTGCGATCACAAAAAATGGAAATATCCGTTTTGAGGACCCATGAATCCATAGGAACAAAAGCCGCGAAATTTGAAAATTTGAATGATTCTTCAGGTAATTTTGCTCAATTATGTAAAATCGTGAAAATTGTTACTCACATAATTTATTATGCAGTTACAAGTGATCCCTTATATAAATTTATTTAAATTTTATTTTAGTTGTTTCAACACAGAAAGAAGTTCAATGCGATTTTAAATAAAAGAGCAAAATTACCTGAACAATAATACGAATTATTAAATTTCGCGGCCGGATATAGAAATGCACGTTTACTCCCTACTTTGACCTAACTGACAGATAATTACAGAACCTGTAAACATTTTGTGGGCGAAGCCGTAACAGCCTTCCAAAACATTTCCACATCAAGTTTTCTCCAAAAGTTAATATCAAAGAAAGTGTCTGTTACATACACAAACAAACATTTAGTGATTTCACAAGTTTCATGTGGTCTTCCAAGGTCACTGGTCCGATTCGGATATGGAAAGACTGTGAATGTATCACCTCCGCCATTAAGTACATAGTTAGAATTGAACAGGTTGTTTGTCACGACTAACCAACGTATTCCAACTCCCACAACTAGACCACACTACCTACTACAGCATAATTTGCTGGAAAGTTATAAACCAAGCATATTACACAATTAACGACGGACACCGCTGAAATCTAAAATTTTTGACAAATTAAAATAGATATTACTTGAAACTAGTTGGATATTTTAAAGTTTTGACCAAACAACAGTAATAATTTCTTTTCTTATATTAATGTATATTTGATTTTCGGACAAGACGATACCAGGACGAGACTTGTATAATCTAGTCTTGGTCTTGGTTCAGTCTTATCTAGGTCTTAAGTGAGTCTAGATTATCGAAGCCTTAGTCTTGAACAAGGAAATATATGTACAAAAAATCAGTTGTGGCCAGCACAAGACTCGAGTTCTATTTTTTTCATGAAATCAATACTTCCTACGATAGACTTGACTAAAATGTTTTTTGACAAGAGTCTTGGCTAGATTAATCTGGACTAGATTAGTCTTCACTCGACAATTTTGAATGAGTCGATACAATGAATCCGTAAGTTAAAATTAAACTTTTAGAAAGGGTGATGTTTAAATAAACTTGTAGAAAATTTGATTGCAATGGTTACATATAATATGTAAATATTGCGACTGAACAAAATTAAAGTACGCATACTATGCATTTGTTTTTAACGTATGACTGTTCTTTAATAATGCTAATCAAGCATTATAGGCGATAAAATAAAAGAAATCTTAAACATAACGTAAGAAAAACGTTTAAGAGTGTGTAAAAATTGATTTTCTTGAACCTAAAACTCTACAGCTCTATTTTTAGAAGTCTTCCTTTGAGAATTTTAAGAGACATTTTCTCGGTGTTGTTGAGTGCCATACCAGATAAAAAGGAAGAGCTTTAGACTAAATATCTCGTGGATTAAACATATACATTTGTGTATGTATATAGCATCACCGCAATGCCAGTCACCCTATTAAATATGTAATAAGGAAAGATACTCTAAATTATAATACAGTATAATGTTGGTGTTTTAATTTAGTAATTTTGAATTAAAAAAAAACGAAGTGTTCTGCATTCGAATTTTTTGTACTTTATTTTCTTTATTATGTAATATAACTTTATATTTAAATTTATTCTAACACTACCATGAAACAATAATAAAATATCAATAAGTGTGCTAACTAGGGAAACAAGTTTTCTAATAAAACTTACTAGAAATTTTAATATCTTTAACTTTTATAAGCTTAAGCATGCGGTCGTGTGTTTGTAGTATTTGCGGATCAAAAAATTTCCTTAACAGTTCGTGTCTCGTCGATTAAGACCAAATTTGCTACATAAATATGTGGTACCACATTTGAAACCGCTCGCAGTTCAAATTTAATCGCATGTTATAGGAAGAGTTATACGGCCGCAAAATTTAAGGCCACCTTAATGATGCACTAAAAAAATAATGACAATAATTTTACATAAAAATTCTAAGATATTTTATGTTCACAAAATTTCTTCATATTGGTAACTCAAAGGTCATAAGAAATTATTAAACATATGAATTTAATTCCTTTTTTGGATGCATCAAAAATGTAAATTGTAAAATTGTGAACCTAAGGCCCTTATAATTAAAATTTTATATTTTATAATTAATTTTATATTTAAAATGTTAAGGGGGGAAGTCAGTTCACATTGAATATATTTCTTGTAAAGCGAGTTGAAGGCATAGGTGCATGTACTTAAGGTATACGAAATAGAAATAGGTACAGTACATTATTTTTAATTCGTGTCGTCTTCGAGATACATAAAAAATGATATTTCTGGTTGAAATATTCTTTACAAAATATATTAGGTCCGTATTCTCAGAATATAAAAATCTTAAATTCAAAACATCATATATTTATATTCAACGGAATTAGGCTGTAGAGGGTTTACACAAATACACACACACACATGATTGTAAGTTTATAGTAATTGCTTGTCGTTATATTAAGTTGTTTATCAAAATTATATTTACCGGATTGGTAAACTTATGGTAGTTTTCTATTGATGTTAAATAATTTATTTAAGCACAAATTTCAAATTGAGTTACAACCAAAGTGGTGTCCTGTAATGAATTATAAAACAGACTTATGATGATCAGCGTTGGGTGCTTCAGCGGAAACTAGACCAATACCTAACGCAAGCAAGCGAGACTAGTCTAATTATTATAAGCATGCGATGCAACCGTTTTCTAGGTCGGAAGTACTTCACGTACTTTAATTATATGATAGCAAAAAAAAAAAAATGCTTCATACCAATTTAAATTATACGTAAAAAAATAGCATCCGTCCGTTTTACCTCTTATTTTTTAACTTTCTTATACGTAATATACAAAATAAAGTATTGTGAACACAATAAACGATCTCGAAATTTTAATGGAAATACCTTGAAGGTCCCCGAATTTTGATTATTTTCACAATAACGTCGGTGTGTGTGAACGCTCTAGAGCCAAAACATTTCTAGATAAAATTATGAAATTTGTAAATAAATCTTGGTGTGCACTTCTTAAATTAAAAAAATTACGTAACCGGAAGTAAACGATTATTCTTGCCACTCCTTCAAAATCTCGAAAATGGTAGAGTTAGGGAAAAAGTGATATATTATATATATTATATATATATATATATATATATATATATATATATATATATATATATATATATATATATATATATATATATTGTTTCATTGCAATCTTAGGATGAATTTAAAACAACATAAAGCATATATTACATTAATTAGATAATGGAGGTAGAAGAGAGTCGAGTGAAGACCATTCCAGCTCTTTTCCTAATACACTTCCGCAATAAATAAGTAATTTAACAACGAAGGTCGAGTGGCGCTGGAGTCGCTCAGACAGCAACTGGATTGGATTGGAGACGTTGCAAATATGTAAGTATTTCGTTGTTAACTCGCCGTACGAAGTACAGAAGAAGCTAAAGCATTCGGTCGTGTGTGTGTAGCATTCTCGGATCAAAAAATGTTATTAACAAAAAGTGTTTGTCTCGTTGCATTGAATCCAAAAATATATATACTCATATACTTGGATGTTAGTCGTCGCTCGCTCGTAAAACCAAATTTGTACCTCTACTCCTCAAAAAAAAAAAAAAAAATATTGTAGTTTTTATTATCTCTAAAAACTCCAGGCTCGAAAAAATAAATATTCAATATATTTACCAGGCATATTCGAAATTGATGGTAGTGCCACCATCAGAAATAGCCGAGAGCGGAGCGGCATTAGTTCAAACTAGACGTACCTGATGGTTTTCGTCTTAAAGAGGTTATGGAATTGAATTTGAAAATGTTGTTGAATGGAGTAGATGAATAGAGTAATAGAAACAAGAAGTGAGAGAGAGAATGGACGAAAAATGGTTGGTGGTTAAAGGTTAAAAGGAAAGAACTATAAATGTGTTGCAATTCACTTCTCACGAGGTGAATTCAGGTGAGATAACTTATCATTAGACGAGTAGCTGCCGCCGCTATTTCCTTCGCATATCCGGGGCCACGGGCCACGGGCCACGGGCAACGGGCAACCTGACGCGAAATGAGGTCAACGCTTTTACTTAAGTGTTCGATATTTCAGGCAGTCTTTACCAGAAGTACGTACGTAGCTATATGCTGCCTACATACGAACGCACAATAAAATATTTACAATGCCAGTCGGCGTGGTGTGGCGCCGCGCCGCGCCGCGCAGAGTATAGGTCACGAGTTCAAGGGTCCCCTTATTCCTGTCCTCTCAATACGGCCGTATGTCTGTCTAACCTATCTTTCACACTTCTTCTTTTTTAAACATTGCAAATAAAGTGATGGTCGTTAGAATTGACAAATGGGTTCACCTATTTTTGTAGCCGCTGAGAAATAACTACCTGCACGAGGTAGTAAATGCTCAACTGGTATATACAAGAACACGGTTTATTGAATTCCACCGAGCTATTTACTTAGTTCTTCAAGTAGAAACATTAAAAATAAAATATACGTTAAGAAAACTTTTTTATACACATTAGTTTTCACGTTTTCACACGAATTTACCTATTTAAGATCGTATAGTAATTATGAAAATTTTGAAACTCGCAATTTAAACAGAAATACGTTTTGGATATCACTAAATTGAACCTGCCATCATGAAAATCCGTGGCCACATTGATTTTGATGAAATTGGCATATTTAATTTATTAAATAAGTGTTATACTAAATGTATTCAATCAATGAAATTAAACTTAATCGACGCAGTATTTACACTTTGTCTGTAAAATGTATATATATATATATATATATATATATATATATATATATATATATATATATATATATATATATACGAAAGCTAAATCAATTTGATATTTTTAATCATCAAAAAATATATAATTGCCAGCCAAAAAAGTCGAAACGATAAATCACGTTTACAAATTAAGAGTAAACAGATACGCAGTTATCCGGCGTGACAAATAAACCGTACTTTTTGCTGACCAATGAAAAACTCGAACAATTTCCAACTCAGATAAATCAAGAAACAAAGTAATTTAAGGTCGCGTAAAAATGTCAATTTAAGTCTTGATACAAATGAGTGAAATATTTCCATAATTATCTCAACACACAAGTAATCAAATGATAATTCCTTTAGTACACTGATTCTATGATGTATCTTGATTGCTCTGAATAGAAAATGAACTGCTAAATCATTATTATAAATAATATAAGTGTTTATTAACCATGGCATGTTTTAGCTGCTACTTTGAACCTCATTTTATTTGGTTTAATAGAACCGAATTGAGCGGAATCATTTCTCAGAGCTCTAAGGTAGTCATAATCTTTAAAATGAGTCTAATTATTGTATTCTTAATTATATATAATCGACAAAAACAATGATAAAAGAATCGTCCATAAGACTCAATGTTAAAAGTTTCAGGGTTTGTCCGTGAGAGGCTCTGCTGTACGTATTAGATATCAAACTTTCTTCCGCTTGCTAATATCAAAGCATAGACCAGTGTAGCGCAGTTTAATAATTATGGCGCCGACTCGAAGACGTTTGAATCGTAGAATTAAACGTTCTAAAGCCTCGAAAGCTGCGAAATTAAGATGGAAAAAATTTCTTACTAACAGTGACAATAATAATAATACTTATTCACCACCACGGCCACTTATAGATTTAGAATCTGATGTTTTAGAAGCGATGGATATTTCGAACAGGTATTCCTACTATACCTTAAAATTAACTAAACTAAAGTTAATTTGTATAATAACATTGTTCGAATTATTGTTTATCTTATAATTTGTCCAAAAAGAAATGAGACGCAATTTGAAGCTAATCCAAAACTTATGACACTTGATTCAATTGATGATTTGAGTAATGCGTGGGGAACGGAGGAAGAATTTTGAATGTACGAATATATAAATATACATATATATATATATATATACATTTATATAAATATATATATATATATATATATATATATATATATATATAAATATATATATAAATATATATATATATATATATATATATATATATATATATATATATATATATATTTATATATATATATATATATATATATATATATATATATATATATTTATATATATATATATATATATATATATATATATATATATATAAATTCATAATTATAGTATACAAAAACACAAATTATGTATTGAAAAAGTGAGTGCACGAAGTGGAATATTTATAGATACTAAATATGGATTTTTGGGTGCTTTTCCGGATGGTTAGCAAATAGCCCTATGATATACAGATACACGCAAATTTATAATTATTATATATATATATATATATATATATATATATATATATATATATATATATATATATATATATACAGACACACACACATTTATATATACATACATACACATATTACAGGCTTGATAAATGACAATGGCATCATTGAAATTAAATGCATGTATAGTTTAGCCGGCTCTAAATTGCCGATGAAGGCAGAATTAAAAAACAAAAATATTTGTTTAGAATTAAGAAATAATGAAGTTAAATTAAAAAAGAGCCACGACTATTACTTCCAAGTAAGATAAATCACATAATTGTTGAAATTTTTATTTTGTCGCATTTACTTTTAGATACAAGGTCAGTTTCAAATATCAGATAGGGAATATTGTTATTTTATAATTTACAGAAATGATGAAGTTGACTTGCATATTGAAAAAATTGAGAGAGAAAGTGATTTCTGGCAAAATAAAATGCAGGATAAATTAATACATTTCTATAATGAATGTATTCTGCAAGAAATAGTTAGAAGAAGAATTCCACGCGGGCTCAAATGTTTTGAACCGGAACAAGATAAATAAATAATATTTTTTAAATACAACATTGTTATTTGATTGGTTTCCCCGCGCCTTTACAACCTACCGACAGAACGAAACGTATGTATGTAGCTACTTCAGTTGAGAAGTAAATTTTGATACTAAATTTGTGCAGAAACTCACATCACGGAAAGTACTAGTGGCGGCACGGGAGAGCGTAGGTTGAGTGTTAGAAGAACTAAGTAATTTTTACTGCTCCTTAACAAAATTGTCATCGGTTCTATGTCAACATGATGTTTTTGTTAGAACGAAACTTATTAGAAATCAACTTTAAATGCACTCGCTCTGCATTTCATATCGTTAATTTTAAAAAATCTGAGGTAAACTTTACTGGACTTTAATATTCTTTATTTTCATGATCTCTATACTATTTTAATGAGAAAATAATAAAACCACATCACCTCATAGAACAGAATTCAAACTTGAAACTCATTTTAAAATTCTACTAATAATAAACTATTTATCCATCTTTAACAGCAATTTAAAATTACTAAGTGGAATTGTTTGGTGTGTCGATACTGAATTATTGATTGGGTTAATAATAAATCTGTTTATAAGAAAACTTTTCTTGATAAGTTTATTCGTGTACAATTGAAATTTCGGTTGGTGCTTTGCGTGTAGTTCAAATTGATTAAAAATAAACATGGGAAAAATAAAACTGTAAAATTATAATACGGTTATTATCTTTTGAAAATTAAGGTAATACAGTTTTCTTTTTATTGAAACGAGAAATCTGTTGCTATGTCAATACAAATTGATCTATATTTACATTCTTATTAACCAATATAGTTTCTTAGCCAGCTTGTGCGTGCGTAATTTGATCGTTTCCAACGTTTTCATATCCATCGCTGTTTTTATTTAAATTTCGGCGACCAAAGTCCTTGGGTCGACACGTATGACCATATCTACTTGTGTAATGACATTTGTCACCAGTGGCGTACTATAAACTAAGTATATTTAATATAACCAATTACTGTTTGAACAAGCGCCAATGCTTCCAGCTGATGATTAATATGCTTTATTAGATTATTAAATGAAACAATGCATAATTGGGCATTATGTTAACGTGGTTATATTTAGTATTAGTTTAGTTATATTCAGAAGAAATGAGTACATAATTTGGATTTTTAAGTGAGCGACCCAATTGGGAGATTTAATGACTGATATGAAATATATACATTTTCGGACAAAATAAATTTTTGGAATATTACATACAGCTGACCAAATACTTATAGCTCTTTTATACATAATGTACGGTAGGCTAAAAAGTAAATTTATATTAATTTCCAGAACTTTATCATCGTTAAATACATAAAGTAATACCCTTATTTAAAAACATATGGCCGTGTTTTTTTTCTGAAACTTGTCAACTATTTTTTAATACTATAGTGCAGAAATAGAGAAATATAGTTGCAAAAAACCAAATATATATATATATATATATATATATATATATATATATATATATATATATATAAATATATATATACTATGAGGGTGGCAGGAAACATTTTTGCAGAGAAATACTATTTATGTATTTGAAAATGTTACCAAATGTAACGTAACGTTAATGTAAATATTGAAACAGTATGAGTGCTGTTAATCTGACCAGATAAAATTAGTTAAATGGAGGATAAAAATCGATTCACAGGAAAGAACTACGGTCAAGTGACTATGCCATCAAGTGCAATATTTTTTTTTACCCGCAGCATTGGAATATGCACCAGTGCCTTTAATTGATCTTACGCCGAGCTAATAGTCAATCAAGGCTTTAGGAATATGTAATTAATTTAACGAAGAACATATTATTATAACACAGTGATTCTTGAACATAACATCTAATGATAGTACCATGGAAATTACTCGATGTAGTGGCTTAACATTGATATTGTTTTATTTAATTTTTACGTTCTTGGACGAAGTCTGACACATTTCGAGGAAAAATAGAAATGATGACTATTTTCCAGAAGACATATGTGTTACTGTGAGTAGTATAGTAAACATTTTTGAAGATATAATTATGAAAATTTAAATTTAAAGTATACATATATACATACATATATATATATATATATATATATATATATATATATATATATATATATATATATATATATATATATATATATATATATATATATATATATATATATATATATATATATATATATATATATATATATATATATATATATATATATATATATATATATATATATATATATATATATATATATATATATATATATATATATATATATATATATATATATATATATATATATATATATATATATATATATATATATATATATATATATATATATATATATATATATATATATATATATATATATATATATATATATATATATATATATATATATATATATATATATATATATATATATATATATATATATATATATATATATATATATATATATATATATATATATATATATATATATATATATATATATATATATATATATATATATATATATATATATATATATATATATATATATATATATATATATATATATATATATATATATATATATATATATATATATATATATATATATATATATATATATATATATATATATATATATATATATATATATATATATATATATATATATATATATATATATATATATATATATATATATATATATATATATATATATATATATATATATATATATATATATATATATATATATATATATATATATATATATATATATATATATATATATATATATATATATATATATATATATATATATATATATATATATATATATATATATATATATATATATATATATATATATATATATATATATATATATATATATATATATATATATATATATATATATATATATATATATATATATATATATATATATATATATATATATATATATATATATATATATATATATATATATATATATATATATATATATATATATATATATATATATATATATATATATATATATATATATATATATATATATATATATATATATATATATATATATATATATATATATATATATATATATATATATATATATATATATATATATATATATATATATATATATATATATATATATATATATATATATATATATATATATATATATATATATATATATATATATATATATATATATATATATATATATATATATATATAGTATCAATACAAGATGATTGTTATCAACTTAAGTGAAACTATCTCTGCAATTTCCAATACGGAAATGGTGAGTGAATAACACTAAAAAATCAATAGATATAAACAAGGCCAGTGGGGAAAAAATGTGTCTCTTGATACTAATAAACACGGGTGATACGGGGGCTAGCTAAGAATTGTCGACGCCGTGAACAATGCAGACACTTGACATGTAAAGAACGGAGAGAAAAGAGTAAAAAAAAAAAACAGTTGAAAAGAAAAATGGTGGAGTAAGAAAGGGAATGAAGAGAAGAGAGTGCATGCGAACATGTAGTAGGCACGTTAAGTTTGAGGGAATTCGAGAGGTTCGACCAAGAGACATGGCACGTGGAAGAAGGAGGCAGCATGGGGGAGGGAGAGATAGTGAGTGAATGTGTCTAGGTGACGTACAGTTCGCATTACAAAACCAACATGTCGGACGCGGACCCAAATCCCAGGAGACACGGCAGATCGATGACCGACTCTGCATACACTTCGCAAACATACCGCGAGCCTAGAAATATCACCATCCCACCCACCACGAACGCGCGTCCTTGCTACCCACTTATTCGTTCTTTCGTTTCTTCCCTGAGAAATGGTCTCAGTGCGATAACTAACACTATACAATTTTGTTGCTGATTTTATTCATTGTAACAATTCAACAATTTGTTTTTGGTGCCCTTTGAATAACAATGGTACACAAATATCGTAACCATGAAAACAGGATTCATTAATAATTGTTTTGCAATAAAATAACGAAACATATCTAGGTACCGATAATCACCTTATGAAAGTGAAAAATTATTAATTTAGGGTTTATGCATATTTTATTTTAGTAGATTCGGTCTTGCAATCTTTATGTATCGCGCATTTTAATATTATTTTCCAAAGAGAAAACTTCGTAAAACTGTTCATTTCTTGCTACCTGACATCGCACCGTTCTTTTTCATTATCTTTTCCATCAACGCATAATGAGTTTGCATATGATGATATCAGTAGAACAAGAAAAAAACCAACAAACTTTATATAATACTCATTTCTAAAGTTGCGTATAGAAGAAATTTTCTTTTGCTTTCTTAGAGCATCACAACATTTGCAGTGTAAGACAAAATGTCAAATTCCTCACCTCATTACATTAAGTTTGCGAAAGGTCGCGGATCGACTACGAAAGATAGAAAAAGAGAGAGAGAGAGATGCGTTGAAGAGAAAAAGAATCCAGGAGTTAAACTTGCTAGATACACGAAATCGTCTATCTTGTGCCTTGAAAGAAATTTACTCACGAATGCAAGACGTGTATGAACAAGAAATAGCAATAGAACATACATACATATATAGAGGCACAAATGTATGTGTAAATGCTTTTATACAGGCTGGTGGTGCATTGACACAGAGTACATACATACTATTTTTTAAATTCTTATACGAAAGTATATAACGAAATATTGTAATAACGAAAAATACACGTTTTGACCTTCCCTGAATCGTTTCTGACTATTTTCGAACTGACTTGCGTCTAGTGCCTGTGATCGCTCTACAGCATAAACTATTCATGATAAAATAAAACAAGGTTAGGTACAACGCACCTATGTGTTCAACTCGCCGTTTGGATAGAATCAGCGAAAATCAAGTAGCGAGCCAAACAATAAAAGTGATTTGACACTATATTATTTTAAACATTTTTTATGGTTTCTGCGCTGCATATCTGAAAATATGTTATAGATATCAAAAAGAAAAAAAATGTTCATATTTAAAAGTTCAAAATTATGATCCTTAATCAATTTTTATAGCCTTTGGGTTACCAAACTGAAGAAATCTTGTAGACATAAAATATCTTAGAATATTGTGTAAAATCTGTGGGAGTTTTAATTATTTTTCTAAGGGCAGCATTAAGAGGGGCTCCAAGTTTTGGGGCCCTATAACTCCGGAAGTATACAAGCGATTGGATTTAAATTGCGAACGGATTCAAATGGGATGCCAAATTATAAGTGTGCTAAATTTGGTGTAAATCGCTCTGGTACCTTCAGAGGAGTAGAGGGACGTTTCTCTAGTTACAATACATATTGTTGTTTCATTGCAATCGTAGATACATTTTAAGACAAAATAAAGCTATATTTTAAATAGATAGTGACAGTATAAGAAAGTCCAGATAATACTTTAGCTCTAAAATGGACTGGAACATAATATTTGCATAAGTAAAAATAGTATGAAAATGCACCTTATTAGTTCACCATCCTGTATAAGTATTATGCGTATATACCTGTGTGTGTTTTTGTAAAGTAGTGTGTGTTAGTCTTTGTGGGCTTGAATTCTGTTTGACATACTGACCGAATGTAAGTCGTTTGTAAGTAACGTATATCATACGTGTGTTTTAGTATCCTGCTATATATTGCTGTGCTTTTTACACAGTCAAGCTCGGCTGAGCGTGCACAGTATTACGACCTCTGACATATACGGAGAGAAACATTTGAGACACCTACTATATAGCTACTAGCATCATAGTCAAATTCAAAGCGAGATCTTCAAGTCGAAATTATAATTTCATAGGAGTATATGATAGACGTATTCTCCGACAAATATAAAAATTTCTATAAAAATGTGTTTAAGTCTCTTCTGAAATTTCAATATAAACTGTAACTTTTTATATTCATGTGTAAATTTGTATATCAGTATTACGTACCCTGTTAATAAGATTAATAAAATAAATAAATATATAATTTCAAGAATATATATAAAAACATATCTAGTGAAATTTAGAGAAATTGGTATGGGTTCCAATTGAGTTATTGTTCTTCGGTTATTGCCTTTTGTTTGGATGTATCGTACTCGTATATTGCTCGCTCGGTCTCACCTGAAGATACCGTGCCGATTTTAACCGTATTAGTTGGTCTATTCAAAAGAATACAGCCTTTAAAGCTTGTTATTATAAAGATGTTGAATTTGATATTCATCAGGAACTTATTCGGCACTCATATGTATACTGACTTAAACTAAAATCGGTTCGATACCTTCAGATGAGATACAGTCATAACCGAGCAACCTCCAACTATTAGTTATATACATTTTCGAACACAGGAAGACGTAATATAAATGTCTATACTTAATGTATTATGTCTTATTTAATTAAGGTCCCTATTCTAATTCAGAATATCGATACGCAATCAAAAGCGTTATCTATCGGTATTTTAAGAAATTTCATATGACGTTATAATAATTGCATATTTTAAAATTAATTTCGGTAGCAATATTAGCCTCAAAATTATTATTGCGATACATTTGTTGATTATTTTCGCAATCTATATCATCAACACGAGTCATAGAATTTCACCCCTGTCAGTGAGTATTAATATTTATGTAGGTATAAGTGAGTATTCTATGCAAGCACGTGTGTGTGTGTGTGTATATATATGTGTGTATGTGTGTGTGTGTATGTGAGTGTGTGTGTATGTCTCCAGTGTGTGCGAATACTTTTTGACACATTGGCTAAACTTCACGTAGTTTCTGGACAATTTCCGATGTCCGGTGGTGCTGAGTTGACGGATTCCGAGTCCCTTGGCGGCCGGTTTTCAAAGTACACGAGCGACGACGACGCGACGACCACGCCGCTGAGCACCGAACATGGTATACGGCACGGCTCGCTCGCTCGTACACTATCGGAATAAATTGATAATACGGCACGCTGCTAGAATAATAATTTCTTCCGAATGAAATCTAATATCACTCGCGATGTTCGCTCGCAAAGGGATTTTTTCTCCGTCTACTTAAATGTAATAACATCCCAAAGCTATATATCGAAATAGAAGACTATGTCCGTGTTGATCTCGTCGTGCGGCATGCACAAAAGAGCTATAGTATTTGGTTTTATGTTTACATTATGCTAACATTTTTAGAATTAATAAATTTAAGTATAGACATTTATATTACGACTTCCTGTGTCCGAAGATGTATATAACTAATAATAATTGGAGGTTGCTCGGTTATGACTGTATCTCATCTGAAGGTATCGAACCGATTTTAGTCTAGTTAGTATACATATGAGTGCCGAATAAATTCCCGATGAATATCAAATTCAATAGCTCTTATATTTCCGGAGTTATAGGTCCCTAAAAGCGAACCCCCCTAAATACAAGGCTTGAATATAATCTACAAAAAGTCAAAAGGTAATGTAATCCATGTAGGCCACAAAACATATTTAAAAATTGAATTTTAAAAATTAAAATATGTTTCGCACATGTTTGGATAATTTCAAATGTCAGTGAAATACAAAATATTTCAAACTGCCCTTGCTGCTCAAAAATTTTACAAGAATTTTTTATTTAAATATTTTATATCCATAAAATTTCTTCATATTGTAAACCCAAGGGCCATTAAAAAATATTAAATATAATAATTATGAATTGTAAGACATTTTATAAGTATAACATTTATTTAGATTGTGAACCTAAAGGCGAAAATAATTAATAATAACAATATTTAAGTTTAAAATATTATACGTATATGTATGCGCGGTGTGGTGGGGTTGTGTATATTGGAACGGGCAATTTGCATTTCTTCGGCGAGCTAAAGGCATACGTGCCTGTACCAAAACTTGATTTGTATTTCATTTTTGTTAATGTGGTAGTGAGTTTTTAATAAAGGGGATGCATGTAAAGTACAAATGTGTAGTGTGTTCTTTGTAGCCAAGTGCATACGTGTTTGTATAAGAATATCAAAGCAAAAGCATATATAGTGAGTGTGCTGATAGCATACCTGCACATTCCCGTAACCGGGGCAGAAAATCATTCCAGAATGCGCAAGCGGTCGCCCGTGGCCCGCGCCCTGTCCCACTCTTTTCCGCATTGAAGATGAAGTATTGAGGTTGATCCTTCGAGTAGATGGGCCAGTTCACGTCATCTGTCACGGGTTTCCTTGAGAACAGAAAAAAGAGCGAGAGAGCGCTGAATCAATCACTTTGCTTGCGTAGCAAACAACCAGCCAACCAACCAGTGTTGTGTTGTGCTACACATTTGGATGGAGAATGAAGCGAGGGTAATTGAGGGAAAATGGATGGATAGATAGATGGATATACACACGGACATCACCTCGCCGCGCCGGTGAAACCGTCTCCGCTATATTATAGACAACAGCTCTTCCCACCGACCGCACCGTTTCACTCTTTATACGGAATAGTTCGTTACCTTTGATTATTTGATTGATTATTATTATTATTATTATTCACGTCTATAAATGCCAAAAGAATTATTACCGATACATTCTTTAACGAATATTTTATTATTATTTTTGTTATCATATATACACTTATACGACATTTCGCTCTATAGCGTTCACACAGACATACACACACACACACACACACACACACACACACAGATGTCATTCCAAAAATAGTCACATTCAATTCAGGGAAGGTCAAAACATGTATATCCGTTAAAATCTCGAGTTCGAAATTATTCATGATTACTTACTTACTACTTCGTAAAAGAAAGTAAAAATGAGTGGTCATAATGTTTTATCTGTAACGAATCACTGACCGATGCATTCATGTGTGTGTTTTCCTAGAGAGTGCCGGAGTACCCAGAGAAACCTGACGTGGCACCGATTATCACAGTAATTACAAATGGAAAATCCGTTCCGAACCCGGACAATGAATTATCAACAAAATTTAATTTCAAATAAAAACCCAGATTATTGGTAAAAATGGATGAAACCAAATATAATTCATGTAATCGATAACATTGGAAAGGTACTGTACACACGAGCGTAAACAATTGTTTTGTTTGTGCTTCAAATTATTGCTAACTAAATCAAATACAATTATTATATCTATATTAGTTGATAAAAAACTAATAACAATTAAATTTGGTTAATATTATTTATTTAATTATAATAATATTTCACTAAATATTCAATAACCCCTTGATATGTTAATTTAGGTTAAATTTCGTATGTCGTATTTAATTTGGAACCCTCCTAAATACTGCCCTCAGTAAACTTTTAAAAAATGTACAATTTTTTACTAAAAGTTCTAAGATATTTCACATATGTATATAGCAAATGGTCGATCTTAGTATATAATTATTTTTAGTGATAATTTTAGTCTTAACATGTACTTAAGCGTTAATATGAATTTGGTTAAGATTTTAAACCTTAGAGCACGAAAACTAGGTTCTACAAATTAGACGGTATAATTCCATGTTCTTATTTTTAACAGTGTAACTTTATATTCGTGTCTGATTCTTTAAATAAAATTCCGAAATCGTATGGAAATGTTACCGGTTGCTCGGTGACAAATATCAATACATATATTGATTAGGGGCGAGGGTATGAGGAGCAAGGGGAGAAATATTATGAAAGTCTCAGATAAAAAGAATATATATGTATTCCACAGTGGTTAACTGAAATATGTGTATGCCATAAGAAAGTAGGAAATATAACAGCAACTCAATAATTCAGAATTCAACTTTGCCGGTACATTTTTGTCGAAAATAAACTACATGTATTTCTTTACCTTTGTCACCGGAACACTGTATTGGTTCTATTAAATGAATCACTTCTTTGTTTGCTTCTATAAATGCAAATACAAAAAATATAAATATTTTAAGTTATCATAATCGATGTTTTGTTTTGAATAAAATATTCATTAATTTAATGTTTGAATTTTGCTTCAAATAATAAGAGATAGGAAGATGATGATTATAAAAATAATAACTTGATTAACATGGCTGAATAATATATCGTTCATCATTAATTTACTTGTACGTTATCTCAATCTAAGTGATTCATCTCTTTTGATTGATCTACAATTAAATACTAACTAGCGAATCGGGTGACTGCTGAAATTTATAATAATCAACGAAATATTGAAAACCAAAACGTAATTAAACTTTATAGGAATAACTAATGTGAATTACATTGATTGCAATTAACAATTAATATATGTACGTGCCAATAAATAAATACGAATTATTGAAGGGAATGTGATTATTATTTACATTTTACAACAAAGGTTCATCAGAGATTTGATTGGCTCTAATGACGCACGTGTGCGCACACTTACACACACACAGCGTATACGCATGTACTGACATGCACAGAAACAGTAAAGTAGGCTAATTCCAAAACAGCATGTATATTTTAAAAGGAAGCTACATACATGCTTTGAAAACGTAATATTTTTCGTGACATTATTTTTCTGGTCTTTGAGTTAATAATCTGAAAAATAGTTTTAAATATAAAGAAGTTTTCTTATGACCTATTGGGTTTGAAAAAATTTTATATCTTCGTTGATTTAAATATTTTCTAAAAATGTAAGGGTTGTATTTAAGGGTTTTTAATCCGCCATTGTGGATACAAAATAATAAATGAGTAATATAGAATCGGTATAAATACGTAGAAATATTTGATATTATTAGTAACACAATTGCATTTCCAATTTAATATATTCATTGGTGGAAAACGGCAGCCGCAACAACGGCTACACGAGTATAGCGGCTATATGAAGAGTGACGAATACGCTATACCTATGCCTTTGATTAGATACCTTATTACACATTCGAAGTGTCTCTGTATGCCACGTGCGGTATTATTACGTGATCGGATTATCGAACTGCAAATGGAAGGTGGCTTCCCACTCCCTACCTACCCCTGTCCTATCTTTCGCGACCAGTAAACTAGGTTTATTAATGCGACCCACACACACTGTTTGTACATACCCACACGCACACACACACACACACACACACACACACACACACACACACACGCACAGATACTTTCGGTCAAATATATGCATGTTTGCATATATACAGGCAGAGAGGGCGACCTGCGCTGACATTCAGCAGAGCATCATCCCACTCATCGCATTGTACTTGTTTGTTGATTGAAATCAGCTCATTGCGAACCAGAATAAATTTTATTTAAAATTCTTATGGGCCCTTTCGCTTTGTTGTTTTAATTTAATTCCCGATTTAGCACACCAGGTTTTAAAAAGAATAGATGTGAAGAAAATTTAATTAAAATCTACCCTCTCCATTCCGCGTTAGAATCTGACTTATAGCTTATTGTAAAGTAGTCGCTAAAGAGCTATAGTGTTTGGTAATATGTCTGTGGACGGATTCGAAGAAAAAACAAGCACCTATGCGTTCAATTCGCCTTATGAATAATTTATGCGATTTTTAATTATTATGGCCCTTTGGTTAACAATTTGAATAAAATGTTATAGATTAATAAGTCTTAAATTTTTTTCTAGATTACTTAAAAAAAATTTAGTCCATATTTCAAATTTTTAATATTTAATAATTATTTACGGCCATTGGGTTAACAATATGAAATAATATTGTGGACATAAAATATCTTAGAATTTTTAGCAGAATGTGTTATTTATATAAGGGCAGTATTAAGAGAGGCTCCAAATTTTGGGGACCTATAACTTGGGAAGTATACGGGCGATTGGATTTAAACTGCGAGCGGATTCAAATGGGATGCTAGATAATATGTGTACCAAATTTGGTGTGAATCGCTACGGTACTTTCAGAAGAGTAGAGGGCATATTTTTTACATTATCGTGTATACAGGATAACGTAAAAAAATTGAAACCTTTAACATAATAATCAATGTATTGAACATACGTATATGAAAGACAGTTTCGATAACAGTTTAACAAAGTAAAGTAGTTAATTTGTTGAACTTAATTTTTATGTTCGACTTTAGATCAAAGAATTATTTAATTACCACAATCACACAACATAGGGACGATCATGCCAATTAAATATTTGTTAAATAAATTAGATTCACATTAAATATTTGTTAAATAAATCAGACCCAAATTGGATATTTGTTTAATAAATTAAGTTTAAATTTGATATTTGTAAAACCAATTAAATTCAAATAAAAATATATACATTTTATTAAATTTGAATTTATTTTTAGTGCTCACTTCATGTTTGGTTCTTTTACATTATATTAATTTTAATTAATATAATTAATTTTCGTTAAACTTTGTTTGTTGGTTTTTTTTATTAACTAGAGTTTTGAAATATTTATTTGTTATTTACATGACTAAATTTTACGTAATGACATCATTGGACGAGTTCCAATTTTAATTATTATAAACAAGATTTTATATTTCACATCCAGCGTGTGACACTTTAGTGACGTAGTGAGCAGGACAAAAACATCCACTGCGTTACAATATAATATACAATATATATTCATTTTCGAAACGAATTTCTATAGTTCTCATCGTGCAACAAGTTCAAAAAGTTATGTTGCCTATAACTTGTGATTTCAGTTCAGGTAAATATATTAGTAATAATATATCCGACCATTTATTTTTTGAGATAGTATTTTCATAATGCAAATACAAATAAATCCAGAGAAAAGTATAATAAAATTTGAAATTTAAAAAGTTATCTTCCAGCTATGATTATAATCGGTGTTCTCTAATTTGATTAGTGCCTGCATAGAATAACTACATTCGCCCTTGAAAACCTGTTGCATTTTTGTTCATTATTTCCTCTGCATTTTCCATATTGGTTTTTCGCAATTGAACAGCAGAAATCAATTTATTTATTTGTTATTCTATGCATATTTTGTATTGAATTAATAATTGGCTAGAAATTGGTTCCATTTTACAAATATTCTATATACCGAATTGAATTTATAGTATTAGGTATTTATTTTAAAAGTATATTCAAGTTTTCTTTTTGATTGAACATTCACAAACAATATTGTAAGCATGCACAGATTATTGAAATTGTGACTATCAAGCACAAGTACGGGCCAGGAGGGGACTAGCCATATAGAAAATGGTCCATTCCCGTCTATCCCAATAAGCATTTAAAAAAAAGCGTTCTACACATTCACCCATACTCAAAAAAATATACATCTGGGTGTTTAGATATATATATTTATATATATATATATACATATATATATATATATATATATATATATATATATATATATATATATATATATATATATATATATATTTATATACATTGCCTTAAATTTCTGCAGCGTAAGTTTTATTTTTCGGTACCATTACGGACTGCTATTACTAATATGTTCTACATTATTTCATATTATATTATTTATAGTAATCATGACTGTCAAAATGCAAAACTAACCTTATTATACTTTTAAAATACATGTCAACTGTCGTATATGTTAACAACTACGAGGTATTCATGTGGGGAATTTAATATTTCCATTTGCAGCTAGGTCAATATATAATTGAAAATAATTTAGTAAACTGAAATTGTTTTTTGTTTTTTTTTTCCATAACTTTAATGTGAAAATTGCTGCGTAAATATAAAGTTAACTTGTTCCTATAGTGTGTATTTTAACGAAAGATTACCGGACTAGACACGCTCTTTCAAGGCACGTTACAAGTGTTGCGCTGTCCAAAACAGATATTTTGAAATAACTTTGAAACAAAGATTATAAAATATTTAAATATAATTTATAAGAATTACTTTTTCTAAAATTCGTTCCGAACTTGGAATTGGGGTAAACTTAAAAATATCTATCTAGGTAGAAGTAATTTGTATTTAAATCGTCCAAAATAGCAGGTTTACCGACATTCAAGTCCCTATAGAAGGAATATCTTTACCCGTTATTCTGAGTTTTCCTACATACAAGTATATATATATATATTTATATGGAGGTGGGACGTTGTTTTTAAAGGAATTGTGTGTTTGTGTTATTTCTTGTATGTATGTGATTGACTTACCCGGTGAGTGCAAAGCGAGCATACGCTTGCATAATGCGCAGACTCAAATCCCTCTCCCTGGAGTTGTACTGCAGCGACATGTTCAGTGGATGTCCAAACACATATTCTATTTCATCTCCATGCATTACTCCCATCCATTCACCCCACAACGAAGTGCTTGTCCTCTGTAACAAAAGAACGCAATTCAATTATCATTACACGCATGAATATTTTATAAGGAACATGTACATTCATTCATTCGCTCATATTTGTTTTTAACAAAAAAAGTATTTCAAAGCCTCTCATCAACATTTGCATGCCTAATGTTTTGACATACAATTGTTCACATCTTTAAATCAATAGGTAGCGTATACAGGGAAAACTTCATGTTACCTTCACATGGGCGATGATCAACACATCAACTAATTGTGAAATATTATGAAGTTATATTAGCTTATCCGAACTCCTATTTTACTTTCTTATACGAATATTTATAAGGAAGTATTGTAACCACGAAATTTTAGCAAAAATCTTTCAGTCTATTTGTCTGAATGTTTTTGACTGTTTATCTATTTGTCTATACCTGTATAGAGCTCGGAAGGAAACCTCCTATTTTTGAAAACAATATCATATCTGGAAGTAATGGTTCACTCGCGTATATGGTATGAGGATAAGAAAAAGTGATTCTTATAAAAGATATTTACATTTTTAGCAACATTTGTTGACAAAGTGAAGGTCACACTAGCTTTTTATCATACATATACCAGGAAATATCAATACATGTTATTTGATTCGTATACGAACAAGAAAGTCCGTTATATAGTTATGTAGATTTTTTATTATTTGTTATTTCAGAAAAATATTAGACGCTGGACCTCTTCACAAAATACCGGGAAGTTGTATAAACGGCGCTGATTTATAAGAATCCGATTAATCGCTTTGATAGCTGTTAATGAAAATCCAATTTCTTTAATTCATTTGCAAAGAGCAGAGCAACTCGAAATAAATAAACGAATAAAGCCGTAATGATCTTCAAGTCTTCTCCGGCAAACAATTATTACAAAAGCGTGCACAAACGGTAATTATGATTGAATGTTAAAATGGCGTGTTCAATATTCAGATTAGCTGAAATAATTCCATTCCGAAAATTATATTTTAATTCTGGCAATATTAAAACGATATTATGTAAAACTGAACAGAAATCTTTCACATGCTGAACAACGTCTTGGCTATGAGCTCTTAAAGATTTATGTCGATCGCGGCTTACGTTGACAAAAGAAAAACGTAAACGCTCTTGTCTTTTGTGTACGCACTAAATTATTCACAATCTTGTTATGTCCTGTCTCGCCGTGTACTTATGTAGGTATATCTATAGAATGCGGAATGCTTCTATTACATATCGTCGTTTACTCATACGCTACTCAAATATTTGGTTAATATGCCTACCTACATTCGGTAAAGAAAAAAAAACTACTGTGCTCTACACTGGATTTTCTTGTATATGTAATACAAGAATAAAGGGATATAAAAACGTGTATTTCCGTTAAAATCTCGAGTTCCCACATATATAAGTTATAAACATTTTCGGAATCAGAAAGATGTGAAACTAGTGTGTTTTTTGAATCCGCTAATGTAAGACAGTGAAAACTACGTATAATAAAGTCAAGTGCAGCCAATAGTAAAACAATAATCTTCCGTTTGATATGATAGTTAATTTATATTTTTTCCCAAGCGTTAAAAATAGTAAAACAAAAATCTTCCGTTTGATATGATAGTTAATTAAAAAATTATCCCAAGCACAAGTTTGCAACTTGCTGAAGGTATTGTATACATAATACAGTCCGATCTTTACCGATTCACATATGTGTATGTATCTAGTTTTCTATCCGGAGCGGAATACACAACCCATGAAGTATACGCATTCATTGTAAGCAAACGTTTAATTTGTTTCCGATGTTTGTTTCAAATATTGACATTTGATGACACAGAATTAAAACAGAATTCTTCTCATAACCGACGTGACTTGCGAAAAACGGATCCGCAAAAAAACATTTTATCTATTTGGGGGTTTTCTGTTTATTTAATAGCGACTCACAAACTTTATTATTATTTATTTAAGCTCCAAACATTTACATGGTATAAACTGGCTGTCAAACTGGAAAATGTACTGTAACTTCATTTTAGGTAGTATTATAGTTCGACTGGCAAAACAGAATCTTTCTATCATAAAGTGATAAAGTGCACTGTAAAAGGGGGTGGGCATACAGGCAAAGACGATTAGCTACATTATTGCATTGTTTATAAATGTACTTAGTTTTATAATATGATATTATCACATAATTAAACTGATTTCCTAATTGAGAACTACATACATATAATACTTTTCAAAAACATCTTAAAAGAAATAATGATTTCAAATGGTTCCAATGTTTCGAAAATAAGCAGGTGGTAAATTTTGTTGTTGAAGTAGTACGTGTAAGCAAATAAGATGCCTCTATTTAGAATGTAGATGAATATCATTATAATACGCTACAACAAAATTGTTTGAGTGCTACACAATTGCGATCTAGATTTGGTATATAAAGAGGGCAGGTTTTACTCACTTAAACTGTTTTAATGGTATATTGGTGCGTGAGTATACATGATATACTTGCGTGTGTTTGTATATTTTTGAGAGTGTGTATGTAATCACCTGTTGTACAGGCAAAGGATATCGTTAGTAGATGTTGCCGTAGATAAGCAACCTCCTTTGTGAGCCATTGTTCAACTGTGTGTGATTATTTGTTGGTAAACAAGTCCCTTTGAAATCATTCTCTGGCTTACATGCAGGTGCACCGACACAAACAAAACATGTGAGATACATGATTCTTCATATTGTCTCTACTTACATTTCAATAATTACCGACAACCAATTAATTACCATGTTCCTACCAAAAGTAATCTGATTACCGTAAATAGTTCCTATTGCTGAAGAGAATCCAATTACTATACAATGCAAGTCATATGAGCTGTTGGAATAATCACATAATGTATATGCAAATATAAATTACTATAATATTATATACTTTCTTATACGAACGTACATAGGAAGTATTGCAAACATGAAAAATTATGAACTCAAGATATAACACTATCCTGGAATAAAATCAAACGATTTTCGGAATGGTGTCTGTGTGTGAAAAGATACAGATACAAACATAATATATTCTAAAGCATATATAGAAAACATAAATACAATACCGATTGTATAACCACTGATTATCTCCGTACAAAGTACAGAAGAGCTAAAGCATTCGATCGTGTGCCTGTAGCATTCTCGGATCAAAATATTTCCTTAACAAAAAGTGTTTGTCTCGTCGCTCTGAATCTAATATATATATATATATATATATATATATATATATATATATATATATATATATATATATATATATATATATATAACTTGCAATGCCCAATCACAATAAATACAATTGTGAGCCCAGAGCCTATAAAAAATAATAATAAAAAAAAATATATATATGTAAAAAAAAAAAATTCAAAAAATTATAAGACACTATATATTTATCATATTTTTACGCTATCGCTTTAAGTATTGTATTTATTGTGATTGGGCATTGCAAGTTATATATATATATATATATATATATATATATATATATATATATATATATATATATATATATATATATATATATATATATTAGATTCAGAGCGACGAGACAAACACTTTTTGTTAAGGAAATATTTTGTTCCGAGAATGCTACAGACACACGACCGATTGCTTTAGCTCTTTTGTACTTCGTACGGTGTGCTAAAATTTTTTTTGCACTATCGTACGTGAGCTTATTTAAAATATATTATAAATAATTTATTTATAAACGTAAAAATATACGTAAATAAAAAATAAGGAAATAAACAAAGTGGTCTATTATTTTTAATCAATTTTAAGCAGTTGAAGGTATTGTGATTGTCACACTACATGACAGACGGGAATGGGTCCCTGTCGAGTAGTAAGAAAACGACACATACGCGAATCCCTCGCGACGATTAAACTGAAAGCGAGTCGAAGAACTAAGCAGTAACGTACACGCAGAGACAAAGACAGAAAAAGAGGTGTATTCATTCGACCTTGCCTGACTGTTTCCAATTGTGTTGTTTGGTGCATGGTAACTAAACTAACTGTATTTTGATTACGGGGTTCGCTTAAGGTAGACTTGCGTGGCACCCTGATAACATCGACTAACCCTGAACTATTGCTCTAATTTCTGTTCATACAATTGTTCTATTTAGTTATTTTGACAATCGTTTATTTCTTTACGAATTATGAACCATAAAGGGAAACTTCACGCAGTTGTCTGGGTCTATATTGATACATACAAAAAGTACCACTTACTGAAAAATTGCCATGAAGAATAGCAGAATTCACTGTCTTTCTCTTTATTTCAGTGTCTTTTGTGTTTTAATTCTTATAAGGCAAATAGTTTTGGTTTACGAACATTTCGGTTTACAAACGTCCTTCAGGAGCGAATTTAGTTCGCGAACCGAGGTTTGACTGTATAGTGAAAACTCCAAATTTTAAGCTCGCCGTATGAAGTACAGAAGAGCTAAAGCAATCGGATGCTCATTAGACCAATTTTTTTCCCTCTACAACTCTGAAGCTACCGAAATAATATGTCCCATATGTTTCCGCAGTTATAGGGCCCCAAAATTTGGAGCCCCCTTCTTAATATTACCTTTAGAAATTATTTTAAAATACTCGTAACTTCTACAACAAAACTTGAATTATGTTATGTCTACGAAATTTCTTCATATTGTAAACCAAAGGCCATAAGAAATTATTAAATATTATAATTTTAAAATATGAAATAATCTTTTTTATTTGAGTTTATGAACTAAAATGTACAAAATTGTAACACTTTTTTATAAATATAACATTTTTTTCAGATTGAGAACCCATAATAATTAAAAATAATTATTTTCAAATTTAAAATATTATGCGTATATGTATGCGTATCTTAAAACAGGTACGTTCTGCGATATTTGCATTTATTCAGCGTGCTGAAAGCATAAGTGTCTGTATCTGTAACTTGTATTTTTGATAATGTGTATATATGTATTTTTTTTCGAAATATTTTCATGAAAATAAATAATTGTATATATGTCCACCACTGATTAAAATCTATTAAATTTGTGTACAATGTTAAACTGCAAGATATAAATATTGCGTGTAATATAACGACTGGCAATTATTATGTAAAGTGTGATAGACACAATTAGTTTGTTGTTCGATTTATCAAATTTAATTTGTAGTTTTTGTTATGCGCACAGTGCCATTGGCGCATATATATATATATATATATATATATATATATATATATATATATATATATATATATATATATATATATATATATATATATATATATCTATATAGATGTGTGTATTATCACATTATTTGCACTCTAGTGAATGTTGATGTGCCAACATAGCTTGACACGTGCACGTTCGTGCGTGTAGATGGCGCGCGCGCGCGTGTGTGTTATTTTCCAATGCGCCATTAAAGTCGACAGTGACACAGACGGAGACGGAAACGACAGGCACGTGGAAAATTTCAAGATGAAGAAGGACGGACCGAAATGGAAGGCGATCTGAAAGGCGCGTTCGAAAAGGCGGAGATGAAAGCAGGGTAGGATTTTAGTATCGCGGGGCCCAAAGTTACAAGGCAGCAGCACAAGGCCGACACCACACTTCATGCATTTACAAAGGTGCTCAAGGGTGACATATCCACATTCTTATATTATAGTACGTTATATAGAGACATTCTACTCTATTTTAAATTCTGACATTTATTTCATTGTCAAGAAACCTATAAAAATTTTCAATATTATATATATATATATATATATATATATATATATATATATATATATATATATATATATATATATATTTACAGTTATAAAGCTATTTCATTTTGAAATCTGGAAAATTACGGTAATATTACATCACTGGTGGTAACAAAGGAAACGTAAATGTAAGTTGCCTATTTTCAAACATAATATCCCAGAAAATGATACATTTTTCGAAAAAACTTTTCAAACAAAATTTGCTAGAAATATATTTAACTTTTATAAAATTATTCTCTTGTTGTTTTTTAGATACTTAACAAAGGCACGAGTAAACAAGCACTTACGGTAGAAATATCCTTCTCCCGGGATATAGAAATTTAAAATTCAAGATATCTAATTTTTAAGTTCAACGGTATTAGTTGTTCACAACACAGACATCATTGAAAAAATAGAGTCAAAATTGATCCAGGTATTCTAAAAACGGATATTTCCATTAAAATTTTGATGTTGATTTAAAAAAAAATTAACACACTCACACACTAAAATATATTTGTAAACTTACATAATTTTTAATGTAAAATAATAAGTATAAATCATGTATTGTTACTGAATTGTGGACAAACATTTTATTTATAGTGTTAGCTTACTTGAATTCAGTAGAAATTCACGAATTTTGTTTATAATTTTAGATTTTTTACAGTGTACAGACGTCATTGAGAAAATAAAAACTCTAAACTGATATTTTAATTTAAATTTCGAGGTCTATTTGTATTATCACAATACATTCCTTTATACATAACTTTATGAGAGAGAAATAAAATAAAATTCTTAAAATCGTGAGCGCGTAAGCTGCAGTTTCTTTAGCCAAATAGTAAATCCGGTCCTGGATAGGATTCGAGCGGAGAGAGATGAGCTTAGAAGAGCAAAGACAGGGGCAGGATTCGGAGATTGAGGTATTTGCATGTTGATGTTTGCTTTATACGAGTACCGTGAAGAAAGTTGGTGCAGCTCGTAAAAGGTGCTAGAGCGAAATCTCATACGAGCGGGAAGACAGTGATTTTCTTATCAGACGCCTATTTTTACCAGCCAGCCGACTCTCTACTATCCTAAACACGCTGGGAAGTGGATTTTATTTTTCACTTACTTCCCAGTCACATACATACCCCAGGCCCCGAATTTTTGCTGCAAAGTTCGTTCGTGTGAAGTTATTACCAAGCGTTGTGCCAAGAAAGAAAATTTATGAAATTGTAACGATGAGATTCTGTCTCATGTTTTTGCGTAAATAGACTGATGGTTATTGTACCAACAACAAATCGATAAAGATATTATTTTTTCCACATCATTTTATTAATTTGTATCTGGTCTTTATCTGACAGACATTTTCAAATGTATATTTACATTACCCGTTCATTTTCGAATGTTGGAAAATGTACCTAAATGTACCTCATACGTAAGCGTTAAGGTTACATATGAGGGGTCTTCCGTGGGCGACACACACACCTCGCTCTGACCATCATTGGGACCACCCCATCATCAATACATATAGTTGCATACCCAAATTACATAATACGTTATAGATTAGCTATCAAACTCACCTCAAATAATAATACACTTCACTATTATCACTAACTAAATCACTCTCAATACACGACATATTTCATTTAAAGATAGACTGTAAATGGTTTTGTGCGTTCTGAAATAAAGAAGGCTGGTGTTCTCTCATAATATCTTAAACGGATATATGTAGTTGTAACACATATATTTAAAATGCATCGTAACACCGTGTTATATAAAATTGCTTAAGCAATTTAAAAAATACAAATTTTGATAAGAATCATTTATCGATCAAGTATTTTTGCAGGCGAATACTTGTTCTATTTAGATGGAGTTATATATTTCTCTTTCGTTATTTTTCGTATAACTCAAGTAAAAAAGATATATACAATTATAATATATAATTAGCCACAGAAATATATATATATTCAATAATAGAAATATTCACACTTTTATTCAACCACAATGCCAATGACAACATAATACGAAAACCCAAACCGTTGCCTCCCAGCAAACAATTTTAATCTTGTGACATCTATGTGGTGTTGCAGCGACTTAACATGCGCATGTGAAGTCGCTGCAACACCACATAGATGTCACAAGATTAAAATTGTTTGCTGAGCTGCCTCCATCCTCGTCTCGGTATTACGCCCGGCCCCAGGTAAGATGTTGCGTAACAATATTTTAATTTCAGAACAGTATACTAAAATTACTTTATATATTAACAATATTTAATCTGTAAAGATAATAATTCTCGACTGAATCACGTCCTCTTTCAAAAGTCAGCCTTTAAGATGCATGTATCGACACACTATTAATAATATCTTGTTCCGAGAACCATACATACAACATGTTAACATGTTAGAAGTGTATTCATTACATGCTAGATGCTATACATTAAAACGAAGAACAAAACTGGATAATAATCAGCTCAGCACCGAGGCAAAATGTGCAAGTGTAAGGTTAACCTGCTTTGTAGAGGCGCCAGCCATGCCATGCCATCGCCACGCGATCGACATACAACATAACAAACAAACAAGCATATTATACTGTGTCAGTTTTGTTTGGGGTAAGTTTTTAGCTACTAATGAATCCAAATAGTTTTTAGTCCTAAATGTAGTGTGTTCACTCTATAATCAACTGCGTGTTAGAACAAATTAATTTCAGAACTTCCAAACTGCAAATGAACTGTTATATTAAGCATTACTATTTCCGGGAGACTTAATCATGGTTTTGTATAAATCACGGAATGCTCTTGAAGCATTTTGAATAATGGCTACCGTTCCTTCACAATTTTCGTTTGACGCAGCGTGCGAATTTAACACGCGCTTCCTTAGCATTCTTCACTTGATAAATGAACCATAAGTGATAAATATATAGTCGAGATACGTCGAGAGCGTATGGACGTCATAGTCAAAAGTTACTAGATTGATGACGTCATGAGGGAACACGATTACACTACTAAAATTATACGTTAAATTCGCAAGCATTTGTTGACATTATATAATCTTAGCTTAAAGTAATTATGATGAAATCAAAATAACAAGAAAGTTATACACAATGGAAAACAGTGATATGAAGGAATATAATTAACACAATAAACAAAACAAACACACATTATAATCATACGATATAAAGAATAACGTGAAACAGTTGTAAACCAACGTAATAGAAACATATTTTACTATTTGTCAGCGGCAATTTTTAGTATAGCATTATGCAACGCGTTTATATCAGTTCCTGTAAGAAATACACAGTAGGTAGACTGGTCAGAGGCGGTCGAAGGGATTACGTAGTACCTAATTGGTTATGATATTTCTCTGTCAGTATAGTTTTGCTGTTCAATGAGAATGGTAGTGTTTTTGTGATTTGTGCCCTGTGCATCTGGTATGGAGAATATTAGCGGAGAGTCAAGTCTGTCTGTTTATTGCAAATTTTATTAAAAATGTTTCAACAAGTGCCAACAGCAAGATCTATTAATTATACTGTCTGTTTATATTTATATTCTCGCAATCATATGTATAGGTAAACGGTGATAGCCATTTTTCTGAATGTACGTTATTTGTATGTCAAAATGTGTTATTGTCACCTATCCCTAACCTATGTATCGGTGCTGGCCTGGAAACCGCTTTATGCGGGGGATAGTCGAGAAAGCGGTGCCTTTACCTGCCAACTTTAATGTCTATCCTCAGGACTAAGCCCAACGTATCGCTTCGTACCTCCGGGGAGATATGGTGGAGATTGAGTTTCACTCGACTTTCAACTCTTTCTCCCGATACCATGCAGATCTCTTGGCGGAGGCAAGCTTCTTGTAGATTCACACTAGTTTGTGTGGAGCACAACGATTACCTTCGTACCTTCGAAGGGATATGGTGGAGACTGAGTTTTACTCTTTCTCACGATGCCGTAAGGTCCCGCGGCGGAGGCAAGCTACTCGTTGACGCACACAGCTAGTTGTGAGGAGAGATCCCTCTGGCATTTCCCGTATTTCCCACAGCAAGTCTGTCGAGCGGGGCCAGGGCCAGGTTCTAGCAGACCTAAGCACTAGTTGCTTAGGCTGTGATGTTTCTTGTGCACAGTTAAATACTGTATTCTACCTCCTTATCCTGATACAAATGGCTTAATCATTATTGCTTTATTAGACCGTCGTCAGTCACTGCTAAATGACAGCCTTCTCACTGAGCGTCAGCTCAACTCGCATTCTATTTTCAGACTCAACATATAGGCTCGTATCGGAGGTTTCCGTGGGCCGTCGTTTACAGTGTGTAATGTGTATATGCCCTTATGATTGGTGTTAATGAAATAAAGTGTCATACAGGAAGGTTCAGTGGTTAAATATCGTCGGTTACCATCCATCTACATACAACTTTAACAACAGGTGAAATCAACCCTAATATATTTTATAAAATTATTTAAAGAACTGTCCAATCAAAGCGTAAAATATATAAAATGAAACCATTCAAGATTGAAATAAATATTGAAAGCTTGTGTATTATATTATTTATCAATTTTGATGCATAATTTTTTTATTTTACCAGTTTTTTACAGGTCAAATGACGCAAGTCCGTACCCTCAGTATCTCAACTATAACAATCATACAAAACAACACAGCATGCAATCTTGATGCATTTAATTCAATGATAAACGTCATCCAGTTTCACCCGTATCAGTAAGTGACAATCCTTTTATATTACTTAACGTGAGTTAATAATTGACTTGCATACGTGTCAATTGACTCATTATTTGATGTAATGTATGTTATAGCTAGTACCAATGTAAGTACTTTAGTTAAATGTAAAAACTCCTGGCATATCTATTCTAAAAGTTAGTGTCGTAAATATCCTGACTTTAAGACTGTGCTTGAAGTTGTCTTGGCGAGTTCAAAGTTTCGTATATTTATTTTTGACCATTTTTGCTGTATAGCGTTCACATACACACAAAACGTTATCTCAAACATATAGTCAATATTAATTCAATTAAAAAATTCCGAGTTTAAATCTTTTTATGAGATTCCGTTTAAAAAAATTATGAATGAAGTTCTATTGTAATCCACAATAAAATATTTATATATTTACTGTTTCAATGTATGTAATAAACGCTCATTATTGTGGCTACTCGAGTATTGCAAGTTGATTCTGGTACATATGTACATACATATATGTATCTATTGTGTCGATCGTTAGTCAAATAGATTTCGCATGTCATCAACTCGAACGGGTAGGTAAATACGCTGTGAAAACAACTCACTCTTTGACATTTAAATTTCAATCAGAAAATCTCTGCCGAACATCTGAATATCTCTCTTCACTGTACCTGGTGAACGTTGCAGAATAAACACATATTCAAATAGGTACAACCTAGGTTTTGAATCAAATATGTATTCCGTGCAAATATAAATATATCCATTTATTGTACGTCATATTGAAAAGATACATTTGCTTTTCATAATTGTTTATTAGAAATGCTTTTTGAAAAATGTACCATTCCCTGATATTTTTTTTTATAGCTATTGTATACACAAATTGATATTGTTTTACGGCCATGGCATAATGAATTTAGAATAAGATAAAGCATTATCATTGTCATATTTAATGAGTGACAATTATACACTCCAATTACGATATACTACACTTACATTCGCATTTCAATGTGTCCAGACTAAATTGGTAGCCTGTAGCTCCCTGTAAATAATATTGTTGGCACTTAGGATTGCATAGAACACATGCAGAAAGCATATATTAAATTAATTTATTTATCTGGTATCTCGCATGCACACATGACTTTGACACATGACTGAAGTGAAAAGATACGACCCTACGAATGACTTTCCTTCATTTATATTTTAAATGTTCACCGTATAATATAAAAGCTACATGCTGACTAGAGTTATTTCTCAGAGCGATTCGTAACCACGTTAACGGCTCATCCTTTTGGAACATGCAACACCAGAACCCACGAACTTATTCATTCCAATTGCCACTAAACTACACAGAAGATTTGCACCTACTTAGTTTATATTTTCATAATAACTTGATGCTGCAAGTTTATTGTTGTTTGGTTCGAAGCATAATAAAACTGTAAATGGAGTTTTTACTGTCTTATACGTAATGTATAACAGAATGTATTGTGAACAAAAAAAAAAAAGATCTCGACGGTAAATGGAAATATTCGATTTGAGGGTCTTTGAATCCATTTTGACTATGTGTGTGAACGCTCTACCAGCCAATACTAACAAACATAGTAATATGATGTTTTGAATATAAGATTTGTATATCCCAGGAAAGAAAATCTATTTCAACCGAAAGTGCTTGTTTACTCGTGTCAATTATTGCATATTTCGTCTGAGAAAAAGTGATTGTTACTAAAGTTAATGGTAATAACATTTCCAGAAACTTTTTTCGAAAATTGTAACATGCAGTAAAAAATCGCCTTTAAAAATAACCAAGTTACATTTATGTTGTATAAATTTAGAACAAAATAAAGCAATATCATATAATATGTATTATGAAGATATAGGATAGTCGAGTAAAGACCACTCCAGCTTTTTCTTTTAAAAGAAAATATATTTAAAAAGATAGATCTTTAAATAGATAACATAAATATGCATGTTAAGCTGTTTTCACAGCGAACCAATTAGTAATTAAAATTAGAAAATTACAAATAATAATCCAGATTGTATTATGACAGTTGATTATAAATGTTGTTGCTGTGAACGCTAGCCTTGATTGACATAAAACAAGTTGGATTTCTTAATTGTAATTTCTAAGCTTAGTTACTAATTATTTCGCTATGAATACACCTTTAGTTAAGGATAGCTTTTGAGGAATCTTTTGTTTCTATCGATGTCTTCTGTGCGATTGAAATATTTTAATTAAAAACCAAGTCAATACAAGCGCGTTGTGAGATAGATACTAACATAGTTGTTTTTTTTGCTCTTATACACGTGTTGTAATTATATTTGTCTTATAACTATATCCGTTTATTAAATAGGATGTTACGTAAAGACGAGTTTTCTTTAATTGTTTATTTCAGAACGTGAAACCATTTATAGTGTATCTTTCAGCGAAATAGGTCGTGCATTGAAAGTCATTTAGTAGTGTATTATAATTTAAATAACGCTACTATAACGCATTGATGTTTATACTTATGCAATTATATGTTAATATTATTGGTATTAATAAAATTAAGTTCCATATAGAAAAGGTAACAGCGTTTAAATCTAGAAGAAAGAAAAACCATATTTAACAGTTGAAGTATACTAGCGAATTCAGTAATATATTCATGTGAATTAATACTGGAGTGGATGTACCACTCAATTAACTGAAAATCTACCATGAAATTTACAGCAAAAGAAAAATGTAAATATTAAAAGTGCTACGTAGAGTGAAGGAGCGATGCTCATAGCTGCGCTCCACAAAAGTAGGTTTGCACGTAGTTTGTATGCTTTTTTGTTTGTTTTTGATCGCATGCACAAGCCGCTCTGTAACAGAGTAAATGTCAGTTTTGCTAAGGCTAGCAACTTGATTCTTTTATTTAACCCGATTCCGGTTCGTATGTTTAATCTGTATGCTCTTCCCGCAGGATTTCCTGAGTGAGTAAATAATTTAGCGCGCTTAAATCATCTCTCACTCTGTGTGCGCGTGTGTGCCTGTATTGTCAGACTCTCGTGAGATTACAGCTCTTGCCAGTTCTATCCTCGTTCTCATAACAAATTACTTTTATTTCTTTTACTACTTTAATTATTCTTATCTTAAAGTATTTTGCCCGCTCCGAGCAACAATCAGTGCTTTGTAAAATCACGCTGAACCTTATACTCTGCAAATCATTTTATTTTGTCAGATTTTATATACGTTAAACAGTTTACAGTAATACAACGTATAATAATAGAGATGCGTACTTCAAAAACAGAATTAATTGATTTATTCCTTAGACGTGCGCGCGCACTTTTAGTACAATATACACAAAAATAGGGTAATCACATTAATGGTTGCCACAATAAAAACATATTATTGTCAGTTAAGTTATAGCAAAATATCGTTTACAGACATAACGTAAAACGAGGTATTACTGTTTATAACCACCGAAAACATTAACCGGTTTTTAAAATAACGGTTACCTAATATATAATATACGTATATAATTACCTATATACTATATATTAATATATCAGTTTCTTAAAAAAATTACAAGTTACGAGAATGTTAAATATCATGTTATTTGAGTCTATTTTATTTCTCTGTCAAAATTTTGTAACGCATAATTCATCTAATTTATTAAATATAATCCTCAAACATGCGTATTTATGGTAACATAAATAAGAAATTTAAGATTGTTTGTAGCAGTTTTCTCGTAACTTCAAACAATAGTTCTGCGAAATAATAATAACTTACATTATGAACCGGACTATTTTTGTCATAACTGCAACCGTTCTATTGATATTGGAGAAAGGACAAAAAATTCATAAACATGCACTTCCGGTTTGATTATGTTTTCAAAAATAGGAGGTGCACGTCTAGACCATATACAAATCAAGTTTGAAATTTCACAATTTTACGTTCGACAACGAACTTTGAAATTGCTAGAATGGTTGTTAAGAACAACACTGATACTGTCATGTTTTATCGAAACGAGCAAATACAATGTTTTCTCTCATAATTCGAAGATGTAAATTAAGAAAAGTCGTCATTTGTGTCGGAAGGGCGCTGGTTTGAAAAAGTTGAAAGTGGGAGAGAGCTGTAAAGGAATGAGTAACACCTCAAGAATTTAATGTCGCAAAAGTTCTTCGCGAGCGAACCGTCGTTGTCGCGAAGTGCGAACAAGTCGACGCCTAGTGACAAGAAATGAGGCAAATAAGAAAGAAGAATGAAAAACCTGGACACAACGTTTGTATACGGTCGCCTTCTTTGTCGCTCTCGTGTTCGTCGTTGCTGGTGTTGCACTAGTTTTCTATGCATGAATGCATATTTATGCGATTACATTATCGAAGTTCTTCTCCTGAGAAAATTACTTTATTTTTCTCGAAGCGTACCATTTCTCTATTTAAATTTGCTCTGCTAGGTAGCGAAAATTTCTTAATTATATTCCGTCAGATCAAATTGCCTAAAGGTGCTGCTGCTGCGTGCTGCTAAAAGTGCTACGAAACGACGAAACATTTAAATAAAGGACTACTCTACTTCAAACATCTATTTTGTTGTTAAAATTATTCCACGAGGGCACAGTATGAAGTATCAGGCTGATTAACATACAAAATTTACTTGTATTGAGTTTTCTCTATCTCATTTAATATAAAAAGAAATTCTTGAAAATTGCATTTTTAATAGGTTAATTAGGTTAGTATTGGGAAATAACATCAACATAATAGGATATACCACTTCTTTAGAGAGTCAAAATGACAGTAATTTTAAAAATGTGTGCCTTCTATTTCTCTGAAAGTGCCCGAGCGATCTAAACCAAAAACGCTACAGATTTCTGTGGTATCTCATTTGAGTTTGTTCGTGGTAATCCATTTGCTCTTATAAATCCGGACATACCAACAAGTAATCCATATAATTTTATATCTACAAAGTATTTTCAGATTATGAAACGAAAAGTAAAAGTAAATTAAACTAATAATTATGAAATTAAAAATATTACTAATTTTTTTTTAGTATATAAAAAAAAAACAAATCAAGACTATGTATGTGGCAATTGGTCAACACAAATGATCAAGACTTACTAAACAACAAAAATTAGTTTTTGTTGTAGTGGATCTAGTAATTGTTGTTGTTTTCAAAAATAGGAGGTGCACCCCAAAGCCGTATACAAAAGTCTTAAAGTTTTGCAATTTTACCTTCAACAATTTGGTCGCTAGAGCGTTCACACACACATTAACATCTTCATCCTGATGGCTATTCTTGTTTAATATGAAAATATTGTTTTGATCACTTTGTGCGCTTATAAAAGTCTTAAACCAGCCCTGGAATCCTGGATATATATAGCATATGTTATCGACAATGTACAATATAAATAAAATCAATAAACAATTGTTAAAATAATGAATGTGGGTAGTGAAGGTAATGTGGTGAACTCACTGTTAGCTGCTATATTTACAAAGCCATTCCTGTCGATTTTCTGTCATGTGAAACATACAAATTCAAGAGTTATCGAACGAGAAACGTACACGTTATAACACGTTGAATATACATTTACCATATAGGTATAGGTAGACATAGATTGCACGTACAATTAAAATGCTATTACAATACAAAACCAGCAAAACTGCTTGCTTCATACAAATGCTCTATTTTTACGTTGCTATATATTTCATATTCACAGTTAACATAATTTTTCTATTGAAACTTAATTGTTTCCTACGAAATGGTGCGCAACAGCACTTAATTATAATGTTAATTTTTATCGTAAATGTTTTTCGAACGCTAACTGTTCTATATGCTGCAAATAAAAACTATTTACAATTTTCATATGTTTTCAAATAGTACGCTGAATATTTTATCGGAAAATGGCAAAACAAAAAGTTGTTCAGATTTATATATATTATGAATTCAAGCATAAAATTACGTATGCTATTATTTAATGAATTGAATGAATTTGGAAAAACATTTTTAATTTCTTATACGAATGTATATCAGAAAGTGTTATAGTAATAAAAAGTTGGAATTTGAGATTTTAACGAAAATACATGTTTAGATCATCTCTGAATCTAATTTATTTTTCTTCTAAATTCTCTATCTCTCTGTGTCTGTGTGAACGTGAACGTTCTAGAGCAAAAATGGTTCAAAGTAAAATTATGAAACTTAAAATTTAAGACTGAGCCGAGTGTGCACTTCTTATTATTGAAAATAATATCTTAACCAAAAGTAACAATTTACTATTGCTATTTGTCAATGTATCCAGAATGGCATGAGTTATGTTACATTAAAATAGTCATTCTTATAAACGTAGAAAATATTAAAAAATAATTTTAGTGTACTGTGTACAGCTTCCACCCACCCCCCCCCCCCCTCTAATATTTTCAGCGGGGCTTAGTCCCTTATAAAAATAATAAAATAATTGTATATTATATAGATATAAGAATATTTAATAAATTCAAACCCGCCCTGTTCCAAATAGTTCCGGAGTCTCTGCAATAGAATAAAGAGAATCTGAGTAATAGACCACTGGGGAATATCCTAAACATCTCTGTTAAATGATAAATATATGTATATCCTAGAAGAAACAACAATGTATTTCACTTTTTAAATTGATTCTGAAACTTTCAAAGTTAATTTGTAAAACCTAAAAGAGAAGCAAGACTTGAGCTGTTTATATGACTTCGCTGGGGAATAAACTTTAAGAAAAGTTTCTTGTTTTTTTCAATTAAAAACGTAAACAAACATTTTTTACCAAAGTGATTTTACTGTACTGAGCCAGACAAAATATATTATTCTTGTTTTTAAATTAGGCTATGTCAAATTTAGCAGAAATTTGACGCGGTTGTCAGATATTGTATCTTTTTCTGAACGTTTTATCATAAATTACTTTATTGCCTTATAGCCAAAATATCTATGTAACTGTAAGAAAGTAATCATAATCAAATATTAGTTTTTACAAATCAAAAGTGAACACATTATCTGCGCTATCTGCGCTAGAAGAAGTTCCCAGATTGAAGTACCTACAGGCATTTTTCATCATTAGTCCGTTAAGCGGAGCCGGTTTCTTCTGGTCGTTTTTGTGTGAATCCACTCCCAGCTCAGCGCTCACTTTTCACCCGTCGAGATGCACAGTAAAGTGCGAGAAGCAGAACATTTCGCCCGCGCCGAGTCGAGCTAAAATGCTAAAATTATTCCCCCTTTACGGGACCATGAATGTTGATAAGTTTATTGTTTGAGTTCGCAGGCGTGAGAGTTGCTTTTTACACATCATTCTGCACATGGTGGCTGATTTTTCTTGCATTCTCTTTTTATGTACGTATATAAGTGTGTGTGTCCTTCAGGGAACGTTCTAGAATCCCCGCCACGTTGAATAATCATCATAAGAAAAGTTTTAAAATTACCCCGTTTCTTTTAATAGCTATACAATTAACGGACCTTTGGGGACTGTTTATGTATAAAAAAGCAGAGATTTTTCTTTTTACTAATCATCGGAGAACGTTTACTTTTCGTTCCAACATCATTTTGATGTACTATATCTCTTTGAACAATTTGCAAGTTTTATTTTGTAATCCCTTAAGGGAGATAATTGCACTTTTACTCTTTTATCGCTGCTCAAACTTAGTGCTATTTGAAATTTAACTGAGGCTAAATTTAGATCATTTTTAGACCCCTGTTATGGAAAACCACATACAGTGAACATTCTCTAAGACGAACTTCGGTTCCAAACATATTTGGTCTTTTATATACGTCGCCTTGCAAGAATATTTTACAGGATACTTATATTTAACTATTCCGGGAAATATTGAGCTTGGAGGAGGAAGTACCGTATGTATAATATCTTATGGAAAATGATAATAGGCATGTGTTAAAATTGTAAATTTTCTATCTTTTTAAATTTGTATTGTAAGATGTTCAGAATAATTGTTTTAAAACCATTAGTTCAATTGCAGTTAGGAGACAATTTCTTTAATTTCGTATACAAATGTATATAAATAAATATTGTAGCAATGGAAAAAATCGAACTCGAAATACTAACGGAAATACACAATTTGGCCATCGAATCTGACCTTTTACGAAATGACATCTGTATGTGTTTTGGACGTTCTAGAGCTAAATCGGATATAATGGTCTACTCTAGTTACTTTTTTCCGTAAAAGGTATGACAAACAAAGTGGCTTTTATAAAAATTGAAGATATTAAAATTTTTAGTATCTATTGTTTAAAAAGTTTCTTCGCAAAAATGTACCAATTGTAAGAAACCAGAGTTTCTTGGTTTATTTTGTATGTTTTAATATGTATATATTTAATTTAATATCGTATCTCTGGGGGCGATACTGAACATCTGGCACGTGCACGAGTGCGTCTGATATCTGTGGAATGTTGGTCAATTCGTGGAAATCTGTCTGAAGATTAGAACTAGACTCAGCCCCAGGGTTAAGCACAGGTTTGAACGCGTAGCTAGAGAACTAGGATGTGAGGGGTGTAATCAGTATATTTTCACCCAGTGGGTAGCTGAGTTTAGATATAAAAGCAGAAGTTTAACACAGAAATAGGAAGTTGGTACGCGTA
This sequence comes from Leistus spinibarbis, assembly GCA_933228885.1. Classification (NCBI taxonomy): domain Eukaryota; kingdom Metazoa; phylum Arthropoda; class Insecta; order Coleoptera; family Carabidae; genus Leistus; species Leistus spinibarbis. The sequence goes on along the minus strand of OW121796.1, from coordinate 7,318,125 downwards.
TCGGGTCCACGACAGTCGGAAGTTTCGCGCTCAAGTGCAAAATGTAGTCTTTTAATTGTTCGGACTGAGTATAGTTTTTAAATAAACATTTGTGTGTTTTACTCTTGTGACTTTTGGAAATTTTTGATTGAAACGTTTGCGGACTTTATTATTGTGATTAATTCTTGTGAAACTTTGAATAGTTTTATTTGATTTAAATTATTTTTATATTGAACATTCTTTTGTTTTGCGTTGTGTTTTGTATTTGGAATAATTGTGGTTGTTCTAAATCATTGTGGTTTCAAACAATTTTTATAATTTGTTCAATCTATCTAAACCTTTTGTTTGTTTTGTTTAACTTTTATTAATATAACTCTGTGGTTATTAATTTATATTTTATCTGAATTTAATTAATGTTTTGTTAATTAAATTATATTTGCTTGTTAATTTTCTTTAATTCACATCACACTCAAACTTAAGACTTGTATATGCCCTAGATGTGCACCTCCTATTTTGAAAAGAATATTAAAACCGGTAGTGCATGTTTACTCTATACATTTTTTGTTCTATCTCCAATATCACTAGAACGGCTACACTTACGGCAAATATAGTTATGTTCATAATGAAATATTCTTTCATATATATATATTTCGCACAACTTTTGATTGAAACATTTCTTCAAAGAATTTACCAGTTGCGAGAAAAATGCTACGAAACATTATAAATATCTTGTTTACGTTGCCATGGATTCGCATGTAGCTTATAAAATCGGATCATCTGCTATTTTGACAGAAAAACAAATTATCAAATCAATTAGATAAATGACATTTCAGGATATTTCTGTAGAGTATTGGTTAGTTTGATAGCTGAAAGTGAAAACTGCGTAAAAGAAAGTTGAGTGCAGGCCACTCCAGATATTTTGTATCCCAAGTTACAAAACATATTGATATTGTTTCATAGCATTCGCAGCAAGAATTTTAAACAAAATAAAGCAATATTATATTATACAGACTCCAGTTTTTTAAAACATAGATTGGTGTGATGATAATGTGCTTGCCCAACACATTCATGTAGCTCGTTTGGGCTTTTTAATTATCAAGAGGTGGTGTTACATGCATCAAACAAAATATTGTTATAAAAAGGTATCCATTTACCTGAACTCTCATGTACTAGCATTCGCATGTTGTTTTCATTTTTTCCCGTATTATTTTAGTATACTCCTTATTGACCTGGATTATTTTTGTGAAATTAATTTGCATTGAATTTAATTCTAATTCAGTGTTTCACTAATAAAAAATAAACGTCTATTTGTTATGTACGTAACTTTCTTATGTGGAAATTGATCTTGTTTTAAAGCAATCGTAGATACAAGTTATTACAAAATAAAAAATAATATATATAAATAGTTACAGTATAAGAAAGTCGAGTGAAGGTCACTTCAGCTTTTTATTCCGAAGAATATTGTAAGCGGTATCTGTTTAAAAAAATATGACTATAAATTAGCAATAAGTTATATAAATATATGGTTGTTCACATAGTTTTAAATTTATTAGATATAAGAAAGGTTGAACACTGAAAAACCAACGAAATATAGGCGGCGATGCGGCCAGATATTAGCAAAAGTTTGAACACATATTTCAGAAACTTTCAAGGTTTCACACATAAATTGTGTTCAAGGTGAGGCTTAGTATCCCTTATTTATGAGAACATATTCATTACGGTCAAAAGCATATTCAAAAAGTACGGAGAATAATGTCGTCGTTCCGTTAAATTCACACACTTTTATACAGTTCCCATGTGTCATCAAGCTGCGGGTATTTATTCACTTAAACCACAAGCCATTTACTTATTCGGGATGAATTATGCACTTTTAAACAATCGTTCGATATTCAATTCCATTTTCATTGGATACTTTAGCCGCTTCATAAATTTATCAAACTTTTCATATATTTCTCGATTCCATTTGCGAGAGTACACCACGCCAAGTAGTCGCATTCGATTCAGGGAAAGTCAAAACGTGTATATCCGTTAAAATCTCAAGTTCGAAATTTTCATGATTACTTATTATTATTCGTAAAAGTAAAAATATTATTAATATAAATATTCTTATAATTTATTATAGATTATTTGAGATATTCAAAAAATAAAATGAATATTTAAAATATTTTTACTTCCTTGAACAAAGCAAACGGAAATATTGTAGACATTAACTCGAGATTTTAACGGAAATACACGTTTGACGAACTCTAAATCAAATATTAGTATTTTCGGAATAACGCCGGTGTCTGTGTAAACGCTCTAGAATCAAAATTGTTGAAGAGAAAATTATGGACCTCGGTAGCACCACTTCTTTTTAAAAGCAAACAGTGTACTCATGCTATGACGGTATGAATTAGAGAAAAAAATATTCACATAAAAGTTGAAGATATTAAAATGTATAGTAACTTTTATTTCAATAGTTTATTCAAGAATATGTTCCACTTACTAAAATATCGACTTTAAATAGATTATACATATTGATGTATTTTTATAGCTATTTTATTATGAATGTAACTAAAAATAAAGCTTTGTTATAAATACAGAAACCGAAAAGACAAGAACGTCGAGTAACTTCTAACTAATTTTCGTAGAATTATTTTGAATTTCAAAATTTAATTGATTAATTGATGTGATCAGTCTAGATCATATATGTACGTAAAGAGGTAAAAAAAAACTAATGAAAATCTGCCCAGAAGTTTAGCGTAGATAGAAACACTATCAAACTAGTATTTACCATTAATTCTAAGTATTGATTATAGAACAATTTCACGCGAAATAAAATCGTTGAAAGTAGTTTGACATGGAAACAACATTAGTGAACTTATTACGGTGAACTGGGATATTTTATTTAAGTTCGCGTGCAACCTTTACGGGCAGCAACCAACTAGCTAAATGCACCGCACAATGTTACTGTCAAAATGGCAACCGCTTCCCCATTCACCCAAATAAAGGATGAGTCTCAGGGTAGCAAAGAATGCATTAACACTTGAACCAACTTGAAGGAAATTGGAAATTCACCTCTCCTTCTCACCTTTTCTCCTTCTTTGTATTTCACTGTACAGTGGTAGTACAGAAGAGCCAGAGTGTTTTATATTACATTATTTTGTTCTAAATTCATACAACGCGTGCTGTGAAACAATATCAATATAAACAGTAACCAAGGAAACGTACATGTCCAGTAGCTATTTAGAATAACAATTTTTCAATTAATAGTATATTAAAAAAAATTAAACATTAGCTACTGTGCAGAAAATAGTTTGATTCTATTCAGAGATGGTCAAAACTTTTTTGAAATTATTCGTGGTAACCAATTCAAAATATTATAGTTTGGATTATTTGGATGCTTGGAAAGGGTTGATTATTTCCCTATTTATAGGAATATATAGTATGTCTAATTTGTATATACACCAATGAGATATGCGAAAACTATCTGTATTAGCTTGTCCAAAGTTTTAATACCTGTTTAGATGTGTTATATTATTTTTAAAACAAAGATATAATGCAGCAGCAAAAGCTGTGGAAAAAATGTCAAACCAAAGTTTATTTTAGCACGTAACAAAAACATTAGCGAAGCGTTTGGTGTCACAACACAGGTTTATCCTTCATTTTTTCTTCGCCGGTGTAACAACCGGGATCAGTTGACCTAGTTGACCCGTAATGGTGCGCGTTTGCACCGACACCGTCGCTACCTATCTACCTAGACCGCCGTCAACGTCATATGTAATACGGATGCTAGCCTCGGATTTCTCTCTTCTACCCAAAGCACAAACATGCCTTATACGGGTCGCAGATATCACTTTTGATCATTTATAATTATACCTCTGAAAGGATTTCGAGGTGTGATGACTAACAGAGTAAATCCAAGCTGAGCTATTCTGCCGCCGACCATATGACATCTACAATAAGCTCGTTGCGTGTGCTTTAATTTACATATATTTGTATTCCAAACAATACTAAAAGCAAAAGCAGGCTTTTGTAGTTACTTTCTTATACACAGTAATAATTAAATTTAAGATTTACACGAAAATACCCGTTTTGACCCCCCACTGAATCGAATGTGACTATTTTCGGAATGACGTCTGTGTGTCTGGCTCTAGAGCCTAAACTGTCGAATTTATAATTGTGAAACATCAAACTTAAGATTTGTATATAGTCTAGATGTGTATTTCATACAATATAGTGTATGTATCCTTAATCTACACACACTTGTAAGTGATTGTTCGGTTTAATCTTAATATGTGTACTTATAAACATGAATAAAAGTTCAAAGATTATATTTTAGTGTTGATAAATCTAAATCTAGTGGTGGCGCGTATGTCACAGAATTCGCAAAGGGACATTTTATTTTATTAAGGTTCAAACGCGACGTGGCTTTAAAAATCGACAGTGGAGTGAACAGCGTAGCAAGATCGTTCACCATCGTCGACAAAATTGATATTGCATCATCGGTTTTCCATATCCGCTTACACAGTTCGGAAACCTCTTCAATTCGTCGGAACTCGACAATTCTGCCATTTAGAACTGTAAGAAGCACTGCGCACTTAGTGCACTTACACTTTGCTTATAATAGTTTCTCAATTTTGACTGTAAATTTAATTGGAAGTTTTATGATTTTATATCTACAATATTTAACCGGTCATAATTTTATTACTTTCTTATATGAATGTATATTCCTAAGTATTTTTATGAAAATTTTCGAACTAGACAGAAATGCACGTTTCGACTATTCCTGATACCGAAAATTTAAAATCCATACCTTTGGATGAACATAAAATCAGTTGTGGCCGACACAGAACTTTCTTTTGTGTAGTTTTCATTAGAAATATATATATTCCAAACAAACTGTCAAAAAGTAACAATACATCATCAAACTCTGAAATTGTACCAATTAGCTTATTATTTTATTATGTTTTTAAATAATGTTTCTTCAATATGAAACATAGTTGTTGATTTTTTAATATGCACCTTCTCAGTCCATCGAACAGGGGAAAATGATTACATTATATATATTTTGTTTATCTGTCGAATTTTTTCAGACAAAGTTAATCTTTTCATAAATTTCCGTAAATAAGAAACATGTATATTTAAAATAAAAACCAAACATATAATTTATTTTTCCGTTTATTAATCTGTACAAAATATAACGATGATCATCTAACATAATGCAGACATTGCGTGTTATAATTCGCAAATATAAAACACGAAACAGTTATCGGACAATTGATTTATTAAATTTGATTCTATCATCATTATTTATAATTCAAATTGAATAAATGAAAAATGTACATATGGTAACAATACAATTTATTTTTCATTTTTCATGTTGTTAATGATTTTTTCGTTTTCAGTTTATCAGAACTTTATATAAAACAACAGTAGAAATAATGGAAGCTCTATATCAGATTGTTTCACATTTATACGTTCGACAGTTTTGGCTCTAGAGCGTTCTCAGACAGACACACACACAGAGACGTCATTCCGAAAATAGCAACAGGAATTTTCGTTGAAATCACGAGTACGAAATTTGTCATGATTGTAAGACTTATAACTGCGTAGAATAAAGTAGAAATTTCCATTAAAATTTCGATATTGATTTTTTTTTTTCAGAAAGGAAAATAAGAAAATGAAAGAATAATTGTGAACTTTTTATACATGCGCAAAAGAAAAACAATAACAAGGGACTTATCTATATTGCATTCGAATTCGTGTTCATTAAAATTGTCGTAACAGAAAATGATTTGCTTTGCAAGACATGAAGAATACTTATAATGACTATTTATCTCTTGCTGTAATCTTTTCAATTCGCATGTTTTCGCTTTGTGATGCCATTTACAATTTGTCGAACAAACAATTTCTGTAGCTTTCCAGTTGATAGGACTGAGTTTGAGTTCATATTACACTGCTACTGTGGGCAGTAGCGTAGGACGAGCATTTTTCTTTATTTAGGGGCAAAGAGAATAGTTGAAAATTTCTTGGGTAGATTCATTCTACCATAGCCACGGTTGGCAAAAATTATGTTTTTCTTATTTAATGAAATATAAAAGCATGTATTTATTTACTTATTTTAAACATGTATTAAGCAATAAAAGAAAAACATGTTTTACATCAAATATACATGTTTTAAAAATTACCAAGTAAGATTTATATTGTTCTATTTCATAACTTCAAATATTTCTTTATTCATGAATACCATGCATAACTTATCAAAAATTGACTATAATCATGAATAAGTTTATTCAAAATATTATAAATGAAACATCGAAATATGTAAAAATATTTCGAATGGAATAAAAACCATAATCTAAAATAAAATTTCAAACTTAATAATTTAACTATTCTCTTATATTAGTACTTCGTCACTAGTTTCTTGAAAAAAAAAATTGTCAACCTCAATTCGATAATTAGCCAATGTTATTCTGACAGGATACCTATCATAATGGAATAAGACATTTAATTTAGAAACAGCGAGGCGGAGACAATGATTTTGCTTACTACTATTTATTTTAATTAATTTAAGTTAATATAATTCAAATTTGAACCAAATCAATATCTAGCAAATATGTGTTAATATTAATCAGAAATTAAATAACAGATTACTTCAACTCACAGTAAGAAGTAACCAAGTTTAGAAAATTGAAAATATACACTTTAACGTATTATTCGAAATGGCCAAGGTTATTTTTATTTTATATGGTTGGGCTATTCCACGTTTATTGCACATGAAATTCAGTGCCTGCACATTAAAGTTTTTATTCGATGGATTTATATATCTGATTTTGTGAAAACAATAACAGTTTTACAGGGCACGTCACGTATTTTACTAGCAATATATCACTTTTATTTTTATTTATTGATATTGTATATTCTAAATTAACTTATGTGCCCATATCATATACAGTCCATTCTTCATCAATATCATAATTATAATAATAATGGTAATTTTAATAAATTTTTACATTCGATGTATAACAATTATCTTGATTAAAAATCAATGTTTTATGTTTTATTCCGATAATGTTACCGATCACAAAGACTCTTTTATATTTAATGTACGACGAGCTAAAAAGTAAATAAACCATGTAATAATGTTTGGTTATCTCTTAAAATCGCGAATAACTCCATAACATGAAGCTAAAATTGATAGTAATTTCGTGCCATTGACGAAATAGGAAATAGAATCAGAAGCAACGCAATAAGAAAGAAAAATGAAACATATCGAGTCGAGACCAAACCAACTTGGTTGATGATTGCAATTTTTATTTCATGTTTCATTTGTCTCCGGCAATATAGTTGCACAGCACACTACGCCACGGCACCGGCTTCAGCTTGCGTGTGTATCGCGTGCCATCGATCGCTCTAGATCGAAATGTGCCATTCTATTTCTGGTCGAGTCTAGAATCGACAGAACAGAAGCCCGTCCCCGAACAGGAAATCTACTATTGACGAGCGACGGTTGGAGCACCCGTATATCTATTTAATACGGAAATCAGGTGGCAAACGAAGGAACTGAGTATTTTTTAACTCGCTGTATAAAGTACAGTAGAGCTAAAACATTCGGTCGCATATCTGTAACATTCTCGGGTAAAAAAAATCCTTAACTAAATATTCTTGTCTCGTCGCCCTGAATCCAAAAATATATACAACTCATATATTTGGATGTTAGTTGTCGCTCGCTCGTAAGACCAAATTTGTACTTACTACTCCTCTAAAGGAACCAGAGCAATATGAACCAAATTTGCAACACATATTCTTTGCTATCCCAAGTGAAATTTAAATTCAATCGCCTTATACAGAGTTTAATACTGTCCTTAGAAAAATAAACATATTTTATATCTACAAAATTTCTTCATATTGGGAAATATCATTAAAAATAATAATTATGAATTTTAGAATATGCGTTAATGAAAATTTTAAGTAAGTCAAAAAGATTTACAAAAAATTGTATGGCTTTTTGTATCCATAACATTGTGCCGATGCAAAAATACCGGTTATCAGAGATTTGACCGAAATATTCTCTCAGTAGTGAAATTTAATCTGTGCAATCGGGTTTGTCAAACAATAGGAATTTGGTAGGCATAATTCTGCACACCCACCGTTCGTTGCTTCTTTCCATTACAGTGCTTACGGTTGCCTTCTAATCTTACTCTACTATTCGGTGTTTGTGTTACACCTGAAATATTTAATTAATATAGTATAATACCTTGCTTCATTTGTAAACAGAGTGAATATATGTATATAATTCTACACATGCGTAAAGTAACTTGAGTTGGGTTTTAATCATAGTAAACAGAATAATAATAATAATAAATAAAAAACTGGAGTGACCTTCACATCGGATTTCTTATGTATCATTACGATTTATTTATAATATTGCTTAATTGTCTCTTAAATAGATTCTACGTTAACCATTGAACAATATCAATTATTAATTTTAATTAAGAAAGCTTAAATATAATATGTCTCTTAAGTATAAAGCTATGTAATTTAATCATCAATAGTTTTTGGTGTAGGGCGATCATATACACAGACATCATTTCGAAAATAGTCGGAAACGATTCAGGGATGGTCAAAATATGTATTTCCGTTAAAAAAAATCTCGAGTCCGAAATTTGTCGTGGATGACAATCATCATATAAGAATGCAAAATGTTTTAAAATATGTATATACATATATAGACAAACGTTTTGTATAAAAATCAGTCTAGACTAGAATATCATCGTACGCATGAAAAATGTAATAACGAAATATAGACGACATTTATGCTTAATATTGAATTTCGATATCGCGACAAGAATACGTGTTTTCGTCAGTATTTTGACAAGCGACAATATTATTATTATTTTAAATTTCATATCGTCTCGTCTCGCTGAAATGTTGTTCCCTTGTTTATTCGATTATAAGAATTCGTCCTGCGATTGTTTATATTATATTATATTAAAACAAGAATTACTTATTACTTCGTAAAAGAAAGTAAAAAACCTGTTCCTGGTCCGAATTTTTGTATTTTACAATATTGCTAGTAGCACGTAGTAAGTACGTTGAATTTTCATTTAAACAAAACTTGTACTGTCATGTTCCTCATCAATAAATTGGCGCAGGCTTTCAGTTATCACAGATTCGCTATTTAAAGTGTTGTAACCATACGTAGGTGCTGACTTTTGATCTGGAGCAAGGGGGTGAAAAACATAGGTTATTACTTTGAATATATAAAGTTATATGAATATAGTAACGTGTCACTGCCTATTTGAATCTAAATTACCTTCATTGGACGTTTAATGGTATTAATTTAGATGCATTTATATTATTTATGATTATTTAACAATTATATAATACGAACTTTGGCAAATATGATGAAAACTTAATTTATAGTGTTATAAATTATTATTATACTATAAATTAGGTTGTCATTATATTTGCTAAAGTTCGTATTATATAATTGTTAAATAATCATAACATTTATCCTAATTTAATAATCCTTATATTTGGGCTATTAATAGAGAAAATAAAACATTATAAGGAATAACAGTTATCGCAATCGTTGGCACAAATCAATTTTGACACCGCTTATCGTGTCGTGTATATAAATTTGCTATTTTACGTAAATATGCTTGCCAATTGACAACCAATATTGAATATATTTTATATTATAAACAGAGATGGGTATTAGAGGATAACTTTCCAATATCGATTATATCAATCACAATATTAGCTCGCTGAAAATTCAAAGAATTTTTTAAATGAGATTGTCCTCTAACTCTTTTCTGTTTGTAATTTGAAAGATATTGGCAAAAAATAAATACCTACGTAAAATAGCAAATGTATGTATATGTCAGCATTAATTATATGAATATATAATACAATATATAACAAAAGAAATAAGATTATATTTAGCATAATTTGAACTTACATGTGTGAAGAAGTAATAGTAGACTTTCATGCCGTGTTCAGCGTACGCCTGCGCAAAATGGTTGGTCGGGCAAACGAAGAAATAATCGCCCACCACATCACCGATCATTTTCTGATTCAAATATCCGTCACTCACGTGTTCCCAATCCGTATACTGAAACAGAAAATCCAGGAAAACATGTAACAAAGCTACAAACATCAACAAATGAACATTTTCCGATGTACGCAAATTATATTAGTTTATCGTGAATACTGTTCTGTGTTTTCCAAAACATTCGCTGCATCATACATCCACTAGTGAATACCAAAACTCATCATGTACTCGTACGTTACCAATATTTTCACTAATAATTTCAAATATTTTTATGGTCAATAATCCATCTCAGTTGAGAAACCGATTTCAAATGCTTCAAACAATTTTTCCTTACAAATTATCATTTGTAAAATTAGAAAAAAGAACGGCATCAAAACTTAGAGAATCAAATTCATAAAAAGTGGAATGGAGTGGAGTGGCCTGTACTCGATTTTCTTATACGTAGTATTTAATAGAAATATATATCCCAAACAAACAGACAAAGCAACCAAGACTCCATTGTATCATTTTTTACGTTATCTAATACTGCTTCTTCAATATAAAATATAGATGTTGTTTCTTTAATATTCATCTTATCAATCAATCAATCAATCAAATACAATATTTAAAATGTACTGTTTTCAAAATAAATTTTCAATTCTGTCAATTCTTACATACAATAATTTATTTAGCGTTGGAAACATTAGTACTTAATCATTTTGATTTGCTTCTTGAAACATAAAACTGCCCTTTAAAATGTTAAGTTTGCAAGGTGCTTCTTTTACAAACATCTTGAACTTTGCATACTTTTGAAGAAAGTTATTTTAAGTTTGTTTTATTTCTGGAGAGAAACTTAGGTTGGAAAATCGTACAGAAACATATTTCTGTATACGTAGAAACAAACAGATATTCCATACAGAGATTTTTTGTACCTAGTGAAAATGTATTTGTAAAGTTTTTTATCAACCCATTTTCTTATTTTTCCATTTCAAGTCAACAACATTTCAATATATTCAAACAACATACCGCTTTTTACTTTCTTATACACAGTAATAAGTAAGTTTTGAAATCAAGAAAAAAATTGAAATCGAGATTACAACAGATATACACGTTTTAACCTTCCCTGATCGAATGTAACTATTTTCGGTATGTCTGTCTGTTTATGTGTCGCTCTAGGTGTACGCTCTAGACTAGAGCCAAGCCTGTCGAACCTAAAATTGTGAAACTTCAAACTAGGTTCACCTATTTTTGCAAAGAATATTCAAACCGAAATTGCATGTTTACTCTGATTTTTTTGCTTTATTCCCAATATATCTAGAGAACGATTGCACTTATGGCAAAATAGTCATGTTTATAATGAAACAAAGTAGAATCAAATAATTTAATATTTGTCATTTGACACGATTTAGGAATAGTCAAAACTTGTATTTCTGTTAAAATCTCAGGGCTGAAATGTTACTGGAGTACAATACTTCCTTATATACATTCGTATAAGATAGTTAAAATATGTTTCAATGCCATACCCTTAATTATACTTCTATGACCTACGCTTGACGTCAAGAAGCTACAAGATGATTATCGAAAGTTAATATCTTTTGATTTAGTTTAGTATGTAGGGTACGAATGCATAATTTCGACGACGAATTCATCGAATCTGATTAAGTAATATCATTCCATTTGATTACCCTTTGTCAATGAATGTGGTGCGCATTGACCTGTTAGGACAAATATTCGCAACTAGCTTATCAAAGTGGTTCGATTTGCAGTGACTATCTGGAACTGTTTGAACTTAAAGTGCGTAGACTACATGTCACTTTGTTTTATTGTCCTCTAAACTTTGAAACTTACTTGATTACATATCAACTAGCATTCTTTGTGGCTTTAATGGTTTCGTTGTGTCCATTGTTCATTCCACGTTAGCACAATCAACCTTTCCTATTTGATATTTTGATCGATATTTCGTGTTCGCGCCTCACAACACTAGATGATATCTGAGGATCACAAGCATCGCCGAGCATTATAATGATTGATTACATCTATTATCATAAACTATACGTACGAGTAAACACATCGCCAGGATTTATATAAAGGCTGCTTTGCAATCACGAACCCGAGACTTTCTCTTAATTATTATGGAATAAAGAAGAAAATAGCCTCAGTGGAATCACTTCTACTTATATTAATATATAATATATGGAGCATTCCACATCAAAAAATTACTTCAAACATAAATTTGGAAGAAATGATAATTAGAATGGGCATTGGTTCCCTTTTTTCAGATTTCTTGGGCTTATATCCGAGGGGTAATCTGTCATCAAAAACCGGATTTACGATTTTCCCCCCGATTTTGGCTGAGCGTCTGAGCGGTTCTCTGCGTAACCGATGCATTTATTTGATATATACCAAATTAGTAATTAAGCTTAGAAATTACAATTGGTATATCCAGTTTGTTTCATAAAAAGCAATGCTCGCGTTCACAGCAATAAAATATATAATAAATATTGTTGCTGTGAATGCTAGCTGGATTATTATTGGTTATTTCTAATCTTAATTACTATGTTTCACACACACAAAAAACTTTAGTACAGCATTTGTGTCAGTGAAATATATAAATATATATATATATATATATATATATATATATATATATATATATATATATATATATATATTTATATCAAATTTATTCTCAAACAAAATAACTTTGACTTTATATATGTAGAACAAGCAAGAATGTAAGCGCAACTTGAATGAAATTTCTACACGTGTCAAAACAGCACAAATAACAATGAATCTAAATGTCAGAATTATTTCAAAAATATCAACAAAACTATATGTGTGAAGCAGGTGTTTCTTTTGAGAAGCATTTCAACGAAGATTTCACACAGCGAATCCATTATTAACATATTTGCGTTAGTTGACAAAAGGAACAAATTCCCTTCCGATTCCCTGGTTTCCTTTCTATCTGATGCCATGCCATCACTTCCTCCTCTCAAGCACCAATGCTATAGCGCGCACTCACAAAATGAATAAATTAACTAGTTCTCTCTCACCTGGAATACGATTGCGTCCCTTTCTAATCGTGTCATATTCTTGAAGATAGCGTTGATGATATCATGGTATTTCTCACGTTGCAGGAAACTCGGGCCGTCTTTCTCGAAGAAATCGATGAAGTCGTACAGTATAAAGTAAGTGCCTGTAAACAGATATATACCCATTTATTATGCATATATTATACACACACATTCATTACCTATTTAAAGTTTTTCCTTTTCTTTTTACTAAAACTTGTCTAGTACTTTACTAATATTAAGCGGGCTGTTTTAAATAAGTATTAATAGTAGTATATTACTATACCCATAACATAACGAATATTTTAGAATTTTTAATTTGATAAAGTCCAATTAATAATCCAGTTTGCTTTATGACAAACAATGCTAGCGTTCACAGCAACTAAATGTATATTGAATGTATTCATTTGTTGCTGTGAACGCTAGCATTGATTGTCATATAGCAAACAGGAATATTAATTATAATTTCTAATATAAATTATTAATTGGCTCATTGTTAATTCAGCTTAATTCCAAATCAAAATTACAGTTTTATTAAGGAATTAGAAATTACAATTATAGTAGAGTTGATACATAATCACGAATAAATATTACATATAATAATTCAGTTTGGTATATGACAAACAATGCTAACATTCACAGCGACAAAATAAACGTAATAATTGGAGCAATGATATTTCAGAGCTAATAGTAGCCGTGCATGCAAAATTATTGGTATATAATATAAATAATTCCAATCAGCTGAATATTCACTTTGGTTAATTTAAAACTATTTATTGAGAGAGAGAGAGAGAGAGAGAGAGAGAGAGAGTCACATTTTATATTTGAACAAAGGAATAAAACATTGAAAATATTGTTCGAATAAAATATTAGTCGAAGAAAACCCTGAGGTATAAACTGTCAAAAGCATCAAAGTGTAAGGGAACAAACATTAGCAAAAAAGACAAATAGAACCAATTCAGACATGACCAGAACTGACACATTTTTATTCTTGAAATAAAGGAAAACATGAATTCCTGTGATACCTGTTATGCAAACGAATAATACTCTATTGCACAATCATTTAAAAGGTTTTATATATATTTAGATGTCGTTGCAAAAACGTAAATGTAACTTGACTATTTTCAAATACGATTTTTCACTAAATATATTAGTACATTTTGCGATAAAACTTTTCAAAGAAATTAATGTCAGCGGCAATTTTTAGTATAGCATTATGCAACGCGTTTATATCAGTTCTTGTAAGAAATACACAGTAGGGCGACTGGTCAGAGCCGGTCGAAGGGATTACGTAGTACCTATTGGTTATGATATTTCTCTGTCAGTATAGTTTTGCTGTTCAATGAGAATGGTAGTGTTTTTGTGATTTGTGCCCTGTGCATCTGGTATGGAGAATATTAGCGGTGAGTCAAGTCTGTCTGATTATATATTTATATTCTTGCAATCATATGTATAGGTAAATGATGATAGCCATTTTCCTGAATGTACGTTATGTGTATGTCAAAATGTGTTATTGTCACCTATCCCTAACCTTTGTATCGGTGCTGGCCTGGAAACCGCTTTATGCGGGGGATAGTCGAGAATGCGCCCAGCGATGTAGCATATATATTTACCGGTATGTTGCCAGCGATGTAGCATATATATTTACCGGTATGTTGCCAGCGGTGCCTTTACCTGCCAACTTTAATGTCTATCCTCAGGACTGAGCCCAACGTATCGCTTCGTACCTCCGGGGAGATATGGTGGAGATTGAGTTTCACTCGACTTTCAACTCTTTCTCCCGATACCATGCGAATCTCATGGCGGAGGCAAGCTTCTTGTAGATTCACACTAGTTTGTGTGGAGCACAACGATTACCTTCGTACCTTCGAAGGGATATGGTGGAGACTGAGTTTACTCTTTCTCACGATGCCGTAAGGTCCCGCGGCGGAGGCAAGCTACTCGTTGACGCACACAGCTAGTTGTGAGGAGAGATCCCTCTGGCATTTTCCCGTATTTCCCACAGCAAGTCTGTGGAGCGGGGCCAGGTTCTAGCAGACCCAAGCACTAGTTGCTTAGGCTGTGATGTTTCTTGTGCACAGTTAAATACTGTATTCTACCTCCTTATCCTGATACAAATGGCTTAATCATTATTGTTTATTAGACCGTCGTCAGTCACTGCTAAATGACAGCCTTCTCACTGAGCGTTAGCTCAACTCGCATTCTATTTTCAGACTCAACATAGAGGCTCGTATCGGAGGTTTCCGTGGGCCGTCGCTTACAGTGTGTAATGTGTATATGCCCTTATGATTGGTGTTAATGAAATAAAGTGTCATACAGGAAGGTTCAGTGGTTCAATATCGTCGGTTACCATCCATCTACATACAACTTTAACAACAGGTAAAATAAACCCTTATATTAATATATTTTATAAGATTGTAACACCCGTAAGTAAGCACATCCGATTGATATATTCATTTCAAAAATAAGTTTCCTCTTCCGCGATAAATAAAACTATTCATCATATTTGTATAGGTGTTTTACACCCACACGTCATTGTGAGAATAAGATATTTTCATCAAAATTTCGGGGTTTATATTTTTTGTGATCACAATACATTATTTTATACATTACGTAAGTAACAACTGAAACTAAATTTAATTAATATGTTGATTAATGATTATTCTCTTCGCATAGCTGGTGAAGGGGGCACTTCTAGCCTAGACTTTTTTTTTTTTTTTGTTAAGTAAATTAAAGTTAGTAGCATATAACTATATATCGATTTTGTTATACATTTACTACAATTAGAGATTATATCCGTCAGAAAAAGGAGGGGTTGTATGTTTAATAATTTGGAAACATTCAGCATCAAAATGATGCACCTGTCAATGAAATGAAAGGAAAAAATAATGGTCGTTCTATAGACAATCTTTTAATAACGTATTGACATACGTTACTACTATACATAATTCGTACTACTAATAATTATTCTGTGTAACTAATACTGGTTCATCTTAAAATTAGTTTGGTTCCACTAGTAGTCGATTGAACATGTGAACATTTGACATTATACACGCAAGTATATACTTGAGTTATATACATATCGTATTGTAACGGCATTCTATAGAACAATCTCTTGAATGTGTTCTGGAACAATTGTGTTGGATAAGCAAGCTACGCGACACGGAGACAGAAATAAATTGCGATCGTGTGCTCTTAGTAATAAATATGTGAATAGACATTGTTTGGGCGTGAGTCATGATATAGTTTGTTAAAAATCAATAACCAAGTAAATATAATTATGTGAATGGTGTTGTATAATCAATACTTTATTGCAGAAATAAATACAGTTACAAATACAGTTTGTTAAGATAAAAAATGATTGTACTATAACTGTTATAAATAATTACATTTCATAGCGTTTAGTGTTATAATTATCCACTGAGTCGAGAAAAACGATAGAATACTGTAGATACATAGTAAACTGGAACGAATATTTATCAAAATGCGAATATGAAAATAATGCCATATTGCTGATAATTGCGTCTACTCTTAAATGTTGGTCGAAAATCGTTCGATTCACCTGGCTAATGGTTAGTCCAGCACTGTCCATTTTATTTAAGTGAACGAGTGTCCAAGGGTAGCCATCGCGAGCGCTGTTGACAGTGGAGAGTGGTGAAAGAAGCAAAGCACCTGTCCGGAAGAAAGATCTTATTGGACGGCGCATTCCAGGTCCCATTCCAATTACGTTTTATGACAGGACGCTGCATGCATGCTAAAACAACTTCACACGTATATAACGCAACGAGTGAACTGATAACCGCCCGCCGAACAAAATTTAGTACGTGAGCGACAATAAAAAATGAAAAGAAAGAATTTTTGAAATCTCTTTGCGTGGTCGTGCTTTATATAAAATACTTTGAGGGATTATTCATCACTTGTTATTAAGCACGTGTTTGCAGAGTTCTTAAGAACACGAAAAATTGGGTAATGCGATTTTTTCCCACAACTTGTAATCTTCTTATAGATTTAAAAAAAGAATGGTGTAAGTATACCTGTTTGTATTATATATATTTCTACTATAATAAAACATAAATATATTGCTTCCTTGTACATAATAGAAAATCTGCGTTGCCTTGGCGATATTTGATTACATATTTATATCATTTTATTACCAAAAGATAATACTTTTATAATATTAATAGGTTAACCCCTACATACACCCATATCAAATACAGAATACACTCGCCTCTTCACCGTTCCATCTGTCTAATTGTTTAATTTGAAGAGTGGCGATTTTTCATATAAATACACCATACAAATATAGCATTTTCCTTATATATACATACACACACACACACACGTACGTGAACAATAAAGCAACTTCATGAATTGTATTGTTGGTCAATCAATCAATAAAATATCATTTTATCTTTTCAAAAAACAAATTTACTTACTGCTTCTATTTTGTATTTGTTTGAATAGGTTATTTAATAAGAAATATGACTAATTAGAAATGAGAAGTTGTGCTTCAAGCGATGTTGAAAAGCTCAAACGTTCATTTATGAGTTTAAAATGCAGAAGTAGTAATTTGTCGCGGTGAAAACATACTTCGCCATATCTCGTACCTTATTACTATTGCCAGATTATTTTGCTAAAGTTGGTAAAATGTATACCATGAGCTATATTTATTAAAGTAATTTATCGGTGTCCAACTTTCAGCTACCCATTAATTTTTTCCAAGAAAATTAAAAGACGTGTAGCGACTGCTAGATAATAGCATTAGATAAAATATGTTTTTGGGATTTTAGTATTAAGATGATATTTCACGGTCTGAATTGGCAACGAAAACTAGTGAGAGCAAATAATCGACATATATCTATAGCTATATATATATATATATATATATATATATATATATATATATATATATATATATATATATATAATTATTTTGTTATTGATGTTCATCGTGAGGTGTAGAACTGATTGGTCCAAAATATAGGAGAAAAACAAAAAATGTTTAGGAAAGGTGAAAGAACGCTTCTGGCGGAGCGGCGTCACAATTCCATTTTCAGTGCGATGCAAGCCAACCAAACCACGCTTCACCTCATATTTCTCGCGTCACGCAGAAAATAAAACAAAAACATGAGGCTGTGCCGTGTGTAATATTCCTTTCAACGGGCGTCTTTTCTTTATATATCTTCGGTACACGTACACCCACTCACAGCCAGGCAAGACAAGACAAGAAAAAGAATCTCCGTTAGGACATCGCTTCGTCGGCCTCGCAGAAATGAGCTATAACTGAACGTGGCTTTTTGTTATTCGGGTATAATGCTGGATGGTTATTTTCTTCGCTAGAATTTGGCATTACGTGGTGAACCGCACACATACTACAAGCTGTCCTTCCATCATAAAACAGAACAACAAATTAAAATATCGAGACTATGTACCCATATAAGATAGTAGAAAGAAATCAATTTTTAAGTTTCTTGCACGATGCCTAAAAAAAAATATTGTTATCATAACAATTTTTGATCTCGAGATTTTAAAGGAAATACACATTCTGGCTATCTCTGATTCGTTTTTATGACAATTTTCATAAAACACATACATCAGGGTGTTAGAAGAAAATACGCATTTATAAAATAAATGCATCGTACTCTAATAAATTGTTTATGTTCATGATCTCGTTTCAGAATTGTCTCAAAACATTCGGTATTGGTCTCATTTGTCAATTTTCGTACGTTCATCCTTCGTTATTATGTCGTGCGTTCATCTTTCGTACCGAATCTGTTCGTCTTTATTGTGGCAATCAGTATTTTTTACAGACGCCCTGCCTTGAAATTTATGTGAGAGTCGTCGCTGTTGCAAAAACAAATAATCCCAATTGATCATGACCTTGGCGACGGCCAAGGACGTTCAGCCGTCAAGGACATTGAGGTAATGTGACGCGTCGTTGATGGATACAGCACCGAGTTTTGTTTGTTTGTCTGTATTTTTGTTCTTTAACGACGCACATAGATAATATTTGTAATAATATTATATACATGTATAGTGAAATAATTGTGTTCACTTCACGCGAATATTCGGTAGAGTTTCAAAATACTGTCAATTAACAGTTGCTTCATTATTTTACTTTCTGAGACGTATTATTATCACAGGATAATTAGAAGTAAATAAGTTTTGTGTTTTTGCCTTCTTATACGTAATGTATAAAAGAAAGTGCGATCACAAAAAGATTAATGATTTATTGAATTTATTAAATCAATTTTAACCATTTTCTCAATTACGTCTGTATGTTTGTCAATAACGCTGAACATCAAGTATATGCCGTTTTGATAAGGATATATCAATCGATTCCATTGACATTAATAATATGATGTTTTGAATTTAAGATTTGTATATGAAACCTTCTATTTTCGAAATGGATATTTCAACCGAAAGTGCTAATTTACTCATTTTCTTTAAGTATCTCGAAAACTACACAAGTTAGAGAAAAATGTATTAAATTAAAAGTTGAAAATATTAAAATTTGTAGTAACTATTGTTAAAAATATTATTTCGAAAAATCTACCATTTATTGAAAAATTGGCTAAGAAATTAGGCATGTTACATTTACGTTTCTCTACCTAGATAACATAAACATTAATATATTTTCATAGTTGCAATGGTAGAATGAATTGAACACATTAAGCTGTATTACATATTTATAGTGAAAATGTATAAGAAAATCAAGTGAAGGGCACTTTTTTGTATAGTTTCTATGTAAATTTAGGGTATTGTTTCAAAAGAGGGGGGAACATATTCAATTTCAAATCAAGGAAACAAAAAACGTGATATAAATTTTAATTTTGTATAATATAATAATAGTTCTACAAGTTTAATTAATCCTTGATCCAAAATGGAGTTTACAAAATTGTATACTCTAAACAAACAAGGCAATTTAGAAAATAATATTCTTTGTAAATAGCCGACATAAAAAAAAAAAAATATATTGAAAGTTGGAAACTGATCGAGCTAATTAACTCTATACAAAATTGAGTACCACATGAAGCACGTATCGTTTGAACATTTTGTTTGGATTTAATATATTTTGTAGTAAATTTTAACTACCAGGAATCGATTACAAGTATTATTTTTTGTTACTAATAATAATTAACAATTCAACACTGTTACTGGGTCTCACAGACACCTTTGATATATAAAATACATTTTATAAATATTTCGATTCTTTTCAAAATATGGAAAAAATGTAACTTAACATTGCGGATGCATTCATGTTTTCTTCGAATAAATAGGATATACAATGCTTCACAATATGACAATAAAATCTGCTTTGATTCTAGTCTATTATGTAAAATTTACGTAAACAATAGAATTAGTCTAAAAAAATGTGGGGTGGCCTGCACTTTCTTATACGTAGTTTTCGCTAGCAATATATATATATATATATATATATATATATATATATATATATATATCCCAAACAAACTGTCAAGCAACCATTTCTCCACAGTAATACTCAGAAATTGTATATTTTAGCTTATTATTTTAGTATGTTGTCAAATACTGTTTAAATATGATAAATCCCTATTTGACCAAGGTTATAGTAAAACAAATGCATGTGAAAGAGCACAGAAAATAAATGTAAAATTAAGTTAAACATACGCCGAGGTCTGCACAGTCCCTGAAGTAAGAAGAGACTGAAAAGCAAATAACTATTCTGTTTAGCGGATGATTTGTCGTGTACAGCCAGCGTGTAACTATACTAAAATGTACTGAAACGAGTAAGAGAGGAACGTGGTTGTAAAATATAAACTGCTAACGATGTAACTCACAGTTTACAACAATTTGTAACGCACATATCTCATCCTAGGGGAATCGTAAACCAGAACTCATCATGTTACATACACAGGCTAAACACACCCTTCCAATTTTTTTGTTGTACATACATACGATATTCCCTACCAACGAAATTGTATCTGGTAGCACTGGTCCAAGCAGGGTTTAGTGAAGTCACACTGGCTTAAATAACCATTTTGTTTTTCTATAATTGATCATTATTTGCTTGACCAGAATCATTCATCCGAATTCAAACAAATTGGCAAATTTAATTTATAATACGGCAATTGTTTGTTTTATATATAGGTATATATATTGCACCAAGTGCCCGTATCATATACAGAATACAGTCCACTCCTCGCCGATTTACCTATGTATGTGTCTAGCTTTCTATCCAGAACGCCATGTAGATCTTATGAATTTACGTGATATCGAGCCGAAACTATACTTCCAACCTCGTCGCCTTCGCCGCGCGAGATGTCTATATACTTGTGACTTTTTATGTTCTATTCTTCCATTGATTCTCCCATGGAGTGTACTAAACATTTATTTTATATTGTTTTTTAACTGTAACAATTGCGATCTTCGTATCGCTATCGATTTTGGGGAAACATAAAAATTTCGCAAAACAAAACGAATTTATTGAAGCTAAAATTGTAAGTGAACATAAAACGTTTTTGCTATAAAAATTCAGTCGTAATGGTCGGTTTCTTTTTGAGTCGTCTATTATAACCGTGAAGCATATAATACGTGTAAATAGGCATGATGATATATGATTTCTTCTTACAACTAAATTTTATGGGTTAATTCGACATTTATTCACAATATAAAACAATTTAAAAATAATAAACTGAAAATCTTGTTTGAGGTGGATTAAAACAGCTATAAAATATAATATATAATCTGCATGATATATGTTTAAAACTTCCAGGTATAATGGTCAATATTTTTTACTTTTTTGTACGAATGTATTTAAGGAAATATTGTAATGACGATAAATTTCGATTATTAGATTTTAACAGAAATACACGTTAAGACCATCCCTGAATCCCTGACTATAATTGAGGTTAAATCTGTGTATGCGTGTATGTATGTGTGTGTAAGCTCTAGACTCTAGAGCTAAAACTGTGTAAGGTAAAATTATGAAAATTCAAACTTAACACTTGTATATAGCCTTGTGTGTACTTTTTATTTTTAAAAACAATATCTTAACCAGATTTACGAATCTTTGAAAAATCTCTCCTGAAAAAAAAATAGTCACGTTACATTTACGTTAACTTATACTTTAATATATTGGCATTGCTTCACTGGAATGTAGCATGAATTGGGCTGATAAAATGTTGGACTTCAAGCAAGAATTAATTTCAAAGTATCCCTAATAATTTGGCAAGCCACTGGATGTGACAATAATTGTAGCTCGTAAGTATTCGTTTCGAAAGGAAACATTTACTAACCACACCCAAATAACATTTATCACCGAGAGAATTCGATCGGTGATCGGTCTGTATGTTCGAGTGGTTTTCGTTTTGGTTTCGACCGCATGGACATCAGCTCTTTCATTCCCACTGTAATTACTTAGGGAGAACGAGCGTGGCTCAATTCTGTTTGGTTGAGTTTACCCACCTCTTATGTCTTATCCGTCCCAATTCACTTATATCTTGTTGCTTTTACAACTCTCATATCTCGGTAGTTTTCGACTTTTGTACCGATTAATTACTGATGGGCTCATTCGGCGCCGTAGCTAAGGGGCCACCAGGGAAAGCCCATCTACCCCTGGAATGTTTTTGTACTGCTCAGTCGATTATACATACACTATTACCAATTTCTTTTAGTAAAAAGCATAGGTTCAGCCACCAATGCCTTCAGGTCGCCCTATATTCTATTAGTTAGATTTTTATTTTCTTATACGCAGTAATAAATTAGTCTTGTAATTATGAAAATTTCGAACTCGAG
Source organism: Leistus spinibarbis (assembly GCA_933228885.1). Classification (NCBI taxonomy): domain Eukaryota; kingdom Metazoa; phylum Arthropoda; class Insecta; order Coleoptera; family Carabidae; genus Leistus; species Leistus spinibarbis. The sequence goes on along the minus strand of OW121796.1, from coordinate 7,295,280 downwards.
ATTTCAACGGATATACACGTTTTGACCTTTCCGGAAACACTAGGTTATAAAGCAAAAATTGTTCTAAATTCGTTTCAATAGCCGTGCGAGTGAAGTTCTATTTACAAACTCGTTTCCAGGTTTGTAAATACTTAATTACATAAGAAGAATATCATTATAAATTGTTCAATTGATTTATCGATTTTCACCAATTTAATACAACGATGGAAACTGGGTCACGTTCTTTTATGTTAGACTGATCAAACAGTCGTCAATTCGCACAAATAAAAATGGTTTATCTCTTTGTAGGGATTTTAAAATTGTAATTTTAATCAACGTATACCTAATCCCCGAATTACTTAGGTACAGATGTACTGTGTCTGTAACATTATCAATATAAAATAATATTGCACGAAATTCGTTTCACCTATTTCAAAGATATATAACTCAAATAATTGGATGCATGTCGCTTTTTCGTAAGACCAACTTTTGTAGCTCTATCTTCTCTGCAGGTTCCCGTCGAATTTTAAATTCAATAACTTTTATAATTCCCGAATAGACCTGGCAAAAATTCGATTAACCGTAAAAAATCAATTTAAAATATATTCGATTTCTTCAATGTTTAATGGTTTTTTCGATTATCGATTTCCAAATTGGTTTGCCGCTATTTATAGATTCTAGAAATATTCCGAATATATTCAAGAATATTACAATTTTTTTTTTTTAATCTAAAAAAACTATCTTCAGATTAAACCCAACTTTAATTATTTCATTATTGTATCCCCGCCAATTAGGTTCGCTTACGTAATTGGATTTATATTTCACAATTATTACATATTCTCTTATATTAACCAGCGTTACCCGCAATATATCATGAATACTTTAAATTGGCGATAGAGGGTGAGCTACCAGTAATTCGTGGATCAATCCATTTGGTTGGAACACGGACTGAACTCAATTCAGTGTGTAAAGTCGGTGTTTATAAGATAATATGCACGATAGCAGGGGTTATGAATATATTATTTACTCGTTAAAATTAATATATGTATTTTAAAAAGATATTTCCTATTTTCCATTTCATCCGGAAGTGCTGGTTTACTCGTGTCATTTTTTTAACTATCTGCATTTAATTCCGTGCTTTAGTTATAGGGTAATAAACACATGCCAACACTTGTCAATTTAAAAAAGCGATTTCTTTTTTTGGAAATGCAAAAAGATCTAAAATGTCATAAACATCCATAAAAAGACAACCTATAGCAGTGAATAGATCTTCTTCGCCTTTCCTAAGGATGCGTTGCATGCCATTAGATATATTGACGTATTTGAAGCACATCTTGAAGTCCACCTATTTAAACTGTGAATAAACGCCAGAACGAATCGACGACCCTCCTCAATATCAGCACCGAGCAATATCAGTATATAGTATTTCCAGTATAAGGAATAACAACTATCGTTTTATTTTGGAAATTAAAATATGCAAGCAAACCATTGTTGTAGTGTTGTATTATGAATTGATTTATACCCATCAATTAATTTTGTACGTTTGCTTGTCTCTATAAGCATCAATTTTCTTTTATATTATATTGTATTCTTGTGGTCAAATTGATTATACGGCGATCTAAATGCTTTCGTACACATAAAATCGTCTAGTGTATATTCGCACTGTAATCTGAGAACTTTCATTCTGTATAGGAGTTCGAGATCAGTCTCAAGAAAATGTCAACGGGGGAGCTACAGAATTCTCTGTACATTCAGGCATTCAGCGTTTAAGATGTCAACTAGTTCGCCGTTACGTCGCTGCAAGCGCTAAACTCATGACTTTCTTCTTCGCGCATCTCCGCTCTTCTTGGTGTCAGATATTACGCGATTCCATCTTCACTGAACATGTTGAATAATGCAGTACGCTTTTTCGTTCCTTTATATCTTTATTCTGTTTCGTTTCACTATTTAACCCGCAAGTCATGTAGTCATACCACACCACAGCCTCGCCAGTCAACTCAAACGAAAACAACTTGGAATAATATACCTACTGAACTGACTGATGTTTATTCGTCCGTCCAAGATACTGGATCATATTTCTTCTAGGCCCAAGTGACTGTTAGCTGTCCGCATTGCATCACAAAAAAAAAAAAAAACTGTAAAATATTTCATATTTTGTAATGCTTTTAAAGGCACGATGTGAATTTGCGACGAAATAGCTTGCGTTTCTGAGCAAATGTTATTTGTATGGAATATTAGAACAAATTATAAAATAATACATGATTTACTGACAAATAACAGTGATGCTACTAATCAGCTTATAATAGATTGAAAAAGAGACCATGCCACGTCCGCTCATTTCAGCCCGCGAAATATAAATATTCGATCAAAACAAGATAAAACAAAATTGACAAAAAACCAATCAAAATACTGATTAATTTTTGTTATTAAAGTATTTTCGAAAATATATAACATTTATGACTAGTTGCGAAATTTGAATAATTTTTATTTATGGTATTACGGCAAATCTAGATATAAAATTGATTTAAAATTCAAGCCATTGAATATATTTGCCCTATAAGCTGATTATAGCGCATTTTATTCAAAATATTCACTTACTTTCCATAATATTATAAACTCTACGCTCAGCTTAAAGTTAAGTACTGGCCATTAAACATTGTACTTACGCTTCCCTAGTAATAATACATATTTACATTGCGTCATAGCAATAGAAAACAATATTATAAAACCAGCTTCTTAATACGTATATATATATTTGATATATTCATAAAATACGACAAAATGCTTTTGTAGTCACTTTCAAAACAAACATAATAACAATTGTATATGAGAAAGTTTTAAAAATATATCATGCCGCATTTCCAATACTCTATATGTAATTTACATTGGTGTTATTTTCAAATCTGTACGAATGAATCGGACATTTATTCGATGACGCAGGTATTTACCATAATGTAGAGTTGAGAGATTCTGATTTTAAGTATTCATTTTAGTGAGATTAGCCCTAAAATAATTAGACACCTCGGCACAAATGTCAGGATCACAGATAGCGCAGCACTTCTCATTGGACTCTTCAAAGTTGGACGTCGACGGTGGCTGATAATATTATTTAAATTATATTCAAATGGTACAATCTGGTGTGGTGTTGTTCCGTTAATTTGGTTCGCGTTAATTTACTTTACTAAGTAAATGATGTTGCCTTTTGTCTGTCTGGACGTGGTTTATAATTTACACAGTTTTTTGTAATTGAGTCTCCTATTTAACTCGTCGTACAGTATATACAAAAAGAACTATAATGTTCGGTCGTGTGTGTGTCTGTCATTCTGGGAATCTAATATTTAACAAATAAAATTTAACGTATGTGTGTCACTTGGTCGTAAAACATTACTTTGCGGCCGCATTTCCTCTGAAGTAGCCGGCCGATTTTATCCAATTTTGCAGACGAAGCCTATCTTAATATTGGCAAATATGACTTATTCAATAAAAGAAGAACTTTTATGAAAGACGAATTAATAATAATAATTTTGAAATTTAAAATATTCAGTGAAACAATTTCATTAGTGGGTCTCGAATTTATTCCTAAATTATTATCGTCCACATACTTGATATAACTCTTCAAAATAAGTGGTTGTCAATATGTTTTCTACAAAGAAAACTGTGGTTATCAATCTGTTTATTAAAATATTATATATTTTGCATTTATTACCAAATCGTTTTCATTATATTAATTAATATTCAAATTTTGTATTTGCGAAACAAATTGATTTAAAATTTTGTTTGAGTGTAGGTACACAAAATGTATAGAGATAATAAAGGCAGAGTAGGGGGATTAGTTACATGTTGAAAATATTTACACAAAGTTATGGCAAAGTGTTCCGAACATATTTAATAACACGTGCGCGGGAAGTTGCGTAATCCCAGGTCTCAATTTCCTGCATTTATCAGACGTGGCTTGCGGCATCAATACCGCGCGGTCGTGCCACAACTTTTCATAGTAATTCGCGAAACCTAATATTACTATGGAGGTACTACAAGTACGTAAGTAACACAAATTTTCCAAGAAAATACACAGTGCCACCGAATGATTTTAAGCTCAACTAATAACAAAGTTTCACTAATAAACTAAAAAAAAAAAATAGGCACGGCCCCACAACGTAATTTCTTGCTCGTATTATAAAAGAACATATCTTGTTTGGAATATTTATATTATTTTATTATAAAAAAAGAGTGGTGATATTACAATAATGTTACAGACGCACTACCGAACATTACTGTAATAGTTGAGAAGCAGTAGAAGAAATGTGCACCATTACTATAGTCCAGCAAAACTTATTTTTGTCGCCGCTGTATCTCGTATCCTATTAGACTTATGTTCAAAACATATATACAAAAATTGTCGGAAATTTTATCAGCTTCAACTTTGTACTGAACATTTATCTCATATGATCAACTGTTGCCGAGTTATTTTGTAAGAACCGATTTTTTGACCTTTCATTCAAGATGGCGGCTTGCGCGTACCCCTCTTAAGGTTGAAAATTTGTACTTTTATCAGGGTCACTAGATGAACAACATATCTCAAAATCATTTCTACCCCATGTAAGGCTGACTGACTGGATTACTAGCCAATCGTACATAAATGGATGCCCCAATTTTGAAACATTCAGCTGTTACCAGCGTATCAATTTACCGTTTAATCTCATGATTTTACTACCATTGAATCAATTCACGTAATTGAATCGCTGTTTCAGATTGACAAAAAAGCAATTAATTACTCATCACTACGAGGAGTGCGATATTATATTGTTAATGCACGAATAAAATCGACTATTCTCCATAATACTATCATTTCAATACTAAATGACTAATTTTACATGTTACAAGAAATCTGGAGTGCCCTTTACTCGACTTTCTAATACTTTGTTCTCAATTTATATGTAATATTGCTTTATTGTGTTTTAAAGTGATTATTCAGTATATGGTACATTTTTCCATAGAAACAAAAATGTGTCATTATATCAGATGAAATTCTAGATTTTTGTAAAGCTCATGAAGAAATGTATAAGTAAAAACAATGAGTAAATTGTGTGAAAATACAGTAAACAAGAAATAATGTAAATGTGAACATACGAGTGTTGATGCGGTAAAATAAAATTTCCCATGGAGAACATGACAGTATAAAATTGTCTGACGTAACGATATAGCAGCAATCTGTTTCTGCATTGTTTCTATTGTCACGCTACTATTTACACAATGTCCACGGGTTGCACTGCACAAATAGAATTAATCCAAGTGTACACCCGGCTAGAGCTATTGTTCCTATTCACTGCGTATATTCTACGTGACAACCTTTCAGTCAACATGTCAACATATGTACCTACTCGTGGCCTGCCACCTAGAGGCCGCCAAACCGACTATACCACCAAGTAGGAAGCACTTAACAACGTCCTAAAGAGTGGACGATGTATGGCCATAATTTAGCTATATGATTACAATAAAAAATGGTAACATAGATGCATTAGACATTTTCAAGCCAATTGATTCGAATTTAAGATTTGTATATCCCAGGAGAAAAAACCTGTATGTTTGAAAATAATATTTCAACAGGAAATGCTTGTTTACTCATGTCTTATTTTAAGTATCACGAATACGACACAAATAAGATAAAGAAATTTTCTTATAAAAGTTAAAGATATTAAAATGTCTAGCAACTTTTATTTCCTTAGTTACCACAGATATTGATATTGTTGCATACAGATAGATGTTCAAAACTTAGAATGTCTTCCTTTTTAAGTATTTTTATAGCTTCTGGGTTCACAATTTAAAGAAACTTTACAAACATAAAATACCATAATTCTTTTTAGTGGAATTATCTAAAATAAAAGGGCAATATTAAGGAGCCTCCAAATTTTGGGACTATAGAAGTTGATTAATTTTTATAATTCAAAACGTGTTCGGTCGTAACCGATTTTTCTCCAGTATATCTATATAGCACATTACTGACGATATGCAATAATAATGAATCAAATGATTTAGCTGTTTTGGGGTTTTTAAAAAGACAAACAGAAACTAATTAAAACTAGCAGAGGTCCAGAGTAGAATAATATAATTTGCCAGGTTCATTAAACTATGCCGCATTCATGCACAATAGAGAGAACAATAGATTCGTTGACGGTCATGCATTAACTTGAATCCGTATGGACAACATACATACGGTTATGTAACTTAATTATAAAACAGACCAAAATTGTATCCCCTTGCCAGGTGGTTTCTGGTAACCGACACGATTCCACAATCTAACACGGTATTTAGAACTGCATCAATCACAACCTAAATACTATATTTATTACCCACCAGAGACAAAACCACCATTTATAAACTCTGACAGATCTGTGTCACCATAATATTGGAAGTTTGTAAGTGTCAAGACATCGGGATTCACTAAATAATTGTAAAATGTAATCTGACAAATTTAGTAATAAAAAATAAACATAAATAAGAAGCATTATAATGAATCATGGTAAAAAAAATTACCATAAAGGCATAAGATATATTAATTATAATTATATTACATTAATATGATTTTTGAAATATTAATAAATTAGCTAGGTTCCTATTTTAGAGTCCTATATTTCCGCCAATATAAAAGATATTGAATTTAAAATACGACGGGAATTGAGTAATATGTATACCAAATTTGGTTAAAATTGACACGGTATTTATTTATTTATTTATTTAATAATAACCCTAAACATGACATTGATAGCTTCACAGCAAATCCGAGCGAATACGTTTAGGCATATATGAAGCAATAGCTCTGTGAAAAGAAGATATGGCAAATGAAATAATTAGTTTGACACATTTTTATGGAAAGTACCCGGAGATACCAGGCAATTATCCAAGGACTACTTACTTAGTGTCGTGAATGAATGTATATTATTCCAATTTTTCTTACTAATTTGTCAGACTGATTAAGACTTGGAACTTATTATAAGGTAAAATATGAATTTATTCTTTTCATATTTGATTTTTAATCTTACTTTTGGGCAATTGGCTAAAAGATGTGTTAAAGAAATTGGATTCATATCTATATTGGTGTCACGTAACTGCTGGAGTCGGCTAGTATTAAATTCCTTATATTGAATATTTAAGTGTAGTTATTAATTTCTTCCCTTAAGTAAAATTCGTTAAAATTGTGCTTATGCTATAAAGATGGACAAGTCTTAATATATAGTAAATTTGATAACATGACCGTTCTTTTATGTCATGATAAAATCACTTAGTTGGACGTTTGAAATTTAATTATTGTGATGCTGGTAAATAGATCCCGCAGAGAGCGGAGCAAGTAAATTGCCTTCAGAATTCATATACTGCGGTCTAACACGATTCATTATTGTGGCTGTAAATTCACCGCCTGTTAAAATTGAATGTCATAAACGTTGCTGGAATAATAAATGAATGTGCACAGGGCGAGTGGGTGGCTAGGTGCATGGACTGCGCAGCTCACATAGCTCTACGTGTTTTGCAAAAAAAAAAGCTGATACATTGAAAGCACAGAACATACATTCGAACTTTACAACTATGTTCGTCATCTCACCTTCATCACGATTGCTACCGATTAATATCTCAGTGTCTTGGAAGTTTCCTTTTCGAAGCAACTCGAGTGGATGCTTCGGCAGGAAAACGCCATCGACCGTTGGCGCGGAGGGGAAACCAAGTATTCCCGAATAAGAGTTCCACTGTTGCACGGAAATTGTCTTAGCGTCGACGGCGCGCATGCAATCCATGACCTTGGATGGCGTTGCTGATAGTATCGTCGAGTTACATCCACAGTCATCAACCAGCACAGTCGCCACCTGACGAGCCCTGTCTGCTGTCATAAAGCTCCAAGGCGCATTTAATGTGCCTGATTGCAGGATGCCTCTGCGCACTAAGCCCCGGGTAACTGGTGATATCAAATGTATACTGACCGATCCACCACCCGCGGATTCCCCAAATAATGTGATCAGGTCTGGATCTCCTCCGAACGCAATCGCGTTGTCTTTGATCCAGCGAATCGCTAGTGCCTGGTCCCACAAGCCCATATTTCCCGGTGCCTCTTCGCTACCGAATGGAAAGAATTTCTTCAGGAATAAAAAGCCAAATGCACCAACTCGATATTGCATAGATGCAACAATTACATCGCTTGTTGATGCAACTATGTCCGCATTGTATATATCTAAAGTGGATGTTCCACTCATGTAGCCTCCGCCATAAATCCAAATAAGTATTGGTACTTTGGGTCGATCGCCAAGTGGTTTATCGTTATGGTGTCTTAAGCGTAATCGCTGCGGAACCCAGATATTCAAGTACAAACAATCCTCTGAGATATTTGTGTTTGGATTCCACATTTCTTCGCCTTCGAATCCCGGAAAATACTCGTACCGTTCTTGATAACATGAGTTTGGTAATCGCGTTGCATCAAGGATACCGTGCCAGGGGTCCATCGGCACCGGCCGCCGGAAACGCAGTGGACCAACCGGGGCCTTTGCAAACGGAATCCCGCTGAACACGTGCACTTCCCGACCGAGCACGTTTTTCGAGTAGCCGCGCACCAAGCCACTGGTTGTATCAACAACCAGTGGATCCGTATGATAGTCTCGTGGATTTCGCGTTGTTGTCTCCTCGTTTGGCCAAGAGTATCCATGCCCGGTTGCACAAATCGCAACCACAAACAACATCGTCATGGCTGTTTTCATGATTGAGGGGTAAACGAACGTGCTGTTACTTGTAAACAGCAGATTGCTTCATAAACCTAATACAAACCACGCACGCACTCACTCACACAGTGAGAATGAATATTCTAAAACACGAGCAAATCCAACAACAGTCTTCACGGTGATTCTTTAAGTAAAGGGTAAGGAAGTCACTCAACACAAGGACACCATGGTTGAGTTTACGTTTTGCACCTTTAAAAGCAACCGCACGTTCTCCAACAAGTTGGCATTCTCAGTTTTATGGAGCACTAAAGCAATAACAACCATCTGAGTCTGAGGGACTCTGTGCGTAGAATGTGTATGCGTCGTCGTAATGGGTAACGCGCGTGCGATGTACAAGATATGTAGTAGTGGGTCGCGCGCGGCTTAACTGTTTTCAGCACCACGGTCTGTGCTTGTCTGACTGGCCGCGGTTAAGCGCCGTGCATCGTGGGGGACCGACGGCGGGTGCCACGGCCGCGGCGACGCCACACACACACACACACACACACACACACACTAGCAGCACCGCTATCTCCCGCCACGCTGCGCCTATACCGATCGTAACACCGCAGACGGCGTCGTACGAGTTCGTACTCTAACCAGGCCCAGCTACGACCACTGCCTGCGCTCTACCTGCTGGCGTAGGCATCGCTGATGGTGAGACCCGGCGTCGCGCTACACTGTGCCAAGCACCTGTCCACTTATTCCACATATTTAAGCATGATGCTCACGCCGCGCCCGCCGCTACCACAACAATATCGCACATACATACATTCGATATACCTACTATATGTACGAGTATAATCACTGCGTTACTGTTTACAATTTATTGTTAGCTTTTACATTCATTAATCACAGCACTGGTTCGTTATTACATTTACGATAAATAGGTCTGTACATTCTCTAATTTATTTGTTTTTTATTACAATAGCTGCACTATATATATATATATATATATATATATATATATATATATATATATATATATATATATATATATATATATATAAATATTTATAAATATATATATATATATATATATATATATATATATATATATATATATATATATGTGTGTGTGTGTCTGTGTATAGCAGTTTTCCCTAGCTTTAGAGAACAGATATGTTTGGGATTTACAAATAGAAATCAGACTATATATATATACTCGGTAATGCATTTGGATGCAATTTAATATATATTACAATTGAGCATAACCTAATATGAGCATGAATAATATACATAGTATGTATTAGCCTCATAAACCATTTATATAATAAAACATAATAGTATGTATTATTAATGTGGATACTGAATATTTTGATTGGGTTTGATTTACCTGTAGGTAGCTCTAACAGATAGAACGTTCAATTATTTGGCAATTATTTGAATCAGCGATATCACGGGAGGCTTAGTTCTGGGTGGATCTGATAATAATATATTTAAGAATTTAATTACGCTTAAACGTTATAGAAAGTATGCGGTACAAATTTGATTTGTAATATCATAAATACACGTAAGAAATTATGACAAAACCCGGAGTCCGGAAATGCAGTCACCCTAGCCGTGTATGGAGCCAGACACGCTGTTAATGTATATATCCTACAAGTTCTCTGACTTGAGTAATCTAGGGTATAGTGCTAGTCAGTTCAGTCAGCTATCATTAAAGAAATATTTAATTCTGAGATTATTACAACACGGTCTCTTTTACGAACTGAGCTAATTTCTGGAATTGAAACCAGACGAAGACATATTATGTAAACAATGATTGGATATAACACTGCCGACAGATCTACGTCAGTAATTAGGTGACATCATTTCCATCTATTAGATCTAAGATAAAAGTTTTTCCAATTCATCTAAAACATATTACATAATCTTCATATTTCAATAGCACAGAATCCAATTACTGTGTATCAATTTGTTCGACATCAATTTCTTCATGCTTATTTAGTACATAGCCATTTTATTCGTTCCAGAAAACAATTAGTAATTATTTTACGTTTAAAATTAATTATAATGAAAAAGCTAGTAATCGAAACTTCAATTTGACAAATGATAAAATAACGAACTGTATAGTTCTAGTTCTAAGGTAGCGACGTAAAATTGAGAAACTTTAAACTTATGACTTGAATATGGTCTAGATGTGCACCTTTTATTTTTGAAAAGAATATGCAAACTGGATGTGCATGTTTATTCTATGCATTTTTTGTCGTTTCTCCAATATTACTAGAACGACTGCACTTATAGCAAAACTAGTCATGTTCATAATGAAAGGTATTAATATTTCCCACAATTTTTGTTTGAATAGTTTCCTCAAAACATTTATCAGTACAACTTTTGCATGATAAGATTCTTCAGAAAATGCACCAGTTACGAGAAAACTGCTACGACAAATCTTAAATTTCTTATTTATTATGCCATAGATACGCATGTATGAGGATTATATTTTATAAATCGTATGATGATGTACTGAAAATACGTTACATGTATTCGCCTTAAAATTTAAAATTATAATATTTAATATTTTTTTGGTAGATATAAAATATCTTGGAATTTCTTTTTTTATATATAAGGGCAGTATTAAGGGGGCTCCAAATTTCGGGGCGCTATAATTCGAAAAGTATACAGGCGATTGGACTTAAACTGCGAGCGGATTCAAATAGGAGGATATGAGTGGGAAATTTGGTGTGAATCGCTCCGGTACCTTCAGAGGAGTAAAAGGCACAAATTTGTCTTACGAGCGACGACTAGCATCCAAGTATATAAGTTATATATGTATTTGGATTCAGGACCAAACGAGACAAACACTTTTTGGTAAGGAAATTTTTTGATCCGAGAATGCTACTGACACACAAACGATTGCTTTAGCTCTTTTGTACTGCGTACGGCGAGCTAAAAACGTTACATATTTAATATTATATTTAAATATATTGATAAGGTGAATAATTTATGTAACCATCTATATTTTATATTGAAGAAACATAATAAGTCGTAAGTCATGTATTTCTCTTCAAAACATAAGGTTATAGTAAGCTTTATGTATTTAATTATATTAGAATATGTATAGCAAGTATTACTTGGTCAACTTTTTACAGTTAATCAAACGATTAAAGGTTAAAATATGACAGTCATTAGTATGAATTGAAGCAGTGAGAAGTGTCCCCGTTCAGGTGGGACGATAAGGGATTTGATAGTATGATAATCCAAATTGACTCCAATCAAAAGCAGACTGATTTCATTATAGTGCTGCGTACACTCGTACCGCAACCTCAATCAAGTTGGTTGCGTTGTGTTAGCCGAACAGGAAAAGCCAATTGCTAACATGAATATGATTGATAGTCATTACACCACTTAAAATATATGTTGTACTCGTTTGACATCGACATATTGTACTCTGTACAGCTTTATATACGCTTCAAATATTGTACATCTTCTCAAAAATTACATACATTTATCGAATAATAATTTAAAATTAGAAAATCCCAAACAATTCTAAAGCTGTATCCACAAACGAACCACTTAGTAATTAAGGTGAGATATTATAGACAATGATCCAGTTTGTTTTATGATAAGCAATGCTAGCATCCACAGCAACAATATTTCCACAATTAATAATAAATTTTGTTGTTGTGAAAGCAAGGCAAGCTATCATTGTTTCCCATAAAGCAAACTGGATTTAATTATTGTTATTTCTAAACTTAATTATGAATTGTTTCGCTGTGACTACACGTTAAGAGCCACATGTGTGCCTTGCACCATTTGAAAACACATAGATTAGTATCGAGTCGTCACAAACCGCTGTGTGTATCATCACTCTTATTATTATTATATATATAGATAGTGAATGGACAAGGATATCGAGTGAAGGCCAATGTAGCTTTTTTAATTTAATCTCACCGTTTTCTGGCAATTAAGGAAATGCTGGAAGACTTTTCCACTATATTCTTCGAAGACGAAGATAAGCTTATTATTCAGCACTGTATTTAAGAAGAAGAAGAAGGTAACATGATGAAACAATGGAAATTTCAAATAGTTTACATTTCATTATGCCAGTTATCATTTGAAAGCAACGTAAGCATTCTTTGAATAATAAACGACAAAATGTCACATAGTAATATGTTTTAATTAAAAATGACGTTGGTTGGTTGGTTGGTAGCAGTGTGCGTAGCGGCAAAGAATGGTGCTGAGTACGTTAGCTGGAGTAAGGCAGCAGCACCAGCAGCAGCAGCAGCAGCAGCAGCACAGGTCAACATACTTGAGAAGCCGTTCCTCACGGCCCTTTGCTTATGAATATATGACAAGTCGTATCTAACTTCGTATTAAATATAGTTCTCAAGAGTATGATGACAACCAAGATTACCTCGTACCGAAATTCATAACCGAGTGTTCAGCATCTCCCCTATCAGCGGGCGGGCGGCAATCAGCAGGGCCGCTGCCTGCTGCCTGCCGTCTTGCCGGCATACTCTCGCGGCCCTACTCTAATTATGAACGCGCAACTATGTATGTCGCTGCCGACGTCGTTATCACGGGATATTTATGATGAAATGCATTTGCATTATATACACTGTAGTTACGTGATCAATTTATTTCGTCGCCTCATATTAGGAACATGCTGATGATGGAGTGCTCAGAATACAGACAGACTATATGCACAATTTACAAACACTTGCACGGTGGACACATTTCGCACACATACAAATACAAACGTCAACACTTCATAAAACTGTTTCACTAAAACTGTTTCACTAAAATATATTTTTTTTTAATATATATATATATATATATATATATATATATATATATATATATATATATATATATATATTTTAAAACTCTATATCCTTTTGGATGTCGAGATTTTGTTGTAAACAAGAACTAATTAAAATTTAATAAGCATCAAATTCTCATCTCATATAATAAATCTGTAAAACAAATTAGTACTAAAATAATAATGATGAGTGATCGGCACTCGACTATCCATTACGTAGTCTTCACGTATATATATATATATATATATATATATATATATATATATATATATATATATATATATATATATATATATATATATAAGCATTCATAATTATAATAATAACAAGATAAAATTTATTAGAAAATTATTTTCTCAAAAAACGTATTATTTATTAAAAAATCGTTATTGAAATTGATAAATTTATATCATGTATACAAATAGTTTCAGTATCAAAGAATGCCCACAATAAAAACAAAAGTAATATAATATTATGAAATTTACTTCTAGTAATGAAATAATATAATTATAGCACAAACTATCAAGCCATATTTATTTATTTAACGTACAAAAAATCCAGTGTAGAACAGTGCAAATTTGGACAATAGACTGTATTATATGTATATGATATGGGCACATGAAGCCCACAGGTTAACCTAGTGTTTAAAATATAGACATTATTCCCGCGACCAATTGCAGAATAGCACCGTAGAAGCATAAATGCTTGCGGATGGAAATTATGTAAATCCGCTTAAGAGGTTAATATCTTGACGACTTATTAACAATATTATTTTAGCGATTGTGTCTGTGTCTTAGGTGTTGAACTTTGGATTACATTTAGCTGGTAGGCAATTCATCTAAATACGTAACGAAAACATTAGGTGCGTACAGACAGATAGACAGACAGATATTCTGATGAAAGCACTATTGATTTTGTGCCATTGGTTCACGCTCGGTAGGCAGGCAGGCAGGCAGGCAGTCAGACTGGATGCCTGCTTGCTAGTGTGCTAACCCCTTGGCCGACCTCTGACCTGGAGGCTACTGACGAGCACTGGCGCAAGGATCAAAGGCACGCACTAAAAGACACGACATCACTGCTTGCATTGACAGAGGAGGAAGCAAATCGAGTCATTGCGCGACAGAGACACCCTCTTCGTTGCTGTTCCTGTAACATGCAATGTCTTGCTTGTTCTTTATTTATCTTTAGTAAAGGAACGCCTAATCGTTCTGAACTTTTAGCAAATTAAACTTTACGAAGTGAAAAAAGTTTGAGATAGATTTTTGCCCTTTTTGTGTATATACGTCAAAAAGAAGTCCCTAATTACAAAGTTTCGTTTTTCTTTACTTTGTTTTTATAAAATCTTTGGAATTAGTGTAAAGGGTTAAAGTTCATACCCAGGGAAAAAATATTTGTTGTGGCCAGCAAAAGGCTTTCTTAAAAATGAGGAGTGACCTGCAATCGACTTTCTTATACATAGTTTACACTAGATATATATATCCCAAGTATAACAAACCAATTTTACATAGTAATACTCAGAAATTGTACCATTTAGCTCATTATTATTACTGTAACAAATACTGTTTCTTCAAAATATAGATCCTATCAATATATTCAAAGAACCGATTATTATTATATTAACACATAAACTATAAATTTATATCAACATAAAATTATAATAATTCAAATAGAAATATGTCAAACCTTTGATACTTGCAAGATCAAACAGATTTCTTCAGGTCAAACTCGGAATATGAGGCAGTATAAACGTGGACAGATCTCACACAGGGAAACGTCGTAAAATCTTGGAAAGCGAGCGTTTTGTGTACGCGCCACCGAATTTTACACTATAACCCAATCAGTGTTTATCCGCCTACTAACTTCTTTTTCTTTTTCTGGACTTGACGGCCGCGCTGTAAAGAATATTGGGAATTTAATTCCACGATAGTATTAAACACGTAACGTTCAAGAAAAGTGGCTCGTTTCAGGTCCATAATCTGATCGATTCATTTCTCCGCTATACAATCATCGCTTTATTTCCCTGTAATTTACTTAGCAAATCAATTGATATTTTCTTTTCATCGCTGATAAAAGCTTTTTATTTGGTTTCTAAAGAGAGAAATCGTTTCTACTTTCTTGGACGAAACCTCAATGGATGTATTGTAATCATGAAATATTTCGAACGAATTGTTGTTGATTGTTTTCTAAACTTTACAATTAATGTGTGTATGTAAACAAAAATCTACTATTTCAGAAAATCAAATTTAAACCGGTGCCGGTGTTCATTCACTTTTTTATATATATATATATATATATATATATATATATATATATATATATATATATAAATATCCAAAACCTGCTGTCAAACTAACCAATACTCAACAGAAATATTCTGAAATGTCAAATGTCATTTATCTTTTGTTTTCCTGTCAAAAAAGCAGATGATCCGACGTAAACAAGATATTTATAATGTTTCGTAGCATTTTTCTCGCAACTGGTAAATTTTTTGAAGAAATGTTTCAAACAAAAGTTGTGCAAAATATTAATATCATCCATTATGAACATTACTATATTTGGCGTAAGTGCATCCGTTCTAGTGAAATAGGAGATAGAACAAAAAATGCATAGAGTAAACATGCACTTCCGGTTTGAATATTCTTTTCAAAAATAAGAGATGCACATCTAGGGCAATTATAAGTCTTACAAGTCTTAAGTTTAAAGTTTCATAATTTTTCGTTCGACAGTTTTGGCCCTAGAGCGTTCACAGACACACCCCCACACACACACACACACATCATTCCGAAAATAGTCACATTCGATTCAGAGAAGGTCAATACATGTACATATATCCGTTGAAATCTCGAGTTCGAAATTTTTCATAATTACAATATGTACTTACTTATTACTTCGTAAAAGAAAGTAAATATTCACTTTGAAGTATAATACGAGAAACCATGCTTGATAGGCTGTGAAGAATGGTCTTATATTCAAATGATATTTATTGCACATGTGTCAACTTTATAATGTGCTTACAGCGATAACAACAATAATTCCATCTTTGTATTTTAAAGAAGCAAAATATTCCATCAAAGAAAAGTAGGTCAGCACAGTGTCGATCGAATAGGTCAGATGGGTCGTTAGGTGAACTTCCTAACCAAAAGCAAACAGAGAAAGACAGACAAGTAGACATCTCAGTCGATATTGTACTATATAAGTTCACCGTCGCATCGACCTCGACAGCGAAATCATTACCAAGAGAAAGAGGACTGTCATTTGTTCTTCTAAGTGTAGCAGACATTCAATCTTCAACTTGACTAATTAACGCCATAATTTATATATTCTATTTCTTTTGAACATAACTCGTATTTGCAAAATACATGAATATGTACAAGATATGTACTTTTATTTTTCATTTTATATTTTATAATTAAAGTGCTTATAACTAAATATGCTGCAACGATTTTTGCGAATAACAAAATTTTACTATCTGCAACTTATTTAACAATCATCTTGTTGATGGACACTTATCTTTACTTTTTTAAGATTGTTCTGCAATCTTATGTCGTCTTCGAGATATTTAAACAATGAGACGAGTACATAACCAAATATCTTAAATCACAAGTTAGACTATTGTGTTTAATATTTCATATTGTATTATTATAGATATATTAACATTAGATATTATCCTTGTCGTAAATTAATTAACGGTGCCATTATTATTGGTGTACTCAAGTTTCGTACTGGATATCACTGCACTATATATGTAGCTACATCGATTTTGCTTCACACAATAGAATAGACATTGCATTACTGGAAAACCGGATATTTAATGTAAACGGAATTGTGTGCTGTTGTGAATCTTGTTCAATGTATACTTAGATACAGATATAGAGAACTGTAGAACAACTTTGGCATACAAAGTAAATTCATCATCTGTATTATTGACTGTGGAAAATTATATATACAATAAGAAGAACGCATCAAAATCGGCAAATCTCATGCGCATTATAATGTCGGTATATACAAATTCACTTGCAACGCACTTGGAAAAAAGCTGAATAGTCCAGTCAATTGGTATCAAAAAGAGGCCATTTTTTTATCTATCTCCAATATCACTAGAACAGCTGCACTTATGGCAAAATTAGTTATGTCCTTGATGAAAGATATTAATATTTCACACAACTTTTTTTGATAAGTTTCTTCAAAAAATGCACCAGTTACGAGAAAACTGCTACGAAAAATTATTAATATCTCGTTTATTCGGATTCGCATGTAAATAAATCGGATCGTCTGCGCCTGTCAATATTTTGAAAGGAAAACAAAATAGACTCAATTTATGACATTTCAGAGTATTCCTGTAAGTATTGGTTAATTTGACAATCTCGATTATATATTGCGCGCATCTCCTATTATCGCTTAAAGTATAAATCATGAAATACTTGTCTCTCAAAATGAGAAATGACATTTTAACAAAGTTTTACACATTCATAGCATTAAACACACCTATAAAAATCAACAATTTTCTTTCGAATACGAACGACTTTGAGTTGAAAACTTTTGAAGAACCGCCAATACTTTTCACATTTAGTATATAAACTTCCAACAAGTTATACGCGAATTATTGAATACCGCATATTCCTTTTATACCAAAATTCAAATTTTCGGTACATAAATTATATATATATATATATATATATATATATATATATATATATATATATATATATATATATATATATATATTTTTTTTTTTT
The DNA here is from genome assembly GCA_933228885.1 of Leistus spinibarbis. Taxonomy (NCBI): domain Eukaryota; kingdom Metazoa; phylum Arthropoda; class Insecta; order Coleoptera; family Carabidae; genus Leistus; species Leistus spinibarbis. Next base: position 7,277,061 of record OW121796.1, on the reverse strand, counting down.
TTTTTTTTTTTTTCAGAGTGGAACTTTGTTTTGCATAAACACTTATTTTTGAAAACGTAATTTAAAAGAGGAACAAGTTAGAGAAATAGTAATAGATATATAAGCTTAAGATATTAAAATATCTTATAACTTTTGTTTAAAAGTGTTCTTTACCATAAAATATGTATGTTGTTTGATTCTAAGTACATGAAAGTCTAGTGTAGAGCACTGTAAATAAATCGCAGAATCGTAACTTTGACAAATAACATTTACGGAGCATATTATTTATGTATATCTTCACACCATTGAACCAGTGGATAGGGGTAACAATAATACGAGTCAGTTGAAAATGTTTAATAACAGATGATTTTTAAAACAAGTTTCGAGTTAGGCCACCCAAACATACATCGATAAATAATAAATAAGGCAATTGAATATCGATTTCATGAATTGGCACAGACTGGGAGAACGTATATTTAACTTGCATATTGAACGCGAATGGCTCGCCATGAGAATTACTTAATAGTAGCTTTTGATAGCAAAATTACTGTTTATTAAATAGTTGTTTGTATTTTGCTTATAGAAAACCAGTAATTTAAAATAATTAGGTATCATGCTCATATAATGGAGGTTTTTTTTTTTGTTCGCTTGATTTACATGGTACTTTAGTTCCTCGTTCTCTAGTACAAAAGAGCTATAGTATTCAGTCGTGTGACAAATTAAAAGTAAAGTAGAGAAATTCGTTTTCGTTTTTGTGCTTTGAAAATTATATATATAGAGAATGTACACCTAGGCACTATGTGCCCATATCATATGCAGAACACAGGTCGCCCCTCACTAATATTATTGTCTATCGAAAGATTTTTCTGACGAATCTACAAGCTTGATCAGAATCCACACGATTGTTATATACAATAATTATTACAGAACGAATATAAACGCTAGAGAAACAGAAGTAAAATCAAGGGGTTAAAATTATATATTTATTATATGTCCATTATTATGTATATGTTAAATATCATTGAACATATATTACTAAATAAAATATATTTAGAAATATATTTTATCGACAGTCTGGAAATAAACAAAATATCTACATATTTTATTTGATATCGGTCAATATTGGCACTGTTTTTACTCTCTTATACGTTAAGTACAAACAAAAGTATTGTGATCACAAAATAATCGACATTTTAATGGAAATATCTCTGCTAAGGGTCTCTGAATCCATTTTGACTAATTGCCAATGACATCTGTTTGTGTGTCTGTCTCTCTATGTGCGTGTGCATGCTCCACAGCCGATTCCATTGAATATAAAAATGTTTTGAATTTAAGATTATGAAACTTCCTATTTTTGAAATGAATATTTCAACCGGAAGTGCTTGTTTCCTTGTGTAATTTTTTAAGTTTTTAGTTAGTCTTGTTGGAAATGTGAATCTTATTAAATTTACAGAAAAATTAAAATAATACATTTACAATTCGCTTAGTTAGTATTGTGTCATGGCAATAATAGAATGAATTTAAAATATAATAAAACTATATAACATAGATGGTGAAAACTAAGTATAAGAAAGGTAAGTGAAGGGCATTTCAGATTAGAAAACCTAAAAAATAATATTGATCAAACAGACTTCGAGTATATTATTTATTGATATAAGTTACATTTAACATAGACATGGGTATAGATTTTCGCTCATAAACATATATCTTTGGTATCACATTATTTTTTCAATCATCTGTTATTTTTATTGTTAAATATAGACTGCTACTCATTTTTCTTTGACATAATATAAGCATAAAAATTCAATCAGCGTTCCATTCTAGAGTTAAAAATAAATCTACTATCAGACGCAAAAATATATTCAGTGGCATAAAACAAGCATTGAATGTGGGCGTAAAACCTATATCTACGACTTAAATCAAATAAAACAATTGCTTTATTATTCTAAAATATCTCAATTATTATTTTTATTCATTACTTACAAGATTCCTTCATATTGGTAACAGGCCATAAAAATTATAATTTTCAAGTTTAAAATATGCTCTTTTATTGTTAGTGTATCAAAAAATCTAAGACTATTTATATTTATAACATTTATTCAAGTAGGCCATAATACCTCATATAGGTCATAATAATTAAAAAAGCGTAGAGCAGGACGAGGAATTCCGCTGTTCGCATTGCATTTGTTACTTATAAGGCGAGCTGAAAGTGCCTTTAACCTAAGCTTGTTAAAAAAGAAAACTGTCTTGCACTCTTGAAGAGATATGTTCCAAACAAGAGTGTAAATAGGATGGATTAGCGGGCATAATTATTTTAAAATTCAAATTATAACTTGAAGAGCAATTCCAAGCTTGTCTAGATACTTGACTGGCGCGTATATATAATTTAAATTTCAAGATTGTTTCATGATAATCGTTGCTTCATCGAATCTAAAAATTTATTTTATAAAATTTACATTATTTTTATATTGATGCAAAATAGACGTTATATGATATGGGCACGTGGTGGACACTGGTTAACCTAATCACATAATACAGAACTAAAAAACGTAATGTTTGTGATGTATACAAAAGCGATATTTATATGTATGTAAGGAGATGATGATATTAAGAAAGAAGAAAACAAAGACGTACACACGTATATGTATGTGTGTAGAGCTGGTTGGTGATAGTTAAAGACGTACACGTCCGCATTGTTGTCGCTGCGTTACTTTGGCAGATGAAAGTTAAAGCCCTGGCAACGGCAACGACAACGGCAACCGCTGCTGAAACACGGCCATTATTCTTTGCCTGCGTCTCGTGCGCTAATCTATGTATGTGCATTTGAGAATTCGAGATGCAATATGTTTCGTGAATACAAATGTAGATTTTATTTATTTTTGTCTTTATTTGCGATCCGGGCCGCCGCCGTATATAGGATTATAGTGAAGCTAAGGGATGCTCCACAACATATCCAGAGGGAATGGTGATGGATGGGATAGGACATGGATGGAAAAATCAATGTCGTTGAGAACTCGAAAAGAATCCGTCAGTCACATAATACTGCGTAAATGTGATATTCTCTGCGTACGCAAACATGGACTATACAATGCGAAACATATATGTATATTAAACAAATTACATTTTCCTAATAATAGTTTTTCATATGATAAAATGTTTTTAATCCATTTTTAAATTATTTATATCACCAATGCACCAATTGTGAAGTAAATTCATACAATGATTCGAGATACTACAATACGATGTAAATTTCAGACGAACGCAGATGTATGTGTATGTGTCCGGTACGTTTTATATTTAATTGTAACCATATGGCTACTACCAGTGGCGGGGCCAAGCCATGTTTACACCACTGGTTCGAGCTATTGTGAAAATCTTCTAAGCCACTGTAAAATGTTGAAATGTTATTTCATATATTGTATCATGCGCCAAAGCACCGAGAAAACTGACATATTTGCATTTTAACGTATGACCATTTATCACTTTGAAAACGGCTGAGTCACTATAAACTTTTAAGTGTAGCCCACCACTGGTTATTTATATGAAACAAAAACAAATCAATACGTTGAATAATTTATTCAAATACATAATAGAAGTAGTAATTTAATTTATAATCCTAATTTTTGCAGGAGTTAAAAGGATATTAATAATGATTGATTGAGATATTATATTATATATATGTATAATTAAAAAAATTACAACTCGATATTTTAACGTAAATAAACGATTTGAGCTTCCCTGATGTCTCTGTGTGTTGGTGTATTTATTTGGTGTGTGCGTGTATGAACGCTTTATCTCAAAATCTATTAAAGATAAAAAATACTGAAACTAAATATAGTTTTTATTTAAACCTGTTTTAAAACTCAGTTTTGTTGTGGATCGTGATTTATAGTTTGTATACCCCCCACGATACTAAGGATAAAATAATATCCAGGTTTAAAGACGTTGACAACGGCAAGAAGGTTATTCATTTTAGCGTGTATAATGACAAAACGCAGTTCACATTTGAACGAAACACGCAGGTCGGTTCGCAAGCGTCATGTTTGGTATGTTTACGAGTCCACTGTGCCTGAACGTGAACATAAGCCCCTGTTAAGTGTTCCGATGCGTGTACACCGCGGCGGCGGCGGTCGCATTGACGAGCTATCAATGGCCCACCGGGTATTCTAAAATGATTGGGAATGGTTTGTTTGAACAAGGTACATACATATCGTGCTCAGCCCACAATTATCTTTATACGTAAATGTTTGTTCCGCTATATGGATTATAATGTTGGCTGCATTACCTACATTTATGTGTATTGAGTGCTGCTTACACAGAAGGATTATCATTTATAATTTTAACAATACGCTTACTTCCTAGATGGTTCACATTTACTTGTTGTTAAGCTTATTTTACATTATACTTTTTACTTTCTTATACGTATGTATTGTAATCACGAAAAATGTCAGACTCGAGAATTTAACAGACATACCGTTTTTACCATCCCTGAATCCTTTCTGACTATTTTATAGCTGACATTTAAATATTTGTTCACAGATGTGTATAATTTATCTTAAATGAATGACGCGTGTATTATTCAAGTGTCTTTTCCACCAATTTAATTTATTGGGAAATTAATGTATATAATTTATTTACCAATATATTATCTATTACCTTACTTTAACTGGCCATAATTAATATATATTTAACATTTGTTACTTCTAAGTAGAACGACTAACATCTGAAATTGACATCTTCTGCGTCTAGAATGACAAATTAATTAAATTGAAATGCGTAATTGAAACTCAATCAAAAACAGTAGATAACATTGTTCTTGGCATAATGGATTTTTTTTTTGTTGCCATAAAAATAACCTTATAAAATACTCTTATAATGGAATAGACATAAATATGTCTATATCAATTTAATACGCAAGATTCATTTTAAAAATCAATTGAAGAAATTATGTTTCATTTAATACTTATGATTGATCGATGTGCATATAAAAAAAGATACGTTTTCATAAATGTTACGTTTTCAAGTCATTTTTTAACCACTGATTTTTGAAGAGTTGAAATGATAAAAATACTAATGAAAGCATATTTTTAATTTTAAAAGTATTATTTTTATTTTTTTTTTTTTTTTTTTATAAATTAGTACGACTTTTTCTTTAGTTGTATCCGTAAAAGAAATACAGTTGTTATTTCGCGAGGCCTTGAGGTTGACGAAGCGCAAGAGCATCAGGTAGTAGAAGACGTAGGTAGGGCAAGCGGAACAAGAAAACGGGCGGCCGGCGCGGCGCGGCGCGACATGAGAAGGTATTATATAGGATCGACTCGTCCTTCGCAATTGTCTCACCTCACCTGGTGAGAGAGTGCCTGGTATGGTATCGACCGGGTCGTGGGTACCCTGGCGGCTCCTTCTCCCATTGTGTCTCATGATAAATCGGCCACCCTCCCTCAGAAAACTGTTAATTATTTTTTCTCCCCTGGTGCCTATAACAAACTAATACAACAATCTTCGTGAAAGGATTTACTGGCATAACAGTGTGGCCTATATCGCTAATACCAACGGCTCACTGTTCATAATATATCTATATCTACTAACCTGGGGACCACGATTCCACCGTGTTTGTTAACTATTTTGGGGGTCCAACAGTCCTTATGATGAATTAGTGAATATAAGTCAAAAATTAATATCTTGGCTATCATCCAAAAGCACCTCACTTTCTTATGTCTACACCACTTCTGCTGATTGAAGCCTACAATATATATATATATATATATATATATATATATATATATATATATATATATATATATATATATATATATCTTCATTTAGAGGAGGAAAGGAATGAAACCGTTTCACAGTTTATTTTACAAATCATATTCATTGTGAATGATGTCAGATTTATAGGTTTGCCTCGGCAAAATAAGATGAATATAAAATGATTGAAAATAAATTAAATAAATATAAGTGATATAAAGGAACTTAGTCAGTTCAACTTAAAACTTAAAAAACTTACTATACCAACTGTAAAATTATGTGATAATAACAATTTGTTGCAATGATACTCAAATTATAAATCTAATAACAAAAATAATAATTACTAGTTCATCGTAAGATGTACCTAAGACCATAAATTAATAATTATGGAATTTAATATAGTCAAGATTCTAAGGGTACGGATGTCATAGTCAAAACAATAGCATAACAATAGTTTATTTATTTCTTTTATTTTGTTGTACACACTGATAGTTACGTATGCGTACAAAATCATTGGGTCTGCATTTTAATCATACGTGAAATGTACTATAATTCGTAAAAACGTTTGCTGTGGCCGACGTAAGGTGTTTTGATTGGCTGTTTTGTCAATCAATGGCCTTGATACCTAGATTCATTTTTCAGTTTTAATCGCATTATCGTAATATATTGTTCAATCCGCGATGCGTTGGTACATAATTCCAAAAGGTGACAAATATTGTCCAAGTGTATTTAAATCTGGTTGTCGTGCAGGTGGCAGCGGAGTGTCTGTGACCTAATCGATGATACATGAACTGAAAAGGATACACCGCTAGCTAACACCGCCGACCGCCGACACTAGTGTCACGGGGAAACGCGCTCGCTCGGTCGGTCATAAGAATCAAGCAGCGCACGCTTGCGAATGACCTAGACTCCAGATGACCTTGACCCTCCAGAAGAACCAGCGTCATTTCGTATACACTGCAAATGAACGAAGTGTAGATATATATATATATATATATATATATATATATATATATATATATATATATATATATATATAAACTGTACACCAGAACTAAGCCACTTCTGTAATTGACAACACAAACGAACACATACAATATGTATATAACATCATCTTTGGACAACTCGTGTTTATTTCTCAGGCATCACTAAATCTGATTTTCTTCTCCTACACTAGATTCCACTGTACATTTGTTGTTTATCTTTAAAAACACTGCACATACTACTGCCTAACATCCATATTCGTAAAATTTATTAATTAATTTAATTATTTTATCACATATAGTGAAATTTAAGTAAATAAATATGAAGAGAATTCTTTCAAATATTGACAACGCAGTAACAGTTTTATTAATTTAATAAATAATGTTATTATTGTATTTGCTTATTAAATTGATCAACATTATATAATTTATTTACAAACTTTTTTGCAAAACTCAGCCATTTCGAAATTATAAGCATTTACACATTGCTTTATAGATCTACACAATTCCTCCTCCAGTAAAGGTTTTGAAAAAATCTCGGCATGCCGTTGCCTGTATGGGGATTATATTTCATAAATCGTATGATCTATGCCTGACCACATTTTGATAGGGAATCAAAATAGACTCAAATAATTTGATATTTGTCATTTGACATTAGTAATCACAGATAGATTGACTGAAAATAAATATTTGTCATTAATTATTTAAAGGTTTTGCTAATAAAATGTATGAAACTCCTGACTTATATTGTCTATTAATATGCGTACATGAACGTCAAGTGTCGTTCAATCTAGATATATTAACTGCAAGCCTATATTTCACCTTTTGGATCGATGAACTGATTGCAACGGGTAACATACACCGGTTTTTACCCTTGTAGCGTTTAAAATGAACGATAAGGTCTTATTCAAATATATTACTCGTGTACATCATCCACTTTATATCTGCCCTAGTATGTCAGAAACCTCACCAGAGGCTGCGATCAGCAACAGTGTGCTGACAACGTATATAAGGAACCTTCTCCGTTTTAACATTTCAAGGCGAGAGCGAGTACGCAATTTATTGTAAAAAGCATGTGGAGAAGAGTATAAGTAATATACAAGTATTTGTGTTTACGATAAATGCACAATTAACTGGTATTTTCATAAACGTAGTCGAATTTCAAAGGAATAATTACAATATCACAAAGGAAATTATTACTTTATGTGTACACAAGAAGCGCGTGTCTTCTTCTTACGTTATACAAACCGTTAATTACTTCAGTGCTCTTGGCTGCCATTTTGTTCTTATTGTTGTTATACGGTGTACTTGATTTTCAAAATCATATGTTCTAAGAACGTTCTATTTTTACTTTTCTATAGAGAAAGTAAAAGGACAAAGAAAACAAACATAGGTACCACTAAGGTTTTTCTTTATCTTCTTTTAAATAAAGATTAAGGATAAGTATCTTTTTATAAATTGCTTTTTTATATATATATATGGGTTTTTATTATTAAATTCATGCAATTGTGATTAATATCAGAGAATCGTGAACATTTATATATTGATTTGACTATTTGGCCACAGATGGCAGACTCGTAAATGCTTGAGATACACTCTAACGGAAATTCAATGCAATGTTCCCTTCAAATACAGCTAGCTAGTTTTTCGACGAAACTTTAAATTCAATTAAATGAACAGGAACAAAGTAATCTTTGCAATTTTAGATTTCATGCAGTTTATAACGCATGTTTTCGCACATTTTTATTTTTATAAGAAGTATTATCATTTTAAACAAATACATTGATTTATAGAAAATACCAAGGAAAACACTGATAGACATAATGAAAACTTATTTCAAATATGATAATTTGAAAACATGAATTTAATAATTATTATACAATTTTCCAAAGAATATCTAGTCGAAGTAACTTGATAATTAATTTAATACTGTTGTTTGGAATGATTCGCATTTGGCCATAGTATCTGCAACAGAAAAGATGAAAATGTTTGATATTTATTGTATTTTGATTAAGTTTATACTTTAATAGTCTGGTAATGGGCATATTGTAGCTACTGGGGAAATATCTTCATCGTCCGCTTTTCGTAATAATACAGTAACGGCGTTATCATATGCCCCACTGCTCACGAGTCGCACTGTTGTCACACCACAAAATATAATGTGATCCTCTGTACCTAAAACATATAAAATAAACAATATAATTATTTTAACTACCATTTAGTGAGTCTAAAATCAATAAAAAAATCTAACAATTAGCTAAATTGGTTCACAATATATTATTTACAATTTTACATGCAAAGATTCCCGAGCTTATATAGCGACATATACTTTATATTTTAATATTAATAGTATCGTTAATGATTTCAACATTGTGTACAGGCACGACGGATCGTTATGTTGAACGTCGCGACGTTCAACATAACAACTGTTCTGAGTAACAACTATCCAAATGGGTTAAGTTCCCGACAGCAGAGGTTTGCGGATTCTTATTTTGCGGGTGATTTTTCATTGGTCGGAAATTTGTAATATATATATATATATATATATATATATATATATATATATATATATATATATATATATATATATATATATATGTATGTAATATATATATTGTGATAACATCACATATTACAATTAGTTTTATAATATAATTATAAAATTAAAAGCATTTATAAACAATATAAAACCAAATCTAGTGACCTTAAGATTTATTACCAAGGTGTTTGCATGACTGGTCAAGATAGTGTTATTACTGTCATATTTTATTGAATAGGGTCAGAGAAGATTATTGAAAAATGATTTGTAACGATGCAATTCAGATGATAATAAAAATAGTAAGATTGCGTGTAAACAAGTGTTGTTCAAGTGGTGAAATGCTGGTCACAGATAAGGTGGAATATTAACAACAACAAGTATCTTGGGGGGTCATCAAAGTTTGCCAGACTAGACATTGTGGGTGCGTGGTACACTCACTTACAAAAACCATCCAACAACGATAAGCTTGTATCTTCATAAATTTATGGACAACTTTAATACAGCAATTTGTTTCATATGTTCAACCAGTCAAGAAAGTACGTTTTGTCACGCAATCTTGTATTTTTAACATTGACCACGTGACAAATTATTCAAATTTTTGGGGAAAGTTGAAACAAAATGTGCGTTTAGCAACTTTTTATACTCGTACTTGACAATTTTAAAATTTGCCGCATATCTTGCAATCATTTCTATAATTATCTAATGGAAAATATATCTTTTCAAGCGACTTTGTTACGATAACAGCATAACAGTTTTTAACATGCGCAAACTATATGAAAGCTTGTTTCATAATGGTTCAAAATAAACGTATTCTTCTTTTAAAAAAAATCTAATTTATCTTCATAATACCATGGTATTTATTTTTACATAGCTATCCTAGCCGAACAATAAGATTCAGTTTTAATTAAAAATGTGCAATAGAACTACGTTTTCTTTTTGTGGGTTGAAATTTGATTTAATTATTTTTACTTTCTTATACGTAGTAATAAAATAAGTCTTTTTTTTTTAACGGATATACACGTTTGGACTTTCTCTGAATCAAATGCCTATTTCGGAATGACGTGTATGTGTCTGTAAATGCTCTAGAACCAAAACTGGCAAATTTAAATAAAAAAACAATCTATTCTTTATATTGAAGAAACAGTATTTGATAACGTAATAAAATAATAAGCTTAAATGGTACAATTTCAGAGTATTACTGTGAAGTATTGGTTGGTTTGAGATATATATTTCTGATGTAAACTACGTATAAGAAAGTCAAGTGAAGGCCACTCCACTTTTTTTTTAAATGAATCTATGTATAATTATATCTTGCAACCTTTAATTCTTATTGTTTTTGCATTAACTCTCTTATACGGCATTCCTATTGAAATAATAATAAATTTTCAAAAAAATGACAGATTAAATAAAAGTATGCTTTTGAATAAAAATATTACCTGGTTTTGAATCAATTCCACATACAGATTCAGCAACAATTAATTCGGATGTATCCAAACCTTCTGAACCGCCTATTTGCACATAGTCGTCTAGGCCTCGTTTTTGACACTAGAAAAGAAAACATATACCAGTCATTTATGTTCTTTAAAACACTATCTAAAGAATTCACAAATACGTTAAATAAGGAATCATACGACAATTAAACAGAAATCTGAATATGACTAAACAATATATTCTGTCCGAATTATAAGTTGATATAAATCTTGTAATGATTTTAATTGATTTAATGATTTAATCTCATAATTTTTGCCTTCTTATAAATGTAAATATATAATATAAAATACTTACATAAATAGAAATGTAATTAACATATTTCTAATTCATTTTGAAATATGATTTAATTCAGATTGCAAGGGTATTGGATATTGTGAATTGAGAAAAATATATTTGTTCATTATTTGTGAGCTAATTCATTACATTGGTGATTTTGCTCAGTTCTGTTTCTGCTGTATCAGTAATGAATCTCATCATATCGAGATCGCAAAATCAAATTGGAACGATGAGTTTTAGTGATTATTAGAAAAGGTTCGTTTTCGCTTTAATTTCGCAACTTTTCTCGAACCGCAATAGTTCACACATTTCGTTTGCCATTTGATGTTTTTATTACCTTGTGAATTGTTCCTGTTTCCATTTCTATGCCTGCATGTTGCCCAGCCAAACCAACGCTGATGGACAGTAGTCTAGCGGCCGCCGGAAATATTGCACTAATACTACAATTTACTTTTTTGCCGTAATTTCTTAACGTATACACTCCTTCTGTATCTTGTAGAAGAACATTGCAAGCTGAAAATTAAAATTTTAATATTTCCAACCAAATTAAAAAGTGTTTACAGTCAACTAGCATTTTTTTTATAATCGTAAATATGATATTTATTATTCTCATACATTATCGTTGCAATTTACTTTTGCATTATTAAGAAATAAGGAAATTTCATGGGTTTAATACATTCGTAAGTAACATACAAGCATCGGTGGTTCAGTGGTAGAATGCTCGCCTGCCACGCGGGCGGCCCGGGTTCGATTCCCGGCCGATGCAGGTACCTTTTGCATTATTGAGATATTTGTAATTATCCAGATAAAAATTGGTACGTGTATATCATATTCATTATTACACGCAAGCATCGGTGGTTCAGTGGTAGAATGCTCGCCTGCCACGCGGGCGGCCCGGGTTCGATTCCCGGCCGATGCAGGTAACTTTTGCCATCATTAAGATATTTGTAATTATCCAGTTAAAAATTGGCACGCGTATAGCATATTCATATTAACACGCAAGCATCGGTGGTTCAGTGGTAGAATGCTCGCCTGCCACGCGGGCGGCCCGGGTTCGATTCCCGGCCGATGCAAGTAACTTTTGCATTATTGAGATATTTGTAATTATCCAGATAAAAATTGGCACGCGTATAGCATATTCATATTAACACGCAAGCATCGGTGGTTCAGTGGTAGAATGCTCGCCTGCCACGCGGGCGGCCCGGGTTCGATTCCCGGCCGATGCAGGTAACTTTTGCATTATTGAGATATTTGTAATTATCCAGATAGAAATTGGCACGCATATAGCATATTCATATTTACACGCAAGCATCGGTGGTTCAGTGGTAGAATGCTCGCCTGCCACGCGGGCGGCCCGGGTTCGATTCCCGGCCGATGCAGGTAACTTTTGCATTATTGAGATATTTGTAATTATCCAGATAAAAATTGGCACGCGTATAGCATATTTATATTTACACTTAAAATTTAAAATCGACTATTATTTACCACGTCATGTTATGTTCAAGTATTCAAGTTATTAGCTTTTTTGCCTATATTTATAAAATGGCTCTTCACAAGTAAAATCGATATTTGATATTGTTATAGAATTCCAATCATGATTTATTCCTAAGATGGATCTTAATCACAAGGGGCTTTTACTGTGTAATTATCTACTAATTTTCATTTTTATGGAATATAATTTTATCTTGAATGTAAAGGACCGTAATTTGAGAATTATTATAGTAGTTCTTGTTGAAAAGAACACAAAAAGGATCAGATATCAATGACAGATGTTGCTTATTTACTAACAGGGGACTTTGACTTAGGATTTACTTTATTTTGTTATTTCTATTTACTTTCTTATGCGAATGTGTATTCATGCTTAAGAAGTGTTTTATATATTGTTCATATTTACCATAAATAATAAAATATTATAAATATACTACAAAATCAAAGATTATTCTATTTAATGTAAAATAGATACAAATAAATTTTTATTTTATAAGCTAATCTGAAATGTAGTCGATGAATATCAAAAGATATTCTTCGTCCCATATATTAATGTTCTTCGCAAAGGATACCTCTGTTGAATGTCAAAATGAATGAGAAAACGTGATAATAACTTACGTTTCCGATTTTTCGGAAATCGAACGGAGAAACTGAATCCCGCACTACGTCTCGGCACTCTATATTGAATCAGTGCTGCATTCTGTGAGCTCGTGAATACTTGTTTCTGCTTTCGTTTGCCGCAAAACTCAGTAAAACGATTCTGTATTGGTTTTGGATGGTCGTCCACACTTGGAAAGTATTGGCCATTCAGTTCCCACCCGTCGACAAACTAAAGCATTTTGTTTATTTTAATTTACTGTACGTATAGGTGTTTTCCACTCATGAACCTGACACTTTGTTTTACATATAGTAGAAGAACGTATTAACAAAACAATTACTGCTCAACATACAATACATATAATAGAACTACGATATTCCGTCGTGTCTCTGTAATATTTAATTCGTGTGTTCCTGATTCCGAAAATGTATTCATTCATTAATTTCCCAAACAGTATATTGTACTAAGCATTTTGGTGGAGTCGCCAACACAATAATTATTTATTTTAATCATTCTCTGTTGCTGGGATTATCAGACTTATTTTAATAATGGCTCCTAGTTCTTAGATCAACTTTCGAATATTTTAATTCAAAATAACCGACGATTGTACTGAGAACACTGTGTGAACTAAGAGGTGAAACCATATTAGTAAAGGACCAAAAAATGTATGTTAATATTAATATAAAATTAAGTAAGTTATACCCGTCTTTTAAAGAAATTGTAGCATTTACGATGGATTAGTATTAATGATTAAAAAATATATATATTCTATAATAAATGATCCATGAATCGCAGTTTAAAAATCAAATACTGTATTGTCTTCATTTTTCTTACTTTCTTATACGAAATGCATCGTGATCACAAAAAGAAACGACCTCAAAAAGTCATTTTCAATATTTTCTTAATAATCTCTGTGCGTGTGTGTGTGTGTATCTGGCTGTGTTTATCTGTGTGTTGGTGGGAACACCCCCCCCTCAGATTTTTATAAAGCAAATTAAATTTGTAATGCTAATTTTGCATACATAAAATAATCAAATTTAAGAATTTAACTTCATTTTGTTTCTGTGCAAAAAATAATATATTTCGTAAAGTTGAGAGAATGTCGAATGAATAAATAACAAAAAGATATATATGGGTTATGTAATTGGAGTATCCCACTCCCGAAATAAATGGATGAATGTGATTGAGAATGAATTGAGAATAAAGACAAGTCGTGAGCAAGCGGAATAAGGTAGCGTGTATGAAAGGTTTAATGAGTGTAAATGAAGAGCGTGAGGTCTACTAGGATACAGTTGAATGGTGGAAGATTATAAGAATATGATTGTAATATTAAAAAGGGTGGTCTGCCACCCCAGTCATGTATGTATGTAGGTAAATAATAGTATTACATACTTATAAAGTAATAATTTCATCCAATGTTTTATTGGATGATATTGGAGCTATGGTTGTTTTTTATTTATGAAAAAATAAATGAAAAACTTACCGCAACAAGACCATTATCCTCACATGGAACATTTAAGTAATTGAAATAGATTTCGACTGTCCGGTCGGGTTCTGTAAAGAAAAATACACCGCAGACCTTGTCGTCGTCGTTAGCCGATTTGTAAAAGTAATGTCCTTCTGTGCTGGCCACTGTCATACAATCTGAAAAAAAAAACTAAAACTTAATCTGAACAATGCTCAAATGGCATGTGCAGCATACTCAAAACAAAGAAACAATATAATATTTATATATGTTTTGAAAAACAATAGAATAAAATAAAAACAAGGCTTATTGTCAACTTTTTTTTTTATTACTATTATTAAGTATTTGATCCAAGTTTAACTGAATGATCACTGCTCCCTCATTATGCCAACCTTGGAATGCTGGTTATGCATGTCAGAATATCTTTATAAATTTCAAACTATGCTTTGCTAACCCTTAGCTAGGGGAAGAATGTGCTGATATTTCATTAGAACTTAGAATAAAGGGCAAAAGTATAATTTTCATGTAATGTATACCATATTTTGGGACAGAGAGAGTAATAAACTTCCCTCAGAAATGGAATCTATAATTTCCGTAAGTTGTGTCAAAAATAAATTGAAACAATACCTAATTCTAAAATGTAGTATCAATCTGACCGGTGGAGTTTGGAGACATTTCGTCAATTAATGCTTAAATTTTGTCGCTGTGAACGTTAGCGTTGTTTGTCAAAAAACAAACTAAATTATTCTGTGTAATTTTTATTGATAATTACTAATTGGCTAGCTTTGATCTTGTGTGAATAATAGTTATTATTATAAATGGCACGCATATTTGCATGAAATGTAGGGACAGATAATTGTGGTGTTACAGTAATTCTTAATTCAACTCTATCTGTACGAATTTTGAACATTTCATATATTCCGCTTTCCCTTAAACCATTTTCTGTCCCACTCATTAATAATTTACCATTTTTATCAATATTTCATGCGAAATTCTCTTTATATGACCATAGCTTTGCATTCCGCTCACTTTATGTATGACATTCCCTATCTTTAATACAAAAATCGT
Source organism: Leistus spinibarbis (assembly GCA_933228885.1). Taxonomy (NCBI): domain Eukaryota; kingdom Metazoa; phylum Arthropoda; class Insecta; order Coleoptera; family Carabidae; genus Leistus; species Leistus spinibarbis. The sequence goes on along the minus strand of OW121796.1, from coordinate 7,261,423 downwards.
CTGAAAATCTAATTTCCGCCACCAGTCACCCTCATATAAGCTTAATCTTCCATTCTTTTCATACACAATCGCATATCTTCCAAAAGAAATATTTATATTCCTAGCAAACATTCAAAACCCAAATACTGTCACTTTCGAACATCCAATAAACCCGCCTTCGCTTGATAGCTTACGATCTTAAGTCAAAATAGTAAATCCACAACAAAATCAGTGGTTTTCCCTCGACTTTCTTATACTTAAATTTCACTATATATGTAATATAGTTTTATTGTGTTTTAAATGTATTAAATCATTGCCATGAAATAATATTTCAAACTCGAGATTTAAATGAATATACTTTGACCCCTCCTGAATCGAATGTAACAATTTTCGGAATGACGTCTGTGTATCTGCGTGAATATTTAATATTATAGCCAAAGTTGAACTTATGGCATTAATTAGCAAAATAAATTTAATTAGATAATATTCAAAGTAAATTATAATAATTTGATGCAAGAATGTAGAATATAAAACCGTCAAGTATAAAGTGAAAATATGTCATCCAGTTAAAAAGTTTAAAATGAAATATGTTTCAATTCCAGAATTTCTAATTTATTTTAATTTTTATAACTTTTTTCCCATGTTCAAACATGGAAACAAAGTTTTTAAAGTTGTAAAGTATAAAGTTTATTACTGTACTATTCAAAGTTCGTTTCACACGATGTTCTATTTATGTATAGAACGCTGTACCTTTTTGTTAAACAGGTCTGAGCACTTTTCTGAATTACCAAGGTTTTTTCTATAATTTATATAATTTAAAAAATATTTTAAATTCATTATAGTCACGAGTGTTGTAGAAGAAAAGAAAACATTACAATTGAAACTATTTGCAATCGAAATTATCGTTGGTGGCGCTGATGCCGTAAAATGTACGTGGACCTGACAACTGAAGTTTGTTTGCTATATTTCACGCGAGTGTGTATTATGTTATTATGGACAGGCACATTTGTTTACAAGACATATCGGCACACATTATAATGAAATCTTTAGAATCGTGGTCAAAAGAACGTGTTTAAAATATATAATACTGATTGTCAAGAACTGTCATCACGCAAACATGGCTTCTCTTCGGGGTGAACTGTGTATGAATATTTCTCTGCTAGATAAAGATTTTTGACATTACTTGATACTGCTCTGTCACCAATTGTATCATCAATTAACTAAGGTTGTTATCCTAGCCTAACCTGCACTAGCATTAGTTGACTGACGATGCCATCTAGTAGCAAATAAATAAACAGCTCGGTCACAGAATCATTGTACATTTTGAATATATGTATGTCATTCCATATAATTTTGCTAAATTTAAAATCATTTCTTGCCACGAAAATTCGTAATTGGGTGAACTCTTGTTTAATTAATTGAGCAAGATAAGGAATTGGAAAATAAATCAAAGGTTTTATTAAAAGGAAGTTTATTAATAATTTTACGTACGTACCTGTAATTATATTATCCGTTGTTCGTTTTATTCGCGCACTGACAGATTGAAGACTTTTGTTTGACTCGACACTTTTGTTCTCTGATGCGCTCTGAAAACAATGTTATAGAAAATATTACCAATTAAGAAAACGTTATCGATAAAATAGAAAAAGAATACATTCATTAATCGACGACAGTCTTGCACAAATATGTTTACTCAATCAAAACGAAAATAAAGAAATTTTATTATTATTATAGCACAGGATTAGGCAAACATTATCAGAATTTACCTAAGCATACCTTCTTTAAATCTGAAAAGAACGAATAAGAACAATTTTAATGGCTAACATTTAGCTTTACAAAGATATCAACAGCTATTTACTGTCTTATACGTAATATATAAAAGAAGGTATTGGATGACAAAAAATAATCAAGCTCGAAATTTTAAGGAAAATATCAGGTTTGAGGGTCAACGAATCCATTTTGACTATTTTCTCAATATGTATCTGTCTCTGTATGTGAAATAATGTCTACAATCGTAAAAATCTTATACGTTATATATAGTAGATAAATTAGCGGAAAATCTTAACTTTAATAATACAGTAATTTTTTGAAATGTAGGGGCCATAATAAGTGCCGCATTTAACAATTAATGTAATCAGTATTAGCACAAGTACCTGAGTTTAATTTTTATTAATTTACATATTATACGTTCCTATCGAAGTGTTAAAGATGCAGTAGTATTTTATTAAATGTTTGTCTTCCCATTATGGAGATTACAACTTAAGTGGTGAAATGAGGACTAACATTTTATTTTTCTCTTTTTTTTTTAGCTCGTCGTACAAGAAACATTCGCTTCACGTACCCCAGATTCTAAAAAGATATATAACTCGCTGGTTCAGGCAGTCCTATGACTAGAATGAATGTGACATCTCTTCTGAAGGTACTGGACTGATTTTATCCATATATAACCAAAATGAATGCTCAAAATATACTATTGGAGTTATAGAACTCTAAAAATTAAGTTCCTCTTTCTTTTAATCTTAGAAAATAATAATAATGAAATATACAATTTTTTATTATTATTATTAATATATAGTTAAGTTTAGTTGTGTTGAATTCAACGGCCATACAAAATAATTTATAATTATAATTTTCAAGTTTATAATATTCAATAAAACAGTTGAAGTCATATTTGTGTCGTGGATCAGGTTCAGCCACTTCTTCGGGAACATATCACAATAATAATATTATTATTTTTATATAAAGTCAGTAAATATAAAAGTGTTCTATTTCTTATTAATATTAATGGTAATATAATAAATATGTATTTTTCACCGTACAGCAATCAGGTGGCACTGGTGCCTTCACCGATGCTTTATAATTTACAAATGGTTTACATAAACAAAATTGAGAGTTTTTTTGCCTGCAGCAGACAACCGTGCTTATTTTTTCATTGTATTAAAACGTTGAATTTCAAGGAACAGTAAAACACCCCACATTATAGTTTTCAGTCGAACAGTATACATCTAATAGGATATATCATCTCCTTACAATAATCCATTTTTAATTGGGGACTTTCAAGATAATAACAATAAATTTAATTGAAAACATCTCATCATTGCTTAAGCTTGCTCTAAGACTACAATTAATTTCAAATGCTCGCAAATAAAATTTATAAGAAGATGGATCACTATTAAGAGGCATTCAATATAGCGAGATAGATTAAAATAACTCTGAAACAATATTGTCATAATAAAGTTGACGGGTTTGAAGACTTTGCCAATTGTATTTAAATATTTATAGAATATCTGTTTTGTAGCCCAATAAACCTTTACCAAAAGAATATACCACAATAAATTTTATTTTCTCTAATTCGTGTCATTTTTCATATAGGGGAAATGTTGAAAGAAGAGAAAATTTTGTTTTAATAATAAAATACGAAGACGTTTTCTACTGGTTTATAAAAAAATATTTGATTTAGAGTTTCATCAAATTTACTTCCAAAATATTTCACAAACACACACACACATATAAAAACACGCAGAGAGAAATAGAGATTTCGTTACGAAACTTGTTAAATTGCGTTTAATATAGTTGAAATTGAAAACTGTAAAAGATGAACTTGTATAAATATACATACAACATTATTACATTTCAAGACTTAAATATATTTAACAAGTTCACCTTTTACAATTTTCAATTTCAACTACATTAAATGCAATTATATATATATATATATATATATATATATATATATATATATATATATATATATATATATATATATATATATATATATATATATACGTGTGTATGTATGTATACGATATATACTGCGTGCTTAGTTAATGTTTTATAACTAATTTAACCTTAATGATTTTACGGAATTTGTAAGTTAACAAGGTGTTTATTCCGTTGTTTCCTGAGACTGTATCACCACAGAGATCACTTTAAATTTCACAGTTTGAAAGCACTCTACAGCAATTATCAATTTGCATTTCTGGTAAGGATGAAAGCCAACTTTAAAATGCAGATCTTATTCAATTAATAAAGGATGCTATTGGCTTTCAACATATATATATTATGTTTTAGTAACTGGTTAACCAGTAATTGAGTAGAATGCGATGGGATGCGTAGTACTTAATAACATTTACACTTCCCTTGACCAATTTTCGTGAAACAATTGTGGTGTGTATGCAATTATAACATGGGTAACTTTATTATCACATTAGTCATAGACGTATTCTAATATCGACCTCCCAATGCCTTCCAAACCACAACTGGAGTATATCCAACAATACACGTTTTCACCCTGAATCGAATGTGATCATTTTCGGAATGACGTCTGTGTGTCTGTCTGTAAACGCTGTATAACCAAAACTGTCGAACGTAAAACTGTGAAACTTCAAACTTAAGACTTGTATATGGTCTAGATGTGCACGTCTTATTTTGAATAAATTTTTCAAACCAAAAGTGCATGTTTAATTTATGCATTGTTTGTCCTTTCTCCAATATCACTAGAACGGCTGCATTAATAGCAAAAATTGTTATGTTCATAATGAAATTAATATTACGCTCATCTTTTGTTTCAAACTATAAGAATAATTTTGAAATTCAAGATAGTCAATAAAACAATGGGCGCAAGTATCTTTCTTCACATATCAGTGATGCCAAAACAGTTATTTTTCTTTAGAAATCATGTGGCTACAACAATATATCCTGCACTAATGTTTGCTTATTTAATTATTAAAAATTAATTCGCATAAATTATATAACACTGCTGAGAGCTAATTATTATATGCCATGACACGCATATGAGTAAATATAGCGGTTTTAGTCTATTAATATTACATTAGTTGTTTGTCTTTAGTGGATGAGCGAGCGCAACGAATGGTAACTCTTTATTCTGTTCAAATGTCTGTTTGTCTGACAATGAGATATTTTCGTTCATGTCTCAACCAATCTCTATCATTCTGATATCTTCAGCGTGTATTGTAACATCTGCAGCATATAAAATATGTCTGTGGACTAATACGACATAAATCATACCAGTCTACAACGTAAAATTAGTATATGATTAATATTTACAAAGTGTTTGGCAAGAAAACATTGTTTACAATAACTGATAAAGTTCAAACTGAGGTTCGTAAACCTGAGACCTCAAAGATAAATTCACCTCATTGCATATAACTTCAAGGGAATTCTTGAGATAATTTGATAGCTAAGCAAGGTTCATAATCAATGCCTTTGATATTACAACACAACAAATATATGTATTGTATGAATTATGTTTCACAAATGTTTCAATATCATCAAATGAAAGTAACATCATAGTTTAGATAGATTTTCTATCTTGTTTACTTTCTTGACTATTGCTACTTTCTCAATATTTCGAAATCGACAAAAGTTAGAGAAAAAGTAATTTTTATCAATAAAGAAGATATTGCAATTTCTTGATAGTTCTATTTGAAATATTTTACTGGAAAGTTGGTTGTAAATATGGATTCCATATTTACAAAACAAAAACATTTCCAGTATTAAATGTTTACTCTTGTTATTAAATACATTAAACAAAAGTATTCACTCTATAAATTGCATAAAAAAGATTCATTAATTCACAAAATTTATAACCAAATTCTATAATTTTTATATATTAATTTTTTCATTCTATTTCATATAACGACTGTTACAGATTCCTTTGTCCTACATAATTTTCTTGGAAATTTTTGTCAGATATATTGAATTTATCTTAAATTGAATTTTCCACTAAATTGGTTTAAAGCATATTTATTATCCAAAATAATATATAACCCACCCAACATATTATATTTCTTGTTTATTTCATGTTTCGTTTATACAAACAGTTTTTCTTTTTTATCGGATTAATCAACATTGTTCCAGCTATGGCAGTAAATTTATTATGTGAACCACGTTTTCTTTCGGTGCTTTACTATTTTTGAACTCTACAGTGATAAAAGCTGAAGGTAACTTCACAATAACTTGTTGAAAAATACATCTGTAAATGCGTGTATGGGTCTGTGATCATATCGTAATACCGCAAATTATAAGATTTCAAATTTGTCACCGGAAAAAACTTTGAATTTTAAAACCAATAGTAAAGGTGATATTGCTACATTTTGACTACATATATATATCGAAACAAAAGTAATATTTATAAATTTAAATTTAAATTGAAATTACTTGCAAGTTTTTCTTAGAAAACATATCAGAAAAAAAAAACAAAACCAAAAAACATTTGTGGTAATGTTCCCATAAATGATAAGTTTTCTAAGAAAACTTGCAAGTAATTTCAGCCCAAGCAACAATATGGTTGAAAAGTGGTACGAATGTCCATCTGAAGGACATTTAAACAATATTTTATGCGATAAAACGATTTACAGACGGACATACGAACCACTTTTCAGCCAAAATGTTTTCTGGGAGTTTATATTTTGATTTACAATATATAATGATTTCTTTCGGGCCATAAACATGTCTTAAGATTAAAGTTTCATATTTTTACCTTCAACAGTTTTGGCTCTCGAGCGTTCACAAATAAACACACACAGAGACCGACAGCCTCACAGACGTAATTGAGAATATAGTACATTGTTTGAAAATAAAAATTACTAGAAATATTTATATCTATATTTATCTTTTATTATCAGAATCCCATTTTTTTAAATAATTAAACGAGTAAACATGCATTTCCGGTTGAAATATCTGTTTCTAATATAGTATATTGTCTTTCCCGGGATATAAATCTCTTCATTCAATTCAACATATTTTTATGTTCAATGGTATTGGCTGTACGGGTTTCACACAAACAGCAACACACAGACATAATTGAGATAAAGCTGCTCGCAAACAAATGCATGAAAAATTAAAAATTGCTAACTCACCTTGCTACTATCCAAAGGCTGTGCAGAAACAAGTACAAGTACCAAATGCAAAAGGGCAATCACGTATATCAACATCGTTAAAACACAACAAGCGTTCGTTGTTCGGCGGTCTTCAGTGGATGTTGATGGAGATGAACAGATACAATTGCCACGCTGGAGCGACGCGTCACCGAACTTATAAGCAACGTCGCGGCGCCGTTGCGTTGCGCTTACGTTGTTCCGCGTGCGTTTATGTTCGCTTTGAATTTTCTCTTTTCTTATCTTCTACACGCCTACGGATGTTGCCATCGTCATTTTGTGCTTACAATGTACTCGCGGATCTTACTTGGTACCCACAATCGCACTTTATGGTTCAATAATGAAGTTCATGTATTTTAAATATACCAGGTATATACACAGTCTATTTCATTAAATTATTAGGTACCTTTTGCGCACTGTAACCTTGACATTATAGCTAATCCACTTGTTTTCTGTAACAGAATTAAATTAGCGTTTGTTTAATAATTAATATTCAACCTCTTAGTACAAAACGCTGAGAGAAATGCATTTTAGGACAAGGGTGAAATTCTAGAGCTTCGTCCGTTATGATTAAAGTTCATTATGTACTAATTAATTAGTTAACTATTGTTTATTTAATGGTACTACAAACATTCAAAACCGACCAACAATTGTTTAAGGTCCTTATAGAACCTTACCTTTGAAATGTTGCTTTTGAAATAGCCATGTTACATTTACGTTTCCCTAATTGCGCAAGCATTCAAATCAAGAGGAATTAAAAACGGCTTTAATAATGAGAACTTAAGGCTTTGAAATTGAATTCATTTGAAAAAATCGAATTGAATTTATGAATAAATCAAAAGCCTCAAGCCCTCAAAAAGTTTTTAAGCCCTCATTATTTGTCAAACCCTTTATTATAATGTAATAATTTGCAATTAGAAGCATATGCTAATTAGAGAATCTTTTTTATAGTAAAATAATAGAGGACCGCAGATATGGTTATACATAGGAAACATTTATACACTGGACAAAAGACAAACGAAAAATAAACAGCTAAACAGTAATACATACTTTCTTATTTATTTGTAACCGGAAATTTAATTATATGTTTAACCCGAATTCATTAAAGCATCAATGCAATACTCGGAAACTATAGTTTCAAAACAATTTCATATAGAAGCTTATTAAGTTAATATGTCATTTTGCTCTAAGTAACCTCCAATTATCGGTACTATAGGATACATTTATGACCAGAAATTTAGTTACCGGGTAATAAGAATTTATTAATGCATCGATGCAACTATAGAAAATCCGAGAATATATATTTACGAGAATAAAATATTCTTCTATACTTCATATGCCGTATAACTTTTCCTTTTTGTGAATATGTGAAAAAATATATTCGAATATAAAATCTTCCTAATATATTTTTTTCCTAGTCGATTGCAAGTGAAACTTTTTGTATAAAATAATACGCTTGCGCAGAGCACATTAAGTTAATTAACAGCAATAGCTACCGGCCAACGCTAGTATCCAGTTTATGCAAAACATTTTACTAATTGGTTTGTATGTTTACACAAACAAGTAGTAACTAGAGCGTTATCCAACAACTACTTATTATTTATCAGTTTTATATAGTGATGTAAGTATTTTAAAATTTCTGAAAGAAAAGGTAACGGAATATTCTAAATTTTCGATTAAAAATACATTTTTGCTTACGTGAGTCTTCTAGTAAACTATCACATAATTCTATTCTTAGATCAATAAGAAGTTGATGATGTATTATTTTGTTTAACGTAAGCTATAATCTAATTAACTAGAGAACTTGTTCGCTTGTAATACGAAAACATAGCGTATACCATAATTATTATAGTGTATATATATAATGTATCTATCTTCCACGTAGCAAGGAGTGATAGAGTGCTTAGTTAATTCTATAAGCTTAAACTATCTTGAAAAATGCTGTTACGTTAAATTTTATACACGGGAATACGTTGGTGCAAATTTCATTAAATATGCATAATCATCGCTTGCATTTTGGTTCCAAGCGAAATCTTTTCATACTTGTTGAATGGTATAAAGCCTTTGCCATGTAACCCTCCATATTATATTAGGAAAATTAAATTAAATTACTAGGTTAAGTTTCAATGCGTTTATTTACATTTTAGTAACGAGTTTTAAACTACAGAGAAATTCCACTTGTGGTAAAACTAATTATGCACTAAAATTTAAATAAACGCTAACTAAATATAAGCCGTTATCTCTCCTATATGATTATAGTGCAAGTAATTATGAGTACACGTAAAAATCGTTGGATTTAGAATACTTCAGGCTAAATAGTTCAGTTTATTCACGAAACAATTGTGAATTTTTACTTCCTTGGGCGAAGGCCAAAAGGATTTATTGTAATCTCGAAAATTTTCGAACTCAAGATTTTAACGGAAATACACATTTGACCATCCCTGAATCAAATCTGACTATTTTCGATATGATGTTTGTGTGTGTGTGTGTGTTGAAGGAATAATTATGAATCCGTAAACTTTAGACTTCTATATGCCCCGGAAGAAAACCTATTTTTCAATACAATCTTAGCAAGAGATAATGGTTTGCTCTTACCGCTTCTTGCATATCTCGAAAACCACATGAGTTAGGAAAAAAGTGAATTTAACATAAGTTAATTATATTAAAACTTAAAACAACTTTTGTTTGAAATATTTTTTTGAAAAATGTACCAGTTACTGACTTTGAAAATGATTATTTTATGTTTACGTTTCCCTAGTTACAATACATATTGCTTTTGTTTCGTAGCTATCGCAAGATTAATTTAAAATAAAATATCGTAATATTATACAGATAGAGAAGGTACAAGAGAGTCGAGTAAAGGTCACTCCAGTTTTTCTCCATTTATTGTTACTACACTATGCACAAAATTGTTCGGTGTTCTTCAGTTCTGTTATAGAATATATGATTTGCTAATACAACCTAGTTATGGGTTACTGGGTCATGAACATCATTCCGATGTATAATAAATGCGTTTTAATACTTCACCTTGGTACTAAATTCACATTTATGTCTCGGGTTAATATTTATCACATAATATTAACATTATTATGTAAAACGGTTGCCACCTATGGCTGTGGAGTATTTCTTGGTTTGACAGTTTGTTTTGGAAATATATTTCTAGTGAAGAATACGTAAAAGAAAGTCGAGTACAGGCCAAACCACTTTCTTTTTGTATTTTAATCTAAACTAAGATCGCATCCGCATTAAATTGTATATGAAATAAAAAAAATCAAATATGTGTCAAACCCTATTAAGGGCTTTAAAATTGACCATCTGATTCACAATGAGTAATGGGTGTTGAATAAAAAATCGCCGTTAAAAGGCATTGAATCCCCAAAGACGTAGCACGATATCAATCGGAACCGACCCACATTAACCGGAACAACGAACAAATGAGCATTTTCTTTTATTTAATTTCGCTGTTGTTTCGATTTCTCGGCATGAATCAGCAAATAATGAAACCGCCCACCAAATGCTTTTTGTAATTAATTTACAAAGTTTCCGTCGTGTCTGCGGACTACCGGTCCTTAATTTAACTATCTTAATCATCAAGTTACATGTCTGTCCAATTGCATGAATATGATTAGGTTTCCTCCGTTGACATTTATGCACGGTACTCGTTTTAAAATATACGAGCTTTGTTGACAACTTTTCTATTTTTGAAATAATTTTTAATTTTATCAGGACCGCTTGCATTGTAACATTTGCATTGCAAGAACATTAATTATTTCTAGAGGATTCAAAACTATACATATCATCAAAGATTAAACAATGAACATTTAACTATTGAGCGGTAACCAATAAATATTAATGAAGCATAGGTCCACCAATACCTTCGCCTCATAATCAATACAAGTAAATAAATAAAAATTATTATGGTTATACCTATTGATTTTTATATATACCAATCATGTAGACACACCTGATTGATGTAGATCAAACAATTTGAGCCTATGAAAGCAATTTCTTTATTGAATATTTTAATTTTAAAATTTCTAAAGCAATCTCCATTTTTCAATAAGGTGAGTTTGGAACGTAATTTTGTAATGTATACGATTCTCCACAACTTATTATTCGCATTTGGAGCAAAACAATCAGTATACTATAGAAAATTAGCTTAAAAATATGTAGTTAGTTTCAAACACAGCAATATATTATATTGTAACGGAATTGTCGAGTTTCGTTTTTAGGGTCCTATAATTCCGAAACTCGGTTAACAAATTTCGCAATAATTATACATGTATCAAGTTTGGTGATAATCGGTTTAGAGGATAATAATTCCAAAATTCCAATAATAAACGATATATTCATTTTTGGAAACAAAAAAAATTAGACGATTTATTGTGCAAATTTTGGTTTATTCCGAGAATATTTCGAGTAATTTTTGGGAAGTACTAGTTTCAGAATTAATAAATATATAATACTGTATTATGTATTTTAACAGGCAGATAAGTATAGAACACAAACATGTACATTATTTATTATTAAGTAGAATAACCATTCCATTATTTGCAAAAATCTTATACTGTTAGTTTTAAGTCTGTATTCACATACGATCACACTAATTTTAACACAAATGTAGTATACGCGCATATAAAAATATATTCTAAATGTTTAAAACACATCATTCCATTATGTTATTCTACTCTATTGTATCATATTCGATATGATTTGATTATGTTTACAAAATATAATATAAACTGTCTGTTGCATTTACATTGTAATAATAGAACTTGAAGTTGACATAAACATGGAAATAATTACTGGAAACATGTATTTTAAGATGTGCAGAATCTCGTAAGCGAAGGATATTAAATATTTGCAAAACAAGCATAGAAATAACCATTAATGCACGCCGTATAATTAATTATTCAATATAGTTGAAATCAAATTATAGAAGAAAACATATATATTAAAGCTGTTTTCTGAAGAGATAATTCAAACATGTGTACACATTTAGTGGGCGTACCAAAATTCAAAACACATATTAAATGTTATTTATTAAATTTCAAAACTATTATTTTTATTTTATGACTTCTAAGAAAGATCTTTTTCATTATATATGACATTTTCGGAATCAAGATGACGTATATTAAATTTATATGTAAAATAATTTTGATCTAATAATGTTACAGACATATGACCGAATTCTTTAGCTCTTTTGTACTACATTGAGCTAAAAATAAAAATACTTGTCCCGTTTCAAAACATACTCTTTAATACTATTAAATAATTATTTAGGGTATATGTAGTTGCATCAATGTTTTAACCTAACAATTTTAATTATATTTCCCAAGAGTTGAAGGGTTTCTAAACCGGATTAAAATCTTGATTGAAATATGAATTTTCTATATAAAGTAAAATGTGCACTACCTACTACACAAGTTTTTAAACAGTTTACCAAGAATAAAATCTAACTTAATTACCTGGCTACTGAACATAAAACAGAACAGAAAGTAAAATAGAATTCCGAGTTGTCAACTTTTGAAACGCACCTCAAAGTAGATTAGCAATTAAAATGCTAATGCCGACAGCTTAGGCCAAACGTCTGATACCTTTTGTTACGCCGACCAGAAAAATAAATATCAATAAAATGTACTCTCCCGCTAAAACAAAAACCTCGGTGTGTTCAAGGGTTTAAGTTAACATTGAGTATGTCTTGATCTTTATTACATTTCTCCTCCATTTAGACGTCTTTTAATACGAATAGAGTTTCAACTGTCATAGCTTGTAGTTTCAATTTGATAATTTGAATTTATTTCAGAAGTTGAAGAGATAAGTAAATTGGAGAGATAAGCAATTAAGCATTACTGCATAACCTAAACTGTGATATATATACTAAGTATACCTTCTATTGCAGATTGTTGTCATTCGGTAACATAAAACATTAATGCATTATTACAATTCAATATGTACGCAGTTTCCATTTAGGATTTGTTTGAATGATAATTAATTACACAACCAATAACAATTTTTGGTTTGGACATTCTCATTTCAATTCCCATTCAAACACACACACACATCGTGGCATCAATTCTCTATACCAGTGTTTCCCAAATTGCGTACTCTCTTTATTCAATATGCCCATATATAAATATATATATATATATATATATATATATATATATATATATATATATATATATATATATATATACATATATATTTCTATATATATATATATATATATATATATATATATATATATATATATATATATATATATATATATATATATATTGTATATTCATATATATAAATATACTCATATGCTTGGATGTTAGTCGTCGCTCTCTCGCTCGCTCGTAAGACCAAATTTGTGCCCTCTTCTTCTCTGAAGGTACCGGAGCGCTACACACCAAATTTACTGCACATATTATTTGCTAACCCATTTGAATCCGCTCGCAGTTAATATCCAATCGCCTGTATACTTCCCGAATTATAGTGCCTTAGAATTTGGAGCCCCCCTTACTACTGCTCTTATAAAAATAATAAAATCACTCAAACATTTTACTAATCATTCTAAGATATTTCAGATCTACAAGATTTTTTCATACTGTTCACCCCAAGGCCTTAAAAAATATTAAATGTTATAATTTTGAATTTTAAAATATGCACTAAAATTGTAAGATTTTTTATATTGTTTACCAATAGGTCATAATAATTCAGAACCGCTGCTCTCATCGCATATATTACTTATAAGGCGAGGTAGACGCATAAGTGCGTTGTACCTAAGCTACATAATATATAACATATATAGTTGCCAATCATATCTGAATAATATATTATTTGAATAGTCCATTCAATTGCATGTGCATTCAGAACATGTCAGTAATATATATTTCCAGTTGAAATACGCCCATTCCATTTATTATGCCAGCCACATTTTAATTTTCTAATAAATTATGTGTTAGTGTAAACCATCCTGACTGTCAGACTCGCTTTAATCAATTGAAGCGTACACAGTTTTCAATTTAATTATCACTAAACAGTCGATAATTAATGAAATACCACAGATTATTTTAAGCTTGTCTTACAGTATTTACAATATACTTATAGCGTCCGGACGTGCAATGTTCTCGGAATAATGAAATAATTGCACAACGGTTTATTTTACATGATTAATCCTATTCAAAAACTACAAAAAGACAAACTTACTTTAATTAAAATAACACAAACACAAATTGTTGGAAAAGGTTAATATATAACTTAGATACACTTTGAATTTATAGGACCGAGCAAATATTTATTTGGAAGCGACTGTCTGTTTAAGGGTGCACAAATACATGATCATTTTGATTGGATTCATTTATCACTAATTATATAGATAATAACTACAATTACATATCTATTCGAAAATCAAGTAACAACGAAATTATCAAAGAGACTGAAACATTAGGTATATTATTTTTATTGTTAATACAAAACATGTTTAACATGTCTTATCTTAATCTGAAATCACATGGCGTGTTTTGTACGTAAATATGATAATTTTTTGTAAATAACAGATTTCGGCGGTAACCAAACAGTCTAGTCATATAATATTTATCACTAAAAATAACTATAAAATGCTTGAGAACGTGTAACATTTACTGATGTTGGCAAAGTACTTTATTCTTTTATATAAACTCGTTTGAATCAACAAGTTTCACATGAAAGCAGACGGAACGGCTACAACTGAAAAAGTTATCTAATTTAATAAACTGTTTGCCTGTTGAATACCACTCTTGTATTAAAGTACATCGTAGCTGTTAACTAGGTTATTTGGCTTAATATTTGACACTATTTCACTATTTTTAGTAACAACTTTTTATTTATTTAAGACAAAATTATCATTTCCAGAAAACTAAGTAGGTGCAATGCTAAAGTTTTATAAAATTTTCTGTATAATAATAATTCAAAGATATCATGCGAATTTCCTAGTAGTTATTTAGAATTGCGGTTTTTAGAATACATAACACACATATATAAATTCACACTTCAAGAGGGAGAATTTAAATAATGTTAAAATTCTCCCTCTCTCCTCAGTAGGATATTTTTAGCACAATATCAATATATTCAAATGTTCTGTTTTTCAATATTTATCTTCAAAAAACAAAACGCTAGAAACACGTTCTTAGTCTATCTATTTGTGTTAACCGTTGTCAAATGACAAATATTAAATAGTTATTTTGTATTCTCCAATGTATAGAATGTTAAAGTATGTGCCTCAGTTTAATTTATATCAAAATATGCTGCTACATACAAAAATATTACAAGAAAATTTACCACCCGTTAGCTCGTTCCGCCCCGTGTTCCCCTACGCTATTCTCATCTTATATCAATGAGCCCATTGGTATCGAGTATTATAAACACTTATAATCCACTTATTAGATTACTACTTATTATTAAAATTTA
The DNA here is from genome assembly GCA_933228885.1 of Leistus spinibarbis. Taxonomy (NCBI): domain Eukaryota; kingdom Metazoa; phylum Arthropoda; class Insecta; order Coleoptera; family Carabidae; genus Leistus; species Leistus spinibarbis. The sequence continues at coordinate 7,246,106 of OW121796.1, read as the reverse complement.
CTAATCCGTTAGATCACTTAGCTAAGCTAATATATTATAGCTTACGCATACACTGTGTAGGAGTGTAATGGTAAATAATAATTTATGCAATACAACGTACTCTATCTGCAATCAATAACATGTTGCTAAGCTTATGGTACGTTTAGGTTTAGTGGTATTTGCATGTAAACACAGCTTACCTTATTGCTGTAGTAATTATGAACTGAAACATGAAAATAAATGGTTTATTTACACGCACATTTTACAAAAAATATATTATGTATACTGTGGTTAGTGTATAATGTATATTGTACTGCCAGTATCGTTAAATCTAATTAGTAGGTTTTAATTGAATCGTTGTGTATCACAAATTTGGTGATTTTTATCCGTGTGAACGTTATTTGTCAAAGAAATTTTATTAAAATTATACAAAGTGATTGACGACTAACGTAAAAAAAATTAACATTGTGTTGAGGGGTTATTTTAAGCAGAAAATGTTTTATGAACATAAATCTAATTCCTTTTGGTTACATAACTTGCCATGGCTTTTAGTGAATTTGGTTAGAAAAAGGAAACTAAATAAGAAGAAATCAACAAATTTATTATAAAAGAAAAGAGCTAGACTGAACATTAACGCCAATACAATATAAATTTAATATACTAAATAATAAAATAACAACGAAACATTAAAATATTCGACGTTCAGACTTTCGAACAGATGTTTTGTTTCAGCGTCAGTTCTCTTACAAGAACGCCCTTCCGTTTTCTACACAAGTCATTTACCAATCGTAGAGTAACCAAAGCAATAATAAATAAAATAATTCAAGTAAAACAAAACACACTTTAATTCAACTCAACGTAGAAAACGGGACTAATAATGAATGCAAAAACTGTATACGACAATTTTAATAATTGAATCGAGAAATAGGGAACGGAATTCGGAAAAAATATGTTCCCCGCGTATAATCTAAAACCAATATCTTTTATCTTTTTATGTTAGTATAACAACACTGAAACACTAAACAAATCACAAAGCATAATTCGTTATAAATCTAAAAATGAGACAAACTATAAGAAATAAAAACTGTGCAAATTATTTTTGATTCTGGGAATATTACAGGTACATGTCCGAATGCTTTAGATAATAAGCATGTGCGTTGAGCTAATTCATTCGATAATTATAACATATTTTAAGCAACTAATAATTCTTTATAAAAATATATAAATACATCATTTGTCACAACATAATAGATAATTTAATACATATTTGAATAATATAACAATAACAAACTTTATACTCATTGACGGGGATATCGTTTATATTCGTAAACTTGCTCAGGAAGTTGATTATAGTACACGTCATCCATTTTATAACTATCTTCTGCTTTTCTATCATACCCTATAAACAAAGAAAAACGCTTTATAATAAAATGTCGACAAACCCTACAAAAATGTTTACTATCTTCGGGTATTATTCTTTCGACACATATGATAAGATCCCTAATTAAATCAAAGTATTGCTAGTTGAAATCAAAACAAAATAAACAAGATTTGGTAAGCGTAAAACGCACCAACGCGTAGGGAAAAAAAATTGCCAGAACTTTTTATATTATTAACTTTTATAAGATTCACTTTTTCTTTAATTCGGGTTTTTTTTTCTACATGTGCCAAATCAAATATAATACAAGTAAACAATCATTCCCAGTTGTTTTGTGATCACAAAGACAATTTTCTTTTGTATATAACGTATACGAAAGTAAAATGGATTTTAATGAAATCCTTTGGCTTAATTTGGTTCCTATAAATACGTACACGAATTAGCTGGTGCTGAATGATACAGACCATAATTGATGTGGCTTGTTGCGACTTTTTTCAATCCTTGAATTGACGTCAGAATCAGCGCCATCTTGGCCAGTAGCAAAGCTTTTCCGCCCAGCACTGCCAGAAATTGGAAGCCCATCGGCATTAGGATCATGCCCAGTCCAATGAAACCGAACATCATCACTGGAAACATATTATTCCTTCGTCTTCTTCTTCGTCGGCCTTCTAATTCTAGTAAAATCATGTTGATTTTCATTAGGCATATTATATAAAATTAAAGTATCAGCAGAGCTGGGTAAAATCAATTACTAATTCACAATTCAGCTTAAAAATTATTTCGATTATTTACAATCTCAAATCACCTATATAAAATCACAATTTAAACCGAATTGAAGCACTTTTGACAATTACGTCTTTTATGTGAATTTTATAATATAAATCAAAAGACATTATGACCTATTTGTTTTTATTTTTTTATAAATCAACAATCAAAAGGAATTAAAGTCTATCTATTTGAAGGCTTGAAGTCTATGATTAATTCATAAATTTAATTCAATATTTTTAAATGAATTCAATTCTAAAGTCTTAAGTTCTTATTATCAAAAAGGTTTCAATTAAGTTCATATAAATTATATGAATAATTTAATTGTGAGGTACATTAGTTTCAGCAATACTTACTTTTTAATTAACTTAGTATTTAAAATTTTATACAAAAGTGATTTTTACTTCTTTTATACTTGTAGCAATTTGCATATCTAATATAAATGCAAAGAGAGTAAAATTGTTTTTTTTTTTTTAATAATCTCGTTATACTTTGCCTCTAAGTCTTTTTCATATGACAAAATTACATCGCTTTGAAACATGTTATTTATATTATACATTTCAAGAGATGAATAAATTAATTTAACGTTTGTAAAAATCATGCATTGAAATACTCTTTTATCGTAAATAAATAAGTACCTTGATTTTCGTCAGTTTGTAGATCGTGTAATGAAATTCGTATCGCATGCGTATCGAGAACATCTGATAGGGCATTGATTACTAAAGACTTCCATTGAGTAAAGGACACGTTCGTATCTGCATATTTTCCTTCCGCCCTAATTGGCATCCTATGAAATTTCAGCATTATAATACTGAATATATATATTTTTACACTTTTGTTATATAAATTACATGTCTGATAATTGGTGTCTCTCAATTAAAAGTTTCTCATTGAATGATTTCAACTTCTTTACGTCTTTTTTTTTTCAGGTGTTTAGCTCGTCTTATGAAGTACAGAAAAACTAAAGCAATCGGTCGTGTGTCTGCAACATTCTCCAATCAAAAAACTTCCCTAATAAAAAGGAAATTCTTTGATCCGAGAATATTACACTATACCGAATACTACAGCTCTTTATACATTCTGTACGACGAGCCAAAATATCAGATATGCGTGTGTATACATACATACATACATTTTTTTATTTATTTATTATTTTGAGGTAAATGTTTGATCTTAACCGTAACCGTTAAATCACTTTACATGATTTTCAATAAATAGTCCAATTACTTTCTTGAATATAGATCTGTATAAATAATAACTGCGTAGTATTTTGTCCATACATGTTTTTCTTTTATTTTATGATACATAATAATATTTCTTTTATTGCATTCTGTTATTTCTATTAAATTTCATAGTTTTCCATTAGATATTGGCAATAAAAATTATATTAGTATCGTAATTCAATCTCATGAACTATTGACGTAAATGGTGCTTTATTTATCCAACTACGTAAATGTATCAACTGAATTTTCGTTGCATGATATAGTCAATGATTGATACATGAAAATAGAAATTAAGTGACAATATATGTTCAATAACTACTTCATCATTGCAGTTTATAAGTATTGTAATCATGAAAATTTTCATGATATTACCGGAGAAGCTCATATTGACCATCCCTGCGTTAGTAGTTCTTTCGCCGAATAAACAAGCAAATTTATAGTATTACGTTAAAAATTGTAAAGCAAATGGAGTATAAGACATATATATTTAGTTGTATACATTTCAATTATTTTCATTCGGAATGTACTGGTATGCCCGCTGCCATCCATAACTGCCGATTCAATTTTATTTCCATTTTCACTGTAATAATATTTTTAATGTAACAAGTTTTTCACATTGTACTACTGCTGTCTTAATCTGATCTTTAAGTAAAAATATATAATAGATAAAATAGTCTAGGACAGAATTATGTTAAGATAGCATGACGTCAAGTAGTTCTTATTTATGACTGGCATAATATACGTATTATTTTAATCAAAATTAGATTATTTCTTTGTAAAACAATTAAATTATTATTTGATGAAGTCTATAGGATTTATAGTATAATCTATTGTATTAAGAGGCTCGTCGAATAAATGTCGCAGCTGTTAACAAACGCCAAACTAATAGAATAAAGAAAATGCGAATACATTAAAAAATTGATTTCCTTAAAGATAGAACTATATATTGCAGTAATTTATAACTATGAACTTTGTTACGAAATTACTTAAAGAATTTTTTTATTTATTTTTTTTTTTTATTCTAGAGGTTTCAGCACCTTACAAAAGTTGATAAAATTTTGAATATCTTTAACAGCACACACGAACTTCCTACGAATTCCTACAAATTAACCATTTTGGAATTTTTATTTGGTTAATATTAATGATGGCCGGTTATTATTAATATTAATCGATGATTACTTGAACCATAACATGGGTTAAGAGAAACTTAAATACAAAATAATTTAAACGTTCACTTCATAGCTGGAATCCAATGACTACAATTCTAATATGAAGATTTGTGGATTCTATTAAATTCTGTAATGACATTGGCTATAAAAATGATTTCTTCTTATAATTAATATATATATATATATATATATATATATATATATATATATATATATATATATATATATATATATATATATATATAATTTAAAACGTATATTGTCACCGCGAGCTAAAAGCATTATTGCTTATTTATTTAAATGATTTATACGTAGTAATTTAAGACTTGAATTATTCTGAGAGAATTGAATTTGTCTTTGATAGATTTTGTGACATACGAATAGAGTATCGTTATCCCAATCACCCACAAATAATACAATTTTATTTCAATGCTGACATCCAATACAGCACAGTAAATATTGTTTTTCTTTCAATATTACATTGATTAGAAATCTATACTGAGTACCCCACGTATCAATATACTGTCTTTTCCAATATTCATTCAATCAATATGATTGTATTGTACTAACAAGATAATATTACTGTAGTAGTAAGAAAATAAAGAAAAGGACCAAGTTACCTGGCTAGAATCATTGTTTTGAGGAGGAAAATAAAATAATTGTATTGGTTGGTATGATATCGGGAAAAAAATGGCTTCTATGTTTCAAATTTTTTCTATACGATATATATATATATGTATATATATATATATATATATATATATATATATATATATATATATATATATATATATATATATATATATATACAAAATTGAGTTGGCTGTATTCAAATATGTGATTTATTTAATAGAAGAAAACATAGTACAGTGTATGTAAAATGAAGTGTATTCTCCATAGAATTATCGCACAGTACCGTAATATCTGTATACTTGGAATATATACGCAATAATTTTCCTAAGGTTTACGTAACTAAAAACTTTATCCGGAATATATTATTATTATTTTAGGAGACAAATGATGGGAATAACAAATTATAAGAATATCTTACCTGGATGTTCGTGAATCATTCTTGAATTGATATCTAACAAGTGTAAGTCCATTCGTCAAAGGTATGACATCGGAATTGAGCGTTGTTGCCAGGCATTGAGTTGCTGTCTCATGTAAACAACTGATCAAGCTGGTTACATGATGTTGGCGGTCTTTATGGGGTGATGTCGTGCTCCAGCAATCTTTAATCGTGCGACCAACGGCTCGACCTGTTTCTTTCCACCATGTGTCCCTATTGCTGCTGGCATCACATCGAATTGATGCTACCGTTAGTTCCAACAATAGCCACGCAACCAGCCGCCAATCCATTGTTAATATTTAACGATGTGTAAGAAAAGACGCTCAACACTGTGAAATATTGTAAATGTCTATGTGGTCAAATGGATTGTCAACGCTACAGGACATAATGTTCTTAAATCTGTAGTGAAGCTTAATTTAACGTGGATCTGTCTAGAAAGGATGTGAACTACAGTTTTTATTTACAGTTTTGGCTATAGAGCGTTCACACACACACATACACAGGAGTTGCACACTCAAGTCATAACTTTAAGGAATCATAGTTATATCTTCAACAGTTTTGGCTCTAGAGCGTTCACACAGACACACATACACAGACATCATTCCGTAAATAGTCAGATTCGAATCAGGAATGGCCAAAACGTGTATTGCCGTAAAAATCTCAAGTTCGAACATTTTCATGATTACAATGATTATTCGTATAAGTAAAAATTATCTTAATGTAACAATTGTTTAATATTAAATCTCCGCTTGTTTTATGTTGACGTTTGTCAATACTGCGACTATTATTATTCAGAAAATACGCTAATTTCAAAAGCGATTTTTCTGTAAATGGAGTGTTGAGAATACTTTTCAATTATAGAATTACTTAAGAAAAACCATCAGGTCCATCTAGTTCGAAGTAATGCCGCCCCGCTCTCGGCTATTTTAGATGGTGGCGCTACCATCGACTTTGAATGTTCAAGCAACCAGTGATAGAAATCATGCGCACAGTATTAGAAATTAGCTATTTTTTCGCTATAATCAAAGATATTCCATCGAATAATGACTGTTTATTGAATATAAAGGCATTACGGACACATTGTTACACTTTTGCTCAAAGTTATATTTCTTAATTACATAAAACTACTCAAAACCTATCATGATTAAACAAACCTCGATTATGCAAAAACCTACCTACTTTTTAAAGAAAAAAAAATATCAGTAAATTCGTAATTGCATAAATAATGCTTGGTACAAATGATATTTTTTTTGTATTTACAGTTTCGGAGATAAAAAATAAAAACTATAATAAATAACCTATTTTGGAGGTTTTTATTTTTTATCTCTGAAACTGTAAATACAAAAAGAATAACATTTTTACCAGGCATTATTTATGCAATTACAAATTCACTGATATTTTTTTTTCTTTAAAAAGTAGGTAGGTTTTTTTTTCGAGCTTGATGTTTGACCTTAAACGTTATAACAGTTTTTATTTGATTTAAAAAAATATGAGATTTTCTTTACTAACATTATAATTATATCTATAACAGTTTATTGCTGTTGATTGCTCACAAAAACGAACATATTCACATATATACACACACACAGTTGCAGACACATAGCCGTCATCTCGAAAATATATATAATTTCAATTTGGTAAGATCAAAACATCCCGAGTTCGGCCTACATTAATTTATTGAACCACATAGTTCTTTTATTTCATTATATACAGGATATAGCCATAATTCAACACACTTTAATTTCAAACCACCAATTCGTTTAAATTTACCAACACAATATAGTTATATCTATATATATATATAGTGCTATGGATTAATAGTAACATACCTTCGGAATACTGATTTCACAAATGTATTCAAGTACCAACAAACAGTAACGGCGATATCGTATATATTGTGATACGTTTCGGTTGGTCAATGTAAACAAAATGACTTGTACGCCTAATGGTTTATATATATAGGCAACGAGAAGCGATGGTTTTACTGTCAAACAATTGACATCAGATGGGCGGTTCCGATGGACTCCAAGCGGTTCACTCGATGCATGAAGTGTAGAATACGCACTTTATTCGATTCAATGCATTGTATCCATTCATTAGCCAGTGCAACAAAAATATATGCATTCATACATTGCATTTATAGGTATATAGAACATTTTTTTTTTTTGTGAATGTAAGTTAGTAATACAGACAAAGTTTCCGCACTAATATTTTAAATACAATATGCTTTCCGGACATATAAGCAATCTGCGCGGAAAATGCATTTTTTTAAATTTAAAATTACTTTTTTTATCAATATACATGCATTAAAATTTTATAAGTTACTGCATATTATAAAATGGCATCTGCAAACTCGTAAAATAATGACGTGCTCAATCTTGTTCATTACTCCTATAGGAGCTCAGTTTATTCAGAAAGTGAAAAGTTGGTAATTATAAATAATCCCATCATTTTCAAACTCGAGAGTCCCAACTAAAAATTAAAAAAGATTTCGAATACATAAATATTAAAATAAATTTTATTATCACTATAAAAGTAAGCAAAAGTCAATCTGAATACAAGTAAAACCAGACACATTTCTCAACAACAGATATAATCTCAGCGTACTATTATTTAAAAAATATCGGCATTTTCCAACAGTTCCATACAAAAATCTATAACTAGTATCAACATTAGGTTTTGGGAACACTAAATTTCGGTAAACACAATCCAAATTTCGTTTCGATGCCAGTGAAAATAGGCGTTGCTACCTGATAACCACCAATGTGATCAGGATTCTTGGATATGACATCTGATGACACTTTCAGTTCTGATCCCGAAGGACGACTGTAAAAGAAATACTAATTTAGTATGGTTAATTTTTAATAAAAGTTATTCTCTCATGCTCGATCTTATAAATGTTAAATAAGTAAAATACTTCATTTACTTATCAGACTTATCGTACTATGAAAATAAATAAAATCAATATACCAAGGAAACCAACACCTCGTAATTCTTAGGAGAATTTTTATATCGCCAATGTAATTTGACAGTTAATTCGTTCCGGTTACCTTACACAAATAAATGAACATTTCAACAGGAAAATGTATTATTTATTTTATGTGTATGGTTATTTTGTGGTTTCCTTTTTTAGTAAATTTTAAACGCAGAATAAGAATCCTATTTATGTTTATAAGATCGAGTATCAGTTAGATATTATAAACTTACATTCCACCAAAATCTACATAGAATAAACGTTGTAAAATTTCATATGTTAAAAGTGTAACACCGAACTGTGGCGAAGATCTTAGGATTCGAGCTGTGGAAGAGTAAAAAAAAGTTATACACGGACACTTTTATTTAAATTTTGTTAGTCGTGTTTTCCATTAAAAAGATTAATTTTGTAAAGTTCCCCGACAAGTTTACGTGATCAAAATTACTTGTTGAGTGAGGGCGTATTTCGTTCATGTGATCATTCTGAAAATTATTGGCAATGTTATTTAACAAAACGAGGCCATTGGTAATAGATATTTTGTAAAAACTAATTTAAGGTTCAAAAAAACATTTTACCAGGCATTATTTAGGCAATTACGGATCGATTTGGAGTTTTAGTAAAAGCTCTGTTCGACGATTTGAAAACAGGAGACTCGAATTATAGCCACATACCCAGCGCTCCTTTCCAGAGGGCTCTATGTCCTTCTTCTCGTGGTATTTTCTTCGCAGTGTTCCATATTCCCGAATAGGTGGATTGCCCTTTTCGTGGTACAACTTGCAATCGGGTTTTAATGACGTCGACCGGCGTAACTAGGCCTGCCGCAGGTACGCCAGAAATCACACCAGCCAATAGCAGTGTTAACGGGTGGTTGTAACCATTCGCGTCAGCTAGCTTCGCTTTCGTATGGGCATACGTCGTAAAGTAGATAGCGCTGAATGAAGCATCGCGTAACGTGCAAGCCCTTGCTCCTTTATACAACCCTAATAGACCCAATTCTTTAACGACAGTCCAAGCTCGAAGCTTTTTACCACCTGCTAATTCTCCAGCAACTTGTAACCGAATTTTCACGATTTCTAATGGGTTGGTGAATATTACTTGCGCACATCCTGCCTGTAAATTTGTATTTGTTCTTTTTTAATTTAGTGGATATTAGTTGAAACAAAGCAAAGTAGTCAATATAGCATTAAAACAAGCATAGATCAAGCATCAATGCCTTTAGCTCGCCGTATTATATATTTAATGGATGTTTTAATTTTTTAATTTATATAGAAAAAAATTATAACCAAGTACTGCTGTCCTGTTAAACAACTCTCTTACAGAAATGGTTCCTATATGAAATTATTTTGAGAAACTATTCTGTTGCGAATTTAATTTCTTATTGTAATTACATAAAAAATTGAACACGAGAATTAAACGGAAATACACATTGTGACCATCCCTAAATCGTTTCTGACTATTTTCTAGCTGATATCTGTGTGTGTGTGTGTGTGTCTGTGATCACTTTACACAAAAACTAATGATATAATTATAAAACCTTAATCTTAAGACCTGTATAGGATCCGGAAGCAATACCTCGTAGTCTTGTAAACAATATCTTAACTAGAAGCAGTGAGTATAATTGTATAACTCACTACCAAAGGTAATCGTTTACTCTTGCTATTTTTGTAATATTTCGAAAACGGTATGAGTCACAGAAAAACTATTCTTATAAATGTTAAAGATATTAAAATTTCTAGTAACTTTTGTTAACAAAGTTTTTCCGAAAAATGTACCATTTACTGAAATTTGCTATTTAAAATAGACATATTACATATACGTTTTCTTAGTTACAATACATATTGACATTGTTTTAATGCAATCCTAGAATCAATTTAAAAGGAAATAAAGCAATATTATATATAGATAATAACAGTATAAGAAAGTCGAGTGAAGATCACTTAAGTTTTTTTTTTTTTTAGAACAACTGTTTTAAGACCATCTAATATAATATTATTGTTTTTAAAATAAATAATTTGACGTACCTTTTCATTTCCAAAAAATTAGGGACAAATGTAGAATTTAATCTATTTTAGTATAACTGTAAAACAGAAGCATTAGTTAAAATTTTAGTGAAACAAAAACAAATATTACTCCATGTAAAATTCTTAAAATAAATATAAAAACACAATATATTTGAATAAAACTGTAATTGTACTTACACATGCTCCAGAAATGATCTCTCCATAAATTGGAATCTTTCCATTTTTATCCGTAAATTTATCTCTTACCAAATCATTTACCTAAACACAAACAACTAAATATATAAATCCAGAAAAAAATCAATCTGATTTTAGTAGTACCGTTAATTTAATAGCTTTTTCCGGAGCCACTCCCATCATTTGGGGTAATAACCCCCTATACAAGCCAAGGACCCCCTCATAGCGTAGAACTTTAGTAAAGCAATCCCAACTATTATTGTACATCAACTCACCGACCATGGAACCAGTTCGTTGGTTTTGCATTCGAGTTTTCACCAAATCTATGGGATAAACTGTTGCTGCACCAATAGCTACACAAGGAAAAAGTATTTAAATCTTTTCAGTTTTAGTGTTGGGTGCATCATACTTCCGGCTATTGCGCCTAATGTAAATCTGTAAGCACTTTCTAATATATGAATTAGAACGTTTCTTTCTTCGGGACTCTAAATAAACACGTATTCAAATTTCATTTTCAATACATTTTTATTATTGTAATTACTTACATTTACTGCATGGATTTCTGCTAATCGTCTTGTGATTTCTATGAAATATGGTTCAGGAGCGATAACATTCAGATGATCATATACAATTTTCCTAAAAGAAATTATTGTACAACAAAAATATAATATTTTTAAAATCATAAGTTTATATAAAAATGTATCTAACTAATACACTTTATCTCAAAAGTAGTAAATATCAAAAAAGCTCACAACGTATATTTCCCTAATTCAAAATTTTGCATGAGTACAATACATTTAATTGAATGAATGTGTAGAACGCTATGTTTATATGTTTGTACGGATTAACCTAGTTTAAGGATAATCTACCTACAGTATATGAAAGATTGAAATATTATATTTAACGCAGATAAAACTCTAAATTAAATAAAGATACCATGTAGTCAGGAAATTAAACCATAATTTCAAATGTTATAGAGGTCATGAAAGAGATATATATATATATATATATATATATATATATATATATATATATATATATATATATATATATATATATATATATATATATATATTAAATTTTGACTTATAAGTACTCATTGTCAGTTAATATGCATTGTTTTATAGTGCCAGTTAAAATTAGCGCGAAATATTAAGCAAATCCTTAATCGTGTTAAATGCTGGCAGAAAATGATAATACGTTCACACAAGCGCACTAACAATATTTACCCGCTTCGATGCAGAGAGTCACATAATTGGTACAAAATATCCACTTCTAACGGCGTTATTTGCGACATACACTGCGCCGAATGCATGAAATCGTCTTTCAGTACTTCTTGGTGTCGATGCCCATTCGTTGCATTCAGATAAATACGTTTTATTAATTCCATATTGTTGAGCAAAGAATTAAATGCAATAAAATATGGGAAACTAACACGACGTACCCCTTCATTCCCACTTGCTGTCTGAAATTTACTAGGATAATGTTAATACATATACCAAATATAACATATTATAATTTTTTATAGTTTCTCGGGAAAGATAATATTTTATTTTTGTAAAGGATATTACAACTGGAAGTGCTTGTTTACTCGTGCACATCTCGAAAAGGTCACAAGTTAGAGAAAAGTGAATCAAATAAAAGTTTAAGATATTAATATTTCTAGCAACTTTTGTTACGAAAATATTCAATTTACTAAAAGGTCGCCTTTTAAATAGGCAAGTTCCCTATTGTTTAGTATTGATAAGTTCTTTTTAACTAACCTCAATCAAATGTAATTCAACTGCCTTCGTTAGTAAATGACTTTTGATGCTAATCATAATATCCTGAAAATCCAACAAAGATATAAATCCCGTACCCTCCACATCAAATCTACGAAATGCTTCAACAGCATATTCTTCATGAAAGTCATGCAAAAATTGGCTAAATTCGGCAAAGTTTATTTTTCGTTCTTTATTTTTGCCGAAATACAAATCAACAAATCCACTTTCCATATTAAATGGAATATGTTTGTGAAGTACTGTTTTCATCATTACTTCTACGAATTCATCTAAAAGTATACAAAAAAGTTTATTACGCCTAAATACATTCTCACAATTCAAATTCACAAATAATATAAATTAAACTTAGGAAATGCTTCTATTATAGTATTCACTTATCACACACAATATATTTATTTTAGTATTTAATAATTAGTTTGATGTTATGAATGTAGCATTTATTTTTTATTTACAAGTGCCGCAACTGTAAAAATGGGCCTAGCCATGCCACTGGTAGTAAACAAAGCGTTCTACTCACACATTCATACATTCACATATATATTATACGATTTTAAATTGTACCAAAAGAAACTTCTCCATTTCCGTTCGTGTCGAATAATTGAAAAGCAGTTTTATATAAAGCATCAGGAACACATAGTAGACCCTCAAAAGCTTGAAATTCAGAAAATGATATTTGACCATTCTTTCTTTCGTTAACGATTCCAGCTAGTAGCCTTAATGATTCTCTATTACAATTATTTCCAGGAAACAATTTGAGAAATCTACAGATAAAGTCTTCTGGACTCATGTATTTTCCTCCATCCTTTTCTATCGATGCGTACTTGTTGAAAATTTCAAGAAGTCTATCTGGATTCGCTCTCTGGATACAAATTAAAATGTATTACAAAATATTCTTTAAACGCCTGTCTACTCAATAAAAATTAGCTCATATATTCATTTATTGATTTGTTTCATATAAAACGCATAGGTACAGGGTTCCAATGGCTTCAGCTCGTCGTATATTTTATTTGATGTATTTTTTATTTATATAAAAAACACTATTATAACTACTGATGATTTTAAGGAAAAAACCTTATTGATTATCACTTTTGAAAAGTATGAAACAAACAATAATGAAAATGCAATTGTTATTAAGTGATTGACAAACTTGGAACCCAAATATAATTGTTGCAATCATGCAAACACTCTACTAGACGAATTTACTCAAATATATATTTCAAAATTATTATGCTTAATCTATTTTTGTTGGTCTTTCAATTCATAATCTGAATAAAGGTAATGGATATAATTATAAATAATATTAATGTATATTTAGAATTTTAAAGTGATTATTTTGAATAATGCAGTGTATTAAGGAGGGATCTGCGTCGAGAACTTCTTGGGCATTGAAATTATATGTATATCGATAGAGCTTCAGAGGAGTTGCGTCCACCAAGTTAGTCTAACGAGCGAGCGAATTTATACATGTTTATACAAAATTAATAAATTTGCAGTTATGTCAATAAAAAAAAACTTTATGTCATATGTACATAAGTTAAAATTAGTTATCCTATTGGCTAAATAATCATCTGCTTATGTACAATTTGTCCGGTTATACAATATAATATTCATAAAACAACAATAGTTCTTTAAGTACACACATGTACCTAGGTATACTAACCTCAAAAAATAAATATGTTGGTGGTACCGACATTTTTAAATCACTAAAAAAAAAATTTAAATCCAAACTTGATGAAAGATTTTTGTTAAATTTTTTCACAGTAGCATTGTCACTTATGGGATATTTACAAAAAAATTGTTGCTTGTCAGTCAATAATATTAAAAAATAAATAGAAATATGTGACGTAAAATGTCGGCCCAATAAAGAAATAACCGATTTTTACTTGTTGTATACACGGGTGTTGATAAAATGACCGCGAGAATAAAGTCGTGAAACTCAAAGGACATGACCCAATTGTAAAAATAACTTATAACAGTGCGTACGGAATAAATACAAATACTACAGCATCTGAAAAACAGGAGAATTCTATTTCTATCCACTAGCGACTACGATAGCCTAGAAAACATTAATGAAACATTCGCAACAACACATTGACAAACTTTGTAATTAGTATAATTGCACGTATATAATTATTTATTCCGTGGTGTTTTTCCTGTTAATCAATTGACATTGACAGTGATTATGTTTATAGCTTTTATATTTTCAAAGTTATAAATTACTGTCGGATTATCTAATCAGTGTTGGGTTTGAAAGGGAAATATATTAGTTTGGAAACTTTTTCGAACGTTTATAAATATTGAGAAAAATAAATTCGATAAAGTCTTGCCAAGTATTTTGCAAGTTATGAACTTCAGATAACAAAAAAAAATAATTTGGGAGTGCCCTGAACTCGACTTTCTTTTACTTAGTATTGTGTTTTACAACAATATCAATATGTGTATTAACTAGGGAAACGTTAATGTAACTTAGCCATTTACAAAAGCGATTTTTCACTAAAACAAGAAACTAAATTTACTATAAGATTCACTTTTTCTCAAACTCGTGCCGTTTTGGAAAAACTTAAAACATGAAACGAGTAAACAAGCACTTCCGGTTGAAATATCCTTTTCATATCTAAGTTTTAATTTAAAACCAAACTATTTTTTTCTTTTCCAGCTATCAACAAAGGGTTCGAAGACCTGAATACATCTTCGAAATTTATATATGTATATTCATAGGACTCGACCCTCACTCTATAATATATATCGAATTTAATGAGTGATATGGTATCTTCAATTATTCCTGAAAATAATAAATAATTTTCCACATTTAAATAAAAATAATCTTTATTTTTAACCAAAAATTGTTAACAAACTTTCAGCGATAAAAATATCGGAATGCATGAAAATATATTTCAATTTGAACAATACGATTAACAACAACAAAACAGTTATAATATTTGGTATAAATCATAAAAAATCAAACTTTTCAAAACACAATAATAACAAATAAAATAAAAATATTGAATGAAATATTTTAAGAAGTGAATTGGCAAGTGACAGCTCTCTGTTAAAAAACTAACCAATCTGCTGCGTACATTTCTGCAAAATATATGTTTTTATAACAATTTTCTATGTGTATCTCAATTTTTTTTCTTCAAAAATTTATATGTAAATAAGCTTGATAAATGAACTAATTAAAAGAATAAACAACATTCTATTTATGTCTTCTTAGGAACACTAAACTTCGGCAAGCATAAACCGAATTTCGTTTCGATGCCCGTGAAAATCGGTGTCGCCATTTGGAAACCTCCAATGTGGTCCGGATTGGTGGATTTGCTCTCGGATGCTAGACCACCTGATGCCACCTTCAGCTCGGATCCAGACGGTCTCCTGAAAGTAACAAATATAAATGATATTTTCTTTTAGAAATTAAACAAGATTTCTAATATACTGATTTTAATCTAATAATTGCACTGGTTTCATAAAAGCTTACAGATCTGTGTATCAGCACTAATTTTTAGTGCTCAAGCTAACTTAATCTAAAATAGCACAAGTTACAATGGCCTAAACAGAGCTTGATTGCCTAAACCTACAGAATATAATCTTCCAAAAAATCTTTCTATTTTAAATAGATGAATTATTAAAAAAGCGTGCCACAATAAATACGATTGAAGTTAATATCTAAAAAAAAACGCAAAACATAGAAAAATACCTTAATATATCATCCCTGAGTCATCATTTAACACAAATTCAATGTGAGATCCGAACAAACAAAAATTAGTACAACCATTAATTAAAATCTGCAGTATTCTTCACTGAACTTTCTTGTACGTACAATCAAAGATTATATATTGATATGTTGTGACATATTTATATAATTTTATTAGAAAAAAGCTGGAGTGTCCTTGACTTGACTTTCTTAAACTATCATCTATCACTATATTCCTATATTTTGTTTAAAATTATTTGTATTGCTAGAAATTTTAATATCTTTAACTTTTATAAGAACTCATCCTGTTTACGAGATTTTAAAAACTAGTAAGAGTAAACCATTACCATTCCGATTAAGATATTATTTTCAAAAATAAGTTTTCTTCCGGGCCCTATACAGATCTCAAGTTTAAAGTTTTATAATTTTTTGCAGTAAAGCGATAACATACAGACGCACAGTCAAACAGATATACAAAGTCGGACAGACATAAAGTTCTTAATTTTTTCCTTTACCAAAACAAAAACTTAACTTTATTGATCAATAAATCACAATTAATTAGACACACACATCATTTCGAAAGTAGCCAAAAACGATTTAGGGATGGTCAAAACGTGTATTTCCATTAAAATCTTGAAAATATTTGTGATTCCTTATATATATTCGTAAAAGTACAAAATAAAAACTTACGTTCCGCCAAAATCGACGTAGAATAGCCGCTGTAACACCTCGTATGTTAACAAGGTAACACCAAACTGTGGCGATGACCGTAGAACTCTAGCTGTAAAACAAGAAATAAAGAAAAAACATAAATTTAAAATTTATCAATGGAAGCAATTAAGCGAAACAAGAAACAAACCAATTGTGCCTTTCCAAAAGGCTCTGGGTCCCTCTTCCCGCATTATTTTCTGTGTAGCATCTATGACTCCGGTATACGTCGTTTGTCCTTGTCGGGCAACGACTTGCAGTCGTGTCTTGATGACGTCGGCAGGTGTAACTAGCGCTGCGGCGGGCACCCCAGCAATGATACCAGCAAAGAGTAGTGACAACGGGTGATTGTATCCATTCTCGTCGGCTAGTTTTGCTTTCGTGTGAGCATATGTAGGAAAGTATATGGCGCTGAATGGCACGTCGCGTAAAAAGCACGCTCGTGCACCTTTATATAAACCAAATAGGCCTAAATCTTTTACGACAGACCAGGCACGGACCTTACTACCGCCTGCTATCTCGCCAGCAACTTGTAGCCGGATTTTTACGATTTCTAACGGGTTTGTAAATATTACTTGCGAAGCGCCAGCCTATAATGAATTTTATAATCATTTTATACCTACACCAAATAAGAAGCTCGTCTATTTCGAAAAAAAGTGGAAAAACCCAATCCGTTCAATAACAATTAAAAAAATCTAATAATAGATAATAGAACCATAAAAAAAACTTACACATGCGCCTGATATGATTTCGCCGTGCAATGCTATACTTCCGTTTTTGTTAGTAAACTTGTCCCTCATGAGATCGTTTACCTGAAGTACACAAGTTTTAAAGCATTCTAATCTAGATTAAATTAGCGTATTTTACCGTAAGTTTAATGGCTTTTTCGGGTGCTACACCCATAAGTTGAGGAACTAATCCTCTATATAATCCGAACACTCCTTCATGCCGGATCACTTTTTTAAAACAATCAAAACTATTACGATACATCAATTCTCCAATAAACGAACCAGTTCTTTGATTCTGCATTCTCGTTTTCACTAAATCTATCGGATACACTGCTGTTGCTCCAACGGCTACAAACAAAAAATTATAATAACATACTTTCATTACTATCTAATGAGTCTAAGCTCAATCTAAATCTTTTTTAAACATGAAAACAATGTTTACATGAACATGTTGTTTACAACATACCGCCTGCTATTGAACCTAGTGCAAATCTGTAACCACTCTCTAATATTTGAATAAAGAGGCTTCTATCTTCAGGGCTCTAAAATGTAAAAATAATGTTACCAAATAAATGTATAAATATAAACATAACTTATACAGACATCTATCTTTTCATACATTTACAAACAAAAATTTTTGATTCCGTTTCAATAAATTCGTTTTCTTTGCTACAGCTTCAAAGTATAAATCGTCTTAGATAACGCTTCTAAAATTCAAAGTATATTTTTACAAACGAAAATTCTCTTTAGCGATATTATTTATTTTTACAATTGTTAGCAATTTAGTGTATCAAATACATTAATAGTTCGAATACAAAAACAGCCTTGAATAAATGGATAGATGCCCAATGGTAATTAACCAGGGAACGTAGTCCAATTAATATAAAATAAAATCTGTATTAAATTAAATACGATGCATATAAAAATATAAGTTGTAAATTATCGAGCCCTGACAAGTAAGTTGATTTCTTACATTTTGCTATGTTTCGCACACATGCGAATTGTGAAAAATTTTTTAATTGCAAATTGAACATAGAAGAATTTTTCAAGTATCATATTTTGAACTTATTAACCTATAGAATAGAGGGATATGAGAAGAATATTTGATTCCTTCTTTTAATCTTTCAGTACTGGCACACTCTCGAGTAAAGCAACTGACTATTATTACATATTTTTTTGCTTTATATCATACTAGAATAGTCGAAGAAAACAAATTAATGCATCAATGTTAAGTTTTTTTCCATATTTTTAAACAAAAAAATGTATCACAAGTGTCTGTGAGACCAAGTGCTGAAAGGTTAAATAAACGGCTGAATATAAAAATTGAAAAAGATTTCGCAAATTGAACAAATTTTATGAATACGGTTCAAAATAAAAATGAGAATGTAGTTAAAACGAGAACTTACAGATACGGCATGAATTTCTGCTAATCGTTTGGTGATTTGTTTAATATATTGTTCTGGTGCAATGGCATTTAGGTCATTATACACAATACGACTAAAAAAGAAGAAAACAAGAAACTTGAATCAATACTGAATACAAACATGTTTATTAATATCATGTATCGAAGACCAACCCATATGATAAATCTTCTAATTCTAACATTCTGTCCAAGCAGCCAGAACAAGCATGTTATGTTACTGTTTTATTATTTTTAAGAATAAATTGCCAAATTCCTATAAAAAGAACTCATGAATATAATTACCCTGTTTGACGTAAAACGTCGCATAACTGAAATAAAATATCCACCTCCAGCGGTGTGATCTGTGACATGATTTGTGCAGAATGCATGAACTCTTCTTTCGTCACCTCCTGTGTCCTGTGGCCATTTGTTACGTTTAGATAGATGCGCTTGATTAGTTCCATGTTGTTCAGCAGCGAGTTAAATGCCACAAAATATGGAAAACTTACACGCCGACCACTTTGATTTCCACTAGCAGTCTGCAATCATCATTTACATACATAACAAATATTCGTGCTTGTGTACATGGAAATACATTTGAATTATCACTATAGAATATTTGTTGCAAATGGCCGGCTTGGTGTATTGGTTAGTAATCTAACGTTACGGGTATCTTCTCAATGCTGGCCTCTACTATTTTCAAGTAATAATAATAATAATAATAATAATATTGGTACATAATCGTGCTGAAAAAGTCAATTCACCACCAAACTGTTATATCCCAGGATAAAGTTATATCACTATACCAAAATAATTCGTTTATAATGTTGTGGCATTTTGGAATTCAAATAGTTGAATGTTGGGATGAATTATATATATATATATATATATATATATATATATATATATATATATATATATATATATATATATATATATATTTAATGAATATTTAGTTTCCTCAATTCCTTACTTCTATAAGATGGGATTCCACTTCTTTGGTAAGCAAATGACTTTTAATACTAATCATAATATCTTGAAAATCCAATATGGATATAAATCCGGAGCCTTCTTTATCAAATCTGCGAAATGCTTCAATCGCATATTCTTCATGGAAATCGTGCAGAAATTGACTAAATTCTGAATAATTTATACTTCGTTTTTTATTCCTTCCGAAATATAACTGAAGAAATCCTCCTTCCATGTTGAACGGTATCCTTCGGTGAAGCACCGTTTTTTTCATAACCTCCATGAATTCCTCTACAATTGCAACATAAAATCATTTCTTATTGGTTAATTTAGAACATTCAATAGCTTCGCCATATTGACTTATTAAATTTGCTTCTTTACAAATTTCAAGCTGTGTAACATATACGAGTACCTCCGGGCATCTTGTGATGTTATTCTAAAATAATAAAATGTAGCATTTCTGATTACCGAAAGATATAACTCCATTTCCGTTAGTGTCAAAGAGTTGAAACGCTGTTTTGTACAAGGCATCAGGGAAACAAAGTAATCCTTCAAAGGCTTGGAACTCTGCATACGATATAAGGCCATCTTTACTAGTATTTACAATACCGGCAAGTAAACGTACGGATTCCTTATTATAATCTTCGCCAGGAAATAATCCTAAATATCCACGGATAAAGTCTTCTGGCGTCATGAAACGCTCTCCATCTTCTTCCTTTGTTGCGTATTTATTGAATACATCGTGCAAATTATCAGGATTTGCCCTTTTTACGTAACCTCCACCCTGCAACAATTGAAACTCGTATAAAAATTGTTCTATGGACAGAAATATAGTTTGTGTACTATGAGGGCGTCGTTTGTATCAAATCAATTATTTTTATTATGAAACATATTACAAAAATATTAAAAAATACTTTTTATTATACATTAATTAGTTTAAAATTTAAAAATGTTTTTGTATTTGTAAAGATATTTTATTTAAAAAAAATATATTATAAATTAATTAGGTATTATTATTATGCATACTACGACCTTTAATAAAAATGTAATAACATATTTTTCTGGAAGTATAAAATTTAATAATATCTATAATTAATCATTATAATATATTGCGGTAAAAACAAATATAAATCATTTTTTATTTTTCAGTACATGATTTGGTGAAATTATTAATGCTTTGCAAAACAATAA
Source organism: Leistus spinibarbis (assembly GCA_933228885.1). Classification (NCBI taxonomy): domain Eukaryota; kingdom Metazoa; phylum Arthropoda; class Insecta; order Coleoptera; family Carabidae; genus Leistus; species Leistus spinibarbis. Next base: position 7,224,884 of record OW121796.1, on the reverse strand, counting down.
CTAATAACTATTTATAAGTAATTGGCGCCGGTTAGGTTTTCTTTCAACCAAGAAAATATATTATTACGTAATACTTAATTATGATGAATAATTAATTAAAAAGTTCAAACAAATAATTTTGTTCCTTTTTATTTCTAATTAGTTTTCACAAATTTTGCATTGCATGCCTGGTACTGGTTTGCTATTTCATAATCGTAAAATAGCGATCAAATATATATTAACCTTCACCATGGCAAAGATATTTCTTGATAACTTGGAACGTTGTATATTATATTATGCTAAATATGCATGCTAATAAAATAATTTAAATATTTCTGAGTCATAAATAACATAAATTTGTTTGTATACTTATTTTCCGTTAAACTAATATCGTACCACTGCAATATGATAAAATGAAAAATAATTTCTAAAATTGATTTCTATTGAAAGAAAACTGATTAGTTACAAAATGACGTCTCTGTGTGTGTGTGTGAACACCCTACAGCCAATAGTATATAAAAATACGATGTTTTGAATTTACGATTTTTATATCTTATATTAGAAAAGAATATTTCAACCGGAAGTGCTTGGTTACTCGTGTTATTTTTTTAATATCTCGAGAAGGACACGAGTTAGAGAAAAAGTGAATCTTATAAAAGTTAAAGATATTAACATTTGTAGCAACTTTTGTTTAAAATTTTTTTTCGAAATATATACTATTTAGTGTAAAAACGCTTTTGAAAATAGCCAAGTTATATTTACGTTTCCCTAGTTAGCACATATATTGATATTGTTTTATGACAATAGTATAATAAATTTAAAACACAATAAAGCTATATTACATATATAGTGAATTGAATATTATGTATATAAATCTGTTATCTGAGGCACTGGGCACTGGACAATATTTTTTACAATAGTTCGTTATACAAGGGGCACAGAGAGGTAGCGCGGGACCCCTCATAATTACAAAGTTAGCCTTTGCCTTCAGACAAAATGACAAGAGTTTCGTAAATAATGACACGCTAGCCACAAAAATACTAGCCATTCCAAAACTATTTCATCATTATCTAAAGTTGTGTGCGTGCATAACTGTCGTCACTCGAAAAAACACATTGTACAAACATGTTTTTATTTCAAAAACCCAGATTATTACAATTTTTAATTAAAATAATCAGTATTAACCTCTTCAAGAGTGATAACATTACTGTAAACTCGGGTCAGCCACCAACATATAGCCGGTTATACAATATGATCAGTGATAACGAAATGAAATAATTACATTTTATCTGACTTGCATCGTTCTATCCAAATAAAACATAAATACATGTAATAAGCACGCTTTTGTTACGTGCCAAACTGGCCAAAAGAACGAAATAAATTCTATTTGAAAATACAATAACAATAAATGCGATGAAAGTTATAAACTAGTAATTTCCTTTCAAAGGGAGAATAATCTCAACGTAAATGAATTGTCAGGGTCTAGAACGCCCATTTCTAGGTCAGTTCAATATAGATCAACTAGAATCGGATCAGGGCACCTAATGTACCCCCAGTAAATAATTTCTCTTACGTGACATCCGTGAGAGGTCACTGGGACATAACATAAATATGTTACGTATTTGCTACATCGCTGGAATGTCAATGCAACAAAATGTTTACTAAGTCATCGAATAAAACTTCCCTCTAACTCACTTAGAAAACATTCATACAAATCAAAATTAATAGTGTTAATTTAAATTAACACGAAATAGTGTTAAATTACTAAGACGAAATTATAAATATAAAATACACACTTGAAAACAGTTAGATAAAAATATGACCGCCCTGTGCACAATTTCAATCTATATATTAGTGTAAAATATATACAAAAGAAACCGTGTTAATTTTTAGCCGAATTTATAATAGTAGTACCTACAGGGCTTCCACAGCAATTTTGTATACACAAAAGTGAAATAGTGTAGTTTTTAAAGGTGAAATAAGTGACTGAAAAAAGATTAAAAAAGTGAATAAAATATTCATTTTGTAGACGCCATTTTGTTTTTAGACCGATTTTAATGCCAGATTCGTAATCTGCGATCCCAAAAACCTTGCGTTATCAAATTTCAGGCAATTGATTAAATAAATAAAAGAGTTATACATATATTAATTAAGAGTGTATTAAAAAAAGCTAGAGTGGCCTGCATTAGACTTTCTATTTCGTAGTTCTTACTAGAAAAAATCAAAATATTGACAGGCAAAAATCATAATATGATTGATTAAACTATATGCAAATACATGGCAACATAAATAAGATATTTAAGATTTCCCGTAGCAGTTTTCTCGAAACTGGTACATTTTTTGAAGAAATATTTAAAACAAAAATTGTGTGAAATATTAATATGTATCATTATGAATATAACTAATTTTGCCATAAGTGCAGCCGTTCTAGTGATATTGAAAATATAACAAAAAATGCATAGAGTAAACATGCACTTCCGGTTCTAGAGCGTTCACAGACAGATTTCAACGACGTCATTCCGAAAACAGTCACATTCGATTCAGGGAAGGTCAAAACGTGTATATCCGTTGAAATCTCGAGTTCAAAAATTTTCATGATTACAAGACTTACTTATTACTTTGTAAAAGAAAGCAGAAACACATATTTGCCAATTGACAATTGAAAAAATAAAAAACCCACCTTCTTACCTATGGGGAACTTTTCTATAAACATTTGCCGAAAAAAAAATGTTAAAAATGGGTTTTGAGACATGAATATAATGAATAAAATTTTAAAATAGTGACTATAAGTGATCGCTTTCGGAAATAGTGGAAATAGTGATTGCGTGGAAGCCCTGTACCTACGCCACTGGAAAGGGTTACATGAAAATATTAGCGACCTGTCTCTTGTGCATAATACAACTTATATTAGTGTTAAATTAAATAAATACAAAAAAAAATTACACAAAATCGTGAACACACAAATTCAGTAATTAGTTTCTGTTTCTTAAATTAGATACAGAGTGCGGTGTAAATTTCATGTAAACCATTTCAAGTAGTGTGTCTATATAAAAATACCTAAAAATATATCAGCAAATATATGTTTAATGTAAATTAACTTACCCACCTCTTGACATGATGCCTTGTTAAAAAACAATCTACGTATTTTATCCGCATTCATAATTGCCACAATCAATACAAAAAAAGTTCACAAATGTTTATAAAAAACACAAGTGCACAGTACACCAGAGGCAAAAGCACGTTTAAATTTGATTAAAGTAAGGCAACTGTAATAGGAACTAAAACATATGGAGCCATGCTACACTGGTAAATAACGAATAAACTGCGGATACTCGACGACTGTCGACGACTCAAATCAACTCAAATTGTTATCGCAAAGGCAACGTCGAATGCGGCACATTTGGTTTGTTCAACGAAGAACTATTCCATTCGGAACGGTTCTCGTGTATTTACGTTGCACCCAATCTAAAGGTGTATTTACATGTGTTTACATGCGCCTGGAAAAGATCCTGCCATATCAAAATCATGATTTATTTATTGTTCACAGCGAATCATTTAGTAATTAGGCTTAGAAATTACAAATAATAATCTAGTTTGTATTATGATAAAGGATTGTTCACAGCGAAATAATTAGTAATTAAACTTAGATAATTACAAATAATAATCTAGTTTGTATTATGGCAAGCAATGTTAACATTCCAAGCAACACAATTAATGATAAATTTTGTTGCTGTGAACGTTAACCTTGTATGTCATACAACAAACTGAAATTATTAAGCTTAATTACTAATTCCTTAAGGATTATTCACAGCTAAAGAATTAGTAATTAAACTTAGAAAATTACAAATAATAATCTAGTTTGTATTATGGCAAGCAATGTTAACATTCCAAGCAACACAATTTATGATAATTTTGTTGCTGTGAACGTAAACCTTGTATGTCATACAACAAACTGGCATTATTACTTATAATTTCTAAGCTTAATTACTAATTCTTTAGCTGTGAACAATCCTTAACTGATGCTATATAGGCCGGCATTCTCTTGTGTTAAGGATTGTTCACAGCGAATCATTTAGTAATTAGGCTTAGAAAATTGCAAATAATAATCTAGTTTGTATTATGACAAGCAATGTTAACATTCCAAGCAACACAATTTATCATAAATTGTGTTGCTTGGAATGTTAACATTGCTTGTCATAATACAAACTAGATTATTATTTGTAATTTTCTAAGCCTAATTACTAAATGATTCGCTGTGAACAATCCTTTACGCCAAAAATAGTTTAAAATTTATTAGTTAATTTTTTCTATTGGGCCAAAATAATATTTTAAATCGATGATTTTAGTTCATAATATAATTAAAAACAAATATAAAAGAAGCTGGAGTGGCCTTCACTCAATTTTTTTTTTTGTAATTGTACTATTTATAAACTTTATTTTTCTTAACTTCAACCTACAACCAGTGGCGTACCTAGGGCGTTTGCCACCTTGGGCGGTCCCCAATTAGTCAATTTTTATATTCCGAAAAATATGTGCCACCCGGGGCGACTTTTTATTGAAACAGTAGGAGGAATAAACAATCATGATAATTTGCAAAAAAGGTCCGAATTGTTACTCAAAATAATAATTTAACATGATTAATATATCTTCCGTGAGAAATAATATCAATGACTATCCTATAATTATCTACTTAACAATACCATTGTTATTCTTTAACTATGTGAAAATAATATATGTTTCACTTATCATATCGGCGCCAATGAAAACAGTAAATAAATGACTGTTTACACGTGACTTAGATGTTACGAAATTCTTTAAGTTCCACGTCGCCGCTCTACCGCATTACAGTATAGTGGCAACTTGCCTTTAACTGGTTGTGCGTAGCTTTTTATATTGACATTTCATAATAAAAACAAATGTGTTTTAAAATATAGTATCACTTATTGTTTAACAAATGGCAAGTGAACCGGGAAACAATGACGTACACCAGGTATGTATTTAATTTAGTAATTGAATCTTGAACATAACCCCAATTTCGCTGTAATTGGGTTAGTTGATTATAGTGGTTGAAATATTATAAAAACAGTTACATATATTTTTAATACTGATATTAATGCAGGAAATGTTGTTTTCTAGTTTTACGTAACGCTTATTTTGTGTGTGTGTGTGTGTGTGTATATGTCTCATAACCTCATTCTTTCGTGGAAACCATTTGTATTATTTTGTTAGGTGGGGAATATGAATCATTGCTGTTTTGGTTTCGTAGTAAAAGTTTAAAGGAAACTTGAAATGTCAAATGACAGATCAGAAACAAAAACAGTAATGGTGCATATATACATGACACCTAGTAATAAAATAACCCCATTATCTACTTGCAATATCCTAAACATTACCCTAAAAATACAAGGGGAGCATGATGTCATAATTTCTTGGCGTAAATAAAATTCATTTCTTAAAAACTAAAAAAAAAAAAAAAATTAAGGCCAACAAGATTTTTACTTTCTTTTACAGAGTAATAAGTAAGTATTGTAGTCATGAAAAATTTCGAACTCGAGATTTCAACGGATATACACGTTTTGACCTTTTCTGAATCGAATGTGACTATTTTCGGAATGACGTCTGTCTGTCTGTGTGTGTGTGTGTGTGTGTATGTGAACGCTCTAGGGCCAAAACTGTCGAATGAAAAATTATGAAACTTCAAACTTAACACTTGTATATGCTCTAGATGTGCACCTCCTATTTTTGAAATGAATATTCAAACCGGAAGTGCATGTTTACTCTATGCATTTTTTGTTCTATCTCCAATATCACTAGAACGGCTACACTTACGACAAATATAGTTATATTCATAATGAAAGATATTAATATTTTGCACAACTTTTGTTTGAAACAATTCTTCAAAAAATGTACCAGTTGCTAGAAAAATGCTACGAAACATTATAAATATCTTGTTTACGTTGCCATGGATTCGCATGTAGCTTATAAAATCGGATCATCTGCTTTTTTGCCAGGAAAACAAAAGACTCTATTAGATAAATGACATTTCAGAATATTTCTGTAGAGTATTGGTTAGTTTGACAGCAGGTTTTGGATATATATATATATATATATATATATATATATATATATATATATATATATATATATATATATATCTATATCTAGTAAAATCTGCGTAAATGAAAGTTGAGTGTAGGCCACTCCAGATATTTTCATATTGTAAACCTAAAGCCCGAAAAAAATGATTGAATATTATAATTTTGAATTTTAAAATTGCACTAAATTTTTTTTTATCAATATAATCTACAAAAAATTGTTAACCAAAACGCATATGTTACCTAAAGGCGAGCTCTACGCATTGGTGCGTTTTACGCGTACCAAATCTTGTTGCTAAGAAAAATGTATGATCTGAGCATGTTACAGACACACAATTAAACATTATAAATGTCTTATACTATTGTACGACGAGATAAAAACTTGAGCAATGTTTAGTGCATTGGTTTTAGTTTAAATGTTATCTTGATGTGTGATTTGATAAAATTTAGCATTTATTTACTTAAGTTTATTATGTTTAGGATAGACTCGTTAATCATTTGGAGATCTGTGTTTCTGAAGCTGAAAAAAGAGCAAATGGCTCACTCAACATACGAGATTATTATACGGTTTACCTAATTGAAACTAAGTATGTCAATTTGAGTTATCACCTTTTCTTGTGAAAATTTAATTATCAATCATAGAAAAATCATAAAAACAGAATACTTGTGTCAATCAATACTTGTTTAAATTAGTGTTACTTTTATATAATGTCAAATATTTATCCTGTTGGATTACGGTAATGTTAATGGCGAAAGGTGATTCAAAGTATGCGGTAAAGATTTATTTCTATTTACTTCTAGAGTCACGGATCCCGAATGGGATGTGACACTGTCGAAACTTAGCACGGTTTGGCGCCGATATACCGAGTTTGAGCAGTTGCGAGCGTATTTGGAAGCGACATATCCATTTATTGTTCTGCCACCGTTGCCTGAAAAACGGGTACTGTATGGCTGGCAGAAAGTCTCCACTGATACCTTTGATCCGGATTTCGTTGATCGTAGACGAGCTGGATTGGAGAATTTCTTATTGCGAGTTGCATCGCATGGCACATTGTGTCATGATAAACATTTTATTGAGTTTTTGCAACAGGAAGACAGCTGGAAAGATAGTATTAAAACTAATGGTGAGTCTTAAAACGTATTTACTTTTTTTTACGAAGTAATAAGTAAGTCTTGTAATCATGACAAATTTCGAACTCGATTTCAATTGTTTTCTGTCCGTGAATAAATTCGAAAAATATGTATTTACGAGTATATTTTTTTACTTTCTTATAAGTTATGTAATAAACATATAACGGAAATATTCGTTCTGAGAGCGTTTGCACTAGTTTTGAATATTTTCTTAATGCCGTTTATGTGTAAGTGTGAACGCTCGACAACCAATACTGTTTAATATAAAACTGTGATGTTTTGAATTTAAAATTTGTATATCCCGGGACAAAACTTCGTATTTAAACCGGAAGTACTTATTTACTTGTGTTTTTATTGAATATCTCGAAAACGACACGAATTAGAAAAATACAACGGATATACATGTTTTGACCTTCCGTGAGTCGATTGTGACTATTTTCGTAGTGACGTCTGTGTGTGTGAACGCTCTAGAGCCGAAACTGTCGAACGAAAAATTATGAAACTTCAAACTTAAGACTTGTATATGCCCTAATAGTGCACCTCCAATTTTTGAAAAGAATATTCAAACCAGAAGTGTATGTTTACCCTATACATTTTTTGTTCTATCTCCAATATCACTAGAACGGCAAAAATAGTTATGTTCATAATGAAAGATATTAATATTTCGCACAACTTTTGGTTGAAAAGTTTCTTCAAAAATTGTACCAGTTGCGAGAAAAATGCTACGAAACATTATAAATATCTTGTTTACGTTGCCATGGATTCGCATGTAGCTTATAAAATCGGATCATCTGCTATTTTGACAGTATAACAAAATAGACTCAATTATATAAATGACATTTCAGGTTCAAATATTCATATTTCGCACATATTTTGTTTGAAAAGTTTCATCAAAAAATGTACCAGTTACGAGAAAACTACTACGGAGAAACTTAAATTTATTGTTTATGTTACCACAGTTATGCATTATTATTTAATAACTCGAATGAACTATGCCTGATCATATTTTGACAGAGAAACAGAATAGACTAAAATAGTTTGATATTTGTCAGTTTGACATCGGTTATAATAAAGCTACAATACCTATCATATATGAAAGTCGTGAAATAAAGTTTTATTTTAGGGTATTTTCAAATAGCTGAAAACAAACTAAAGTCCCTCAGTGTAGCTGTGCGGTTAAAGAAACCCGACCCAAATGTCGAAAAAATAAAAACTTATAGCAATAACTTATACACAAATATAAACAAATTGCTGAAAACAAGAGCACGTGTAGTCGAACACCAGTACAATATTTACCGGTTGCACGGCAGTTACGGCCGTGTGTTTAGCGAATGGAGTGTCATCGAAACGGATATGGGTGATGAGCTGCAGAAGTCAGGCCATTACCTAGATTCGCTAGCATCCAGCATTGACGCTGCTCTCGAAGATGAGGAACTGTACGCAGATCAGTTCAAAGAATATTTATTTTATGCGTGTGCTTTGCAAAATGTCTGCAAACGACAGGAGATTTTGCAGTTACAACTTGAACACGCCGAGGATAATGTGTTGAATAAAAACGCTGAGAAGTCGAAGGCTCAACAAGGCCGAGCGAGTATCATATCGAGGTTTTTTGGCGCTGTTGATACTGATGAAGTTAGGGAGCTAAAAGTTAGTTTGCTTGACCAACGGATACTTGAAGAGGAACATACGGTTAAACATGCTAAAGAGGAAGTCGTGTAAGTAGTTTTCCATTTAGAATTCATATTATTCTGTATTATAACATAACTAGGGTCACCCGTGGCCACCATGTGCCCATATGGTATACAGAACATAGGTCTTTCTTCAGTTTGTATCGTGATAATTAGTTATATGTTATAATAAAATGGATTGTGCAATAAAAAATAAAATTGCCAACCAATCATGTTTCTAAATATGTTTGAATTATCTCTTCAAGATTTTATTTCTTTAATAATCAGAATTATAAATTTACTTACTTGCAGTTATTATAATTTGACCAACTATAGAATCTTACCGCAACTCATATTTTCAAAAATCACTGCTTTTTGGCCATTTTGAAGTGAAAATATTAACTATGAATTAAAATAAATGGACGGAAACACGTATTTGCTAATAATATATGCTAATTAGGCAATAATATCTACTTATTTCATATTAAATACTTAAAAATTGAATAATAACATGTTACTCCCTTTAAACTTAAGATTTACAATTCAAACAATGTTTCCGTAACTCGTACGTCACTAATTCACATTGAAATATTGTTTTTGACGCTCATGTGGTAGCATTTTTATTTATATTTCTTCGTTGGTCGGTCATTCAAATTAGAATAAATAAAACTTAATTTGATTAACTAACATTGACATACAATACAATATCAATATAATATAGCAGATGCCACAACACACTAAATACACTTCAAATCATCAAATTAATTGAAGATTTATCACAAAAACATTTTTGACATTTCATTCTGACGTTTGTTTCGTTTTTGTCTATTTCAAAGCAGACTGAACTTCAGAAGAGTAGTGATTGTTTTATTTCAGTATAAGCTATTTGATTATTTTTTATAACATTATTAGCAGTTGCCATGGCACAGTGGTTAAGAGCGAGTTAAGAGTCTTGTCTTTCACCCTGGAGGTCGTGAGTTCGATCCTCGTCTATGCCAATTTGTATTTTAAAAAAAAGCGTTCTATACACACTTACATACTCACATACATACATACAAACATTTCTGGGTAATTATATTAATGGTAGTTCTTCGTACTTCTTTCTATTACGCATATTTGATTATATATATATATATATATAAGAAAAGTATATTAACACGAATGTAGTATTATTTTAATTATACACCAGCCATTATGCCAAGATGACCCCCATTTGCCGTCGATATAGTCCGCGTAAACAAATTTATTGTGAGAATTTAATCGTGAAATTGCCGCGGGAATATATAGTTAACTAATTTTTAGTTTCCTATCAAACAACCATCTTTCTTTAAGTAAAATATAAACAATCGAAACTTTAGATAGTATGTTTCAGCATATAATTATTTACAGGGAATTTACTTCTAATGCTTTGGTAGACATAAATAGATTTCAAGAACAGAAAGTTGCTGATTTGAAAGAAACATTAGCTGGGTTTTCAGTTTTACAACTGAAAACTGCTAAAAAGGTAAGTCTAAATAATTTTTGTTTTTTTTCTAGATTTTCATTTAGCTGTTTTACATCCTTAGTAAAAATTTAACTTTGTTTTTTTAGGGTTTGCAAACCTGGAAGAATATAAGAGACTGTTTACAAAGCATTCCATAAACGAATTTGTTTGTAAATGATTATAATTTCAAAAGCAGACAAGTAATTTTAAAATTATTAATAAATGTCACAATGTCGTCTGTATTGCTAATTCTAATCAATTATAAACGTGATTTATATATAAGAATAATTGGAAAGAATCGAATTATGTAAATCTTCACACAACTTAATGGTTTATTCGTATATATATATTCCAGCCTAAACATATTTAAATGTGAAATATAAAAAAATAAAAACAGCTATTTCTAATAATGCACCAATTATAGTCACAAATAAGACATAAATATGTTTTGGTTTTGCTGAACTTGAGATCTCAACTACGGGTATCATAATTGAGATGTAGTTTTTAAACGTCGATTAAGAGTAGCTAAAAATGAGTTCAAGTTTGGGTCAAAATGAAAATATATTTATATATATATCCGATAATAATTGTAGTCAAGCTATAAAATATTTTTTTAACTCAATTAGATGAAATTGTAAAATAAGTATTAAATTACAAAATTTATCATTTCTTTTTTATGCAATACTTAAATTATGCAATAAAAATGCTTAAACTTATAAGGGCACCAATATTACTATTTCGCAAGAAAAACTGCCAATTAACACTGCGTTCGTAATTCTCTTGACGGGAGACTACATTTGGTATTCAAATGTGGGTAACAATTTAATACATAAGATTTTCATGATAAAAAGGTTCTATTGGACTAAATACTTTGCTATGTATGTCATCAAATTATTTGGGAAATCAAGCAATGTATTTTGAAATATTATAGCGTTTAAACTCCAAATTTGAACTTTATAAACATTTATGTCCAAAGGCATTGCTCTAATTTACAATTCCCAAATAATTTGATGACATATATAGCAATTTTTAAACAGTATCTAGTTCAATAGAACCTTATTATCATGAAAATCTTATGTATGTGAAGACCAAATGTAATATTTTCCGCCAAGGGAACTTCGAAACGCAGTCTTAATATATAAATATTGTAATAGCGATAAAAAAACATGTTGCAGGTTTAAATTGCTTTGTTGGTGCCTTTTATTGTAATTAATTATCGCTTAATTTTAATTATTTCAAGGTGCTAAGTATGTTCCATTAGTTTGCAGCAAAATCTCGTAAATATAATTATGCTCATTTAGTATTTCTACTTTATATAAAAAGCGATCGACAATGTTTGAACCTAATTGGTAGTTACTATTATTATCAAAACTATTTGCGATTGAGATGATGGCGCTGATGCAACAAAAACGGTCACCCCAAAAACAGGGCGAATAATGTTTGAATTATGCATCGGTAGATAGCGCGAAATGAATCTCGATCGCGAATATTTCCGAATGTTGGAAATGCCAATTGGTGAATGATTTTATTTTTACTGTGCATGTAAAAATGCCAATATTGTAAAACTACACTATTTAAATGTTTAAAAAGCATCTTTATGTCATTCCAAATACACTTTTAAAATAAGCTATTCAAGTTTAGTTACATCACGGAACATACTGTTAATATTATGTTGACCAATATTATGTACTTTACCTCAATATTTATATAAATGTTGATATCTGTGCAATAACATGTAGAATTTCTACGTCATGCTAATATTTAAAAGAAAGTGTTTACTATTTACAATACTCAATGCTCTTATTCTTATATCGTTTGTACAAATTTTTATTCCATATTCAGGTAATCTTAATTATGAATGTTTCAGATTTTTTATGATAGTTTTATTATTATTTTGAATGTAATTTATTTTAAGAATATATTTATTTGTTTATTTCTGTACAACTAGTCATAAAGGATCATTTTTGTAATATATATATATATTGTTTGAAATAAATATCTTTAAAGCAATTTTCCATTAAAACCGACTAGCAGATATTTTAAAATAACTACGCATCGGGTCTCACAGACCTGGGTTAGTGGGACTCAACGCGTTCACTGCAGGGGACGAAAGGGACCATCCTCTCTGACTTGACGACAAAATATTTTAATTCAATATACATTCGAATATTTACATACAATACATTCTATAATTACAAATTGTAAGGAAAATAGGGTGTAGGAATAAAGATAAAATTTATTTTTTTAAATAAATTTGATTATCTTATATTTCAGGAATGGATATCAACTTGTAATTTCTCATTGTCTAAAATAGTTAATAGGTAAAAAGTTCACGGTTGATTTTTTGAGAAAATTAACTGTCGAATAGAGGATAATCGGTTTCTAACATATGCATACATATACATCGTTTTTGTAACACCACAAGTCGTTTATTGATTAAAGTTAATTCCAGCAATGAAAATAAATATTTTATTTATCAGAAAATACTCCATATGTTTTCACTTAGTTGATGGGATTTGAACATTTGTTTTAGTCTTTCAATATTACTCAACGAGTTATCACTCTACATTTATCTACCTTATAATCGTAAATTAGAAGATTAAAATAATGGATGTCGAATTACCAGCATATAAGAAGAACATTTCTTATTGGTATCTGTGGGTCACTTTCGTGATAGGTTTTTCGTTATGGTTTTGTTTAAAATTAATAAAAGGTCGACAAGCCATGCGTTATAATTTACGAAACACTCAAGATATGCTGGAAAGCATACAAAAAGAATTGGATCGGCGGATACAGGAAGCCCCCAAACCAATCGAAGAAGTAAAGAACAACGTTAATGATCAAGTGGTTGAAAGTGATAAAAAGTGTGACTAATATGTGTATTTGAATAATATATCTTACATTTTGTAATACGAAAGAAATAGTTTCAATCGGATTGTGAATAATATTTTGATAATGATATGATTAATGCTACACAAAATTATTTTTTACATTTATATGCACGTACAGGTAATTAATATTTGTAAAAATGAACTGTAGGTATAAATGTTAAGTATAGCTAGCAACACCATGTTTTAATCGTACCGCTATTGGTACTTTAGATTATTTATTTTTAGCATTAACATTAGAAAACTGCGTTGTAAACTTTATACGAAATAAATTAGTTGAACTTTAATTAACATTGTCAAATAACTTTACCAATAATATAATATGATGTAAACATATAGTGAAAACTTTTTTAGCTCACCAGATACAGCTCGTTACAAATACACGACCAAATGCTTATTTGTTCTTCTGTACATCTTACGGCGGTACGATGTACAGAAGAGCTAATAAGCATTTGGTCGTGTATCTAACATTCTCGAATCAAAAACATGTTCTTAACAAAAAGTTCTCTTGTCGTCTTGAATCCAATATATATATATATATATATATATATATATATATATATATATATATATATATATATATATATATATATATATTATATTATATATGGAATATATATATACTTGGAGGTCATCCATCACTTGCTCGTAAGACCAAATGTGTGCCTTCTACTTCTTGAACTAAATTTGTTACACATATTGTAAGGTATTCCATTTGAATCCTCTCGCGGTTATAGGGCCTCTAGATTTGGAGCTCTTCTTAGAACTTCCCTTAGATATTTTATGTCAATAAAATCTATTCATACTAAGAACCCAAAGACAAAAAAAAATATATATTTTAAATTATCCATTTTTTTAAAGTATCTTTATCTATAACGTTTTCTCAGATTGTAAAACAATAGGCCATAATAATTAAATTATAACGTCGGTATAATCCAGAACGCTTAGTTTTTGTTTTTATATTTCGTATATATGATAGAGTATAATATTACATGTAATACTAGTATTCCGAGTAAATTGATACCATTTTTAAATGACATGGAATTTTATACTATCTTGTTTTTATTTTTGTTATTATAAAATTATATAATCATTAAAAATGAGAATAATGGAATGCCTTAAAATCCATACAATTCTTCAGTAGGTGAATCATATATAAATTCAAATTACTGACTACATAAACGCATATTTAATTAAAAATGTGTGCATGTATTTAAAAAGGAAAACACTTTATGAAAGCAAAATTGCTGATTATTTTACAAACATTCCTGGAATTCAATTTCATGTGCACTCAGCTTTTTGTAAAACAATTATTTCACCATGTTTTGTCAATAATAGCATTAAATAGTTTCAATTACAACGTTGATAGTTCTATATGTGAACACTTAATAAGCAGAAGCAAAAGTACAATTTTACTTCACCATTGGTAGGACCCCCCCACCCCCGAAAGCAACGGCTAGCTACGCCACTGTCTGTCTAGCAACAGTAAATATGTATTTATTTCTAACATACAAACCTTTATATAAATAATTTCGTAAAAAGTGCCGTGCAGAACCATACAATATGGCACATTTTTTTTACAACGATATTTTATTTTTGTAGCTGTAAAATGGTACATAGATACATATATTTTTAATTTTCCATATTACTGCTACATTAATAAACTTTAGTTGTAATAAAATATGACATATTGTATAGGTCTAGACGGCACGTTTTACAAAATTATTCATATAAAGTATATTAGATATTTGTTGTTGCTAGACAGAGGACGGGATATAAACAATCGTAGCCTCCAAACTGTATGTATAGAGTTACAGAATACTGCCCATTATTTCACTATTCTGTGAAAAACCTGTGACATCAAATAATGTTTGAAATACTATATGTTGAAAGAATGTTTTTTTTTTAAATACGCCCTAGTTAGTAACATGTATAACGAGACAACATTTCACGTTGTTAAATCTATAAAATTATCTATTATGAATAAAATCAATGATACGCTTTGTTATTTTGTCAGTTGCTAAGGGTATCTATGAAGAATATACCTATACCTACACATATTAATACATGAGCAATCATATTTTCTATGTGACGGGTATACGTAGACTTGAAAAATAAGCGAAAATGCGTTCTCAAAAAGTATCAGTGAATGTTTGGCAAATGATTCTATCATCATGTTCGTATTTGGTACTAGCGTTTCTAGCGTGGGTGTTACTGCGTTTAGTGCAAGCGTGCTTTTGGTTCCCATCCTATCTGAAACATAAACCTGACGCGTTTGTAGATTCAAATGTTTCGTCAGTAACAGAAAATTTACTTTCAACAGAAGAAATCAAGAAAGATAAATAGTATTTTTTGCGATATACATATATACAGAACAGACTGAATATATATATTGTAGTGCGATTTTTCGGAATTATAAATTGTTAAATAATTCGAAAAAATAATTAATAATACCTTAATTTTAAGGAGAATTGCTTAATAAATTATGACTTGTAAAAAATTGTGAATTAGATAATTTATGCATTGGCATTTATAAAAAAGGGTTGCCTGTCACTTACTTTTCTAGAATTTAATCAAATATATATTATATTATGTATGTACATAACTTGGTAACAGGTTTTGGAAAATGTTAATTAACTAATAAATGATTAAATTTAACAAAAAATGCCATTTTAGTTTCAGATAAAAATAAAAATATTTTTTGCTGGACGCATTTATGTTATGGTAGGATTATGATTACTCAATTTAATAAATGAATAATTTAGGTATACTAAAGAAAAATCATGATTTACTTTTAATTAACACAATTATAAATACATATTCAGGTTACTTAAATAGAAACTCTGAATTCGTGTTCGTTCAAAACAGTTTTTAATAATAAGAATAATATTTTCTTATCCCTTGAACTATCCCAAAATATATATATATATATATATATATATATATATCGTTTTTTTAAATACAAAAATGAAATTTTTAGTTAATCCCCTATAAATGTTGTATATTTATTTATTAACCCTATGAAATGTGATACTAGCGCCCTAAGATGGGCATGGTAGGTGACCCAGCTATAGCATGAAGTAAGTATATTTATATAGAAATTGAGTACTTCTACAAAGTATGTTAAGGAAACGAAATAAGACCATGAAAATTGTAGGTGAGTATCAGTAATTTAAAGTAGTTTCTAGTTTTCTAATATTAAATTCAAGGTACGAACTTATCCTTGTAAAAATTAAATTTTCGTAAATTACTGTAGATTTGTTCCAATACATTCTTTTAGTTACGCTTAACATCCGTTGATGCATTGAGGGTTGTTTTCCTGCCAGGGGTAGCTTCCTTTAAGCTCGCGAATTAATATCCACTTTTGGCGGAAGATGGTAGCACAACCAATAAAGTTAATCTACGTTTACAGCATATTGGTTTTCGTGTTGAAATACCACCCTATTACAATATATGTTTGCTAAAAGTATATAACTACAATTTATTTATAGTTATTAGAAATAATTTTGTATTATCAAAACTTTAATTATTTTATTTCTTTGCTTATTTAGACAGACTCTGTTAAACTATACAGAACACTGAGTTTTGGTATTATATCATGTTAATTCAACAATAATTTTATACATTTATAAATATCAGCATTAATTATTATCAAAAAATTATTTGCGTTTTAAATTTGAATACTTTTTGTAAACAAAATTTTGAATGATTGTGTCATGAAAATTAGATAATTATTTCAATCTTCAAACGTTAATAAACATAGAAATGGGCTATAGACGAAAAAAGTGAGCATGTCACATCCGCCCGCGAAATACGAAAATAGATCTGCTCAGCACTCACGCATCCCTGGGTTATTCTTATGGGACGCACCGATAACCGATACTAAATAGACCGACATTCTCTTATGTGTTAAGTAATTGAAAATTTGAGAAATCTGATAATGACAAATTAAAACAGCTTCAATATAATGTTGGGAACATGTTTAATAAATTTTCAACACATAAATGAATTTCGACCTAAAGTAGTAGTCCGATAAGGATCACGCGTTGTGCGGACCAATTTTCGTATTTCGCGGGCTGAAATAAACGGATGTGGCGTAGCCACTTTTTCTGTCTATAGGCTCTTAGTAAAAAATAAAAAATATATTTTTCTATTTTCTGATATAAACACTGCGTCCATTTTGAATATAAATAAATATTCTTTAATTAAATATATACATTGAAATCGGTTCATTTCCTATTCCTTCAAGCAAATGTAACCATAGTGGTGGGTGTCATGCAGCGATTGCAAGGTGGAATGTAAACGTAGTACAACGCACGTTTAGTCAAATGTAGCGGCTGAGATCGAGGATATGTTCACGATCTCCGATTCTCCGGCTGTTACAACCAGTGTTTACATGCTTAGTTATTTGTTAAAAATTGAACAGTCAATTAAAATAGACGGATAGTGGTGTGTGTGATAGTTTGTTGCAGTGACTTTCTTTTATAGTGCTTCGAATTGTTGTAAAATATGCTTTCTTCAAGCCGTCGTAGTAGGCTTTGCCGCTTAGGTTAGTATAAGTCAGAGTATCAATATAGCGCTAGGGTGAAATAAATATTTCATTCAAGGTTGTATATAGTTATATTGATACAATGTAATATATTATTGTTAGGTCTTATACAATACAAATAGTTTTGTTAAAATTTGCTTTATTTAAAAAAAAATACAAGAGTGAAATAAATATATTCAGATTATAAAAATTTAAGAATTGTGTAGGTAAATTAATCTTAAATCTATTTATACTTTATTATACAAATGTATGCAAATATTTTAATCATGAAAAATTTCAAACTCGAGATTTCAACGGATATACACGTTTTGACCATCCCGGAATCGAATGTGACTATTTTCGGATTACCGTCTGTATGTGTGTCTGTCTGTCCGTGAACGCTCTAGAACCAAAACTGTCTAACGTAAAATTGTACAACTTCAAACTTGAATAGAATATTCAAACCGGAAGTGCATGTTTACTCTTTGCATATTTTGTTCTTTAGACTAGAACGGCTGCACTTACGACAACAATAGTTATGTTCATAATAAAAGATTCATATTTCGCACAACTTTTTTTTTAAATTCAAAGAATTATTTTGATATTCAAGATATTCTGTGGTCTTGTTATTTTTTTGACAGTTTGTTTGGGATTTCTAATGAACACTACGTAATAGAAAGTCGAGTGCTGGCCACTTTTCATTGTTTTGTATTATTTTGTGTCGGTCTCCTTGATACAACGCGGTTTGTCGAACGTGAAAATCATTTGATTGGTTTCCACAAAGCATAATTGCAAAAACAGGTTTTGTAGAAATATTGAAGTAGTTGCCACGTGCCATATTATCACAGTTTTCCTAAGAACGTGAGCAAAATGCTAATATTACGACAAGAAACGGAATACGACAGTTTTTTTTAAATACTTATAAATACATTTTATTGTATATTGTCAATGTATATTTATATAAACATTTAATTAATTATTGTCATTTTGGATTGAATTATTGATGTTACAATTAATCATGCATTTGAATAGTGAATAGATATTTCCTTTTTTGTTAGATTTCCAATTTATAAAGCTATAAATATCCAAGTATAGGTTTGATGAGTATGCAAAAATGAATTTTTCATTTTGAACAACTTATAATTATTTATCATACTAGTAATTATTCAGTTTTGTTGTCGTTATTTAAAATTACGTAAGTGATGTTAGCATATATATATATATATTATACTACCAAAATATGTTCTGGAAAGTATTTAAGTCTTAACAAATAATATGTTTAGCTCGTCGTACGATAGTACAAAACAACTATAGTGTCAGGTCCGGAGTTATTTTGGAGCCCTCCTAAATACTGCCCTTAGTCAATTATTAAAAATATTAGAATATTCTATTAAAAATTCTAAGATATTTTTAGTCGATAAAGTTTTTTCAAATAGTGAGCCTAGAGGCTATAAAAAATAAAACTTTTTTTAATGATTATTTTATAATTGTGAACTTGAATGTCAAAACAAAATTATTAATAATAATAATAATGAAATTTTCAATGTTGTTGATTGATTGTTTGATGATTGCAACAATAATATTTGATATCGTTTTCATGATTGTATTTCATGTGCTTGCACCAAAAAAAATCATATTTTTAGTTATAAATGACAACTGTGCAAATGGCCATAAGTTATTTATTATTTTGTAAATAATACATGTAATATAATCCTTCAAGATAACGTCGTTAAATATATGATAACATGTCGGACATTATTTGCCAAGAATAAATATTTTCAAATTTTCAACATACACAATTTCATAAAATTCTTTTAATTCATAATTAGCGTTGGTGTCTTCACCAATTATATTTATATATATATATATATATATATATATATATATATATATATATATATATATATATATATATATATATATATATATAAATCACTCAGATGTATATACTTGTATGGATGTGTGAATTTTGAGTTAATTTTTCAAAACCTCAGTTTCGTATTTTCGTCAAAATAGATTCAAGGATCCTCAAAACGGATATTACTATTCAAATGTGGATGTATGTTTCTATGGTTACTAGCAATAGCGGGCCAGTTTTTTTTACAGTGCCTCTAACCATTGTGACCACAAAAAAATAACGATCTCCACTTTTGAATTGGGAATATCTATTTTGACGATAATACGAAACTGACGTTTTGAATGAATTTAAATCGCATTTTACGGTTAAGTTTATTGGAATATTCATTTATGAAATAACGTACGTTTTGTGTATGCTATTCAAATAAAAAATAGAAGTTAGTCAATTTATAATTCTGATTTTGAAGAGATACAATTATATAATTACATTCTGTAATTATATCGTTGAAGAATGGACTGTAATGGACATTAAAATAAATAGTTTAACTTTTTAAATTTTTAGTTATAAAAATAGATGAGTAGCAGAAGTAATTAAAGTGCAAATGCGTTGTATTTCACATGAACATACATCGTTTTCTGTATATTAATGTATCACAGTTTTTTTTAAGATGTTTACAAAAATTAAAACATGTTGTTCTTGTTGCAGGATGGCGATTTAATGAAAAATCGTTCCATTAGCGGCGATCTTTGGAGAGTGGCGTTTCTAGGGCATATTATGTACGTCAGTGGCGTCCATTGCTAAAGAAAACGGACATCCGTCCGATAGATCTTTGTCATTTTCGTTACAAGAAAATCATCATCACGGGGCAGTCCGATCAACTACAGCAGCTAATGTAAGTGTTATATTCAATATCTATATTTCATATACATATATGTTTATATATATATATATATATATATATATATATATATATATATATATATATATATATATATATATATATATATATATATGTATGTATATATATATATGTATATATATATATGTATATATATATATATATATATATATATATATATATATATATATATATATATATATATATATATGTATATATATATATATATATATATATATATATATATATATATATATATATATATTTACTACAATAAAGCTATAGTGTTCGTTGGTGTGTCTATAACATTCTTGGAATCAAAGAAAAATTCACAAATATTTGTTAAATTTCTCGAGCTATGTGTTTTCGTTCCGTTATTTAAATTTTGCATCACGAATGAATTTAAAACACAATAAAGCTGTTTATTAATACTAGGTTAAGAGGAATCCCCATACCCGCTGCAAACATAGCTAAACAAGGTTTCGTCGAACCCTTAAAACTCCTTTATTACAACATTAAAATGAATGAAATTTTTATTTTTCAGATAGCCAATACTTCGCTCTATGCTTCTCTAGTTTTCGATTTTCAATATTTTGCTTAGATTTTTTTTTTATATTCTCTATTTACCCTATTTTCAAATGTCCATAGTTTTTATTGAGATGACAAATTTAAAAATTCAAAACTAGACAAGGATACATTGACTATTTTTCTACCGGAATATTCTAAAAGTTTTATTAAAAAAAATTCACTAGCAAGTATTTTAAGGGTCAAACGAACGCTCCAACTAGAACGCTTCAAGTAGTAAATAGCATTGGCTCTTATGGCGCTACGATATTCGTGCGTTTCCCCCTTTACACCGACCTGTAAGGACGGGCAACCATGGGGATTCCTCTTAAGAAGGCCGAGTGAAGTGCACTGCAGATTTTGTATTTTGAACATTGAAACAAATTTAATATTAAACTGTTTACGTGGTTATTTGTTTTACAATTGCGCGTGTACATCAGATACTTCTTTAATCCGTGATTATAGAGACTTTGTCGTAATACGAAATAAATCCTACAGACAGTTATTTCGAGTCGTACTCATCCTGAGATCTATAAATAAGCCGATATTGTAATCCCCTGCGGACGTTTCTAAAAACCTGATTTATATTTAGATAGATTGCAACTTATTCTAGACAATACAAAAATAAATTTAAATGACGTATGTTTTTTTTATACAACTTGAACTTACTCCTAATTAGTTTTATTTATTTTTTAAAGATATATCATTAAAATAGTACTAGTTAATTGTTTTTATTCTGATAATTCAAGAAAGGTATTTAAAGTTTATTATATTACGATGGAATACTTCAAATCGAAGATTCTTGTTAAAATCTCGATTTAGATTTTGTTCATTATTACACTTTATCATAACATAAATGAATAAGAATAATTTATATATAAATGGAATTGTGTTATTTCCTATACAGCTTATTATGGAATATGTGCACTTTTTATTGATTCCTGTTTTATTTTTTCAATATAACCCTATAGGTATATACCCAGAACAAGAATAACTGTACATTTACATGCATAGCAGAGTTCGCTGACCTCGGTCACCATGGATACTAGCAACGGTCACTGAAGTTTGGTGAAGTTATGGTAATCACCTGGTAGCCAATCATTACCTTAACACAATTAAAAGTAACCATGCAGAATAAATCACACAACTCCTCACATACATTCAAATTGATACTGTCCTCTTGAATATTTTCAAATAAAATTTTGTTAATAACAAGCTTAGGTGTACATGCACCTATGCCTTCGCGATGCGAACATGCGTATAATATTTAAAATAATTGTCTTTATTTATTGTGGCTTTTGCGTTCACAATTTGAGAAATTGTTACAGGCATTTAATTTTATTTTATTTATACAAATGTTCGTGACATTTATTGATACATTCAAAAAATCGTTTGGGGTCAACAAGAACTTTCTTTTACGTTTTAGTAGTAGGTTTATTTTTTTTTGTTTTTGATGCGATCGAAATATATAAATGACGAAATTTCTCGAGCATTGATATACGGAATGTGTTTTCGTTCCATTATTTAAATTTAGCATCACGAAATTTCAATTTTGTCAAAGATGTATACCAAGAAACTATAAAAATTTCAAATTGCTTAGACTATTTTTATCGATTTGCAAATCATTATTTTGTTGAATAAATCAATAATATATATATATATATATATATATATATATATATATATATATATATATATATATATATATATATATATATATATATATATATATATATATATTCGTTATAGAAATACAGGATATAAATTAATAAAACAAAACATGATTAGGTACGGACAACGCACCGATGCGTCCAGCTCGCCTTAGATAAGATATACGATGCGAGCAGTGGTTATTATTTATTATGGCCTTTTGGTTAACAATTTGAAATATTGTTATAGATATAAGAATCTTACAATTTTTTTTAGAATATTTTGAATAGAAATTAAAAAAAATTAGTCCATATTTTGAAATTTGGGTTAACAATATGAAAAAATCTCGTAGACATAAAATATCTTCGAATTTTTGGGTGTTTTAATTATTTTTATAAGGGCAGTATTAAGGGGCGCTATTCTCTGGCTCATATGGAAGATTGTGAGCAACATTCAATGTTCAAATATTTCATTTACTATAAATAGCGCAGTTGGCAATTCACGTTTACACCCAATATCCGTAACCAGTAATGACCATTAGGATTCGGTTAGTCGGTCGCACGCAAATATTGCCAGAATATCCTGTAACCGAGTTGTATAAACGACGAATATTTTTGGTTATGGTCATAACCAGTCACAGAAGTCATGTTTAGGAATCAACCAAAATTAGGTGTCCACAATAATAAGATCGTTTGACCTTGTTGGCTTGTTGTTTACATCATAAAACACTCCAATACAGAATAATATGTCCTTGTTTGCGTCTAGGATGTTCCGTGAGGAATTCCGTACATACAGTTGTTAAACCAGCTCACTTCATAACACCCAACTCCATTTGCTAATTAGAAATATAGGTGTGTTGCCTCATATAGTTTTATAATATTGTCTGTTCTTTAACAATTCCCTTCTGATTCTGGAAACTCGACAACTTTCCCATTTATTTTCAAATAATGAATCCATCTATTATTCAAACCAACCGGGATGAAATATAATTGATCCTTTTGCTGTGATAGTTCGTTTTACTTCTCAGAATTGAGTCCTTGTGATCTGAAAATAAATCATTTAACATAAATATAGGGAAACTTTCATTGCGACTACCCACTATATTAGAGTGATTTATATTGTTATGTGCTCCGCGCACAGCATGTGCAAAGGAGCTATATAGTTTTCCATTGCGTGTCTGTTAATGGGTTATTACATGGGTTTTAAAAATAAAACACTATTTTTCGATTATTTTTTTTTCATAAAATGAATAAATATGGTTTATTCTAAGTTATGGCATATAAAAGTAAATCATTTGAACAAATTATACAAAAAAAATCATAAGGATAAAAATGAAAATCAAGCCATTAACAGCTGGTTTACGGAAATCGATGATTTGAAATCAAATTACAATTTTCTTTTTCTGTTTGTAGATGCATATGGCTTGTGCTTGACGAAGGGTTTGAAAAAAAATGATATTTCAATTTTTGACATTGTTTTTAACAAAAAAGTTCAGTGAAAATTTTGTATATTTTTGTAATTTGTAAAATGACATGTAGTGAACGAAAATAAAAATCCTTTGTTCAAGTACAAACTATATGCAACTACTAACAGAAAAAAAACATTGTTTTTTGATTTCAGTTAAGCATATCACGAGTTACTTTGTCTACGGTATAAATACATCGATTTCCGTAAACCAGCTGTTAATAGCTTAATTTTCATATTTTTTTCTTATTTTTTTTTTTAATAATTTGTTCAAATTATTTACTTTTATATGCCATAACTTAGAATAAACCATATTTATTCATTTTCTGAAGAAAAAATTCTGAAAAATAGTGTTTTATTTTTAAAACCCACGTAACCATCTTAAATTCTCGGAATTAAAAAATTGTTTGAACTGTTATTCAATTTACGTCGTCTTGATTCCAAATTTATTATACTTGGATGTTTGTAGATACCAAAACAATTTTAACCAAATTTGGTAGACAAGTCCTATTTTTGAAGTGGATTTCAACCGGAAGTGATTGTTTACTGGTATAATTTAAACAATAATAATATAAAATGACAACCTGTTATAAACAAAAAATAGTGAGGCTGAAACATGCTTGGCAAAACAAAAGTTTTCTTGATTAGCTATTCAAATAGGGGTGCTAATCTAACAATAGATTGGCAAATGCTTCTAAATAAAGTTGTGACGCAGATAAAAGCCAGTTGAAATTCTAAAATTAATTACTTCATAGTAGCGATATATTGTGCATCAGTCATATGTATAAGGGAGGATCTTAGTAGGTTACTGTGTCGTTGACGTGGCAGATTTAACTCTGGTGAAATTGCCAGACATCCCCTTGCCGCACCCTGGTCCTGGCCACCTTTCGGCGCAGCGTATCGATCGGTAAATTGGGCGGAACCTGCTGTACCGGCTACGACTCCCACAGCATCCTCCACAGCTTGCTATTGCTTGCTGCTGCCACCAAGAACAACGATATTTTCGCTGCTGCGCCGCCATAAATGACAATATTACATTTTGGAACTTGATTTTTGTCGTGAAATAGGTTATATGTCAACAAAATAAGATGCTAAAATCATTGATTTGTTTTGGTCAAACTGTTGACATATTGAACTAATTCTATCGTTATAAAATTTATTCAAAAAGCAGTTGATACATCATCAATAATGCACTGGCTTCCCAAATTATTTTTAATAACGAAAACATGTGTGCAAAGTCAATTAGTGAGCATGCGACAGGATCTTCTAAGAAAAGCTTCTTTTATGTTTTCAATTCTCTGAAATGCCAATAACAGTGTGTTTGCAATTTCTTTTCAAAATGGTTTCTGATATTTATTTCCTGTTTTATTCCACGAATTTTCGACATGCTTCGTATTTAGTACAATGTTTCCACAGCTGGTAGTGACACAAATATTATGTTTTTGTACATTCATATAAAAGGCATATGACAAGCTTTTACTGTGGAAAAAATGACATATACATCTGAATATAGAACCCATTTAATTACTATAACCGGTATCAATTTATTAAATAACGCTCAACTTCAATAGTTATTCAATATTGAAATTTGTATCTAGAATTTCAAATATTAGAACCAGATTTTTGTGTCTCCACTTTATAGTAACAGTGTTGCATGTAATGCAAAAACAGTTTTGAAATACGTGAGGTCATGTCCACTTTTGGCAAATTGTTTGATTGTGCTTTCACATACCCAATATCACATTTAATAATAATGTACACTTCTATCACTAATCTTTCGAAAAAAAATAATTAACAAAACGGCTTGCCACATGCGAATTATAAAGAACATAAGACTAAAAGAGGTTAGGTAACATTTTTCTGACAGCTAACCGCGTTGCCGAATCTACTTATGAAAACAACTAAAATTTATTGCCAACTTAATGGTAATAGCCTTATTCCCCACTCCAAATAAGCCTATAGGCGTAGTATCGCCATAGGCCTTTAATAATTCGTATCTTCTGTAATATGAAGATTTCAGAGAAACAAAAAAATATGTGTAGTTTACTTTCGAAAAAAAAATGGGTTGTGGCCAACGCGGGACTTTCTTTTACGTAGTTTTCATCAACATTTATTGATTATAAAAATATAATATTAGGAAATATTAATCCAACAGAAACAATATGAAAACTAAGCTTACCTTATATAAATGAATGGGTTGAAAATTATACCAATACCAATTTGTAATGGTTTTGAAGAACTAACCATCAAAACTAACCAATTCTCTACAGAAATATTTTGAAATTGTCATTTATCTAATTCAGACCATTTTGTTTTCTTGTCGAAATATTGACAGGCGCAGATGATCCGATTAATTAAGCTACATTCAAATCCATGACAACGTAAACAAGATTCTTAAAATTTTCGGTAGCGGTTTTCTCGTAACTGGTACATTTATTGAAGAAACTTTTCAAACAAAAGTTGTGCGAAATATTAATATCCTTCATTATAAACAAAACTATTTTTGCCGTAAGTGCAGCCGTTCTAGTGATATTGGAGATAGAACAAAAAATGCATAGAGTAAACATGCACTGCCGGTTTGAATATTCTTTTGAAAAATAGGAGATGCACAACTAGACCATATACAAGTCTTAAGTTTGAAGTCTCATAATTTTACGTTGGACAGTTTCGGCTCTAGAGCGTTCACATACACACACACGCACACACACACACACACACACGTCACTCTGAAAATAGTCACATTCGATTCAGGGAAGCTCAAAACGTGTATATCCGTTGAAATCTCGAGTTCGATTTTTTTGGTGATCCCTATACTTACTTATTACTCTGTAAAAGAAAGTAAAAATGATTATAAAGGCTTGCCACATGGTTATTGTGTTATTTTATGCTATGCAACAACTGTAAAACATGTCATAGCTAACTTCAATATCTTGACTGTTTGTTATCAAAAGCGTTTTCTCAGTTCGGAGTTCAAATTATTATTATATAAATTCGTATAAGAAATAAAAATATGCAATTTTATTTATAGCAATACCAGTACCTACTAAATAAATTTTCTTTTTAAATTACATAAACTGCGATGTTTATATTGGTTGTAGCTGCTCTTAGTGCAAAAACATAAAAACTTTTACATCTGTGGCTCTACATAAAAAGACTTATTTAAATTTAATATTTCACTCTACAGCCTGTTAAATCACATTTATAAATTAGATCAAGTAATATGGAAAAATGGATAAATGGATAAATGTATTACCAGTAGTTTTTCTTCGTTCCTATAAAACGAATAAGCTCTAACCAAGTTTAGTAATTGGGTTTATATTTCCAGTCGAGGTTGTATAAAATATGTTTTCTGATCTACATCTAAACTGGAAGCATTTCTGCATTTAATATATTTAATGTGATTCACTTTTATTGCTTTACTGGCGCACATCCCCTGTTTTTCCTAAAATGTATTCTTTAAATCTAGACACCTACGGAATATCATCACAAATTCACATTTTGTATGACGTAACTGAATCGGTAAAGTTTTGCGCCCCTTACGAATTGAAATCTTAACGACGCCCCTGCATGACAGCGCATCTATCGGAATTTTTAAGAACTTTTAATCGTATTGAATGCTCAAATTCAATTCCGGATATGTGAACACAAGAGGAACACTTTATTCGTTTTAAGGACAAAAATTGAATATTTTGGTGGAGGCGCAATTTGATTTTAAAATAATTTGAATTATTATAGACACGCAATTTTCCAATCAAAAAGAGCTCTTTTCATTTACATTCTGACAATTATTTCTTCTTCTATTCCACTTGATGCAGTTCTCTCCTCACACACTTTTTACTGTCTTTTATGAAGTAATAAGAAAGTATAGGGAATCACCGAATCGAATGTGACTATTTTCGGAATGACGTCTGTGTGTTCTAGAGCCAAAACTGTCGAACGTAAAATTGTGCAACTTCAAATTTAAGACTTGTATATGGTCTAGCTGTGCATCTTCTATTTTTGTAAAGAATATTCAAACCGAAAGTGCATGTATACTATATGCATTTTTTGTTCGCCAATATCACTAGAACGGCTGCACTTATGCAAAAATAGTTAGGTTCAAAATGAAAGATATTAATAATTCGCACAACTTTTGTTTGAACAGTTTCTTTAAAAAAATGTACCAGGTACGAGAAAACCGCTATGGAAAATCTTAAAATTCTTATTTAAATTTTCATGGAAATGCATTTGTGAGAATCGCTTTTGAAAATGGCCCTTTTCATGTACGTTTCCCTAGGTAGCACACATATTGATATTGCTTCATGGTTGCAATTGTATGCAACATACAATAACTACACGTGTCATATTTACTTGCAAATGAGTCATTCCTATTTCGCGTGGTAAAGTCAAAGTATGTCGCAAGAGAATTAAATTTTGCAGGGTATCACACAATTAGTACATAACAGGGTTTCGTTTAATTACGTCTATACTTGAAACATGTAACAAGTTATTAATTTAATACATTTGTAGTCTTTATTAAAATATAAAGTTTTCCATATGAAATATTATTTTGATTCGATATTATTTATTTTAACGAACGAATACATTTTTTAATTTATTTCTGTTAAATAAAATTTGAACGTTGGGGATTTAAAATATTCTTCAATTCATCCCCTAATACCTGAATACTAAATTACCATAAAACGATTTTTACGCAGTCATTTGGTACCGATTTAAAGTCGGTGTATAAATAACCATGATATGGGTCATAGGCATTTGAATTTTGACATTTTCTACCATTATATAACTGGAATTGGATGCAAAATCAATCACATGACTTCTTACTCATCGTTAAACTTGTGTTTAGTCTCATTATTGCTTCGCTTTCATCGAGACCAATATATTTTGAACGAACGAATAATCTGCAAATAATGGATAATTTACAGAATTGCATTGTAAAAATCGGAAGCAACGTCTTGCCAAAGCGTGACTCACTTTTAGAAGCACTACTTGATATGAATAAAGTCGTTTATGTGATCGTGGTCGCGAGATATTTTCATTCTGTATTCCGGTTAAAATTTCTTTAAATTTTAATATTCTCTGGTGTGTAGATGTGATAGTTAGTGCTTTATATGTTAGTTAATGTATCTTATTTTTTCAAAAAGTGTGATCGACTCATTTTAATTGTAAGTATTTTGTGCGTTACTAATTTTTCTCGCCGAATTGAATTCAATTTTAATTTTAGAATTTTACAAATACACAACCGAATATGCATACTGTAATAATAAGCATTTTCGGTTTTAAAATTATTAATTTCAATAGAATATACTTTGGTTGTTAGTTATTACGATACATTTGTTAGATTTAGCCGATTTACCGAATAACCATGAAAGTTTTGAATATATTTTGATTTCAAAATAGTTTGACTTTGACCTGAAGGTTTTTAAATTCAACCCATAGTATGATACAGTCTAATAAACAGTGTTGGGTTGCGTGTTGCCCTTCAAACTATACGTGGAACAATCGTTAATGCAAATTTTAATCAGTCGTGTAACAAGAATTTACCAGTAAATTTTGCTCTACTCTAGTATTTAAACTTATATAATAAACTAGGCTAACCCGTGTGCACCATGCGCCCGTATCATATACAGAATACAGTCCACTTCACACCGATCCATCTTACGAATTATATTGTAATCTATTTTATTATTTACTCAAATCGATATGCAACAAACTGTCTGCATTTTGACTCATGGGTTTTCGAGATATTGTTTCATAAATATGATTTCTTTAACTAACTAACTTTGAAGATTCAAATATTTTCCTTCAATGGGTTTAGCACCAGATTGCGCACGTACACACACGCACAGACAACATTTCGAAAATAATTTATTAGACTTTGTCCAAGAACTTAAAATAACATGTTTGGAAATTCTAATCTAATCTTCCAAAACCTAACCTAATCTAACCTAACCTTTTATGCACTAAATATTCTGATAAATGTTATCTTATTATAATTAAGAAAAATGTCTTTCTATAAAATACATAAACATAATATGTTCGAAAATAGACTTTCAAACATAGATATAAATCAATCAGAAAGTTATTTTATGAATTAGTATTCTATCTATAAACTGCATACATAATGTATGTGTATGTATGTATGTATGACTCGCCTATACATTGATATTCATCTTATATTCAATGGATCCCACATTGATGGTGTGTTGTGCCGACGCGAAGGTTTCAAACCGGTTTGAGGCAGGTAGGTTGGTTGGTGTGGCAATCTGTGTTGAAAAAATTGCGCCTATGTATGTATGTAGTTACCTTTAAACAACTTGCATGTCACTAGAGCAATTTTAAACAGTCCCAATATCGCCTACATTCTATCTAAAAAAATTCAAATCAAACTACTCATTCTCTAATTTCAATGTAAATTATATTTTTACTTTCTTGAACGACGACCAATAGGAACAATTGTATTCAAGAACGTTTTAGATCTCGAGGGTTTTAGACGAATCCCCATAATTGGCCGTCCTTACAGGTTGGTGTAAAGAGGTAAGCGCACGAATTTCGTAGCGCCTGAGCCTAATATGACCTTTACATCAAAGCGATTTTAAACGGACATAACACCACCGGTATGAAATATTATTTTAATCGTCTCTGTTCACAACGATGTTTCGTCTTAGTGGCAATTTTCAATGCTAACTATACTCTTTGATGTTAGAAAGAGAGAAAATATGTTTTGAAGTAGCCTTCTTCCTCTGAAACACAATGGCTTTGTTCGTTTGTCCTGCACTGAGTCTTCAGTTCATTATTTGTCTTTCTTCTACTTATAATGAAGAACAAGGAGAGATCTGAGCAAGAAATACAGGACAAACGAACAAACCTTATATAACAATTATTGTGATATATTGATCAATAGAGTAACATTTTGGAATATGTAAAGGGTTCAACAATACTTCCTTATATACATCGGTATATGAGAGTAAAACTAAGTTTTTAGTATTCCCTTGAAAATGAATGTTTTTTAAATGTTCTTGAGTAATACGAATTAAATATTTAGAAATTATCGCATAAAATTGTTGATAATTAATTTGTATTATTTCAATGAAATGTTTTCCACCTTGCCGTTAGGAAAGCTGGAAACAATGGTGCTTAGAAAATATATGTATTTTAAATGGTAAATTTGAAAAATGCTCTGAACTGTCCCCTTCTCCCCTATGTAAAATAATTTACAGCTTAACCAATGGGCATTTTGCTGTAACTAAATTACAGTACATAAATCGATAATATACATGCGAAATGCGTTTTAATTTTGTACTCATTGTAGAAACAAACTCGCTCACGTGTTATTTCAATTATATATGCTTCACATACCGTGTACCCGTTAGGCAAATTGTAATTTATACAGAATTCACAGAAACATCTCCGTAGCTGTTGAAAACAATAGACCTAAAACCAATAGCAGCTACAAGAATTCCTGTTAAATAAATGATTACCAGAGAAAATAGTATTGCTGTTGTTTATAATATAATAGCTTAGGCCAGCGGCACCGCTCGCCCCCCAACCTCCTCGAGCAGCGGACTTCTCCCTCCTACTCTATGCTTGGCATTAAAATAATTCTTTTTAATATTATGACCTATGGATTCATAATTTAAAATTTTTTATACTTATAATGTTTTCAATTGTTAGGTCGTCGTACGATAGTACAAATATTAACAAAATGTTCTTGTATCCAAATACAGTAAAACTTCCCTAACTCGAACTTCTATAACTCGAAGTATTCTCTAAGTCGAACTTTTTTCTTGAACACTAATGTTTCGTTCTTTTTTACATGTTATTTTATCTCCCTAATTCGAATTTCTATAACTCGAATATTTCTCTAATTCGAAGTGATATTTTCTCTCGTTGTATCTCTAAGTATTCTCTAAGTCGATTTTTTTTCTTGAACACTAATGTTTCGTTCTTTTTTGCATCTTATTTTATCTTTCTAATTCGAATTTCTATAACTCGAATATTTCTCTAGTTCGAAGTGATATTTTCTCTCGTTGCACTGACAATCAAATTTGTACGTGTGAGGTGCAGGACATATATTTATTATTTCAGTGTGTTTTTCAGAATGTCATTGTATATAATTTAGTGATCGATTTAGTTTGAAGATTAGGTGATACAGTGCTGTAATTACTAGTTAACAAAACTTTATTTTGAAGTGCATATGTATGTATCTCGAATATGAAGCGAAATTTAAAGTGTTTATCATTAGAAGAAAAACTTTCTTTAATTGCCGAGGTAGAAAAGGGCACAAAGAAGAAAAAGGATATTGCTATACAATTCGGTATGCCCCCTAACACCTTATCGACCATTTTAAAAACAAGGATAGACTTTTAGAAAAAGTTAATAACTGCAGTGGTACTAGTAAACGCAAAAGGCTTATTACACCTTATGTTTATACTGATATTGATGAATGTATGTTCCTGATTATATATACAATTCTTTAAATTTAGTGGAATATTTTGTAGAAAATGAAAGATGGTCTTGTAAAATACAAAAGAAAATTACTGAATACTTTAAAATAAACAACTCATTTTTTCACATATTTTTATTGTGTATTTTCTATAACTCGAAGTTTCCCTAACTCGAATCTTTTATCCTGTACCTCGAGATTCGAGTTAGGGAAGTTTTACTGTATATATATATATATAAAAATACAATATCTATACAACGAAATTTAATTATTCTGGCTATAACATGGTAAAACGATATTTTTTTGGAGTTTACCATTTTATATAACAATAATAGTGTACAATTATGATTTACTCGAATATCATATTTTCGTCATAACAAAAGTATATATACATGCAAATTGTAAATTCAATTTCGTATCAACATTCGCCAGCTGTATAGAATTGATACATACATACATACACGCATAGTGCTATATGATATCAAGAGCAGGCGTGGTGAACATTCACTAAATTCCGATTGTATGCTATTTGAGTTGATTGTATGTATTCTATAATTTCGCAAATCTATTGCATTCATCAATCATGTCTATTGTAGCAAATTTGAACTTGCACATTCAGAAAAAAAAAAAACAATAATATGTACGTTTCGTATCTGTTTAATTTCCTTTTAATCGATTCCTTATTTTAATGAATATACACGTTTCAAACTCCTGTGAGTATGATTTGACTATTTTCTCAATTAGGTCCGTGTCGCAATAATCACAAAACAGCGACATTTCGTATTTGAGTCTAAGGTTGAGAGTGATACTCTTAACGTTTTTTCAATATCTGCAAAATGGCTGCATTTACACAAACATACAAAATGAACGATATTAAAGATTGAAAAGATTTCAATTTGTAAACATAGCTGGTAAAATGTGCATAATACGCCACCCTAAACCGTAGTAGAATTTGATCAGCCCTTGAATACAACTATATTCAACTTTTATGGTTTAGGCTCTAAACTGTAGTAGGATTGCACCTTAAACTTTAGGATGTTATCCACATTTTGTGTGTGAATATGCGTTTGTTCAATGTCAAATAAACATTTGATATTATTCGATATGAAACACGTGCATGTTTTTCCTCCGTGTAGACAGATTTTTTTTGCAAAAAGAATTGCACTTAAAAAAATTTTAAGTGTACAATTTCCCAGTGCTATAATATGCCTGAGCAATTTTAAAATTTTCTACTTCAGTAATATATGAAATTGTATGTACTTACATTTTTAAATGGATATATATATATATATATATATATATATATATATATATATATATATATATATATATATATAAGTAACCATTTAAAAATGTATGTACATACAACTTCATATATTTCTGAAGTAGACAAAGCTTCTTTTCCAACCAAATTGGCTGTACGGTGAGCGAAGACATTTGGTGTTGTTAGTTTTACATGATATTCGCTTTGAAAATTATTTCGATGAAGTAAAAATTGTCTCACTTAAAATAATAATTATCTATTTCAAACAATGTTATAATTATTTACTTTTTATTCAGTGTTTTGCAAGCATGTAACCTTCGCAAATATAAAACAATTGCAAGCAATATACCACAATTTCCTAAACAAAATTCAATTAACGTAATATATTGTTTTATATGAAAATGAAAAAAAGAATTATACTCCAAACATATTTTAAATGTTTATAGGTATATCGAAGTATATAAATATAGATTTGGTATTGTCTGTGGCTACAGGTGAATGACCAGGTCGCCTAATCGTTTTTTTTAATCTGATCTATTTTCGTATACAGATTATTAAGCAAATTTATTATGAATAGTTGCAAAACGCAGTGTAGTGACAAATTTTCAAAGCGAACACTTTGGCTAAAGAACGTTGCCTATAAATACAACCTAGTTTCCAAGAGAATGTGTGAATGAACGCTAGACTAGCCGCATGGTCGGCTTTGCATTGTGCTGAGACCAGCAGTTCTCAAAATGTTTGCGTAATCGCAATTATTTTCTCTTTACTGTTTGTAATCATGAAAGATTTCATCGGATATACACGTTTTAACCCTCCCTGAATACGAGAAAATTACTACGGAAGATCGTACATTTATTTTATAGATACGCATGTATGGGATTATATTTAATAAATCGTATAAACTATACCTCAGTCTATTGATAATGAAAGATTGTTCATGCAGCATGCCAGAGTTTTAAACTTAATTTAATTGTAGAATATATCCGTTGTATAATTGAGTTTCGATCGTCACAACGGAGACCATTTATATTACGTTGAAATATCAAACGTATGAAATTTATAAATATTCTACTCGAAGGATTTTTGATCAAAGATTCAGAATTTAATAATTTCCTCTAGAATAGAACCAATAGGGTATTTGCTTTACAATGGATTTAGATTCTGTTTAAAACATTATTATTATTATTAAGAGGCAGAATAATTCCCGAACAATTTAACACTTCGACATACTTTTTTTGTAACGGCGAAATATTTACCACGCGGTTACGTATGTCGTGATACGAGTTATATTAAGTCTTTTTTTCATTAGATTGAACTCAAAAGTTATAATAAAAAAGTAGAATTAATTATTTTGCAACAAAAAATCTATTAAAAATTGTCATGGTGGTGCCAATTCTTTGGACAATGATATAGCACAATAGATATTATTTCTATCTATGGTTAAAAACATATGAGAAATATATATATATATATATTTATATATATATATATATATATATAATTATATATATATATATATATATATATATATATATATATATATAATTATATATATATATATATATATATATATATATATATATATATTTATATATATATATATATATATATATATATATATATATTTATATATATATATATATATATATATATATATATATATATATATTTATATATATATATATATATATTTATATATATATATATATATATATATATATATTTATATATATATATTTATATATATATATATATATATATATATATATATATATATATATATATATATATATATATATATATATATGAACCGCAATCATTCCCATTGCATTGTTTTTTTTTTGTAGTGGAATGTTAGGAAATAGCGCTTTTGTATCGTCGATATCGTAAATAGTACTACGATTTTGATGAATGAAGCTCCACGACTGGAATCTGGAGTAGAACACGCTTTTGAATCGTCGTTTTTACTTCGATATTGATGTCGTAAATAGTACTCACGATTTTGATGCATGAAGTACTACAACTGGAGCCGGAACAGTAGCGGAAACATACAGATCTGGCACTGGCGTCGAGCACCGAATGAACGAATTTTTTGTATAGTTACGAAACAATATTAGTTTTTAATTAGTTGCTTGAATTTATTTCTGCGAACTACACATACATTACATAACGAACAAATTTACCTAAAGCAACATAATAATTACAGGTGTTCAGGAATATATAATTTTAACTTTAAACAGTTGTGGAATTTGCTTCCCAAATAACGAATGTTTTCTTCTAGAGATCTAGAGAAATTAAGCGTTCTAATTGATTTGTTTACTCAGTTAACCTTTTCAATATACTTGCGTCAATTAATTAAATTTCTTTTCTACTACTGATGCTTGACTTTGATAACTACTTATGGTATAGTTAAATATTTATAGAAGCAATTTCATAAGTGAGAGACTTATTTTTTTCATAATTAATTATTGTCAATATTATGGTTTATTTTTAATGCGTTTCTAATGTCTATAAGAATTGGTATTAACATTGGAGAAATTAATATATTCTACGCTTGTGGTTATTCTATATTAGTAATGAATTTATATTTGATTACATAAAGAAATATTTAAAATTACTGGTGGCGTCTTAGATGAATTTTTCGTTTTTTACTATCTTATACAAACGTATTTTAGAAAATATTATAATCTTGAAAATTGCAATTGAAACTAAGCATAAGAGTATTGTAAAGAAAATCGCATTTGAAATTCATAAACATTACTATAGCATGTATGTATTTACAAATAAGTTTTTATAAGAGTGTTGTGCGGGCCACACTAGATTTTTTGAGTGTGGTCTCTCGATTACATACAAGTCTCAAGTTTTACGCTTTGTCAGTGTTGTTTTGTTTGTATGTTTTGTCAAGTTTTGATTTTATAGATGTCAAAATTAGATAAATTTATCAACATTTACCAGGGAATTAGATTATTAATTAGTAAAGCTATATTCAAGTACAGTTTGAATCCACTGATTACTGTAAGGTACAGTAGGCGGATTGACACAGCAAAGACAGCAATATATGAAATATATGCATCATGATGTACAAGTAGAAGTGAACGCGCATGATAAAACAGCAGGAGCAGCTGGCCTGGCACGGAGTAGCCCGACCGGTTACCACCGTAACATAAACGACAAGAGCAAACCGCCAACTCCGCCAAACCAATCCAGCGTCTCGTGCCCGTTGCCCGTTCGTTCTTCGTTCGCCGTTCAGTGTTCGACTGTTCGTCCAGTTGTCGGCAGGCCATGCGTTAGTGTAGAGCAGAGTCTTGTGTGCGTTTGCGACAATTTCGGAGACAACAGTACTGCAACCTGCAACGATTCTAATTTTAAAACCAATGGCTGCGTCATGGGGGATGTAAGTCCGTCATGACGAAGTCACTTATATTTATATTTAGCGCTAACAAAGTGCATATTACTCGCAGTGTGTATAACCGCGAGTGTTACTGTTGTTTATTTGGTGTTTTGATGTAGTGTCTGTGTTTTTTTTTTTTTTTTTGAATGTATCTTTGATGTATTATTGTTGTTGTAAACATCTACGATTTGTTCTGTGTCAAGTTGGAACTCCGATTTTTGTGTTCCCTTCGGTGTTTTGGTGTAGTTATGACGTTTGCCCAGAAAAATCGAAATAGTAAAATTACCACGCATAGTTTAAAACCAGTTGGAATGAAACAGGCATGGTATGTCAAAATGTACGTGTGTGGTTTGTCTTTTTATTTATTTTTCTATTTAGTTCTATTTTTAATACTGCTTATGCCTCGAAACAACGACCCCATCCTCATCCAATATTTAAACACACATAAATTACATAAACATGCATAACCTGGCAGTTATTATCCTATGTACTTTTATATACGATTAGTACGACGATTAGCAGATATATGAAATTTCAAATCAAAAATTAAAAAATGACTTACTTCAATACTTTTATAAATTCAATCTCATTGGCTGGGAGTCAGTGAACACATTTCTAGCTGATTTTATATTCATCCCTATGGTTACTAAAAGACAATACGTATATGCTCTGAGCATTTTCCTTGATTGGCTGAAAACCACAAGTAAATAATTGAAATTAATCGAAAAATTATTTGTTAATTAAAATATGACATTGGAAGACTATATATACCAAATTATTATATTTATATTTTTTCTAAACCATAATGTTGGAAATAACTTAAAGAAAAATCATGGTTTAAACTTAAGCGAGGTTTAATACGCTCATAAACAAAAAGTAAATATAATTCTAATAGCTAAAAGAAATGTTAATAGTTCTATCTGAATAAATTCCGTTAGATGGTGTCATTTCTAGTGAGTTCATTCTTCAAACTTAACTATTAAGTCTATTCTTGTAGCACTTCAAGGTATACTGCTTTTAGAGTCAGCTGTTACCTGTTTAGAGAAAGGTACTG
Organism: Leistus spinibarbis; assembly: GCA_933228885.1. NCBI lineage: Eukaryota > Metazoa > Arthropoda > Insecta > Coleoptera > Carabidae > Leistus > Leistus spinibarbis. Next base: position 7,186,524 of record OW121796.1, on the reverse strand, counting down.
TCAAAATGTTCCACCGGTTACTCATGCTGCTTGAAGCCTTTTTTGTTGCACCCAAACATATCCATGTATACTAGCATAGCTCTTCAGGGGTAACGAACATGTTTGTTTTACCATAGGCAACACATTTTCTTGGACATAATAAAAAGTATTATTATAAAATCGATTTGGTATCTAGTTAATTATTATATATATAGAATTATACAGAATACCTAAACATCTCGTATTAAAATGTATTTGATATTGAATCATAAATATAATTTTATATCTGTCCCAACTTCAGTCGTTCAACATCAAACATAAAATAATCCAGTCTGGTGCAGAAACTTTTCCTACGTTATTTCTATATTTAATCTAACATATCGAATCGAAGTTCAAAGAACGTGATATTTTATTAATGCTATTTTTATTTACTCCTACGTACATGGAAAATATACCTTCTAGAAATTATTTCCATACGTGAAACCGAATTGGGTTGACTATTATTAATATTATCGTCATTGCTTTTTTAAATATATATATATATATATATATATATATATATATATATATATATATATATATATATATATATATATATATATATATATATATATACACTACAACACCCAAATGTATATGTTTGTTTAATTGAATGTGTAGAACACTTTGTTTATATGTTTCTATCGTTACTACCAGAAGCGGGGCCAGGCCATTTTTACAGGGACTAACCATTGAGGAATTCATCTAAGCAACAGTAAAATTTTGAAATATTGTACTATGCACCAATACATCCAGAAAACTGACCTTTTATATTATAACATATGGCCATTTAGCATTATTAAAAAATCTGTGCTACTGCAAAATTGAAAAGTCTAGCCCCGCCACTGGTTATTTAATAAAACGTTAAAATAATTAAATGTAAAAATTAAAGTAGTTATTGTGTTACAAAATAGAAGCAGAAAGTAAATAATCCTGAATTTCAAAGAGATAAAATGATATTGTTTTTGATTCTCATTGCTCGTGTACGCAATATTTTACATTTCACAATGATTAATATAGATATAAACACGCAAATGCATGTGTGTGTGAGTGTATATACGTAAGGGAAATGATTTTTTTTGTGTATCCATGCAATGAATGTACATGTAAATCGCCACTGATTGTTTAATGAGGAGTGGATTGTGTTCTGTATATGATACGGACATATGGACATGGTTCTAGATAATAGAATAACCTATAAATTCGATACATATTGATTGTTTTGCAGTAGTCATTATAAACAAAGTATTTACTAATCAAATCATATATAACCTTTCATTTCTTTGTCGAGAGTAAAAAATTTAAATAACAATTGAGTTGCTTATTGACCTTATTTATTTGTTTAACATGACCTGGACAATAGTAACAACACATATTGATAAAATATATTATTTTATTCTGGTCACACATTTCTACTCGCAACTGAAACGGAATGAGAGGATCATAAAGTTCATGAAACTTGTACTTCTGACCTGCACAACATACATTTTAGTGGTATTAAACATTCGTTATTTATTTTATACTTAAATCTTTATTTCCCACTAAAACTGTTTCGTTAAAACTTCAGTTTGAGTAATGGCAACTTAAATTTTTATCGATTCTTTCTTGAATGCGTGTTTCGTGCTATCTTCTCTATTAATTGGATTCTATAACAATCTTGAACTGAAATGTTCGTATTTTTAGGTACAACATACTAATTTCTATAATCCTTAAGTTTCAAAAACCCGTTTAAATTAGTCTATACGATTTACTATCTATATCAATCAAGGTATGCTTTCCATAACTTTCTTTTTCCATGCGCATAAATATCTCTATTGTTTCGACACTTTCTCAAATCTATGTTCTCCTAGAGATAAACTAGCTTATGATCAATTACTTTTTTACTGTAAATGGAGTCTGTTCGAACTAGTTTGAACCAATGTGACTTACCAAGCGATTTGCAACTTTCTAATTCGTTCTTATTACTACTATAGACATTGGTATTTAGCAATGTTGATGCTTCGAATAAAAGATGAAGGAAAATAGAAATAAACTATTATTGTGTACGTTTGTTTTAACATCTTGCGGCAAGCTGTGTATTGTCAATCACAATAGAAAATAAACTTTTTAAATAATATCAACTAATTTTACAAAGAACACATTTGTACAACCACTGCTCGATTGTAAAAAAAATACACTTTTACATTCTTCTTCGCAAATAGATCGACGTGTTTCGAACGTATTGTTTATTGAGAGACAGTTTATTGTTAAGTATATTTTATATTGAAGAAACGGTATTTGATAACGTATTACTGTATTGGTGGGTAAATATATTTCTAGTGCGAATCACGAATAAGAAAGCAAGTACAGGCCATTCCACTTTATTAATATAGAAATGTTATTTGTCGCTTTAATGTATTATTCAAAATCAATTACTTATGTTTTCATTAATTTATTTCATTTCAATACGCAGTTTATATTTGAATTATAATGAGTATTATTTATAGATATGTAAAATTAATATGTTGATTATTTTTCTCTCTGCACAGCTAAATTTCTGCTTGTTTATTTACAAGTAATTTGATTACATTTTACATGTGTATGCATGTACACAATAAATACGTTTAATGATTCAAACAATTTACATATTAATTTTAAATTGCTATAGTAAGCAATTTGAATATATTTAGTATTTTGTTGATTTATATTTCTCAATCATTTGCGCGGAAGTGATGAATAGTTTGGGGTTTCAAAAAATATCTAAACTCAATCAGGCCCTTTTTTAGAGCCCCCTAAATTTTGAACTATCAAGCCTACTGAATTTAATATATATATATATATATATATATATATATATATATATATATATATATATATATATATATTATATATATATATATATATATATATATATATATATATATATATATATATATATATATATATATATTTAAAATATATACTACGTATATCAATCTTAGAGCCGGCACGTCACCACTTAAGGTTAAATTAATAGTCATAGAATTCGCAGTATCTACTTTTAAAAATATTTTGATGGTTTCAAATTTGTTTTCTTAATTTTTATGAATTAGATGATTCATTCATTATGACAATTATGGTAAATGGTAATGAATATTTATTGTGTATCAAGTTGCAAACCAAGTAATATATATTAACCATGCAGCTTGTATACTTGGACAACATTATTTAATCATTTTTCTGTTTAACCTAAATTTTGTATTGATATAGATTGAAATTTGCGGCGTCACCGAATTATTAATCAAAAGTTCAGGGTTTTTGGACAATAAATGAATATTTATTTATTTATGAAACACATCACTCAATAGAATTATACAATATTCCAGTAACACAGTTAAATTTTATCCAATCTGTATGTATACATGCTGCTGTATATTTTAAACAAATAATATTTCACAGCGAGAGAAATATTTGGTAACCACGAATACAAATATGCGAATTCACATTATTATTGGCTAAAATATATGTTTTAAATTCGCCATAAAAAGTGTCACTTCTCTTAACACACCTCTTCTTACAAAATTTGCCCACCCTGGAGTCGACAGTAATCGGCTTACGACATTGCTATGGTTTCACAACATTTATATAAAAACTGTCCTTGAATGTACTTCTAATCATTACACGATTATTAATTTGTCCTTATTTTATTATCTAATTATAACTGTTGTATGTCGTTCATTTTCTAAAGCAATCAATTATGACTTATGTTTACAAATTTTAAATAAACACGTGCAAGTTGGACTTCTGAAAATAAATCTCTTTGTCTATTTATTTTTTCATCAATTAATTAGAATTCATTAACATATGTTTATTGTTGCTAACTAAACAGTAATTATTGTTAATAAAAAAATAAAAACACATTTTATTAGATACGATTGAACTATTTCTCTCACGTTTTTGTATTTTCGTTGTTTCATCGTAATTCTATAAGAAGATACCTTTTCATCTTTATTATAATATACTGTATTTACACAAATCGATATGCAACAAACTGTCGGCATTTTGAAGTTTATTCAAAATTTATATAATAGATACGGAAAATTATCTGTGGTGTATGTTATCTCTGCAAAATAACAGTGGCTAGAAATATGTTTTCGTTAAAATAATAAATGTAATTAAAGAGGTGTGTTATTGCCTTTGGATGCGCCGGATCCATTGGCGTTTGCACCAAATCATGGTTTTAAGTCTGTAAAAAAATTTTTGTGAACTTCAATATTTCCTATCAATTAAAATTTTCCATATCTACTAACGATGTTGGTGGAAAATGTAATTTGCGCGATGTTGAAGGAGGACTGTTTATATGTGTTTAAAAGTTTTATGAAATGCTCATTTAGATGAGATTTTCCTTTCATGTTGATTTTTTTTTTTTTTTTTAATATTTTTATTTACATAATAATTCCTAATATTTATCAAAGAAGAAAGATCATTAGCATAACATAAAATAATAACAACCTCTAAGTATTTGCGTGTTATGCTGCAGTATAAGTTTTTTTGCTGTTTTAACTATTAAATTCTTAGTGCAAGTTTCCAGTTGCCACGCGTATAATAAGCTATTCGAAAACTTTGCTTTTCTTACATTGTCACATGTAAATACCTGATATCTGAAGTATCGGAAACTTGAGCGACAGTTTTAATCAGAAAATACTTCCTATTCCTACGTAGACTAAAAGCAATCAATTTCCAATATTTCTATTTACGTTCGTATTATCATCTTTTAAGATTTCAAACGTGAGAAAATCTAACGAGAAAACGTATTTCAAGATGACTTTTAACTGTTAAACATGTTTTGTTAAGTAATTGATGTTGCTAAATGTTTACTGTATTATTTAAGATATATTCTATAAAATTAAATAATGATTAAGGTCATCGATTACCTAATTTTTATTTTGGTAGATAAAAACTTTTTACTACGCAATAATCAGTAAGTCTTGTAATTATGAAAAATTTTAAACTAAAGATTTCAACGAAAATACGCACGACCGAGAATGAATTAGCTTCTTCGGTACTTCGTACGGCGAGCTAAAAGTCAACAAATTTAGGATTGATACCTAACGTATAAGAAAGTCTAGTGTTGGCCACAACCAATTCTTTATTTTATTTAAAAAATGATTAATAAATATACATATTTGGAAAAAATTAAAAACATAACTGATAAATAATATATAATTTTGCATTAAACCGGTTTCAGCCCGGTCTAATACACGTGACTCATATCATATCTAACCTTTAATTATATTTATACTTTATGCGGTCAATCTATTCCGCTTGTATTATTCATTATCGTCATTATTAAAAAGTACGTGTATTCCTGTCCCAATGCTGTTTACGTATTTAAGGAATATTCACCTTTGATCACAATCGTCATCAGTAGCAATACTATTATTGAATAACCTACATAATACACACATAACAGTATCAAAAATAATGGCTTAGTGAAGCACAAAGACACATCATTGACTAATAATTATATAGATAGATAACATAACATAACATCGTTATTGTTTGTTCATTTAAATGTTAGGCCAAAACGAGTTAGAACAGGTCAGCGACCTTTTATGATGAAAGGCGATTGAAATTGCGACTGCGTTACTACATATGGGAGGACAATGTGTTATGCTGTTTTATAAGATGTTCTCATCGGATACAAGCTAACAAAAACTTATAGTTTTCATGTTGCTATGTATGACCTTATATTAACAAATGTTAAGCAATTATATACATGTTCCACGATTAAGTCATTTTTTATTGTTCCCTAAAGTCCGCGTTACACGATCCTTGTTACCCTCGTCGACATACTACAAGGATAAGAGTATTGTAATCATGAAATAGTGCAAACTAGAGAGTGTAACGAAACTTCACGTTATATTCGCAAGTATGTCGTGTTGTTTCTCTGTTTATATTATTATAATATATATATATATATATTTTTAATTTATAATTGCATTCTATTCTGTATTATTTGCGAATTAACAATAACATTTTATCTCTTAAAAAATCAGGATTATAAATTTAGTTACTGCTTCTATTTTTATTTCTATAGATTATTTAACGCATATTAATAACTTCAGTCACAATAATTACTTTATTTGATATTTGATGTGTTTTGTATCAAATGAATAGCCTTCGAATATTACAGTGGCTCTGTATTTATATATATATATATATATATATATATATATATATATATATATATATATATATATATATATATATATATATATATATATATATATATATATATATATATATATATATATATGCAATCAGACGTACACTATAAGTCGCAGTAAAAAATGTCGAAGCCAATTGTTCTGATCCCAAATGAACTTTCTTTGTGACCGAACGAGACTAGAATGACAAGGGATTTTTTTTTCTGGGACAGATAACACGTAGAATGTTTGTTTACATAAAATCTTATAAGCTCATAAAAGGAAAAATGAAAATCTAAATATTTATAGCTTGCAATGTAGCTCGCAAATAAATAAAGAAAAAACGCTTGTAATAAGTTGCAACCTTTAGATTCTCAGATATAAATCGCATAATAACTGAGTCACAGCTAATTTCAAACTATTGTTTTCAACATTAAAGTTATGGCATTCTTAGAAGGTTATAATAATTATTTGCTTGAATTAGTTTACCTGTATTAAGGATTTGCATATAAATTGATGTTTCGTATTTTGAATATTTCCAAAATATCAGAACACAAGGCATTATTGCTCATTTTTATTAAAATAATAATTGACTTGGTCTCGGTTAGCACCCAGGAATATTTTCCACTCGGATTATAGAATATCTATTTTCTCAGTATATTAAAATATTATAATTTATATAACTGTATATATAGTACATAATAATTTAGAAATTTCTCTTAACATATAAACAGTCTGCTGAGAATTTCAGTGTAAAGTAAAATCTGTATAATTAGAAAATTATTTACTTGATTCTCAACAGATCTTACGTATCTTACTTCAGCGATAATTAACGAGGTGAAAAACCTTATAAATAAAAATAATAAATTCCGCGCTTATATGGGGAATCCTTATTTCACCGGACGTGAAGTTTTCTTGTCTGTTTTGTATACCTATCTATCTCAGCGAAGAACGAACAGAGGTCACAGTATATAGAGAATGCACAATTGGCAGCCAGACATGTTTGCTTGTTACATTACAATTGCTAAATATACGTTTTCCATTGCCTTTAGCGGGCTTCTGAAGGCCTGACGAACTATATTTTTGTACTTCTTATTTGCAATCAATATCAAGATTCAAATTGTTCTTTCAATCTTATATAAAATCAACATTTTCTAGAGATGCGAAAACGTATATGTAAATATCCCAGAGCATAGCGGCATTACTTCGAACTAGACTAGACCTGCTGGTTTGTCTTAACAACTGATAATGCAAACTGTTATAAAACTGGGCTTAAGTCTCTTATAACCTTTTCTTCAAGACAGGGTCACTCTAAGTTGGCTGATCTTTTAAATTTGATTGACGTTCACACTAGATATTTAAATCGCTAGTGCTGCTATTACCTGTCAAAATAATGTTTTATTGATGTTATTCAATGTTTCGGCTAATTTATTTGATTTTTATTCTATTAAATTAAAATAAATATGTGTCTATAAATAAACGCATTTAACAAATAGTATTGTAATCCGGTAATTGTATTTTCAAGGTTATATTTTAAGTTGGCAACGAATACCACGTTACATATCTTAACATCTTTTTGTGGCCTAGTCCCTTAAATATAATGGCTATTGTGTTTAGTGTACGATTAATTTAGCAATAAGTTGACCTAGAACTTGTGGACCGATGAGTGATTGTGTGTGTTTCCTTGATTGTTTGCAGGCCGAGTGAGGTGCCGGTAGAAGCGGCGGCGCCGGCGGCGGCACACGGCTGCGGCAGCATCGGCCCCGGCAGTATCGGCATTGGCAGCGTCGGCAACAAACTCCAATGCCCCGCTCCGATCTCGCGACTTCGCGTCGAGAAGATCGAAGGCGGCCTAATGGTTGCTGGCGTTGTTGTCGCTGCCAACTGCCAAATCGTGCTGCCCATCTTCGGCTTCCTCTTCCTCTTGGTCGGATGCGTTCTTACCGGTAAGTTTTGTAATATTACACTATTACAAAATAATCTTAAACTTATCACTGCATTTGTTCTACATTTAATATATATTAATTTGAATAAGACTATTCAGGACGTTAATGATATACGCCAATAAATTTATATAAAACTTTGGAAGTTATCATTTTTATAATAATGCTCAATTTCGGTAAATTCTTCGATTAGGATTTGACAAACCTAATTTTTCATATTTAACAATAAGTTCTATCAGAAAATATAAATTAGAAATCACTTCTTTTATCAATTTACAAGTCAGTTTAACATATGACTTTCATTTCTTTCATATTCACCAGGTGTTGGTTATTAAACAAAATAAAATCATGCATCCAAATAGTTTTTACTTTCTTATACGTTATGAAAAACAATCGGGGTGGCCTTGACATGACTTTCTTATTCTTTCACTGTCTGTATTTATAATTATGTTTAATTTTGTTTTAATTTCAACCTACAATTGCTATGAAACAATACCAATATGTAATTAGGGAAATGTACAAAATAATAATAACCATTTTCAATGCGAATTCTCAGTAAATGGTACATTTTTCAAAATAACTTTTTAAACAAAACTGGTCAGAAATTTTAATATCTTCAACTTTTGTAAGAATCACTTTTTCTCTAACTCATGCCGATTCCGAGATATTATAGATAAAATTAGTAGGAGTAAACTTTTACTTCCGGTTAAGATATAATTTTCAAAATTAGGAATTGCACACCCGGGCCATATACTAGTCTTAAGTTTTAAGTTTCAGTTTGGCTCTAGAACGTTCACTGACCCACATACACACACACACAGACGTCATTCCGAAAATGGTTAGATTCGATTCAGGGATGGTTAAAACGTGTATTTCCGTTAAAGTCCCATGTTCGATAGTTTTTGTGATTACAATACTTGCCTTTTTAATCATTATCTAAGAGAGTAATAAAGTATTGTGAACACAAAAAAAATCGCCCTTGAAATTTTAATGTAAATATCCGTATTGTGGAAAAGTTTTTGCATCCCGAAAATGTTACAGACGCGAACAAATACTATAGCAATTTTTCTACACACTGTAAGATAAGCCAAAAGTATTTGGCTGGACTTCAAAGAATTTAAAATATTTGCTACTGTTTCAACACTGTATATATTCGACAAATACTTTTATTTACTTATCTCAACATATTATGCATGTAAAAATAACTAAACATGTATTTTTATGCTTAAAATAATCTCATCGTAATAAATTAGTAGGTAATATTTGCACATACTGTCCTACAGACAAGGTTATTTGGCATTTCATGTCAACTTTAAAATATATGAATTAAACACATGACCATAACATGGCATATCATTCTTTGACGATGTAATTATCGTTTATTAGTGATACATTTTTAAAAGTGTATTATATTCTCAAGAGCCATTGCCTTCAAGATAACGTGTAAATAATTGCACCGTTGGATATTTACTATTTTTGCTTATTGTATTTCTAAGAAACTGGTTGCTTTTGTCTCATGCTTCGCACAGGAAATCATTATTCTTTGTTTGAGCGTTTATATTTATGCAGTTTGATTTAGTGTATACATTTATCCGAGGTAATATCAGATGGAAACTGAAATAACTATCTGACAAGAAAGGCTGATCATTATGATATGATAGACTTGTTTTTCTGCTTCTTAATATATTTGTTATGCTTGCATTTCTTTATGCGAGTTTAACACAAAAGAAAACTTATTGTGGAATTACGAAATAAGCTGGAGTCTTATCTTTTCACTGTATTTATAATATTGCTTTATTTTGTTTTAAATTCACCCTACGATTGCTATGAAACAAAATCTATATATGTATTGTAACTAGGGAAACGTATATATAAAATAACTATTTTCAAAGGCAAGTTTTCAGGAAATTGTAGGTATTTCGTAAAAAACTTCTTAAACAAAACTGGCTTTATTTTTTCTGTCTTATTCATGTCGATTCTAAGATATTGAGAAAGTAACAAGAGTAAACGATTACTTCCGATTAAGATATTGTTTTCACAAATAGGAGTTTTAGGTTTCATAATTATGTCTTCAACCAGGCCAAGGTTGTATACATTTTCGGAATCAGGAAGACGTGGAACGAATTTCTGTACTATTCTTTTTCTTTATTCGCCTATGTTACATCGGAATACTATAGCTCGTTTGCATTACCGTAGCTACTATGTTATAAAAGAGAGACTACAGTATAAAAAAGATATGCAAATATTTAATGTACTTAGATATATAATATTTTAGTAGGCACCAGTGTTTGGTTTTCGTGATATTGATCCATACGTATACTTGTGCGTGTGTGAAAGCATTTTTTCTGCGCCATATTCTCTGCAATATCACTCATCACGTACGTATTTTGTGAATTTATGTTTCATCACGAACACACTAAATTTATTATATTTTATAATGAGATGCACGGTACAATGGATATTTTTACCTTATTATTAATTAATAATTATATAATCAATAATGTATTGTAAGGTTAAGTTAAATACGGTTATTAACAAAATTGATAAAAATAGAGTGATTTGTTTTGATCATTATTCATTGTTTTGGTTCTTTATCCATCAATTTATTCATTAGAAAATTAATGTCTTGTTTAATTGTTCATTTTTCGATAGTTAAATACGTTTTATTATTAATCACTTCATATTCGATTTCTTATTACTTTCCTAAACGAATATATAAGGAGGTTTTGTAATCATTAAAATTTTCAAACTCGAAAGTTTAATCTTGCTATTTGTACGATAACCCCCCCCCCCACCCGCTTAATACTGCCCTCAAAAAAATAATTTAAACATCGACAAATTCTATTCACGTCTGTGTGTGTGTGTTTGTCTGTGAATGCTCTTGAGCAAATACTGTCACACATAAGACTGTGAAACTTCAACCGGAAGTGCATGTTTACTCTATGCATTTTTTGTTCTATTTCCAATATAACTAGAACGGCTGCACTTATGGCAAAATTAATTATATTTATAATGCTAGATATTAATATATCACACAATTTTTGTTTTAAATGTTTCTTTAAAAAAATGTACCAGTTTCGACAAAACTGCTACGGAAAATCTTAAATATCTTATTTATGTTGCCATGTATTTGCATATAGTTTAACCAATCATATTATGATTTGTGCCTGTGTCAATATTTTGTTTTTTCTAGTAAAAACTATGTAAAAGAAAGTCGAGTGCAGGCCACTCTATAGCTTTTTTAATATACTCTTAATTAATATAAGTATAACTCTTATTTATTTAATCAATTGCCTGAAATTTGATAACACAAGGTTTTGGGGTCGCAGATTACGAATCTGGCCTCAAAATCGGTCTAAAAACAAAATGGCGTCTACAAAATGAATGTTTTATTAATTTTTTATCTTTTTTCAGTCACTTATTTCATTTTTATCTTTTAAAAACTACATTATCTCACTTTTTTTGTATACGAAATTGCTGTGGAAGCCCTGTGTTTCGGGGAACTTCATGGTGAAGTGAGTACATAAATTTCGTTCGGTTTTAATTTGAGTACCCAATTAGTTCTGATTGCATTTGTAATCCAATCGGAGTTCGAGGTATATACTTGTTATTATTAAAACGTTCTATCTCACCGACGTCCGGTATCCACATCACATACTTCAAAATCCATCAAACATTTTATAGTAATCTTTTTAAAACACTGATGTTAGTCAAATATTTTTCTTAAACATACTACATAGCGTAGTAGTAGTTAAATATAAAATAAAATGCGAGTTTTATATCGATTTTACGTTCATTTGAGTACATAATTTGCTTTAAAGCTATAAACTATGAATAGTCATGAGATTTTTATTATAACTGTCTGTCTATAGTAATAATATAAATGTCTGTTTCTTTGTGACTCAGGAAATTGATATGAGAATATATCTATTTAATATCAGATCAAATAATTTTCTTAACAAAAAGTACTTGTATCGTCCCTCTGAATCCAAAAATATATATAACTCATATACTTGGATGAATGTATCTCGCTCGCTCGCGCGCAAGAAATGAAATAGTCCAATATAGGACCCTATTTAACTTCTTAACTAACATATATTCATTAATGAACATTCGTGTAATTAATTGTAATCCTACTATACCAACAACTAAACTACAAACGCTTAATAAATCGCATATGTAAATTTAGCACAACCTTGACCGTGCTTTTAGCAATCTGCAGTAACCCATTCCACTATTCTACATAATATATCCGTATATATATATAGTGCAAATTGTATGGCGGCTCGTTTTCTTAAAATTGTCGGTTCTATTTTGTGTGGCTTGTAGCATTTCTGCAAAAGTATAAAGAAAACTTATTCCCTCGACCTTGACCCTCGAGAAAATTCACTGTTAGATGGCTATCAACATTTGTTTCATATTTGATTGATGGGGGTTTGTTAAATGGCGAAATATGAAACCACTTTATTTTTAGCACGCCGTATATGTTGCACAAAGGAGCTGCAGTATTCATTGGCGTATTTGTAATATTCTCAAAATTATTATTTTAAGATACACAGACATTCGTTTTACTTCTAGATTGCGAAAATGTGTTTGCTCGGTCGCTTGTTAAACCTGAGTTTACGTATCCTCTAAAGTCTGAAGGTAACAAGGGGGGGGAAAGGCCATTTTTAGGGCCCTGTAACTCTGGAAATATAAAGACAATTGAATTTAAAATGCGACGCAAACAAATTCAATATTTATATGATATGTTTCCCAAATTTTCTATAAATTGGCACGGTATCTACAGAGGAAACCGAGTTTGCGACACACATATGTTATATATTTTTTGAAATCAGGTAGACGTGAAATGAATTTTATTGTAAACATTTATTGAATCCACCAATGAGCGAACACTATAGCTCTTTTGTATAATGCTACGACGAACTAAACATTAGTTATACACATGTTATATATATATATATATATATATATATATATATATATATATATATATATATATATATATATATATATATATATATATATATTCCAAACAAACTGTTAAAAAATACCAATATTCCACAGTAATACACTGAAATTGTACCAATTACCTTATTATTTTATTATGTTATCAAATATTATTTCATCAATATTTTTTTATTATAAAAATATAATATTAGGAAATAATAATGCAACAGAAACAATATGAAAGCCAAGCTTACCTTATATAAAAGAATGGGTGAAAAATTATACCAATACCAATTTGTAATGGTTTTGAAGTACTAGCTATCACAACTAACCAATACTCTACAGAAATATTCTAAAATGTCATTTATCTAATTCAGTCTATTTTGTTTTCTTGTCGAAATATTGACAGGCGCAGATGATCCGATTAATTAAGCTACATTCGAATCCATGGCAACGTAAACAAGATACTTATGATTTTTAGTAGCAATTTTCTCGTAGCTGGTACATTTTCTAAAGAAACTTTTCAACTAAAAGTTGTGCGAAATATTAATATCTTTTATTATGAACATAACTATTTTTGCCGTAAGTGTAGTTCTAGTGATATTGGAGATAGAACAAAAAATACATAGAGTAAACATGCACTGCCGGATTGAATATTCATTTCAAAAATAGGAGGTGCACATCTAGGGCATATACAAGTCTTAAGTTTGAAGTTTCATAATTTTACGTTCGACAGTTTCGGCTCTAGAGCGTTCACACACACACACACACAGATGTCACTCCGAAAACAATCACATTCGATTCAGGGAAGCTCAAAACATGTATATCCGTTGAAATCTCGAGTTTGACTTTTTTGGTGATCTCTATATTTACTTATTACTTTGTAAAAGAAAGTAAAAACAACTAAATTGTGAGATGTACTTTAATCTATAATTGTATGCCAAATAGAAGTGCATTTGTTGTTGCAATACATCAAAGATAAGCTTCAAGTTCATTTGAATGTTGTATGTATAACATATATTCTTCTTTTTCTCAATAGCTGCCTCATACCGTGGTCCTGGTGAGGACGAGGGTCCTGATACGTATGCCGCTCGCATCGCGTTCACCGGTAACTCGCGCGTTCTAGGGCCTGCCTGCATCGTTGTCGGTTTCATCATGCTTGTCATGGGCATTGTACTGTGTCTTTTGACGAGGCGAGCTAGCAGACGAGAGCAGCGGATCGGATTCCATTGTCCGCTACATGGTGATTTCTACCCACTGAGTCCTATCACTAGCAGTCGAACGTTAGGTAAGCAACAGCAAATTTGTTTCTCTACTTTTATTTTATTGCATCTTCTTTAAATATCTTCCATTTTACTCTCTTGAGCGAAATCCGAAAGAAAAATTTTACGTCACTTTGTTTAAATATTTTATCTTTTAAGACTCTGCATCTTTAGCTTTCACACAGTCACGCTAATAATATAGTGTAGTTAAATAATTTCTTATTTAAGAAGTCACTGTCCTTTAAATAGAATAACAGTTCAATGTAGTATGAATGTATATTTAAACAAGTATTGACAGTATGGCAATACATCCAAAAATCTAGTCGACTTTCATATACTTAGTTTTCACTATATATGTAATATAACAATACTTCCTATTAGAATTCGTACAAGAATATAAAAAACATCATATTATTATTTTAGATACTTTTGACTATGACGCAAGTCCGTTGCCTCAGTATTTCGACTATACACAATGTTGAATCCCTATAAGCTGTCTAGAATATTGTTGTTTTTCTTGTTATTTCAATGCAAAGTTATATTGTTTGGAAAACCAATTTAATTTAAAAATCTTGTTAAACGAATCGAGACGACCATATTATTTTACATACGGTTGTAGTACGAGAGCTAGATCGTTTAGAATTGCAGTAAGAACTTCGCTAAAAAAACAAACGTAAAACGAACTCAACTATGCGTTTATAGGTCAAGTATATCTTTGGATTGGAAACACTATTTGCAGTAATGTTTCCGATATTTGTACGATGGCTTTGCTGGATATAAAATCCGATTCACGGTTTTAACATTTAATGACTAACAAGATTCTATACACGTGCATCTACAGCTTGCAACAACTGCGTAATCTTATATCTCGTAAGAGGGTAGTTATAACAGACACCAATACCACATTTGCTATTTATTTAGAAAACATTATTTTACACACTGGACTGAAAATCTATTATCACTGAATTTTGAGGAAAGATAAATGACAATCATGACTGTTATTGAATTCTATAATTGTTATTACTTTCTTTTACGAAGTAATAAGTAAGTATAGGGATCACCAAAAAAATCGAACTCGAGATTTCAACGGATATACACGTTTTGAGCTTCCCTGAATCGAATGTGACTATTTTCGGAGTGACGTCTGTGTGTGTGTGCGTGTGTGTGTGTGTGAACGCTCTAGAGCCGAAACTGTCCAACGTAAAATTATGAGACTTCAAACTTAAGACTTGTATATAGTCTAGTTGTGCACCTCCTATTTTTGAAAAGAATATTCTAACCGGCAGTGCATGTTTACTCTATGCATTTTTTGTTCTATCTCCAATATCACTAGAACGGCTGCACTTACGGCAAAAATAGTTATGTTCATAATGAAAGATATTAATATTTCGCACAACTTTTGTTTGAAAAGTTTCTTCAATATATGTACCAGTTACGAGAAAACCGCTACCGAAAATTATGAGAATCTTGTTTACGTTGTCATGGATTCGAATGTAGCTTAATAAATCGGATCATCTGCGCCTGTCAATATTTCGACAAGAAAACAAAATGGTCTGAATTAGATAAATGATATTTCAGAATAATTCTGTAGAGAATTGTTTAGTTTTGATAGTTAGTACTTCGAAACCATTACAAATTGGTATTGGTATAATTTTCAACCCATTCATTTATATAAGGTAAGCTAAGTTTTTTATATTGTTTCTGTTGGATTATTATTTCTTAATATTATATTTTTATAATCAATGAATATTGATGAAAACTACGTAAAAGAAAGTCCCGCGTTGGCCACAACCCATTTTTTATTTTTTTATTTTTTGCTGGCCTTTGGGTTCACAATCAGGAAAAACGTCATAGTTATTAAAAGTATTATTATTATTTGAAATTTGTATTGATACCAGTGATATGCATATTTTGTTGAGTCCCACGTGTAATATTAAACAAAATTGTGTATATGTACTTTATCAAAAATAAATGTGAGATATTTATAAAGAAGTCAATACACATATGTTTTAAAATAATATAGAAATGCAGGGTTAAAATGAAGTCATATTTTTGTATACATTTACATAAAACTCTATTGTTGTTGCTTGTTATTTACAAGATACATTAATTCGATTTAAATAGTTTCTATATGCAAAGTTATTTTGAATATTTTAACCTTTAGAATTGTTTTATTCATAAAAAGATATCGATCATTTTAAATTTTATTTAAATAGTTTTACCGATAATATGTCTTTTTCGCTAGAAAATGCAGGATACAGTATACATTACCAAATGGATATACATATGTATCCGATGATGTTTTATAACATAATTTTTACTTGTGTGTTTGTGTGAACGCTATAGAGCTGAAACTTTTGAAGACAATTTACTGAAAAATCCTTCTTCATAATGGTTATTTTATGTGTACGTTTCCCTAGTTACAATACATATTTATTTGGTTTCATAGCAAACGTATGGTGAATTTAAAACTAAATAACGCATAGTCGAGTGATAGCCACCACCTTTTTTTAATTGTAGTTTAACTAAAGTTAAATTATAGTTTCTAATGGATTTCTGATATTTCTAAAAATTACTTTATGATTTTTTACCCTGAGGGAAATTTGCCGTTTAGGTGACAGGACCGTTCTTGTATCCATAAAATCAACCTCTATCAATCTGGGACCCAACTTGATATTCCCCTTGTGATCAGTTTGCAAGTTATATACTAGGTTATTGGTATTATAAATTATCCGTAGTAACTTTATAATAGTTTATTTTTATATATAACTCTACTAACAGTAAACAAAGCAGTCTAGGCGTAATCATGGTTGTTCTATATTTAGATCAGTAAAATTAGCTCGTAAAACAACTTCATTCGAAACTTCGAAACCCAACAAATTAGACTCAAGCAACTACTTGCTGAAAATATCATTTTAAAGGGGCAATAATAGATTATTCGAGAAATTAACAGATATCGGAAAACGGTTTTCGGCACATTGTAAAACAAGAATAGCACATTCTAGCACAATTTTCATTTTTATGAAATTACAAACGGCGTTGGCGACGTAACATGTTTTGATTGGATGCTCTGTGAATCAATGACCTTGGGATCGATAAATAGCCAGTCTAGAGCCGATACGGCGAATGTTTTTTTGTTTACGTTTTATGTGAAATTTGCTTTAGACTCTAAAAACTAGAAAATTGTGTAAGTTAATGTATCAATTAATTCTTAAATTTGGCATCAATTTAGTAAACGCAGTGCCAAATTGTGGCGATTTAATTTTAAGATTATGTTCTAGAAAATCGTGCTAATAAATGGGTGTGATCCTGGCAACTTTTCTATTTTTAATATCAAAAAATCGGTTGTGGCCAACACAGAACTTTCTTTTACATAGTTTTCCTTAGAAGTGATTTATCAAATTGTCAATACTATAACTACAAAGTAATACCCTTAAATTGTACCATTTAGCTTATTATTTTATTACTAGGGTCACCCGTGGGCACCATGTGCCCATATAGTATACGGAACATAGGTCAGTTTTGACTGATGCCGAATTTTCATGTAATTTAATAATAATAACACGGTTTTTCTTCATTTTGTATCGTTTCACTATAATAGTAATACAAATTTCCACATCGCAAATAATAATAAAGAAAAAATCGAGTTCTTTCTTTGAACGCTATTTTGTTCTTAGATCACTATGCTGAGATTTACTAATCGATCGCTTATCATGCACTGTGTAACATCTGATAAATTTAAACTAAATTTTGTTTAACTTTGATTTTAACCTTGTATGGTGCATATGTGTTGTATCATTTAGACAGTTTCTATGATTGTATATAAAAAACAGGATTATAAATTTACTTACGATTGCTGTTTATTATTTGAATCGATTATTCTAATAATATGTATTACAAATCCTTTTTACACAACATTTTTAATGATTTGACATTTGATTCATTATTGTTTTTGAATTAAATAATCAGGCTAGATTCTGAATTTTGCATTATTAAACTGATGCAGTGTCACAACGGCAGTTTTAAAATATGATAATTAGTTATATGCTAAAATACAATGGATTGTGCCATCAAAAATAAAAGAATAAAATTGCCAACCAAACATGTTTCTAAATATGTTTGAATTATCTCTTCAAGATTTTATTTCTCTAATAATCAGAATTATAAATTTACTTACTTGCAGTTATTATAATTTGACGAACTATAAAATCTTACCGCAACTCATATTTTCAAAAATCACTGCTTCTTGGCCATTTTGAAGTGAAAAATATTAACTATGAATTAAAATAAATGTACAGAAACACGTATTTGCTAAAAATATATGCTAATTAGGCAATAATATGCACTTATTTCATATTATATACTTAAAAATTGAAATTATAACATGCTACTCCCCTTAAACTTAAGATTAAACTTTGAATTGAAGATTTATCACACAAAAACCAATTTTGACTGATTTCATTCTGACGTTTGATTCGTTTTTGTCTATTTCAAAGCAGACTGAACTTCAGAATCGTAGTGATTGTTTTATTTCAGTATAAACTATTTGATTATTTTTTATAACATTATTAACAGTCGCCATGGTGCAGTGGCTAAGTGTCATGCCTTTCACCCTGGAGGTCGTGAGTTCGATCCCCGTCTATGCCAATCTGCATTTTTACAAAAAAGCGTTCCACACATACACACTCACTCACTCACATACACACTCACATACAAACATTTCTGGGTTATTATATTAATGATATAGATCAAATATCGTTTCTTTAATGTGAAACATAGATTCTTTAAAATTCACCCTATAAATATATCCAAATATAATTTATAATTCGTACTGATTTTCAACATATATTTTAATATTTATCTGCAATAAACATTACAAACGCATCAGCTAAATTGTACAATTTCAGGGTATTACTGCGAAGTAATGGTATTTTTTGACAGTGTGTTTGGGATATACATATATATTTTTAATGAAAACTACGTAAAGGAAAGTCGAGTGCAGGCCACTCCTCATTTTTATATAATAAACGTATATTGATTAAGATTAAATGTATGAGCTGTAGGCACTTGTTGAAACATGATTATTTAATAAGAAATAATTGAATAAAAACACACTTGGTTGGTTTCAAAATTAATTTAATGTAACTTAATACGTATTTCGGCTTTTACGCCATCGTCAGAAGTGTCGGAAAGAAGTAAACTGCAAGGTAATAATAATAATATTGATTAGTTATATTTAAATTCTAAATCTAAAATTCAGAGAATTTTATGTTTATAGTACAAACTGGTTACATTTGAATTATCAATGGAAACAAGAATCTTTTTATCTTTTTTCAATTGCTAGGAATTTCTACTATGTTTACGCATTTCACTTCACTGACTTCATAAAAAGCATGCACAACCTATATACTTTCATATCGTGGTACACAATTTCTAACTATGCTAATCCATTCCATTCTTCAGTGTAATTTCCTGATTCTAATGTAAACACATACAATGTTCAAGCTCTATAAATAATTTATTTTATACTAAACGCATTTCGTAAGTCTGTGCTTGAATCAATGGTAAATGTAGTTCGGTAATGTCAGTAGGATTACAAACTATTTATTTCCATTGTAAATAAACGATGCATGTATTTGATCACACAGCAGTCTAAGGGTGAACGACCGCACATGACGGTAGCGTGGTGTACTATTCTCAAACATAGCTGCCTGTCGTAATGCATTCCTAACCTCGAAATCCATACGTTGTGGCTTGCACCTACTTTAATTATAGGTTTATTATTGTTTTTTTTTTTTTTTTTTAATGGATAACAGCAATATCGAAAAATGATGTAAAAGATTCAGAGTTGATATATTGGTGCTAGACTGTACCATGCACTTCGCATAGCGTGACGGGGTAATCATTACTCATCCTCTGTGCGTTTGTAGGTGAGGGTTGAGCAAGAAGCGAAGGTACCGCCTTGGTTCGCAAGCGATTCAAATGTCAAACAAAGTGCAAGATGAGCACGTCTACGAAGTAATTCATTGTTTATAAATATGATCATTTCCTTTAAAGACAATTTCCACGTTAATTAGTACGTGCGTTAATTAGTTTCCGTCTGGTGCATATCTATTAATTACGAGTAAATTGGCTTTGTAAATCTTTCATTTTACCTACCTTGGACGAAGTCTAAGAGAAGTATTGCATTTCATAGGGCTTCTCAGAAGATCTATACAGAATAACTATGATACCAGAATGAGATATTTTTACTCGGAAATTATTGAAAAAGAATCAAGATGCTTTTAGCTCGTTTAATAGGAAGTATATGCGATGCGAGCAGCGGACTCCGCTCTCCCACTTTGCGCTTGCGCATTTCATTTTGTTGATTTCTTTTATACATAAAAAATTCGTGCATATTTTAAAATTCAAAATGGCCGGTTACCAATATGAAGAAATCTTATAAATGTAAAGTATCTTAGAATTTTTGTATGTTTTAATTATTTAAAGTGCAGTATTAACATATCTACGGCGAACTCACTTTTACCTTATTGTACAACGCTGTCATATATCGCATTCGCGTCTTAAATGTCAGAGAGAACATTGAGAAGTAGAAAACATGAATTTGAGAGACTACATGTTTAGAATTTAGTAAAATTTCTCATGAGTATATGAAGTATGGGTACCGTGCTTGTAACTATACCTTGTATAAGATAGTGACATTTACTAATTATTTCCGGAACGCAGAACGTCGTGAATAATGAAATTATTTGCGCCATTTTGAAATGATTTCATTACAGGAAATTGAGGGAAAGTTGTATAGTGTTTCTATCAAACCATGAAGTACTTTATCATACATGAATATGTTACTACAACGTAGAAGTACAAGTTTTAATCAAATTACCATTATACTATATATTACATCAATTTCATCGAATTATCAACGGTTCTGCAAAAAATGCAATATTAAGAGGAATCCCTACCCAGTAGCAAGAAAACAAAAATCATCGTTCCGCTTTTAACGTTTTCTGATCCTAAATTAAAATATAATCGTTCCAAAAAAATATATGTCGCTTAAGTATGATCTAATGCACGACTGTACAGACGAAATTTGACAAAATTTTACATAAAAAAATAAATGAAACATTTTCCAATAAAAATTGATGATTTTCATAAGAGGTTTATTATGAATTGAAGAACGATATTCGCAATTTACGGCTGCACATGCCTAGATTGAACTTTTAACTTGCAATTATTAACAAAAATATCTTTTAAAAATACATTTTATAGTCATATTTTGAAAAACTGTAGGAGCATTTTCATGGTAACTGTATTCTAATTTAGCTACTAACATTTGTAAACACTGCGGTACAGTTGAAACGCAAGCATTTCAATATCTAGTTTTTATGTATTTTATATATTGTTATATTTGTGCTACTAAATAATGCTGATAGCGAAAAGTGAGCTCAGTTGGGATTTCTCTTAATATAGTAGTAATGCAGGAAATACTTTGTACTGCAGAATTTAAAAAAAAATGCTTTTAGTGCAATAGTGCACAAGCACAAATTGATACAAACATCTGCACTTGCAGCTTCCGTAGATAATTCAAAGAAATACAATCTCGACGTATAATAAACCTTACATTTTACAGACGAATCATTACGTGAATAGAAAGGAAAATTTCGATAACAAAATATTTAGTTCCATAGAACACATATTTTGTTCACATTTTATAAACTTTATTTCATAGCAAAAAGAAAAAGGAAGCTAATGTTATTGCAGACTATTTTAATAATTAGCTCACTGTACAAAGTACCGAAGAAGCTAAAGCATTTTTTGCAAATTGATAACCAAAAGGTCATAATAATTAATAACCGCTGCTTGCATCACATATATTACTTATAAGGCAAGCTGGACGTAGTACGTAAGCTTGTTTTTTATATGAAATTGTGGTATGTGTTTTATTTTATTTGTCAGTATATATTTATTCTGGCATTATGTTAAAAAAATTCTATTCTTAAAGTATAATCTTTATGTCAACTGCACTGTCAGCATTATCGGAAAATGTAAATTTCGTCAACAAAAATAATATTACTTAGCATATACAAATAAATTGAATTGTATATTGGTTTGGTATATTTATACAGAGTTTTTCTTTTCACTATATCTGTATTTATAACAATACTTTATGTTGCTTCAAATTCACCCTACGATTGCTATGAATCAACATGCATTGTAACTACAAAATTACTATTTTCAAGGGGGATTTTTCAGTAAATGGTTTTTCGAAAATACTATTTAAACAGTTTCCCAGATATTAAAAAAGTAAAGAATACATTTTTACTTTCGGTTAAGTTAATGTCCTTAGTTTAAAGTTTCGTATATTTTCTTTCAATACTTTTGGCTTTAGAGCGTTCACACATACAGACTTCAAGTCGAAAATAGTTAGTTTCGACTCAGGGATGGCCAAAACGTGTATTTACATTATTTTACAATGAACAACAGGAATACTAATAGTATTTGCGACGATCGTAGAAATGAAAGCAATAGGGAAGTTGCATGAAATTTAGATATTATATTTCGGGAAATATATACAGGAAATTATGTTTAAATTTCAATAATTGTCAATTTAATAAAGAGGCAATTACGAAAACATGGTTTATTACTATATACATGGATTACATGTATTGTTTCATTTAATTCAATGTTTCGATGTCAAATGAAGCATATTGTGAAAAAGATACAATGGAGTACTGTAACTGAAGCATTTTCTATGGAATTAATTAGAATTATGTCAGGACAGTTAATACGCATTATTACGTTATCTGCACTTGACATGTCGCATTTTTTAATTTAAATTACCTACGGAAATGGTGTAGGTGGTGGAATAATGGAGTTACAGGGATGAAAAGAATGTTTTTTAAAGAGAAATACATGCTCTATAAACTTCAAAAAGTTTCATTCATCTAAACCTTTTCCTTGTACGGTTTTTCCTTGTGGACATATTTTTGTATTTTCCTGGTTTTATTATTATTATATTAGAATTTACACAACTCGATATTCAACAAACTGTCAGCATTTTGACGTTTATTCAAAAATATAATAATAGATACGTGAAGTTATCTGTGCTGTGAACTCCGACAGTGATTATAAATAAACTTTTCTCAATTTATATTAAACTTAGATACTGCTTCTATGTATGTGTAAGAATCCGACCCCTCTTTTCGTTCTTATGTGAACATGTAACTGTTCATGAATTCGCCTTTTTGAGTGTGATGTAAATGAAAGAAATAAAATGCACAAGTAAAATAACATACAATTTTATTAAGGAAACATTCATTAAATTAAATTAATATAAATGAATAATCACAGAGTTATATTTAAGAAAAATTAAACAAAACAAACAAAAGTTTGCATTTTTATAAACTATATATATATATATACATACATACATTCATTCATACAAACATATGCATTTGGGTGTTTATATATATACTAGGGTCACCCGTGGGCACCATGTGCCCATATGGTACACAGAACATAGGTCAGTTTTGACTGATGGTGAATTTTCATGTAATTTAATAATAATAACACGGTTTTTCTTCATTTTGTATCGTTTGACTATAATAGTAATACAAATTTCCACATCGCAAATAATAATAAAGAAAAAATCGAGTTCTTTCTTTGAACGCTATTTTGTTCTTAGATCACTATGCTGAGATTAACTAATCGATCGCTTATCATGCACTGTGTAACATCCGACAAATTTAAACAAAATTTTGTTTAACTTTGATTTTAACCTTGTATGGTGCATATGTGTTGTATCATTTAGACAGTTTCTATGATTGTATATAAAAAACAGGATTATAAATTTACTTACGATTGCTGTTTATTATTTGAATCGATTATTCTAATAATATGTATTACAAATCCTTTTTACACAACATTTTTAATGATTTGACATTTGATTCATTATTGTTTTTGAATTAAATAATCAGGCTGGATTCTGAATTTTGCAGTATTAAACTGCAGTTTTAAAAGTGATAATAATTAGTTATATGCTAAAATACAATGGATTGTGCCATCAAAAATAAAAGAATAAAATTGCCAACCAAACATGTTTCTAAATATGTTTGAATTATCTCTTCTAGATTTTATTTCTCTAATAATCAGAATTATAAATTTACTTACTTGCAGTTATTATAATTTGACCAACTATACAATCTTACCGCAACTCATATTTTCAAAAATCACTGCTTCTTGGCCATTTTGAAGTGAAAAATATTAACTATGAATTAAAATATATGAACAGAATCACGTATTTGCTAAAAATATATGCTAATTAGGCAATAATATGCACTTATTTCATATTATACACTTAAAAATTGAAATTATAGCATGCTACTCCCCTTTAACTTAAGATTAAACTTTGAATTGAAGATTTATCACAAAAACCAATATTGACATTTCATTCTGACGTTTGATTCGTTTTTTGTCTATTTCAAAGCAGACTGAACTTCAGAATCGTAGTGATTGTTTTATTTCAGTATAAACTATTTGATTATTTTTTATAACATTATTAACAGTCGCCATGGTGCAGTGGCTAAGTGTCATGCCTTTCACCCTGGAGGTCGTGAGTTCGATCCCCGTCTATGCCAATCTTGCTTTTTACAAAAAAGCGTTCTACACATACACACTCACTCACATACACACTCACTCACATACAAACATTTCTGGGTTATTATATTAATGATATATATATATATATATATATATATATATATATATATATATATATATATATATATATATATATATATATATATATATATATATATATAAATATAATGTATTAAAATAAAAATCTGCTAAAAAATATATACTTTTTTTACATTTAAGTTATATTGTGTGCAACTTGCACCCATAAAAGTGCTGTTACATCAGAGGGCACCATAGCGTTAATTATAATATTCGTGTCATTGCATGTTTATTCCGTCGTAGACTTCATTATAGGTATGAAATGATAAGCAATCCTAGTTTTAGCATAAACACGGCAACATTTGCCGATGAACCGTTCTTGCTAGATGATACATCACACATGTGATCATTTCTAGACCATTTTATGAGCCCTGATTGGATATTTCCTCGTTAGAGAAGGTATTAGAGTGTGATGTGGCATATATGTTGTCAGTGAATCGTATCAGACACAAACACAAGGTCAACATATTGTTCACACTGAAATTCTCACATGGTAGGTTACTCGTTCATTTACACGAAATTAAAAAAAAGCGATCATGACGTAACATTTAATTGCAGTGGGACACTGAATTGCAAATTATTGTACATTTTTAATTATTTCTAAAAACAAGCATTCTTTTGTACATTTACCTGCGTTTGGATACATTCAGTTGTACATATACGATAATGTTTATATTTGTTTAACGACTAATGTTAACATGTAATGAACTATGAATATATTTTCCAAAAAGGAATTTATCTCTTAAGATCGCCGCGGTCTTAACTGATTATTTCGCACAGATTTTTCAAACCAGAATTTGTAGCCCAAACCTTTATATAGGTTATATCATACAGTTCATCTTTTATCATTTGGCCTTTCTTTTATAGACTTTTTATGCACCGTTCGGCACTTTTGGTTTATTTTCATAGGATTATATTTGGCAAATGTGTTTCAAAGTTATATAGCTTGTAACAGAATTTTTAAGTTGTTCTGGAAAATTCACGAAAATATTCCATATTTACGTAACTTTCTTCATCCTTAAATTAATTGCAGAAGTGGTTACTATTCTTTTTTAATTAAACAGGACCATATTCTGTGTAAGTGATTGTAAATCTTGTCATAATTAATGAATGTAAATTACTTATTTCAGCGGCTATCGAGAAAGGTGTCGGGGAATCGAATTGGTCATGGTGCTGGCGCAGAGGCCACAGAACCGGCGCGGTGCAAGTAGGAGCGCCACAGTGTCCGCATAGCCAGGTGTCAAGTACACGGAGTTCACCTGCCAGCTCGCCGGTGAGCCAGTGTCCCACGCCCTTACCGTTTCTCGTTACATCAGGCTCTGTCGCGTAAGTTGTATTACCACTATATTAATACCAATCTCTATCGATCCGCAAGTAATCTTACATTATTGCTTGTAGTGTGAATTGCCTTAAAAGTAATTAAAAATCTAATGAAATCTGCGATGAGATCGGCAAACAATTTTTACGGGGAATATACTATAGCACTTTGGAAAATTGCTTTTAACTTTCAACTAACAAATTATATAATAACGGATACACACTTTTAATAAGTTATATTTTAATTTTAACTTTAGGTTGGGTTAGATATATGTATGTATTTCGATTAGTAAGACTTATCTTTGTGGCCGCATCTCCCCCTGAAGGTACCAGTATGGTTTTAACGAAATTAGATACACATTTAATTTGAATACCCAATAAGTTCGCATTTTAAATCCAATCGTCTGTACAGGTCCGAAATTGGGAGTCCAAAATTTGGAACCGTTACAACATTTTTGAAAATATTTAAATTATTTTACAATGAATTCTAAGATATTAAAATGTCTTATATCCAAATTAAAATTAAAATAATTATATCTTGACCAACCAGAGAGAAATGATTAAAAATTACAATTATGAAATTTATTGTATTGTTGCAATCAATTAAAAACAGTTATTATTATTTTTATCATTTTATCTCTTAAAAATTCAGTTGTTATAAATAGGATTTCTTCGTTTAAATATCAGTGGTAAATAAGAAATCTATTTAAATAAAAAAGAAAACTAAATAGATTATACGGCGAACTGAAGACATTGGTACCTGTACCTATGCTTGTTTTATGTTCTGGTAGATTTCAATGGAGTTAATGTTATTTTTACAAAGCACATTATATCATTTAAAAGTGAAATATCTATTTAAATGATGTTTGTGTTATTAATTTACAAGTTGACACTTGATTAATCTCAACATTAAACATGGCTGCGGAATAAAATATGGGGAAACTGATTCTCATCAAAGTTCCTAATACTAAATAATTCTTGGTTAGTAACCAATTTAAAATGGCTTGGAGAAGTCGGTTATTTGTATTCGTGTAGAATATAATAATAGATCAAATATAAACTATAATGATATTCCTTGGTATTTGCAAATTTTACAACAAAGGAGTAATTGAGTTAAGTATAATATAATCTATGCCGTAATATGCTTGAAGTAATAGTTCATTGGATTCTCTAGTGCACTTTATATATAAGTGCATCTTTACATCAAAGCTAAAGGTTTAGAACTTACGATTTGCGGAAAATCTGCAAGCATGGCACACTACATAACGCATCACACCACGGGCGGTAGTCCGAAGCATCTCTTGTTATTAGTTGAGGCGTTTGAACGCGAAATTTCGAGAGTCTCGTTGTCGAGAATTCGTCGCGAACACGTAAAGGGACCGTAAATATCTCGCAGATACATTTTTGGAATCAAGGAGATGTAAATCAAAATTTGAAGCGAAATAAGCATAGGAGTACAGGCACCTATTCCTTCAGCTGGTCAAATAATCTATTTTGTAATAAAAAAAACAAAACATACAAAAAAAATCCTATTTATAACCATTGAATTTTGAAGCGATAAAATGTAAAAGGAAATAATGACATTATTATTGATTCATTGTAACAATAGCCAGTCTTTTAATGCAATCACTAATATTTTATATATTCTACTTGACCCAATACTTTGAAATTTGATTATGTTACTTTTACCTCTAAATCAATATTTATTCTGGCCTTACATTAAACCATTACAGTAATAATATTATTAAGGTGTGTTTTTTTTCATTTCCTTCGATCTAAAAATAATGTTTGCCCGTCATATAAATTCTAATATGTTTTCTTATGCAGCGGAAATTAGTACATACGATCAGTCTATATGATTTTAATTCTATTATAATCAGTGCCAACTTTCGGTAAAGTATTTTTAAGCACTTAGTATATACCCATTTTTATATATATATATATATATATATATATATATATATATATATATATATATATATATATAAATATATATATATATATAAATGCGAACATTATAAAATTAGAATATTGTATATTTATTTTGTTGTACCATAGCAGTTAGGTTGAACTTGGTTGAAGTTGCGAAGAATATTAAATATAAAATCCTCTTTTAATTAAAAATGCATGGATTTTTTAAATAATCAAGTAGCGATTCTATTTAATTGCCCTTAAATGGTGAAATCAACGGAATACGGAATGAAAATATCTCATTTATAATTTAAGATGGTGGCAATGGCCGTGTACCTGCTGCCTCACCACGGTCACTACACTGTCACCTCCCGGTCATAAAATACTCAACTTCCGGCGAAAATGTTCCAAATTGTTTGTGCAATTTACGTTTGCTACTGTAACCTGCTAGCGGAAATAATACTATGCAACTGTATAACAATGAAATTACAAACATATATATCTAACCTTAAAAATGAAGTGGTTTTAAAGTGGAAGAGCATGCGCACATTATAAAATTAGAAATTACTAACGTACGCACTAATAAAGCGTAAAAAAATAATTTTAGTGTCAGTTGGATTTATTTGAATAGATACGAAAACGAGTTTCGTTGAAAATACATTTCATCTTCAAATATTATTATGATGGCTTCGCGATTTCTAAATTCAGAACTTTTATTGATATCATGAAATATGTACGAATCCAATACCTGCACAATATTTAGTTTTTTCCTGTCAGGAATTCATATTTATTATTAATATGTTAACCCGTGGATTTTATGTACCCATATCATAAACAGATTACACTCCAATCCTCACTGATCCATCTGTCTAATTGAATAATTTGGAACTCGAGATTTCAACGGATACACACGTTTTGATCTTCCCTGAATCGAATGACGTCTCTGTTTGTGTGTATGTGTGTCTATGAACGTTCTAGTGCTAATACTGTCGAACGTAAAATTGTTAAACTTTAAACTTCAGACTTGTATATAGTCTAGATGTTCACCACCTATTTTTGTTAAGAATATTCAAACCGGAAGTGCATACATGTTTTTTGTTTAATATCACTTATGGCAAAAATAGTTATGCTCATAATGAAAGATATTAATATTTGGCACAACTAGTGTTTGAAAAATTTCTTCAAAAAATGTACTAGTTACGCACACATACCCACATACACACACACTGACTCACTCACATTCGATTCAAGGAATGTCAAAACGTTGAAATCTCGAGTTCGAAATTATTCATGATTACAATACTTATGTACATATTAATTTGTGAGAATATTGGTTGAAATTTATGTCACAGTTACAAAACAATTTATGGGATTATTTTTGTTTTGAAAATAAACAAAAATTAAATCGACCGGTTGTCATCACAGGCGCATTTATTATTCAGACTAAACATCAGTTGGTATTTAGTTTGTTATTCTACGTGTGGGCGAATGTCTCTATAATTCACACAATTCACCTGTTACATTTCGAAACGACAAATAACTTAGCTACGTATATTTGCAAAATCAACACTAATATTGTATTTCACTATTGAAAATAATGTTATTGATAATATCATAGCTAGGGATGAGATACGATATTCTTGTTAAAAGTAATGTATCCATAATTTCCTTCCAAATATATATATATATATATATATATATATATATATATATATATATATATATATATATATATATATATATATATATATATATATATATATATATATATATATATATATATAAATAACACATAAATATTCTACATGCCATCATGATTAGGAACCACTTTACAATTTTAAAATCGACCTATTATAATCGATATAGCACGCGTTTTAAATAAACTATAATTTCACCCTTACCTAGGGGAAAAGATGTTGCTCATGCGATGCCTCATTTAAAGCAATGCGCAGACGCTGTTATAAGCAAATGACCTTATCCAATTATGGAATTAGACGCAATGAATATCAGTTTTACTGTATTATTAAAATAAATAAGATAGAAACTTTATTTTTCGACTTTTGACCAGCTTTTTGGGATTTTGCCCCACTGTGCGTCGTTTTAATATAAATACTTATTATATACACTTTTATATTAGAACTAACATTGTTTTACTTTAAATGTTTTCATTTGTTACAAATAAAAGCTCTTACACAACTTTAATTACTTTTTCCTCAATTCATGTCAAGTTCTATAAAAGTTTGTTCAACTTAAACAAGTTATTTTTCTTTATGCAGGAGTTTTGTAATATTTTTATTTTTTACTTTTATAAATACGGACATATGATATATATATGTCATTTTCATCAGTAACTGTCACTGTACCTCTTTGCACAGTCTATTGGGTGCATATCTGCGTATTAGTAAAACATATCCGATTGCACTCCAGCCACCCCTTCCTATGACTTGTATTGGAAATTATAATTAATTGAATTTAATTTAGGAATAAATTGGATTCACAGATGTAATGTTGGCTTTGTTGCAGAGGCCTTGTGCCAAATGCGGTGCAGATATCCCCGGACCAAACGTTCGGTTCGATACGTTCGCTGGCGGTGAGCAGAGAGGTCGCTAGTTTCCCGCTGTCCAGAACGCCCACGCCGCCTCCTGCAGTCGAACACAGGTGACCGAACGAGCCTCGAGCTTTAAACTAAACACCATCACATACACACACACAGTCACATCTGTGTACTCAACGTCATTATTTGAGTCTACTAAAGCCATATTTGCCTCATGTTACATGTTCATTTAACAACGCTTCATCAAACATTCACGATTAATTTGTTTTATTTTTAAACGGACAACACCATTTAACTAAATTTGGCCTTTTAATAGATTTGCAATGTGACATTTTACTAGCTAATATTGTTAGGAGTGTAAAACATGTTCAATGTAAGTATATTTAGATCGCCGTACGAAGTACAGAATAGCTAAAGCATTCTACCGTGTCTGTAAGATTCTCGGATCAAAGAATTCCCTTAGCAAAACGTTCTTGTCTCCTCGCTTTGAATCCATAAATATATATATATATATATATATATATATATATATATATATATATATATATATATATATATATATATATATATATATAAATATATATATATATATATATATATATATATATATATATATATATATAAATATAAATATAAATATATATATATATATATATATATATATATATATATATATATATAAATATATATAAATATATTTATATATATATATATATATATATATATATATATATATATATATATATATATATGTGGCTAACATCCAAGTATATATATATATATATATATATATATATATATATATATATATATATATATATATATATATATATATATATATATATATATATATATATATATATATATATATATATATATATATATATATATATATATATATATATATATATATATATATATATATATATATATATATATATATATATATATATATATATATATATATATATATATATATATATATACTTGGATGTTAGCCGTCGCTCGCTCATTACACCGAAGTTGTTTCCTCCTTAGCTCTTAGCAAAAACTAATAAATACTTTATGTCTATAAAATTACTCCATATTGTGAGCCTAAAGGCCATTAAAAATATTAAAAGTAATTATTATGGATTTTAAAATATGTAATACAATTTTTACTTTCTTTTACGAAGTAATAAGTAAGTCTTTGTCAGACTTTTTATATCTATAACATTTCTTCATAAGGGCTAATTATTTTTAAATTTATAATTTAGTAATACTTATTTCACGATATATGCAAATAGACTGCTGTCACATTTTGAATCAAAATTGGCAATACGACATCAATCAGTACCATGAAATTAATTTAGTATCCCCACTAGTTAATTGCATCACTGACGCATTTTAAATCCGATAGATGAGTCGACATGCAATTACGTTATGTCGTTTTAGATTTCGAATCAGAACCTTTCATAGAATACGGCCTCTAATCTAATTTATTGCGACTTTAAAAGCATCGAAATTGCATGACGTCAAAGAAGGGATGGCTGTTTCAAAAATGTTACATATTGTAAAATTGGAACTTATGGGAAAATTCGAATCATATGATGTTCATATGTCGATAATGTAACTTGGTTATTTTCAAAGGCGATTTTTTAGTAAATGGTACATTTATTTAAAAAGATATTCAAACAAAAGTTGCTAGGTATAATATTTTTATGTTCCACAATATAGGTAATAATTGAGGTAATAATCAAAATGGATTTATGTATATTACGTATAAGAAAGTAAAACTCGGTCACTTTAATTTTTATTTTTAAATATAAGCTCGTCGTTCAATATTAATACAGTAGTTATTTAATTTTTTTATTTTTATTTTCTTACAATTATTCTTAAATATATTTGCAACTGTTAGTTTCTTAAATAACACTCATATTAACGCTCTGTGGACAACTTATAGAATTTATTTTTGTGTATTGACTATTCGCCAAATACTTATTCCTGTGTGTTCCTCTAAAAAATTGCTAGTATGTGGATGTTCTTTATAATGATACGAAAATAAGTGGGCACATAGACAAGGTCTCATTTTTACATTTCACATATAATATTGTTCTATTTCAAAATAATTGCGTCGTTACTCTGGCTACTAATATTTCAAAAGGTTCTGCACACAATACATATGATTTATATTTTATACAAGAAACAAGTTTTCTTTATTTACAAAAGGTATTAATAAATCCTTTGCAATATGATTGTAAGGGCCTCCTTCTCTTCCATTGTTTATGGGGAAATACTAGTTATAAACTCTGATGCGCAGATGTATAATTTAAAATAAACTGTCAGGCCCATTAGTTCGAAGAAATGCCGCACCGTTCGAGGATATTTCTGTAGGCGGCGCCACCTTTCAACGTCGAATATTCATATAAACCAGTTAGCTATTTTTACGCCACAATCTACGATATTCCGACAACTAATTACTGAATAACATTGCTACACTTTTGATCATAGTTAATCATCTTAATTTTATAATAATACTCAAAACCTATCATGATGTAATGAAAATAATAAATTATATAGATACAATTTTTTAAATGTATCCGATGTGTAATTGTATATAGAATTTGTGATAAAAATTTAGTATTTTAAATTTTTCCGTTTCGGATATTAAAATTAAAAATTTGTTTGAATTCCTCTTAACTTGTAATAGTTTAGGTCAAACTTTATAAATTATTGTTATAATATGTGTATTATATATGTTTATTGTTACAGATTGGACAGTCCGACGCTAGTCCCAATAAATGATGAGTCAATGATGGGGGTGGCGGAACAGTATCCAGTGCCGAAAAATGGTCCCAGAAAATCTGTGTCAATTGTGTTGCCAGAGGAAGAAAATGGATGACCGCTCTAAAGCAACTTAGCCGGCGCGTAGAGTTCAAAACTTAGCATGTTATAAAAGCTTTTTAGAAGTTGACAACCCCACTCGACTCATCGATTGTTAATTAAAACAAAATATAAAAATCACATTTTTCGGATGCCATATTATTTGGCGATATTCCTCAATGGAATATGCTCATTTTTATCAAGTATACTGAGGTTGATGAAAGGATGTATTTAAATTATTTCATGAAACGTATATATTACATATGTTATTGTATGACAAATCAATCATAATTTTTTTCTTGCAGAGATTGTTTATTATAATAGAAATAATATGTCGAATGTATCGATATCCACGATTACTGTGATCCAAAACATTTTGAGCGGTATTCGTTGTAGCCATTTTTAATAATGAATAAACCAAAATTAAACAATTATTTTACATAATAAATTAAAGATTAGTTAGATTATGTTAGTATGGTATCTACAACGAATGCTACTTGAAATGTTATAAATTGTTGTTTTTATGGCAGCTGTTTAGATATAACCTAAAAATATGGTCTATGATGCATGTACCTATTTCATGTCATTTATCGTATAACCCCCCATTTTATAGAGTATAGATTTATTTTATGTGGCTCAAATTTCCGTCCCACTGTGTGCCAATTTTAAATACCTGTCCATTTTAATCAAATTATTTTGATATTACTTTATTTGCTTTAGCTGATTAGTCCGTCCCCTATCACCCTATATTCTCCCTTTTTTTTATTAATAACGAACAGTTTTTATATTAATTTTTCCTATGCCAATGCCCCTAACTCATGATATCATTAATTAGGATATACTTACCCTAATCTAGTTGTTAGACTATATAAATATATATGTTGAGGCTGATTATAAGTAAGTATAATTATACTTAGGTGCATAGTTGAAATTGTTTTTACTCAGTATCGAATATTATTTGTATAATTCTGAATAAATTGTAAGCGTATGTAGATATTAGGTGTAAGATTACGTCATTTATATATATAACTACTTATCAAATTTTGTAGTTATATAATTCGTCAAATAATTTTACTATTATGTTGCAGCCGAATTCTCAAAACGGTCTTTTAAAAATTAATGTTGTGAATGCTTGAAAAGGTTGTCTGCTACTCCGTTTTATGGGATAAGATGAATGTTATGTATGTATCAGATTGTGTAACGAAAAATTCATTAATATTTACTGTTATAAATTATTGGCAAAGTGAATTAACTATTCTTGCGTGTCAAATTTAAGAACTTATACTTAATTTAAGTATAGATAAAATGTGTTGGGATGAATTTATTAACGATCGAGCGGAGAAAATTCAAACACTGTCCGCCCCAAATAGAAACCATGTTTCTATGATGACCGTTTTTGTCAACGTAATAAATTTTAAAGATGTATTCTATAGAGAAGAGACTGGATATTCTCTGTAAAAGTTGTATACATCAACGTGAAAACATTTAGTATTAGACAGAAAGAAACGTATTAGATATTCCATGTATGTTAACACATTTGAAATAATTGCTGACCCTTTTTGCCTAATTTTGATGATTCATCTATCCTTAATTCTTATAATGATAATTTGATTACACAGTTATTCTGACATCAATATTCAAACAATTTTAGTTCATGTAATATTCCTGAGATGTAGCCGCGACGTAGCATGTGCATGTTACGTCGCTGCTACATCGAAGTTATTTGAATCAAAATGTGTACCGGGTAGTTTTTAATTATAATAAATGTTATAAATGACATACAACAAATAAAAGTGACTTTATAGCTGTGTTAATTCACTTTGCCAAGTTCACAAGTAGACTAGCATCAAATATAGTTTTTCTGTAAGAAAAGATAATTGTTGATGATACCAACTTTTGTAGAACTCGACACTTCTGAACGATTTGAAAATAAATCATATATTATGTGAGTTTGAATGTGTGCAATTTTGTATGAATTAATTTTAGTAAAGTTAGAAATTGCGGTAAAATAATAATAATTTAAAAAAGAAATACAAATAAAATAATAATGTACTCTGAATGAAATTCTTAGCCAGAATTACCAATGATGATATTATAAATGTAATTGAACAAATTTACATGAAATATAAGTCAATGTAATAACAATTATTAAATATTAAACAAAATGAAAAGAAAATAATAATAACAGTAACGACCAATATACTCATTCCAAATGTAAAGTTAATTCCATATCGTTCAAATTGTTGTAACTTTGTTGAAAAATTGGCCTAGACTATTCATGCAAAGAATATTATTTTGCAGCTAAACATTTTTCTCAAATAAGTTGTAGAATGTTTCGACTGAAATATATAAAATCGCATGTATATTGATTGAAATGGAATTAAAACAAAAATATTGTTACGTTTATATATATATAAGAAATTCATTGAAATGTTGCACTTACATTCACTTGTAAATATATAAACAAAATATCATAACTTTGATGTATTGTATTTATTGCTCATTTATGCATGAATGAAAACTATTTAAATTTTGTTTATTTCTGTATTAAATCTCTAGTAAGGGCAACAACAACTTGTATAAAAAATTAATTGTATTAGTGAACATTCGTAATAATTAGCTTTTGTAGTTCATGTTTAAAAGAGAAACAGCATCATATTGAAATATGATACCGTCATCGTTTTAATCTAATCCCAAAACATGTTATTTGCTCATCCAAATGGTTTGGACCAAACCAATTATTGAATTCGCATTTGTAATACACAAAAGTCGATCACATCTTTTGAATTATAAGGAGCATTATTTATTGATACATGCGGAAATATTTCTGAAGGATGTAGTGTCACTGTCAGTAGTTTGTACCAATATTATAGTCAAATAAAGAATTATTTGCTATTCAAGTCTTTCAATAAATAGTTGTTATGTCATTAACTTTACATTAAATTAAGGTTGCGATTTTTTATGTATTTTTATTGTAAATGCAGTCTTTAATCATGGATACAACATATAAATTAGGCATTTCCCTTACACGGTTTTTCCTTATGAACACATATTTATATTTTCATTGCTTTCACCATATTTCTATTAAAAGTTACCTTTCCATCTTTATTATAATCAACTTTAATATATACACAACTTGTTTGTTATGCAGCAAACTGTCGGCATTTGAACATTTATTAAAAAATCAAATAATATATATATGTGAAGTTATCACACAAAATATATTAAACTTAGGTACTGCTTCTATTTTATTCACTATTTGCATACAAGGAGCCTAGTTTTTGTTTTTTTATAAACTAGGGTCATCATTGCAATAAAGACCAGAAAAATATTAAAGCGTTCTACACATTCATACATTCACATACATCTGGGTGTTTTGATATTGCTTATAAGTTTGAGAAGTTTTTTCAAAACTTTTGACTATTATTGGAAAATTGCTTTTTATATCAGTGCGTTTTTTCTATGGTTTCCATATTTAATAAAATTGAGTATCAACGGCTTCCAAAATTTTGGACAATAGGACTTATTGGAATATTTACATTTTTCCTTTAATATAATACATTAATACATATTCATTGATGAAAGTTTAGTGATAATCAAGGCATATTATAATGGATTGAATTTTTTTGCATTTAATATCATTTATAATTCAAAACCAAATTAAAGTGCGGGAAACATTATGTTCTGCGCATGACTGTTGCAACCGGAGATAGCAAACATCAGCGCACACTAGATTCAATTAAATTCATGCCTTCAGTGTTGCCATATTCATGTCGGCCATTTTGTTAATTCTATACCGTACATTTCGTTTAATTTCTTATTGATAGTAGCATGGATTATACAAATCTGAATTATATTACATTATTTATTACTTAAAGAAACATGTTTTTTAATATTTAATTCATATTTTGTAGTATTTCGCATAATATTATAATTTAGTCTTGATCATGTTGTAATATGTGGCAACGATGTGCAGGGTCTATCCCACTCCTTTTCAATTGGTTAGTGACATTTTTTATGTTGTTACGACATGTATACAACGCTAAAATGTACAAATTCATTATTATTAAAGTAGGGTGCCCTTATATTATGTAAAACAATGATTAGAATATCGTGAGTGTTTAATACCAAAGGTTAGTTGTGTGACGATATTTATATTTATCTTGTCTTTTGGGGGTTTACAAAAGCTTGACGTTCATTATGGCGCTCGTACGAGTATGATTATATTTATAAAACATCGGAAAATCCATAGTCTTTAACTTTACCTTAAAATCTTTACTTCATTACATTTTTAACATGCAACTTTTATAATCTAAATTTTATTTACTTCTTTATAATTTTAACCTCTTTATTCATTCAGTATAGTGGCAAATTTAGAGCTGATAATCATGAATATAAAGCTTCGGGAATAATTGTTTTTTTGGTAATTGTTTTATGATAAATTTTGTTTTTACAAACTCGATGAGAGTTTGTTTTGTCGTCAATATATATATATTGTTTTTGAAAATGCTCTCGGTGCGGCAACTGTACGGGTAGCCATAAAGCTATTCGATTTATCCGATTGCTATACGAATTATAATCTAAGTATTTGGTTGAAACTATTCGTTTTATTCAACAAATTGAATGAATAATCGCATTTTCTTGCATGCCAATAATTGCCTAAAAAACCTGGTTAAATTAGTATCTAAGGAATTTCTATATGGAAATGATTTTCTATCATAAGTTAGCATCTTAATTCCAAGTTACAGTGGATTCTGTTAATTGTGGATGATTTAGGTGTGGTTAGGCTAGGTACGGTAAGACTCAGTATTTCATTGGTTATGGCCAGTTGGATTAAAATTTACACTATTCTTAAATCATATTAATTTACGGTGTAACTAATATAAAATCAATAAGAATTATAATATATTTAATCATTTATCCTCAAATCTCATTTTTGCTAAAATACAACTATATTTAAACTCTACTTAAAGTTGGTGGTGTATTATTCTCATTTTTTGCTCTCCGAACAAAGTACAAAAGAGCTAAAGCATTCGGTCGTGTGCCTGAAACATTCTCAGATCAAAAAATCCTTAACAAGAAGTTTTTGTCTCGTCGCCCAGAATTCAAAAATATATATAACTCATATACTTGGATGTTAGTCGTCGCTCATTCGTAAGACCAAATGTGTGTCTCCTACTTCTCTGAAGTTACCAGAGCTTTTTTGTACCAAATTTACTACACATAATCTGTGGTATCTCATTTGAATCCAGTTTCGAGTTAAATCCACTTGCTCTTATACTTCCGAAGTTATTGGCTCCCTCCTTAATGCTACCCTTAGACAAAAATTATAATACCCAAATTGTCTACAAAGTTTCTTCATATTGTGAACTCAAAGACAATATATATATATATATATATATATATATATATATATATATATATATATTGCCTTTGGGTTCACAAAAAATAGTTATCGGACTTGTCGCACGTGTATGAAATACTGGTATGTTTATTATTAATGCATTTTTACAATTTTTATATTTTATAGCTGTATTTTCTTTCTTTTTTTGACTTGAAAAATAGGTATAAGTCATATATTTTTGTAAAGTATATATAATAAAAAAATTAGTTAAAAAAAAAACCTTACAAATTATGACTTATACCTATTTTTCAAGTCAAAAAAAAAAAGAAAATACAGCAATAAAATATAAAAATTGTAAAAATGCGTTAATAATAAGCATGCCAGTATTTCATACACGCGCGGTAAGTGACGAATCCGATAACTAATTTTTGAAAATACAGCCAAGAACTCTTATTAAATGCAAAATAATATAAATTTTCTTATTCGACTCGATTTATCAAAATGAAACAATATACAATGTCATTTAACAACAAAAAAATGACCTAAAATTATGCGCCAATGCAGTGGGGGGTGGGTCGGTTAAAGGAACTCGAGCCTCCCCCCAAACTCAAAATTACAGCTAAAAATTATTAAAATGAATTTAACTTTTTTTAACATCGCGATAATATACCTGTATTCCGAATGGTATTCAGCGCAAGTCTCTTAGACTGCCTGAAAGCGAATTACTAATTTCGGCTTCAAAAGTATAGACAATATTTCTTACCGCCTCCTGCCTACGCACCCGTCTAGAACCCGAAATATATTTATCTTTTGATACGCACTTTATTAATTATGAATTATTTTATTATTCTTACAAATATTTAACTGCTTTAATTTTAATTTTACGTAGTTATAGTTGTATAACTATGGAGGAAGAGACCGTAGGAGTAGAAATGGATGAAGAAATGGACCTGGAAGAACCCGATGGAGATGGTTCCGACGTGGAAGAAGAAGAAGAGGACGGTGTTGAAGATCCTAGTTCGTCACCACTTCAGCAACCTTCCTCAGGGCCGGGTTCAACGCCTACTTCGACCGCTTCATCGCCTCCCGTAACCGATGACCTATTTCCATCGTATCCATTTAGTGGGAAGCCACTAAGTATCCGACGCGGCCCGGGTCGTCCCCGGAAAGAGGGCGGGGGTCGACCGTCCTCTCGCACTACCAAATCACCCGGTTCGAAGTTTAAGAAGCTGAAGACAAGTGGATACATGCGAGGCATGCCGAAACGGGTGCGTAGTTTCGATCGAACCGATTCTGATGCTGCGTCTGTGCCACCGTCACCTAGCGAGGAGACTACCGCGATTCTCGATCCAGAAACTGGTGCACTTATTTTTTCCGATAAGATTACCACAGTCTCGGAAGAACCACCATATTTTCCAGACCAATGGTAAGCTTACACCTTACATATATCGACATTGATTTTAAACTTAAAACGATAAAAAAAAGTAACTTAATTTCATGGTCATTGTGCACAATAATTACCAATAAAGCAGTGATTATTGCACTTTTTTAACAATGACTCCTGCTTATTAAATGAGCTATTGGACTCTCTGGCAATTCATTTTTTAATTTTCTAGCTTAAAAGTTACCCACAGCGACCTAATTTTCAATTAAAAAAAAAGAATCTAATTTGAAAATGAACATTTTTTGAAATTATTTAAAAAAATGAACATACCATTATTGCTTTTAAGTTGGACATTAGAAACCATGTTGGTACCAAACCTGAATGTTACCGATGGAAGCCGAAGTATTCTTATAATATATGTATAAAAGTAAAAGCCCTTGACATATACTTAAGTTATGGAATATCTAAACCAAATAAACGATTAATATTTATAATGGCAAAAATTTGAATTGAATTGCTTGGAATTTTTTATTTATAATTAAAAAAAAATATGATGCTCGAATACTAACACTGATAACATGCAAAAAACTAAAAAGGGAATTTTCCTTATACCGGTGCATGTATTAACACAACCAATGTAATTTCGATGTAAAACAAATATCTAAGAAACCAAAATAAAGTAGAAATAAAACGTAAATTAATATTTAAATCGTCAGCTGCGAGTTAGCCTACCTCTGAAAATTATCAAAATTGACAGTCACTATTAGGACAACAGAGAATTACAATTAAAATTGCAAATTTTTAGATTAAAATTCTTATTTTAAAGAAAAGCATTATATGATTTTCTAGCGTTAGAATATTTTCAAATAAATTACTAAACGGAAAAAGAAATATATATAATCTCGGCGAACAATAAATCTTTATAATAATATTTATTCTATTAATTAAGAAAACATGTTTAAATCCACTGATTATTTCAGAATAAAATATATTCTGATATTTTAAATCAGATTTATCGTATTCTAATTAGTTTACAAACGCGATACTTGCAAAAAACAATACAATCGCTGAATCTGAATATTTTTAAATACTTTTTTATTTTCTTATACAAATGTATATTGTAATCGCAATTTTTTTTAACTACATTTCAACAGAAATACACGTTTTGACCATCGCTGAATCGTTTCTATTTTCGAAATAATATCTGTCTGTGATCGTTCTACACAAAATAAAAACTTTAGTTGATAAAATTATCATATTTTAAAATTATACCTGGAAAAAAACTTCATATTTTTGACTCTTTACTCTAGCTACTTTTCAATATCGTCAATGCCTTAGAGAACAAATGATTCTTATAAAAGATATTAAAACTACTAGTAACTTTTGTTAACATAGTTTTTTCTCTATATGTACAGTTTACTGAAGAATTGAGTTTTTAAATAGACATGTTACATTTGTTTCCCTTGTTACAATATATATTGAGATTGAATCAATTGTATAAGAAAGTCAAGTACTTTTTTTTAAAGTGGAGTTACCCGCTTTTAATTCTAAATCCTTAATTTGCGAAATGTGTTCTTTTAGGCCTGGAAAAGTATGTGCCTTATGCAACTTAGGCGAACGTACTCAACTTGGCCAGGGAGAACTACTTCGACTGACGTGTCCGAATGGCTTCACACCAACGCGAAAAATGTTATCGGACACCGGCGACGACGATATGACCAGTCCAGCGCGAACTGGAAACGATAGTTTTCCTGAACCAGAACGAGAAAATGGCGGCGATAAAAGTCCGAGGGTGGGGCCGATTGCTGTTACATGTCGCCGTCAGAAAAGTTTCAACAAATGCCGAAATCCAGCCACTACCAACGAGTACATCGATGAGCTCACAATAATTGGCCATTTAGAAGAACCAGAGTCTGCTAATTTATTTGAAACTGATGGCACATTTTTCGTCCATCAATCTTGTGCGTTGTGGTCATCGGGCGTTCTCAAAACAGGTCATTATATTTCGAATACTATGTTTGTTTTAAGCGAATATATATGTTTGTGTAATTATTTCAAATTATTGTGAAACATGTTTTAACACAAGAAATAATGAACTTTTGTCTAGAAATGTGTTTGTTCATGATAAAACATTGTTCGATTTTTTTGTTGCTCTATAATTTTTTGGTAAACGATAACTATTTGTCTAATCCCTTATTTGAATGTTAAGTTAAATGTACTTTATTTCTTTTTTTTTTTTTTATTATAAAACATCTATTTCGGAAATTATACGGGTTTGTTTTCTTTTGTTAGTGACGGGCGAGATACAGAATGTGGCATCTGTAATTGTGCAAAGTTTGTCGCGTAAATGTTCGAACTGTGGCCATTTTGGTGCTTCGCTCATCTGCCGGGTAGCGGCCTGCCTCAGATTATATCATTTCCCATGTGCTACGGCTGCTGGTGCCTTTCAAGACACGAATACCACTTCCATGTTTTGCAGTCAACATTTGGGACAAGTGCCCTTATTTTGTGATTGTAAGTAGGAACATATTTAGAAAAATTGTGGCGTGGTTTTAACAATTTTGTATTTTTTTTTGTATGTGTTTAGCATCTAATGAAGTAACGTGTAGGACTTGCTACGGTTTGGGTGACGTTTCCAATTTGATGTTTTGTTCTACTTGTGGCCAACTGCACCATGGTACATGCGTTGGCTTAGCCCAACTGCCCGGTAAGTTTTTTTGAATATGTATTTGTTAACTCGTACAGTAGTACAAAAGAGCTATAGTGTATTGTCCTGTATTTTTTTTTTACATTTTTATCAATATTATTTTATGAATACACATATTGTTAATATACATAGTTAATATATATTGGCTAAATGCATTGGTGCAATCTTTAATGATTTGTTTAATAACGTTTGTAACGTCATATGTGAATGTGATAGGTGTACGAGCAGGATGGCAGTGTAAAGAATGCAAGTTGTGTCAAATTTGCCGGACACCGGGAGATGACGCCAAACTGATGAGTTGTGAACAGTGCGATAAAGGTTATCACGCACATTGCTTACGTCCCATTG
Source organism: Leistus spinibarbis (assembly GCA_933228885.1). NCBI lineage: Eukaryota > Metazoa > Arthropoda > Insecta > Coleoptera > Carabidae > Leistus > Leistus spinibarbis. The sequence continues at coordinate 7,143,020 of OW121796.1, read as the reverse complement.
TGACATCTATACCGAAGTATGGCTGGAAATGCAAGGTAAGACCTGGGACATATTGAAATCAAATAATAGATGTGAAGTTTTCTGTGCTGTGATTATAAATTAACTTACTGCTTCTCATATTTCAATTTATTTTGAGATTTAAAAATTATTTTTACGATTAAATACGTAGCTTTATTTTTTTTTATAAATACAGTAGACGATCGATACCATGAACAAAATAAGGCAGAGAGTGTTCACCCTAACGGATTGTTCACGTTAACGAATGGCTAATTTAGTGCTTAAAATAATATAATTTTAATGTACAAATATGTTACGCATATAAATATCTGACATGTGGTGGACGCATAGGTGCGTTGTACCTGAGTTTGTTTTGATAAATTTGTCACACTTGCACGTATTTTTAACTCTTGAATTATAAGCATCTTTCCATGGAGAGTCAAGCACGTTGGTTTTTTCGGTGGCAACATGGAATTCCATTCGAATTCAAACTCTTTCTCCCACGGTCGGATAACAACTGTATGCAATAAACACTGAAATGAGTCCGGAAACTCGCACTATAGAATACGGGGAAGTACAGCCACATCACAGCATATAGTCCGGAAAAATACCGTCGCATAAAATATGTGTTCATGTTATCGAGTATCGGTCTGTTCACGTTATACGGCCGTCAAGGTATGATTGTTCACGTTATCCGGTGTTCACGGTATCGAGCGTCTACTGTATTCAGTGTTGCCATTTGTAATAACCATAGAAATATATGAACAAAGCATTCTACACAAATTCATACAATATATATATATATATATATATATATATATATATATATATATATATATATATATATATATATATATATACATATATATGAATTTTGAATCGTGTACTTAGTGCTGTCGCATCTGCGGCGATTGTGGATCACGAACACCAGGTGCTGGTCAATCATCACGATGGCATGCACATTATACCGTCTGTGATTCATGTTATCAACAACGGAACAAGGGATTTTCCTGCCCATTATGCCATAGGGCATACCGGGCACATGCGTATCGAGAGATGGTACAGTGTAGCTTCTGTCGCAGGTAAGATGCTTCCTATAATCTTTTTAGCTAGTAATAGATTTTTTTTTTAAGTAGTTTAACTATTTTCATCCCGCTCGCTTAAATATTTCTCAAACTAGATGAACTTGATCTTAATTAGCTAGAAAACGGTTTCAAATTAAAATTATAAACTAGAGCATAAAATTCTGGATGTGTAAATAGGGAATTATTGTATAATTTCAATAATCATTTAAAGGTTCGTGCATGGCACCTGCGACCCAGAAGCCGACTTAACCACTTATCAACAACGCAAAGAAACAAATCCCGAATACGACTATGTATGTCCTGCTTGTAAGAGTATGTCATTAGCCAATCGACAAATGATTTCCAAACGGAAAGATAGTAAGTCACCGTCAATCGAATTACACCTTAACCGTGCATTAACAACAACATGTTTAGGTATTGAAGATGTAGAGTCAAATTACTCCGGTTCTCAGGACGCTTCATATATGCAAGACGACCCCTATATGCTAGATTTCGATCTCTCGGATAAAGGAAATGATGATCCATTTCGCGGTATTGGTCTCGGCAAGGGAAAACCGTATTGTGCCTCAAAGATCGCGAAGAAACGATTGGGCATTGGAATCGGTCGCCCCAAAGGTGTCGGCAAAGTAATCCCTGGCAAATTCCAAAAGCGACAACGTTTCGGGGATTTCGGGCGAAAACGCGGACCCAAATCAAAGATGCGTGGCATTTTTGGAGTACCAGGAGTTGGATTGCAACGTCCTGTAGCTGATGCAAATAGCAAAACGGAAGAGGAACCGGGTATTGAGAATCGTTTAGTGTTGTGTTCCGCGAAAGACAAATTCGTGCTAACGCAGGACATTTGTGTTATGTGCGGCGCATTAGGAACCGATCAAGAAGGATGTTTGATCGCTTGTGCTCAATGTGGACAGTGTTATCATCCTTATTGTGTGAATATAACGCGAGTAACGAAAGTGGTATTAGAAAAAGGTTGGCGGTGCTTAGATTGCACGATATGCGAAGGTTGCGGACAGAAAAACGATGAGGGACGTTTGATTCTTTGCGATGACTGCGATATTTCGTATCATATCTATTGCATGGACCCGCCTTTAGACTATGTTCCATCGGGGAATTGGAAGTGTAAATGGTGTGTAATGTGTCAAACATGTGGCTCAAACGATCCTGGCGTCGGAAGCCAGTGGATGAACAGTTTTTCCGAATGTGGCCCGTGTGCGTCTCAAAACATTTGTCCTTGTTGCTTCGATACATACAGTGACGGTGAATTAGTTATTAATTGCGCGCGGTGTGACCGATGGCTGCATGGTGCTTGTGATTCGATTAAAACGGAACCAGATGCTGAACGGTGCGCTGATGAGGAATATAATTGTATATTGTGTCGACCGAAAGATGTGCCTCCTCCGCATCTGTTGCCGCATAACACCCCACCCAAACCTCCCACTCCCACCAAAAGCCCTGAAATTAAATTAAACACGAATACTCAGTATTTCGTTGATGGAGTATATTTGAGTGAGATTGGTCTCAGTCAGATCAAAGCTTTGTCAATGGAACAACAACAAGCTGTTCGCAAGAAACGAAAAAAGCTTAGTGGAATCATTGATAAGGAAGCTGGTATCATGGCCACTATTGAATCTGTGGTTGCTGGAAGCAGTCTGGGTAAGTTTTTTTTTATCAAAACCGAGTTTTGTTTCCGGTTCGGTTTATTTATTTCATCGGTTTTGGTTCGGTATTTTGTTTTTCGATGTATAGTTACAGGGTGTAGCTAAATAACGTTTTATTATTATAACATTGAACATATTTATTTCTTTAAAAAAATTGTAATTCCACAAATATTAATAATCCATTATTTAAAACATATCAACAATTGCAATTTTAATGTAGATAACTTAGAAGATACAACAACCGCAAAATTAGAGTTAATTGACTTAAAAGAGGAGCCTCAAGAATTGTATAAAGAAGGTATGATTTGGACACCGAAAACAGACGGTGCACCGCCCGAAGGCTTTACCATCTATACCACAGAAAATGGCGTGACGCTATTACGTCGAAAGCGCCAGCGAAACCTTCAGAAACTAGGTATTGGTGGGTTTTTAGTACGCATGCGTGGTACTCGCGGTGGACAAGATAATGATGATGTAGACACTCTACCCGGTCAAAGTGGCGACTCTATGGGTCTACCAGCGTTGGAACCAGATAAACCAAGAAGAAAGCCAGTCAGAAGAAAGCCGAAAGGTAAATTAGCTGAAAGCTATCCAGTTTACTTGCAAGAAGCATTTTTTGGACGCGATCTTTTGGACACCATGAAAGAAAAAGATGTAGATAGTGGCAGTTGCAGTGATGAAGATGGAAATTCTAAAGCTGTCACTGAAGATAAGATTGTTCATTTATCTCAGGATGAGTTGAAAGCTATTGAAGCAGTGAAAGCTAAACAAGAGAAAGATGATGCAGTGAGTTCATCTGGAGATATTAAAAATGAGAACATGGTCTCTAGTACAACATCTGCTAATATTATACCAAAGGAAGAAGAGGATAGTGATAGCGAAGCGTTGAAAGATGTGTTGACTTTGCCGGGAGATTTGATTGATAATGATTTAGTGAACACAATCATGAATGAGGACAATGAAGAGATGGCAGCGAAGAATGTGGATACTTTGGAGAGTTTAGCTGATTCCAACTTGGGCGATGATGAAGATATAACCAATACATTGTCGAACGATGTTTCCTCCGCAACTAAAGATGAATTTAATGATATTTTAGGCTCGCACTTCAATTTAGAGGCTATTCCGAATATGAACAGTAAAGATGTCGAGGAGATATTTAAGGTATGGATATTTTCATATATATAAAGATAATGTAAATTTTTGCTTTCGATGACGCAACGATTATTATGATTCAATTTTGAAATTCATGTTTTGAAATAAAAATATTTATGACTGCTAATTAAGGGTTACAAACGTATTTGAAAGATTCAATATTCATTATTTATATTACGAGATAAATAATGTTTCCAGGGTGTTTTGACGGATGAATCGCAGGAATCGCAAGAAAGTATATTCCCTCTATCATCGCCTGGTGTATTTAGCTCAAACAACAGTCAACCACCAACGAACGTGTCGCATCCGTTAACAAATACCGTTCGACCGGCGACAGTGCTACCCGCCGTAGGTCAATCTAACATTAATTCTCCAATGAGCTTTCCATCACAATCACCATATCATTCAGAATACAGCAAGTAAGTGTTGGTTCTATTACTCACATTTTGCTGTTTCATGCTTCATTACGCCAAGTTTTGATTTCATATACGTGTTAGTGTTGCCGGCTTTTAACACGTTAAACTTAAATCTTCAATCAACGTATTCCTTATTAGAACATCAAGTAGTTTAATTTCTGCAACTTTGCCTTAACATTTCAATCTTTGGGCGAATTGCTTGAATTCTATTCATGAACATGTTTCAATTTATTAATACTTATGTCAATATCTGGAGTGGCCTGCAATCGACTTTCACCAATCGACCACACAAGTTCACTAATATTGTACGACTATTTTTCGGATTGTAGCAGTCCACAATTTAGCCCAGCGTTCTCAGAGCCACCGAGTCCATGGGTATCAGCGTCGGATACGGTAGACCCCGATAATCCACTACCATCTGTTGCCACAACATCGTACAATCAACGATCGTCTGAAAAGATGAAAGTCGACGAAGCTCTGGGCACAAATGCTACAATTTCTGCTGTTCTTTATGCCAATGTCAACCATCCAGAATGGAAAACGGAGTTTCCACACTGGACCGAGAGGTGCAAACAGATCTTGAAAAAATGGCGAGCCCTTAGTTCGGACAAGAAAGCTCCATACTTGCAACAAGCTAGGGACAATCGGTCTGCACTAAGAATGAAAAAAGCTCAACAGGTAAGTTTTCTTTACATATTTTCGGCAGCGATTTTTCTTACAAATTATTGATTACACTAAATGGGGTATAAGTTTAAATATTATTTTTATTTATCAAACTGATAAGTGATATTTATTTACGTATAATAATACACGATATCTCTAAATTATATTTATTTATTTTACTTTTATATATATTTTGTATATTTATATAAGTAAAATAATATACAATATAAACTTATACCTCTGTCATGAAACAAACATATACTAGGAAAACTCTTTCAAATTGATAAGCTTGAATAAAACCGTTTCCGACAAATTATATTTTGTCCAGGGAAAACGTGCACAACATAATCTTATTTACGTCGTACATTGCCAGGCACCCTAATCAGTGTTACAAAGTTTACATTATTCAAAATTTATCTAAATATAATTTTTATTCAAATTTGTAATTTTTAAATAAAGAAAATAATACACATTTGGCTACACATCCTCTGACCAATGAAATTACTTTAGTAAAAAATATCTAATAAATTTGAAATTTATAGATCATTTGCAATTAGGCATCAATTTTTTGTTTCATCATGATAGTTATTGAGTAGTTTTATGGAATTAAGATATATAACTATGATCAAAAGTGTAACAATGTGTTCGAATTACTTTTTTATTCATTGAACAGTCATTAGTCGCCGGAATATATTTAATTGTAACGTAAAAATGGCATATTTCTAATACTGGTTACATTAATATTCGAACTTGATGAGTGGCGCCGCCGTCAGAAATAGCCTTACTTCGAACTAGACGCACCTGATGGTTTATCTTAAATGCATTTTTATAATTGGAAATTTCGGAAAATAACATGAAAAATTAATCTATTGTAATTACTTCTTTAAGAATCTGTTGCCAATTAAAAAAAATTAAAATTATCGTAAACAAAAGATGAGATTAGAGTTGTGCATTTTCCTACTGGATTCAAGAAAACAATACAAATAATATAACACAATACACACAATCCAAGAAGAATTGTAGGATCTATGTGGGCTAGAGAAGCAATACAATTAGCCACGTTTATTATCAGTGCACAAGAAATGAACAAAAAACTGGGGATGTCACATTGTGTACTAACATCGTGCATCATACATGTTGTCTGTGCTAGTGTTTTTACTTTCCTTTTGCCGCCACCTTAGCCCTCTATTCCACCCTTTAAGAATACACACACATGTGTTCTAGTTTTGGCGCGCGCTTGTGCTTGTTACTAGAGTGAGATAGCGTTCAAGTCAATTAACAAAGAAATTTATATTTCCCATTATTAGGGTAGACACACGTCCCTTTTAACAAACACCTTATTTATATATATTCTCCTCCACGCCTTATTGTTTAGTGTTAGTCAGTACGCGAGGAAAATTATGACGTCACATTCCAGTTTTGTTCGAATTTCTCATGTGGTATCGAATTTTACATTTTGTATTATTCAATCTAATAATCTAAAGACTGTCTAAATAGGATTCAATATTCTATCAATACTAAATAGGAACAATTAGAATTATTTTTATTTAAATAGCGGTCAAATGCTAGAGACAGTTTTCATAGTGTCTTATTTATTAAATTTAAAGATAAGAATTTATCTTATAAGTAAAAAATATAAATATATTGCTTACATTTTTTGAAGATACGCTTACAAAATAGTTTTTGAATATATCAGACGGGATGAATTTTTAAATAGTTAAGAAATATTTGAATGAATTAAATTATGAATACAAATGCTATCAATAAAGGCTTTGTTCAAACTCAATTACTTTAGTTCTGCAGTTTTGACAAGGGTAGTAAACTTTTTCAATATAAATATAATATGTTTGTTCAGACTTTTCTTAAATGATTATTTAATATATCTAAGTATAAGATGAATGGTTACGTAAAAACCGCTGAGGACTTCGAACAGACCCTTATCCAAGTAAACCACGTCGTCTGATGGTTTATAAGTTGAGCACAATTATGTGACGTCATACTTTTATCACGTATTTGTGAATCACAAATGTTAGCTAATTGTGTGTGTGTGCGTGTGCGTCATTCTCCTTCCACCGTGCCAATAGATGAACAAGGATGCTGCAAGCCCTACCGCAATAGTTCGACCACCATCCACACCTACACCATTAGCAGTGGCGCCAGCAGTCAGCATAACGCAGGCACCGGCGCCAGTTGTAGCAGTCGCTGCTGGGGCAGCAGTAATGCCACCAAACTTGGGGATGAAATCACCTGGCCCAGCGACGTTAACTACGTCAGCTACAACAGGCCAAGTAGAGGTGTGCACTGTGCAGCAATCGAAGCTACCGTCACAACAACTAACAAACGCTACCGCATCCACTGTTACTATCACCTCAACGGTTCTAACTCTGTCCCGTTCTCCGGCTCCCGTTTCTTTGATAGCTCCACCGGCCTCGGTAACCCCTAGTGTCCCATCACCACCTACCCAACAGCAGTTCACCGTGCACGGGCAGTTTGTCGGTTTGCACAACCACACAGGCCCCGCGCCTAACGTCACCGTAAATCCCCATTACCAGCCCCAGCCGCCGGGACCGGAGCAGAGACCGGTTAGTCCGGCTGCGGTCGCGGCTGTAGTGTCACGTGTTGTTGTTCAGCCGCAGCAGCCGGCCGCTGACCAACAGATACGAGTGCTCACTCCTTCAGAGATCATGCGCACTCTTCCCTCCCTCTGCCAGGACACATACGACTTACCTGTCACACAACCACCTACGGTGAGCACTAACAAGCTCGCGAGACTCGTTGCTTTTTGATGTCCGATTTCGTTATTATTTCGTTTGATTGATTTTTGTTATTATTTTATATATTTATTTAATCCTACACTGTACAGCAGTTTTAATTTGCAATTCTCGAAATTTAATTTTGCATTTGTATTTAGAACTGATATTACCTATGGATGATTTAGAATTAATACATTTTATTCAAACCAAATATCGAATGTGAACCGGATACGGTATAATTGGTCTATTTAGCAAATAACATGCTGGTAAAGTTATGCAATTCAAGCCCACAGAACCAAATTAAAAAGTTAAAATTTCCCTATGACACTTCGTGGCATTTAGTGTTAGACTCGAATAGGATATTAAAGTTATGACCATTGAAATTCATTTACGCAACTCAACCCAAGTAACAAATATAGGTTTAACTATAGTTTATACATATTATGAACTTGTCTAACCCTAAATGGTGTGTTTGCATTATTTTTAAGCAGAGTTGGGACTATTTTAGAATCACTCATATTTATACTACCGCGGGAAGGTTGAGAAACGAAGAAATTTTTTACATTTACCAACTTCGCACTTTCTGAATAAACTGAGATCATTCGAATAATGAGTAACAAGATTAATCACACCAATATTATTAGTTTACAGTTGCTATTTGATAATACGCAGTAATTATATATATATATATATATATATATATATATATATATATATATATATATATATATTCCTAATTTTCCAACGACACAAAAAATGCATAAATTTCTCAATATAATAGAATAGGAATAAATTTATAAGTAGAATACGAAAGAAGTCGTATGTTATTATTTTATAGCTAAAATATGAGTATGTTAAATTAGATTTTCTCAATTCGAAACTATAAAAATGCAAATATACCCTATGGAGTTGGCATTACAATGCAAAAATATTAAAAATCGCGAATTAAATCTGAAAAGTTTACAGTGTAGGGTATAAAGTAATCGTTACCGATTTTTATTTTTGAATTAATTATATTTTTACTTAAAATCTCTTCCTTTTCTCATTTATCAGTGTAATGAGTATACGTAAATGTATGTTTAAACAGTATTTTTAATATTTTTTTTACAAATGATTTTTTTAAACATATTAGTTATCAGTGTTTTCAAAATTTTACGCATGATAGAAATTCATATTTATTCCTAATCCTGTGAAATTCCTCATCAAAATCCAAAGATACCATCATTATTTCTGTAATTTTTAGCAAAATTACATATGTCCCAAAAATTACTAAACCCAAGCTTACGGTGTTGGAGTTATATTGTTTGACTAATGCATATTTCGTTAAGGGAAAACAATGGCTAAAATATTTAAATTTGTTATTTTAAATGATTTGATTTTAACCATTGTTGTTATTTTCTATGCATGTTCCTGGATGATTGTGTGGTATATTTGTTCTGTTTTTCATTATATCTTCTCTTTAGGTGTGGTTTCTTTCATTTGTGATCTTGTTAATACCAGTGCACTAGTTTACATACACGTAGCTTCTTGTGTGTAGTAATATAATTCTGTAGATTTATTTATTTTTTAACAGTTCCAATATAAGTAAATATAAACACTAATTCTGACTAACTTCCTGCAATATTTCATTAAAATAAAATTACATTTGGAGATTAAATATTGCATAGATATTTACAAATTTCATTTATTATTTATTACATACATAAATATTAATGCTACAGCATGGTCTCATTTTATTATTTTCATTATGTAGTAAATACTAATTTTATATTGTGTAATGATACATCAAAAAATGTAATCATTTATTTTTGACTTTTTTTTTGTACAGTATTGCGCAAAATAATTGGGAGAAACAAGTTGTCGTAAATTGTATTTTATTTTAAATGTATACAAACGCATTAATTCTCAATTTGACGTTATTGTTTTTTTTTTTATAATGCTATTATTTTATATTGTTTATTAATATATAATTAATAAATATTAAAAAACTACTCTTATTAAATCAAAACTTTCATGTGTTTCATGGCATGGCATCAATTACTTTGACATGCTCAATTAAGTATTTATTACTGTCGGATACATATGTTTTAATTTGAACTTATTTTCAATAAACTAATGTTATGTTATAAAATACATTTAAAAACTGGTGTACTCCCAAATTATTATCACAAGACTGTGCTTCAAAGTTGATTATTATTATTTAATAATCAAATTAAAAAGATTAACTAAGAATTAGTACGAATTTCTGAATATCATTACATACTATAGTTAAAATTTCTTGTTTTAAATATGTTAATAATATATTAATATTTGAATTCAATGAATAGGATCAGGATAAAATAACCCAACAGCAGAAAACTGTAAGAGAAGCAGAACAAGAACGACAATGGAAACAACTACAAGCGTTGCGACAACAGCAAGCTGCACAACAACAACAAGTTATTCATGATCAGAGAGTGCAAGGTAAATTCTAAAATAGTTTTCGTTAAAATCATCAGCTTAATTATAATAGACAAAGAACTTTTTTTTTAATATACTGGTGTGATATTGTACACTCTACCAGTTGAACAGAGGATTTATATTGTATTATACTAAGACGATTTCTTGTTGGATAACCGTGAATAAGATTTCTGGTTTTGTAAAATAAAATAATTTAAATTATATATATATATATATATATATATATATATATATATATATATATATATATATATATATATATATATATATACATATATTTAGTATGTAACATTTCCGGTAACCCCTGCATCATCAATTTCTGTGCAAATAACTAACAGCAAATTTATTTGTCAATCTGTTTTCCGTAAAACGTACCATAGTTGTTTCGACCTGTAGTAATTATTGATGTAGACATTTCATGTAATATAATCCACGGATTTACATCTATAGTAATAAGTACTAGTGTTGAATACATGTAATTGGTTTGACTTGTAGCAATTGCAAGAGTTCACCGTCAAATTTCCGAACCAGGTTCTCAATTCAATCCTGAGCAAAATCCCGGTCTTGCAAATCAACTTCAAGTTTCAACATCACAAGATCTAAGTCCAGCCGTATTACCTTCTGCACGCCAATTCATCACACCAGGCATGAAGGTACCTAGACCATTACCAAATCAGTCACCAACGTTTCAGCATCCAAGTATGCCAGCGCCGCGTACTGAAAACATACCAGTCCGACCAGGGTCACTGCCGTTACAACAACGGCCACTACTTCGAACGCAAATTAGTCAACCACCATCACCATTCTCACCACCGGCAGTTCAATCACCGCACGATTTCAACCCGGTGTCACCATCACCTCAGGCAGATTCATTCCAACGGAACACAGACTCTGCTGATCCGTATTTGCAACAACCCCATACACCGCGACCTCAATTCGTGTCAGGGCAACAATCTCCTGTTGCGCAGCGAGGATCTAGTTTTCAACCTCGGTTGCCGGCCGATCCGTATGCGCAAGCTCCAAATACTCCGAGGCCTCAATTCAATGCTCCTCGGCCGTCTCAACCTGGTTTTCCTCCAGGACTTCGACAGCAAACTGATAATCCAGAAATCAATCGACATTTACGGGATTTATTACAACGGCAACAGTTTAAAAAGTTAGATGATCAATTATTGCCGGGGAAACAGCGTGTGTGGCCGCCGAATGATGCGAATCAAACGGAACAATCGCCGCAATTTGAATCACCGGCAAATGCTCCTCCGCAAGGGCCAGGTGATGTGACTTTCCGTCATCCTTTACCACCACCAGGCATTACCCGACCAAGAGTGCCATTGTCACAGAATGGAGGTGTTTTGATACGGCAACAAATTACTGGCTTACGGTTACCAGGACAAGATCCTCGAATTTTAGGCCTTGATCCTCGCATGAGACTTATACTGCAACAGAGACAAGCTGTAAATGCTCCTGGTTCTGTCCAGCAGCAACAATTTACAACTTCGCATATGCTAACTCGTCCTCAAGCTACAAATAGACCAGCTGTTGAAGCGTACGATCAATTAGTGCAGCGACAACAACTTGCCTTCCAAGCCAAAGCACAAGAACAACATCAGAATTTACCGAATTTAAATGCTCCTCAAACTCTAGAACAACGGTTAACAGGTATTTGACTATAAAAATAAATAATCTAGAATGTTTTTAATAATATAATTGTTTAATTTAGCGGTATCTTCCAATCAACAAGTTCAACTTCCCACTGTAGTAACTTCAACTGCTTCGTCATCTGGGCCTGGAAGCGATTCTCAGGAAATTCCCGATAATGTGACTGCAGAATTGGAGAAACTGGAACAGGAAAATGGCGGTGGTATGCCGGAAGTTGATGGTGTTGCAGATATTTTAGGTTTAGCGGACGATGACGACGAACTACTAGCTGAAATGGGTCCTGATTTCAATATTCTTGAATATGCTGATCCCGAATTAGATGCTTTAACTGGAGGCGAGAAGACCAACATCTTGGATAGTCTTGATTTAGAGGAACCTGAACCCGATAAGGACGAGAAAAAGGAATCTAAACAAATGTCAGTATTATTTTTATTACAATTTTCAAAAATTTATATTTATATATATATATAACTTCAAAATTGTTGATTTTTCTTACAGTTTGCCTCCAAAAGTATCAACTTCAAAGCCATCTCAATCGATAAATAGCATACCGAATGTAAGCGTAAGCAGTACACTGGCAAATGTTCTAACAAGAGCAGTTCAATCAAACAATTCGAATTTAAATCTTTCAACGGACCAGTCAAATTTGGGCTCTGTTCAAACGCAATCAATGCCTAACAATGAACAACAAGCAAATATGCAACAACAGCAGCAGCAACAACAGCAGCAACATCAGCAGCAACAACAGCAGCAACAACAGCAGCAGCAGCAACAACAGCAGCAGCAACAACAGCAGCAGCAACAACAACAGCACCAACAACAACAACATCAACAACAGCAGCAGCAGCAACAACAACAACAGCAACAACAACAGCAGCAACAACAACAGCAGCAACAACAACCCACAGCTGCTATGCAATTAACAACCCAACAACATCAACATAATATTCAAAATCATATGCTGCAACAGGTGATTTTATTGTTTTCTATATAGTTTATCCTTTATTTTTAGTCTTTATTTTCTTTTTGTAAATTAGGTACAGAATGCAGCAAATATGGGCCGACCAATGGCTCCAGGAACTAGACTGGTGTCACCAGATGGTGCCGTGGGTATTGTTAACAATAATAACGGTATAACAATGACGTATCCGCCCAATTATTGTCAACGTATTGCACAAACGCAGTTGCAACGTAAGTTTAGCATTCTTAAAATTTGATGTATTTAATTGTTGAATCAAGATGGGAAAACAATATATTAGTAATGGTAAAAATGTTGCAGTTCAAAATCAACGTTTACAAATGCGTATGGGAGCTGGCGGTCTAACTCGTATGGTGTCTGTGGGTCCATCGGGTCCAGTACTTCATGGCAGTGGCATTGGTCTGAGTCAACAGCCCAGAATGGCATTAGCACCTCCTCCGCCACCCCCATATCCTGGACCACCACCACCGTATCCAGGACCAACAGCTCAGGTATGTGTCATTTTTCAATTCATTTCTCTGCATGATTTTTGCTGGCTCAAATTTAATTTTCATTTCTAACCGTGTGAGCAAATTAACGCATTCTTGAGTTTTCAGTTGTATGTTTATATTATTATGGTTAGTAACTGTATTTAGTTAAATGTAACATTTTCTCAAACATTAAGCAGTGTTGTGAACGATCATTTGATGGATGATCTGGATCAATGATCTAGATCAGTCACATCACTGCATGTAAATGAGGGATTAATTATTACGTAGTTTTTGATAATCATAACTTAACAAAGACGTAAGTTTGGTATGGGGTTTTGATTACTTTTGTGTTTGTCTGATTGAATTGAACTTGATCGATTTTGAGTGGTGCATTCATGATCATTTATTTAAATTTCTTATTATATGATTTAATCATTAATGAAATTGGTTATTATAATGAAACATATTAGTGCGCGTTAATCTGCAGTACTAACATTGATTGGTTGCGGTTATGGTGTTGGTTGCATGTGGTGTGGTAGATGGGGCTACGTGGCATTGGGGCGGTACATCATTTGGGGCCACCTCGACTACCGCTGGGGTTAATGCATCACTTGGGGCCCCCACCGGTACCCCCACATTTACAACGGAGACCGTTACTGTTGCAGGTGAGAATGTAACCTGGTTACACACAACCGTGCACTCACAATTTTATCCACACTTTTCACAACATTTTAGCAAATCGCGCAATTTCAAATTAAACAAGCTGCATTTACTGCGAACAAATTAGTAATTATGATTAAAAATTAAATATAATTTGTTTTATGACAATGATAGCATTCACAGCAAAAATAAAATGGATAAATTATAAATTTTGATGCCGTGAACGTTAGTATTGCTTTATGACAATGTTAGCATTCTAGCAAAAAAAAAACGGATTAATTATAAATTTTGATGCCGTGAACGTTAGTATTGTTTGTCTTTAAACAAACTGGGTTATTAATTGTAATTTTTAATACTAATTATTTCGCTGTGAATAGACCTTCATTGTAGTCAATCATATAGAATATTTAGACGGAAAAGATCCATTGCAAATTAAATATTTTGTTCGAGATATATTATTTAATGGTAATATTTTGGATATTTATAATAAATTACAGTATATAATCTATTTACGTTAGCGGTTCTTAAACTTTTTTCCAGGATATATATATATATATATATATATATATATATATATATATATATATATATATATATATCTTTTGACAATAATTTGTTTATAGCAAATGCCTACTCTTGTTATGGATAGAATCCTATGATTAATATGTTACACTTATGGCAATAACAGTATAAATACTGTCTTTATTTTTTTTTACCAATTTTTATGCTATTTACATGTAAAAACACAGAATTTAGTAGACGTTATCTACTGAATGATTGCACTTATAATTTTAGTTTAGAACTGCTACTTAATTGTGCACATATTTATCACGAACATGCACAAAATATGTCTCTAGCAACGTTAGTCCCAAATAAAACCTTTAACTAATCTTTAATTATGTCTTATATACAAATTATTAGTGATGTAAAATTTCTGGAAATTTTTAAATAATTTACCATTTTTACATTAAAACTGAATTCTCTATCCATATGTAACAGTCCTCTATAAAACGTATACAGAAACTTTAAAATACTCACTTCATAACAAATTATACATCAATTTCTTGTGTATCAACATAATATATGTAACTAGAATCAAGCATGCAATTTACCTTTCTAAAATTTATAAAATGCCTGGTAGATAATTAGATTATTTAATCATGTTTCTATTAGGTAATCTTTTCAGTGTTCAGTATTCTATTTTAAAACATGTATGTTGCATTTCATTGTCGTTATTGCAGTATTTCTTATATATAGTTATTCGAATCACTTGTTGTATATGCGTGTGTACTAATCAGAGTAGCCCTGTCCACAGGAACAGCCATTGCTGTTGGAGGATCTTTTAGAGCAAGAAAAGCGAGAACAAGAGAAACAAATGCAAAATCAACCCCAGTCGTCTAACCAGGAGCAAGTTCATCCACAACAACAGGGTGGCTCTCTGCTAACTGATCAGGATTTTGAAAAGTTACGCGCAGATGTACTGCGTACTGTATCACTTGAATCACCGCCACAAGGTTTACCAGGTATTTTAATTTACTAATGAAAATATTGAATCCGTTTTAAAATTCGAAACTACACATACTACATAACATCACACCTTTTCCATAATTAATATTAGCAGATCACAATTTTCAAGAATTCATAATCTTTTTCCATTCAACTATTCTTACTCACTTCATGCGCTTTATTTATCTGGATTACACCATTCAATCACTTGCTAACTTTCGTATAATTCATTCGCAATAATAGGAACCCTTTATTTTGGAGAGTTGTTTTAGCTGCTGACCAATGATGCAATCATTTTTTTTTTTTTTTTCATACACAATCATTCCACGCATGTACATTTTTATGATTTGTATGCCTTAATATCTCTTAAGTTACTGACAGATGAGTTTAGAAATAAATCTGTAACAGCGGGAAAAGGATAAATGAAAATGTTTGTTTTTCTAGCACAAGGTATGCTACCGGTATCATCAGTTCCTGGGAATGTTGTCGTACGACCACAATTCGCTAACAGACCGAATGTGCCAACACCAAGTCCCCAATGGCAACAACAAGTGGCTCGGCCCACCCCAGTATTAGTTCAGCAAACGCAAGCGGTTTCGGTTGAAACTACATCGCGAGTACCACCGTTCAATGCTTCGCTGTTACCTGCGCCTCCTTTACCGCCTGAACACATTGTTACCGAACAAGATCGTCAAACGCAGCTCCATTACGAACAATGGTTAAATCATCAAAACACTATATTAACCCAACAATTAAAATACTACGAAACTGAAGTACAAAAATTACGTAAAGTCAGAAAGGTATAACAGAAGTTTAATTTTTTATTATTTTATGTTGATTCTTACTATGTTTCTGTTCGTTATTTTCCTTTGGGTTTGTTAGTAATTTATTTATAATTTTTGAATAGATTATCGTGTTTTGAACGCGAACTAACCAGATTTGATATTATTTATTTTTATTTTATGTGTTAATTCCGATTTTTTTATTTTTCGATATTTATAGTCATTAAATAGTAAACAAAGGCAGTTGAAGAAGTCTGGTAACCAGCTTGCAGAACCTGATGCGCTAGAACTCAAGAGGATCTCCGCTGAGCAGGCCGTACTACAGAAACAACTAGAGTCCAGTCGAAAGCAGAGCAGACAACACGGAATGCTCATACAGGTATCTATCTTTATCTTTCTGTCTTTAGTAATATAGGTTCCGGTCACCTACGTCTTTTTTAGCTCGATGAACGAAGTACAAAAGAACTAAAGCAATCGGTCGTGCGTCTGTAGCATTCTCGGATGAATAAAAATTCCTTAACAAAAATTGATTTATGGCTGAAAGCATATGAGGGTTGTAGCTAAGCTTGTTTAGATAACAACACGGTTAATAAATGTTCTGCTTGTTATCCTTGTCTATCTGGTTATACAGATTATATATATATATATATATATATATATATATATATATATATATATATATATATATATATGTATATATATATATATATATATATATATATATATATATATATATATATATATATATATATATATAATATATATATCAAGTTTAATCAAATCAAGTTTATTAGTCCTATTGCCTTGGATTTTTAACAATTAATTCCATTAAATTACGTCTTCATGTATGTAATGTCTGTATTGCGCTGTTGGTCTATATGAAGGAATACCGGAATAAGCAGCAAGCCAAGCAACAGCAGCGTCAGCATTCCCCGTTGATGATGGGCCAGCAAACACAATCACCACTCGGTCCACCTGCGTCATCACCCATACATCCGACACCTCAATCGCCGATGATGTCGCCCACGTCTTCATCGCCAATGACTGCACAGCACAACTCTCCACTGCACAGTCCAGCACCGTTAGTGTCGCCATCTCCAGGCCCAGGTTCGGTCGCGAGTGTGCTTCAAAGTCCAGGTAACCAGCCGTGTAACAGCATGTCACCGCTGGGTATGCAACCATCGCCACGCATTGGCACACCTCATTCGCAAGGAGAAGAGAATAGCCCAGGACCGGTACAGTCACCATCTCAAGTGTGTCCTCCTCCACCGACACCACGCATGACTTCACCTCAACATCGGCGATTAGTTACAAGTCCTGTTGGGTACACGGCTGATATGCGCCAAACATCTCAGCAAAATCGTTTTATTAGACCGCCGGCCTCTGTCATAGCGGCAGATTTATCAAATATGCAGCAACGTCCTAGATTGACATTACCGACTGGTGGCTTTCAGCAGGGTATGCGTACTGGTGGTCCGTCGCCATTAGGTAGTCCTCAACCACAGCAACAAATTGGATTGACACCACAACAACATCAACAGTTATTGCAAAGACAACAGTTACAGCAACAAGCTTTGCTACAGCAACAGCAGCAGCAGCAACAAAATCCAGATGGTCAACAAGAAGTTGGAAATATAATGCAGAGTCAAAGAGCGATACAGATGATACAACAAAGACAGCTTATATTGCAACAACAGCAACAACAACAACAATTGGTGCAACAACGGCAACAGTTATTGCAACAACAACAACAACAATTGCAACAACAGCAACAGTTACAGCAGCAGCAGCAACAACTACAACAACAACAATTACAACAGCAACAATTACATCAGCAACAACAGCAAGGTGGTGTACAGCAGGCGCAAATGACCCAACAACAATTACACCATCAACAGATGCTGCAGCAACAACAGCAACTTGCTAAACAGCAACAACAGCAACAATTAGTTGCACAGATTCAACAAAGTCAACAAGGTGGTAGAAGCCCAATGCAACAACCACCAAGTTCGCCGATGCCACCACGATCACCTATGATTCAAAATCAACAAATGATGTCACCTCATCATTCAATGCAACAACCGCAATCACCAATGCCACCAAAGAGTCCTCTTGTTCAGCTTGGTTATTCAAATCAACCGCCTAGCTCACCGATGCCTCGCAGTCCTATGTTACATCAGCCACCAAGTAGCCCGATGATGCAACAACAAATGAATCAGCATCATAGTAATATGCAAACACCCACATCTCCGCTTCCACGCAGTCCGATGCTTAGTCAAATGCCTTCACCAATGGGCATGCGAAGACCTCCAAGCACAAGTAACAGTCCAGCTATTCCGGACAGGCCACAAAGTGTTGAAAATCCAAGGACACCGTACTCTGATCATGACACTGGCGGTGGAAATCCACATAACCCAACAACACCGATTCCAATGTGCCCAGGTTTTGGAAGATTTGGCAATTTTAAACTGGGCCTACGAGGTGGCTCTCCTATGTGGAGTTTCGGTAGAGGCCCAAAACGACCGCCAACACTTCCACAAAATTTAGACAGTGAAAAAGCTGGCCCAAGCGAAACAGTACAAACAAAAGTGAAAAAGGAATCTCATTTGAGTAAAGTGTCTATCCTGAAAAAGAAAACTGCTGCTAAAGTAACAGTAAGTCAACCAATTGCTGCAAAAGTAGCATCACTGGTGTGTGCTGATTACAATGAATTCGATGATAGTTCTTCAACACCACCGGTTACACCACCACCAACGTTATCAACTGTAAACACAGCAGATAAAAAAATCTTAATTCAAAAAACCACTGGAAAGAAAATCATGGAAGAGCAACAAGTCGAAACAGAAGAAGTTATGATAATTGATAGCAGTCCAGATGAAAAACAAGAGATGCAATGTGACACAATCGTGGACTATGATTACGATAACGATAAGACATTGGTCACTACAGAAGTATCATTACATTCAGTGGCCCAGCAAGTAGATACTGATGATATGACAGTCATTGAAAGCTTTACACAAGAAGAATTAGGAGATGTTATATCTAGTCCATTGGAATCTGAAGTCGCAGAAGAATACGTCCTTTTTCCTACCGATATGGTTGTTGATATATCTGTAGACAGTAATGATTCTATGAAAAATCTTGACGAACAAGAATTCCATGACAAGGACGGCGACGATGAGCATGATTTTCGAAAGAAAATGATAAACATTGACGGTAATAACGTAGAAATTCTTGCGATACAAAGTCCTACAAGCAGTGATGAAGAGTTAATAATGACGGGTAAAACTAGAAAAATTGGCAGTGACGGATTACGATTGAATATAGTGCAGGGTTTACGTACGGATGGCTCACAAAATTTGCAAGTAATTACTGATACGCCTGAATCACCTGATCAGGAAGAAATGAATGTAGATCCATCTCCTGAACCATTTACTTCCGCAACTGATGATTTCATTACGTCTCTTGATGATTCAGAAATTGTTATTGTAGATCCAACAATGAAATCGCCAGAGGAAATCGCAACTAAAGAAGATTTTGAGGAGCTCATTGATGGTGTTGGTGAGAAACGTGAAGAAAAAATCCATATATCTGAATCAATGTTTACGAAACATTTGGTTGAAATGCACAAATATACAACTAATGTGTTTAATTTTACCCCAAAAACTTCACCTCCCAGTTATCACCAAACTGTATCTTCTCCGTTATATTCGCAAAATTCAAATATATTAGACACAATGAGCTCTGCCGTCAATTCTAAAGAAAATATTACAGTAAGTGTCGTATCCACACCTATTTCATCACCAGTTTTGTTACAACAAGCAAAAACTAGTACTTCCGAAATGACGGCTCAGGTTTCAACAATGACTGTTGCAACAACTGAAATTGATATTGTATTAACAAAACCTTCCATTAATTTAACAACAAGCGCAGCAATTAGTGAACCGATCATAAGTACAGAATCAATAAAAGTAACTTTAGAAAGTAAATTGGAAACGTCATCACCATCATTATCATTGAATACAAATATAGCTGGCTTACCGAACAAAATATTTGAAGATGAGTGTACTTCACCTGATGAATCAATTTGCCAAGATGATTTATATTCTCCTATTAGAAAATCATTCATATCTGAATCTTTCATTGAACCTGAGCCTATTCTAACTGCAGACAATACAGAACCTAGCAAAGAAACATCAATAAAAAGAGAAGTAAAAGTTGAAGAAATTGCGGATGTTGTAGAAACGACAGTAACAAAACTAGAAATAAAGACAGATGTAATAGAATTATCTGCTGCTAATCCTAATACAGAAGAAATAATTGAGCTTGACAAAATATCAGAAATAGAATCAGACAAACAAACAGAGGAAGAAATACAATTGAACAATGACATAGGCAATATGTTAGCTAAAGAAATCATGATTCAGAATATGAATGCAAAAAGTCAGGAAAAATGTAGTATTGGAAATATTTGCGTTGCACAAAGAGATGGTCAAATAGAAACAATACCAGCTTCATTCATAACGCATACAGATTTGGATGACAATAATTCCGATCTGGCATCAAAATCGGTTGTCATCTCAATACCATCACCAACTCCATCTCAGGAACAAATGCTGGATAACATTGCCATGCAAGAACTGGTTGAAACACGGCGACGAGACGGCAAAACAATGCCAAGTGAATTCGAAAGTATTGAAGATGTATTGAACATGATTGAAAATATTACTGCCGATCAACCTGGTGATATGCGCGAAAAATCAGAAGCAGATAAAAAGCTAGAAGAGAAAAGTATTTCTTCAATTCAGATGTCGTTAATGGAGCCTGCTAAAGAAGAACTAGTAAGGAAACCGATTGAGGAATTCGTTAAAGAACCTGCAAAGAAACCAGAACCGGTTGTGATTGAGAAAGTAGTTAAGCCAGTTTTGGTTGAAGCACACCAACCAATAACCGTTGCTACTACTCCAACAAAATCTACTGTGATACCTCAGCTTTCACCGTTATCTCAACCAGGTGAACTAACAACAAATATGGCAAATGTGTCGCAACAACTACGAACGTTATTATCCTCATTGCATACAAATACAATAACAACAACATCAAATGTAGAAACTATTGCCAAAGCCTTGCCAGAAAAAGAAAAACCATTTCCTAATGTTAGTACTCAAGCGGCACCTTTAGTGATGACTGCCCGAATAATGCAAGCACAAACTGGAAGAATGTCTCCGTTAGTTACAAGCTCTGCAAATGCGCCGATCTATAAACCAAAGTCTATAACATCGGCAATTCCGATATCTACAATGGCGAAAAGCAGTGTTAAACAAAATGAAGCACCCGTATCACAAACGCATACATCTGCTTCTAGTTCAATGGTTGTTATTAGCGCTATTACAACATCACAACCAGCTTTACTACCTTTAAGCGTCAGCACTTTTGTTCCGAATTTAAAACAAAGTGCAGGTGGAATACAACTAATGCCTAATCATCCGAAACTACCTCTGATAACTACTGTTGTTGCATCACAAAGTACTAACAACAAAACTATGTCATCCTTTTTACCTGTGCCGGTTTCGTCTACAAATTGTTTAGCAATATCTTCAATGCCATCAAATACATTACTAAACACAGTATCGATAAGAAAACCAACATCCACACCGAGTTTGAACGCCATGCTTCAATCGCACCCAGCAGCTAATTCACAACAAAGTATGTCAGCTACAATAACTGCTGCTAGCCTCTTAGGGATTTCACGATCTCCCTTTATTTCAACCAATAGCACGATTGTCTCCTCATTATCAAGTAGCACAAAGAACTCAATTACATCGAATATTTTAACATTAACCTCTGCAACAAGTACAAATTCCATAACGGCTACCTCATCACATAAGCCAATCGTATCCACTACAAATCTTTTACATACGCAATTGACAAAAGCTCCGTTAAAACGTTCTAAATCAATTGACGATCCATCGTCTACTGGGCATGCCCATTTTATCAAAAAGGAGGAATTACCACCAAGATCTGAATCTCTAGACGATAGCAGTCAAGTGCATGTGAAGCAAGAACAGCTAAGTGGTTGTAAATATTCCACTATGCAGATTCCATTACGTACTGAAGACTCGCAGAATGTGCTGTTGAAACAGTTGCTGCAAAATACTGCGTGTGCATCAAATCAAGCACCAAATACTCCAGCGACTCACTCAGCACCAAATCTTCCGTTAGTGCCTTCGCTAGAAGCACAACTTGCCAGACCTGTGCCTCCTACGCCGACTTCTTTATTGCCACCGTTATTGCAAAATGATACACCAGTTAGTCAACCGTTGAAAACAACACAACGGCATACGCAGATTGTTTCGCGTGAAACATCTTTCGTTTCTCGGCCACCACAGAAATCTCCTACCATGGTAACATCGGCTACTCAACAACTACAAATTGATATTAAAAAATGTCTTCCACCTAGTCGAACACCAAGTCGAGATGAATTACTCTCACCGCCGACTCCGAGATCATGTAGTCAAGAGTCAAGTCTTCAAACACCACCGTTAGTCATCAAAAAAGAAGCTACTACAACAGTACCATACCCTAGCCCAGTTCATCAAATAACTATGCAAGAAGTAAAGAAGGAATTGTTAGATGAATGCTCTCAACATTCAGAAATTTCCGATCAAGGTCGTTCAGACTTGTTGCACACCAAAGAAGAATCCTCCGACGCACTAGATATCTCCGGTGACAAGTTAATGCAAGATCAAGCTGCTTTGGAACTAAAGAAACTAAAACGTAGACAATATCAACAGAAACGTCGGCAAAATCAGATAATGAGTAAGGAAGCTGCTGGTCAGCCTAAGAAACGACCACGTAAAAGTTCCAAAGTTGAAGAAGATTACGACCAGTTCATTGAAAACTTAATGATTCAACTGCGACAGTTACCATCAATGATCGTAGCCGAACCAGTATTAGGTCGAAACTATGGCGTGTGTCCTGCGTTTGGCTCTGGAGAATTATCAAAAATTGGTACTAAAGGTTATGATACACGTTATGGAGATCTTACAGGCACATTTGGTAATGGAATTATCCCAGACACATCTGATTACTACAGTACCAAACCTTATGGTGAAAAAGATCCACTGCCAGAGAAACCACCAGTCACTACTCAACGATTATTCTACGACCAAGAGTTTCCACCGATTAAATTCTACACGGAAGATGATCGGAGACTGGAGTTGTTTTGTCGTGATAACGATTCACCGGATTCGATTGTTAGCTCATCGTCACCAGAATGTGTGCTAGCTGATTCGCCTATTCAATTCGCTGGGTTGCGGCTTATTCAAGACGATGATGATATTGATACGGATGAGTTGTGTAAGAGGCGAATGTCGCCTGTTATTCCAATTATAACGCCGATACCTATCAGACTCAAACCCAATGGACCCTATTTGAAGGATTATGCTGACATGGTATGTTTTTGTTTACATTTGATGTATTGCTTACATAATATTAATGTAGCTTTACTGTATGAATTACATACAAAATTAGTGTAGTGAAAGGGGTAATACGAAATTTTACATACCTCCAACTTCTGCATTAAAGCACTAGATTTGTTTATATCTCGTTCTCTGTCTAGCAATTGAAAATATCTATTGATTTCTGATTTTTTTTTAGCCATTTTACAGCTGCAATAATAATATTTCTTTGAAAATATTAAGCCATATTGTAGATATATGGTTCAAGAATGCTGTTTTACAAAATTATTTATATAAATCCTAATAAGTAATAAAGTCAATAATAAGAAATCAATAAATATTTACAGTTTATTTATTATTATTAATTTTCAAATGTTACTAAAATATAAGATTAATACACTACGTTTTAATTTTAATAACTTGTGAAATTGACAAATTGTTCGACACTACACAAATAACTACACTAATTTTATGTGAACGTACCTTATTAATGCTATTTGCTATTTCAAATATTTAAATAAATAACAAAATTTGTCGTTGATTTACAAATGTTTCTAATGCGATACAAACAATTAAAAATTCAGTATATATATATTAATAATCTTTGATACAATGTAGGACAAAGAAAATGCCGGTGCAAAAGATTCATACAGCTTCAAATCAAAATTCATAAATGCACCTACAACACCGTTAAAAGATTCGGGCAACGTAACAGTTACTTTGACACTTACATCTGCCGCTGCTGAAGACATCATGGGTGTGCTGCGCGATCTCGCCAACATTTTACACATTCCGGCACCTACCAGTTATCAAATTGTTGAACGTACTAATACACCACCAAGCCAAAAGCTCGGACTATATCGCACCAAAGGAAAAGATGGTAAGGAAGGAGGTAAGTGTAGGAAACTGTTTGTTTATGTGAAATTTCTAAATAAAAGTGGTTGTAGCCCCAATAGATATTCAAAGTATTTTGAATGGTGCCGCCAAATTTTGTCGACACTGTGACGTTGTAATTCTCAACAACTTGATCCGTAAACGTATCTCTGAGTTGCCGTTCCTCTACAAAGAACCAGATCTACTTGGTGATGGGGATGAGCTATATTTTTGTAGTTCAACTTGTTATATGCAGTTCGCTCTTATGCATCGGTCGCCTACTATGACTCAAGATAAGGTACGTTATTTTACAAAGACCACCATGCAAGTTATTTTCTCTTAAACGGAGGTGAAGTTGTATAAAATACTGTTTTTTTTAATTTAGGCTGCTGCAATTGTCGATCATTTATGTCAAGACAAAATATCGTTAAAAAAGAAATTCTCTAATGATAAGAACAATGATATAATCACAGATAGACTTGATAGGGATGAATTTGAGAAAATGGAAGTTGATGAAATTGTAAGTAGCATCAAGCAAGAATACCGAGACGATTTCCCAATGCACGAACTCAAAAGAGATGATTCCATCACCGAACTGCAAGTCAAGAACGAGATCAACGAGAAAATTTTGTCTCCAGCAAAACCACGGAAACATGTTTCAGATGAAATCCATAGCAAACCTCCAGCGAAAGTTTGGAAAGGAACGAAATACAAGACTTGGATACAAGGCGCATTACATCCAAAGACAAAATACAAGATACCTTCGGATAAAGAGATAATGGAGATGATGTTTCGCCTGGGAGTTACTGTCATCCCTAGTAAGATACCGGATGATACTCGTAAATGCATGTTCTGCCATATGACGAGTGATGGCGTTGCAGACGGACCTGCCAGGCTATTGAATTTCGATGTTGATAAATGGGTACATCTAAATTGCGCACTTTGGTCAGAAGGCGTCTATGAAACAGTGAATGGTGCGTTGATGAATTTAGAAAACGCGTTACAGCAAAGTTTAGTTTCCACGTGTATCCACTGTCAACAATCAGGCGCAACTGTTCATTGTTTTAAGGTGCGTTGTTCTAACGTTTACCATCTTGGCTGCGCAGTCAAAGACGGTTGCTTATTTTATAAAGATAAAACAACATATTGTCAATCACACATACCGAAAAATGAGAAAGATAATGAATTAACAACTCTATCAGTTTCAAGAAGAGTTTACGTCCAACGTGACGAGAATCGACAAGTCGCCGCCGTTATGCATCAGTCGGATCATAATAATTTACTACGCGTGGGTAGTTTGATATTTTTGAGCGTTGGCCAACTTTTACCGCATCAGCTCCAAAATTTTCACACTGCAAATTATATTTATCCGATTGGCTACAAAATTATTCGTTTCTATTGGAGTATGAGACGCATCAATAAAAGGTGTCGGTATATTTGCTCGATTCACGATGTTTCTGGTCGGCCTGAATTTAGAGTGTTGGTGCAAGAACCGAGCCAGGACGATGTGGAACTCAGGGATAATTCACCAAGAGCTGTATGGAATCGGATCTTAGAACCCCTGGCTGTCCTAAGAAAAGAACATCGTTGTGTTCAATTGTACCCTCAGTATGTCACCGGTGAAGATTTGTTTGGATTGACTGAACCGGCTGTTGTAAGGGTTCTAGAGAGTCTTCCAGGTATGTAACTTTACCCTTATTTCAATAATTCGATATTTGGATCACCAGGTATAAGGTAGTCTTGCCTAACTAATTTTATTGGAAGTTAGATATCTCCAAATAAAATAAACTGGAGTGGCCTTCACTCGACTTGTACTTTTACTATCCGCATTTATAGTAATACAATATTTTGTTTTAAATTCACCCTATGGTTGAAACAAAATCGTGTTGTAATTTTTTTAATATATTCAACTTTTATAAGACACATTTTCTCTGTAACTCGTGCCATTTCTGAGATATTGAATAAGTTTTAAAAGTAAGTTGTTACTTTTTTGCTTCGGTTTTCGGTTACGGTATCAATTTAATTTAAATCCCTGGTCTTTATCTTTGTTTTCCTAATTTTTGTACACGCACTGTACAACGTTCACTCAACTATATTTTTCGTTTGTTTATATTTGCAAAATTTTATATATCTCTAGGTATTGAAACCTTATCCGATTACCGCTTCAAGTACGGTCGTAACCCGTTGCTGGAACTTCCTTTGGCTATCAATCCTAGCGGTGCAGCTCGTACAGAACAAAGACTGCGCAATCAGTTTCCATGGAAACGACCACATACCCAACGTACCGGTTCATCAGCTCGTCCCGTATTTGTTCCAACAGTCGGTGGTGGCGCTGGCGAAGCTGCTTGTCCTTACAGCAAACAATTCGTACACTCGAAGAGCTCACAATACAAGAAAATGAAACAAGAATGGAGGAATAACGTCTATTTAGCCAGGTAATTGGTTTTTATTCAAAATTAAATGTATTAAGCACAACCACATCATTTCCAATTTATCTTTTCTCTTTCAATTCGTATTTTTTATGTTGAATTTGGAAGCTTTCATTACAATATTACTTGGTGAAAATCATTTTTAACCTTGTCTTACAATTAACAAAATATGGTTCCTTACTTTTTAGTTTATTCCCAAACCATATCCTTTGTTCCAAGTAAAAATAATAAGGTATTATTAATAATAACATGTTTGTTTGTATGATTGTATATTACTTTGCTATCTTTTGTAATAAACAGATCCAAAATTCAAGGTCTTGGTTTGTATGCAGCTCGCGATTTAGAAAAGCATACCATGGTTATTGAGTACATTGGTGAAATCATTCGAACGGAGCTGTCTGAAAATAGGGAGAAACAATATGAAGCAAAAGTAAGTGAAATTACGAATATATACAAAAATTATATTGTCTACAGATAGCAGAGCTAAAACTTAATATGTATGTAGTAGCATAAGAATGATTGAGTATAACAGAGGGAAATTAAATTATTTTAGGAATTTGTGTTGTATTATTCAGTAACGGAGATTGTAATCGAATTAGTAGTACAACGTATTTCTGTAATATTTTCAGAACCGTGGTATTTATATGTTTCGTCTGGATGAAGAACGAGTGGTCGATGCGACACTCAGTGGCGGTTTGGCGCGGTATATCAATCACTCCTGTAATCCAAATTGTGTGGCAGAAATTGTTGAAGTGGATCGTGATCTACGGATTATCATTTTTGCAAAACGACGAATAGCACGGGGTGAAGAGGTAAATGGTCTTTATATTCGTTTATTTTCTTATTTCAATATAAAATTGAAAAAATTCTTAATGACTCATGATAGATATTAATATTTCATATATTAATTGACCGGCCGTGTTCGTTCCTTTAAAATTAAAAGAATTGTTTTTTTTTCAGTTATCATATGATTACAAGTTTGACATAGAAGATGATCAGCACAAAATATCGTGCATGTGTGGCGCACCAAACTGTCGGAAATGGATGAACTAACCGTATTCTACCTCAAAGGTCACTTCCGATATATTAACATTATTCTTATTGATAATTTATCATTTTAATAATATAATAACGCAAACAAACCATGTTTTCCGAAGCAAACATAAGTCTGATCACAAAACACGTACACACTCAAGCACATTCATCATTGTAAACAATAATATATAATATTGTTGTTGTTGTATTGATAAAACAAAACAAAAACACACACACACACACACAAAATAACTAGCACCAAAGTGAATTGTTGTGAATATTAGCAGTGTCTATTTTCTCATGTTTGTATATTTTTGAAATCTAGTGATTTAAAACGTGAAAGATTAATAATAATAATAATGAATAGATGGCCGCTTGAAATTAGTTGACTGCTTATGAAAAGTGCCATGTTACGTCAAATGAATTGAAAATACATTCCATTTTGTTAGTTTTTAAGGTGAGGCACTCTTATTCGCAATTTTAGGGATTGGGACCAATCAATGTGTAAAATAATCAATGTGTTCCCACCCTGTCCATGATAAATGAATTTGTATATATATATATATATTCAAGAAGAAAACGAGAGAAATATTTAGTTATTTAGAATTTTTCATATCTTAAATTAGTTACCGTGTACAGAAAAGTGCTTTGTCCATTATGGAAGAAGATAACCTGATCATTAATTAGACTATTCAGGCATTTTACATATCATGAAATAAATGTTTGTTACTAACATCGAGTGAAAGTAGTGGTTTAAAAGTAAACATAAAAAATAAATATAGAAAAGATATCTAGTCTAATTAAATGATCTCGCGCGAGCGTGAATTTTTTATTCCGCGGGAATATTTGGTCGCCTGTTGTTGCCAACTTGTAATCATAGAATCTTATTTACACTTCGTTAGCTTGTAGATAACCAAATATTTTTATACCAGTGAGAAATGTTCGATGTTACATTAAATAAAGCGACTCACATACTTAAGATCCGATTATCTAAAAGTGTGTATGTGAGGAATTATTCTGGACACGTTCGTTGTTGGAAAATTTATTTAGGATATCGTGTCGAATTGTGGAACTCATTTTAGTTTGTTACCATCAGTTTTTCTTTTATTTTAACGACGATGGCAATAGATTTATGCCATAGCTAGACGAGCCAACTATACTCTTTAGGAGATATTTCATTCGACTACACTCGCCATTACAACAAAGTGTGTGTGACTGAGGAGTGTAGTTGAATGAAGGTCATCTCTCCATATGAATGGACCATCAACTAAAAATCGACTAAAGAGTAAAGTAACCAGAAAATATAAGGCATGTTTCTTCGCATTATAATTATGATTTTCCAAATCATGATTCCCTGAACTTTGATTGCGAATCAGGGTTCGAAGAAACACGCCTATAGTAACTAGACTCTTGACTCGTCTAGTTTGGGCATTAGACTGTATGCGCAGAATTATAAAAAAACTATGCCAAATTTATGGTGTTGCTGATTTTGTTTAGGCAAAAACTACATTTCTTTTGATTTAATTTTTGATACTATATGATAATTTGACATTCTAAAAACATGGCTGCATGTTCAAATCAATAGTATTTTTATTTATTTTTAAAATCATAAATTGATTAATATTATGTATAAAGGATTGTTCACAGCGAATTATTTAGTAATTAGGCTAAGAAAATTACAAATAATAATCTAGTTTGTATTATGATAAGCAATGTTAACATTCTACGCAACAAAACTAAAACAATTTATGATAAATTTTGTTGCTGTGAACCTTGTATGCCATACAACATACTGGAATTATTATTTATAATTTCTAAGCTTAATTACTAATTCTTTAGCTGTGAACAATAATTAAGTGTTATCAAAGAAAGCGTCTTAATTGCACAACGTTCTAATTGAGATATTTTCTTTAATTTTCCTATATAATATTCTCGACCGAGTTAAAAAATGGCATTTAATATTATTAATAATTACAAAACCCGTTTTAGACTGACTTATATTTGATGTAAAATTTGCTAACAAATTTGACGTAATTTATATTAAAAATATAACCCGTTCTATTTCTGTTATAATTTTGTGCACAAATAGTGATGATAATTTTTGTTTCATACGAATACATATATAAAATGTTACTATAACTAAAACGGGCTATATTAAAATCACAAACTAAAAAAAGTTGTCATACTATTATGAATTTTTAGGTTTTATCGTATTCGCCGCTTTAGGGAATAATATTTAGTTTAATTTACTGGTGAAAAGTATAATGTGGACTGTGGAGCAAGAAATATAAAAATGAATGCATTTTAAAATTAAATTCAATATGAGACTATTATATTGAATTGCGGCATAATTATTTAAAAAATATAATATTAGCAAGATAAAACAAGATGGTTGCAAACTAAAGCGATACTGGTGCAAATTCACTTTGTCGACCTCATACTTCCGGTAGACTACTTTTGTAGGTTTTTTTAATTTGGGGGAAAAGTCGCGGCATCGAATGTGTTAGTAATAATACGCGTTGATCTGCCTTCACATAGCCTTCAAAATGTCACCGTAAAGCATAGCCCATAATTATAAATAACCGACGTATCTCACGCAAAACGATGTCGACTGTTGAACTTGTATCTAATTATTATTATTAATCAATTGTTGATTGTATAACTGTGCAATATGATTCCACAGTCCTGAGCTTAGTAGATATGGATATAATTGCTATTCAGTATGGTAAATTGAAATAAAAATTGATAAATTAAAATTTGTAAATAAAATCATATGTTGTATTTACTATAGCTCGACCTCATGGTGGAATTTACGTTTTATATGTTTGTTAAATAATTTATTAGTTAATAATTAAGGTTTTCTGATTTATTTTACATATTCATGATTATAAATTATTATTGTGAACCTAGTTCATATATTCATTGTTGTTAAAATTTTATCAATTTTTTAAATTATTTAAATATAATTAATGAATAAATGTTATTTTATTATTGTAAGTAGTGCCATTTTAATTTGATATTTTGTGTTCATAGTAAATTTGTCTTGGTAACAATGTTAGCGTAAACATCTAAATATAAAATTTAAAATAAAATTTGCAATATTTCGTTAAGTATCGCGTATTTTAAAAGTAATTACCCTAGTATGCAAATCTGATATGTTACTTAGGAAGTACATATTCATCACAGACATTGAAAGTAATTTCTTTTTCGTTTCCTTTTAAGATGTCGGTGAACTTTTGATTAAACTTGGTGCAGCTTGCACTGAGTGCAAAAAAGTGTAGCCTGAAATCATGGAAAATGTTTTATTACAGTATCTGATATTTATCTCTTTCCAATTTGAGTTTGAATTTCATCACATGTACTTTCAGATGTATGCATATTAGGCTTAATGCTACGATATATCAATTCGTACATGCACTATCGAATTTTTATGTCGTTCATTTGAATTTTTTTTTTCAAATTGTACATATTTATAAATTGTAAAAATGCTGTACAACCACTGTGTTACAGTTAATAGTGAAGTAAAGAATGTAAGATTGTTATTGTTGTCTCATCCAACATTGTATATTATTGTAAAAGAGGACAATCAATTATAATATTTATATATAATAACACATTTGTATAAATAACTATAATTTAATTAAACAACATTTAAAAAAATTATATTATAAAACATCTTCTGATTTGCACATAATTGACTATGTATATATATATATATATATATATATATATATATATATATATATATATATATATATATATATATATATATATATATATATTACGGTTCAAGTAATCAATCGGTTTATATTAATAATTACCGGTAATTATAATTAATTCACAACTATCTTCGTTTTAATGTTAGGAAAGGAGTGGAAAAATATACATATTTCGCACCTCGTTTTCCGCTGTTATGTTAAATTTATTTATAAATAGTAGAACACAATACAAAAATCTATTTTTATTAAATGTACTAAGGTACACATGTAATTATTAATAATTACCGGTAAATATTACAATTAATTATTTATATTTAGCAAAAGAAGCGGATATAGGCGAATAAAGTCCGAAAAAATCTGCAAAAAGAGACCAGAGTTGTGCCGAGACAACTCATGGTTCTTGCACCACGACAATGCGCCCGCCCACT
The DNA here is from genome assembly GCA_933228885.1 of Leistus spinibarbis. Classification (NCBI taxonomy): domain Eukaryota; kingdom Metazoa; phylum Arthropoda; class Insecta; order Coleoptera; family Carabidae; genus Leistus; species Leistus spinibarbis. The sequence continues at coordinate 7,110,836 of OW121796.1, read as the reverse complement.
CAGCTTTGTCAATCTGTCAGTTTTGTGCCAAAAATCAAAGTAAGGAGGCTGAGGGAGGACAGTAATTTGATTATTGGCACAAAATTGAGTGTGCGGGCGCATTGTCGACATCGTCCACACACACACACACACATATATATATATATATATATATATATATATATATATATATATATATATATATATATATATATATATATATATATATATTATAATAAATATTTTTTATTTATTTCTCTTGTATAATATATGATAGAACAATACACTCATGTTATATATTAGCGAGTTTATTTCAATTATTTTATATATTAGTTACATAAAACTAATGATTTTGTTGAAAACAGGTACGGGTGATACTTAATCTAGACATTGTATTTGTTAAAGTCCCCTTCCAAAAAGAACTGGTAATAGTGTAGAACATAGGGACTCGGAAGGGTTTACATGGTAAATTTGTTTTGGAATATCATATTTTAAATCGCGAAAATTACTCAACAGTGGATTTTCTTGGATGTCATATAGAGTTCGAAAAGATTCTATCTGTTAAAAAAAGAAGTATACATTTATTTTATGGACATTTCAAAATTATAATTAAAACCGAGGTTACTTATTATCTATGCTGCGCTTCTGAGTAAGTCTACAAATCTGTAACGATAATCTAGAAAATCTTCAAAGCTGTCGTTCTCAAATTCATTGTATAAAACAAAATATATCGAGTATATATTTAGTAAAACACAGGTCTACACACTTGCTCAGAATCGCGACATAAATCTGAACTGATACAAAAAAACACAGTGGTGAAGTGGCCTTCACTAGACTTTCTTATGCTTCTACTAGTTGCTAGAAAATTTAATATCTTCAACTTTTAAAAGAATATTTTTTTCTTCAACCATTTCCGACATATTGAAAAACTAGCGGGTGTAAACAACAACTTCCGGTAGATATTGTTTTGAAATATAGGAGGTGCACACTCGGGCCATATACAAGTCTTGTTTAATTTTTTTATAATTTTATCTTCAACAGTTTTAGCTCTAGGGCGTCAAGCCGAAAATATGCAGTTTCGAATCAAAGATGGTCAAAACATGTAATTCCGTTCGAATTTTTTCATGATTTAAATTCGTGTAAGCATGTAACCATAGTTATATGTATATACCTGTTCTCCAGTTATGCTAAATGGAACTCGACTTATGATCCATAGTACTTCATGGAACTTTGTCCTTGTTTCAATATTTCCCCAATAAATGAAATAATCCTCGTGAAATGGCCGTAAGAGCATATCCATTGGAAATGCAGGTTTTAGTTTTAAGGAAGTGTGTGGTTGCTGTATATTTTCAAATGCGTTTAGTAAAACTTGCACATATGGGTCAGGTTTACTTTCAAGCTAAAAATATATTTCATTGAAGACCGAGATTAACATTTCAATACTTGGAGCCGTCCTTAATACTCACAAAAAAATAAAAAATTAAAATACACAAGAATTCTAAGATATAATATCTGGAGTGCGTTTCACTCGACTTTCTTATACAGTGATACCCCAACTTATGTAAACTCGAAGTTACGCGGTTGTAAATTTTAAGGAACTATCCACATCAAACATTTATGAAAATCATTCCCCTCATACTGTTCTGACTACGCTTATTAAACCAACACATATATCTAAATTTCTGTTAAGTTTGACTTACCTTAAAAAAATACACAACTATAGCAATACCATCTTTCTCAAGAAGAGCTGTTTCTTGTGAAAGATACGAACTTTTAAAATGAACTACATGCATTTCTACAGGGTACCTATTAAACAATTATGAAAGTGATTTGCATTTAAGTCGCTAGAGATCTGTATATCTAATTCTGTCTAACATCGGTAAATCTTATTCATTTCTGATATATATATATATATCTATAGATAGGTATACCTATCAGCCTACCCAGCCAATATGGCATTTTTAGCTCGCCGTACGAAGTACAGAAGAAGCTAAAACATTCGGTCGTGTGTCTGTAGTAATCTCGGATCAAAAAATGTCACTAACAAAAAATATTTTTCTCGTCGCCCCGAATCCAAAACTATATATAACTCATACTTGGATGTTAGTCGTCGCTCGTAAGACCAAATTTGTGCCCTCTACCCCAAGATTTTTTCATATTCGTAACCGAAAGGCCATAATAAAATATTATTTTTTCATATTTTAAGCGCAAAAACTCTAAAAAATGTTAAAAACAATATAGTGCACTGCCGTCTATTGCTATAGATAGTATTACAATCTCCACTACTTGTTTTTTGCTGATTCTATCCAAACGACGAACTGAACGCATAGATGTGTGAATGCATACAACACAGTTCGTACGGCGGGCTAAAAATATACTATACTGTAGATATTGTTTTGTTCTAGGGAAAATGTTGAACGTAATTATTTATATAAAGCCATATTCGCCAGAAATTAATAGATATTTACCGTTGCTGGAAAGAAAATAAGATATAAAGAAATTTAATGATATTTAATTACCTCGTTCCATCGACTGTATGCTCGCTGCCTTCCATATCATTGCAACCCCAATGAAAATGCGTCTGAGAAAATATGTATTCGCCTAATAGTGGACCACCCACTAAATAAGGTCTTTCTTCAAAATATTTCGCACTCAAAATTGCTAAAATACCATACGATATATTGGCAATATATCACTATAATATAGGATAGCTAACCTGTAAACCCACTGTTTGTGAACTTAATTTTTTTTGGAATAACTTCATAATTATACCAATATAATGCTGGTAATGCAACAGGGATCATACGACCAATGTTGATATCAACAGGAGAATCTAAATTGATTTCACTATCTCGAAGGCCAGTTATCAAAACAAATAAAGGATCCAGGGGAATTACTTCTATGAATTAATAAGATAATTATGTTTATAAAAAATAATCATTGTTATAGCCATCATTGCCTCCAGCTCGCCGTAAGGCACCTTATAATTAAACTCGGCGGGAAATAAAGATTTTTTAGTGCTAATTTATTTTAAGAATATCTTTTTTCATAACAAATGATAACATAAAATAAGTATAGACTTATTTTTGATTATTATCATCTTAGAGTAAACAATTTGAAAAAATGTTATTGATACAAAAAGTTTTACAATTTATCGTGGATTTTTTGATATACTTAAAGGAAATTATTGCATATTTTATTACTTTTAATAATTTTTTATAGCCTTTGGGTTCACAATATGAAGAAATCTTGTAGACATAAAATATTGGTAACACAAACACAACAAATGATTAAAATGAATAAATATGAATTTTATAATATATTCTAATTTTATATTTGTTTTATGGCACATTTTAATATTATGCGTCCACAATGTTGGTCTTACGAGCGAATGACATATACTTTCAAGTATATGGAGCTATATTCATTTTTTGGAATCAGGGATTTGATTCTATAAATGTGATAGAACACTATAGCGCCACTATACGGCGAGCTAAAACGGGTATTCTTCTGTACCCTCTTCATCACTTGAATCATCATCGGCCATTGTAGTTACTGGTAAACGATAACACTAAAAATTTTAACCCGTACCTTGTCGTAATAAATTATTAAAAACAAATGTATAAGTTGTCAATTGACAGTTGTCAATATTATTTCTATTGTTTTTCTATCATGAAACGTATTCATGATGATGTGCATATTCCAAAAAAGAAAAAGAATTATAAAGAAGATGTGCGGCTGCAAAATTGGAAAAAATGGATCATGATACGAAACAAATTTCATTCCAAAATGTTTCATTTACATCATCGGCCACCAAAGCACCTTATGGTAAATGCTGCAGATTATCATCGACGTAAAGTAGAAGATCATATGTTGTTTGAGTATTCGAAAATTCCTCAAGTTGGAAAACGAAAAGAAGACCTTCAGTTTTGGGCTATGCCACTGGCATCAAAGCGTTTTCCAGCCTTAACATATGTTATGAAAAAAGAACAATTATTTGAGATTCCTTCGATAACATACGCGGATATTCCTAAAAGTATTAAAAAAGAAAAGGGTGTCTCTTCAGGTGAAAGGTAGATACCATTTTAAATAGAATTTTATTTTAAATATATTCTAGTACAAAATCGTTACGTATATTTTACTTCAATTATCGTCAATTGTAATTATAAATACATCCATACATTTTTACTTTCATTTCCAAAGTAATAAGTAAGTATATGGATCAACAAAACCGACAGCGTGATTTCAATGGAAATATTCATTTTGAGGGCCCCTGAATCTATTTTGACCAATTTCTCAGCATATAGATTTAAAAATTCAAGATATTCTAATTTAAAAAAACTTTTATTTCAAATTTTTTCTTCTAAACTGTAGTATCATTTTCTAGGACATAACTGCAAATTTAATTTTTCTATCACATCTAAACAAAATAAACCTACTACAAAAACGTAAATGAAAGTTCTGTGTTGGCCACAATAATTTTAAGATGTCGTAGATTGAAAATTTCGAGTTAAATGATTTTGTTTACATAATTCTACTAATTCAGATTTATTTTACTAAGATAAATAAATAAATAAATATATATACATATATATATATATATATATATATATATATATATATATATATATATATATATATATATATATATATAAATTTTTAAGCACGCAAAGTGTTGTACACGGAGTAGGACAATATAGAGATCAACAACTACTTGAAAGGCGTCAAGAACTAGAAAAAGTCCAACCACATAAACCTGAGTTAGATAAATTAATCATAATAGGAAAAGCGTTTGGACAGCAAATAAGCCCAGAGCCAGAAGTTGCTGCAAAAGCAAATATTGATATAACTAGTCATGCGACGGAATATGCTATAAAACCGTCAGATGTTTACCTACCTATTACATCTCTTACCGTTGAAAACCACGAATATACTTTTGAGTTTAAATCACAAATTGAAAAAAATCATTGCATTGTTATTGACTATGATTTCGAAGCTCAGCAGATAATAAAAAATAAAATCGTTCTAAAAAATACTGGTGATGTAAGCATACGATATTATTGGAAAAGATTACTTCCGAAAAGAACTCTCCTTAATATTATTCCGCAACGATTAACAACATTTTCATTTGTGTTCAAAAAATCTGAAATCATATTGCCGCCCAACCGTGAAATTGTTTTAGAAATTTTCTTTCAAGCCGATAGACTTGGTATTCATCATGAAAATTGGGAACTTATTACCGAACCAGATGTTTTTCAAGAAGGGAGCTTTATTTTAAAACTGTGGGCTATCGCAGAGATCAAGAATTATAAATCTCTTATGGATGCAATTCAAGAACGTATCGAAGAAGGACTAAAACAAACAATTATTGAAGGAACTCTTTTGAACGCAATAGAAGAAGCACTAGTAATTTCAGAAGGGCGTGCCATTGGTACCGAAGAATTCGAAGTTACAGAAAAAGATATTTTCGAAGTGTTGAATGCTGATTTTAATGGAGTGGTTTATTATTATAATAAAATGGCGGTAAACGAATTGAAAGAATTTTATAAAGAGGTACGAAGTCCACATGATCCAAAAAAATGGAATTTAAAAATACGGGATATTAGACGTATTATCTTTCGGGATGAACACATGCACAGACGCCATGAATTTTTATCAAACTTTCAGTATATAATGGAGAGTTTTGACAGGACAGATTTTGTTGAGAACACAGATGCATACAAACATACCAAGGTTCTTCAATTGCTGTGTATTATGATTGATCAAATGACAGAACATGTATTGAATTACCGCGAAAAGTATAAAATACCGATCATAGAAACGTACCCTGCTATAACCGAAGCACAATTATTGTTTTTTGAGAATGCCCAGAATATGTATATAGGGGCTAAGTTTTGTCCACGTTCATTTGATCCTATTGACATTGAAGAGGATTCGGTATCAGAAGAACCACCTCTTGATGCTGACGAGGCAGAAAAAGCCAAACGTCTAGAGATTTTAAAAACAATACCATTTGATCAAATAGATAAGCGGCTGAAAATATATCGCAAAGAGAAATATGGAATTATACCATCTGAGGAAGAACTGCCTATCGTAGTAGAAAAGCCGAAGAAAGGTAAGAAAGGGAAAGATAAGGATGTCTCCAGAAGTGGGAACAATGATAAAAAAGAAAAAGAGCATAAAGGAAAGCCTAAAGAGCAGCTTACAGTACCAAAAGTTTCGATGATATCTGCTATTTCACCAATGGAGAGATTATTCACCGATACAATTGTAATTAAACCGCAATATATGGATGATGTAAATTATGTTGAACCTACAAAAGGTGCATTCTGTACTTATTATCATAATATATACGTTGGAATTTATACAATTTTATCAGATACAGTATCAGAGATGGTTATGATACTAGATTTCATTGCGTCAAGAAAGAAAATATCTCGAGGTCTTCTTAAAAAATGTATTGAATATGGTATACCAGTTTTGAAATCTGAACACGAATTTTACTATGGCGAAGGAGAAGGAGAAGGAGAAGAAGAAGGACAAGGCGAATATGAAAATGAGTTAGAAAATCGATATTTATTAAATCATCAATATGATGAATTAAGACAAACATTTTCGATTTTGGATATTCCAGAACCAACCGAATCATTGTCTTCTTTAACTAGAAGTATTTCTTCAAATACTCGAAGTAAATTTTTCTTCGGATTAACTGATCAAGAAACTCAAACTGATAGGCATGGCATTTATCGTTCGAGGGAGCATGTCATTATGACACAGACTGAAGACAAAGGTACATTATTAATTTTTATTTACTGCTCCATTAATTTCTGAAAATAAATTATTTATTTTTACTTTCTTATACGCAGTAATCATGAAAAATGTTGAGCTCGAGATTTCAATGTCACTAATTACTGCGTATAAGAAAGTAATAAAGGAATGTTATACGTTCAAGTACGTGAGTGTCCAGATATTTGTTTAAATAATTTAAAAATTAATTTCATGCTATAGATTTTGAGAAAGCCGATAACTACAGTTTGATTGAGCATATTGAGCAGCCCTTCGATTCTACGTCTATTCAAATGATACATATGCCTAAAGTTCATAAGAGAAGTACGCCTAAAGTTAAAGTAATTGCTAAAATGAAAAACTTTAAAGATAGCGATTCAGACGACGGAGACGCAAGTGTAACTCAGCTGACTTAACTGTGCAGGTGAAATATGCGAAAATAGGAAAGACATTATGCCACAGTGCACTGTTATAATACTATTATTGATAACGATCGTTATTAATACGCGACATGTAGTTTGTTAAACAATTATATTTTTATCAGATCTTTTTTCTTGATTTATTATAAATTAATTTATTAATAAAGTAATCTAGTTTTATATTATATCGTGATGTGCTATGTGATACTGCTGAATAAATAATACGAGTTTAGTCGAATTGAATTATCGATCGTGGTACTGCGCAGATATAGTCAAATTGTTGAAAGATGTCGCGTTAAGGTCATCTGTAAGTAGCGCAAAGGTGAATAATTAGTAATAAAGCTTAGAAATTATAAGTAATAAATTGTCATGAAACAAACGGGATTACTAATAGTCTAATCTTAATTTCTAATTAAATCACTGTGAATTAAGGAATGAAGAAGAATTAAAACATAATTTACGTTTTAATAAAATAATTTATTTTTAGTAATCAACAGTAATTAAAACAATATTTGTTTACCTAAGCAACTATTAGTGTTTTCAATAATATCCCGCTACTATACCAATATATATAATTTTAATTTAGTACATTTGTTTCGATATAATTTTATATAAATATACTTTTGAACTTTATAATACTTATTCACTTACAGTATAAATTTGGTCACAATTTCCTTGTATTAAAATAGAATTCTTATGTAAAATACTAAACGATACACAGTATCATTTTATAAAAAATCTAGTAAATATTACACTATTTAAAAATATATAATTTTTTTAAATAAGGCAAATATTTTGGAATACAGTACTAAATATAGGGGGGTTAACAGTAATTTACCAAATTATAAATAGGTATTTGAACTTGCAATAAAATGAGATAAAACTAAATAACTTTTGTGCATAATAAAACCTAATGTGTCTGCGTTTTGTGGGTAATTGTTAAATATTTAAATTAGTTTGCACCCTGTTTGTGCGCGCGGACATAAATAAGGCCCGATCTTCCTTGGGGTTGTTGTTCTTGCACTGGCCGCACATTCTTCTTAATTGTGTGTCGCTCGCATTCGGTAGACTTCAACTCGCGGAAAAGCGAAACCTGCAAACAGATTTAGGAACAACACAAATTAGAAAAATTCAACGGCTGTCACCGAGACTTGAACTCAGAACTTTTGGATTACATGTCCAATTGCAAAAAAATAACCTATATGCCAATTTAATTTGTATAGTTAAATAAATAAATAAAGAAATATATATATATATATATATATATATATATATATATATATATATATATATATATATATATATATATATATATATATATATGTAATTCGTAAACACGATAATTTATAAAATGAATATTCAAATGTGTATCAATTATATAGTACATCATTTTCATTCATTGTTTTAGAACATATAATGACGGTTAGTTATTCATTTTCAACAACAGGAAATGGACTGACCGTAACTAAATAATCCAATTTAAATACATTGTTATATAATACAATTTGCAGTTACGGCAAAGAATGGATAATTATTATTGCAAAATACACTGGAAACCATAACAATTATTGCGTCAATTCATTCGTTTCGTTGGCTAGATATGTGTCATTGACAGCGATGAAATTAGGCGAACTATACTTATATTTAGTTCCAAAATTAATTCGTAATTTAACAAAATATTGCAAACTTTCCACTTAAAATTAGACCATTATTCAACTGTTTGCAAAGATACCGCATGCTAAATTATATTTAATTTAAAGTCGTTCTTTAATATATTTGGTACTGTAAATAATAAAGGTACATTACCAGAGTTAATTAAAAATTACAATTAATAATCCAGTTTGTTTTCGCATCCACAGCAATAAAATTTACAATTATTGCATTTTAATTTTGTTGCTGTAAATGCTAATATTGTTTGCCGGATTATCTTTTGTAATTTCTAATCTATGAATACAGTTAAAATATAAGTACAAGTTCGCTTGATTTCATCTCTGAAAATCAACTTCTGTTATTAAGAAACCATAACACACTTGTTTTTTCGAGATGTGAATTGGTGTTGGGTATAGGATCCAGGTGACACTTTCGTTGTAAGGCTCAGTGGTCAATGACCCTTGGTATGTGTAGTAACCCTTACAGTGGGCAGCGTCCCAGAACCAAGTCATGCAATCTGCAAAATAATAAAATCATACATTTATTTAAGATTTCAATATTCATATATTGAACGCTTTAAGCATTTGCAATACGTGATGTTGATGCCTTTGATGTAAACTAATGTTAAATTATTATGTATTTATATTCATTCTTAAATTTGCCAGTTTTAATTCGCAATATAGAATATCGTTGGAAGTGTTGATGGACGATGCACGCCGTCAAATAGTCACTGTAAGGGGCGCTGACTACTGACGTTTGATGATTATATTGGACGCGAGTGCTAATTATGTTATTATGGACGTGCAGATTTGTTTACAACACATTCCAGCAGAAAACATTATGAAATCTTTTGAAACATGGTGAGAACAAGCTTAGGTACAACGCACATATGCGTTTAGCTCGCCTGCCATTTAAGTAATATATTCGATGCGAGTAGCGGACTTTCTAAATTAAAAAATAAATGTTTTTAAATATGGCCTATTGGTTAACAATTTGAAAAAAGAGAATGCTACAGACACACGACCGAATTCTTTAGCTTCTTCGGTACTTCGTACGGCGAGCTAAAAACACATTCATATGGTATGGTTGTATGGTACAACGCAAAAATATTTAGGCAATCAGATCTTTTCCAGGTCCGTGTTGACTTGCTTAAATTTAGATGTTGCGTAATAGAGGAATGCTCAAATGTTTATTATGGTGTTAAATATATAAGAACAACAATGTCTATAAACATGACCAACTGCCAAATGTCCATCCTTGATCGCCAAGGAATTATACGATGCTACTTTTATATATTTATTTTCTCATTGTGACCAATGTGGTTCAACTAATTCGTTCCGTTATAAAAAGTGATTGTAAGTAATGAATTGTATATTTATTTTAACTTACCGGCTGGTACTGTTGTTGTTGAGTCGATCTTTACGATTTCTTTGACACCATCACTTAATTTCTTGAAACACGGATTTTCATCATCGTCAGTTGCCTGAAATGTCAATTATAATGAAAATTATGCGATTGCCAGCCGTGATGTAACTATCCAGTAAACACACATGTATATATCACATAGCTGATATATACTAGATATGTATCAGATACATGTTTTTACGTTGTGTTTGTTGGGTAGTATGGGTCTACAGGGGTTTAGTTCTCAATAGTCATCAATTGCTAGATTTTAATGGATATAACCGTTTCGAGGGCTATACTGAGTACAATTTGACCATTTTCTTAAGGTTTTCTGTGTTTGTGTCCGTGTGTGTATAAGTAGTAATATTATTTTAATACTATTAAACGAAGAAAAGCGAAATTTTGTATTTGAGCCTGAGATTTCTAAACAACTATTGTTGGAAATAAGATAGGTGAATCAGAATATAAACTTCAGTATTTATGAACTTATCAAGTATATATCTTAAGCATAATTATAATAAATTATAAATTACCTTCAAAAAGAACGCCACCACAGCAAGGCCATCATGTTTGTCGGCTGCATCTTGAAAACTGCCATATTTTGTATTGTAATGTACTGCGTGTGCTTCCATTGAAAATCTAAAATTAATCCAAAATAAATCCAAAATATTAACCTTAACCGGAGATTAATATTTGATTGTATTTCGACAAAACACAAATATGAATAATATAAGTGAAAATTGTTTGAAATTGGATCAAATTTCGAATTCTTTTTACACGTAATCCAGTTTTATTTTAAAAATACATATTTTGGCCGGTATTATAAACACCAACTACAATTCCTGTTGGTATTAAAAACAATATATCGAATCAAGTTTTCGACAGCAATGCAAAATTCTTTATAAGATTTTATATTATTTAATTAAAATGATAAATAAATTTATCTAACGTTTATAATAGTGTCTAATTAGGGTTGTGCGATAATCATCGATGGTATTCCATAAAATAAAACATCAATTATATCGATTATTAATTGATGATCGTCATATAATCGATGATTTACAAATAGTCGACGATTTTAATTAATCCATTATTTTAAAATCATCGATACATTGCTTATAATCAATACAATAATAAATAATCGATGATTTTTTGATTAATCGATATAAACTGAATACATACAGCCCTATGGTTACAAATGTATTCGGTTGACATTACAAAAAAACTAATTTAAATTTTCAAATTATCTGGTTATGATCGTTGGATTCAATCTGAAGAAATATTCTTTACAAAAAAGGTAATTTATTTTTCTTTTATTATCTTAAAATTTATAAATTAAATATAACTCTACTCCATTAATATAAAAACAATTTGATTAAAACTGTTACGGGGCCAAATTGGACACTCATATGTACTGGTATACCACATTTAGTTAAAATGAGTCTAGTAACTTAACAGCGGCGGTTGTGGCCACACCACAGATATACTAGATAGCCGATACCATGATAATGAATGGTGGCAAATTGAACAACATGCAAGTAAGGTGTTGCAGAGTGATACAGACTTAGATATTGGCGGTTAATTTGAAATGTACTGTCAATAGGGTTTGAAAAGGCAGAGTTCTTCATTATATATTTGTAATATATGTTCGAAAAGTAATCTAATAAACATTGTTAAATATGTATTTAATATTATTTAAAAATATTATGAGGAAAAGTAGGTTAAACATAAAATTTATGGTAATTTCTTATTATATATTTATTGGTTACTAAAAAGTACTAATTTTGATAACGTTCACCATTTCTAATGTATTATTTTAAGGAAATAGAATATTAAAAAATGTAAAAAACAAAATAACTGTCAAACAGATTGTTTACTTTTTACTTAAAGTTTATTGGTTAATTTGAAATTTTGTTTCGGCGGTAAACATAGTAGATAGGTCTAAGATTGCGCGCGCATACGAAAGACCGTTTACACTGGAGAACCTTACTTGCGAACTGTCAGATTCTATTTGCATCCAAAATCTCATGTATCGGCCATATCTATCGGCTATCTAGTATATCTGTGGGCCACACACACACATATTTTAAGATTGTTACAGTCACACTGTATGGCGAAACACAATTTGCTACAGAAATAAATAAACTTATAATTTTACTATAATTAATTTGTTAGTGAAAACTAGTTAAAACTATACGATTCTGGGAGCAATTATGATTAAGAAATAGTTTCGCAGTAATTTAATGATTCGATAACGTGCAAAATTTCATTAATCTGTAACTGACACAAAATGGGCACAATAATCATCCTGTTGACGGCCTAATTAAAAACAAATTAAATATAACACTTACGACATGCCTTCAAAGATATGTTCACAGCCGCTGTGATCATCTTCACTCCAATGGAAATGTAATTGTTCGAAGACATAACTATCGTCGTGCAATGGACCACCTTTTAGGACTGGTAATTCTCGGTCAACAAATCGCAGAGTTGCTGTAAAAATACATCACTCGACGTTCTTATACTTAGTTTTCACTATATATTTAATACACATATATTGTTTTAAATTGATTTATTGACGTACTTAATTATTAAAAAAAAAACATACGGTGATAATTAAAAAAAAACTATTGTAATTTATTAGATTGAAATCTTTGGCATGTAAAATTAGTGTATACAAATACTTTGAAAGTGCGTTACACTTTAGTGACGTAGTAAGCAGGATAAAGTATCCGCCGCGTTACAATATACTCGTATTTAATATTTATGAATTCAAGGTAAATCGTATTTTGGCAAATTATCTAGATTTGGTGGAGTAGGTTGAGTATGAATGCGTAATATAATTAACTTTCTAATATTAACAGTTTCATTCATGGTAATAATAATATAATTAGGTGTGCGTATGTAAATGCGTTTGAATTTCAAACCACCTGTGGCTGCTTTAGGATATAAATGTCTATGTAAAATTTAACTGTAATTATAACAGAATGGGTTTTCCTGGAGGAAACAAAACTTATTCGCAGAATAAGCCAATAACCAAACCATACAATTACCATACAATATACATTTGCATAGCAGTATAGTTAAGACAATATTATTTTAAAATAATGTTTGGATAAATTTTACTAATTTATATTTAATGTGCATGTAATTAATCCTTTCATTTTAATTGAAAAGATACTTTTATTAATATAACATTAAACATTTTTAATGTAAAATAAGTTACTTTCTGTATCAATTATTATAAACCTGACAATGTATGTAATAATTTCAAAATCTGACCTTTCCTAAAGCTGTTGACTACAAAAAAATTGGAACAATAGTGTAATATTAAACAGTTTCAAAAATTGTTGATCTCGTTCAACATTTTTTGTTTTAGTCCATATTGTGTTTAGTTCCAAAAAACAAACATTTTGGTGAAATTACAAACTATAATTGAATCAAAATGGTAATTTTACTGATGAATGTCGTTATCAGTAATGACCGCACTAGTTTGTTAATAATGGACCAAATTGCCTGGTCATTATTATCGTCTGTCTGCGCTGCAGTTTATAAGTATGATGTGTGATTGACTGTTCACCTGTGTAACCATTATTTGTAAACGTGGCCGAACCCTCGCTATCCCAATGACCGTGAAATTCCAAAGGATCGAAGTGGTCGTACTCGTTGCTATCTTCATGTTTTAACTTAATTGGTGACTGAACTTTTTGCAAACGCCATTCCGGTACAGCCACTATATGCGCGTCGGGTTCTGTAGCTAAGAAATAATAAAATAAAATTTAAATTAATATTGAGAATTACCAATTGCGCATTTTACAGATGTTAGTACATAGTTTGTTTATTGACAATATATTAAATTACCAAGCACCGCCCCAGAATTGGTAATTCTAGCTGAGCCGAGCAAATTGGTCTAATTTTATTATATTTCCATACTAACTCCATGTTTCCTTTTTATTTTCTATTGGAAATCAGGTACAAGTAATTGAATTGCTATTGGAATCATACAATCTTGACTATCTTATACTTAGTTTCCGCTATAAATGTACTATATTATCTTTTAAAATCATTCTACCATTGCCATGAAACAATATTAATATGCGTAGTAACTAGAGAAATATAAATGTAACATGGTTATTTTCAAAGGCCATTAGTAAATGGTACATTTCCAATAATAGTTAAATATCTTCAACTTTTATAAGACTCAGTTTTATCTAACTCGTGTCCATTTCGAAATATGCAAAAATGTAACGAGTAAATAAGCACGTCCGGTGGAAATATATTATCGAAATAAATTCAATCATATTTAGATGTGCAACGGAATTGGCAGAACGTTCACAGACAGGCAGAAAAAGAATAGAAATACCATTCGAAGAATGGATGCTAGTGCTTGTCGATTAAATACATTGCGAGAATGTCAAATTAGCAATGTGTATAATGCGAATTGGATGATGTCTCCGGAATAAATAGTCCAGGAATTTGACTTGGTAACCGGCTGACAGAGAAACATTCAAGGTTTGTTTTTTAAGTAACAAATTTAAAAAAATTACACTGGCATATCTTGTACTTTTTCAAAGAGCATGTATTGATATTATGTGGTAGGTATAGTTTTATATCAAGAGTGTAAATCAATATTTCGATATACTCTCATAATATTATAATACAATATTTCAAATTTTAACTTTCGTTTATAATGCAATTTTGTAAATACTGGTAACCATGGATACATTTAAATGTACCAATTTCCAAAATTACGTTCGGGCTCCATTATATTAAAAGTTTCATAATTTCACCTTCAACAGTTTTTGCAGTACAACGCGCACCGACACACACGTAGATGTTACTTCAAAAATAGTCATTATCAATTCAGTTAAGTTCACTCGGTTAAGTTCAAAACTTAACATTAAGGTGAGTGTATATATTGTTGTATTTTAAAAATAAAACAAGATACTGTAAGTACAACGCACCGATACGTCCAGCTCGCCTTATGAGTAATATTTGCGTTACGAGCAGCGGTTTTTAATTATCATGCCCTTTTGTTTCAATATTTGAAAAAATGGTATATAGTTATAAAAAGTCTTACAATTTGTTGTAGATTACTTTAATAAATAAAATTGTACATTTTTTTAAATTATAATATGTAATAATTTTTTTCGGGTTTTGGATTAACGGATTCAAATGGGACGCCAAATAATATGTGAACCAAATTTGGTGTGAATCGCTTCAGTAACTTCAGAGGAGCAGAGGGCACAAATTTGGTCTTACGAGCGACGACTAACATCCAAGTATAATATGTTATATATATTTTTGGAGACCAACACTTTATGTTAATGAAAATTTTTGATCCGAGAATGCTACAGACACACAACTGAGTGCTTTAGCTTCTTCCGTACTTCGTACGGCGTGCTAATAAAATATGAGATCAATGATGAGTTGCCCTAGCAGGGTGTCCTTGGGAAATGTGTCATTAGTGACGGACGGATCATCCATTTCAAATGAATAACGGTATTGTGTTTATAAACACACATAATTCCCAGGAATCCATGCTAATGCTATTGATAACTCTAATAAATTCACTGCAAGCGTAACCATAGATACATAATTATATGATTCTTTAAAGACATATTACTATGATCATTTGTTATATAACAATAAATAATGTTTATTGCTCTCTAAGATTTGCTATTTTACTTAAAATTACACATTGTTATGTTTTTCCAAGGCTAATTGTATTACAAAATATTTTAAGATAATGAAAAAAGAATAGAAATTAATGTACATCCTGTAATCTAAGAAATACAAAATATAGCCGATTTTTTCGTGTATATATTAATTAAAATCATGTTTAATTACTTATAATTACATATTTGCGCTACTTATAAATGACACTAATAATGTGATGAGTTATACGATTAATGTAACATGTTTCGCTGTTCTATTTCTTATTCTGAAAAACCTTATGTATTAAAAAAAAGACAAGTTTATTTATGCTTTTCTAGCTCGCCGTACAAAGTACCGAAGAAGCTAAAGCAATCGGTCGTATGTCTGTAACATTCTCAGATCAAAACATGTTCTTTCGAGCGCTCGTAAGACCAAATTTGTACCCTCTACTCCTCTGAAGGTACCGGAGCGATTCACACCAAATTTAGTACACATATTATTTGGCAACCCATTTGAATCTGCTCGCAGTTTAATTCTAATCGCCCGTATACTTCCCGGGTTATAGGGCCCCAAAATTTGAAACCCCCCTTAATACTGCCCTTATAAAAATAATTTAAACACTTAAAAATTCTACTAATGATACTAAGATATATTATATCTACAACATTATTTCATATTGTTAACCCAAAAACCAAAAAAATATTATTAAATATTATAATTTTTAATTGCACTAATTTTTTTTTATAAAAATATTCTAAGAAAAATTGTAAAACTTTTTATATTTATATCATATTGTCAAATTGATAAATATATAAATATATATAAATCAATAACGCACAAGGCAATTTCTATTCTGATTAAATATTTATTTAATATACAAATGAATCATAAATAATATACCAGCATATGAGAGAAAATTAAAGAATAAAATGAGTTTGGTTATATTTTATTATGTGAGTGTCTATCGCACATATGAAAATTTCCCACGTATTAACTGCATGAATAGTCAAAGGCTACAGACAATCGCCGCGGTTAGTGAAACGCAATTTTAGCCAAAAACAAGTTATGATACGGTCAAGGATAAGTTCTGGTAACCATGATATACATTTTCGATCAGCCGCCAGCCTTTTTATTTCTTATTGTTTACAAACGCCACACACCTAACCATTTACAGATGAATGACATCACCTGTTGCACCTGCGATATTTAACGATTGCTAATTTGTTTAATACTCTGTTACTAAATACATTATGTATCTTGATAATTAAACTTTGGGATAAGTTTCTAAATCAAATTGAATTTACATTTACTTACATGAATTTATATCAATCATCAGTAGCAAGTAACTACTTTTTTAAATAAGAGCGACAGCAAAACAGAGAAAGCTAATATAATAATGATCAAAACAAAGAGAGACTATAACAGTGTAGAAACTGCTAGATTCCCAATATTTGTAAATTTTCGGGAACACGAATCTGTGCTTTCCGAGAATTCTAGGTAATTGCGGAATTTTTTAAATTTTATCACGTAATATTTACGATTTCTATTAAAAACATTTCGAAGTGTTTATTGCTATAAATACAGTAACGTATATATATATATAAAGTGCGGAAATTCAAGTAGTATTAATATTGAAAAATAGATAATATAAAATAATATATTGCAAAGTTTATAACTATACTCCATAACACAGGTAAATTCATATGTTTTCTTAACGACGAAAATACCATGTTTGTTTGATTCGGTTTTGAATTTTCCGTTGTAATGAATATAATGTCTAATTAACCCTGTTTTGAAGTATACGCGGTTACAGTGAACTAGGTGAATACCCCAATTGTATAATTATAAATTGTATATATAAATTCTCGAATTTCTCGAGAAATATATATATATATATTCCAAATTTGGTACACAATAGTTAATAACGTGCAAAGAAAGCTGGAGTGGCCCCGACTTTCATGTCCTATCACTATCTGTATTTATATTAATATTTTATTTTGTTTTAAATTAATTCTAGGATTGCTATAAAAAAAAAAAAAGTTTATAGTTTCTAAAATCACAACTACAACATAGAACAGCTGTTGAGTTATACACATTTAAAGTATATACACATAGTGAATTTAACAGTCTTTTTTATTATAGATTGAATACAATACTTTACCTAAGAAGGCAAAAATACACACAATAACATTTTATGTTTTTTCTCCTAGCAACTGATTTTGTTTTTCATAGCAAGCTTATAAATTTAAAAATTAGTCTATTGGTGTGAAACAAAAGGTAATTCTTTAGTTAATGGTACATTTTTCATAAAAACTTTTTAAACAAAAGATGCTAGAAATTTAAATATCTTCAACTCTAACTTGTGTAGTTTTCAAGAAATGCAAAAAACAGCACGAGTTTACCTTTATTTCCGTCTAAGAGATTGTTTTCAAAAATAGGAGGCGCACATCCAGTCTACATACAAGTCTTAAGTTTATAGTTTCGTAATTTTTTATTTTAACATTATTGGTTCTAGAGCGTTCACACATAGACACACACACACATAGATGTCATCTCGAAGATAGTCATATTAGATTCAGTGAGATCAAAACGTGTATTTCATGATTACTATATTCTCTTAGAATTCGTCCAAAAAAGCAATGGAATATTTCGAATATTATAATGATTTGGGGGCAATTTTATTAGTTTTAAATTAAGTTATATTGGTTATTAAAAATTAATTAGAAACGAAATAAATGTGTACCGGTTACTGAGGTCAAAATTCGTGATAGATTATTAGTTATATTGGTTCAAAACTGTAAGGTTTTAAAAGCACCTTACGTGCGCGTCTAAATTTTGTTTATTTTGTTTATTTCTAGGCAAAACAACACGCATGATTCACATTCATATTTAGTATGACCAATTCAAGATTACAGCATGAACTATTACACGAAAATACATATAATTTTTATTTTAGTATTCGTTATCACTATCAGTATTTTGTATATGATTGTATGTTCGAGCGCACTATCGGCATATATGTAGCACATGGTCTTGTGTTTACATCGTCATATATAATAAATAAATGTAAAAAACTCACCTTGGGGTCTAATGACGGGCGTTAAATCTTCGCAGATGCACTCATTCCTTGAAATTCCTGTAATAATATCAGTCATTGTTGTATTGTCGTTGTGTCTTTTGCGTGGTACGGCAGAATAATAATAAAGTACACCCAGAAAACACGATTTTACAAACACAGAGTCAGGCGCGGTTCTGAACGGTGCCGCGCATGTCTTACTTTAGTACTCGTGCTCGACTGCTTCCGGTGCGCATGCGCTAAGGTGGATGACACTGATAGCCGGTACCATCAGCGGCATCAAAACTTCTCTCCCCCCAGCATGTAATGATGTTGGATTGCAGGAAAACGATAATGAGTTTATTGTGTATCATAATTATTATGTTTATTGTGTCTTTCAGATATATTACACACGATTATAATACATCGCTTACAGAGAATTTTTTATTAGACAGTGCGACTACTTTTCTTTAATTATTTTCTAACGTTTCTCAAATGTAATATCAATTCAAATACTGATGTCCGACGAAACTACTTTTCGATTAGCATTATAAATGTTTAGTTCACATAGGTTAATCGTCGTACACAAAATATAATCGCGGTCGAGATTAAATGGATGCTATCTACCGGAGAAAACATGAATAGAAGCCATATTTTTGTAATGACGGCTCTTATAATACATTTTCAATGCCTCCTTTTAACGACTGTATTAATATTTCATAATGATGTTTGCACGTCCATAATATACACTCGTATCAAATATAAACATCAAACATCAGTTACAGTGCCTCGTACAGTCTACAGAGACCAACTGACGTTATTTTAATTAAATATATTTTATTTCTAAAGGAAATGACAATGAATAGTAGTTTTCCGTAGGTTAGCAATAACATTCTGGTTTTTCGTAACAGACCTTTTATACAATTGGGTTTATTTTGACCATGGATATGGATTCTAAGAACTAAAACCCCAAACCATTGCCTGACAATAATTGTGGATGTTCTGGTCAACAGATTTCTGTTTATTTGTAATGGAAAATAGTTTTAGTTTTTTTTTTGTGCACTCTGCTAATATAGGCAAAAAAAAGAATGTTACAACTAACCAATGTTGTTGATTAGCCAATGGTTTTTTTTCTGACAAAGTACAATTGGTTTGCATTTAAATTGATTCAAATGTAATTAATTAAAATGTTTCTTTAAAAGCATTAAAACTTTAATTTAATAGACACAAGGACTCGCATTGAGAGCAATTACAATGAATAGATATAATTGAAATATTATATTATTCCATTAAAATCTATAAAAAATTGCAAGCACCAGGGCTTCCAGCTCGCCGTACCGGCGAACAACAATCACATGAAATATAATAATGAAAACGATAGCAATAGTTATAGTACAAAATTTATAGTTGCAATCACCAACCAATTAATCAGCAACATTATAAATTTCAATATTATTATTATTAATATAATTTTTTGACCTTCAGGTACACAATCAGTAAAAACGCTACAAGTATTAAATGTTTGATATAATAAATTTTTTTTATGGCCCCTGGGCTCACAATTTGTAGTAACTTTGTCGCCGTAAATATCTTAGAATTTTTAGTAGAAAATTATAAAAAAAAAAAAATTGTCTAAGAGCAGTATTTAGGAGGGCTCCAAATTTTGGGGCCCTATAACTCCGGAACTGTACAGACGATTGGTTTTAAAATGTGGCAAAAAGTTTACGGGTGTGGACATTATATGTATATTAAAATTCATTAAAATCGGCTAGGTACCTTCAGAGGAGTTGCGGTCACAAACTCAGATCTTACGACCGACCGACCGAGCGAGTATGAGTTATACATATTTTTGGATTCAGAGCAAAAGAACTTTTTGTAAATAATTTTCTTTGATCCGAGCATGTTACAGACACACGACCAAACACTATAGCTGTCTTGTACTATTGTACGACGAGCTAAAAACTAATGTAAACTAAACGATGAATCTTCATGAACAAGATATATGATATGCAAAGAATATTTTACAGTCTAATCTCATAGCCAATGAAAATCTAATCTTCATTGTTGAAACTAGATGCAATAAATATGTTTATGGTCTATTTGGATGCTTGAAATATTAACAGCGTACAAAACAATTTCACGTGATTTTTTTTACGTAAACTTTATTTATAAAAAAACAACAACATAATAAACTGTGTTAGCATACGTAAGAGATATCAGTGACAGTTCGTGATGTTTTTAATTAGCAGGTTAGATCTCGTGAGCTCTCAGTTTGTCGTTGGTTTAAATATGAATTGAAATAATCATGACAACGGTCTCAACAGACAAAGAAGAAGAACTAATTCGAAAATCTATGGTTGCTTCCTGTAATAATGAATTAACGATGCACGTATCACGCATTGTCTACAGAAACTGATGACTGTAGTCATATAATACACAGCTCTGTTGTTTTAAATTGTTTACTTTATTTTACGAATGTATATAAGGAAATATTGTAATCATGAGAAATTTCAAAATCGAGATTTTAACAGAAATACTCGTTTTAACCTTATTTATTATTAACTTAAACAATGCATGTTTTTATTTTTTAAATATTTGACAGTTGTAATTTATGTGAAAATTATAAATATTCTATTCACATTTTGTAACAAAATAACAAAAATAATGAGAAATATAACAATGAAAAGGAATACATACTCTATTATGGACATGCATACTAAAAACTTTTCAAATTATAACGTTATAGATTCCATCTAACCTTCACCTTGACTTTGACCTTGAAGAAGCTGCATAATTCAATCATCTTATTTATTTCAATAAAATAATCATGATTGTTTGTAAGTTTTATTTATTGTTGATTTTAAACAATCAAATACAAATCTCTCTTGTTATAATATATGTTATTAAATATGCATTTTTTTACAATTATTTAATAAAATTCGCAGCTAATTACTAAAGACATTAAAAATTATGTTGAAAAAAGTCATTCATTAAATTTAATTAATTTGGAAAAGTTTATTTTATGCATTGTACTTAGTGATGATTAAATTTTCATGTACATATATAAGTATACACTTTTACAAAAGATTTTAGTGAAGTGACCACAAATCAAAAATCCGAATAAACTTTAGATGTTCTTATAAGGGGGAGGTCTGAATTTTCGGCTCCTATAAGGGTGATTGGATTAATAATATAGTAAATTGGGCACTAATATTCGAAATTTAATAAATCTGGGACAAGTCCGGTTCTTTCACAGGAGTTGATTATAAGAGCAAACAACAATCCAAGCATGTGACTTATATACATTTCAAAATTAGGAAAATTTGAAACGAATATCTGTGCAATTTTAATTTTGATTCGAGGATATTACAGACACATGACCGAATATTATAGCTCTTTGTACAAACAACAAAATATAGCGGAACCACTATATACGTCTACCAATTTTAACCCTAGGAACGACGTCAAAAATTCGTATGATAATAAACAATGCCAATATGTAATTTACTTGATTTATGTAATTTATTATGTCAAAAATATACTGATGTATATATAAGTATAATAACAGAAATATCATATTTTGTAATATAAAATAAAAATAAATAATAGCAGATTAATTTTATGATAACGTATCTTAGCTTGACACATTAATTTATTTTTTCAATCAATTTTTACTGTTTGCGATAAAAATTGTTATTAATCCTTTCATTCTTGATTTAATTCTGATTCTATTGGTAATAAATATATTAAAAATGTAATTCCATAAAAATAACAATAACGTAGCTATACTGTACATTGTTCAATTGAAATAAGATACATTTTATTCCAATTTAAGTACGATAGATGAAACATATTGGCAAGGATACATAATATGTATTATTTAAATTATGTGTGAAAATATGAATATGTATTTAAATTGATATCTCGGAATGAAAATTTTCTTCTAATTTTGGTTAAAGAGTTCCAAATATTTCAAAATTACAATATTACCTTGTATAATTTCGTATAAGAAAGTAATAATAGTGAAAATATAAAAATATTTAAATGAGACTTACTTCTATGTCGTTTTATTCGTTTTGCGCAAATTTGTTTTACTGGGATTCGCCGTCTCTTTCTATTATTTGGTTTATTAGACTTTAGAATTTTCATTAGTTTTATTATGAAGATTATAACGAAGTAAACATTTTTACTGTGCATCTGAAACTAATGTACATACTAGTTTAAGTTATTTGACTATTTCGTATCCAACATTTTTATGAAAATTATTATCCGTTCGCAAACCTAAGGTTCAACACTTTTGCCAATTTTATATACATATATATATATATATATATATATATATATATATATATATATATATATATATATATATATATATATATTTATATATATAGATATAATTTAATTACAAAATACCATCATGCAACTGTTATAACATGTATGTAGAATAAAAAGACAGGTACATTTACTATTAGTAATATATTTACCTGCTTTCAGAGACCACAATTCTGCTAGCAACTTCGAAGCACTTTGTGTCACAACTGACTGCCTGTAGAGGAAATAAAATCAATATATATGTAATTACCTGACTTTATGAAATATTAAATCATTTACAGATGACGCCTGCTTTGATAAATGTTCTAGTTCATAATGTATAATTTGTTTTCAAACTATATTTCATGTCAAAAAAATAGCACCAATAGAAAAGTTCAAAGTCATTTACGAATATAACACAAATACTAATCGATTATGCTCAATTATATGCACACGTGGTAAATAAATATATGGAAGTGTTTAAGGTCAAACATCAAGCAAAAAAAATGTACAGAACGAATTAAAAAAAAAAAAAAAACGGTTTTGGCCAAAATACGAATACTCCATAATAATACCCTGAAATTGTACCACTTAGCCTATTTTATTATGTTAGCATCTTTTTTATTATGTTATCATATATTGTTTCTTCAATTTGTGTTAACCAGTGCAAAATGACAAATTATTTGTTGTTATTCTGTCAAATTTTTTTCAGGCATGATTAATACGATGTATTTAAAATATATCTCAAATGCATTTCTATTTGAAGCCTTTCTTAATACCACCCTTAGCAAAAATTACACTCCTTACACAAAATGAAGCAACTAGTAACTGTTTACATAAATAACTATAGAGAAGGCTGATGAAAAACAATTTCATATTGTCAGTTTTTTTTTTTTTTTTGTTATTTCGCAATATGCGTTTTAATCTGTTCAAAATTTTTGCAAAATGTTTAATCTAACAACTTTACTTTGGAAGTAAGTGTAAATTTCAATTATATTGTAAATATATTGTACTAATCGCACAGTGTTCTGTTATATAGGTCTGGTTTTAGTACTGAAGCTATAATTTTGTACATAGCAATTACAGTTTTAGTAATATTTGTACTTGATTTACTTGATTGGAATTACTTGTTCTGCAAGTATGCTCCCGCAAAAGTAAATTATTATGGGTACAGCTCATGTAATGGTAAGAAACCTAAAATAATTTTTATACATTGTGGTTTAAACAAAAAGGATAGCGAAAAAATGATAAATAAATAATTTGTATCATTAGGGCCTGCCAAATGGAAAAGAGTATTCCCAAATGCTTGTGGTAATCGACAATCTCCTATTAATGTAACTTGTAACAATGCTATTGTTACACCTGTCAAACCATTAAAATGGTCGTCAGAATTTACGAGTATTCCACCTGAAATGTACATAATGAACGATGGCCATGGTGGTAAGTTGGAATTCGAACTAGACTAAGACATTGAATATATAGGCTCATTCAGAGATGGTGTTCTCACTCAGAGCCGAATGGAAATTCAAATCAAAAGGAATTAAAAGAGTTTTCATTCATTTAGGGGTTTAAATCAATTTAATTGAAACGCTTTTGATAATTAAGACTTAAGGTTTTGGAATTAAAATCATTCAATTTATGTTTTAATCAAAGGTTTCAAACTCTCAAAAAGTGTTCAAGCCCTCAAAATGGCCTCAAACCATAAACATTTAATTATAAATGTTTATGGTTTGAGGCCATTTTGAGGGCTTGAACACTTTTTGAGAGTTTGAAACCTTTGATTAAAACATAAATTGAATGATTTTAATTCCAAAACCTTAAGTCTTAATTATCAAATTATCACTTAACAATTATGTTAAAAATGTTATATAACCGATTTCTAAGTGATAAATATAAAATAGATTTTAATTCCTATTGATGGTTGTTACATACAAGGCTTGTAATTGTCAAAAAGGATTCAATTCATATCATAATGAAATTGAAATTGATAAGCAAAACTTAATTCCTCTTGATTTATAATACAAAATCACATAAAATGTTTGTTATTATCAAAAAGGTTTCAATTCCTTTTGAATTATAGCAGATTTGTATTTGCTAAATAGGTTTATAATATAAATTTATATAAGACTTGTAATTGTCAAAAAGGCTTCAATTCGTTTTGAATTGTAATATAAAATCAATTAATTGTAGGTGATTTGAGCTTGTGAATTATCAGCTCTGTTCTCATCCATACAAAAATTGAAGTAAATTTACAATATTGTCAATGTAGAATTACAGTTAAAAATCATGCAATTATACAGAATTGTAAAATTACATTAAAATTCAAGTTATTTTACTAAATTCGGCAAAATTACATTATTTAAATTTTAGTTTTACTGAAAAATTACATCAATTATTTACAGTGCCAGAGCATTTGTAAACTTGTTTCAAATGCAGTTTTAAAGTCTATTTCCAGAGAGGATTGTCTCCTGGGGTACGTTCAAAAACCTTACTTTAGAGTAAAGAGTTCACTCGGAGTTAAAATTTAAGCGATCCAAAAACTATAATGGTTTTAGGTACGCTAGAAATTTACTCCGAAGTAAACTATTTACTGCAAGGTAAGGTTTCGGAACGTACGTCTGTAAATATATTTACGAAATTTAAAAATATTCTTTTAGTTCAATTATTTGCAAACTTTTTCTCGAGCCGTCCAACGATATCTGGCGCTAACATGAAAACAGCTTTCGAGTTATATAATATAAGATTTCGTTGGGGTCCAAACAATGACGAAGGATCTGAACACACGATTGATTACACTCGGTATGCGCTGGAACTTCAAGGAATTTTTACAAATATTAAATGTTGTGGAATGCCAGTGAACGAGAATTCGGAATTTTTCAACAGAGATTCAGTTGCAGTTATAAGTTATCTATTCAAGGTAATTCATAATTATTTAGGTCAAACGCATTTTCATAAAAATACAGTATACCTATTTGTCAACTCATTCATACAAAATTACAGTGATGTTACGAAAACAGGGCAGATTAGGTCCATAAGTGTTAAGAACCATTTATGATTGATTTTTTCCCCGTCACTACACGGCAAGTGGCCATCTTTATCTACACACGATGGACGACTTGGTGGGAGTAGGACAGATTGCCCATTCTGATGACGTGTAGTGCCGTGGAAAAAATCAAACATAAATGGACCTCTACTCTTGCGACAATATTATATAAGACATAATATTGATAAATTAAATGTATGAGATAGGAAAATGCGTTACCATTGTGTAGCGTTCAGATATTGCATGTGTTTAACAATATTATTTTAAAATATAGATCACTCCATCGGATAATCCCTTCCTAGAGCCTTTAGTGTCTAAATTGAAAAATATACGTGAACCTGGAGCTAAATGTTGTTTAAATGCGTTTCCGTTAAATTGGTTAATGCAACCATTCATGAGCGATTATTATGTTTACTCGGGATCCCTAACATTTCCACCATGCACTGAAGGCGTTAAATGCATCATTCAACCAGAACCGATTGCCATATCCTCAAAACAAGTTCGGAAATTCAGAAAATGTATGTCAGTCACTGGTTTAATTAAATGCAATGCACGGCCTATTCAAAAATTACACAACCGTGAAGTGTTATATTTGACCAATGTGGAATAAATATAGATATTTTCTTTTCTTCTAATTTATAATTTTTCAAAAATTGTTTGGTCAAATAAACAAATAATTATATTCAGTGAAACACAATTTTGTATTAATACATACATAGATTTGTACATATTTTGTTATAAAATAAAATTACTTCAGAATAAAAATAAAATTATCATTTTGAAATTTAAAATGTTGAGACTTGTATTTTTTAAGTGCGCTAATTATGTGTTAACATATACGCTTGGATTACCTTTTAAATTCAGTGAATATAAAATTGTTTTTCTAATTTTGCTATGTAAAGCAGAGATTGAAGTTGTGAAACGTCACACTTTTCGTAACTAGTTAGGAATGAAACCTTTTTTGCAACTGGCGATGAAAAGTTCTTCCACCACTAGTTACGAAAAAATCATACAAAAATAATTCAAATTAATTTGAGAAATAAATGTGCTTATTTTCTATTTTCTAAAATCCATATAAATTTTATTTTATATGAAATAATGGTATAATTTCAATGCAAACTATACGTGTCATCCACAAGTAATGAATCAGAGATTTTCAATGATAATATAGAGTGCATTTCCGGATAAAAAATGCATATATAAAGTACAGGTATTGATGACTGGTGCATTTTCTATTTCGATATAGTAACAATACTACGAAATGTGTTTGACAATTAATAAACCACCTTTAACGGTGGTATTTTTTATAATAATGTTACTTTTCACAATTACTTACGGCGTCTTGGCTTGGGTAAGAATTTCTAAGCTAAATCATTGTTTTGTAGTGTTTGCTAACTAATTTTACTATTCAATATTTATTACAGCAAGGGATTAAACTGTTACATAACCCGTTAATGTTCGGCTATGGTGATAATGATTGGTTGTAATATTGTATGTTTAACTTCAAAGAAATATTAATACGTAGAGTAAACAAATATAAATTATAAATGAAATAATTTGTAATGTAATGGGGCAGCTATAATAAATTAAATATTGCTTTTCGTGCTTCTTTTTCTGAACTCATGCGCTTTTCACCTAATTTGTATTATTGTTTTTATTTACAACTAATAAATAAATATGTATTGATATTTTGTGTTATATTTATATTATGTTACAAAAAGAGAGTGAGCGGATATTCCGACAAGATTCATAATATTATGTTATAATTATTATAACAATCGTTGATATCTTGTTACCTTTTATTTGAAATTACTTTTCAAACAAAACTAATTTAAAATATTAATAGTTTTAACTTTTATAAGAATTACTATGTAACTTGAAATAACAAAATGGCAAAAATAAACTATTACTAACGCATAAGAGCTTACTTTCAAAAATAGTAGGGTTTAGTATACAAAAATTTAATTTAGACTTCGTCTAAGAACAAAATAGTACAATGTAATGTTCAATGAACAAAAATAAAATGTACGTTATTCCCGCTTGAACTCGTACACACTTGTCTTATAGCGCTATTACGGAGAGTAGCAATATGTAAACAATCGAAACTGCTTTATCGACAAAGACTGCCAAATGCAGTGTCGCCAACCAATTTTATTTGATAAGCCTGTTTTACACGATTTAATAAATTGAGTAATATCTTGCTCAATTTATTGTTGTGTGCTATACGAACAAATATTGTCAATCTATTCTTGTCTAATAAATTGGCCAATTTACTGTCGAGATAGAACAAATTCTAATTTTCAACAATTTTCTAGGGAATTCCAGGGATTCGTTGACCTATATTGTCGTTACCAACTTAACTTGATCAATATAAGGCGTGTTTATTCGAACTCTGATTCGCAATCTTACTAATCAAAGTAATTATGATTATGAGAATCACGTTTCTTCGTTCGCTATTAGTTATCCCTACTCTTCCATTTTGTGATTAGAAACTGGCAGCCCCCCTTCCCCTTGCGAATCATATTATTTCTATGATTACTTGGATTGAATCACAAAACTGGCGAAGATACACGCCTATTATATAGGCGTGTTTCTTCGCCAGTGTGGAAGAGTAGGGAAAAACGTGATTCTCATAATCATGATTACTTAGAGTTTGAAGAAACACGCCTAATGTTCAATATAATGTATCGTGCAAAACAAGCATTATATTATTTAACTTTTTTACTATGGGAAATAATGGGGGAATTTTTGTTGTCGCTGTTGTTTGTGGGGAAAAGAGGGATTTTTTTTTAAAAATCATTTTTCATTTAATTTGGTTTGCAACACTGGTGAAATGTCAATAACGTGTACGTTTTGACGTTTAGTTATTAGCAAATTTTTTGATATATTATACAATTAGATTAGTTTTTGAATGCATGTAAATTAACAATGGCATCTGCGTCTGCCGTACTAGGGACTTTTAGTCCAGATAAAAAGCACAGCGATAGAGAGAGGTAAATATAAATCATAACCTAAAAATGTTCTTACCATATGTATTTTCATTCAAATTAGATGGATTTGTATCTATCCAGCATACATAAATAAGAAGAAAACATTAGCGCAAGGTCGTCGGATTAATAAAGAAAAATGTATTGAAAATCCAACTCCACAAGAGATGCGTGACGTGTTGTCCGCTGCCGGATTCGTAATCGGTGTTGAGAATAAACTGTACTGTCGCGAACGAAGTAAAGAAATGTCGGTCCGTGGTAGATTGAGGGTTCAACTGAAAAATGATGATGGCTCCTTGTGCAATCCTGTATATCCCAGCCGTGAGAGTGTTATGTATCATTTAGCCGAAATGATACCGAAGTTGAAATCACGCCAAGTTAAGCCAGAACAATCACATGGCGGGAAAGGAAAAGGCAAAGGAAAAGGTAGAAGATAAGAAGATCATTTTTGTGTGGTTTTGGTTTTAGTTTTTCTTTTATTTGTTTCACTTTCGAAAATACTTTGTAATTTTATGTTAAAAATAAATATTTTATATTATTTTTTATTGCTTTTCTTTCCTGTATTCCTACATTTATTTCGATAAACAAGCATTGGTGCACGCACCAGTGCTTCCAGCTCGCCGTTCCGGCGAGCCCAATCACAATAAATATAATACTAAAAGCGATAGCAAATTTATTGTTGCAATTAACCAACAATCAATCTATTAATTTCTTTTTAAATTTAATAATTTCTTTTTAGGTTCACAATCTGTAAACACAAATATAAAATGTCTAATAATTTTTGAAGATTTTTTTGATATAATAAAATGATAATTTGATTTCTATGTATTTTAATTATTTTCTTATAGCCCCTGGGCTCACAATTTGGAAATACTTTTTTTGTTTTTAGTAAAAAATTTAAAAGTTGACCCAAAACCCAAAATTTGGAGCCTAATAAATCAAATTAAAACACTCAAAATTTCGAAGATGTTTTATGTCTATAAGATTTTTTCATATTGTTAACCCAAAGGCCATAATAATAAAAACCGATGCTCGCATCGCATATATTACATATAAGACGAGCTGGACGCGTTGTACATAAGCTTGTTCTTTTGTCTTTTAGTATATAACATAATTAAAAACAATTATTTTTAAATTTAAAATATACCAAGCGCAGTGTGAAAAGGAGTACGCTGCACGCATTGCTTATATTATTATAAGGCTAGCTGAAGGCATAACTGCCTGTACCTGATGTAATAATAATTAAAAAAATATCTTAGTTTATAAATTATTTTTTATAGCTAGACATCTCTTATTTCATAAATAAAAAATATATTACAACTCAAATAATAAATATAAAATAATTTCAATCAACCAATTTAATCTTTTGGTTGCACAATTATATTTGATACTGCATTTTTATCCATTGAAGCTTTAGGATTACCAACTAAAATGTCGGCTGTTTTTGATTTATGTGTTGATCTTAGTCGCAATGCATCGATTCTATCCTGTATTCGTTTTCGTAGTAATTCTCTTCTGTCTGGCAATTTTGCAATAGTTTGTTTCGTAATAGCTGCTTTTGCAATTGCGCCTACTATTGGATCGGTAGCGATTGGTGCAGATTTTGGGAAAGCTTGCTGACGCAATTGTTTCTTGGTAAGTAGTGATAATCTTAATCTTTCGTGTAATGGTACTTTACTTTCATTTTTCGTTACGGCATTTTCTACTTCTTGTCTAGTTTCTTTTGTTTTAATTTCTCTTTTAGTTATATTCTTTGGTTTTGTAGTTAGTAATTCTACAATTAGTCCAAGATATTTTGCATTTTTCTTTATTCGGTTCCAATCAATATCTAAAATAATTTAGAAATAAAAATAATTGCAGAATTGTAGTCTAAATTTTGGTACACATTATCGGTTATTTTCGTATGGTATACAAAATTCTCATATTGGATTAATTAAATATTAATTCAACATTAATATAATCAGCGTAAATTATGTACTCCAGAGCATAGAAACACTTAAATTTAACGGCAATTTCATAAATCGTACCACGGTTCAAACTGATCGCGTTGGTTCGATGAAGCTGTAGTATTTCACGTCGCTGATCAGCTCTTAATATCTTTGATTTATTAGTTTTTCTTTGAAAATTGTTATTTCCAAATATATATTTAAGTTTAGGTTTATTTTCATACCTGTTTCTTCTTCTGGATCAATATTACAATAACACATTGAAGTATCGGGTTCATATATTGGTATGGCGTTACAGCTGGCGCACAGTGTATTACATTGCCATTCCAAGTCATTTTCATTCATTTCATTTTCATCGTCCCATGGAGCAGCATGAGATTTCATTGCTAAATAAAAAATATGTGTTTAACGTTTCATATGAAAGTATAAGTTTAAGAATACCTCCTATTTTTGAATAGGACATTTCAACCGGAAGTACTTGTTACTCTTGTCATTTTTTATGCCACTCGAACACGAGTTAGAGGCGAAGTGAATCTTATAAAAGTTAAAGAGTAATTTTTGTTTGAAAAAAAAAAAGTAACATTCCAATAAATAAAGAAATGAAAGTTGCAAGCCATTTTAATGTCTTCAATTTTTATAAGAACCATTTTTGCACTAACGTGCTGTTCTCGACGGAACAGTTCCTTAAGTTTAGACTTAAATTTTATGAATATACCAAGGAATACTAAAAACGAATAGGTATATCCACCAAAATGTCAAGTGGAAAACTGCTAAATTATAATAATTTCAATAACCATAAAACTACATTGTTTTTCATATAATAATGAAATTGAATTATATAAGAATAATTAAATAACTTACCTAGCACAACACTGACGAATAGTAAATAACCGGAGCACTTCATTTTTGACACAATTAAAAATTTGCAAGCTGGTCTATCGATTTTATATCAAAAATAATTGCAGACTAAGCATTAAAATTATATTTACAAATAAATGATTTAACATAATATGTCTGCAATGTGTGTATGGTTTGGCATATTTAAAAATTATAATGGCCTAGTTTACACAAGGTGCGAATATTCTAATGCCTAGACAGAGAAAACTGATTTACTCGAATCGGAGAAACCTGTCGACGCATCGTTTTATCTGGTAAATAACTTATTTTCAACCTAGACAGAATTCCAGCCAAGTGAAATGATGTCAGCGCAGGAATCGCTTTTAATTAATTTCGTAAGAAATACGAACCTATACGAAATAGAAATAAATACAATTGTCTCGTAATAACGTACATTTGCATAATAATAGAAAATATGTAATACATCAAGGAAATTAGCACCTTGTATGTATCAGATATATTCGTATAGGTAATTTCACTATTTATCTAAATAGTTTGCTTTACACAGCTCAATAATGTTTAATTTTAACATTTAACATTTGCACTTCCCTATAATTTACTAGATCCGGTACTACTACTATTGCAACCAATATTTGACTCCAGGCCTATATACCGAAGAGATCAAATATTTACTTATGTGTTATTGGTGTATATAAAGACAATATTTGA
The DNA here is from genome assembly GCA_933228885.1 of Leistus spinibarbis. NCBI lineage: Eukaryota > Metazoa > Arthropoda > Insecta > Coleoptera > Carabidae > Leistus > Leistus spinibarbis. The sequence goes on along the minus strand of OW121796.1, from coordinate 7,078,029 downwards.
CCTAGCATAGGTCGGTCTTGTAATATTTAATTTAGAAAACTCATTAGTGTATTAAATTTGTGCAAAATAATGCTTAATTTAGAAAGAAAATTGTTTTTACACATCGATAATATAACAAAATATATTGCTGATGTAACAATATAGTACCAAAGAAGTATTTCCTAATTAGGAAAACAAAACAATAACAAGCATAGCTGCAGGCACCAATATATATATTTAGAAACAGGGCAACCAGACAAAAAAAAAAAATGTTTGTGAAATTTTGTGATCCGAGAATGCTACAGATACACGACCGATTGCTTTAGCTTCTTCGGTATATCGTACAGCGATCTAGAAAAACGTTGGTATATTGGTATGGTCTTCAGAGAGTTTGAAATGATGGGTGATGAATGTCTACCATTGACTGAAATAGTCAGGTTACATTAACATTTCCCTAGTTACCACAGAACTGTATTCATCCAACATGAATAATCAGTTGAGCAGAAAGATGTCCATTAAAAAAAAAAAGAAGCGCCACAGTAAGTGTTTTGTTAATTAAAAACTTCAATAATGTGGATCCGCTTTAAATTTAATATTTATTACATTTACTAACAGTATATTACCCATCTTCTTTATCTAAAGCAGGAGCAGTACTCAACTGTCCCTCTTTTTTAAATCGAATAGAAAAGAAGCTCGTAAAGATAAATTGACGATAATTAATAAATATAACGTTGCACCCTAAAATAATACGCATGATAACATTAACAACAGATTTATCTTCTTGATTTTCCGGTTTTAATCAGTTCACGCTGTGAATTTCGGCAGCTTTTGTGCGACCGGTTACTGCTGTGGGAGGCTTGGGTAAAGTACTGAACGGGGTTCGGGGTATCGAGTTGAACGGCCATTAATATGCTACTGTAGTAATAGGCAAACTTTTCAATGATATTATATCGACGGGACCAAGGTTCACCGAACATTTCGTGATTCTTTCCGTGAACTGTAATGGCTTCTTCATTGGTCGCCCGTGCACCATATACTCATTCTCTATACTTTGTCCAGCGATAATTTCACAGCTTTGATTTTATTTTGACAAATAGTATACTGTTCGATTTTCCAGGGGGGAAACGAATTATTTCATTACGAGAAAGCAGTGTTACGGTCGGAATTAGATCGACTTTTAGACATAAGATTTATTGTAACTGTTGTACTGTTTCCCACTCATGGACCTGACGCATTATCTTAATAACTATGACGTTCGTGTCAAATCTCATACTTACTGCTACTATAATCGCTATGGAATAATATGCATTGTATTAGCGACTCTGAAGATATTGTGGAATATACACAAGATTATTAGAAACTGTTCTTAGAGACAAGTGACACCGTGTACCTGAATACCAATTGCTGTGACCAGCTTTGCATGTATATGCTCGGAAATGCATAATGCACCTTGCACATAAATCTATTGGCTACTTTGAATTGTGAGTTCGATTTCAATCTAGTGGGATAATTTAATTTGTAATCGTCCATATGGTGTCTCTCGAAACATAGAATACATAGACAATGGACAGAATGGATAATCAAACAAGTTTGTGGAATTGTTAATATTGTGGTGAAGAGAAGATGTGGGATGACAAAAACTCCATCGAATAGCGTTTGTTTAATGAAAATTAACTGGATTCTATTTTGGTCAGTTTAGAAATGGTTGTTAGTTATATCTCGAAAAGGATTCATTTTAAGGCGCGATATTTGTAGTGATAAAATAAGGAAGAACTGTGGTTATTATAATCTATTACACAACCCGATATATAACAAACTGTGAGCATTTTGACGATTATTCAAAAATCAAATAATAGATGCGATGTTATCTGTGCTGTGAACGCTGACCGTGATTAATAATCACACTCACAATTCACGCCGAATGTACATTAAACTTAATTTTTGTATTCACTGTTCACACATAATATTTATATTTTGACTTTAATAATTATTTTGACGTTTAAGAACGTCGCATTTGTAGTAGCAACTTACAACCGGTTTAGATTTTGATTAAAAAATAAAACATGTTATAATTATATCAACATTTTTGCAGTAGAGCGTTCGCAAGCACACCAACAGAGCCTTCCTTTCAATTACGGAAATCTAAAAATATATATTTTCCTTAAAATGTCAAGTATTTCATAATTACAATCTTTTCTGTTAGCCTTCGTTTAACAAAGTAAAAATATAAAAGGCATTCGCGGTACAAATTGATGAACAAAGTTGATATAGATTTAATTAAAAACAAAAAATCTCTTCTAATATTCTTCTTGTTTCCTTCGCGCTATTTATGTTCAGTATATAAACGGTAGCTATATCTATAATACATAAAATTGAATTTACAACGGAATCAATATTTTACGGAAATTAAAATTCAGTCAACAAACTTTGCTGACTTGTGTATCTTACGAAATTGTGTTGTAACCTCATGATAATGTAAAGAATGATAGAAGCATGTTTAGAAGTATATCAAGTATATAAAACACGCATCAACTGTGATTCTGAAGCAATTCTATTAATTTCCGCTGTTCTACGTTAGGTTAAGGTCCGGTAACATAAAAAATCAGGTGCATAGAGCTAATAATTTAATAATTTTTATTATTTTCCGCTAATCTAGGTTTAGTTAAGGACGTACTTCAATTTTAGTATTCGTGATTAAATTTTCTTCTTATGTATACAGACGTATATACATAAGGAAGTTGAGTGTAGGTTATTCCATATTGTTTTGAATTATAATAGTGGAAAATCGTAAACAGTGAATTAAATATATTTCTATATAATTTCAAGTATTGAACGCAATTTGTAGCAAAGAATTAAGTATTTGTCGCATTCGACAGTGAAAGCTGCATTATATATGAGACGGAAAAACACAGCGATATAAACTATAGAAAAGCAAACTGTCAAGTACATATGTACTTCATCAAAAATTAATTGAGTAAACCTGAACTATGGCTGTAGTAAATAAGGTAGAACTTTTGTAGAAGCAAACTGATGGTAGTCAGCCAACGCGAAGTAATATACAAGAACTGAAATAGAGCGCTCTCAGGCCCTTGTACAAAAAGGCTGCCCGGCCTATTCAGATTTATGCTTGTCGACATGAGAGGAAATTCTTTCGGTGACAGCCACTCAATTTAATCCCAAGAACACGCGCAACTTTCTTTTCGGTGTTGCCTTATATATTTTGCTACATTTGTCATACGGTTTATATTGTTTTGTTTCCGTCTTATTATTCATCCGTATACAGATTCTATAATACAAAATAGCGTTCTTCTGCAACCCTCTAACTCTTTGAACAATGAATTATTCTTCGCAATAATATTACTTATTTGAATACATTTATATATGAGTTATCCGAACTTAGGTGGAAGTGCATCTACGTTATTTGATAATAACATATCGATAGTGCACTCAGACCTGGACAATAAATTGAAACGAAAACAAATTGTACCGAACTTGTTCGCATTCTTATACGTAATGTATAATATAATGTATTGTGATAACAAAACAAAATCGACCTCAAAATATCAATGAAAATATCCGTTTTGAGGGTCTTCGAATCCATGTGTGTGTGTGTGTGTGTGTGTGTGTCTACAAATTTATATATCTCGGGCAAGAAAACCTATTTTTGAAAAGAATATTTGAACCGGAAGTGCTTGTATACAAGTGCAATATTGTAAGTAAATGAATCTTATAAAAGGTAAAGATATTTATCAAACTTTGATTGAAAAGTTATTTTGGAAAACCTACAATTTATTAATATGTCGCCATATTACATTTATGTTTCCCTATTTAGAATACAAATTGATATTATTTCATGACAATGGTAGAATTAATTAAAAATTCAATAAAGGTTACATATCAAGTGAAAAGTAAATATAAGAAAGCTAATAGCTAAAATATTATTATGTCTATCTCGATTTTAATGCAGATTATATTTAAATAAGTTCTTGTAATTTTCTTAAAATTCACTGAATATTGATTCGCGTATTTTAAATGCGGTTGGGTTGCGAATGTACCTACAAAGTTATCTTCATTTATTATCTTTTTATCAACGTGTAACATTTCCCTATTCAAAGTTTTAATTGTAAAACTTAAATTGAGTAAAACCAGAACCAATTTATAAACACAAATAACTCAAGTTGTTTGATTAATGAGAAACGCAAAATGAAACTATTGGTATCTCAATTGATTCCACTCTGCAACGGAGAACAAAAAGTGGGATACCATCAGGAAATTTAATCATTGAAGAAAAAACAATTTATAACAAAAAAAGGAGTTAGGGGTTATGGCGAATATATTTACGCCAATACTCGACAACAACCGCACACGTAAGTGCACTAAAGCTGCATGTTTAACAACACACAGGCCTTCTGTACATTGCATTGCATTGCAATGCTGCTGCAGGAGTAGGAAAGAGAGAACTGAAATGCAGTTATTATGCAAATTGATGCGATCGTACTGGCTGCTCATTGACAAGTGCTAAACTACTGCACGAAACTGAGTGCATTACTCTATATGTGAACGAGAATGTTATATTCATTTGCCAAGCCATATTACGCTGCTACGAATTTTGTGAAACCACTACCGATACATACCGTTTCCATAAATCGCTATCATTGCGCCCATATTTTGCATTACCGTGATTTGATTCCATCGACAGCTATGTGCTGTTTTTGTAGCTGAACAATTTGTAATCATTGTATGGGTTATAGGGTTATTCCAGGTAGTGCTTAACACTATGGAACTACAACAGTGACGGATTAACGCAACCGTGGCGGGATCAGGCAGGAAAAACATTACCAGTTTCTTTAATTGTGGACAAGCTATTACTATTATAGAAGTAAACATACAAGCAGAGGCACTTTTAGTTTAATTCTAATTAATGCACTGTATCCATAGATAAGATACTGAATCTGGCATTACTATTACTGACTATCAAATATCACATTATCTATATTGTTATATTTGTAGAGGTGTGCTACTAGTACGTTACTCACTTAATAGTCAAATGTCTATAGATGCAAACTCGATGCCAAACCATAGATAACCTTCAAATTGTTACAAGTTGAAACTTCCCCTGAAACCAGATCAAACTTGAACTTATAAACTTGTTAATGTTACTACAACAATATTAATTATGCAAATTAAGTTCTAAAATTGATATGTATACTGAAGCACGGATATAATTACAAAAGAAGATACAATCATCTTCATACAGTACAAAGTAGGTAGTATTTGGAGTAATGTAGCAACGATTATTTTAGAATCTTGATGGATAAGGCAATTTTATTTTTAAATTGGTTTATCTTTTTGCACCGTGAAGTTATTCTATGCTCACATGCTAAATGAAACTTAGGATTAAGTATTGCAATAGTTTTTAAACTATTGTTGGTGCAATAATAATGTTATGAAGTTGCTACACATAAACTCCCCTTCCGCAATAAGTTTGTTTTTCAAGCAGGTATAATGAGCATTGAGATTTTAAAAATTATAAGAAGTTCACGAATATAAAAGAATTTCTAAAAAAATACAAGATAAAAAGACGCATAAAATTCTTTTAAAAACCTTTTTTGCCATTTACCCACTGCTTACAACTTTTTAAAGACATGAATGTCTCGTTCATGACAGAAACATGGCCAATAATTACGTGTTTTACCAGAATAAAGTTTCTGTGAAAAAACAAATTATCTGTCCAAGCAGAGATATAGCAGCAGCAAAAAAGTATATATTAAAAGTTTTACCGAACAAGGCGTAAAATGCGACAATATTTAAATGCAGGCTGATACACAGCACAAGGAAGAAAAATTCTTTGCTTGAAATATACCCAAAAAAATATACTGAAAAGCCCTTAACTAGACTTTCTTATACTTTTCACTGTAATTGTAACATAGGTATATTGTTACTGATTAATTACAATAAGCCAGTCTGAAGCGTTTTAAATTTCAAAAATATATTTTTCTGGCCTTGGGCTCATAATCTGAAACATACATGCGACGGGAACTTCTTGGTCACCCAAATATGAATTCTAACATTCAGTAAAATCGGCCCGGTACCTTCAGAGGAGTTGCGGTCATAAATTTAGATCTTACGACCGACAAACATCTAAGTATATAAGTAATATATATATATATATATATATATATATATATATATATATATATATATATATATATATATATATTGTTGGATTCAGGACCACAAGACAAAAACTTATTGTTTAGAAAGTTTTTTTTTGATCCGAGCATGTTACAGATACACAACCAAACACTATAGTTGTCTTGTACTATCGTACGACGATCAAAGAATTGAACAGAAATTCGTTGCATGTTTTCCTGATTTCTCGTTCGGTTGTAAAACCTGAATTTGCTACCACATAGTTATAGGTTATCACTTTAAATATCAGTGATGATAAACGAAATATATTTATTAACAATGATTATTTTCTGCTGCTACTAATTCTGCTCGCCGCTAGTAGAGCATTAGGCATTAGTGCTTGTACTAATGCTTCCTATTCTATTCTATAATGTCAAAGTCTAATTGCAAATAATCCTACAGTAATACGTACAGTCTGGTCTATGGGCTAACATTGAATTTCAAAATCAAACCATTAATTTTGTACCTATATGTAAGCTACATGATCTTTCAATTAGTAAAGCTTTAAAACGAATAAGCAAAAAGGTGAAACCCAAAAAAGAAATTCCTTAAAACATTGAAAATGCTATCGTGGCTAATGCGATTCGACTAGCAGCAACATGTCAACAAACTAGCTTTACGGGCACGGTTCGCCATTAGTCTTTTGAAAGACGGATAAACGGATTGGCGAACGCGCAGCAGCAACTTCGGTAATTTGTAAATGTACTGGTGGCGGTGGGCATCATCTTCAGGGGGCTGGGGCACGGTAGCAGTGCGGTTGTGCGGGATCGAGGAGCGGGGATAATTCGCTTGTGATGGATGGCCCAGGTGGAAAGACGATGAGCAGACGGTCCTCTCTCTACGGACAATCGATATCTCTAATATAGAATAGGAATTCACTATACATTTGCTCTCTTGCGTATTATACTCTGTGACTCCGCCCCAAAGCTTCGCTCTGCGCGATTTCCCTGTAACTCCCGTCAAGTGCACTGTGTATTTTTTCATTTTCTATTTTATTCAAAAGCCTGTGCATTGCATTATATTTAAGATTACATTATCATTAATTTCTCAGTACAATGAAATGGAAATTTATCTGAATTGTGGCTTTTCCTGATACACTCCATCGCAATTTCCCTGTAACTCCCGTCAAGTGCACTGTATTTTATGATTTTCTATTTTATTCAAATGCCTGTGCATTGCATTATATTTAAGATTATATTATCACTAATTTCTCATTACAATGAAATGAAAATTTCTCTGAATTGTGGCTTTTCACAATAAAATCGGCTTTTCCTGATACACTCCATCATGTTATGAACAGGAGGGTATATTCTATTCTATGATATAGCGACGCATTTACATGGATATTAGGGTGAAGCGTCATTGTAGATCCGATTTTTGTTCAACTGCTAATGTCTGACTAGAAAAGTTGTGTTTGTCCATTTATATTTTTAAAAATATTTTATCCGAATTTTTGTCCGAATTTATAATAGTTTATTTACCGGATTTTTTTTGTAATTTTACTATTTTTCTGTATACAGTATTACATGATTTATAACTGTAACTTTACTTGCAAGACTTGGATATTATATAATAGTTTGTATTTAATGGCAATTCATGATTTAGAATGTTTGGATTGAATGTATTATAATTACGCTGGCTTTTGTGTTTCTGTCAGTATATAGTAAAGTTGTTGTGCACCTGAATCATGACCATATTATTGGTATTATCGACTACAAGCAGCAGGTTCCGTTTCCCATTAGATAATCTCAAACAGAGTCAGGAATACATTTGCGGTATCGTGCAAATGGTGTCAGGTTGTGATATAGCACATAGCTACAAGCATTAAGGGGGTAATCTGGTCAAGAATTTTGAACAAGCAAATCGGAAAATAAACGGTGGACATAGCTCGACTATCTGACCATTTTTGGTATAAATACATTATATACATGTATGAATATAGTCAACCCAAAACATTTGAAAATCGTTTAACCGGAGGTCATAGTAACGTATTGTTTTGAAAACCTTTTTGTGTTCAGTGTTCAGTTCAGCTCAGTTTTTTCAACATGGTTGACATGATATCTTAAGTTCTATTTAACCGATGTACTTCAAATATCGTACCACCCTTCAATGTACAACTTTCTATCGCCCCTACCATTTTTGTATCAAAATTATTCTCTTTACTATGTAAAAATATTAATAATTATGAAGATAGGAATCGAAAAATGCCTATTTTTTCAGACAGCCGCCATTTTGCGAAAACAAATTATTCCGTTTTCTCTTAGGTAGGGGCTATGACGACAAATATTTTTTCACGATTCTCTGCGTATAGTATATACAGCGAACAAAAATAAAGGTGAAACTTTGATATGAAAGAAAAAGGTAGACTAATATTCAATCAATTTCCTTCTATCTAGTAGTATGTAGTATTTGATGCCTTGTTCCATGAACAGATCTAACAAGATTACGACAGAATAAAAAGTCGCATAGATCCTTGTAACTGAAATGGCAATAGAATTGTTTTACTTCTCATAAATGTTTCCGTCTTCAATTTATATATATTCATTCGTTTGTCGCATCGTTGTTTCCATGCTTGATTTATTCGAACAGATTGTTTTGTAACGTTCGGACGTTTTCGTGTTTTGCCGACAAAGGCTTGCATCATATAGGTCCCTCTCAAAAAGAAACTTTTAAATGTATTGTCTTCTTCTTTGTGAGAGGGCGAAACATATTCTAAAGAATATATTAATGCGATAGAAGGTATAGAGGAGCACCAACATATACCACCACCAACAACATGCTATATCGGAGTGGATCTCCTAATTTCATATACGTCTTTTGAATTTCATGGTTCTCATCTGTGTGGTTGGTTTAGTACTGCATCATCATGAAATATGTATGAGCGCCCCCTAGCCATCGTCGAGCGAATTACATTTTCGACCATCTTGTATGCACAAACTTTTGTAGTAGGTACATACCTACTTGCGAACGAATCTATTTTGAAAACGTGTATATACCACCGAGGTATACGTCGGATGCAAACATGTAAATGTTTCGAATAATAGACGTTGATGGGGTTTAGAACTCGATAACATTTCTTATTTCTTCTCTTTTACATTCTGATGTATACCAATTCATGTTTCGTATACAAGGGATATTGGATTATTCGTGATGCAATAAAAACATAAATAGTATCGATAAAAGAGCAAGTGTGGTAAATATGGTAGATTTGTTTCTACCCATACCCATTATTGTTTAGCGAATCTTGTTTAAAGTTGATCTTGAATTGTCAAATAGGTCAAAACCTGTAAGCTTAGCATTGGCAATAGTTTGGGGATTATATTTTGTTTATCTTTGAATATATTCAATCATATTTACATTCTAGGAGCTAATTTGACACTTCTGTACACACGGTAGTACGCAGTAGCAATAGTGCTCGTTCGTCTATCTGTAATAATGGTGAATAAAAAAATAAAAAAGTTGCACAGAAATTCGTTTTTTGATTCTGAAAATGCATATAACTCATACAATTGGATGTATGTCGCTCGCTCGGATGACTTTATGGACGCGTCTCCTCTGATGATATTGAATCGATTTTAACAAAATATAGTATATATATATACATATATATAATAACAGGGCCTAACACATTTTTAATAAAGTAGATCTAACACTATAATTATTTTGAATTTCAAAATATTCAACGAAGAAATTGATTTCATTGTTTGTTATGATAATTCATCAAGTTTTTCAACATGATTGAATTATCTATTGAAAAATTAAGGACAATTTTCTTTATTAAAAAAATCAGTGACTATAAAGTTGTTTGCTTAATTTTCCTAAATCATATATTCCTGATAAAATAAGTTTTTTTTTGCATTAATAGTTTTACTCGCAGTCTGCTTCAAACCAATGAATTATTTCAAGAAGTCCGACATTAAATGAATTTTTCCAAATATGTGCGAAGGGTTCTATCAGTAATACTATAATATATTAGGGCTGTATACTAGGCAAGAAAAACTCCGCAATATTGACTTTAAGTATTGTTAGAAAAGTCCTATGCGTTGAAAAAGGACGACATTTACAGTTTATCGTTTATTTCCATGGAAATTGATCTCTCTACCTTGGGATTGTAGCACTTTGTGAAGTTTCAAAAGTGTATTTTCTTTTTTGTATATGTATTTTCCTTTTTATTTCTATGAAAGTGTAACCCAGTTTATCATGTACACGCATGACATGAAAGAAAATTCACAGTAGATTTGCCTGACTGGTATTATCAAGGACCTTATTTTCTCGAAAAATAAAAGTATTTACTACCTGCCGAGAAAATATTATACAAAATACATTGAACAGTACTGGAACAGGAATATTTTCAAACAGAACATCGATTGAAAAATCTTAAATGTTTTTTTTTAGGATTTAATGTATTTGAATTTTTTCAAATAGGTTCCTGTTTTTTCAAACGGAAACTGGTCTTCAATTTATAAATAAAAAATGTGTGTTTCTGTTAAAATTGTAGCTTCGTAATTTTTCGTCATGACAATACCAAGAAATTGGTGATACTAAAATTCTATTCCTTCAATGTGATAATTTAAACACATCAAACTTACGAACTTTAATATAGAATTATATATTTTATATTCTATTTTTTATTGCTAGAAAGTCGTAGAAAAAGTAATTTGGCGCAATTATGTTATGTTTTTTTTGTTATTAAGCTTCAGGTATATCCAATATTAAAATATGAAATCTAAAAGAATGAAATAAAAATTATCGGTCTTTACTGAAATTGTATTCTTTGTGATGGAAACACGGAAGTAAATTTTCAATTTAAAAGTTTTAATGAAATTTTCAAGTATACGAGACTATGTTACATAATGACAGATAAATTGTTACGTTTTGTTGAGCACATTCATTCAACTTCACTGTAAAAAATCAATTACAATTATCCGCATTGATATGGAATTATTAATAATTTTGCAGCACTTTTATTCTATAATAGGTCTATATGACACAATATTGTACATATAATAGAAAGAAAATTAATTTGTTTTTCACAAATATATTATTTTATTACAAATAGAAGGTAACGGGATGTATCGATAAGAATCTCATAATATTGTTTCACTATTATTTTAAGATTCTACAGAAAAACTTGCTGCGAATACCAGGAAACATTTAATAAATGGGATAACCACGGTACAAAAATCCACTAACTTCAAATGGAATTTTCCAGTAAATGGATATAAACATCTTTGCTGATATTATTGATTTTTAAATCATTGCGATATCTAAAATAGAAATGAACAATTTTTTAGACGTAACTCGGTCCCATCTAAATCTACTTTACTTCCTAATTTAGTGGATATTCTTACTGGATAGAAAACACAGGAACGTGGGACAAGTAATGAATAAGGTTCAATATGATTTCAACATAAATAGAATTTATTTTGAATTAATTTAACTAGCGACTTTGTTTTATTTCAATCGCGGAATAGTCACTGATTTAATGGTAAAATATGCAGGTTCATGTTGTTACAACTGCATATGCATGCACGGTGTTTTTGTCTCCTGTAATTATACGATGATTCACACAATTTCAGATAATGAGTCAACGATTGGCATGTAAACAATTGTTTGGCTATGCAGAGCATAAATAAATTCAACAGAGTTCACTTCATACAATTGAATTGAAATTATATATGTTTGATACTGAAAATTCCTATAAATAAATATACGTTATATAACGTATTTTGTATGCTCCAGAATAAATTAGATTGTGTAAGTTACGCCGGTTATGAGAAAAATGCTATTTAAATATTCTGGATTCTCTATTCTGGTCGTTCTCTTTTCAGATTATTCGCTGTTTTGCCCAGTCTCGATTTTTAATATTCTCTGTTTTAAACCTTCTCTCTTATGAGTATTCTGTTTTCTTATTCCCGGTTTTTACCATTCTCTATTTTCAGTATTCTCTGTTCTGCTATTCGCTGTTTAAGATTCTGTGTTTTGCAATTCGCTTTAGTGCGTGAATATATGCAAGAGATTACTGCCTTTGTTTACCGCTCTTATAAAGCCAGAAACCGCTCTGGGTACGGCCCTGCTGTTTTCGTTATATAAATCAGTGATTTCATCGAAACGTGTTGGGAATGTGGCTGTAAAATTGGCAGTACTATAGTACGTTCCCGTAACATTTAAGCCAAATTGTTGAAATTCGTGAAACGTGCTCGTGTTATTGGATAGTATAAAACTAAATCAACGCAAACATATTGTTTGAAAATTGAAGATAAAGCTCGTTTTCAATGAGCCACCACAGTATAGAATGTGGTACAGAAAACAATACATTAGCCATTGAAAATTGGAATGGTGCAAGTCATTTATGAAGTTTGCAAATAAGACTTACTAAATTAGGGCTGAACTGCAATGATTTTCATATAATGTTTGACTTGCACATTGTTCATGTTCCATCTCCTTTCCACTTATAATGAAGAACATATTATGATTTAAGCAATTAGTGCAGGCCACACGAACAAAGCTTTGGTTACGAGTATATATTATAAAATCATTATTGAATTAAAATTTGGGCGTAATTAATAATATAATAGCACACGCATTAAGAAGACCACATAATGATATTGATGTGAACATAAAGTATGATTGAGCATAAAATTTATATATTACAAACCGAAGTACAAAAATCTGTTGTGGACAGCCCAATAATTTTTAATACGTTAAGGTATAGTAAATTTATTATAACAGATGTCAAATGACAAATAGCGTTTACAGTCAGACAGTCCGACTGACACACAACCAGACAGACAGACGTCCTTCCGAAAATAGTTACATTCGATTCAGGGAAGGTCAACACCTGTATTTATGTTTAATTCACGTGTTCGAATTATTTCATGATTATAAGAGTTATTTTTACTGTGTATAAGAAAGTTAAACATATGCTGATTTCAAAACATGCAAAATGTAAATAAATCATGTTTTATATGTGTAAATATTCACTTACTTGTTACAAAATTGATTTACCGTGAAGAATAATAGTACATACATTCGTATGTTGCAATCTTAGCAAAATAGAATACCTTTAAAATAACGTTCAACATAAGACTATATGAATTCTAAAATCGGTAGAAAGTAATTTTGAGCAATTTTAGAAGTATATCCTTGAATAAATAATAGAGATTTGTAAACATGGTGAATATGATATTTAAAATTAATATTGCGTAAGTGCACCAGAAATTGTAATTTGATTAAAGTGAAATTATTGACGCAAAAAACAAAATAAATAATGATAATCGAATGTATTTAATTCGTTAGTGTACGGGCCTGCATTATTGATTGCAAACAGACATGTGTAGAGTGGAACATCCCTGTGGAATTCTACATTGAGATGAATGTGAATTCGTTCCGTTGTATAAATTTACGTTCGCACTGTATTTACAATTCTATCGTGAACACTTTTCACCCACTTCTCTTCTCTGTAAAAAGAAATGCAATTTACAAAAATACTACGTCAGCAGCATGCCAACAAACAATAAAATGTTGTTTTATAAACTAAATCATTGATCCAGCTACAATACAATATCGTAGGTACAACGCAATCTTTGCAAGTAAACGATCGTTTCAGCGTTGTTATAATGAAAAAGTCATAAAAGTGGTATCATTTCCCAAGTGCATGTATTCGAGAAATAACTAACTTATTGTCTGAAAAAAGAGTACTACCTAACTTGTACTTCGTTTGAAATACAAATACACCGAGAAACAAGTTTGTGATTGTTGTTTTGTAAAAGTTCTTTTCGATATCTATAGAAAATGGACTTAATTATTTGAAGCACTTTTCAATTCGATAATTCATACAGTTCAGGCATTGGTATTAATTCATAATAAATAAACAGAAAGGTGAGCATTATACACACTTTAAAATAGATCAAATTAATTCTAATCGGTTTTGAGTCGGGGTTAGAACTTTGGCGAATTTTTAGCGTTTAGAAAATGGACTATATACGAAATGTACATCTACTATTTTATAGTGTCGTGCGTAAAATGTAAATATACCTTATTCAAAGTGCGAATTCGCTATTTTAGAGATTGTTAGTACAAAGTTAGAAGTTTTTTTCAAAGTGCGATAATATATTCCCCGTAACAAAATACGAAAAACATAAAAATATTGATGATGCAAGAGTATGTGATCCTAAGGCCGAGCATAATTTTAATCGCTTAATGTTGGAGTCAATAATATCTGTGGTTAGATTTGTAAGCCGAATTTATAGCACACAAACAATATGTTTTTACACTTTCCATTTCCCAATGGATTGTCTGAGGAGCGGAGTGCTGTTGGTTGTCTAAAGTGCACTTGTATTATAGTAGCTGATGTGTGGTTTTTGGCAAGAGGGGAAAGAAGAGGTCGAGTCCCTTGTGCAGGATCTGCCGTTAAACATGCCTGAAGTTAAATTTGCGGATTTCCTCATTCCTTTGCTTTCTCCTCGGTTCTGTTCTCTACGATTGTGTTTCGCCATGCCACCGTCATTCCGTTATATATGTACGATGGATGAATTCCCTCTTGACATAAATAACTACCTGGTACAAAGTCGCTTTGACGTTACATCGTCAATAATAACAGGAACAAGTACTCTGAATTAGCAACAAATGCTATATGTTGTCTTCTTGATTGCTTTACAAAAAAACTTGGTTTTTTAGAAATGTCTGGTCCTGTACAAATTGAAAATAGTAATGTCGTTTTAAGTAAAATACGCTTAATATCTTTCATTATGAACATAACTATTTTTGCAACAAGTGCAGCCGTTCTAGCAATATTGGAAAAAGGACAAAAAATGCATAAAGTATACATGCACTTTCGGTTTGAATATTCTTTTCAAAAATAGGAGGTGCACATCTAGGCCATATACAAGTCCAAAGTTGAAAGTTTCACAATCTTACGTTCGGCAATTTTGCCGCTAAAGTTCCACAGACTGACAAACAGACAAACATATAGAGACAGATAGATACACAGACGTCAGGGTCAAAACGTGTATTTTTGTTTAAATATCGAGTTCGATTTTTTTCATGATTTCAAGACTTACTTATTACTGCATATAAGAAAGTAAACAAATCATTTAATAAGAATTTTATTTGTTTCAATGCCGTAATATGTATAGGGAGTATTGGATGAAAAGGTTCTCGTAGCTAGTATAGAATGCGGCCAACGTAATTGATATAATACATAGATCTTTCGGTTTTACAGTTGCTCTATAAATCTGGTCTGCACTCTGCTTCTTTTGTTTAGTTCTTTTTAGAAAAATAAGCTGCTGCAGTGAAAGGTTTACCTTGTTTTATTGTTTGTTGTGCTTGTAAACTGCGGTAAAAGTATTTCACAGCAAGCATTATGGTACTTTAGCTTATTATTTATTTGCAACATCAACTAAATTCACTCTTTAATTACGGAGTTATAATAATTAGCCATTGTTCTATATACATATATATATATATATATATATATATATATATATATATATATATATATATATCTTTTAATATTTGTTAATGCAATATTTTGATCCGAGAATGCTACACACACGACCGAATGTTTTAGCTTCTTTTGTACTTCGTACGGCGAGCTAAAAATGCATGCTTTTGTAGTCCGGTTTTCTATGAAACAAGAGATGGATTACTCGGTATATGGGATAGAATTGCTCAAAGTCTGCGTAGAAATTGTTTCTCTCGGAAAAAGCGTGCTTCAATTACTTACTGTAGTGTGCTGTATGTTTCAGCATGTGTCGGTGTATGAGTATCGACGGATACGTTTTGTTGTTACGTGTCTCAATTACTAGAATGATCCGTGCGCTCATTTTTAAGCTATAAGTTACCTTAAGTGGGCATTTGCTCTTTGAAACTAACATAGCGTATGAAAGTGGAGTCGTTTGTAATTTTTGCTACATACCAAGAAACAATTTCGTTTTTATAAAACGATTTATTTATTTAACCAGGAAAGTCGTTAAGATTTTATCACAAAGGGGGTATACCGCGACATTCATACAATTTTATGGGGCGCGAAGTTGGAATTATAATGAATCAAACGTAGTTGAAAATGTGAGCACTAATGCCAACAGTGAAACGATCTCAGCATATTGGGCTTACGCGCATATTCATGTGTGTGTGTGTGTGTGTGTGTGTGAGAAAGAGAGAGAAAGAGCTCTATAGCAAACTTATAAAACTATAGATTGTATATAAAGTGCGAAAGAAAATCTCTGAAAGGACATTGCAAATTTTGGAGTTTTAAAATGTGCTACTCGAGGACCTTCCACCCACTTAAGGAACTAATTAGAATAAATTCAAATATTGTGTTCACCGTTTTATTTTCTGTATGCTTGATAAAGCCCTAAGCCATTTCGTGAAAACATTTTGGTAGATACAATCGTTGTAGTACGTTGAGTACGACAGAGTTTGAATTCATTTATTTCCAAGAACCATAAAACGCACCGTCCAAATTATTTGGATAAGAACAAGATGTGCTTTGTTAATTAAATTTTGCTCTGCTCAAAATGTATTGTGTGTTTGCATAGTAAATAACGTACACAAAGTAATGAAAAGTATTTCAGTTTGGCTTTCTAATTAATGCAGTGTCAGGGGAATTCATAATTTTATTATTTCATTTATTTTAAACTTAAATATATAAGATTTGAAGTGTACACAGCATATGTCAATTAGTATATTAATAAAATTATATATTTAACTAGAAAAATTAATTGAGAAGCTCAAAGGAAATGCCTACTTCTCAGGAAATATAATAAATAATATTATAATTTTGAATTTTAAAATATGTACAAGCATTTTTTTTGTCAAAATAATCTACAAAATCGTAAATCTTTTGGTGTCTATAACATATTTTCAAATTGTTAACCAAAAGGCCATAATAACTAAAAACCGCAGCTCGCATCGCATATATTACTTATAAGGCGAGCTGGACGCATAGGTGCGCTGTACCTAGGCTTGTTAAATTTAATTAATAAAATAAAGATGTTAAAAAAAAAAAGTCATCGATCTGGTACCTGAGGAATAAGCATGGTTTTTGATTCATTTTGATGTGCTGAATCATTTTTCCCAATCAGGTCTGGATTTTAAGATACAGTAGAAAGCCACCTGAAATTATGCTCTATAATTCGTTGTATAATTCTTATGCTGTAATTTTAGTGGATTTAAAAAATAACTCTCGCTACATTCTGCGTATCTCGAAAACAAGTTAGGGAAAACGTGCATCTAATAAAAGTTGAAGATATTAAAATTTCTAGTAACTTTTGTTTGAATAGATTTTGAAAAATGTACTATTTACTGAAATATCGCCTTTAAAAATGGTGATTCTATATTTACTTATATATATATATATATATATATATATATATATATATATATATATATATATATATATATATATATATATATATATATATATTAAACATATATTGATTTTGTTTCATAGCAATCGTGGGGTGAATTTAAAAACAAATAAAGCATTACTTTAAATGCAGATAGTGCAAGGACAAGAATGTCGTGTGAAGGCCACTCCAGGTATTTACTAGTATTTTAACTCCATATGGGTGAGCATATAGGAACTGTTGCCAATCTACAATCTGGGACAATTGAAGCATTAATAATAAAAATTACTTACCAAAATAGGTGTATTTCCTTGGAATGTTTTCCATTTTGTTGATTTACAAAATTGAAATTCTTCCCGTGTGGTGAAGTTGTATATTCTCAGCTCTACAAATCTTGATTAGGATATATTGAAGTATGTTTTAATAAAGTTGAACATTCGCCATGACACTTTTTGAATCTTGAAACTAATTTTCTCTCTTGAGCTTATATTTATATTCATCTGAACAAGTTTAATGTTTTCAAACAAAGTTTCTTAAATTCAAATAAAATTTTATTCAAAAAACCTTTTAATACGGTACATTCATGAGTCCATTTCATAAATAGCTACAGAAAATCACTTTTTCATGCAAGTGATGTTTCAGTATGTTTGAAGTTGAATGAATGGAAATTAAATACACAGTTGACATATAGTATTTTAACACTGATGCCGGCCGATCTCTTTTAAACGGTCATTGTGCATGCCTATGTTTGGCACTAAAATATAGTATCTTTTGTCAGTGCTCTTTTTTTTTTTTTTTTTTAATTCCTTGTTAAAACTATATAAATTCCAAATTATAGTGAATACCAGTAATTCGATTCTTTGTGTTATTCTGGACTAATTTCTTCCATTATTTCCTATAAATTTGTTATAAAAATTCTCCTAAAAACTTACTATGTACATTAGCAACCTGTGCTTGGTATTTTATATAATTATCTATTTTCATTTAATGGCATGCACCTAAGTTATGTTAATCCACTGTTCTAGTGGAATAACGCATTTTTCGCCAGCAAGAAAAAATATTCGGATACATTTAAGATATATTTTGGCAAACCAATTAACGACGGAATGGTGGTGGCTAAGCTTAATTAGACGTAATGATTCTTTTATCATAGGATGTACAGTACCAACATTTGTTAAACTTTAATAAACATGTAAGAAATATATTATATACACTTAATTATTTCAATAACATTGAAGAGTTAACACTTAATACCTCTGTCGATTGATTGTACTGATATGCTTCTACAAAAGATAACAAAATATAAAAACAAAACATTAAAAATAATGAAACATTTATTGAGTATTAGGGATCTTTGGTTTAGGAGTTTAATGAAGTGGTACCCATGTTAGTTATGAATTGTGGGTGACCACTATGCGCCCCAGCTTCCCCACTTTGTATCGAAAAATGCCTGTAAGATAAATACTCAGGTGGAATTGGCTGTTCTCGTTTCACAGCGTTCCTCTGTTTCTTCACTTTTAAATACCCAAGAACTGACACTAGCACAACGAATACCACGAAACCCATGCAGCATCCAACTATAAGACCCAATCGGCGGGTTAAGATAGATGGTACCCCAACTCCGCGATCAGGCAAGCTTCCTAATCCACCTGGAAAGCTGTCGGCTGCTTCTAGTGTGCGTACCTCGGTGCATTTAGTTGTCAGCGAGTCGACCAGCAGCGGCAACATTGATTCGGCGAACACTACTGTGCCGTCTTCGCGTTCCGTGTCGTTTTCGGGACGTTTGGCTGCTAGGCGGGACTCGGCTGTTTCGGCGCGACGTGATGCCCAGTTACCCAGTGCCAGCACGCAGATTAAATAACGTGACATCGGAATTAGTTTACCCAGTTTTGTTGACCGGACTGAGCTTGATAATAATTTGCCATGAATCTGCATCAAAAAATTTAATTGTTTAATTTCAGTTTATAAGGCCAGTTATTGTTGGAATGCGAATGCTAATTTGAAATTCGGATTAAATATGATTTTTTCTTTTTGTTCTAATGAGAATATTTTTGCCATGAATTAATAATGAAGTATATAAAATTGATATTGAAAATGCATATTAAAATATCGTAGACCTTCATTATATAAACGACAATCCAATGAACGGCATACAATCAATATAGAATTGTTAACATTATAAAGAAAAGAGCACTCAAATATACAAATACATAGTTGCTTTTGAATTTAGTGTAATATAAGAGGTAATATGAAAGTGGAAACCAGTCAGTAGAGATAAATTGGTTATAGAAATAAAATACTTTTCTATGTAATAAGTTAGAGCGATGACACACACAGCGGTTTGTGCCGACTCGCCAAATGGTGCAAGACACACACTGCTGCAATCGATATCAGGCGGCGTCGAACCGACTCGGCTCGTAGTTTACTCGAAGAAACGCGTGCTGTTTTATTGCTGCAGCGAGTAAAACCGCCGTGTGTGTCCATCATCGCGCAGCGGCCGACTCGGCTGCCGATTCGTCACAAACCGCTGTGTGTGTCATCGGTCTTAAACTGTATGTGCATGTTGTTGATGTAAACTTACATCATCGTATTGATCGAGTGAATGGTATGCAACTTGATAGCCATGCAGACCAGAGTGATTTCTGCTTTGCCATGAGACAAGCACTGAATAAGGTTGAATATCTTGTATAGCAAGCTTCATGACTAGGGGTACACTGCAGAACTGCTCCAGCTCTAGGTCAAGAAATACACGACCCCGCAACTCAGGCGGCTGTTCGCAACGTAATCCTCTCGCTTCCGGTTGCACAAGTTTCTGGTGGTCGCGTAGCCACTCCCAGAGTTCTTGAGATTCGCAGCCACAATATAAGGGATTTTCTGTAAACATAAAAGCACACAAACCTTTACATGTTGAAAAACATTCCAAATTTGTAGTCACACTGCGGACAAGTTATTCAATTTATACTGTACTACGATGCTACGGTGTTAAGAGGTTATTACTAGCTCTGAATTTGCGACTATAAGAAAAGGTTTGTATTTAAGAGCAAATAACGGTATTTATATATATTATATATAAGATTTTGCGATGAAATTATATATATATATATATATATATATATATATATATATATATATATATTATATATAAGATTTTGCGATGAAAATCCTCCACGCCATTCAGCATTAGTGATTTAAATAATAATTGCAATATATATGCAAATATTATCTTCCCAGTACATTTTACAGACAAAGTGTAAAGATGAAATTTATTATGAATTTTAAACTGCATCGATTAAGTTCATTTTCATTGTTTAAATATATTTAGTATAAGACATATTTAATAAATTAAATATGTTAATTTCATCAATGATCAATGTGGCTACGGATTTTCTTGATGCCATATTGTTTTTATATTACATCTGTCATTCATTGAATAATTTTTACAAAATATATCTGTATTAAAAAATGAATAATGCTTTCTTTTCAATTATAATGCCTAATTTGGCGGATACAAAAAAAATCACCCAGAAAATATATTCTTTAACAAATTCTCCGTACTTCTATAAAAAATAACCAATTTTGACACTTATAATAGTCAATAAATTTTGCACAAATACTACTAAGGTTAAGGGAAGTTTGATATGTAAATACTGCGATGTTCGTCTAAATATCAGTTTAAATCGGAATGTTATCATTTTGAAAATTATAATGTTAATCAGAAATAGCTGAAAATTAAATTTAAAATGGTTATATACGTTAATGTAAAGCAAAGTTTTATATAAAATTAATGAAAACTTACCTTCTGCACGAAGGCTACGAATTTGCGTTTCCAGTGGTCGAAATGCATTAAGCGGAATATTCTCTAAGTAATTTCGACTTAAGTCCAATAGCCTGAGTTTCTTCAGTGGTCTAAAAGCATCTACTGATACAGTGGAGATCCAATTCCCATACAAATGCAATTCGACTAAATTATCCAAATGTTGAAATGTTCCTTTTATAATTCTTCCGATTTGATTGAATGAAATATCCAAAACTTGCAATGCTTTAAGATCATTCGGAAATTCTTCAAGTTCCTTAAGCCGGTTGTGTGTTAAATTCAAAACACGCAAATGTGTCAAACCCTGTAACCGTTCTTGTGGCAGTACGTCAAGTTCATTAATTCCTAAATCTAGTGTAATCAAACGTGGTAGACTGCCGAACGCGTCCGGTGATATCCGTGAGATTCGATTCTGTCCGAGGAAAACGTGCAATAAAGCGGGAAATGCTTCGAAGTCTACACTAGTAACTATCGTTAAATTCGTTGAAATGATGTGTATCTCTTCAAGCGAAGGATATCGATGTGATGATGAGACATCATGAATTCTCAGCAGTGGATTACCGCTGAGATTTAACCAACCTAGGCCAGGCAATGTATGCTCAGAGAGTGCCGCTGTCGGTATCTGTTTGAATCTATTACAAGATAAATCAATCTTACGTAGCATCGATGAATGGTGAAAGAAATTGGCTGGTAATGCAGTCAACGAGTTACCATGCAAGTCAACCGTTAGCAACTGGGTCAAGTTTGTTGATGCAAACCCAGCCACCGACGATATTTGATTATCTTTCAAGTCTAATTCTCTTAAATTTGGCAAGCCATTCAACCGCGAAAATTCAATTGTCGTAAGCTCATTACCAGCTAAGTAAAGTACCTCTAACGTAGATATATTCAACAGTGCAGTGTACGGCAGCTCAGCAAATATATTGTGATTCAGCTTCAGTTCCTTCAATATGTTCAAGTTGGCAAATATGCCATATCTTATTTCTGAAAGACTATTTCTGCTCAAGTCAATGCGCTGTAAGTTTATATTCTTTGAGAATATATTATCTGGCAGTTTATTTATCATGGAATTTTCTAATGCTAATGCCTGCAGTGATGGTAAACCGTCTAACGCTGCATCAAATATATCGGCGAAATTATTTGCTGAAATTTTTAACACTCTCAGTCCAGGAATATCAAGTTGTTGTAGATCAGATGACTTCAGTTCATTCTGTTCTAAATTCAACTCATTTAAGTTGCTGAGCCCTCGAAAAGCGCCAGCATCAATGCGGGATACTGAACAATTCATCAAATTTAATACACGTATAGGTAGACCTTCTTGAAATATTCCATCGTGCAATACATCCAAAAGGTTATTCGAAAGATCAAGTATGCGTAACTTTTTAAGATTCGTGAGTGCACGTGCATCTATTGTTTGAATTCTATTCTCTGACAAATACAATTCTTCGAGCTCGTGCAGTTCGGCAAACGTTCGGCCGGTAATGTGCGTGAGCCGATTTATACTCAGGTCGAGAAATGTTAGCGCTTGCATTGGCTCAAATGCCCGGTCATCTATATGGGAAATGCTGTTATTCGTCAAATAGACCCTTTGAATAAGCAGTAGGTCGCTGAACAGCGCCCGGTCCAGACGTGTGAGCCGATTGTGACCAAGCCACATGATTTGAACGCTCGACTGTCCACGCAGGGTATCATTGTGCAGAGACACGATGTTATTCGCATCAAGCTGAATGGAAACCAGTGAGGGCGATTCATGCAAGAATACATCACCTAGAGCAGTTAGCATATTACCTTGCAGGTTAATGTGTTGCAGGCTTTGTAAACTTTGAAACGAACCAGAGTCAATAGAAGTGATTACGTTATTTTGTAAATGCAATTCTAGTAATGCCGGCAAAGGTTCAAATACACCACGTTTAACAGTGTTGAGCCGATTATTGTGTAGGCGTATTTCACGTAGACTACTAACTTTGTCGAATGTACCCGGTTCAAGTTCCGTAATCAAATTGCTGTCTAAACTGAGCGACGTTAATTTTTGATTTTGTTCAAATAGTTCGTATGGAATGCGTGGTATGAAGTTCGAGCTCAGGTGCAGTTGCGCCAGGTTTACAAGCGTTTCGAACGAATGTGAATCGATACGACGTATCGCATTTTGCTGCAGATATATTACGGAAATAAGAGATGAACCGGTGAACGCGTCAAATGGTATGTCGAGTATGTTGTTCTCTGAGAGAAATAACTCGCGGAGATCAGGTAAGCGCGCGAATACACCACCAATATAGTGCACGTGGTTGTGACTAAAATCGATCGTCTTTAACTTTTTGTTGAAGAGAAAAGTGTTTTCGTCGAGAAAAACGATTTTATTATGGCTGAAATCAATGGATTCAAGTTCAGTCAGGGATATGAACGCTTCACTATCAACGCTTTCAATAGCGTTGTAATAAAGGGACAGAGTGCGTACTGAAGGACTAGGACGGAAGCAATCGGCGGGTATCGACTCGAAATTATTAGAGCTCACATCAAGGAATACAAGCGATTCTAAACGCGAATAGCCGTCGTCTGGTAGCGAACTGATTTCGTTCCAAGCAAGCCGTAATGAACGTAAACGCTCGAGTCTGCGGAGCGCTGGCATCGGAAATACCTGCAACTTATTCTCGGACATGTCCAACTCAGATAATGAGTCCTCTAAACCAGCAAACGCATATTCAGATATCTTTTGTACCTGGTTGCCTTTCATGTTCAGTTTGATTAAATGTAAACCAAAGAAACTATAACTGGGTATATCTGTGATTACGTTTGATTCGAAATCTAGTGCGATTAGTTTGATCGAACCACTGAACGTCTTTTGCGGTATTTCTTTCAATTTACCCGATACAAGACTAAAGGATTCCAATTCCGGTTTAAGTGTCATCAGCGAGTCGTCGTGAAGGTCTTGGAGATTCGACTGTGAGATTTGTAGATGTTTAATGACAGTATTGGCGGGAAAAAAATTGCGTTTGAGACGGACGACTGTTCGATCGAGATCGTAAACGCTGAGTGACTGGATGGGCCCTTCGACGATTTGCAATACGGCGTGCAGAGAGTTTGCCGTCGCCGCTGGGCATTCGAGGAAAATGCCATCTTCGAAGTTGTAACATGGGCAGGATGGGTTTGCAGCGAAACTGGGACACTTGCTATTGGCGGCGATGGTCGATCCCGCCAGCAAGAGAAGGGAGAAGAAGGGTAAGGTCCGAGGTGTGCCATAGTGCGGCATCATTATGTTACCGCCATTGCTTCGGGTCGCAGCAGCTGGTTTCCACACACTCGTCCCGGCGTGTCCTCTCTTCTGACCTGACACACCTGCAAACATAAAAAGTGCCATCGTAAGTCGCGGCACGTACACACCCGTCTAAACATGTCGCTAATATGATAATATTTCCTACACTATACTATACATTGCTGGGCCACGTGTGACCATGAGTTTTGGACGCAAATGTAATTTGCATGCTGGATAGCGGAGAGGGGTCTCGTCTACTAAGGTCGATTGTGTTAAACGCTTTACACACTATACAGAAACAGTAACTCCAAGCATTCGCGTACATTAGTGCACTTTTGTTAAATTATTATATATGAATATAATCCTATTTAAGTCTGGACACTTGTTCTGAAATATTTTAAGGAAATTCTATGTAATTATGTACTTATTATTTGGGGCATGCTATAAACAATATTTTGTATTGTAAAATCTTCTGAGAAGATAAAATGATTAGTATTTTTATTTCTGTAAAATTATATGTGTAAAGTAATTCAGATATATTTCCTTACAACTGTTTTGCCATGTAGATACCTGATAATGTCTCTCTCTCTCTCTCTCGCTCTATATATATATATATATATATATATATATATATATATATATATATATATATATATATATATATATATATATATATATATATATATATGAATAAAATAGAATGAATTCAATCGTCGAAATAGATTCAAAGAATTTAGCATTTGAAAAATCAGGGATTTACTGGAGACAGCCTGCATATGTCAAAATATGATAGTTGATGCGATATATGCAAATCATATTTTTCAGTTTCCCTAAAAATAGATATAACTGGAGTTGATACCATTCCATTAGAGTAATTGTTTTCATGGTTAAAGTGAACTATTGTACGTACAGAAAATATAGAGAAATCGGAGCATGCGTACTCTGATTTGAATCTCGCCTTGTCCCCGAGGTAAGTTCAAAGCTCTAATATCCCCCTTAAGTTTTAAGTAAATACAATCAATTGTTGCAAAGTTTAAATACTAGTTAAATTAGTTTAATACAATTAATTACATAGGGCAATGTGCATATAACTGAAATTTAAAATGTACATTGATTTATGAATATGATTGAAACTGATTACAAAAGTCTACAAAGGACGATGTTCATTTGGTTGAGCATACTAGTGAGTTTTCCTAGTGCAAACCCTCAATATTCACGTATTTGGATTAAAGATTTTATGAAAGTAAATTAACTCTTCGACAAACGCACCAGATGTGCATAATTTAATTGAAACCAGCCAGAAATTATTAAATTTGCCTTGTTTATATTTACATATACATTTGAATCAGCGCATTTTATTATAGCACGGTTCCATATAACGCGGTATGAATTAATCGCTTTATAAGAGGGTATTATTTGTAGATCTTTGGCATACACATAATTATTTTTTCAGTGCATATTTTAAAATTCAAAATTATAATTTACACGGATTCAAATGGGATGCCAAAGAATAAGTGTTTAAATCGTTTCGGTACCTTCACAGGAGGACACAAATATGGTCTTACGATATTTTTTGATCCGAGAATGCTACAGACACGTTTAAATGCTTTAGCTCTTCTGTACTTCGTACGGCGAGCTAAAAATTATTAGCATAGATGAATTGCAAACGTTGGCAAATTATAATAGGATGCAAGTGCAACAAGGACAGACATATATTTTGCATATATTGGATATCAATATGCAATATGGTATTTGTTCTTGAATGCATATTGAGGTAGAGTGCATTGAATTCGCTCTAAATGAAATCCAACTCGAATGATTTGGAATAATAATTTGAACAATTGTTAATTCAAGTATAATATCTAATAATAATAAGCAGGAGATCTTGTTTACATTCCCGAGCAATAACAAAAGAATAAATAAGGGATACGGTGGAAGTAGATGTGATTATACAGTTCCACCAATCATTGTACACCAAACAATTGTTTGAGCAGTGGTCATGGAGTAGTAGAACTTGCGTAGAGTAGGATATTTATACATCACGCGAAATGCACTTCGGCTATTCCATTGTTGCCGCTTTGTCAAGTTTATCTAAGTTTAGTCCATTTCGCCATTGTATTTGCTCTAATTTGTTCAAACAGTAATATCCCGGCCGAGTAAACCTTGCGTTCGCGCGCGCCGCTTACCGGATGTGGCAGATATCAGATCACTTTAACACACTACTTCCTCCTATATACCGACCGACTGAGCCTCGCACTATCCTTGTTTCGCTGCGTTACGCCACCAAGAAGGATTAATTTATCTCGCCTTTTGTCTGACGTGTGCATGAATAAATCGGCTATTATTATCGTCCAACGATTATTATATTCTAAGATGAACACCAAACCACAACTCCTTTTTGTTCTGCACATGAGGGTGTCGTTCGCTAACCTCTGATAAATGGTCTAATAAACTTGTACCACTGAATTGTTTGGAACTTTATAACGTTTTATACATTCAGAATATAATAGGAGGGAAGTAAAGCATTATTATCCGACGTAAATTTGCGCGCGCATTATATGATCCATGTCATGTAAGCAGTGGCGTACACAGAATAAACATATTGAGAGTAATCAACCAAAGTATTAGTTAATTTTAAGCTTTCTAATTCATTCAGATGAAGCGACTAAAATTTTAGTCACCAGCATTGGTGCAAGCACGCATTCCAGCTCGCCGTACCGGCTAGCCCAATCGCAAGAGTACAAATTTTACTGCTGCAATCATCCCACAATCAATCAGCAACATTTTAAATTTCAATATTATTATTAATAAATATTTTAACCTTCAGGTTCACAATCTGTAAAGAAATTATAAATATAAAATGTCTTATACATTTTTGAAGATTTAATACAAAAATATTTTGATTTTTATTTATATTTATTATTTTGTACTATCGTACGACGAGCTAATTAGCACAAATTATTATATATTTTGTTAAATAGGCCTATATATAAAAAATATATATATATATATTTCCACTGTAAATAATAATTATTAATTAATTGAATATAATCTTAAATAGCTTTAAGTAAGCCATCAGGAAATAAGATCGTATGAACCATGCTAAAGTATACCCTTACTACGTACATACAGCATCCAACGTTAAAACCAGCTAATAGTTACTCCTGCAATTCTTATCTGGATGGTTTTATACAACGGTTATTACGGCGGAACTTATCTAAAGGAACACATTTTTATTGATGTCACAAGATTATAAAACAAATAAACCTTTTTGAAAGCACCATTTTGTTTAATTACTTCATATAAATGTAAATTAGATTTTGTGAAGTGTGATATTTGAAAAAGATTTCAGGATATTTATTAATGTAACAAGAAAATGAATAAATGTAAAGCTTTTAGAATCCGATTAAAATATAATTTATTTGCAACTATCATGTCATGTAACCGTAATATTGCTTTGTAATCATGAAAGTTAAGTAGTAAGTGGAACGGAAATTAACTTTATCGAAAAACAAGATTCGCTATAAGTAAAAATTTTAATTACCGGGCGACCCCGTCGTTTATATAATTATAATTCATAAACAATTTTTGCGTTAGCTTTGAGTTTGACGCCCAATGCTGTCATAATCTTTGAAATCATGCCATTTTAATTATTTTGCAAATTTTAGAATATCGAACATTATGTATAAAATGAATAGTTTTGTTTGGTAGTGTATCTGTAACATTCTTGGAAAAAATGTTAAATAAAATTTCAGGTTAAAAACATTATAATTTTTAACAGGTATAAACCTTAAACATAGATTATATGCTTTGACTGCGCGTAAGTATATCTTCGAAAGAGTGCGTCGTGACATACTATATTGATGTTTTTACTGCGAGAGTGGTTGTCATATAGGAATGAATTAAAGTTTATGAACAAGAAAATACCTTTTTATGCGTCGCGTAACATATTTCACATTGATGTCAAGTATATAAAACAGGCGTAATGTCCTTATCAAAAGCAAAAGTTGTACAGTAAAAAACACGGCACATAGCGCTCGTATTTGTATAGGACGCAGGATGGCGCATGAGAGGATGAGACAAAGAAACCTACGATATTTTTATCCCCTGAGAATTTTAACCGGTAAACGAAATCCCTACATGTTTTGTGAATATAAAAAATAACCCTCTGCAAACCTAAATCGATATTTTTTTGTGCTATGTTTCCTGACATTATTTAGTTAACATTTTCCTTTTTCTTTTTAGGGATCTAATAAGACTCTAAAGCATTGTGATCCTAGGAAGACTCGTTTTTCTGTTAAATGTTTCAAGGAATATTACATTATTTGTTTGGTTGTTTTTATGTAAAAGATATGTATCATAAAATACAATAGCTTCACTAAAAGACAAACAAAAAACATGAATTCAAACGTAATACCTATATGTTCTAAAAATAATACTTTTTTTTAGAACGTAGCTGTATATTCTTCGGTTTTAATGCAAATTATTTATATTTTGTATTAATATTTCACCTTTAATTATTTAAATTTTTTAATAAATGACTAATGCCCAATTTACACGATGATATTTCAAACCATTTAAAGTGAATTTATTCTAGGTCATGATATTGAAGATGCATAAAATTCTAGTAAATGACATTAATGTCGATTTCTCACTTCCATTTTTCCAGTAAGAACCTGCGGTAACTCCTGAGAAAAATAAAGATGGAAATGCTAACTTTCTAGTGAAATTGTAGTTTCCCTTGTTATGTGAACATAGGTTTATTCATTTTTTGTTTGCTTTGACTTTATTATTAGAACGTATATAAGGCACTATTGCTAACACGAAGATATTCGAATTCGAGATTTTAACGGAGACATATTCGCAATCAGGGAATCATAATTTTATTTGGTAACTTACTAATATATATAGTATATATATAAATAAATATATATATATATATATATATATATATTTATTTATTTAGCGTTTACAGACATACTGACATAGCCGTAATCTCGAAAATAATCAAGAATTCATAACTCAAAACGTATGTTTCCTATGAAATCCCGGGTATGAATGTTATCGTGATTGCAATCCTTTAAGACTCCGTCCAAGAAAGTAAAAAAGAGTCTTGTATATTCAGAATATGTTTATTTAAGAAAATGTTCTTCATATATCTTTGTATTAATACCAAAAGAAGGTATACATTTTACAGAAAATGTTTGTTCGCAACTTCACAATAGATATTAATATAAACAAGATTTGGTACGCGCAAAATGCACCAATGCGTAGAGCATGCGTTGAATGAAATTTCTAAACACTAACAATGTTAAGTGCAGAAGAATGATTTTTGTGAACAATGTAATAACCATGTCGTAGCCATTTGGTTACTTTTTATGTATTCATGGTAATGCAAGAAAAGCGTTTTCTCCGTAAAATAAATTACGACATATTTATCATTCTAGGTTTTTTCAGTCTCAAGCGCTACACGTTTCTTTTTGTTAAATTATCATATCATTGTGCAAAATAAAAGGCTACATATTTTAACAAAAAAACACTTTTGTCAAGTGTATATTGTCAATCTAATAAAAAGTGGACAAACTCGGACAATAGTCTAGAAATAGACTAACCAACTAATCGTCGCGTACTATTTTGAGAAGCTCTGCGTACCACCAGTGGTATGTGTACCACAGTTTGAGAAACGCTGGTCTAGAGCATTTACGGTCATTCCGAAAATAATCCCATTCGATTCAAGGAGCGTCAAAACGTGTACATTTGCAGAAATCTTGACTGCGACATTTTTCATGATTACAAGACTTATTACTACGTATAACAATATAATAAATGAAAATATAAGAACATACTTAAAAAAAAAGTAAGATATTTGGTTATGTCCACAAAGTTTCTTTTAACTGTATAAAACAATAATTTAAAATTATACTTTTATTAAATAAATTAATGAACAAATATATCAATAATAATTCTTTATATTGATCATTCTTAAATTTAATATATTGTAGTGCGTACGCATGCGTTGAGTTGATCGTTTTATAATTATAATATTAAATTGGGTTGTATGTTAGGGGTTGTTTTCTTTGCTATGTGTGTAACTATACTTACGGAATCATTTATATTTGCCAATTCAAACATAACAATAACTGTCGTTGGAAAAACATGGTTTACTTTTCAGGGTAGATGTCATTTATATGAAAAACACATTCGTCTTAGACGTTTCAAGATCTGTATAAATGACTAGAACATTGAAAAATATACCCTTATATTAATTGTACCCGCCAAGAAAACAACTTTAGTTGTCGTTAGTTTTGTTATTTTACCGGGTAACATCTAATGCATTCTATCCGTCAGTTATTCTGTAAAGTAGGTAGTTATAAGATCGAGACTCTTCACAATACAGCCAGCGATGCGCGATTATGGATATCAAGTTCAAAGGAATTCTCATTAAGAATAGAGCAGGAGATTCGATCTAGTATGCCACAAAAAACGACGCACTTGTTCCGAGATACCGAGTATTACGGTCTGGCATTTTAAAATTAGTTTTATCCTATTTTTCATTCTGTTTGTAACGAGCAAATGACAATGGTTCTAATTGGAAGCAGATCGTTCTACAGTTTTTGCGCACAAATATTTTATAATTGATGGACGTTTTGCGGTAATTTATTACGCGATAAATATCGAAATATCGCTGCGTCATTTTTGCAAAGGGTAGAAATCTGTGTACTGATTTGTGAAATGATGATTTAAAACCAATAAACTGCACCATATGAAATAATAATTTGTGAATACATTAATTCACTCACATAACACGCAATTTGGTATGTTTATTTTGAATTTATTCATATTTTAAACTATACATCATAATACTTAGTAGAAATATCATATTTTAACATGCATAATATTGGAGGGTGATTATCAAAAGATTAAACACCTAATGATCACAGTGAAAATTAACTATTTCAAGATGGCTATAGATAATCAAATATGTTCCATATCTTCGTCCTATGAGATACTCTACTAATATTTATTCCGAGTAACTAATTTACAATTTTAGAATTAAGAAAACGTATACAAGTGATTGTACAATTTTATTATATTTCTAAGAATGGTACAGATGTACGATCGAACACTATAGCTCTCTAAATACCGATATTACAACTCGTAGCCACAATGGATACTCATTAGAATGCAATCTAGTACATTTAGGTGGTTAGTAAAATGGAAACTAAATGCAGAATGTAATTAGTTTCCATACGCAAGATACAGTACAAACATAAACAGGCAAACATTATTTACAGAAAGTCAGAGACGAAGTGAGGATTTAATCCCTTATACATTATTTATCAAGGTCATTTCAAAGCGTGCAGAGTGACTTGAAAGATTCCATTTACTCCGAGCAAAAAGTTTTCTCTGCGTCACGTCTGTTAGTCGTCGAATATCCTTTGCACTTTCAACGCAAGACGACTCGCAATACTGTCAGAGCACACGACATGACGTCTGATTCGCAGAAGGTTAAACAACGACGGTATCACCAAGGTGATAAACACCCACTGACCTCTGTCTGGAAAAGATTCAACGTCAAATTTGATGGAGAAAAGTAAACAGAATTTGAAGCGTATGGCTTCTACAGGACATGACAATTTTTGTTCACGTCATTTCGCACAGTAAGTTCAAAGAACCCATCCTGTCACACTCGTATTCTTATCCATGATTGTTTATGTGGCTGAACACGGTGTACCTACTACACTTTTTAAGCGCATGTTCATTTGAAAACAAATTTTATTTCAGACATGTTTGATGCTGTTGATACACGATGAGTGTTAACTTCACGTATCAATTTAATTTTTGAATAAACGTCAAAATACTGACAGCTTGTTGCATATCGAGTTGTGTAAATAATAAATTAGATTATAATGTAGATGGAAAGGTATCTTTTAGAGACTTAAATGGACTGCAACAGCGGTTTGCGGATTTATATTTTGCGGGTGATTGTTTATTGGTCACATAATTTTAAGTTTCATAATTTTATCTTCAACAGTTTTGGCTATAGTGCGCTCACATACAGACGTTCATCTATATAGACGTCATTTCATCAGATTCAATTCAGGGATTGGCAAATGTGTATTATCGTTAAAATCACGAGTTCGAAATATTTCATGATTACAATGCTTCCTTATAGACTTCGTCCAAGAGAGAAGAAGTATAGAATTTATTTAAATTTCATATTTCCAGTACATATTTCGAAATGATCGAAAAATTGTTAGGTGTAAAACGCAATGGATCGTTAAATTATTAAAGCTAAAACCAAAATTTAAGAGCCGATTATAACGAAATGTAACATTTTGCGATAAGCGGATCATATATTTATGCATTATAATACCGAATCGGCTCTTTTCGTTCGCGTGAAAAGTTTGTAATATTTTTCATTTAGAATAGTGTCCATTAGGATAAATTCATATTATAAGTAAGCTAGTTGACTTGTTTTGTAAAAAAAATTAATGGTTTGGATGCAATACTGTCTGTGATGATGCCATGTACCATTCAATATTAGCATAATTCTTTATTTAAAGTAACATTCACCTAAGATGCTTCCCTGGTAAGTTATTTTTCCTTAAAGCCAAAAATACATTACAAAATACATTAAGTGTAAAATCTTTTAGGTAATGCAGCCATAAGGGTAAAAAAAAGAGCGTATACATAATAGTCAGGATTAACTAAAAACAGGACTTGGATATTATTTTTTCAATATGGAATTTACTGGAGCCATAGAACGGGATTTCTTTTTGTGTATAATATCTACATTTTGCCTTTATTATCCTTGTATCTATTTTGATTTTGCAGTTATCAGAATTTTAAGCTACTGTAATTAGTTTTAATTTGATTTAAGGTACATGTAGAATTGTTTTCTTAAACTGGAGTTATAAGTGCGGGATCTTATTATTATTCTTCTTCTTATTACATTCAAATGCACCTAACATTAACTGTATCTCAGCAACAATGAGCCTAAATAATTTCTTATTTCATGGGTTATTTTTGTAATTTCATTGGCTAATTTGTTTGTCATAACAAACTTTTTCGAAAATTTGATCCACTTTGAGTAATTTGCTCCCTATGAAAAAACAGTGTTCTTTTGCTTAAAAATCAACATTTTCAACCCCCTGTAACCCGGCGGGAATTCTTTGGGGGATTTTTTGGAGTAGAATTCGACGATCTACACGTTTCAATAGTCACTTTTATTTTATTCAAAACACCTGATTTCGGGCGTGACTCACCCCACGAAAAAGAACACTTATTCTTTTTAAATATTTCATATTTGACCCATTCTGAATCAAATTATTCAAAAATATATTTAATTGTAAACAGGTATAGAATTAGTCCAAAGTGCAACGATCAAAAGACTACTATATAAAATATTGAAATTATAAATGAAATTAATAACTACAAGTATATTACTTAAATAGCTTGTCCTATGTACCAAAGAGTTATACATCTTGATGGTGTGTCAGTAACAAAATATCAAATATAATATTTGCACAGAAAATAGTTTCACGTCTTTGTGCTTCCAAACATGTATAACTTATATGATTGAATTATGTCGCTCGTTCGTAAGACCAATTTTGAGAAGGCACCGATTTTAATCAAATTTCGTAACACATATTTTATGACTACCAAGTGTGTTGTTATACCTTATGAAATAGATATGCTAACTTGATTTTCATTGTTTAAAGCAAATATGGCATAGTAACTGAGTATATCTAGATGGTAGACCGAAGTTTAGGAGCAATTACATAACACGAAATAAGTAAAGAAAATGGTTTTTGTTTATGCCTACCATTATATTATTGTACAAAAGATTATCGAACTTTAAGTTCATCGTTCCACTGGATGAAGGCTATTATTAATAAATAAATTGCATGTAGTCTACTCGAAAATTTCACAACATATTTACAAGTGTACTTGAATAAGCCGTAGTATAAAATAAAAATATATCCTTATCCCTTGTTCTTATCCTGTGGAAAAGGGTATAGGATTTTGTTATAAATTGGTTCAAATGCCTTAATACCGCCAGAATTGGAAGGTTTAGTATTTATTACGCCAGTATCTTTTATAGTTCCATTGATTTAGTTAGTCAATATTCCAATATAA
This sequence comes from Leistus spinibarbis, assembly GCA_933228885.1. Taxonomy (NCBI): domain Eukaryota; kingdom Metazoa; phylum Arthropoda; class Insecta; order Coleoptera; family Carabidae; genus Leistus; species Leistus spinibarbis. The sequence continues at coordinate 7,043,300 of OW121796.1, read as the reverse complement.
TGTTTCATATATACGTATCCTAAAAAGAAAGAGCTTATAGTCTACGGGTTACTACCGGGATAAAATGGACTTGGTGCGTTTATAGGTTATGTGCCGAACCGGTGATATATCGCCCGTAAAATGATTCCGATTTTTACGCGCAAAGATATAAAATGATATAGTAATAGCATATCCTATTTTCCGGAACAGTGTCACATCGCATATCACTGAAACAAATAGGAAGCGGAACATACTGACAGTGAACGAATTGAATGAAGAAATAAAATTTGTTTCCGGCCAAGCTTGGACCTGTGCGTACAAACTATGGGGTTATGTATGAGTGTGCACAACCACTACGGCGTAACACATAACTTGCACGTGCCATTTGCCAGATGCTGGATACCTGACAGCGTCAAGTTACATAACCGTAATCATTGGTTAAATAAATTCTACTATAAATTCACTAATTTTCGCAATAAAGGGTTCTCTGATAAAGCACTTTGATATTGTGTTGTATACCTACCTATCAAAGGAAATGATCCTTTTACTATACCATAATTAAGTTGTTTCTCTTTAGTTGGGCTTCTGATAAACTTGATTATGTGTATAAATTAAATGCATTGATGATATTATCTATGTCTTATGTTCCTTAAAGTTATAGGAATATGTTTCTGAGAACGACGAAAAGAAATTGAATGTAAAGTTTCGTAAATAAAAAATGAAAACTATAATAAATGGCATATTTTGGAGGGTTTTATTTTTATCTGCAAAACATTAAAAATAATCTTTTCATGCAGTATTTATGTAATTTCTTTAATAAAACTCGTAAAATACAATTATTTTTACCTTAATACAAGCAGTTGTTGCAGAGCGATCACACCCATAGATATCATTTCAAAAATAGGGATGGTCAAAACACATATTTTCGTTAAAATCTTGAGTTCGAAATTGGTCGTGGTTACAATACTTCCCTATATACATTCGTATAAGAACGTAAAAATCGGTAGTTATTAAAAATGTTTTCTTACATTTTTTTTCAATGCTTTCAAAGCATTGGTGTATGTGCTTGTTATTATCCAAAAATAGAAAATTGTACATGCAAATTATTTTACAATAGCGTGATGGTTCTTTGCAAGTTTTCTTTTATCACAGTAATAATAGCTAATATATTATGAAGGATTATTTGATCTAAATATTCAGGTCGTGACATAGTCTCTTCACCACATATTTTAGAAATTATGAATTTTAAGTATGACCTCTTAGAAATTAGTGTCCATGTAATTTACAATTTGCTATTAATTTAAAGAGTAAACCCAAACCAACACGTCATTATAAACTCATAAATTTCTTTCGTGACAAAAAACTTAATCTGCTTTGTCAGTTTTACGAATAAATTACTTGTAAAGAGTCATGCATTAATGTCCTTGTCCGCGCAAGGAGATATTAACTAAAAGGCTGATATACTTTACTCTAGAACGAATGGTACGTAATATTACTCTGTATTATTACCCTGTAGAAAGATTAGTATACTTTGGGTTCCGTATTAAAATAATATTTAAATTCGTAATTAATCTAAGACCTAAGATTAATATATGTTGTGTGTGAATTATTTTTAATCGCAGTCAGCGTTCACACTACAGAAAACATTTATTATTAGATTTTTGAATAAACGTCAAAATGCCGACAGTTTGTTGCATATCGAGTTGTGTAACCAATAAAGTAGTTTAATGTTTAAGGTAATTTTTGACATACTTGTTAATTATTGTGAATTTTTTATCAATAAAGTAAATTCTTTGGAATCTATTAGGGGAGAGATAAAAGGTTATGTATATTTCGAGAAAGTTTAAAACTCAACTCAAAATTTCTGAAGAAGACCATTTATTGGTCGAAATGTACCAACGTTATTTCTCTCTAACATTTCCCCTTATAAATTCCAAAAATTGACTTTGTTGATTGATTTCAATAATAAAGTGTACTAGTTTATAATATAGATTAAAAATAATCTGTTTTAATATACCGGGATCTGTGTCATCAAATGTCAACATTTGAAATAAAATTTGGGAACAGATTATACGTTTGCTTATACAATGAATATGTTTACTTCATGGATTGTCTATGTTAGTTTTGCGTTCCGGATAGAAAGTACAGATAGATCATTGAGGAATAATGAACTGTATCATGTATAAGATACGGACACATGGTGTCCACGGATTAGTCTGTTGAATAATTAATATGAATAAAAGAAGAAATAGAAAACGAAAGAAAAGTAGAGTGGTTTAATTATCGCAGTAAAATGAATGCGACGAAAAAAAAAAACTAAGTTTAAATAGCGTTTTTAATGTTTACTTTTATAGTTGTATTTTTGTATGAGCCAACGAATATTACGTGGTAGTGGAACGTTATATCCGTACCTACATTCATTTTTGTACAACAACCTTATCAAAATAGGTCACTCCAGCGGGGATTACAACCCACGTAAACCCCCATCCAATTCAAAAAGATCGTCGGTGGCTGCGGGATGGTCATTTATTATAAGCAATCATGTGCATTACAACACTTCAAGCAAAATCTCTTATTAGCATCAAACACTTTCGGAACAAGGATGCTATTTAATATTTACACTCGTTTCATTCCTAAATTATACATAAAATGAATGTTATATTTTAGATAATCATTTTGTTTACTTTTAGAAAGGTTGCGCAAAAACTTAAAATATGCTACGCTAAATTCGTTACTTTTAAATAAATAATAACGATAATACTCCCAGACATATCCCTGGGCGTATTTCCTGGAAATAAATAATTGGCTTCCATGAAGACTACATTACTTATATATGGGTACGTACTTCGACGCTAATTTGTCGCAAACAAGCTTGTTTATTTTTTGAGTTTTATAATGTTGGTAATAGAGAAAAATAAAAATCCAATTGCAAGATTGGGTATTCGTGGTGAAGTAACGTCTTTTGTTGAGAATACCCCGAGTAAATTGCATTCACACCGACCGACCGCCAACAAGGCAACGAACGGGCGCACAAGCAACAACCTCCGCTGGGAGTCACCACGTATATGTGTGCGGTCAGAACGTGTTACATGTAATCTTGTTGCTGCGACTGAACTGAACAAACTCCACGTGCACAACGTGATTTACCTAAATCCACATGAAAACTACAAGGGAATACCTTGTATGCTTAACTTTAAACTTTAAAGGGCTGAGAACTACTGTTCAATTCATGATTTGTCTCTCATCCACTCATAATCACGTTCAATTTTACATTAGTGTGAAATTAATAGTAAAGTTTATAATACCGAGTGCCATTTTCTTGAAGCTTTGTCAAATCCTACTTGTTTTTCATATTTATATAGTAGATATAAACTTATAAGTTGACGTAACAAACCCTGATGCTTACGTACGGTAACTACCATGATTCGTGCTAAAATTTTTTACTCACTTTTTTACAATATACAAATCTGTATTCGTTCTGCATCATAAGTTTAGTACATAAAACCAAACAGGGTATTTGATCGTAAATAACCGGCAACTGCACCGAATAGCAAATAACTCAGCTCATAGATAATAAAACTAAATAGGTTGGATTCTGCATGATCAAACTATAAAATGTGTAAATATCATGAATCATCATAAAGCGTGTCGATGAAAGACAAAATAAAACATAGTTTAGTTTTTAATGCCGTAAATAAAATGCGGTTTTGATATAGTTACGACTGACTGTTCTAAAAGAATATTCAACAATATGTAACAACAATGTTTTAGGATTTCTTTGTACGGAACAGAATATGATGGGCTAGAAAATACCGCATTTTGTGTGGAATATGATCACATTTATTAAAATATATATATATTAAAAAGAAAAAGAAAACAATTTAGTAAAGTAATATTAAGGAAATAATTTAGTAATTTAAATTCAGACGTAATATAGATTAATAAGATTTCAATATTACCGATATTATCATTTGTATATAATACGAACTTTCATTCTGTTCATGATATTGACGTTTACATAAACGAAACCTTATTATACAATACGTTGCGTATGATTGGTTAGATTTGAGGAGTAAGTAATTTAAAAATTATTGAAAATACCATCAATTGCGTTATTTCACTATCATGTTATTATAAATGCTTAGCCCACTATGCATATTTATCTTCACTAAACTACGTCATTAAATTATTGCCTTAATTTACTTCATTACATTATGAAACAGCCCCACACCAGACAACTTTTGCTTAATATAATCGACCTCATAGCATGTATTTTCCCGAGAATCCACTAATTACAATGTAAACATGTGGATAACATAAAGAAAATATTGTTATTATTTATTAAAATAACAATGTACAATGTAAAAGCTAAAAGGGGAGGCAGATATAATTTTGGAAGGTTAACTATGTGAAATAAATACTAAATTATTCTAAAACTTTATCTAAAATGTTTATTATACTGGTTATTTAAATTATATATATATATATATATATATATATATATATATATATATATATATATAAACACGCAATGTATATAAAATTTATATATGCTTTCAAATGAATACGTGTATGTGTGTGTTAGATTTTAAGATTTATATGGTGTTCCAGATAGAAAACTGGATACATACACAAATGGATCAGCATTCTGTATATGATAGGGGCACCTAGTATAACAAAATATCACAGTAAAAACCCAGTACGTGTGATATCGCGTGCCAATAGTGAAGTTGTGTTCTTGTGCAAGTAAAACTTGTGAGCAATGCCAAGAAAAAAAAAAAAATCATGAATACTGTTTTCCCCCCAAACATAATCATATTTCATCACGGTATTGGCTGGCAGGCCCGAATGAAGTTTGATTTATCGAATAAGCTACCATATAGGCAGCTGAATAATTTATGGGTGCCGAGGACTCAATATAGCGCAGCGCGCACCAAGCGCTTATACCCCACAAAGTATTCCACAAAGAATCCGAGCGTGGTGGCGCGATGCGGCGTAACGTCGCACTAGTGCACAAACAATTTATTTAAAACAACGACTCGTATTATATGTGCGCGATGTAATTTATTGCCGTTAGATTGATTGAACACGGGCCGCGGGTAAATCGATTGAAGTCTTTCAATCATGCAACAAGTATTTTATTTATTATTTCGTGAGAATCACAAAGTGCCAACATTCTTGTATTATTAAATGTAATTTACCAGAATACAGCAACCACGTTCGCTGTTTGAGCATATTAACTCGGTCTGCTTTCGGCTATTGTCGAATTAAATCGAACTCATGCCATTATGATTAAAACAGTAGATTCATTGAACATATCCGTATTAGTCATTTAACTCGCGGCACGTGTATATAGCTATGATATTCGTACGTGGTCGTACGTTAAAAAAAAAAAAAAAAATTCTTTTACGTATAGTTTTCATTAGAGCTATATATTCCAAACAACTATCAAAAAATACAAATACACCACAATACCCAATTAGCATAGATTGTTGATACTTTAAAATTCAACTTCTCAGTCGATCTATTTGTGTTGGACAGTGCAAAATGACATACATTATTAATATTTAGTTTATCTGTCAAATATTGACAGGCACAGATCATATGATTGATTAAACTATATTCAAATCCGTGGCAACATAAATTAGATATTTAAGATTTTCCATAGCGGTTTTCTCGTAACTGGTACATTTCAAACAAAAGTTGTGCGAAATATTAATAGTTCTCAGTTTACAAACGAGTGATAGTAATACGTTTGTTAGCTATGTGTATTCCTGAGTTTTAAAGGATTAAAACTATATAAGAAATTTGAATAACTGGATTAGTTAGAATTACCAAAAACAGTTAATTACTTTCTAAAGCGCATGTATATAAGGAAGAATTGTAATCATGAAAAAATTAGAATACGAGATTTTAACGGAACCCGTTGAAGGAAAAATTATAAATATTTTAACCTAAGGCCTTAATATACCCCGAAAGAAGTCCTCCTATATTTGAAAACAATATCTTAACTAGAAGCAATTGTTTATTTCTGCAGCTTCTTGCATATCACGAAAACCACACGAGTTCGAGAAAAAGTAAATGTTATAAAAGTTAAAGATATTAAATTTTTTATAAACTTGTTTGACAAATTTACTGAGAAATTACCTATAAAATAGCATTGTTACATGTACGTTTTCCTAGTTACCATACAATTACTATAATTTTTCACGGCAATCTAGCATAATTAAAAAAAGCAGTAATATATAAAATATACGAAAAAACACTTTTTTTTTAAATGTATCAATTATGTTGAATTACGATTGATATTTTTATGTACAAACAACAATCTATTACAGATTTTAAGCAATATTTAATGAGTTTGTTATAGCGAATGTTCGCAAATTGAACGAAAGTAAATCTAGAGTTGAATGTTTTAAGCAATATAACAATTGGTTTATTGTGGCAAATACATCTTATGTTTATTTGTTCAATACCAATTATGTTTGTATGTGATTCAAATAATTATTATTTGTATAGATTTATAAATAGCGCAAGTCAAACTGGATGCATTGGTGCTAGTAGCAATATTGGTTAGTTAGGTGGCAAGTTCAATGAGACCAGTATTTACTATTGTCATTTTTTGAAATGTATGATAAATTAATGTTGGGATTGGGATTATTATGGGAATGTTATTGGATTATTGCGCTTCATCCCCATTCAAACAATTATGTCATTATGAAATAATATAAATGACAATAATAACGATAAACGACAATGTTACATGTAAATGTAAAATATAATCGTGTGTTCAAATTTAGATTTAACAAATCATGCGGATATTATAATATATGCGATTTAATTCCAAATAAAACTCACAGAGCAGGGTTCTGGGTTCGAGCCCGGTGCCAACAAAGTGATTTTACAATCGTTTGATCCGCGATTAGCTTGTTCCGCCGCCGGGTGGCATAGCGACCAAGTAATTTATCAAACGTTGCAGTAATTTTGTAATATCTAGCAATGTAAATTAAGATATACTTGCAACACTCTTAATTTTGTATTCAATTCAAATGCCCAAGTAGAGAGAGCCTCTTGAATTTTTATTCGTTTGAAGATAACGTAAGCAACGCAATTGTATGCAACGTACAAGAGGAGACATGTATCTTTTGAAATTGTTACTTCAATTTGATATGAGTTTTCTCGATGTTATCACTGGAGTATTGGCAAATTCTGACTTTATAGTAACTAACCTAAATTTAATATATTTGATTGATTAATATAAAATAGGTAATTTAAATACAGAATACAGTTCAATCTTCACCAATCCATCTGTCTAAATGAATAATTTAAATACACCAAATAAATAGAGCAATAATTTTTTTACATTTTATCTTCGTATTAAACAATTTTTAGTCGTTTAGTACCTGGTGCCATAATGTGAACTAGATATTATAAACTTGTTTTCGTTAAATTATGTTATGTTACAACTAATATATATTTTATTAATGTATAAAGAGTTAGTATAATAGTATTTTATGTACAATGGCGTAAGCTGGAAGTTTTTTGTCCGTGCCATGGACAATATAACATGGAAAAAAAAACTATGTGCTCGAGTTGTATATATACAAATAGCTTTAATTTTAATTACATATCTTTAAAATAAAAATAATTCAAATACAGTTAGATAAACAAGATGTTTCTAAAAAAACAAATTATGTAATTGTCTTTATATCTTCTTGCATCGTCCTATTAAAACATATTTTTATAAATTTAAATTCATATGCAATTTCAAGAAATATGAATTAATTTGCTCTCATTTCATTACGATTGTACGGCCATCTCAAAAAGTTGCACAATGTAAGGAAGCATGCTTTATAAATGCAAGATAATGTGTACATTAAAATTAAATTTGAAATATATAAATTTCTTATATTGAGATGTGGAAAGCAAATGCTTAATAGTTTCTTATTTTTCATTTCAAGTTAATTTCAAATTGAACTTTTTCACAATAAACTTACCATTTACAGGATAATTGCTTTCGAAATTAATTGCATATAATGTATTCATGGTTACTACATTATACTAAAGGGGCAAAGAATATCAAAATTTTGAAAAATGGGACTTTTTTAAGAATATCCGTAAATTACTCTGTTTTTAAAATAAAATTTATATATCACCACTCCGATCAAGTTCATATCCGTCATTACGTCTAAAACACTATAGCTATATTAATTTATTTGTGAAAACAATTTGGCCAAAGAAATAGTAGAAGGATCATAAAAAAAAAATTGTATTGTGGGCATCCAAAATGTAATATCTTGCAAGCTCCTCCACATATAATATCTTACGCGTCGCTTGAAATCAAAGTCATGTTGAACAAAATCCATTTATCAACGGGTGCTTAGACAAGACATGTCCTAACCCGTTCCATCAGTCTAAGCGGATGTTGTTGGTTAATCATGTGCTCTACATTATCGACATTACCAACATTGGTGGCAGCGGTGCACAGTGATTGATAACTGGTGGTTCATCCGGTTTCTTTACCTGACGAGTGTGCAGAGGTACTAACCGCATAGAGGAATATGTCAGCTTATGATCATGATGGATTATACATGCATTTATTGGATCATTGAACAAACATCGATTTTAAATTATGATTGTAATGAATTGCTATTATATACATATATATATATATATATATATATATATATATATATATATATATATATATATATATATATATTAAAAGAAAATAATATTATGATAACCTACTTGAAATGTCACTGACATCGAAAGCGATTTATATTGCTGTTTTTAAATTGGAATTCTCTTTTGAAATTTGTGAATTTATTTGATATATTTCTGTGCGTACCAAAGTAAAATAAAGCAATATTATACGTGCATGTAAGCCGAGAAACCGAATATTTTCCCAAGCACGAAACAGAACATTAAATAATGAAATTATGAAATTGACAGTCAAGTTTTCATGTTACTCGCGTTCGTTTAACTACATGACTCACTTCAGTTATTCTTGTAGTGAGCTTAGTATTAACTACAGAGAACCAAGTTTTCGAAGAAGCAAATAAAACTGATTTTAAGAGAAACTTGAAAATTAACGTTCAAGATTTCATATTAGTGGCATACGTTAACTAAAAAAGTTAAATTTTTGAAGAAGGAAATAAAACTGTGTTTGGTGGGATGATACAAATATTAGTGATTGAAAATGGTAAACTTTGATATATTTAGTTATTGTAGCGGACGTGCTATTTCTTAAAAAGCATAACATGTCAAAGTTGGGTCGCTTATCGTATCACATACCAACAGTTTCATGAGAACGATAAATAGATTCCCCAGTGCGCGCAGTACTTACGTACGATATGTCTGGTGGCGAGAGAGTGCGAGCTTAACCGCATTTGCGGTTCTTGGTGCTTTATATACCTCGATGTTGCCGGCCGCAGATCACACTGCCACCATAAAGCTCTCATCTTTACGTCTTAAGCACTGTGGCGGCGAGGAGGTGCCTACATCTTGTTCATAACATACGGGCCATCATACATATACACCTTTTGCGCAGAACTGGTTCTGGTGCTGGTGCTGGTGCCAGCACACTATATCACAACTTTGTTTAGAATTAATTTTATGAGCTCGAAAACAGTTGTTAAATTTATGATGACTCGCTACACTACCTGGAAAATTAAAATTTATGCCGGTGAACTTAACATTGCTGGTGCGAAATTAGTTTGCATGTGAGTAGATCATTCATCAAATTTCATTGGTGCCATAAAATTCGCAGGCGTGCGCTTGATCTATCTAATGGCTTCATTCTCTGAATTAGCAATGTTTGTCTCGAAATAATAACACGCCTTGAAGAACCCTATTCTGTATTTATTGATTGGTACTAAGCCACGTCATGTGTTTTAATGATGACGTCAACAGGATGGGATATTGTTATGAATTAAGATTTATTGAAATAATAAAATACACAGTTAACTGTGTATCCTTACTATTTCAATAAATCATAATTCATAACAGGTTATGGGCCCAGAACAACGCCAAAGAGAATCTATGTATTTTATTTTTGTTGAATAAAACAGTAAAATTTTATTTAATTTTCCTAGTGATTATGAGCTATCTACCTCCGAATGAATAGCTTAAAGGAAGAGAAAACTATGATACAAGGAAATTTTCAGTTCAAATTTACCTAGAACATGAAGAATTATGGGACTGTGTGCTAGGAACAAAAACCGACACGAAGAAAATCGCAAAAACTAAATCAAAAATCATTTTATTAATTGATTAGATTAACTACGTTCACGTGCAGTCTGCTGAAACTGCTATAGACGTAAGTAAGTTGCACTCTTACGAATTCTTATTACTTGTTAGATTATAAAATTTATTGTTGCAATCATTCAAATCACTTTAAATTTCAATATTTTTATTATTAATAAATCTTTTTAACCATCAGGTTCACAATTTGTAAAAACATTATAAATATAAAATGTTTTATAATTTTTGAAGATATTTATAGCTCACCGTACAAAATGTACAAAAGAGCTATAGTGATCAGTCGTGTGTCTGTAACATGCTCGGATCGAAAAAAAGTCTTAACAAAAAGTACTTGTATTTTCACCCTGAATCCAACCTCATATACTTGGATGTATGTATCTCGCTCGCTCGCTCGCTCGCTCGGTCTGTCGTAATACCTGAGTTTGTTACCGCAACACCTCTGAAGGTACCGAGCCGATTTTAATGAAATTTGATATACATATAATTTCCATGCCCGTGAAGGGCCGGCGTTATAGGGCCCCAAAATTTGGAACCCTCGTAAATACTGCCCTTAGTCAACTTTTAAATTTTTTAGAATTTTCTACTAAAAATTCTAAGATATTTTAAGTCATTAAAGTTTTTTCAAATTGTGAGCCCTCGGAGAGAAATATTTAATAAAGTTTTATTAAATTTGTATATTAAATTTATTATTATTAAGTCAGTAATGACATTCAGGGTATAAATAAATTGCAAATCGCAAACAACAACCTAGTACCAATCTGACGGATGGAGTTTGGATACATTTCACCATTGTTTGTCGTAAAACAAACTGGAATATTATGTATAATTTCTATTCGTGACTACTAATTGGATAACTGTGAATACACATTTATTGAGCCTGTTTTATATTGTGTACTTGTACGGAATCATACACGTAATTCCAGTGAAATGTAACAATATTCTGTATAACACATGTCTATTGTATAGCTGTATGGTCATCTTTATATTTTATACCCTGACAACTATATAAAGGAAAATTTTCATCTCACCCCCTATCTTTATATCACACACACACACACACATACACACACACATTTGTTAGAAATGCTAGTTATTCATCCTTGGTGAGCACTTTCCGTAGTCAGGTTACCTTATTGGCGACAGTTTTTGTGTTAGCTCATTCTTTGATAAGTAAAGGAAAGCCACGATTGTTTGGCTGACACAATTGAGAATATCGCGGCAAGTTGATGTCTTTAGCACACCCCATATACACATTTTAATCTCTATTTTGTACCAGCCACATTGTCTCAATAAATTCAGCGAGTTCCCGTTCGCTAAAGTGGCTAGAATACTGCTTGTGTTGTTGGCTAATGGATTGTTTCTTGTCTGGATGCCAATAAAATACTCTTTCAACGATACAGTTTTTGTTCTAGGCAAAACGATCTTTACACTTCGAACTAAAGTTCCGAATAGTTTTCTGACGGATTGACTGTCTACATTTATGTTATTTCTTAACATTGTGATAACATCGCTTATACATGAGGGGATCAGAGCTAAAGTAGCCCAAGCTTTTGATTGAAAATATAAAAAATAGAAGAAAAACAACAGAAACATTTACTCTCGTACAGTTTGTATAACGATGGAAAACTATCGGTTATTGCTTTGATTGTTGTGAATCATATGGGTTTTCAACACAAAATTTGTAAGAGCTCTTATACATCACAAAGTTAGGTTTTGCGACCGACCGAACGAGCGATATACATACATCCAAGTATGAGTTTGTATATATTTTAGGATTCAGAAGGACGAGTCAAGAATTCTTTGTTAAGGAAATTTATTGATCCAAGCATGTTACAGACACACGACCAAACACTATAGCTGTCTTGTATTATAGTACGACGAGTAATGTAATGAAACAATGATTAATTCTTAAAAAAATTGTATTTTACATTGTACCGAATGGTGTCAACAATTTCGAAACTCGCATTTAGAACATTAATATGTACGGACAATATAGATGAAGTTTTTGAGCAACGGTGTATCCCGATGAAGATAAATGCAAAAAAAGTGATACCATTAAAAAAAAAAACACTTCGGCTGTAATTTTCATTACGTTAATGGCTTCTGCACCAAGGATTTTTTTTCGGTTTGTTTTGCTTTTATCATCCTCTATTATATAATGGCAAGAAATGTCTCACCGAATCTATGGCATTTACATTTTTTTTATATATCATTACGTAGAATTAGATAATGTAGAGTAAACTGTCATTGAAACAGACACCAATGCCTTAAGCTCACTGCAAGGCAATTGATTAATCTCGGCGGAATTTTCTTCAATAATAAAATTTGTAATAAAAACACTCGTTAAGTTTCAAAGAATTTGTTTATTAACGAGTGTTTTTATTACAAATTTTATTAAAAATGTTTCAACAAGTGCCAACAGCAAGTTCTATTAATTATATTCTTCTATAATATTAATTATACGAAGATAACATAATTGTTATTTTTAAGAAATTATAGTAATCACAAACAAAAGAAATATTAACGGAAAAACACGTTTTCACTATCACTGAATCGAATTTGACTATTTTCGAGATCACGTCTGTGTGTGTGTGTGCTACTTTTTCAATATCTTGGAAACTGCATGAGGTAGAGAAAAAGTGTTTTATATATTCGGAATCAGAAAGGCGTGTGCGAAATTTGTTTGAATCCGCCAATGTAACAAGCACTCCACCAAATGCAGCTCTTTCGTATTTTTGTACGAACTAAATGCAATGATAATAAAAATACAATGAAATACTTAATCTAATTATAAAAGTTAATGTAAAACCAAATTACTAACCACACTGTAATACGAATGACTATAGCTGTCGAAGTACTTTTTTTAATGAAAATAAAAACGATTTTATAATGTCTCTGAATACGGATATAATTGTACACAATGCTACAATATGAAGTCGTGTGTAACGGAGATTTAAATTTTTTTCTTAAGCTGTATAAAATTTTATGTATATCCGTGCACTTTTGCATCGTTAGTGGGCGCAAAATGGTGGATGCGCGATGAATTTAATTGATTTATAAGCTTTACGATACATTTAAACGAATTAAAATACTATCAGCATGTTTCTGTGTTCTGCCAAGTAACATTTTTTGCGCTCGTTTCAGAATTTTAGTAGTACGCGTAGCATTTATTTTATTGATGTTGTTGTCTCGATGCCAATTGAAGTTTTTAGCGATATTTGTGTTTTATTTTGGTGGTCAACAATTAAAACAGTACAGTATAATTCTAGTATTGTTTTTGCGAAACGGCAAGAACGCTATGCATATTTATTGAATTGAATATATTACTATCAACAAACGTTCTTATTTATTAAAATAACAAACCAAATTCCAACGGGTTAACCTATATAAATAGTTAATATGGTAAAAATTTATAAAATAGTGTCATTGTTGCCGCATTTTGATTGAGAAATACACAACGAACAGTTACTGTCTAAAACACTATAACATTTTCAATAACCAATTTCAAAGTTTTGCTCGCTAAAATTACAGTATATCTACGTATATTTCAAATCTAATGCTAAACTAATATGTTACTACGTACGTACCTTATACAAAAGCCCTTAATAATATATAGCAACTTATGGTATTAAACATAGTTAAATTTCGATTAAGTAAACAATACATCATTATTTCATATTAAATATTATTAATAACTAGTTAAATTCATATTTATAGTAGACAAATAATCCCTTCAATTTCTGCAAATAAATGAAGTAGAAATACACGGTAATCCTTATTTCTCTTAAGTATCTTCACATCGCCATGTATTTTATTCGTTCATTATAATATAAACTGCGGTAAAAACTTTTGTGGAAGTCATAAAGGCGAAACGGTTGTTCGGTTATCGATTAAAAGGGAACTAAGAATTTATCTTGGCAATTCCAGCCGGTACCCTGCGGGTTTGCTAATTTTCTGAAGTTACTTGTAAATATTTGAAAAGTTACTATAGATAATGTATTCATTTTAATTTAAATGCAGTCAATGTCGATTTCAAGTTGAAATTTACGAATAGTCACTGAAATTTTAATTCTTGCTGCAATATTTACACTGTCTTTCAATGAACCACGAAACGAATATATCCACTAGAATATAGCAATCAATCATCATTAAAATATCTTTGGAATTCAAAACATTCAATAAAACCATTGCTTTCATTGTTGAGTCTGCAAATTTGTAATAACCAGGATTTATGTTCACATAAAAATATTAGGTAACATACTACAATTATAAGTAGTTTTCTTAAAAAATCAGTGGCTCCAAAATGTGTAATCCTAATTATAAAATGTATAATTAAAATAGTTTCTTTCTTCCGAGATTGATTATAAGTCAAGAGTCAGTAGTTGTAAAAATATGTTCTTTAGAAAACCAATTATATTATTAAAAAGGTTAATTTTATGCAGTGATATAAGCTCGCCTAAAAGTGAGCAGTAAGTATTGGTGCTTGTTGAATACAGAAGTTTTTTAGGGTCTGAATACGAATGTAATAAAAATTAGAATACTTTCATATTTTAGTTTGCATTAGGTTTAGCAATTTCAGAATATATTTAACATTTATAAGTTATTGTATTATAACAAGAATTCGTTTTCAAAAGGATTATAAGTTGAAATACATTTTAATTTTATTTGAACTGCATGTAATATTTAACTCTTCGAACTTGAATTTGTAAATAGAAATGATGTTTAAATTGATAATTTTCAACGGGATTATGTTCATATTGATGATGGGAAATCATCCGAGATATATCTAACATTTCCCAGAAAATGAAAATACCG
The DNA here is from genome assembly GCA_933228885.1 of Leistus spinibarbis. Taxonomy (NCBI): domain Eukaryota; kingdom Metazoa; phylum Arthropoda; class Insecta; order Coleoptera; family Carabidae; genus Leistus; species Leistus spinibarbis. Next base: position 7,028,240 of record OW121796.1, on the reverse strand, counting down.
CTTGGTTGAATTTTCTTTAGAAATATTACCAGAACGTCAACATTTGTATATTTTGTGACTTTCATTAAAAGTATATGAGAATTGTTATTACAAAATAATTGTTACTTGAAGAAGAAACAAAACAAATATATTTCAAAGTACAATAGAAGCAGTGAAAGAATATGTATATGATTGAAGTTTTGCAATAAACACTCATATTATCTTCCTTGTTTATCAAAATATTTTTTTAAATTTGGATATTGTAAAGTAACGTAGCGGACCATCTACTAATGGCGTATGCCTCAGTGTGCTCAAATGAGAAATAGATAACATGCATGCATTTTTCAATTTTGTTTTTCGAAATTGTAATAATTTTACAAACAGAATAAAATACGTAAAACGTCTAAACATGCTTAAAGTATAACTTTTTCAAAATAACACTGTTCCTATTCATTTGGCAACTAACTGAATGAATAAAAAATAAAAATGCATCTAGTTTAATTTTTAAATTCTAGCACTGATCGTTAAACAAAGCAAAAAGTATGCAAGTAGCCACAAGAGAAACTGTACTACCCGTAGGGAATGAACGGATGTGTGCGCGCAAACCGTAATGGAAAGAACTTTAAATAAACGAGAATCCAATGGCAACTAAAGATTGCACACATACAAGGAAGGCAGAGCGAAGAATGAATGAACGATTTCGAAGCAGGCTGCAAACTTTCTATGCGTGAAATTAAAAGGGCGCTCATCAGACGCGATTCAATTGCGGGTTAAATTGCACACTGCCTCGATAGTGGCTGTGGTGAAAGTGTAATCGATTTCATTTTGAATTCGGAACAGTAAAACCATAATATTGTACTAGTATTTTCATTAATTGAGTTCAAAATGATGTATGGTGCGTTTGTTCTAACAAACCTTATATATATATATATATATATATATATATATATATATATATATATATGTATATATATATATATATATATATATATATATATATATATATATATATATATATATATATATATATATATATATATATATATATATATATATATATATGAATATAACAAAGATCGACGGTACGCAATGGGGGTATATGGCACAAGATCCTGAAAAGAAGTGTGTAATGGAGTATATTTTGAGTATTGAGAAAGAAGTAGATGGTAAATTTAGCGAGAAACGTTCAATGGTCCATGACGAGCGAGAATCGAAGCGAATACCGTGCGTCTGAATACTGTTGCTATATGCTATAAGGTAACGGTTCGTGACGTTGCATCTCGTTAATTTCGAAACCGCTCGATATGTCTAACAGATACTGACAGGAACATACAACTCCAAATTGGAGCTTAAGTATACACTGTGGAACCACAGCACTGCTGTTGTGCCGATACCATTTCCGACGTATTCTACAACTTCTGCTTCTGCAAACAATTTCACTAGAACTTGTTTCGTCGAATAATAATTCCATATTTGGTATGTAAAACTGTGCTGTGTGCACCGCGCTCTTTTAGATAATTGTATTTTACGAAACTTCCCTTACAAATTCCAGGTTTTCAGGCTACTGACTAATTCAATATGTATTATTTGTAAATGTCATGTAACAAAATTTGTTAACAAAAGTTGCTGGAAATATTACTATATTTAATTTATATAAGAATAAATTTCACTCATGCCGTTTACGAGATATTGCTAAAGTAGCTAGAACAAACCAATACTTCCGGCTAAGAAATTGGTTTCGAAAATAAGAGGCTATATTTCCGACCCTATACTGGTCTTAAGTTTAAAATTTTATAACTTAATCAACCGTTTTTGCTGTAGGGTAATCATAGATCTAAATACAATTCAGAGATGGACAAATGGACTATGTAGAAACTATTATATTCTTTTAAATAATACAATAATTTTTTATACATTCGTACAAGAAAGTAAAAAGCTTGTAAACATTCGGTTAAAAATTGCACAAAAATTCAATTATAAACATGTTTGTTCTAGTTAATTGTACAGCCGAAGAATAAGCTCTTTGCAATTATTATTATACCGATTTTGCATATTTTAAGCGCTACAATTTTTTAAATATGTTTTACATAAGTAAACAGAGTTCTACTGGGCAAAAATAATGTTTTATACATTTCCTTATAGAATGCGAAATTTAATCATTAGACTTTTTACCAGTGGAGAAAATTAATTGTGTTGACCCCCACGTAAAATATTATTCGGGCCCCTAAAAAGGGTAAGAAAATACGTACAAAGAAGATTTGAGCCTCCTATAATTCAAGGCGAGGTGCACCACTGCTTCCTACATATTGCCGTAATACCTTAGAATATAAAGGGTTGAATTAAATTTACTTTAATTCCATTTGCACTGTCGACTATTTTAGATTTTCCTATCCGTCTGAGCCTGATCCAATTGTAGTTGGTTTTGTATTCTATAGAAGAACAATTCATTTTATACTTTAGCTGGCTAATGAACCTGCATGATTATCTGCTTTACAGCACTTGTACACATTTGAATTAAATTACGGTAAAGATATTATGAAAATTCAAATATAATACCTCATAAATTCCGTATCCATTCATGAACCAGACAAAATGCTTAATATTCAACAGTAAATAATACGAAATTCATGAAACCGTAATGCGTAATCCACAGTAGGTCACAGGAATTGGGTAAGAGGACGCATACAACAAATTCTTTTGAGTGGATTACTGTGGCTGATGATGCACGTTAAGAGCGCGTTGAAGAGTTTTCGACGCATAATCTACTGGCTTAGTGGCACCTCTCCACGCTTACACACCCAAACTCGTAATGTTTGCGATTCATGTAATCCGTAGCGGTGAACTCGTTTTTGGAAGGAATCTTCATGGCAGTCTTATCACACGCGGATTGGGTTGGATTGCGTTGCGGTACACCGCTTTCGCTATAAGCACTCTGGTTTTGCGTGCACGTGACAACATGCACATCTATTTGATCATGTGCACCATGCTCTGCATTATAACCGATGCTGCCTTACACGTGTTCATTAATTATGTATAAGGCACAAGTTTAAAATTTTATTTATTTTGCGAACTGTTTGGTAGTTAAATTATTAAATAAAATCAATCTGGCATGATCCGGGGGTTATTTTTCTGTAAATGGTACATTTCGCATCAAAAAAGAATCAATTAATAGTATTCTGAATATTTCCGTTCCGTGCCCGTACCGTATCCGTACCTCTGTGCACACCCGTGCACTGATAGACGTAACGTCCGCATAGAATAATATGAAATAATTCTCACATTATTGCAACAGTATCCGTGATCGAATCAGTGTCAGCACGAAGACATTAATCTGCGAAGATATTTTCATTCAACAGACGGTACGATACAATGAAGGGACTGTATTAACCCGTAAACCTAAATTCCTTCCTGAGAGTATGTGTAAATTACTAATGTTTTACTAGAAACCCAAAATACTGTATTCTTACAAGAAGAAAATGAGAACTGACGTCAGCAACATTTCAAATCAAATTATGGATTGCTGCTGCTAATGTTTTAAAACTATAATGACTGCCACATCAGTTTTAATAGTATTTGAAAAACTTTTAACCAGAAGACATTCCCAGTTACCCACAATGCACTTGGAGACATCAAAACATCATAAGTTACAACCGATAAGTTTGAAAGTTTTGCGAACTGTCGCAAACTTGAGGTCAAGCTGAAAACAATGGCATCCTTCAAATGCGTTTCGTCCGTGTTCGTGCTTGATCGATTCAAAACATCTACGAAAACTAATAGGCCTGTACAATGTGATGATATCTGTTCGAAGACAAATTAGGAGTAGAATAGGAGGGCACCAATACAGGGAACAAATTGTAGTAGTATATATGTAGTAACAAAGTGCTTCACAAATTGAGTTGTCGGTCAGGGTAGAGGTGGTCGCATTCGGCATTCTGTTAGATCCATCGAAAAGGAATGGTGCACGGGACGAGAGGATATCGTAACATGTTCTATAATTCATTCCGCATTGTTGGTACGCGAAGTTTCGGGGCAAAAAATCTCATCCCAGGATCTAAAGTTCACGTCAGCTTGTGCATTCTAAATGCATTCAAGGAGAAATAAGAATTTCAGTTGAGTTGAGAGCAGCTCTCTATACATACTATAATAGCCATAGAGTATTACTTCAACATTGAGAACTTAGACGGTCGTCTATAATACGATGACTCTTGCATGACACATACATACTACAATCTACTCTATAATATAATATATACATCATTGAGCATATTATGATAAGTTAACATCTAAACCACTAGAAGTATATATCCTAAGCAAACTGTCTAACCAACCAATACTCCACTGTAATACTCTAAAATTGTACCACTTAGCTCTTATTATTTTATTATATAATCAAATACTGCTTCTTCAATATAAAATATAGATTGTTTCTTTAATATTCACCTTAACAATATATTCAAATATAATTTTTAATAAGAACTGATTTTAAAAATGTATTTCAATATATCTGCAATAACCATTACGTTGATACATGGTACTAGTAAATCTATTTGTGTTAACTGGTGCAAAATACGAAAAATATGACAAATTATTTCAATTTTGTTTCTCCGTCAAAATATTTTCAGGCATAGTTCAGATGATATGTTAAACATATAAACAAAAGTTCCGTACAGATATAGGAAACTATTCACCAAACTCCAGAATGTGCTTGTTGTATAATAATGTAGGATTAAATACTTATGTTGACCTATTTTGTTCAAAGAAGTATTTGGTACAATAAATATAAATTAATTAAAAACATAGTCTATTCGTGCAGATTAGTGTTTTACATAGAATATGATATATTTCCAATTCTTTCAAATTATATACCAAAATAAGTAAGAAAACTACTTCGTTTGTAATATTAGAAATCTCTTGTTTAAAAGTTAATTTAAATATCGCGTGATGAATTATAAAAGCCAGGAAGTTTTCCTAATTACTAGAAATTCGAAAAGCAATTTCATATTTGATTCTGTTTGATATTTATTATTATGGTTATTCAACATGGCAAAGTTCAACTGATAGCTAGTTTTCCATCATATATCGTTTTGTGATTCTGATAATCCCCAGAGCCTCGAGTGCGATGAAATAGCATTAGGAATCCCGTCAGACCACCGAAATCACATTAAAAATATGTGGGCTAAAATATCGATATGACTGACGGCTATCTAGCGCGCTTGGCATTAAGGAACACATTACATGTTAACTGAAAATCAAATTGATTCAAAACAAAATTCTGATAGCCTGTAAAATTCCTCGTAAATTTGATTGATACATTCGAAATTTTACTGTGACAACGACAAAAAATGTCGGACCCTGCACGTACCTGTGTACAAAATATTTGCGATAAAAACCAAAGCTCATTTGTCACAAATTACATTTAGTAATAGATAGTTTCCAAATAATTGAAAGTATTTGTAAATAGAAATGTATACATATATATATATATATATATATATATATATATATATATATATATATATATATATATATATATATATATATTGTCACGTGCTTCACGCTACTCAGTGGAGTTAGAACACATATATCTAACTATTTTATAACACTTATACTACAATTATGTTTATCCGCCTCTCTTTCTCGCACTATCTATTTATGATTAACGCTCAAACAATGTCTATTCACATACTTATTTATAACTACACACGACCGCAATTTATTTATAAATCTATGTCTCCGTATAGATGAGGCATATATATATATATATATATATATATATATATATATATATATATATATATATATATATATATATATATATATATATATATTTATAAAGGTTCCTTCAATCAATAATGACTATTTTCGAAAAGACGTCTACAGTTTGTAACTCGGAAGAATAATTATTGTGTTTATAAACAGATCTTAACAAGTTTTATAAATTTAACCATTCTACTTTTATACTAACTTGAATACGGTATGAGTCACTATTAGCAATATTGATTCGGAAATATTATATGAATAATTTATCGTCAAAGAGAGATCATATATGTTTCAATTAAATGCATCGAGCTTATTACAATCATTAATATATAACACGAATGACTCATTATCACTATATTCACGTCATGTACATATATGCCCCATTTTAGTTAATATTCCTTTTGACATTATCTCGATATTAATTAACGATTTAATTTGAACATCAAGCAAATATCACTCATTGCTATCAGAATTTCGTCAGGGAACACGACATTTTAAATTAATTTAAATAATGTATCAAGTAGAACTGTTTGTCAATTAGATAAAGTACATATTTCGTATACATGTTTTTCTTCTCACTCAATCCAATTTAAACTAACATGAAATTAGTCATTGCGACTAATTTACAAATTAGTTGAATCTAGTCATTTATCCAACCACTCAATTGGGGCAACTGCTAGCTAACATAAAATGTTTACAGTCAAAAAAATAAAAGGTATGTTAAAATTTATGACTCTTTTGTATATGGCTGACTTCTCTTCTTCACGTTATGAACTCCCATGTAAACGATATCACACATCACATACATACATGATGGAAAACTCAAAGTACATTAGTACGCATGCATGCGTCACTGAAAGAAGACGCGTTAGTGCGTGATGATCTGTGCGAAACGACGTCACATGAACCCAACAACAACAACGTCATCCTTGACGTTTTTCACGCATCACGCGAAGAAACTCCTGCTCGGTCTATGTCATCAGCCACAGATATATTTTTGACTGTTGTTGGGTTACCGGTGCTCAATCGTTGGCATTTATTATAATGCTGAAAAAATATTGTCGACGCAAATATATCAAATGTTCGCTCAGTTATAAATAGGAATTCTTTGATGTATAAAACTGAACATATCTCTGTGATATCAAATTCGTACATGTAAATTGAATCACTGAGTGGAAACAAGGAGTAACTCCAACACGTTTATTGCAGACAACCAAAAATATTATTTTCGTCCTTTATTAACTCGGCGTACGGTAGCAATAAATAGCTGCAGTGTTCGGTCATGCATCTGTAACACTTTCGGAATATAAACAATTCTTGCACAGAAAATAATAACACACCGGACTGGCCTCCGTTGAGACCGCCGGACATACCGGACTGGCCTCGTTGGGACCGCCGCGCCGGATCCACCGGACTGGCCACTGTCAATAGTCATCATCCTCACACATTAATCACAACTCATATTATATATTATTATCAACTCTTTAGTATCATCTCAACACTCATTTACGATAATAGGTCTAGCTCATATTCCTTACTTTACTCCTTAATTATACCTCAATAACAATCTAATAACAATAATAATTCAACAACAATTATACAAAACTATTAATTTCATTAAAATAACCATATACACATTAAATGACATGTTCTTTGCATTAATGGTTTACTTAGATTATGTATCTGTGATATACAGAAACAACTAAGGTTAATATAGCATGTAAATGAACTTTCAACTTGAATAATTAATATGAGATATTATGAATATTGACGAGATATTTTCAAAGTGTTTTCCGCCGTGGATAATTATAACAAAAATATTTTACGTAAGGCTTGAGATGACATTCGCAAATTCTTTAGCGCTAACTAGTTGAAGTGCAAAGTTTTGACAGTAATTAACTGTCTAGATATTCACAAATATGACAGACCTAAGTTTGGCGAAACTATTTGAAATTGTTTGACTTTTATGCAGTCTTATTACCACCTATTTTCTTCATCAAAATAAAAGTTTTTCTTCCCAAACATTGGGATTTGTACAAAAAGACATTCTTAATGGGAAAATGATGAAGAAGTTCAATAGAAATGATTCCAATTAAATTTCAAATTTCAAATAAATGGACGAATTCTTTTTGACGATAAAAGCCGGATGACTCTTAAAGTTTAGTTATTCTTTATTATAGAAATTTTCATTTGTTTTAGAACACAACAACAACTGTAAATATATATTGATTTCTGATAATAATTTGTAAAATAACACTCTGGAACCATACATTATTAACAATCTGGCATATTATTTTACAACGACATTTTATTATTGTATTTGGAAAATGGTAATTTCCAAAAAAATTTCTATATATCAATTTACATCTACAATCAAGTCTGAAATCAATAGAAATTTACAGTTGCTAGACAGAGAACAAGATATAAACAAGTCAAGCACCTTAATATAAATAGAGACAGCGGATATTCCGATTATACTCTCTTAATAAGAGTAAACCCTTACTAACTGTTTAGATCGTGTTAGCAAAAATAATAGGTTTTCTTACGGGCATATACAAATCATTATAAGAATTATAAATATAAGATTTCCTATTTTATCTTCAACGTATTTTGTTCTAGAGCGTTCACACACACATAAGACACACACACAGACGTCATGTCAAAAATAGTCAGATTTGATCTCTTGAAGATCATAGTGTAAATCCGCTAAAATCTCAAGTTGCAAATTTTCATGATTACAATATAATATACATTCGTATAATAAAGTATTAAAAGCAATTTATGATTGAAATCGCAAACCTTCGTTGGATGTGTGAGGTAGTGAGCGTAGAATTAAAAAAAAAAATGTTTTCTATCGCACAAAATATTTAACGAGTTCAGATAGATATTAAACCGGATTAAAGTCAGTAATCGAGAAATGGACACGGACAAAATGGGGGTATAAACGTGAGCGTGATAAGCTGATTTGTGTAGGAGAATGTTTTATAGGACGAGCATAGACATTCGCTCTGTGTTGATGTGGAACGCCTTGTTTGAAATTCCATGGGTATAGAGTAAAGGATAGGTGCATTGGCGTGGATAATGCAGTGAGTTTTATGTTGGTTAAGCCGCATTCTAAGCCCACTGGGGGTTTACTCGATGAATGATACTGCTACTTTACTATTCTTTACACTGGCTTACCGGTTTAAACTAAAACAGTCATGAAATTTAACTATATCATTTGATAGCGCTGTCCACTCGATAGTATGTTGCTTGTTATTGAAAGAACTTATACTTTTGTTTGCTGTGTAACAATATCAATAGGTAAAGAGATTTTACTTTCTTTCTTGAAGTAATAAGTAAGTATAAGGTACACCAAGAAAATCGAACTCGAGATTTTAATGGAAATATATTCATTTTGACCTCTGAATCGAATGTGACGGAGTGAGGTCTGTGTGTGTGTGTATGTCTGTGAACGCTCTAGAGCCGAAACTTTCAAACGTAAAATTGTGAAACTTCAAACTTAAGACTAGTATATGGTCTAGATGTGCACCTTTTATTTTTGAAAAGAAAATTCAAACCGGAAGTGCATATATACTCTATATATTTTTGGTTCTATCTCCAATAACACTAGAACAACTGCACTTCTGACAAAAATAGTTCTTAATGAATGATATTAATATTTCGCACAACATTTGTCTGCTAAATCTCTTCAAAAAATGTACCAGTTACGAGAAAACTGCTAAGACAAATCTTAAATATCTTATTTATATTGTCATGGAAATGCATTTTAATTTATAATTATATAACCTTTGAATGACAATTATTTAATATTGCAAGACTAAAACATGCGATTAAATGGATAATTATCTGATTTAAATATTTTCAAAATTGATTTAATATTGGAATATTTAGATATGGTAAATTATTACAGAATATATCAATAAGCTAATTCGTACAATTTCAGAGTTTTACTGTTCAGTTTGATGATGTATTGGTATTTTTTGACAGTGTGTTTGGAATATATATTTCTAACGGAAAATACTTAGAAGAAAGTTCTGTGTTGGCCACAACCGATTTTTTGAAATAGCTTGGCTGATTTCGTTTGACATCTGATACTTTGTATAACTACTAGATATTTATTCAGGGAAACGTATCTGCGAGTGTGTTGCGGCAATAGGATAATATTAGTTCTCGATATAGATCAGATACTATAGAAAATAAAAGTTTTACTTTGGGATATAGCTATCTACATTGCATCGAGTAGTTAATGAAAAAATCTCACGCGTTTCAGAATACTGGGGTACATATATCACGGCTTTTAACAATGGATGGCCCAAGTCGTTATAGTAATTTTGAAGCATAACAGGGTCACTCATTGTTATTTTGGCACATAATTGCATAGCGGCATTTTTACGTTATTTTTTTATTACTTTGTTTTCGTTTGGCAGCAAAATAAATAGCTTCGCTGCGTATTTAATTGTTTAAAATTACACTGAACTCGCTTGTTTTATATACTATATATTTAATGACAGTAACTACGTCATCAACATTATGGTAGTGGATAATACTATGGTGGCGATTTTATTAGCTATATATCCTTTTATTTATAACTGTGGATACTGATACCATTACTTTGCCAGTTTTCAACACAAAATAGCAATTACATTCCATAAAGAATTTGAAGTGTCTATATATATGGAATTTGCTTTATTACTTTCTTTGCCGAAGTCCAAAATGATGTATTGTTATCATGAAAGTTTAAAAATCCAAAACTTTAACGGAAATACACGTTTCAAGTTTTCCTGAATCGAATCTAATAATTTTGGGAATGAAGTCGGTGTGTGTAATGTGTGTGAACGCCGAAATTGTTGTAAGTAATATTTGTATGCATTAATATTATAAGTATACAAAATTTGGTTAAGATCGGCTAAAAATTAAGGCCATACGATCGGCTGACTTAATTATGCTACAGACACCTGCTCGAAAGCTATAGCTCTTTTCAATTACTATAAGACTAGCTGAAAAGCAGGAAACATTTAAAGAAAAATAAGTATGAATTAAAGAAAAGTTTAATATTTCCCAAAACTTTCCTGGATTCCTGCGTTGGCCTGTCTGTTACACTTGTTTCGAAAAATCTACGGAATAATTCCGACTGCAAAATTGGTATGATTAATGGTATCAAATAATATGAAATTAAAATAACGAATGCAATAAAGGTGGAGATAAACATATTTGCCAAATAGAATGGTACAGTCATTTTTCATCTATTTTAATCTTATGTTTCTTTGTTAACCGGACATAAAAACTTCATTGTTATAATTATAAGAATTATACATAGATCGATGGCTTTCTGTAATGGTAACCAGGGAATAATAATTTCAATTTAGATATTTTCAAAAGCGTATATGATACATATTTAGAAAAAATCTATCAAATAAAAACTTAAATAAGTATATTATTTCCTATAATTCAAAATATTTCAAAATACTAAACAAGTAGCAGTCTGTTACTTCCGGTTAAGATATTGTTTTTCAAAAATAAAATGTGCACACCCAGGCCAAATACAAGTTTTAAGGTTAAAGTATTATGATTTTACACGTTTAACACGTTTTGGTCCAATAACGTTCACACACACACCCAGACGTCAGATTCATTATAGGGATGGCCAAATCGTATACTTCGGTTAAAATATCAATTTCAATAGTCCTTTTTTATAAATTCTCATATGAAAGTAAGAATCGTTCAATAAACCTAACAAATTAAATGTATGAACTCTCGAATAAAATCGAGTAATATTGGTCAATCATTCTTAACCAAACACAACTTCTGTAACCCTAGAACCAAGTTACACAATCAGTGTAGCCCAGAGTTTCTTCGATTTATAAAACTACTCTATTCTGACAATACCATGGGGGGATCAAAACTCCCAAGGGATCAAGTTTACCAAGTTTCACCCTAAGCCAAAATATCTCATATAAAATATCCTTGCTTTATAGCAGAGATTGATTCCAGACATCACTAGCTGACAACAGCTTAAATTAAATCGACTACATGAAAAATGTAGGAAGGTAAATCATCCCCTCTTTTATAACAATTGAAATCGTGAAAACGAGTATGAATTTTTAATCTAGAGCACCTTTAGACAGATATAGTCTGCTACGAGGGCTACGTATAGTGGCAACGTGTGATATTATTTTCTATTTCCATTTAAAAATATCCGCAAACTGGTGCCGTGCAGAATGGGGAGACACATCGGGGGCGCTGCTTCGCTCGCTCTAGCGAGTCATTGAACGTTAAGTTGATAAAATTGGTCCAGCCGGTGCGGTATAAGTATGGACATGTTTATGCGATCGTAAAGCAGCCGACATACACGCGACCAAACAGCCAGGAAGCCAGCCAGCCAAGCCAGTGCTGCAGTGGCACGACATTTATTGGTCATGCGAAAGAAATGAACGTGGGGGAGATAGATACTGACTACTGCTAAGAGGGTCTGACTCCAAGATCTGATGTAGTAAAATGAATGATAAGCGACGGCCTATAATAGTCAGCGATGTAATTAAAACTAAGAGACATACATATTGATTCCATTTATATATATATATATATATATATATATATATATATATATATATATATATATATATATATATATATATATATATATATATATATATATATATATATATATATATATATATATATATATATATATATATATATGTCGGACAGGGTGAAGGATGAGAGTTTTGACCATTACGCCGCCATTACCTACTAGTTGTTTTAGAATCACCGAAATATTTACTTCTCTATATTGACGTGTGTAAGTTAATTTTTGTTCCCATATTTGAAGTTAATATTTTTTGGGGTTTGTAATATTGCGATTGTGAATAAAGATATTTGTCACTGGTTCTATATATTATGTTAAACAAATAGTAAGTAAGTATCATTAATATAATAACCCAGAAATGTTTGTATGTGAGTGTGTATGTGAGTGTGTATGTGTAGAACGCTTTTCTGTAAAAATACAGATTGGCATAGACGGGGATCGAACTCACGACCTCCAGGGTGAAAGGCATGACACTTAGCCACTGCACCATGGCGACTGTTAATAATGTTATAAAAAATAATCAAATAGTTTATACTGAAATAAAACAATCACTACGATTCTGAAGTTCAGTCTGCTATGAAATAGACAAAAACGAATCAAACGTCAGAATGAAATGTCAATATTGGTTTTTGTGTGATAAATCTTCAATTCAAAGTTTAATCTTAAGTTTAAGGGGAGTAGCATGTTATAATTTCAATTTTTAAGTATATAATATGAAATAAGTGCATATTATTGCCTAATTAGCATATATTTTTAGCAAATACGTGTTTCTGTACATTTATTTTAATTCATAGTTAATATTTTTCACTTCAAAATGGCCAAGAAGCAGTGATTTTTGAAAATATGAGTTGCGGTAAGATTTTATAGTTCGTCAAATTATAATAACTGCAAGTAAGTAAATTTATAATTCTGATTATTAGAGTAATAAAAACTTGAAGAGATAATTCAAAGATATTTAGAAACATGTTTGGTAGGCAATTTTATTCTTTTATTTTTGATGGCACAATCCATTGTATTTTAGCATATAACTAATTATCATCACTTTTAAAACTGCCGTTGTGACACTGCAGCAGTTTAATACTGCAAAATTCAGAATCAAGCCTGATTATTTAATTCAAAAACAATAATGAATCAAATGTCAAATCATTAAAAATGTTGTGTAAAAAGGATTTGTTATTATTTGAATAATCAATTCAAATAATAAACAGCAATCGTAAGTAAATTTATAATCCTGTTTTTTATATACAATCATAGAAACTGTCTAAATGATACAACAGATACCATATGGGCACATGGTGCCCACGGGTGACCCTAGTTATGTAATAAAAATTATGTATCGCAGTTTCGTACAAAACATAAACTAAAATTTATTCTGAAAAGACAGATAAAAGTTTGACATTTCCGTCCTTGAAGTGATCATCTATCATTTTCTTTTCGACTAGTGGAAAAGAGATGAACAAATAAGACAGATGCAAAATTAACCAACGATTGAACAAGCATGCATTTGACAAAGATAGAAATACATAATGACTGTTTATTACACAATACTTCTGTATATACATTCGTATAAGAAAATAAAAACAACTGATGTAAACATTGTAAATGTTGTTAACTGTTTGTTTTCAGTACACATATTATATCGATTTAATTTAGTATTTGTCATTTTGTAGCGTAACAGTAACAATTCCCAGGACGAGCAGACATTTGTGTCTCTCGTTCTTAATGGGTTAAATAGAGAATTGGATAGTGTAAACTGGAAATTTACGAAATATTCTAGGAGTATAATTTATTGTATTTGCATAAATTGACAAATATTTGTTCAATGCCGATCATTATAATAACAATTAAATTCCAATATTTAATTATCATCATTCATTACGATTAATTATAACTGTAATATAATTCAAATGTAACCGATAATTCTAGTTATAAAATATGGATTCATAAATAATATAACATTGTAATATTATGCAATGGGTTTGTCAAACAAAATTTATGATATTATGCATTTGTAAATGTAACCGATGTCACATAATTTAATTAACAATTTAGTCATCCTAAGAGGATATGCTGTTGGCGGAGAATGAGAGAGATAGATACAACTTGATTCTATCACGTTATGTCTTGAACGAAAGCTTCACGTGTGTTATTTACATGCTAATGCTATACAACTACATATGAGCGGCAGCTTGCATTAATCTCGATAACCATAATGCATAAGAATTTTGCATTAAAAGCTTTTCAAAGTATTTTAAAACTTTGATTTTTCGTGGAGAATTAATTTTAAAATCTCCAACCTAATTTATATTGTATGACTGTTAAATAATATAGAAAATAGTATTAAACTGAATATCAAATTAGGAGTACATGATTACTTAATTTGCTCTTAAAATACCGGTATTTCTCGATATGCGACGTGGCGAGTTTCTGCCACAGCTAATTAATGCGTATATAAATACATATTCAATTTCATGATAATTAATTGATCAATAGTTAATGGCCACATGTTAAACAGGAAATAGGCTTATTAGCTTGCCGCAGAATATGTACATAATTGCTATAGTATTTGAACATGTGTCTCTAACGTATTTAGAATAAATAAATATATAGCTGCACACACCAATGTCTTTAGCTCGTCGCATGACATTTTTAAATTGAAATAAAATGCGACCAACAAGAGCTTGGAAAATTGTTGTGTATACGAAATAGAATTATAGGATGTAAAACTGACAAAGATATTCTTTTTTATAGATATACATATATGAAAGTGGAGGTGGCCTACACTCGACATTCTCATATTTCCACTATGTATATAATATTGCTTTATATTTTGTATTACATTCCTCGTACGATTGCTATGAAACAATATCAATACGTATCGTAATAAGGGAAACGTACATGTAATATGGTTAATTTCAAAAGCAATTTTTGAAAACTTATATTATTTTCAAGTTATTGTAAAAATTGCTAGAATAAATCTGTACTTCCGATTAAAATATGGTTTTCTAAATTAGAAGGTGCACAACTGGACCAAAAACAGGTCTTAAGTTTAATATTTGATAATTTCACTTTCAACAGTTTTAGTTCACACACACATAGACACACAAGCTGAGACATCATTCCGAAAATAGTCAGATTCGTTTAAAAGATAGTCAAAACGTGTATATTCGTAAAAATTTCGACTTGGAAATATTACATGATAACAATGCTTCCTTATATACATTCGTATAAGAAAGTAGAAAATATTCATGTTTTAGAGCACAGTAAACAGACATTGTTGACAAGTCCTTTTATGTGAAATGTAAACCTTTAAATATTCATATGTATTGTTGGTCCCGATGGTCCATTTCGTGTCTCTGTTCATAGGTTTTTATGAGTATTGCGTGTATATGGCTACGGCTATGGCTGCATGTATGTCGGCATGCGCGGTTCTATGTTTTACTATACATAAACACGTACATAGGTTGTATAACGATTGTATGTGGTGGCAGAATGAACACATACACACATTCAGCGAGAGCGAAACAAAAGCTTATATGACGGTCCGCATGCAAAGCAGCTCTGTAGCCTGGCTTGAAGCTCTAAATTTTAAGAATTTAGTAGTCGAATTTGTCCCATGTATACGAGATGTTAAAACGAATTTAATATTTGAACAAATTGTTAAACTTTCCGTAAACGGACGTGTGTTGGAGTTAACGTTATGTTTTTTTAAAGCAATATTCCCCTTTGAGAAGCAAATCCGCTTATATTATATATCTATTATTAATTAAAGATATGCTTCATGAGAGCTACTGTTTTCAGTTGTCACTGTACAGTGCTAAAATCGCCCTTCCCCTTGTCTAACTACTATTTCGGTTATCTCAACGTCCGTTAGCTCGCTAAACGTTACGATAGCATTGCGCTGAAATTCATTTCGTGCTAATTCATTCAACCTTTTCAAGTAAAAATAAACTAAGATAACCTGCAACATTTTACAGTAGTTCTTGTTTATTTGTTTCGCTGTCACACAAATTAAGTGGTTCTAGAAACAACGTTATTTTTACTTTCTTGGACTAAATGGAAATATTGTAATCATATACATTTTTGAACTTGAAATTTTAATGAAAATCCTTGAAATTAATCTGACTATAATGACGTCTGTGTGTGTAAGTGTAAGTGTGCCAGAGTATTTTGAAGACTATATCTTAAACCAGAAGTAGCAGTTTACGCCTGTTACAGCAAAAATTATTCTCATCAAAGTTAGAAGTTCAAGCAACTTTGGTTGAAATGTATTCTTTTGAAAAATTTGTACTAATTATTGAAAAATCACTTTTGAAATTTGTTTTGTATATACGTTTCTCTAGTTACAATACATATCCATAGCAATCGTAGTGTGAGTAGTGAATATAATACAAAATAAAATATTCTTATAAATACAGATAGTTATAGGACAAGAAAGTCGAGTGAAGGCCACTCCAGGTCTTTATATTTGTTAGACAAATCTCTCCGACTATATGTTTATAAAAAATATCTATATTGCATTTTATGAATTTGTAATTATAATTTGCTATTTCTTTAAAATAAAAAGCGCGAGTGGCCTTCATTTGGGTTCATTGAAAATCTGTTGCTGAAAGACTACGAACGCAGCCTTCACGTTTAGCATCGCAATACACAATCAATAAAAACAAATCACGATTATAGTTGGAGCATTTGATTATAAATTAATTTGGAAATGAGACCAGATAATTATATTAAGACAATACAGCTATTTTTCCAGTGTAAATATTCATCAGAATACTTTAGTAATTCAATATGATTTTATGTCGTCGATGGATGTGTGCGTGCGTGTGGGTAAGTGCCCTGTAGCTTGACACGAAACAAATTGTTCTTATAATAGCGCAATATAGCTCGGCGCATATCGCTGCAGTAATGGATGACAAACAAAATGAATTTAAATTTCATTTAATCCTGATCTGTTAACGTTACGTTACATATAGAATGGGTATGGAGGGGCGCGAAGTAGGTAGCGAACGAAAAAGTCCCGCAGCAGAAAAATTTCATATTCCTATCGTAGAGGCAGGCGCGTTCGTTCGCGAATTCGGTTGCTGACGGCGTATTACGCGAACGATATGTGTCACTATAAATCAGTCGAAAGCTTCGCGCTTCAATTTATAACTACGTGAAAATATTGTACGATGTATACAAATATGTGTATTAACCCAACAAACCGTTATCTTTTATCTCTTTCGCACACACACATACACACAATGATAAGCGCGAAAACTCACATGGGCACAGATATGTTTTGCGCCAACATTCGCATATGCGTGTAAGCGAACCTTCCGAATATTGGAATATTTTCATAATTTAAATCAATATTCGTGTGTCGCAGTTTATATATTTTATTATATTTACTACGAGATTTAGATTACTTACTACTATACCATTGCAGTATAAATTGTGATGGTTGAAAAGAACACATATTTCGTCATAACCTCTATGAACTTATAAACAAGTATAAACTCGTGAATAACACACTTGGTAGATCGTCTTCCAGAGCAATATTTATTCATGATTTTCGCAAAATAGAATATTTTTCTACAGAAATTAATTTTAATTGCCCCTGATTTACTCTCAAATTTTGTGCACAAGGCCAATTTTACCTAAATTTGGTGCACATGGCAAATGAATACCCAATTAGTTTCCGTTGAAATTTAAATTCAATAGATATATGAACGACTTGGGTCAAAAAGTTGTCGCCCGGGCGAACGTACACCTGGGTATCCACTTAGCTAACGATAATAGTATGTATAGCACAAAGTTTCACGTAATTTAATGAAAATTTCTTTTTGTTAAGTCTCGCAGTATCGATCACTGCAGAGAGGTCGAATAGCCTTGCGTGACAACAATAAAAAGGTAATGTTAAAATGACCCAGTTTCAGGTTATAGGATTTATAACAAACGTGGAATAAAATATAAATACAAACCTATTTTAACTCTATCGTTGTGGCAGCAATGTTCAATGCTCTCTTGTCTCATGGCTTTAATGTCTTCTAGGAAGCTAAGCAGAATTATATTCTTTTCGAGGATCGCAATAAAGCGATTATACATGCAATGCATCACTTGGCACGCAGACTTATCTGTACAATCGGTGTGTTAGAATATCCAAGGCTCCAAATAAATTATTGCTACAGAGAAATATTTGTTTTGTTATAATACCTCATTTTGAAACGGATATTTCAATCGGAAGAAAGAAAAAGTGAATCTTATAAAAGTTAATGATATACAATTTATAAGCAATTATTCTTTTTAAATTAAAGCATTCAGTGAAAGCAATATTATATTAAATAGATAATGGAATTATAAGAAAGTCGCGTGAAGCTACTCTTGTTTATTAATCTATGCTTAGTCAATAGTACATTTTGGTTGTGGAATGTTGAATCAGTCAAATAAAGTTGTACTGTAGAATGCCTACGTTTGAAAATAATATCTAATATTTTGTATAACATAACGAGGAATGCAGTGGTATGACGGAAACAAATTTTATTTCACAAGTTGAACGCAGATCTTTTTATCATGGAATGTGAGCCGCTGCGATACGAAATAGTTATCATATAAGCGTCCAATATTATACATGATGCCAAATAATACATAGAGCCGGACAACAAACATACAGCGCAGCGGTACAATATAAATGTATTATATGTAACTAGTGATGTGAGTCGGGTAAATACCCAATGGGTAGGTAAATAAAATTTGGGTATTTACCCGGTATTTACCCGAGGTCTATTTGGGTATTTACCCGAGGTCTACCTACCTAAAAATTTTTTTGATTACAATGTAACTACAAATAAGTAAAACTTCTACGAAACATGTCTTAACAAGTTCATAGCCGTTAGTGAGCTCTTGAACATGCAATTGCTGGTCGTATTTGCCTGAACGATCGGCAGTTACTAACATAACATAAAATACATGTTTCGAATAATTAATTTTTTATTTTTGTGAAGTTCCTATTGTTTTTATTTTATTTAATAATGAAAATATGTAATACTTTTACGCGACTTTAAATATTTTTCAATGAATTTTAATACCCATATTTTTACTATTTTTAATCAATAAATACTTATGGGTAAATAAATGGGTATTTACCCTAGGTATTTACCCTGGGTATTTACCTTGAAAAATAAATACCCGGGTATTTTACATCACTATATGTAACCCACACATTAATGCTATTATTATAGTCATACGATAGAAAAGCTAATTATTTCGACTTATGTTACCCGAATTTGATACGAAATTATATCTCAACTTTATGATTACAAATTTGTAGCCCCCTGGATCAGATATTGTGGCTTCCCCAACTCTGAAGATACACAACTGATATTAATTAAATTTGATACATATATCACATGAGTACCCACAATTTACCAACCACAATTTAAATTGGGTATATCCTTTATAGTTTATACTATTGGAGTTTCTTAATAATAATAATAATTAATAAATATTCTTAGAATGATCGACTGAAATAATGAATTCCATCATATATTTTGCCTATGAACTTTCAAAAAGGTTATAATGAAGCAAATATAAATTTAATATAAATAACGATGCATTTTGAATGTTTCATTATATAATTGCTGTGGCATCAGTTAAATAAACGCACCAAACGGTGCTGCTTCGTGGAGAAAAGTAACCATATTTATTTGTTTCACACCAAATAATATTGTTGAGCCAGAGAGATGATATAGTCCCCATCTTCAACAATATTATAAATATTACAATAACACTCAACATTGGTAATTATTGTTAGTATACTGTCAATCTGTCATGTAAACTAAAACGTACTTTTATTTAAAATATAGGATTATTTAGAATTTCATAAGATGGCAACGTTGTGTCTTTTACAACTAATTTTGATTTGAAACCCTAGTTTTCACACGGCCCAAATGATTACTATTTGCAATTTCGAATCGTGATTACTAATTGGATCGCTGTAAGGCGATATCTCGCAATTAGGGATCAATGTTATAATTCAGACAAATTAGATTAAATATTGCCAAATAGATGAATACATTTATATAGTTTTAAATTTTCGACAAGCAACACTCTATAGAGTTAGAGATAAGGATATAAATGTTTCCACCCTCATCGTGAATGAACCATCCGGTTTTGGACGAAAAACTACAATTGCATTGTATACACTACTTCTGTCTGACTCATTCGTATTTACAATATCCAAAAATAAAATTTGTCCTAGTTAAGTGCTAAATATACCAAGAATAGTACTCTGTACTTAAGATGTGTCTCAAGATACATAAACATGCATGTCAAGAACCGCAAAAGTGTATATAAAAAGAAAGTATGCTACTTTAAACAATTTGCAGAAATATATGTTTACGAGTTTACATATTTATTTACAGTAACCTACTTCAGTTTGAAAATGATATGTGAACACATGAATTGGTTTCCATTCAAAATAAACATAAAATTATTTATTTCTTTATTTAAAACGCATAAAATATTCGTTGAATTCTTGAATGAATTGTTTACAAAGAAATGTGAACAGAAAACCGAGAATATATTTGCCAGCGTCTCCATGGAAACTAAAACTAAATTCTTACCAATATACTCGTACTTGTTCGAATCCAACCTTGGTTTCAAATTCTTGATGCACAAAGAGATATAGTGTTCGGTTAGTTTCAAACATTGTTCATGTGCATAAAACCCATGAATATATTCAGACAATACAAGTTTAAGAAACGGAATATTTGTATAATGTATACTACGCGCGATTATCCTAATAATATTTAAATAGATCACAATATATTTATTTCTTATTTCTTTCATATCTCATCGGGGATATCTTATAAATTATCATTCTTTTAATGCAGGGATGCCTAAACTCTTGGCGCATATTTGGTTTTTCTGTTTATATAAGAAGAAAAACCGAAAGAATTTGGCCCGCTTTCCAGGATTTGGGGATCCCTTCTTTAAAAGGTTCTAGTGTGGGGCTCATTATAGTGTAAATAATGGATTCCCAAATTTAAATTAATATTTCCATCAGAGTTTTATTTCTGTATATAATTAATGCTATTCAGTAAGTATTATCTTAATAATGCAATTTCATCTTTTGGATTGATTCTTTTTGTGAAACAGTGAATTATTTATGTGTATTTAATGTTATTACGATTACCATGAAACATATCAATAAATATTGTAATTAGTGAAACGTAAATTAGTTATTTTAAAAGCAATATTTTAGTAAATGGTAAATTGCCAAATTTTCATCAGTTTTTGGAAGAAATACTTTTGTAAGAAGTTGAAAGAGTAGCATGAATAAACCGTTGTTTCCGGTTAAGATATTGTTTTCAATAATAAGAGGTGTACGTTCGAATATTATACAAGTCAAGTTGAAAAATTCATAATTTTACCATCACCAGTTTTGGTTCTAGGCGTCGACAGACATGCATACGAACGTTATTCCGAAAATAGTCGCGGTTCAGATACGTAAAAATGTGTATTTCCGTTAAAATCTGGAGTCCGATTACGTTTTCAGTATTTAGAAATAAAGAGACTATAGATAAAAGTGTTATATATATATATATAGAGAGAGAGAGAGAGAAAATAGCAAGGTTGAACGTTTTTCTGTTTTGAAATTATAATGTCATTACCATGTAGCAATCTGGTGTTCTTTGAGATACAATAACTGGAGCCCCCTTGGTGAAGGATGTAATCTCGCAGCGCGTGAACTTATTTTAATTTCGTGTCTGAGCGCACGGAAAAGCTTCCATGCCAGTCAACGCGTCGCCGCCACGCCAAATTGTCGCACCACCACTGCCAAAATATCGCATATGCACGGTGTCGCTTTGATACATGTTCATCGCCCTGGAAATACTGTAAATTTCGTGCAGATTGTTTTTTGATTACTATGCGCATATAGTGAATACAAGCACAGATTTTCATAATAACTGCATTCACTTTTTCAAATTCAGAGGAACTGCTTTGTTGCCGACAAATATATACGGATAATGCGGAGAAAGAAGAACTATAAAAATGTCGTATTAAATTTAATATTTTTCATGCTTTGAACGTTAGTTCAAAGTTCAAACCATAAATCCTACTTTTGGTTATCTCCAGTCCCCACTAATTAAATAACTCATAAATAATCTAACGCAAATTTTAAATATTATAGAGAAGAGTAATTTGGATTTATTAGCAAACAATAATAACATATTTTTAATTTAATTCATTCAAATAAAGGTAGAAAAATTATTTGTCAAAACGTTTCAAAATTATTTAATGATTTACCAAAAGCAGAAAAAGTACACTAACTTTAAAAATAAATTAAAATTATATGTTATGGATAATGTGATTTAGTTATATGTATTGTTGATCAATTATATTGTTGAATATGTATTGTTGATCAATTTATATGTTTATTATGTTTTGAAATATTTATAATATTATTATTTATTATTTTAGATATTAATTTTGATGTTTGGAACTTTAATAAACCTAATAAAAAATAAATATAAAATATGGTAGATCATATTTTACTTCAATTTAAATGAATTTGTTATGCCAAAATTTATTTAATATATAATTCTAAATTTCTCTAATATATACAGTAACAAATATATTATCCATACTATTACCCCAGTTTGCAAAATATATACTAAGTATGTTTTAAAAAATAAAACCATGGTAAAATTATGATCTACTTTATAACTATAAATTTTAATTATAAAATATTACTTTATTCATAAATACCAATGCATAAATTATCAAAAATGGACCATAATAATGAGTAAATTAATTCAAGATATTAGTTTTTTGATTTACTGTACGCAAGTGGTACATACGTGAGAATAGAGGTATATGTTCAAAAATGAATAGTCAAAATATGTCGTATCAAATAAAAACCATAAATTCAAAAAAAAAAAAAAAAAAAAATTTAACTATTCTTTTATATAACTAAAGAAAGATAAGATTTCCAACCTCAACTCACCGCGGTATATAAATGACACTATTAAAATATTAGCCAATGTTATTCTTACGGGATACATAAAATGGAAGAAGACATTAACCTTAGAAGCAGCGGGGCAGAGAGAATGGTTTTGCTTAAGTCACCACTATGTCAGTCTATTGATAGAGTATGTTGTTTTTACACCAGAAAGAACAACTCATGTGTCTACCGAGCAAGCGCTAAGCGTAATATCCGCAAATCGGGGAATTTCCTACGAGAAACTACATAATACATTACTGTGGGAGTGTGAACCCTATGATGCGCTTGATTAAGTAATCAGGCATTACGAACAAAACTGTGCCGATGTTTGTCGGACGTAAACATTTTATTGCAATAGTAATTATCTTACATTTTGTACCTGAAAGTCTGTTACAAACAATTTGTAAGAGAACATGGTTTTAATGACTTGATTAAAATATATTTAAAACAAAAGCGTTTTAAACATAGTCGATGTTTAAAACCATATGTTTTAAATATGCCAACCCTGGCTATAACAGGCGGAGCTAAAAATAGAATTTGACAGGTAATGGTGAATAATAAATGCTTATTGTTCATCATCAACTTGTACTATTGCCTTTCGATAATCCTTTGCATTTGAAATGTGATGTTACTTATAGAATATGCACTAATTTACTTTAAAATTAAGTTTTGCCGAAACTATGCAAGACTTTTAATTGCAGAAATTTACAGTGAAATACAACACAATACACCATGAAAATGACGAAGACACTTGAGGAACATCTAGTCGTTTTTGTTTTAAACTTATCGCATAGTAGAGCGTAAAAAAAGTATTTCAATTTGCAAGAATTATGGAAACGTCCGTACACTTATTGTTGGGTAACGAGTCGGAAAAAAGGAATTCCTTCACAAAAAAGAAAACCTAGGAAGACAAGTGCGACACGACGCGTAGCGGCAGCTTTAGAAACGTGCTTTTTAATGAAAGTAATTGAGATTTTTTACGTTCAGTTCACTCACAGTGATACTTCTTTTATTTCTAAATACGTAGGGTACTTAAGATATCTCGAAAACTCTGAATTTCGAGAAAATTGCTACTCTGCACAGCGTTGTAATTAAAAATATGTTCAATTAAATTTTTCTCATTCTCTTTTGTTTCCCAACTCGTGGAATATTCTAACTTACAGTGAAATAAGATCATTAAATTATTATCATGGTGCAATTCTATAAATCAGGCACAAATTCATAAATTTAGAGGCAATGAACGGTTTGAATTTTTAAAGATATTTCTTCATTAAATTAACTTGAATGATTATATTGTCTTAGTTCTCAAATAAATATATTTATTTGAGAACTATTCAAATCGAATTTTGAAACTATAATCAAACTTCCTGTAATTCTAATAACGTCAAATTGATAGATGCTTCTCAGCTAATAGTTGTCACATTTCTTATTAATTAAAGCGCTGAGTGGAACAAAGGCATAAAGCGAATTAGAGCGTTTATTTAAATAAGCTTCAAAATTAATACACTCAAGTACATAAAATCGAAAAATGCGAATTATTTTGAAAATATACATAATAATGAAGATATTGCAAGTATTTTAAGATTTATATACACTATTGGCAGTAACAGATGTAAAAGTTTACATTTTTCGACACTTTCAAAAAAAAAAAATGTATTACTCTAACTTGATTTTCTGAGTTTGAAACAACATTTACTTTTCTTTTTTCTCATTCGTTCTCACACATGTGAATTGTACTCTGCTTGTACTGTATACGAACAAAAGTTTATCTTTAAAACTTTAAAGGCGACAAATGCTTACCGCAAAGATACTAAAAACGAAAGTAGAGCTACAATCTTGAATGTTTTCTTTGTTTAAATAAAATACTAATTTAACAACTACTTTAAGTTGGTAGATGAATAATATTGGCATTTCTTACAGAAGACAACAGGAGCTATACTGGAACGCGTAGATGGTTAACGAGAAATCGTTAAAACTTCAAGTTACTGACTAGAATATCAGATACCACTACAGATCGAATACATCTTCAACATATTTGCTGTTACAGCAAAATGCAGAGTTGCTTGGTATTTTTTCAAAAGATGGTTCTGTTAACACGTGAGAATATTATTATCTGACATGTCCTTAGCGTCCTTACTGATTCATATTGACGATTTTGACTTGTACAATATGTACAAAAAAAGTGAAGTGGCCTTCACTAGACTTATCTTTATACTTTTAGTATCTAAAATGTATGTTAAGTATGGAATTATTGGTAAAAATACCGAGCACCGACCAAACTAACAAATAATAATAATTGTCGTTAGAAGAAATGTAATTTTAAAGAACTATTTTACGAATTAACATTTACTTTTATTAAGATTTAAACATGTTCTCACTGATACATTTTTATTTTGCATGATACTTTAAAATTTATTTAGTAATGAATGTATAACCAATTTTTTATATGTACTAGTTTAACCCGTGGACCTAATGTGCCCACATCATATACAGAATACTGTCTACTCCTTACCGATCTATCTGTCTAATTGAATAATATATTTTTTAATATGATGCAAATTTGTTGTAAATTTAGATCTAATCAAGGATACATCATATTAATATATATATATATATATATATATATATATATATATATATATATATATATATATATATATATATATATATATAATTCTGTGTATATGTGTAAATAAATACATATATATTTAATTATATATAGTTACAGAACCCGAAACTATTAGCAATGGTGTGTAGCTGCAATGGAACTTGTTTGTAGTTTTTTCAGAAAATAAATGTTGTTGCAATTGCTACACCGCACAAGTAATTTTAATAATTATGTTACATAATATTAATTTAGAACTTTCTAAAACTACATATGAAATGTATAACGAACTATTGAACATAATTAAATGTTTCCTGTACTGAAATATTAACGTTGCAAAACTTTATAAAACGGTAACAAAAAACAAAATTTAAAAAACTAAAACATCCTTCCGGAAAATGTAGAAAAGTTAACCTTGTTTTTTTAGCTATAGCGAACACCATTTGAGGATGCGAGTAAACCTCAGTTGGTATAAAAAGTAGCCGCTTTTTACCGGAATGGAGTCGTCCAATGTGCGTCGTTACCGCTCCGCGTTTAGTACCATCTTATGAGCAAACCGAGTAACATTATAATTGCAACATCGTTAGGTGCAGGTCCTAACAAAACTATATACTTGTAATTGCAGATGATAGATGAAAACAGGATTAAATAACTACTATATAGTTATGTTTATGTAGGTCATTATAAGTATTATAAATTTGTTGTGGTGGATATAATAATTTCAGATTACATGTGTCGGGCGATAAGTGATCTGCAATTTCGGTGATATACGGTTAATAATAGCAACCGTCTTGTCGTTTGTGGCCGGCTGGTATTTAACTTGATAAATGTTGAAATTGCAACTTACAGTCGGAGTCGGTATTATAACACTTAATGTTTGAGCTTTGCGGTGAAAATAAATGTCGAATGTAATACCTACTAGTCAAAGCAACGTTCAAGCGCACATATAATATAATTATAACGAATAAGTATATAGAGGTACTACAAGGAACTTAAACGTTTTAATATAACAACGATTTATTGATAGTTACTTATTAGCGGACAGTATATCTTACACTTTTAGAGTAATTTTGAGCCCATTTCAATAATTTCGTAAATTATGTTGAAAATGGAACCCGTTATAATACAGTCACATTTTTTTGCACAAATTTTAATTTTGTTCAAAATTATCTTCTTAGACGAAGTCCAAAAAGACATTTTAATGGTAATAAACATTTTGAACATCTCTGAATCGAATCTGACTATTTTGGGAAAGTGTGTGTCTGTGAACGCTAAACTGATGAGGGCAAAATTATGAAACTTTCAAATGAAGAAGTTATAGGCCCTGGTGTGCATCTCCTACTTTTGAAAACAATAATTGAATCATAAGTAACAGTTTACAGATATTTAAATTTCTAGCAACTCTTGTTTTGAAAGTGTTTTCGAAAAATGTACCATTTGCTGAAAAATCGCATTTGAAAATATTTATATAACATTAAATATTTACGTTACAGTACATATTGATATTGATTTTGTTTCATAGTTATCGTAGGGAGTATTTATAACAAAACAAAACATTATTATAAATATAAGTTATAAATGCACAAGGAAATCAATTGAAGGCCACTACAGTTTTTAATATTCTTATATGTAATTCATAAAAGAAAATATTGTGGTCACAATAAAGATTTACTTCGAAATTTTAGTTAAAATATCCGTTGTGAGGGTTCCTGAATCTATTTTGGAAATTTTCTCAATCACGTTTTTGTATGTTACTTAAGATTTATTTATCCCGTGTATGAAAACCTCCAATTTTTGAAAAGAGTATTTCAACAGGAATTACTTCTTTGCTCGTGTCATTTTTGAACATCACGAAAAGGACGTGAGTTAGAAAATAAGTGTATCTTATAAAAGTTTGGGAATAATTATACAATGGAATAATACTCAATTGTATAGATACAAATATTTGCCTACAATTTAGAGTAAAAATAAAAGTAATAGAAAATGGTCCATATATTTTTTGTCGTGTCGTTTCAAATATTAATATGAAATTACAACTGAAAGCTGGGTTAGGTGGATCACGTTTGTGAAGGATAAAATGCGCTTGGGTTGTTAAACGTGACATTGCGAACGGTAACAGCATGGATAAAGCACACGTTTTACCCGACAACCGACTAATCTACCGCCATGATCTCGGGATACTATTCACTACCCTATGCCAGGCCATTTACGACTTGCGCTACTGCGGAGGCGCCTGGTGGCGAACTTGGGGAAACGCGATACGTAAAACGTACTATTTACACACCTATAAATTACGATACACAATTATTTGTGTTACGCATATATTAGATGTTGCGAATCCGTTCCAGCTAACACATTCTAATTACCCCAGTTTCATGTGCTGTTTAGAACTCGTTTACAAGAACAACAAAGGCTACGATCACTTTGTTACAAGATAATTATACGGGGGGAAAATAGACTTTTTCTTATCTCATTGAAGCAAGGATGCTATTATTTTAGAAAAATGCGGGAGATGGAACTGGAAAAACATTGGAACGACGAAAGAATAACATAAATGAAGGTAATAAAAACTCATCGTTAATATTCTTATCATTATAAATTTGTATACCTTCTTTTTCAATCTCTTTGAAATTGTGAGCTCTAAATAAATAAAAAATAAAAAAGCACCAATGGCTGTACCAGATATATTCTTAACCGCTGATTTTATTTATAAGAAAGATTTAGTGACCTGCACTCGACTTTCATTTACGTATATATATCCCAAACAAACTGCCAAACCAACTAATTCTCCACAGGAATAATCTAAAATGTCATTTATTTAATTGATTCAATTTGGTTTCCCTGTCAAAATATAGACAGGCACAGATCATATGATTGATGGAACTATATGCAAATCCACATACAATACAACACTGACATTTTCGACAGTAAAACATTTTTTGTAACAATGTTTTGTATTTTCAAAATGTTTCTAAGGACCGAATTAAGGAGGGTTCCATTTATAAGGACCCTATAACTCCAGATATATTGGGGTATTGGATATAAATCACAACGGGAGTTTCTTAGGCAATAAAATTATACGCTTTTTGTATGTATTTTGTTAAAATCGGCCTAGCACGAGGCGATGCGGTCACATATTCACGACCGGCTGAGCCAACGAAATGCATCTATCCAAGTATATGTATATATATTATTAAGTTTAGGGCGACCGACCACCGACGAGACACGAACTTTTCTTCATGACATTTTTTGATTCGAGAATGTTACAGACACATGACCAAACACTACGGCTGTCTATACAATTGTACGACGATGTTACGCGTAAGAACACCCGCATGAATGTTTTCCTAGTGAACAATGAGTATATAAGTATATAAAAATGCGAAAGTCGCAATGCGGGATATTTGCGTATGAATTACGTTATAGAATATAAAATTCCGTAATTTCAGCGCGTAAATCACCGGGCCACATAATCCGAAGGTCATTAGCATCAACGACCTATACTTTATCCTGCGCTGAAACAACTGGTGCAGGTGGACGTGAGAGGTCAATATAATTATTATTAGGTAAAAACATAATGCTTGCTTTGTCCTGTGTTGCCTATTTACCTAAAATTATCTCTATTATAATCCTGTAAAATTAAATAGTGAATATTTACACAAATTTCATTTTTATTTTCTACGGTCATTGTTAATAGTAGGCTTTTTAACAGTTATAAAATAATTAATTTATAACACTAGCAGAAACAGAAATTAAAACAAATATTGCACTGAAATTTGTTTCACATCATCCTGATTCCGAACATGTATATAACCCATAGACGTCGTAAGACCTGATAATGTAACCTGTAGCTAAATAATTCGTTTCTTTTCAGAAAGAAATTACGCGTCAAATTTATTATATGAAAATTCATATTTTGTAAAAGTAGTTTATTCTTTGTCTCGTAAATCTCAGTACGAGTTCTGAAAGTATAAGTTTGTAATAAATAAAAATAAACGATGCTTAAGTAATTATAAAATAATGCCAGGTACAGCGATAATATCTTGTTAGAACAGTTTGTAGAATGAGGTGTTAAGGCAGTTCCACAAGAAACTTGAACGTGAAAACATTCTAATAATACGTAAAACAACAATATAGAAGCAGCATTGAAGTTAAGTCTGAATTGTGTTGGTAGAAGTGCGGTTTCATATATGGTCGTGTTCTCAAGTTTTGTCTAATGCTGAACTTTTGTGTGTGTGCTCAAAATTCGTCTGCCAGAAACAAATAAAACGACACATAACTTCCGTTTATAACTATACCGAATAACGTCTGCACGGAACGATCATACTTTTTCGTTATTTTATTTATTTCAGATCAATAAATATAAACACAGGTTGCAATATACGCCAAACCATACAGCAGAAGATACACACTGACTATTCAATTTATTTATAATACAAATTAGAATATTCTTTCTTTAACATATTACACTGCAATTAATTAAATTCTTAAAATACTGAAATATTACCAATGTGAACGTTTAAGAATTAAAAATTTAAAAACCGAAATTGGAATTGGAAAAATATAATTTAAAAATAAAACAGGATTAGTAAATTGCTATTTATAATTACATCAAATATGTAATTTATATTCATATTTCACAGATATTATGTGTGTTTGACTTCATGGTATACAAAAAATATTTTTAAAATCTGGTGTGCCCTTCACTTGATTTCTTTATACTTACATATATGCATTATAGCTTAGTTTTCAAATTCATTCTACCATTGGCATGAAACAATATGTGTGGTAACTAAGAAAACTTAAATGTAATTTCACTATTTTCAATGGCAATTTTTCATAAGAATTGATATTTTTTTAGTATATGCAACATTTTACCAAAAAATAAACGTAAAAGTATCTGTACGAATAGATTGGTGGGCATACAACAATTCAAGACTCAACAATGAAGCAATTATTTTATTGGATATTTTAAATATTATTTAAATTTCTATTTATTGTTCTTTCAATTTGAAGACACTAAATATTTCAAAAATATTGATTTTCTTCGTGTATTTTTTGATATATACCAAAGTATTCTAAAATCAATAAAATTCTAGAACTCTGTAACTCCGGCAATATAAGGGCGATTTATTTTAGAATGTGTTAGGATCGATATTCATATTACATGTATATATATATAAATATATATATATATATATATATATCAAATTGGCCCGGTACCTTTAGAGAAGTTGCGCTCACAAAGTTGTTAAGTGTATATGTTATATATATTCCCGAAATCAGGAAGAGAGGGACCACGATATAATGTTACAGACACACGACCAAATACTACAGCTCTTTCTTTGCACACAAGCCAAAACTATGGCAAAATCTCATAGAATATGGTGATTTTTGTATACAACTTTATGTTCAGGACTTATTTAAAATAATAGTGTGACTATTTTGATGATATATGTATAGTACACGAAACTATATAGGCATTCAGTAATCTATTTCGATTCCCACGAAACAGAAAACAAAGCAGTTTTATTGAATACGTACTTTACATATCAAATTCCTAAAGTACATTCAATCGTATTACTAGCAAACAAAAGACTTATTCGTTGTAAAATGTACAGTGATAAAACGAGTAAATGTATGCAATTTTCTTGTCATAGTTTAAACGACGAGTTGGAAGACAGCCATTTTACATTTTAACTGTCAATATAAAACATGACTCGTACATAAATTCAACAATTCTTTGTTTATATACTGAAAATACGACATATTTCTTCAAGAGAACAATAAAAATCTTATCTGTGTAATAAATACCCCATTTTTACGGTTACAATTTATAATGCGACCTGGCAAACTTTTATCTTATCGCAAACCAACTTGAATTGTTCGCAGCCATTAGAGAAAACCAGAAATACGCGTCCCTACCTCTGTTATTTCATAACTTCATAATGACAAAAACTGGAATAGCCTTCACTTATGTTCAAACGCCGTTGAGAAAATAGTCAATACGGATTCAAAAGCATATTTTCATTAAAATATCAAGATCGATTTTTGTGAAAACAATAATATCTGTACATATACATAGCGCAAACAAGTATAAACATGTTATTTGTAAAACTGGGCATCCGTAGCGTACAATTATTATTTTATTATTTAGATACGTGGATTTATAATATTATATTAATAATATATACAATAATATATTACATATTTCTAATATTCCTGTTTGGTTATCCTTAAAATACGATTGGTTAGATACTTACCTTCGTCTAGACTTCCAAGGCTTTTATTTTGTATATGATACTATTTATTATATTAATTTTATTTTTGTTTTATTCACAAGTTCATAATTTACTCTCCCTGCTGTGCGACAAACAAGTGCGTGATCTTGATCTTTATTTTGATTCAATAGGTCATAACATATTCATCCACATTGGCTGAATGCAATTGTATCATTATCTATTCTTCGAATTGGATACAATTAAAATTACGTGCATGCGAACGATCTAGCGAATAGTCCCCTTGGGAGCGTATTCTTGCAATGAGGGCTATACGTAGATATTTGCTATAATTACATTTAACTTGCCACACAGCCTAGAGAAGGAAACAAAATTCATCACATCATCAGAGCCAGAATTCGAAATTGGACACTAATATATTACGAGTATTCAAAAGTCTGTGACAGCAAAACTGTTTTCTAAGAAAAAAGAAAAACGTTTTCTAAATTGTATTGTATAATTATATGCTCTCTGTATGGGGAGCTGAAGACATTGGGGCAGGTACTATTGCTTATATCACGTAAAATTTCTATCTTGAAGAATGCTCGTTTAATTTAATTCGTAACCAATTAAATTATCATTAAAAATTAAACATCACAGTTTTCATATTATTATCACTTGATATTATCACGATTATTCATATTTCGAATTTCATTGGTATTGTATAGTTTATATCGACTCGTTTGACAATATAAAAGCACTTATTTTAAACTAAAAATAATTAATTTATATCACTAATACTATAATAATAAGTATCTTGACTATCGATATTTATTTAACACCAATATTAGTATCAATTAATGATTTCTCTCAAATTATTTACTTCTGACCAACTCACTGACCACCTATTTTATCTCTGTCCGAGTGTCAGCGTAGCACGCGTATTTATTGAACATCAACTCTTCTGGCAAACATCTGGGCCATTTATAAACCTCTAGATCTCTAGAGCAATCTATGACTCATTCCAGAAGTGTTATATATTAATATGACTTTACCAAATTCGACCAACGAAAATTCCACCATTGCAAAATATGTGTAGTTTTATATCACTTTCGTTACAACTCCTTCGATACATATTAGCTCAAAACAAACTGAATGTACAAATTGCTAACTTCACTCGTCGTGTTATA
Source organism: Leistus spinibarbis (assembly GCA_933228885.1). NCBI lineage: Eukaryota > Metazoa > Arthropoda > Insecta > Coleoptera > Carabidae > Leistus > Leistus spinibarbis. The sequence continues at coordinate 6,994,909 of OW121796.1, read as the reverse complement.
ATTGTAAAAGTTTGTGCGAAAACTGTCGCGAAGAAATAGACATCAAATATTGAAAATGTGGAGATATCTACTTAAAACTTTATGGTGTACCTAATCCTCATCTATAGGACTCTTCCTTATTTTCGTTTCTTTCTCTTCATTCTTTTTATCAATCGCTATTCGGGTGACTACTTTGGAATTCAATCGACGACTCGAGAGTTCCGTCGCTCTCTAAATCCTGTTTGCTTGTCATCAAAAAAAGTGATGAATTGACATCTTTTTAAATCGATCAATTGATATGAACTCTGGGATTATATATACATCATTGCCAAGGAACGACGAAGAACGGAAAGAAAGAAGAAACCCACACCGAAACTAATGAAAACTTAATGGAAACTTCGACGTTCCAACTTCAATTTTTCTTTATTTTTACAATATATAATAATGTTTTACTACACGGTTATAGCCAATCTAGATTTTCACCAAACCATTAGGTTTTTACGAGCTGAACTATACTATTTACTCGCGGTTCTTTCTGGTTAAATAACTTGTTATCTTAAAAGAATATAAGTGATTTCAAAATTGAAAATGAATTAACTTTTTGAAAAGTGAACATTATAGAATCGAAACAAGGCTAGTGAAATAAACCCATACACTAACAAACAACAACTAAAATTAAGCGTCTAAATAACGCAACCTGGAGTGGTCGTACTCAAGATATTCCAATTTTAAATATTTATTTCAAAAGTTTTCTCCTAAACTGTAGTACCACCATTCTCTAAAAAATTGCTATGTAAATAATTAATTTTTTACTAATCGAAATTAGCTATTACTGATAATAAATTGTTTTGACGTTTAATAATAGTGGAATTCTGAGTATATCTATAACGTTATAGAGAATTCTTTAAAATGTTGGCAACGCTATAAGTATTTCATTAATTTAATAAATCACTTTATTATTGAATTTACTTAACAAATTGAGCAACATTATCCGATTTATCAACAAATTTTGCTGCGAAACATAATCATTTTGAAAATATTAGGCATTAGGATGACTTGATTTTTTATTTATTTTATTAGTTAATGTTACAGTCATGTGACTCTTTTGTGCTTTCGTACGACGAGCTAAAACATATAAACAAATAATTACGTCGTGGTAAACAATATCTTTTTTGAACAATCTGCCTTTCGACATCATTTGAAATACGTATTTAATTGCAGCATCTCACATTTGACACAGTAATAACAAGTGAAAGCGCTGTAGTCCAACATTCTTAGGACGTTTGATGTTTGTAGAGTATGACGAATGATCACGTGACGAGTCTTATATAGCTCTATTGCACTTGACACATCACGTTATACACCTCCTGTGCCCTTCTGTCCCGCCGTTGTCGCAGGTAAGGGTATACACGACACTCGCTTGTGCCTGGAGGAGTTAACGTTACATATACATAGGTACCTGACGTAATCCGAAAGGCAATCTAGTTGGGGATTAGATGGCGTCCGCAACTGGGTAGATATGCCTACATGCTTACGGTAACAAGCTAGATTTATCATCTACTCCATGGGCCAAACGTAAACATAGTCGCTACCTCACTAGTGGTAATTCTATAGTGATGGACGGATTTCATATATAGATGTTCCATCGTCCATTTCGGCGAATTACGTTCTTGGTCAAATATTCCTAGTGGTCTCGCAGTTACAACAATTTCACTCTGATGTGAAAAAATATAAAAATTTTGAGAACACATCGCATTTTCAGATATATTTAACTATAACCTAATTACTAAATATAAGGGTTCTCATATATTCGATACATACTATCCAGAAATCACTAATAATGAAATAGAATTATTAATCTACTTTTTAAAGTAAAGTTTACTAACAATATATATATATATATATATATATATATATATATATATATATATATATATATATATATATATATATATATATATATATATAATAATAATAATAATAATCCACAATAGAATTGATTCTATATACTTCAAATACGAAAAAAAAGCTTATTACGATGTCAACATTTACAATGCTATTGTGTACACTTCGTATATAATTCGCGCAATTTTTCAATGCCATCTATTGATATATCACAATGCCAATACTAAATTACAAAAACAATATTAAATAATATAAATTTAATATTTTATTTTAATACAGATTAAAATGGAACTTATTTGTTTACAACATATTGTTTGTAATATAATTAAAGTGCGCGCAGGGTGGTAACAAAAGATAATATTATTCTGTTATGTGACTGTTCGAATTATATATTTCAAGAAATTGCAATTGAAACATAATTTTAATATTCCAAAGCACCTCCACCAAAAAATCTATCATTATTGAAAACGACATCAGCTCGCCGTATAATCAATTTTGTGGAAAATAATAATTAAATATATATATATATATATATATATATATATATATATATATATATATATATATATTAATATATATAATAAATTAATAAATATATATATATATATATATATATATATATATATATATATATATATATTAATATATATAATAAATTAATAAATATATATATATATATATATATATATATATATATATATATATATATGCCCTTATTATATAGAATTGTTAAGGGGAGGTTTACGTAAATCTGCCCAAAAAAAGCATGTTTTTCGTGATGTTTATTGCGTATTGGGTAATTGATATCAACACCGGGTTTTCTTCATGTTGTTTATTCATATTTCGACTATATTTTTTTATTTTATTGAATTTTTATATTATTATATGAACTAAAAACTTTAAAAGCGTTTTTCACGAAACCACCTTTTTAGCTCGCCGTACGTAGTACCGAAGAAGCTAAAGCATTCGGTCGTGTGTCTGTAGCATTCTCTGATCAAAAAATTTCATTAAGAAAAAGTGTTCGTCTCGTCGCCCTGATTCCGAAAATGTATATAACATATATACTTGGATGTTAGTCGTCGCTCGCTCGCTCGCTCGCTCGGTATCTCGTAAGACCAAATTTGTGCCCTGTACTCCTCTGAAGGTACCGGAGCCATTCACTCCAAATTTGGTACACATATTATTTGGCATCCCATTTGAATCCGCTCGCAGTTTAAATCCAATCCCCCGTATACTTCCCGAGTTATAGGGCCCCAATATTTGGAGCCCCGCTTAATACTGCCCATATAAAAATAATTGAAACACTTATTCTACTAACAAGAACTGGCGCTAGCGCCAGTGCTATCAGCTCGCCGTTCCGGCGAGCGCAGTCACATCAATAAATACAAAACTAAAAGCGATAGCAATTATTATAGTACAAAATTTATTGTTGTTATGATATTTCATCGGCATTTAATATGAAATTAATAAATTTCTAAGTTTACGTTTATAATTCTAAATCATCGACATTATACTCACTCACATTGCCCATTGAACCAATCTAACCAATTCTGATCCCGACATTTAGTTATTCCTGTACCATAACAGTTTTAATTTCCAAAAACCCCACATTTAAAATTGCACACATTCACATGGGTTACGTTAATATCGTTCGTTTCGTGATTTACCAAGGATATTGATAATTATTTGATGAACATTTCCTAATTTTATTAATTAATACACAGAAGCAAATGGTTTATACATTGGAAATTATAACCAAACAAATTACTGTCACAATAGACATAACTTCTTTATTTCACTAACAGATGGCGATCAATGTCTGATATACTTCAAAATAAATTTATATTATTTTTTTTAAGCCTATGGGCTCATAATTTGAAAAAACTTTAATCACATAAAATATCTTAGAATGTTAAGTAGAAAATTCTAAAAATTTTAAATGTTGGCTAAGGGCAGTATTTAGGAGGGTTCCAAATTTTGGGGGCCTATAACGCCGGCCCTGTACTGACGATTGGATTTAAAATGCGACGGGAACATCACGGGCATGGAAATTATATGCATACCAAATTTCATCAAAATCGGCCCGGTACCTTCAGACGAGTTGCGGTCACAAACTCAGGTCTTACGACGGACCGACCGAGCGAGCGAGCGAGATACATACATCCAAGTATATGAGTTATATATATTTTTGGATTCAGGGCGAAAATACAAGAACTTTTTGTTAATATTTTTTTTCGATCCGAGCATGTTACAGACACACGACCAATCACTATAGCTCTTTTGTACTTACTGTACGACGAGCTAAAAATTCTAAGATATTTTTTGTCCACAAGATTTTTTCATTTTGTTTAAATATTATAATTTTGAATTTTAAAATATGCACTAAATTATTTTTTTATCAATATAATCTAAATTTGGTACACATATTATTTGGCATCCCATTTGAATCCACTCGCAGTATAAATCCAATCGCCCGTATATTTCCCGAGTTATAGGGCCCCAAAATTAAAAGCCCCCCTTAATACTGCCCTTATAAAAATAATTAATACACTTAAAAATTCTACTAAAAATTCTAAGATATTTTATATCTACAAGATTTTTTAATTTTGTTAATCCAAAGCCCGAAAAAAATTATTAAATATTATAATTTTGAATTTTAAAGTATGAACTAAAAATTTTTTTTATCAATATAAGCTGAAATTAAATGTAAGACTTTTTACACCTATAACATATTTTCCAATTGTTAACCAAAAGGCCATACTAATTAAAAAGCACTGCTCGCAACGCATATTTTACCTAAGGGCGAGCTCTGCGCGTTGGTGCGTTTTACGCGTACCAAATCTTGTTTATCGGGCGGAATGATAACTCAAAAATGTATCGTTCGATTTTCGTTTTCTTTGTTTTAAATTAAACTACACTACACTAATTTTATTGGATTACTTGATTACTTTCATGAAATTCCATCATTAATAAATATTTTTTGCAGCCCGACAAAGCCAAGAAAATCTAAGTAAAACATGACTTCATTTCGAACAGCCGCTATAGGGAAAGAACAGTTCAATAAAATCAAAAAAAATTGTCGAAATACGAATAAACAATATGCAAAAAAAACCAGAGTTGATTACATTTACCCAATCCGAGAAAAAAAAAACGAAAAACATGCTTTTTTTGGGCAGAGTTACATAAACCTCCCCTTAATCCAGCTTATTGTACAAACTTGATTTGCGAGCATAAAATAATACAATACACAATATTGAAAAAATTTCATTATTGAATATTTTAATTTTTCAAATATTAATAGTAAGTATATTTATGGTTACCCTTGCGCACTTCTCCATATTAAGGCCAATAATTCTATTCATAACGCGTGTCGCAGAGTTGCACAGAATTTACGGGTTGTTCTTGCTACTCCTTCAATGTCTTTAAAATAACTTTCATATAGTAGAAATTATGATTATAAAAATAAAAAAATATTTATCTAAGAAATAGACCAGTAAAATTGGGAAACTTTACCTCCATTAGGCGTTATGAATTTGTGAATCAGAGGTTAATAAATTAACAAATGGGATGCTTTGATTTTAGTTCTGTGGCGTAGATAAACCGTATTTGACTACACGTTTGTACTGGATGCATTTGTTTTTCCAATTATGTGTGTTGACACAGACAGAGTGAGTCGCTGTGTTGTAAATGAAACAGTCAAAATGCAAACAATATTAGGGAATAAACTTGGGGCTGTGCTGTGTTTGAAAGCTTTTGATAAATTTTGTATATGCAAGCTTAAAATGACTAGAGTAGGTACACTATACAAAACTAGAAAATCCCTCATGCTAGTTTCAACAAATCCATGAAAGTAGATCAATGTATTTAGCGAATTAATGGTACCTCACATTTTCATATAGCGTAGTATTCGGGAAGTTACCCACGTAAAGTATATTACAAAATATGCACGTACGTTGCATATTAACATAAAAAATCGAAGTCGAGATTGAAAATTTATAATATTTATGTCTGCGACGTGACCATTTTGAATTTCAACGTATACTACAGAATTTTTATGTAATTTCCGTGCAAGTTTCTTATAGAAAAGTTCATTATTTATTGCTGCATATTTGCATGCCGTATTTAAATAGTAAGTACGTTTAACATAAGGGGTAGTGCCTCACAAATTTTCAGTTTATTGAAACGACTTATTAAACTTAAAATGTATATAACATTGTTTTAAATTGTTTTAAATTTATGATAGGTTTACCATGAAACAATATCAATATGTATTGTAACCAGAGCAACGTAAAATAGTTATTTTCAAAGGTGATTTTTCAGTAACTTGTTTATTTCTTGAAAAAATAATTAAATATTTTTAATTTTTATAAGAATCAATTTTTGCCGTTTTCGAAATATTAAAAGCGTGACAACGTTGTTTCCGGATAAGATATTATTTTCAAATATAGAAGGTGCATGACAAATACAAGTTATAATAAATGCTTGCATTTTTTCAGTAAATGGCTCGGTTTTGTGAAATATTTTCAAACGAAACGTAAGAAATTTAGATGAGAAATGTCGCTTTTGAAATAGCAAATAAGGTGCTAGTAGATAGCTTTTATTATCAGTTTAGATGTTTGTTTTAAATAGATTTTCTTTCGGGTGACATACAAAGTTTAAATTTAATATTTCGTATTATTAATGTATTTGCGGTAGAGCGTTCACACACACATAAACGTTATTTTGAAAATAATCAATAACAACACGAATAATGCTGTTAAAATCTTGAATTCGTAATTTTTTTAGATTACACTACAATAGTTAATGATCACAAAGACCATTTATGTTTATAAAACAGGTTAAGGTATCACTATGTCACTTTGCCCATAAGTATATTACTCAACATGTTTAAATGAGTGAAAATATGTTACCATGTATTCTTCTTTACATATTGCAGTGTATACGTATTTGATAATCAACACATTCCGTTGTGGCTAGCGAGTATTCTGATCCTGCAACGCGATGCGAAATTCTAAATCAGGACAAAGGCAGTATAATAGTGTAGTTATATGTACAAGAAGACATGTTGCCATAAGGTTTTGCCCGGTTCTGAATTAGATTCCCTTTGGCAGATAGATAATGAAAGAGGAACTATTGCTTGCTGTGTTATTTTTAAACACTGCGCGACGAACGAGTTCCGCATCTAGAGTCAAACGCAACTAAAGGACTCACACAGGCAGACTGAGAGACAGACAGACATATAACCTCAAACCGCAAATATAGGGGCATTGAAAATGAAAGAAATTACTAAAAAAAACAGGCAAGAGCACGACAAAATGTTAACACTCTCGCTATTGGTGTATATAGTGTAGGTTTGAATTGTGCTCGTTAGTTTCCCTATTACATGCAAATACATTCCGAGGGCCCACATATACTATATAATAGAAATTAGAGAGATGATTGGTTTAAATTCTTCTCTTTCATTTTACCAAATGAAGCACAATTTGTAATGAACATAATGGGAATGTTGAAAACACATATAAACATTTGCTAAGGCAGCTGAAGCTATCTAACCAAGTAATTCCGCAAATCTGGATTAAAATGTGGATTTAAACTTAAAAGATCAAATTTCCAGCAAACAATCGACAAGCCCTACTATTATTATTATTAATAAATCCTCTTACTGCAAGCTAATTGTGGACAACGTTATTAAATTCTTAGTACAACTACAAAAGCAAGTAAATAAAATCACTACTTATAAAAATATTTTAAATTAATCGAAAAGGTAGTAGATTAACCCCTAAACGACAAAGACGACAAAAGAAAACAACATTGTCCTCCAAATCGTTTTGAAACAGGACGACACGACACTTTTCGGACAAAAAGTGGAGCAAAAAAATTGATAATTTTTTTCAAATGTCCGCTATTTCGCGGAACAAATTTTTTTTTGCAAAATCCTACGTACAGCTGAAATAACATCTATATAGATTAAGAAAAAAAAATTGTATCATATGATTACAACATGCGCTATATCCATAACCGTGGTGCTACCTCTTCCTTGTGCTGCCTCTGGAGAACGCAAAGAAAGGCATCAAGCTATTATTATTTTTCAATAAAAAAAAAACCTAAAAGAACTTTGATATATACCTTATTTAATGCAGCAAATCCCATCAATCTGCTAATTCTAAGTTCAGCGAAAAAAATTCGAGAAAATGAATGAATGAATGAAAATGAGCAATTTCTTCGGTGTTGTTCCCCCTTAAGTAATTTTATGGAATTAGAAAGTATAAATATAATCAAAAGCGTAACTATGTGTCCGTTTTTTTTTTTTTTTTTTATATTATTAAACAGTCATTATTCGACTGCTTGTAGCGTAGGCATAGCTGATTTCTAATAATGATTTATATGAATAATCGAAGTTGAAAGGTGATGTCGCCTACATATATTACCCAGAGCCGGCATTTCTTCCAACTAATGGACCTGCTTAAACAGTTTGTATAGGAATGTATATTAAGCATTCAGTTTGTTTGGCATGCTTTTGGCACATTTCTTGTTAACGGTTCACTATGAAATTTACAAAATTAAACATAAATACGAGCTTATTTATCAGTTGTTAAAATTTCAGAGTATATTATTTATGTTGCAGATTCACATATAAATTCAAAATATGGAGTAGCCTTCACTCGACATTCTTAAACATACATTTAACAGACACTGTCATTGCGAAATTTCGAGAGTGATTTCTTTCTACGACTACAATAAATTAGTTTACACATTACGTATATGAAATTGAATACAAATATATACATTTATACGAGTTGATCCAAATAAAACTACGTTGCATTCAAATATCTAGTACTAAACTTATGATTCCCCTATTTTCGCTTAAAACTGTACCAAAATGTAAGCACTAACTGATCTGATTTCAGTATTATATATCCAAAATTGCATCGGAATCAGTATTCATTTACGTGAATTTAGTTTAGCTCAGATTATATACTGTTGAAAAGAAAACGTCTCAAGTCACGATACTTTGAAAGATTGTATTTGCAAAATTATTAAATTCATTGATTTTGTGATTATTTTCAGTCGCAGACGCGTGTCATTCCCTATATTCCGGAGTTGTTGATTAAGTTACTATTCTGTGAAATACTGATTAGGTGATTGCATGATAGAAAAGCTAATAAGACAAGTCTATGCATAAAATCAACAGAAATATAATTTCTCAAAAAAAAAAAAAAAAAAAAACAACTTTAGTATTGATCACGTGATTTGCTTTATATACCTCTGAATTTTTATCGCAATATAGCCGCAAAGGTCAATAAACAGTGTATAAGGAAAGCGTTAAAAAAATAGGCCATACATAATGTAGTTCGCGCATGACTAATGGGACGTATCGCTTATAGCCGTACAAATTGTATATAACATTAATTTCCGAGGGGCTTGATCTTCACAGAGTGACAGATCACCACAGCTCGCAGCCAGCCTACTGTCTGTTCGTTCCAGGTCGTGAATCAACCGAAAACATTTTGGATGTCACAGTGACGCGACAGAACGAGTAACGTGGTGGCTGCGTTAACTGTCTGCGCAGACGACCTGCGCAGTGAGTGCGCATTCGTTCTTCACAACAAACCCAACCACGTTAATTTATTCATCAATTATGTCCCATTGACAACCGGACGCTAACAATTTTTATAATACGATACTGGCTGATTATAATAGGTTTCTTTTGTTATTGCTGTGTCGCTGGCAAGACAATACTTTGAATATTTTAAATATGATTTATAAACTTGTTTGTTTTAACACCCAATAAAATTAGAGAATATTCCCAACGAAATATTCATATCATATTTAAAATATGTGTAGTGCCAATTAGTTCACGACGCAATTTTATGCATTTTTGGAATAAGGGATGTAAGAAAAAGATGTACATCGACAAGAACAACGTGAACATGTCTAAGGCACAGTTCATCAAGAAATACCATAATTAAAATAACTGATGCATGTAATTGTACAGCTGACGATACAGTAAGGGAACAGGCAGGTTAGCCGATTAACCGGGTTACTACATATATAGCATGTTGGAAGCAATATTTGATGGAACAAAAAAAGGGATTCACCCTTTCTCATTTTAACTCTTGCGAGTACCTGTTCTTCTTGCGCCCTCTTTCCGCTCGTCCTTTTTGAACAATGTTTGTTAGTCGTTGTCCTAATTTCGTGCGGAAAACAGAAAATACGAATACCTCAACAAGTAAATTAATTTAGATCATTTTCACCCTAGTACTTGGTACAAATTGGTGTGCTTTTTTTACAAAGTGTAATTAGGTTAACCTCTGTCAACATATAACTTAAAAATGAGCATTTAAATTTAATTTTGTGCACCATTGAACGCTTAGTTCAAATACATAGAATTAAAGAATATGTATACATATATTTAGTAATACACTTATATATTAATTTATTACAAAAAGACAGTTTTATAAGACATATAAGCTTTGTTTGTTTGTCCTGCACTGACTGTTCAGTTCATTATTTGTCTCTCTTCCACTTATAATGAAGAAAAAGGAAAGATTATGATTGGTGCAAAAAATGCAAGACAAACGAATAAACCTATCATGATAGTACTTTTGTTTAAAATTTTGACTGGAATGCAAATATTACAAATGAGGAATCTCAATTTATAAAGAAATTAATAGTGGATGAATATTACAAATGAATTCTTCATGTAAAATAATGGAATAACTATGCTCTTTTAGTATATTGCTCAACGATATGCGAGCATTTTTGACACGTAGGAGAAAATAAATGAATTTTAACGGTAAATATATTACTGGATCTATGTTTCGTGCTCACTGTCCGCCTGATAAATGACTGTGCAGTACAATGTGCCGCACTCACATATACGTATGTACGTAATAGATAGAGTTCAGTGTCATTGCATCGAAGTAAAATTAATTAATTCTAGTTTCGTTACACTAGGTTTACTCTTGCGACTTTATGTTTGTACCTATTGTTTCTATAAAGCAATTTGCTACATGCAAATTGAAAAAAGATTAGTAAGCTATAAAAATAAAAATGTAGTATAAAATTTTATACTTCGAAAATTGAATTCATTTTAAATATTATTTACGTACAAACTGCTGTTTAATAACAAAGGTATTATTTTCGTGCATTCTCGGTAGGACTGTCGAATTTTCTCCGTTAAAAAGAATAAATTTTCGATTAAACGACAGTGAAGCCTCTTGAAATATGTCGAATGATTTTTGATACGAATTATTTAACACCATTCAAATAGCAACAGCTTGTATAATTGCAGCAGACGACTTGATTTCTATTAAAATACATAGTTATACGTTTCGGTGTCAATGTCGAATAATATTGTATTCGGAAATTTTAAATCGATTACTTTCAGTAATAAACGTTATAATATACATTAGGAATAGTAGGTTTAATATTACCGATTTCAAATGAGAAATTATTTGAGTTTAATTTGTTTCCCTGTCAAAATGTTGACATACATAGTTCACACGATTCATTAAATATAACCCTCATACAAGCGTATTTATGGTAATATAAATAAGAAATTTAAGGTTTTCCGTAGTAGTTTTCTCGTAACTGGTACATTTTTTGAATTATCACAAAATATTGATATCATTCATTATATAAATGACTATTTTTGCCTTAAGTACAACAGTTTTAGTGATATTGGAGAAAGTTAAAAAAATGCATAAAGTTAACAAGCACTACCGGTTTGAATATTATTTTCAAAAATAAAAGGTGTACATCTAGACCATAAATAAGTGGCTTAAGAGCGTTCACAGATAAACAGATACACAGAGAGACACGCAGACGTAAATCCGAAAATAGTCACATTCGATTCAGGGAGGGTCAAAACATTTATTTACGTTGAAATCTCAAGTCCGATTCACTCTTATTCAAACGACTACCATTCTAACAAATTATGTTACTTTATTCGTTAAAAAAAAAAAAAAAAAACTCGAAGTTGACCTCTATTTCGGGTCGATGAATGGTAACCTCCTCTTAAAGTATAATCTAAATTTTATAAAGAGAACAGTTCAATGAAACAGATGTTTGTAATAAGTAGATATCCGCATGAAGTTGCAGGAATCTTTAATAATATACGTGTTTGAATGGGGCTGGCACTGAAATTGCACTCGGAGTAATTCACAAATTGTTTTATTACAATTTACTCACAGTTCATGAAACATACTATATCATCTCTTACATAGAAGTAGTACAACAACTAGACTACAATACTGCCCCATCCCTGATTACAGTTATTAATTGGTAAGCCAACGGAATGTAAAAAAAGTGGAGTGACCTGCACTCGACTTATGTATACGTAGTTATTACTAGAAATATATATATATATATTCCAAACAAACTGTCAAGCCAGCCAATACTCCACAGTAATGCTCTAAAATTATACCATTTAGCACAGAATAGTCTTATTCGATTCAGAGACGTGTATTTTAGTTGATATCTCGAGTTAGATTTTTTTTTTACTTATTGCTACTTATAATAATGTAATTACAAGAAATAAAAATATATTGATATTAACAACATAATTTAGTAGAAATATGTTCAATTCTATATTTCAAGCACTATAATCTATTTTTAAAGAATTGTGATCACAAAAGAATCGACCTCGCAATTTCTGTGTTTTCTTTTTGTTAAAACTGATAATAAAAAATAAAACATAAGTAACATAATATTGTAAAATGAACAGTGATACAAAAGACAATAGCTGTACACCATTACGTTGAATTGCAAGTCTTGACATCGTGCTACAGAGTTTAGCAGAAGTTCCAAATATTCGAGTAGTTGCATAATGGATTCACAGATCTAGCTAAATGTAATCATACTGTTAGTTCAGGAGAACAATATATGTGTGTAGTAAAGACAACAATATATGTGTAGTAAAGACAACCATATATGTGTGTAGTAACGACAACTATATATGGATGTTAGTAAGACACTGAAGTAATACAATATCGAAACCTATAACACAATGCACCTCATCAAAATCATATGTTGCATCTAATTTATAAACATTTGTTACTGGCACATAAATTTACATTTTATTCATGCCGTAATTTGCAATATATATATATATACATAATAAATGAATATTAAATTTGGTATATCAATATCCAATTCAGTATCCAATTAGTTGATAAAATGCTCGAAATAATGTTAAAATTCATAGTCATTGCAAAGGAGAACTTAGCATAGCATGGCTATTAAAAAAAAACTTGTGCCAGAATATGCTATACTTGTGCTACAATGTACCGAAACCCATTTTTCAATATTACTGTTAGTTTTTCGAATAATGTATTTAAATTTTTAGATATTAATAATAGTTGTGTTGGAATGCGCAAGCTATGTGCTACAATATGCCATAGTTTGATTGTTTATATAAATGCTTGCTTTTCAAACAATATTTTTTTGTTTGAAAAGTATGTCGTATAATGTCATGTCAGTATTAGTAGCCACTAGTAGACATTATTGTCGCATCTAAGTTTAAAATTTCATACACTACACTCTCCGTTTTGTTTTCTATAAATGATGTCAAAGAAATAATAGAAGGAGAATCGAAATTTATTGATTTTACGGAAATATAAATCAAGACACAAATAAGTACAAATTTAATAAAAAGTCTAATAATTTTAATAAATTTTGTTAAAAATTGTAAAACTATGAATCATTGTTATACTATCATTTAGGTAGACATATATATTTTAAACCCAAATATCTTCGCCGTTCATTGTCAATTTGTGAATTACTGGGATACTTGTTCCATTATATTTGTCGAAGTAGATAAGCCATAACTAGTAATTTTATCAACAATTTTTCGTTTATGATTGCAACCCTTGGGATACGTTTTAAGTGAAACAATTTCCAATAAGTGAAAGTATTAATTCGGTAATATGAAAGTCTTTTAATAGAAACACGTAGGAGTGCAGAAGTTTGTACGGGGGAAGACTCCAGCACATTTGGAAGACCGGAGAAACCGACAGTAGTAGGAAAATATTTGTTCCCATTGAACAAAAGAAAAGTTCTTGTTCGTTCGACAGGACGAAAAATTGTGTGTTATAACCTTAAGCGATTGTCGCCGCGTATTGGAATCGAATGGGACATAATAGATGCCATTATGACCCGCGTAATACAGCCCCCGTAGCATTTCGAGCAAAACTAACGATGTAACAAAAACAGGCGATCGACGTAGGAATTTCAAATGGCGTCTGAATAAGAATACCACTTTTGTGTTCGGCACTCTTATAGAGCCACTACTACCTATCGATTTTTCTTACAATTCTTTAAAAACGACACTTTATTTCTCAAGGATTGTTGCTATTTTTTATTTTTTTCAGTGGCGTTTCTTAGGCGAAGCGCACAAAAGAAAAATCTACAGGCATTAAAATGAAAATTCTGGATTATGATATCATCTAACAAAAGGACTTCTAGATACAAGAATTGCCCCAAGCACCAATACTTCAAAGTTAAGACTTGTATGTGACTAAATGTGAAGCATCTATTCTTGAATAGAATATTCAAACGGGAAGTGCATGTTTACTCTATGAATTTTTTGTCAATCCACCAATATCACTAGATCGGCTGCACTTTTAGCAAAAATAGTTATGTTCACAATGAAAGATATTAATATTAATTTTTGAAAAGTTTCTTCAATTATGTACCAGTTGCAAGAAAACTGCTACGGAAAATTTTAAATTTCTTATTTGCCATAGTTAAGCATGTATGAGGATTATACAAAATAAATCAAATAATTTGATAGATAAAATCACGGTCCAGTCGTCGTGGTTTAGTGGGTAGCACGAAAGCGTTTGCAAACAGCAGTTCAACCTGACAGCCCGGGTTCGAATACCGGTATCACTAGAGGATGTTTGTAATTGTTTCACATTTCGGGTACAGAAGGACGCACGACCCTGGGTGAATTCATCAATTTTCCATTAAAACAAAATTGGTGGCAACACTGCCAACATTAATAAATTATAATAATTGTAGTTGTTATATCGACCGGTGATTTTGTACATATAAAGTATTTCGGCTATTATTTTTTTTTGAAACAAGCTAAATATATTTATTTTGTTAAATCAATAATGAATACTTTAATATATGTTTGCACATAATATAATTACTAAATAATAATTAATCCCTCTGCGTATACGCATATGAACACACCTACAGACATTACTAAAAAACATTGTGAAATTGCAGAGTAAAAGTTTATAACTTTTAATTGCATTTGACAAAATAAGTATAGTTTCTTTTCCATGCGCAAATTAGAACATTGCGTAAAATTGGATCAATTATCTTATTAAGATCAGTTTACGTATTACAAATTGAGCATCAAGAAATGAACTTCTATTACAATTACAATTATTAAATTAACAACATTTTGATTGTTGGTTGGTACTGTCGCCTGGACGTTTTTGCTTGCACGAGGTAAAGTGCTTGTATGGTGTTGAAAACCAAAGATATTGAAATTAATGAATTATTTGGATGACTTGATTATTCATGTTGGGTGAATACAAGGTTATTTGAGAGAAGTTTGTACTTATTTGACATAATTTAAGTCACTATATTAGCAATCAAATAATTTCTATCACTAATAAATGAGATTATTATAAATAATCTATGAAAAAATAGAATTGAATATATTGCGGTACGTATATAATAAATAGGCGCAATGAAAAAATTCGCTCTAGTGTTATTGTTTTTAATACGGACCATATAACTTCCTTAAATCGAAATTTACCTTGAGGCGAACTTTGGCGGGCGAGATTTGTGTAATCAGTATATCATTACATATAAAAATTATTTATTTTTCTCGAGGTATTTTTGTCGCATTTTCCAAGTTTATCTTAAGAAGGATTCATTCAAATTGAGCCTAAAGGCCATAAAATTTATTAAGAATAATTATTTTGAAATTTAAAATATTCAATAAAACAATTGTTCTCATTTTAGAAATATATATTATTCTCTTGATAAAATCAGCGGCTATACAAATGTAATCTTTATAATTTTTTTGCAAAATATTGATTATACGACAATACAAGGGCATTGATGCCTGTACCTGTGTTTCTTTAAAATACATTTTCAAATAATACAGTATTAAATTTTTAGGTCATCAACGATTATAAAATACACTTACGTAAGTATACATTATTCTTGAGTTGAACTCAATTAAAGTAACATTTAATAAGTTTGTTTATACTATTCGATTATTACTGTAACTGTTTGTATTTTCATGAATATTATAATTTCATTTGTTTCAGCAAACAATTCGTAACCAGAACTGAAACTATGGTTCATTGTAGAGGAACGAATATTCCCGTGTAATTTCGGTATTTTGGTTCGCATTTCAATATGTACTCGGCAAATATTTATGCATAATTAAATGAATATTAAATACTGTGATTCAAATTTATTTTGGAAGTCATCATACATAATCACGTACAATATTGTACTGCGCATGTACAGAACTACATTAATTGCTATTGAGCAAGCACTGCTTAAACGGCCTCAGAAAGTTCTGTTCAAAAAAAAAATAAAAGGAACGTATAACTGCAACCTAAAAATTCAAGGTTGTTGCACTAGAACGCTTTTTGGTACCGAAAACTGTTCAATTGCAAGTGTGTGCCGATCGAAGAAATAAACCTAATTTGTGTACAAAAGCAGGTCAGTATAGTAGTCGCAGATTTCGTTCGACAATTCTACTAATCACCGCATAACGAGGATTATAAAAGTAACAATGGCTATATTGGGATATGTGAAATCAGATCAAAATTGTATAAACATTTAAAAAGTAATTGCTACCTATACATTTCAAAATTGTATTTAATAAATAATAAGAATTGTTATGCAATAAAATATAAGTTAATATTATATTTAAAACAAATAAATTGTATGAATTACCTCCTTTGTTAATGCAATGCTACTAGTTCATGACTCGCAAACACATATCCATGTCCGGTCGAATAAACAATAAAAGTTCATCACATTCAAAATTCACTAGTATTTATTGTTATTAAAACACAAATTATGAAGCAGACCGAACTTTAATAATATATGAATACAAGTCGGAGCGTGTATCCATCCGTAAATGGAAATATCGAACGCGTTGCGTACTGCACAACGAGCAAGCGATGACTGCAGTAGTCAACGTCGCGTCGCCGTCGTTGGCTCCACTCGCCGCAATACTGTCAGCGCGATTTTCGTTTGGACTTGGTTCGATTCCCGCTGTACCCCGGTAAACTTAGCACGACCCAACGCCGCACCTTTCCGTTTGTTGTTACGTGCGTCAGGGCGCCAAACGTCGCGCTCTCCTTGGATGCACACGAGGGACAGTCACTTTATGTTTATCATTTCGTGCAGCTAGAAATACTGAAGAGAGTAGAAAGTTCCCGGGGTCACACTTTGCTCACAGATTTTTGGTGGACGTTTTTATTTGTATTTCATTGTGAAGGCGAATACAAAAAGGTACGTACCAGCATTAATAATAATGCGTATGAGAAATGCGGCATTGAGCGAAATATTGTACGATAGGCAATAGGCAAATGCGATGGTTTGATCATATTGAGAGAGTGTTGAATGAAAGATTAACAAAAAGATTTCTATGGAATAAGAATGTGGGGTCACTCCCGGAATAAATGGAGGAATATGATTTATTTAAATTTACATGTTTTAGAACTATTTATTTTGATTTTTAAATTTTTATAAATTAGAAATGGCTAATCTAGAGTTGTAAAACTAAAATAGAGGGAATTATGAGATTAAAAATAATTCTTTTCCGCTATGAATGACAAAAGCGCGTTGAATGGAAGGAAAAGACATTTATGATTATTTTTCTGTTATTTGAAATGCTTTGAGGGCACTGTTTCAAAGGTTTGGTTGTAATTGAGTTCACATTTTCATTTTGCAAATACTAGCATCACTGAAAATATTAAACATTTAGCAATAACAAATAAGTTTGTTATTCTTGTTCTCAATGTAAGTAGTACTCTACTATGAACAAGGTTTCAAATATGCATAAGTAGCGAGTGGTTATTCTTAAAACAATTTGATGAATATTATGTAAAGCAGACAATTTCCAAGTGCAACAAGTGCATTATAATTAAGTAAAAATGACGTGGTAATGGTTTTGCTTTATTTTTTCTTTGTTTTTGTTAAAATTGTTCGTTTAAGCTATGGAGGCAACCAAGTAGGTAATAGCATAAGTTCCCTGGAGCCAAATATAAATTAGCAGTACTACTGCATGTCCCTCTGGTATTGAAGCTTTGCTTTAGTCTTGGTATCAACGACCTCATTCAAAGGTCTTTGTTGCAATTCAAACTGCATCTAGAATGTAGTTTATAATTACGTACACTTTAGCCAATAATCACTTCAATTGTAGGTAACAAGGGGTTTGAGAACTTAATTATAGTAGCATAGCATCTCATTTTCAATTTATGCATAACCACAGTTTCATTGTTCTTTAGTATGATCTATAAATATTTAGTTCTACTTTCTTGGGTAAAGTCTAAATGAAATATTATAATATAAACATGAAAAATTCCGAACCAAGAATATACATTTATTGACTATTTTCGAAATGACAGCTGTGTGTGTGTGTCTGTTTGACTGTCCGTGTATGTGAGTTTTATTGTGTTTGTGAACGCTCTACAGAGACACTGTGGAAGATAGAAATATGAATTCGGATAGTGACATAGCAATATAATTAGGTGCGATCGCATAAAATATTAAAGATTATAAAATTACTTTCTTTGTAAAATTCATTTGTATAATTTATATCAACAAAGTCAACTTATAATGATTTAATTCATGATTTACTGGTGACACACCTGCTATGTCTATGTAGAGTCTCCATAAAATGTTGATGATAACGTATGTCAATAAATATCAAATTGCCGAATTTGCTTCCCTCTCAGTGTCTTAATAATATTATCTTTTTACTTTAGCAAATAATTAGTCTATACTAATTAGTTAAATAGAAATATATTTCTATGTTCTCAATGAATGTAATTTAATTTTATCAAAGAAGTAAGTCCAATAGAAATTTATACTAATTCGCTAGAAACAGAAACATATTTCTGTTTTCCCAATGAATACATAACTATGTAATTTAATTTTTATCAGAAAAGTAAGTCCAATGGAAGTTTAGTAAGTCTTATTAATAATATAGTTTTAAAAGTTTACAGAAGTTAATATTTTCCATTCCATATTTGCAATATGCTCTTTCCAATAGGACGGTCTGTCTTACTTTAAGAAACGTTAATTTCATTTGGAATGTACGCGGAAGTTTAATTATCCTTAGGGCATTTCCGTTTAGAATTTAAATTCGGAATGCATCTTATGTTACCTCGCGAAATATCTGTTTTGGAATATCTTCCTCATTACTCATAAGTCATAACACCGATATGGGATAGAGATGGTTAAACAAGGTTTCTTGAATTCTTCATTCATTGTTTTGCAAATTTTACCCAAACATACATTTTAAGCTCATCAACTTTTACAAGAATCAATCTTTTTCTAACTAATGCCGTTTCGGGGATATTAAAAAAGTAGCAAAAGTAAACTGTTTCCACACAAATAAATCTACCGTTAAATTGAAATGAATACGGGTGTAGTAAGCATTGTCATTTAATATCTAAACAAGTTTCGCACTGGAAACCAATGTACGTACATACATAATGTATCAACGGGCCAGAGAACACTGGTCAGATCTTAATAGGGTTTATGTACTATAAGCAGCTCCCAATTCGCAAACCTTTTTCTTGTTTTTCTTACCGGCACCAATAGTGATCGGGTGTCCACATTTATGTATACTTAAAGCTGCCTGTGTGTGTTTCCCTTCACATGCTTTGTCAGTCGCAGTGTCTTCTCATATCGAATATTGACTCAGTGTTCGTCCAGCGCTTTCAATTTCAATAGAACAAGCAGCGAGCGACATAAACCTATTTGATCCGAGTGGTGTGATAAACAAGATATGTAGCTGCCGACAACAACTGCAGATATTTTCACGTCAATTTTAACACCGGAAATTCGATTCCACACAATGTCCAAACTTATGTGAAACCCTTTCTCATTTCTATAGTGGTTTGTTTGTTTTTCCGAAAATCTCATTTGAATTGAAATTCAATGATGTGGTTTGTCAATATTGGGGTATTTAATTAGCAAACCGCTTCCTGGGGGCGAAAAACCACCAATCATTTCGATCAGCTGGTTATCAATGTTGTATGATTGATTTCCTGTCTTCTTCGAGAATAGAATTTTTGTTTTCGACATTTCATTTACTTGAACCTTAATTAGTGTCTGAAGTTGGATAAACTTGGAGCTTTGCCTGGACCTATGAATTCGGCTATTAAAAACAAATTTGATACTCCATATATTTACTTTCTTGGACGAGGTTTACAAGGAAATATTGTAATCATGAACATTTTCGTATTCGAAATTGTTACTGAAATATACATTTTGACCATCCCTGAATTGCATCTGAGTATTTTCGGAATGACGTCTGTGTATGTGCCTCTGTGTGTGTTTTCATTGTGTGTTTGTGAAAGCTGTACATCCAAAACTGTTGAAGAAAAAATTATGAACATAAAAATTTTGTTTTGTATGTTTGAAAACAATATCTTAACCAGATGTAACAGTATATATTCTACTACTGCTACTTTTTCAATCTTTCACAAACGGCTTGAGTTAGAGAAAAAAGTGATTCATATAAAAGATAATGATATTAATATTTCTACAAATTTTATCTAAAAGGTTTTGTTGAAAATACTCATTTGAAAATGATCCATGATTTTATAGCAATCGAAGGGTAAATTTAAAATTATTATTATAAATATAGTTAGTGAAAGAACAAGAAAGTAGCGTGACGGCCTCCAGCATATATATTTTATTGTTTTTAATTTCGAACTGGAAAAACCTATATGTATAATAAAGTATTTTTCTAGTTTTCTATCATATAAGGTAAATTACTGGTATTATCTTCTTCGCGAGTGTTTATTCAAAACTCCGGAAGTAAATACATTATTGGAATTAGGAGAATGAGAAATGACTTTATGTGCAAAAAAAAAAAAAGGATTCCGGCAATGTTGCAGACACATGACCGCACAGTTGTGCATACTGTACGATGAGTAAATAATAAAATGAAGCAATGTATGAACCAAATTAGGTTAATTTATTGTAGCGAATGCGGGGTAGAACTGCAGAGTAGAATTGTGAGATCATTTTCCCTTTTTCATATGTATATACGCAGTATATGGTGTTTGCAATTATAAACATAAAATATGTAATTTTTCTTTTTAATTATTATGTAGTTCAGGTATATCCTGCGTTCAATAGTTTTAACAGTATATCTCACTCTTGATGTAGACTACGTCATAACTAAATGTGGGAATTTCATAACGTCATGAGGTTCTCAAGCAATTAACATAACATATTTGCAATAGAGTATACGTTGAAGTGTCTGCAAAATTATTGGTATTCTTGCTCAGAAATTTGATTCCTGATATTGGCATTCAATATAACTCACATATTTACAAGAATGTCACTCACTCGCTCTAGAAGCATCATTATGGGCCGCGATTGTTCATATTATCATATTTCACGTGCGTAGTTAATTTACTCCAAGCACTGTCGGTTTGATAATCTTGCTTTATTAATACCACTCGAATTATCAACAATTTCAATTTAATAAGAACTAAATAATACAATACACTTTAACAAGATTAACACTGATCATCAAATTATAGACAGCAATATAATGCTTATTACCTGGCCGCCTGTTTGGTGAACTATTGGCTTACATATCTTTGACAATAATCTAGAATCTTCCAGTACTTGGAACAATGAAGAGCTATCTAGAACTATTGTAATCTGCAACACCAAATTATAGCGGGTTGTGTAGATATGGTTGCACAATATTAAGGGAGAAGTTACAGCATTGATTTATTTTAAAATAAATTTTTGATTGTATAAGTTTGTATTTAAGAACACGTAGTTAAAATCTCATTTAAAAATTTAAAAAATTGATAAATTTATTGATATTTAACGAAATGATTGAGAACTTATTCAATACTTTGGAGTCCCCAAAGTAATTGAATTATTCCACAAATATCGCTGTTTGCTTGTGCTCAATTTCGAGGAAATAAGTGAACAATATGGTTCAGGAATAGCAGACATTTAGTTAGGTACACGAAACTGCGCCGTGACTATGCGAAAACCGAACGTAAAGCTATACGCGTTTTTTTCTCGAAAACCTGTCAAATTTTCGACTAATTTACACTCGTAAGTCCAAATACTTGAGCATACAATTATTATATTAAAATATAATGTTGTATAAAATTTCCGACATATGTATATATATAATTACATACAGTGGTAATAGTGATGAAGTTGAAATTCATTATCTACACACTGTATAGCAATGTGAATAATTCCGGAACTCATTTCAGGAAAACCGATAACATTATGCATAAGTAATGGGTAAAATGCTCAGGAGAGGTCTACCTACCTCAAATGCCTGCCGTTGCAATCAATATTTTGCGAGGCAATACTCATTTGGCAGCACACCAAATTGAAATGTCTGATACTTCATTTTAACACTCTAATTTCGAAAATATACCAATTGCTAATTGTCCAGGGTTCCGCCCCTATCTTCAATATCCAACCCCAATATCATATTTATTTTTAATATTGACTATAAGTATAAGACATAAATATTAGTATATTATATCAGTCCCTGTAAAGTAAATATATGGAGTAACTTAATATTTGTCAAAACATATTTAAAAGTTCTTATAATAATAATAATACCTATTCAAAAAGTTATATATATATCCTATACCTTGTATAACAATAGATAAATATTCATAACAAGAGTTTAATTTTGCTGTTTATAATAAAACGACTTGGAAAATTTAATCACATTTTCATTTCTGAATATTCTGTTAAATCCCTATACACCTATTCAAACTTTTCATGTTCATTGTAAAAGTTAGAAAAAACCACGAACACTTTTTGAACAATGTGCAACTTTTATACACTACTTACGAATTAATCGGTGTTTTGTAAATTTTTTGCTGTTAGCCAATATAAACTGTACATGTGTTTACAAATTTAATTAACTCTCTGCACAACACGTGGAATAGAGCTATGTATTCGGTCGTGTGTCTGTAATATTTAGGGAATATTTGGAATAGATTGATTTTAACATCTCTCTCTCTTATTCCAGAATATTAGACGCTCACTCGTAAGATCCCAGACATATAAATATTTAGACACGCATGGACAAACATACATTCATTCTGTAACACACAGATGTCATCTCGAATACAGTCCATATTAATCCAAGAAACCATGAACATGTAATTCTAAAAAAAAAAAAAAGAAATTATATTGAAATTACCCCTTCCACATCATCTTCATGACAAAATATTTAAAATATATTTGAAGATTCTATAAATAAATACGTGTGAATAAAATAGATCAGCTTCTGTAGACAGTCGATGTTAAATATTTAGAAGGCCTTGAATGTAGTATAAAAATCAATTTTTCAGCGGATGCGAAAAATCCCAGTTCGTTTTTCGATTGATAAACTATGTATGAGAACGTGTTTGTTCTGGTGCTCGACGAAGAGGTATACAGAACGAATAATGCCGGAGCCCGTTCATGAACATATTTCATGCGATATTCAGCTGTTCACGACCGTTCATTTACCAAGCATCATTTAACTTTAACTATATTACCGCCAGCGCCACCAGTGGTGGTATCTGTCCAGCAAAGAGAGCAGCAGCGACCCGACCGTGCAGTATTGGTCGGTGTGTGCAAAGTGCAAACCTTTTGGCTCAATGGCCTCGAACTAAAGCCGCGTGCGAGGCAGATGTGTCCGACAGCGGGAAACTAAATCGAGCGGGGCTTCGATTCCGAACTTTTCTAACTATATACGGAATAATAAATTATTGTTTTAGTTAGAATGGTTGACTTTGTCCAATACATATACAGCGTGGCTTATGAGATTATTCGGACGGAAATTGTTTGAAAGTTTAATAAATATCGCCATCTGCAAATAGCGAGAATCTTTTTCGAGATTAAGGTACCTGTTGGAAAAGTAAATGTATACACCGAACTTTCATCATTATTATATATATATATATATATATATATATATATATATATATATATATATATATATATATATTCACTGACTAATTTTTTTAATTCAATTACTATCGGATGCAAACGTATCGTCAAGTGAATTAAGTAAAATATCGAACCTTCATTTTTGTTTAGATTATCATTTTGTATATTACGATATATTTCTAGCTATTTAAAATCGTATAAAAACTAGCAGTAGCTATACGGGTCACAATAATTCTACCTTGTGGAAGCATTGTTACCAAAATGAATCCGATATGATCGAGATTGCAAAATTTTTAAATTCTTTGTTGATACTTTCTTATTTCGATCTCAAAATTTCAACAAAAATACACGTCTTGACTCTCCCTGAATCGAATGTGACTATTTTCGGAATGATGTCTGTGTGTCTGTCCTTATAATAAATGCAATTGCTCGATGTCGATTCCCGACCCGGAACATGGATTATTCACTTATTATAACTTAGGTGCATCGATTGTTTCTTCGATGCCTTTACTAAGGCGCTGCCTTGTATTTTCTGATTAAGAATATTTAGTAATAGGTTTCTCGGTATGTGAGGGGGCGGGTTTAAGTACACTAGACTTGTTGCTGATAGAACACTCCTTGATCTGGCGAATGCTATGTTCATTATCTGTCACACAGGAATTCTAGTAAACAATGTTGGTGATAATTAACAGCGGATCAGTAATAATCAACTCATTTGTATTATTGAATATTTTATATATCAAAACTATAATTTCTTTGTTAAATTTAAATATGTAATTATAATTGATAAAACTGAGTCATTTCCTTGTTGAAAGGAATATAAATTGCTATTTCGCTCGTGAAGATACAGCTCATTGCAAAAATAGAGTACAAGTTTGTATACTTGAAAAGTACTGTACATACCAGGGCATACATAACGTACCGTTGAATCATGAATGAGTTCCATTTATTTAACGCTAATGAAATTTCGTGATTAGTGTCACGTCACTAATTATAAATTATTTGCAAACGTCGGATTGGCTTGATACATTGTGCGTTGACGATTGCCTCCAATATACTTAATTTAATACTTAATTAAGCCTACTTCTTTTTAAAGTTACTTGCTAATAGGATTTTTTGAAAAATTCAGATAAATCGAATCACTAGCAGATAAAAAAGATAAGTTTAGGAGCAGACAGCGAACTTATAATCAAGGGAAAACAAATTAAGGAAACATGTTTAGAACCACTATTTTTAAATTCTTATACTTAATGTATAAAATATAGTATTGTGACCACAAAAAAGTCAACCTCGTAATTATCATGGAAATATCCGTTATAAGGGTTCCTGAATCTATTTTGACTAATTTCACAAAGCGCCTCTGTTTGCGTGTATATGTGTGAACGCATAAATGCCAATACATACAATAATTGAATTAAAAATTGGAAGGAAAAGCAGTAATTTGTTAAATTTATTTAATCAAACTCAAGTTTTCCACAAAACAATAGTCATCTTCATGAGGTTAATTAGTCATAATATTTTTATAATTTGGTACAATAGTCTATGGTTGATTTATTTATAACATTTTGCACATATGACATCCATAGACTTTTGTACCTAAGGACTGCATTCCCTTATATATTTTAATTCAACCGTTAAATTACCAGTAGATCATTCAAAAATTAATGAAATATGTTGTTTTAAATTTAAATTTGTATATTCCAGGAAAGAAATCTTCCAACTTTTAAAAAAATTATTTCGACCGGAAGTGAGTGTGTCTTTTTATATGTGTGTTGTGTTGTACGTGTGTTTCCTTGTTATATTCGTGAGTGAGTACGTTAACGGCATGCAAACTTTAGTGAAATACTCAGAACTATGGAAGTTTCTATAGAGAGATATAAAGTGCCGAAGATAGAATAAGATGACTTTCAGGAAATGCCCGGAAGAAGTTTATTGCGACGCCTACAGGTTACGACGAAAATGAGATCCGTACCGGATCATTTCGAAAGAGCTTACTTTCAATCAAGATGCACAAAAGCCGCCGGCCACGTTCGTATTAGGATCTACGAACCTACATGCACCACCACCAACTGTATATAATGTAGGTTAGGTGGGTATTGGGCCATAGACGGCGTGCGATTCAATAAAATCAATCTATCATTGCGAGATGTCCTGTGCACAAGCGAGGGCAGCCAGTTTGCTTGTCAGTTAATCATGCGCCCTGTATTATCGACATCGCTCGTACCGGTGTCGTAGTGATTGATAGCTCTTTTCTGTTCCTACCTTAACTTTTTCTCTACACGGAGCAGCCAGCCAGCGCATCTTCGCTGTTGCCAAGAGTCCTTGGAGAAACGCGCATCTAACAAATACAGCTGCTCTAATGCCCAAATCACAATAAGAACACCACGTCGATATCATGGTGTAGCAGTTTTATGGTTTATTCTAATTTCTGATGTTGTAAGGGTGTACTTTCGTTTAAAGTAGTCGCAGGTTTTCCAAAAACATATACTATATTTATAGAAATACGGTTTAATATGGTTCCCAAGAAGTGATCTTGTCTAGATCAGGGATGCACCGTCTAGCATATGACAAAACCACGTAGGGAACAATATTCAACCGTATTTATGAATAGCATTATTTCTGTTTTATATTATCAACAAAATTGAAAATTTCTTTTTAAATATATTAAATTACTAGGTTAGCCTGAATATTTATATACCACGCCATCAAGCTATCCGCAACAACTGGTTTGGTGCAAAAGTTTATGATATTGTATTCCCTTCAGTAATTAATGAAACATTTTCAAAAGTATTCATGAGTTTCGTATAGGTTTTTAATTACGAATTTGATGGTTGATTTCGATGTATAATTCATTTATACTGTATATCGATATGCTAGATTATTCCACCAGAATCATACGATAGGGTAAACTACGTTTCCACGGGAACAGATTTTTATTTTTCGAGTTTTGATTGCAATGTACCCAAGTGCGCCATCTGAATTTATAAACAGAAAGCTATGGCGTCATCTATATCCATATGTAGTACCGCATCCAAAGTTAAACGAAACGTTACAAACTTGTTTATGTGAACACTGTAATTTGTATGATAGCATCATAATGTTGTGCAACAAATTGAAGCCGGATTGCACTCACGTTGCTGGCAATGTTTGCTAATTTTCACAAGTCTTAACTTCTAAACATACTGGGTCAGAAATATATCTAGTTTATTGCGCATTTCTGGGCCAACGTGGACAATTACAGAGGGACTACAAAGTTTCGCCGCGGTCAGTCTGGACAAAGCGGCCAGCTCGAGGGTGGTCAGTGGTGTTTTGCTGCTGTCATTTTGCTACTTCTTTTAAAGCTCAATTTATTTGATGAATGACTATTTATTACATTTCATCATATGTATGAACTGTACTTATATTATCATAAGTGTCGGAGAAACCCGACGCCAGTGCTGAAAGGCTAAGGTATGTCCCGTACTTGCGACCACGTAATCGGATATACATTCCTGGTTATGTGATGGTCATGGGATATCTTGGTTGCTATTACGGAACATTGAGGTTATTGAGGGGTAAACTAGTGGTGGGAGAAATGTAGAACCGTCAATGCATACAAAACAAACAAGAAAATATGAAACTCCTACAATCTTATAACCAAAATAATCGACCTGAAATCGGGCAGTTGACTTTTTTTTTGGACAAGAGGTTTATGTTTCAACCTTTTCCGTTTGATCTTTTGATCAAGGTTCCGGATTAGCAGAGAGGGTCCAATAATTCCTAAAGCCCAAGCTAAGGTGTACACAAAAATCTAGAAAAATTCCAAACTTAATGATATCGCATTTATTACGAAAACATTTAGGTTATTACTATAATCAATTATCTATTCTTATTATTAATATTTGCTTGCATCGATATTTACAATGACGCATTTAGATACCATGAAAAAGAGGTGTTAGGTAGAAAAGTGATAAATAAACAACCAGCAGTTTCTCAGAGAAATTAAAAGTGTAATTGAAAATATCAAGGAGAATGATAATCGAATAATTGTGTTCTAGCATGTAATATTGTTAATTTGAAATTTTTACGATCAAATTAGCATAAATCAAACATACCTAAAATAAAAATAATGCTGATTTCGAACGATGTGTAACTCTAATCACATTCTTACAATCTACCTCCATTCAATCTACTCTTGCAGACCTCACGCGTTTCTTTTGCACTCCATAAACCGGTCATACACGCCCTTTTGTTCCGGTTACGTACGCCTTTTCTTGCGTCAACAATATTCATCTATTTATGCGTTACATTTATAAAATATGAGATGCATATATACAATTTTAATTGGGAAACCGTATAAATAAAAATACTCTATAAGCATATTAATTATACGGTGTATTCTGAATAATGTTTGGTTAACCAAGTTGTCAAATTAAAATAAGTTTTTATATGTGTGTGAGAAAGAAAGGGAAAATGTGTATAATATTGTGAAACTAGAAGTGCACGTGAACAAAGTTCACGGCATCTGCACCCATAAATTCTGATCTTATCGTACGAAACCCCCTACGACGGTTCTGGGCGCGACCAGTGTGCCAGTTTCATAGATATACAATAATAACTGGATTCGCAATATGAACTAGGTCCTATAGTGGATAGAATGTGAAACTTCATCAGAACTTTGGTTCAGAATACTAAACGGCATATGGACTGGATGAAGGGTTGATGTTTGTGATACTGCGAAAGAAGATTAATATGACAACTATGTGGCTACCCCTTGCTTCTTATTATATTAAATCATTGTTAGCTATTGACATATATCGACCCGTTTACACATATTCAAGATCGCACTTGCATATTAAATGACATCGATATCGATCACTGTAAGAAGTTCTGATTTCGCGTCTAATTCGATCAACGATGAACTATTTTTAATTTAATATATTTTATAATTTCTGATATCAATATTCGGAGAGAGACTCCATTCTTTAATGCTCTTTAACAACTTCCAGACTTCAACATGGCCACTTCGTCCCAACAAATTCAATATCCGGTGAAAATTGTATTTAAAGTCCAGCAAGTTTGAAAAATACAGTGTTCATAATAATATGGGACTGTGTATGTAATGCTCAAAAATGTGATTCCTATGAGATCCAGAATAATCCAGATATTCTGGAATTTAGTTTAAAGATGCGAAGGAAGGCAAATTTCAATTAGTTTCTATAAAGATGCATCCAGTTGTAAATATATCTATAGCCAGTAGCATTACTAACAGCATCACGCAGAATAACCGGAGTTATATTCGGACTTGTGTTCCGGCAGCGGTAGCACAGAATAGGAAACCCGAGACCCGTCATCAGATTTATACCAGGGCACGTAACACCGCACACACTTCGTAATCCACACCCCTCCCGCACCCGCCTGGCTCACCAATACGACCAACGGCTTCTGGCCAATATTTTTCATATTTAGACGCCGGAGCCGCCGCACGATTTGTTGAAATATTTTTTACATTGTTTTTTTTTCTTTCGTTTTTTCCGTTGCTTTATACTGCGTTGCGTTTGCCAATATTATTTGTGTGTAGAGCCGCAAAAAAGTACTCTTGTATTGTTGAAAGTGAAAGATAGCTTAACCAAAGGGAAATATAATACACTTGTCAGAATGTGAAAAGGATAAATGTTTCGCGTTAGTCATTTATTTGCACGAAATGTCCAATAATAACTTATAATATTTTAATTACAATATTTCCTTTCTTATACGATATGTAGAAAAGAAACAATTGTGATAACTAACAAAAAATTAAAATTTTAATAGAAATATTCGTATTGAGGGTCCCTAAATCAATTTTGACTATTATCAACGTGTGTGTCTGTGTATGTGTGAAGGCTTTACAACGTATACCGTTGAATATAAAATATGAAGTTTGAAATTTAAGATTTGTTCATCCAGTGAAAGAAAACCTTCTATTTTTGAAAAAGATATAACCGAAAGTGTCAACTTACTGGTTTAATTTTTTTAACATCTCGACAAAGATACGAGTTAGAGCAAAAGTGAATCTAATGAATGTAAAGATATTAAAATTTCTAGCAAATTAAAGTGGATAAATGATTTAATAATCAGTAGTTTTGCTGTAGGATTTATTACAATTCGATTTAGTGTGTTTCCGTTAAAATCTAAAGTTTGCAAAATTTCATAATAAACATTTATGATGAATCGTTATTTACCAAACGTTTAACATTTAATAAAGAATTTAATATAATAATATTTATCTAAAAAATAAAATTAAGCTGAAATGAAATACTAACTATTAAAAACCTTTTATATTGTGAAATATAATATCAAACAGAATGATAATTACGCCAATTAGTGTATCACTGAAAATTGTAGGAATTAGCACTTAAGTTTCAAAAATAATTAAAAAAGGATTTTGCAATATATTATGTATGTTCTACAATTAATTGAAAGCAGTAAAAAATAATTTACTAGGAAACAATATAACGCAATTAGCACGAAAAAAAAAATTATGTTGTGAATAAAATGGTTAGAATTTAGCTATAACAACACAGACTCGTATGTTTCATATTTCCCATTATTATGAAAAACAAATCAAAAGTGCCTCCAGCAAAATAATATATCTGTTAACATTGCAAATATGGAATAGAATGGATCATTTGATTGGCTTGTTTCTAGGAATAAGTAGATATACTTGTAGAATCTACAACATAAATGGTTAATTCTCGACACATTTATGAAATACTATTTTCTTTAAATACGTATGTTGCAAATCTTTAGATTTTTTTTAATGGGTAAGTATGAATATTTTTCCCAGTTTCTCCGTCAAAATGTTGTCACGCATAGTTCATACGATTACCTAAATATATCACACATACATTTCAAAGCAATTTTTTTTAAAATAAGTTTTATTTTGTTAAACTGCTTAATTAGAATACATAGATTTCAGTTTCTAAGTCTAAAAAGAAATGTTGTAACCATGAAAAATTTCGAAATCGAGATCTTAACGAAGATACACATTTTGACCACCCCTAAATCAAACTTGACTATTTTCAGAAAGATGTCTGTATGTGAGTATGTGTGTGTGTGTATGTGTGTGTGTGTGTTTGTGTGAATGTGCGTTTGTCTGATACTGAGTTTGCACGCTCTAGAGTTAAACCTGTCGAAGGAATAATTATGAATTCTTAAACTTGTTTAAGCTGCAGAAGAAAACCTCAAATACGATTTAGTGAAAACGTGAGTTAAAAACATTGAAACTTAAAGCAATTATTTTTATTAATAGTTACTTTGAAAAATGTACCATTTCCTGAAAAATCACATTTGAAAATGGTTATCTAATATTAAAATTTCTCTTGTTACAATACATATTGTTTTGGTATCATTGCTATCGTAAGGTGAATTTAAAACAAAATAAAGGAAAGTTATAAATTAAGAATATGAAATTACAAGAAAATCTGGTGAGGCCACTCTAGCTTTTTTTTTACTCGTTGCATATAACCAGTATTAAATCATTATTCTCAAAAATGAAATCATAATTTGTATCGAATCAGCAAAAAAGAAAATAAAACTGTTTAAAGGCGCTTGGTATCACCGATTAAGCTGTATTCACAGCGAACCAAATAGTAATTAAGATTAGAAAATTACAATTAACAATTTAGTATGTATTATGACAAGCAATGCCAGCATTCACAGCACAAGATTAACACAGTTAATTATAAATATAGTTGCTGTGTGTGTCATACAACAAACTGAAATTATTATTTGTAATTTCTATGCTTAATTAATAAATGTATCGCTGTGAATACTCCTTTAGACGCGCATTACTAATAATTTGTGCAACAAGTGAAATAACTCTTTATTTTATTGTCATATAAAGCACATTTGTATTTTTTTATAATTTTTCAATTAATCAATACATGTTTATATAATATTCTAGGGATAATTTTATTTGTAAACGGAGATCTTAAAATAGAAATATCTTTAACAACCTATATGGAAACAGAATAGAATACCATGTACGAGTAGTAAGCAGTTTTCTTGGTTGTATCTTTTTGGAGAAACAAAAGGAGCCATTTCTAAATTGAATTACATTGCAGCCAAAGACACATTTGTGAGGATGCTTCAGGGGTTGAAGGGGTGAAGCGAAGCCTTACTACTCTAATGGGAATCGTATCGATACCATTTGCCCATTTCCGTGTGCTTAAGTGCTCTTGTCCAACGTTTTTTTCATTCAATCACAAGCATTAAGTGATCACTGCTAATCGCTCGTGTTTCAACTGTGATTTTTATTGTAACTGTGTGTTATCGCAACAAATACAACATTCGTTAACGACTCTACATTAATACTTTGTAATAATTAATCCTTCTCTTTTATCTAAACGCATCATAGTTTCATAGCACAGTCTTTCTTAATTATCACAATTCTGAATTTTTACTTTCCTATACGTAATGTACAAAAGAAAGTATTGTGATTACAAAAAAATTGATCTCGACATTTTCATGGAAATATTCGTTTTGAAGAATCTTGGATCTATATCGATTATTTTCTCAATGACGTCTGTGTTTGGATCTGTCTGGGTATGAACGCTCTACTGCGTTGAACATACTTATAAGGTGTATTAAATTTAAGATTGGTTAATCTCGGCAAAGAATATTGAAGTAACTCGAAAACTCCACGAGTTAGTGAAAAAGTGAATTTTAGAAAAGTTAAAGTTATTTCTAGCAAATACTGATTCGATTTTATATATAATATTCATTTTCAATGGCGATTATTCAGTAAATGATATGACTTTCAATAAATTCTCACTGGAAAATCGATCTCGGAAATCATTGGAAATGCATTTTAATAAATATTTACTTATTACTGTATAAGTTATTACTTTATCATTATGACAGATTTACTCGTCATGATGTCGTAAATATATTGTAGGCTTACATAATATAAATTTATCTTTTGGAAGAAAAAACAAAACAATGAATGTTATAAAGAATTTTTAATATTTTTGAAGGGTTAGGCTATTGTTGGAGGGAGAGTCACCTTTCATTCATTCGTATTTCGTTCGAGAATATAAAATGTCGAGTGAAATGCACTTCAATTTTATTTATATTTTGGCGAAATTTTGAATGTCATGCCTTCTTTTTACTTTTCTTACGAAATAATAAGTATAGGGATCACCAAAAAAATCGATCTCGAGATTTCAACGGATATACACGATTTCACCTTCCCTGAATCGAATGTGACTATTTTCGGAATGACGTCTGTGTGTGTGTGTGTGTGTGTGAACTCTAGAGCCGAAATTGTCTAACGTAAAATTGTGAAACTTCAACCTTAAGACTTATATATGGTGTTGATGTGCACGTTCTATTTATGAGGAGAATATTCAAAGTGGAGGTGCATGTTTACTCTATGTAATTTTTTCAATATCACTAGAACGGCTGCACTTTTGGCAAAAATAGTTATGATCGCAATGAAAGATATTAATATTTTGCACAACTTTTGTTTGAAAAATTTCTTTAAAAAATGTACCAGTTACGAGAAAACCGCCATGGAAAATCTTTATATTCTAATTTATATGGTCATGGAAATATATATGTAAGAATTTTTTCATTGTTATCGTATAACTTATACCTGAAAAAAATTGACAAATTAACAAAATATAAATAATGTACGTATGTTATAATGCGCTATTTGACATACATAGATCGACTGAGAAGGTAAATTCTATAGAATCAACATTTTGTTTCATATTGAAGAAGCAATATTTCATAACATAATAAAATAATAAGCTAATTGGTACAATTTCAAGGTAATACTGTGGAGTATTGGTATTTTTTGACAGTTTGTTTGGAATAAATATTTCTAATTCGCCAGAACCGATTTTTTTATACGATGACATCCACACAACAGAGGTCAACTTTGTGCTATTCGTAAATCTGCAGTCCAGGGTCAATCAAGCTCAGTGTGTGGTGGAAGCGGTAGCCCCCAAGAGAATGTGGAAGTTGGGCCATCTACTCGCTAACACAACAATGGGAATGGCGAGTGCACAAAGCGGAAAATACAAACAGCCACCGTATAAGTAACTGCACGCAAGACAACTGGGAGCACAGCACAGGACAATTCGCCACTGGCGGCGATTTCACATTCGCTGCCACTGGGACATTGCCAAATAGCCGACACAGAGACACCCACATATACAGAGTGTTACACGCATAAATTTGATTTACACACAAATTTTGGGCATATATAATAAGCAACCTAACGTACATCAAATTATGGGGTTCTCGGAACAGTTCTTTTTCCATATTCCAGATGTAAAATCATTGTTGTCCGATTTTATACACATAAGAGTAAATGTTGAATAGTTATTAAATTAACTTTTTTCTATGTCAAAGAGGGCATGATATTAACATAAGTATATACAACACATCATTGACGCCCTAACGTGGACACCGCGGATGAACAAGCAGCTAATCATGGCTCGAATTATTGGATTGCGTTTGTCGTATCCATAGAAATGGGAAGTAGTTTAATATTTACGGAATAAAATGGTTGACTTACATTAACCAGTTAATAACGTTGATTCTATTCATAAACTAAAAATCAATTACATTGCCTGTTAAGCGATATCTCTTCATAACTCCTTCTAGCTAAAGCAAACTGATCAACCGTCCAAAACTTTTTTCTTCTAATAAAAAGAACAATCGAGCAATATTCAGACTGATTCCATCTGTCTGTTCCAATTACGAAATTGCTTTTTGCAATATAATATTTCTTAAATGGACCTGTTGATTGTCGGCAGATATAGTCGAATGACAGCAACATCTACAAACATGTTCATAAAGCGTTTTATTTTATATTGAATTTTGTTGTTTTGACCAAAAATGAATTGGTTTTTGTTCAATATGTTGAACGAATTTGGTTCATATATTTATTTGGTGCGCGCAATATATTCAGGACAAACAATGAGAAATATTTTCTTTTTTGCTTTTCTTAACTCCCATTCTACGAACCTGAAAACATAACATGTAGTAGCAAGTTCTTTCATCAAGTCTAAAAGGTAGTATTTATGTTATCATAAAGAATTTTGCATATAACCCACATAATTTTGAAAGAAAACAATTTAAATCCAATTGAAAATGATAACTTAGGTTAAATATAATGGACTTGTTAATAAAAGGAACAATTCAACAAAATACGTTAATTTCATGATGTTACTTAAAGTATAAAATGTAACATTCATATTCTCATGAAATTAATGTTATTTTTCCATTATGAAATAATGCAAGTTCATTACAGTCTTATTATTTTAATGTTAACTATTTCTTTTACTGTTAGTCATTTTACATACAATGAATAAACTATGAGAAATATGCATAAGTTTAGATACCAATGTCTTCAGCTCGCCGTATACACAATTTGGTGGGACATTATGTTTAAGGAGAAAATATTTGTGTGGCCTTTGAATTCTTAAAAAAGAATATATATTAAGCACTGATTATTTGAAGAGATACTCCTTACATATATGTACAAACTTGATTGGAGTGCATAAAACAATGCAAAACACCGGATTAAAAGCAATAATTTTACTGAATGTATTAAATTTTAAAATTGTTATGGTTCAACCTGAAGAAACCATTTATATTTAAAAAACATATATTTATTGGTAGATTTTTTAATATAATACAAACCAATGTTTCAGGCTGTCTTAAGGGGGTTTATTATATATAGTTATAATATACGCTCAGGAAGTTCCGGGAAAATAACTATTTTCATCGCAATATTGGCCTGGTGTATAGCTAATTAAATTAATTTAGAGTTACATGTTCGCACAGGCCATTTACAGAGCGATAACTAAAATTTATAATAAGCAATCAACGTATGGCTCATATATTTTCTATTTAAAAACCGTTGCACGCATGAACCAGAAGTGTTCGCAAATTCTTTCTTAAAAGTTCTTTTAATTAATTAGCATTGCTAGTAAAATCAGATCGGAAACGTGTGCAGAATAACGTGGCTTCAATTTTACTGTGAAGCAATTGAATCGTATATAAGACGAATATATATATATATATATATATATATATATATATATATATATATATATATATATATACATACGATTTATACATAGCTTGAGATTATATGGCTTAAATTATAAGTAATGTAATATAGGTAATATTAATTTACTATAAATTAAATATCGGAAGCTTTGCATTGGCGTACGGTAAGACAAAGAGTCTTAAATAATATTGAATTATTCTTGTCAACACTTGACACACAATCACACTGCAAAACACACATCAAAATGGTAACTTATACAATATGCCCGGTTCAATTCCAGTAGTGCCAAGGTGTTGCTGTCGAAACGATCGCAGCGCCAGTCGACACAGAATCAAACTGTATCATCGTTTGGACATTTCTTAATTTCTTATACGCAGTAATAAGTAAGTCTTATAATCATGAAAAATTTCGAACTCGACATTTCCATGGAAATACCCGCTTTTCTAGGGAATACTACGTGTGAGAATGTCAAGCGCAGGCCACTCCACTTTTTATTTCTCCGAACAACCTGGATAGGTGTTAAAAACTGTCGTATAATACCATAAAAAAAAACTTGTTTACAATGTTTCAATGTTTATAAACACATTTTTCAGGCGAGATTTCAACAGATTTTTAACAATTGTTCTAGCTGAGCAAATAGAGCTGTGCATTCTACTAGTATTTGAAGTTTATGTTTGCCTTATGAATATAAATCTCTTTGTACGTTCCAAGAAATACAATGAAATTCGTTTCCAAGTTTAAAAACGTAAAAGATAAAACATGTTTACAGTAAGTTTCCGAAATGCACCTGTTAAGCAAAGATACAAATAATCATTGACCCGTGAAACGAACTATTCCACTTTTTACTCCTATTTCTTCGACTCGCTATTGGAAACTCTCAAATGCATACGTACATACATATAAGTACTCGTACAGTCACAAAACAAGAATCGCAGATAGTGTCTATAAATAACTGCGGTCAGAATGTGAATAAACACTTACTTTTACCTAAATGTCTGTCTACGTCAGATAAGTTTAAAACATGTTTCAGATTATGTATCCATCATTTAAGCTATAAGACAAAAGTGATACTTATAAAAGTTAATGATATAAAAATATTTAGCTTAAGAGGATTATTCGAAAACTGTACCAATATTATTACTTTTGCAAGTAGCGAAGTAATATTTACGTATCCCTAATTAACACACGTATTGATATTGTTTCATTGCAATGGTCAATCAACATAAAACACAATGCAGCTATATTACATATATAGTGAAAATAAAAACCGAAACTATTTTCCCCCAAAGGAAGTAATGCAAAATAGTTTAATCCGTTCGTGTCCGCGCGATGATTGCTTATTTAAAACAGTACTTTGCCCACAAATACTATTGAACCGAGGCGTACGTGAACCGAAGTATGACTGTATAAGAAAGTCGAGTGAAGGACACTCCGGTTTATCTCTTTTGGAAACCCGGATTGCCGACAATTTGCTTTGAGTTTCTGTAATAGTGAAATATTCATAAATAGAAATTCGATGGCATTTGTATTTACATTGTATTCCATCTAAAAGAATATTGCAATATATATGTATATTATGATTTCCATAAAATGACACAATACTTTGATCTATCCTTAAAAGTATTCAACTGTTACATTTATTCTTTATTTGGTTTGTTATATTATCGATTTATATAAATAGCGTGACTTAGGTTCATATTATGTACCACATCTATATAAAGAAACATAAAAGTAGTGTGCGTGATTGTTTATCAAAAAGGACACGCCTTCATCGCACGGTGTATGATTGAATTTTCTGACTGCAACATGCGACTGACAGAACAGTGTGAACTTTCTTTGACAAAACAGATATTAGTACACCAATTTATTTCTTTCGCTTTCTCGCGATGATTGTTACACCATTACCTAAGCTTTTACAGCTCAGTGCTCCTATTTTCTCAGTTACAATTTACCCAATTTAGAAAAGAGCTTGATCCGTTTGACCACGTAGCACACTTGAGAAGCACACTACTAAAATTTGTTTCCAATAGAAAATATTCCACAGCGACAGGCTATTAAAAGATTTCATTTGAAAGGTTCATATATTTTGCTGTAGAGCGGTCACAGAAACAAACAAACACACGCACAAACGAACAGATGGCATCTTGAAATTAGTCAATTTCAATTCAATTAATTAAATTAAATTTCTGGTTATAAATATCTAAGTTAACTTATTGGCGCAATGTGCCCATATCTCATACAAAATACAGTTCACTTCTCATTGATTCATCTGTCTAATTGAATAACTTGACGGATATTTCATGTAAATGTAAACCTAATCATGGATACACCATAAACATAATACATATCCTTTACATATACACGTGTTTCCATTAATTATATTGCTGCATTTTATTCTGAACTTAAGTCAATCAATCAATAATAATATGATTTTAACTCTTCAAAAATCAGGATTTGATTTTTTTTTTATTGCTTCTATTTTATATTTGAATAGATAATTCAATGCACATTTATAACCTCAATCACAATTGCTACATTAACTTTGGCATTTCATAACGTAGCAATTGTTGTTTTATACATGCCACTGTAAAATGAACGAGGAACGTCAATGGTAGTACGAATAAAAGAAGCGTGCTATAAATATACTCACACAAACATTCATACAGATATTCACACATACATTCACACAAACACAAACATCTGTGCACACTATATATATATTATTAATGTAGTTTGAAATATATATATATATATATATATATATATATATATATATATATATATATATATATATATATTATTAATGTAATTTGAAATGTGCTAATTATCCAGCCATGTTGTTGAAACATCCAGGTTCAACTGTAGTTTTCCAAAGTAAAACAAAATATCTATCTCGATGTAATTATTTATTTATGAAAAGGAAATTGAGTCGGTGAGTTAGAATTTGTTGTACTTTCCACTTGTGGTAACCTCTCGAGATATCAAGTTTAATCAGTGGAACCTATGAAATACTATACTAAAGAGATAGTGGTACGTCGCCGTCGTTGAAGTTTAATGGAACAATTCATTTTCCATTTCTGAAACAAAAAAGTACTGTTCAAACTATATTTGTAATCAGTATTGGATTGCATCCCATTCAGTTTTTTACAATAATAGCACGATTTTTTCAATTTCATTGTTTTATGGCAAAGAAATTGCTTATCCATTTTTATTGCGTACCACATGCAATTGGGTTCTCATGTTAACAAATCAAATATTTATTACGTTTCATTTATAAATACAAAGTAGAGGATTTCATATACTTATTGACAACTCGTCCTGTCAAATAAGTTGTCGAAAAAAAATAACTATATAATGGTAGTGTGACCTATGGAAGATATTTATGGCATACATATATGCATACCGTGAATGAAAGTGGTAGATAATAAATTTTCAAGCATCGACAACTTTCTTAATTCAACCCTATTTATATGCACACGCGTTTATTTCTATAAGTGTTAGTACCAAAGCTTCCAGCTTATCTAGCCGCGGAAACTTAACCGTTTCATTAATAATTATTAAATTTAAAATGTTCCACTTTCTACAAACAACAATAATTTGATGTTTATGGATTATTATTATTATTTACGGCATTTGACCTAAATTGGAAGAAATAATATATACATCGAAAACATTGTCTATGTTTAAGTCTGATTGTATCGCGGTTATTGGATTTAAAATGCTATATTTTATTGGGTACTCTTGTTGTGTTTTGTGTACCAAATTAAGTTAAACTCAGTTCGATACCTTTAGAGGAGTCTATAAAGTTAATACTTAACGAGAGAGCGAAATTCATTGAAATATATATATATATATATATATATATATATATATATATATAGAGTGATTTACATCACGGAATTCAGATACGAATATTTGGGCAAACGTTTCTCAAATTTAATAATATAACAGGCATAGGTTCAAATACTATAGTTCTGGGGTACTGAACAAAATTTAGTTAATTGAAGATGTGGTTGGCACTTGGTAAACAATTATTAAACTAAAATGTTTTATATTTAATTTTGAACATAATCAATTTAGTGAAAAAATGATTGTGCAGGAATTGCGGATCTTGGAGTAAGAATAGGAAAGATGACAAAATGTAAAATCATCAAAAATAAAATATATTGATGACAAGCAAACACGATTTAAAAGTCTTTGAAATCACTTTATGAATACTTTATTAGTCAGCCACTCGAGAATGTCTTCATCAACAAAAACTCTTCCCTACTGCAATGCCTGATGATAAAAAGAAAAGAAAATGTTATTCGGCGACACGATAAGAGCTGACAGAACGTCATACTCTAAAATAAAAATTTTAAGTCAGCAAAATTCTCCTTGGAATTTCAATCAGTTTCATCTGGAATTGTGCAATTTCTTACGACAAATCTTACATCAGATTACTGATGCACACTTTTATCAAATTATGGTGGCCAGTTAAGAAGAATAATCTCTTGCAATTTTTTTTTTTTTCAAAATATCTCTAATTATATATAACTCAAATCTAACTTATGATAATGTTGAAAATTACACATTTATATTCAATATTCAAATAATATAGCCTGCACTTGACTATCTTACACGTAGTTTTCACTAGAAATATATATCTTAAACAAGCTGTCAATCACAACCAATGCTCCACAGTATTACTGTGAAATTGTACAATTTGGCTTATTATTTTATTACGTTATCAATTACTGTTTCTTCAATATAAAATATAGCTTGTTTCTTTAATATTCACCTTATCAATATATTCAAATATAATATTTCATATGTACTGATTTTCAATATATATTTCAACATTAATGTTCAATATTTTCGAAACTTGTTCTCAGTCGAAACCAAATGCAAAGACTCATTGGTCAAATTACAAATATCACATAATTTGAGTCTACTTTGTTTCTCAGTCAAAATATTGTCAGACATAGTTCATACGATTTATTAAATATATGCATAATTTGAATCTATCGCAACATTAATTGGAAACTTTAATTTTTCCGTAGCAGTTTCATCGTAACTGGTAGATTTTTTGAATAAACTTTTTAAACAAAAGTTGTGCGAAATATCTTTGATTATGAATATAACAATTTTGAAGATAATACTGGACACATCTTCAGGTTTGAATATTCCTTTAAAAAATAAGAAATGCACATCTGGACTATATACAAGTCTTAAGTTAGTGGTTTCACAATTTTGCATTAATCAGTTTTGGCTCTAGAGCGTTCACAGACAGAGAGACAAATAGACGTCAATCTGAAAATAGTCATATTCGTTGCAATCTCGAGTTACAAGACTTACTTATTACAGCGTATAAGAAAGTAAAAAAATGAATTATAATTTAAATATTTAAAACATTTTTATATATCAAAATATCTTCAATTATAAGACC
This sequence comes from Leistus spinibarbis, assembly GCA_933228885.1. NCBI lineage: Eukaryota > Metazoa > Arthropoda > Insecta > Coleoptera > Carabidae > Leistus > Leistus spinibarbis. Next base: position 6,953,378 of record OW121796.1, on the reverse strand, counting down.
TTTTATGGGTCTAATGTTTCCAGATTATGAACGCAATGGTCAAATAAAAATGAAAATTAATGATTTTTTATTTTAATATACTGTAACGTGTTGACTTCAGCAATCGCAGTGAAAGTCTGGATATTGTTGCAATCAATCACTAACAATATCAATATGTCATTTATCATATCTTTCCCTACAATCTTCCGTGCTTATAAATAGGTTTTCTATATTTAAATAACAGTGAATAAAATGTTTTCTATATAAATAAATAAATACCCAAAATAGATTATACGACGGGTTGAAGGCATTCGTGCCTGTACCTACGCTTGTTTATCTGTATTGTTTTAGTTAAATTTGGTATTCAAATTTTGTATAGTTGTAATTTAGTTGTAGTAGGATGACATGGAATTAAAAGTATTTTTGTAATAGTGTTATTAATTTTGTTACAGTTCGTGTTATGAATATTTTTATTTTTGTTGAAGTTAAAGCTGTTTAAATTAACCTCCTTTGTACCGTTGCTAATACGTATAACTAAAAACTCTTTTCATTAAAATACTTTATAATTATATTTTGTCATTGTAACGTACTTTTGTTATACAAATGTTAGGGATTTTCGTGTATAATACGTCGTCATTTTTGTCTTTTCAATGTTTAGCTCAACGTATAATACATCACAAATATTTGCACAGATTCTCGTTTCATGTATTTTTATTTCCGAAAATATACTTGAATGTAATATCAACGTTTTGGACGCATTTCTTCTACAGTTACTGGAACAATTTTAACCAAATTTGGAATACATACGAAATGAATGTTTTGCATTTTCTTCAAGGTTTATAAAAATTATCACACCAAGTAACTTATTTCAATTTGGACGTCGATATTTTGTGATCACTATATTTTATTTTATACATTAGTTAAACAGAAAACTACATTTCTAAGAATCATTTTCTTCATCATTAAAATGAAAGTATCATGATTATATCATCAAAAAATTTTGTTGTAAGATATTTTCAGATGTTGTCTAGAAAATAGGTAATATCACTGTGGGAAAATCTAAAAGGGTTTCCTTAAAAATTTTACATGAAAATCTCATATTGAAAACAAGTGAAAGTCATTTTCAAACTGTTTATATTTTAATAATAGGCATGAATATTACTGGCGTTTTGAAATCTGGGGCTAAGAGAGATTGATTTGATTTTAAAAGGTACTTTAAATGAAATATAAACATATCCATCAATAAAGCAACATGATGTCGATCTTGAAAGTAACGAATATCCCTGAAGGAAGGTCAAGTCAATTTTATATAATGGCCCTTCCGTGCCGAGAAGATCAATCATAACATAAGAAACGAGTTTGATGCGGTTGTGTCCCAAAAGGATTCATTCAGGACTTTCATTTTCTAAATATTCTTTTATCGCATTCCATTTTTCTTTCCTTTTCAGTATAAAAACGTAACTCGCCTTGTTCACGGCTTCACTTTATCTGTACCTATTGTATTGTACACTTTTATATAAAATGAAATTGTAAGGGTTTCGCATGTTTATTTGAAAAGTTGTTGCCCGCCAAAGTACTACAGGGATTCCAACTTTAATATACAAACAATTGCAAGAGTATATTTGTAGACACATAGTATCAGTAAAATGCAAAATCTTTGTAAATAATCAATGTACGATTTATATTTTGCTCGCAGCAAAGTGATAAAGAATTCGTCGTTTGATACACACAACTGATAAAACTATAGTTAATATTTTGTAACTGCACAATTTAATTACACTGTGACAAGCGGCCAATTTAGTTACAAAATTTGACACTAAATTCAAATATGGGGATATAAAAAAAAAGAAACATAAATGAATTCGAACATAAATTTGATAATTCATTCATTACTACTAAATACATAAAACTTTGGTTAAATTAAAATTTAACATATTAAAATGTATAATAAGCAAGATTTGGTAAGCGTAAAACGCACCAACGCGTAGAGGTCACCTTAGGCAAGATATGCGTTGCGAGCAGTGGCTTTTAATTATTATGGCCTTTTGGTTAACAATTTGAAAAAATGTTATAGATATAATAAGTCTTACAATTTGATTACATTTTGAATATTTAACCTCAGCGTACTGTACGTGCAAAGGATCTATAGTATTCGGTGTGTCTGTGTGTCGATTTATTTTATTATGAAAGGTCTACAGAATAAACTTTTATAGATAATTATAAAATTTCAAATTTAAAGAAAACTTCATATTTTTAAAAATAGAATCTAAACTGGTAGTAGGTAAAGATCACTTTATATATTGGTATTTAGCAGCTTTAGAACAAAAAAATTATGAAATAAAATTAGTAAATGTATATGTTGTATCCATGGATACCATGTTTACTATATTGAAACCTAAAAGAACAAAGTTGTAATAATATTATAAGAGACTTATTAGACATTCGCTTACTCTGTATTTGTAATAAAAATAATGCACCAAATACCTATTTATATTCTAAGTTCCTACGAGTAAGACCAGTGTAGGACCGTGCAGAATTTTCTAGTACGTTATTATATATATTTATATATATATATATATATATATATATATATATATATATATATATATATATATATATATATATAAAAACAAGTTCACGCTATAAACTTCGTACGCTGCCGAAGAAATACGAACAAATTTTGGTGCACCACAAACATGACATTAAAAGTTGATGCTGCCAATATCGTTTGACACCTAACAACAATTTCCACTTCGACACTTCACGTTCAACTGAAAATCATTTCCTTACTCATATGACGCTAACGTACGGCATGCTACTGGTACGATATGCTGTAGGTGTATAACCGTAAATGACAAATATTTGAATACTTCGACCATCGATCATTGTCATATTTTGTTCTATAGTTATAATCCTTCCTACAATTAGTTTTGTGAAGTTTACAATCAAGATCAAGTTCAAGAAAGGCAAAATCTAATGGCCGACTTAAATGTAAATGTTGAATAATTCCCATGCAAATAATTTAACTAGAAAATTATACAAAAAATATATATTACTTCTTATCCGAATGTACATAAAAGTATTGAAAATGTTAGATAATTACAATACTTATATTTAAACTACTTCCAAGAAGGAAGTTTATTATTTATTTCTACTCCCGTTGATATAAAAACAAAATTCGGTACAGGCACACCTTATAGGAAATATATGTGATGCGAACAGCGGACTCCACCCGCCCACTCCGCGCATACGCATTAAATTTTAAATTAAAAAATAATTATTATAAGAAAAAAATGTTGCAGATATAAAAAGTCTTATACATTTTTTTACATATTTTTGATTTACTTAAAAGCAAAATATATTTAGTGTATATTTTAAATGTGAAAATTCTAATTTTAATTAATATATTATGGCTTTTGGGTTACAAGAATGAAGATACCTTGTTGATATAAAATATTTTAGAATTTTTTGAAGTATTTTTAAATGAGTTTTTTATTAATCTAAGAGCAGTATTAAGGGGGTTTCAAATGTTAGGGCCCGGAAGTAAACGGGCGATTGGCTATAAACTGCGAACGAATTCAAATGGGATGTCAAAAAATATGAGTGACGAGACAAACACATTTGGAAATGACACTTTTTGATCCGAGAATGCTACAGACCTACAACCGAATGCTTTAGCTATTCTATACTCGTACGGCGAGCTAAAAAACTGGAGTATCTTTCACTCGGTATTTTCAATAAAATCTCGATTTCAAAATTTATCACGATCACAATACTTCCTTATATGCATTAGTAAAAAAAAAAAAAAAAACTCGTTATAAATGATGTTTTTTAAAGTGTGGATAATTGCTACTGGAAAGTATTGGTTTTAGATATATGCACAATGGGAAGGTACTTAATAAACGAATTTTAATTGAAACGACTAAGGATAATGTATAGTACAATACACCAGCGTGTAATAAATATGAGTTATGGTATTAGAATTAATTACGTTTATTTACAAATTAGTATATTATGAGGGGATTCATATTTGGGAATAAGGGTATACTAATAATTCTTCCTCGACAGATTTTATACATTGTTTTACGAAAATTAATTAAGCTTTACAATCATTTCTTTCACAAAGATATTATGAGCTTGCTCAAGCGCAAATTTCAGAACATCTTTTCGCAGGATTGTTGTGAAATTAATATTATTTACGAACAGAGTGTTGATTTCGTTACAGAGATGAGCTGCTATTTCTATACTTGTGGGCTCGAATTGGTAAGAAACATAATTGCAAATTTATGTTTTATGCAATTACTATAATTTATAATATATTATTGTAAATAATAATTAAGAATACTATTTTACCTTTGCAGTACATATAATAAGATTTTTTTTTATTTATATATACAATTTTATTATTATTAAATATTAAAAATATAGTTATTAAAGCACACTTCTACAAATTTTTTTTTTTTTTTTTAAATTATATCTTTCACCTTCATTGGAGATACATTCGCAAAGTTGGTCGATATAAGTTATATACATTTTCGTAATTCGGATGACGGAACATACACTTTTTGTTCAATAAAAAATTGATTTGAGAATGTTACAGACACATGACTAAACATTATAGCTGTCTTGTACTATCGTACGACGAGCTAAAAATATCTTGTTCAAACTGAAAAAGCTGCATCGGTTTTCGGTGGACGAATGTACATATACCTACGAACTAGAAGGGATTTAATTTTAAGTCTAGTAGCGTTCCACAATACCATTTTAAATCGCTCGGTCTACATATACTACTACAGGTTTCTGTATTTTATTTGCATCGGTATAAAGAAGACAGCACGCTTGCGTCAAATGTCTGCAAACAAATATCCTACCATATACCATACGTGTCGGAATTCTAAACTGACTGAGTTTATTGTCGCCATTTTATGGAACACGATAGAAGACAGCGACGTGTTTCCAACATCTTCACTAAACAGGATATTACAATTCTTTTTTCATGAGAACAATAAAAATAAGGTGAAATACATTCTCAGACGTCAATACAATGTTGGGTTGATTTTACAAAATGTTTGCATTGTATTATTTAGAAATTATAGTAAAGTTTACTGAATTGCAATTAAAATATTCAACAAAATAAAATACACAAAAAATAAAATTGGAGTGGTCTTACTCAACTTTCTTATACTTTAACTATCTATTTAATATAATATTGCTTTATTATGCTATAAATTAATACTAACAATATGCACAAAATGGCAAATGAAAAAAAAAAAACAAAACTTTGACACAGATCATTCCGAAAATAGTGAGAAACGATTCGGAGATGGTCAAAACTTGCTTGCTCGTTAAAATATCAAATTCGAAATTTTTCTTGATTATAATACTCCTTTATATAAATTAAAATATGAAAACAAGAACGCATTATAATATAGTGTAACGTGGCACTGTATTGATTTTGCTTTAATGTGTGTGCAAAACATGAAAATATACTTTGTACTTATAAATGGATGGTTCTGTGTCAGTACCAATTATGTACCAGATGTAAGGTTCTCTTGTGTACAAAGTTAGGCTTATGTTTAACAATCAAAGAGAATGACGGTAGGGAAAACAAGACAAGGTAGGTACGACACGCCAACTAATTTTCCTTTCTGGTTTCGCACGTCGCGTCGAGTACAACACAATCTTGTCGTTCATGCGTTAGTTGACAGCGTATGAAACTTATGCTGTTAACATCGTAATTTTCACAGCCAGAACGACAGCTTTACTAGGTATTCATGACTAGCAGGTAGCGGATGCCTGTTGCTACAAACTGAGAATGTTTGCAGAAATTTTCATAGAAGGATGCATATTGCATACATAACATTTATTAATCATCTGAATTCTCGTGTAAAATTCACTTCATTTCATTATTTTACGTCAATCACTCGAAGTGAAAGGAAGTGAACTATAACCATTTATAACAGGTGGGAATGACATGCCTTACACCACCACCAAGATCTCACTCTTTCTCAATAGCTTCTACATATGTCCACGAACTAGTCACACATTCTCACCTAATAATAACTCTCCTTGTTAAAGCTAAAGAATCACCCCAATATTCCATAATCAGAATTCCAATATGTATTAAATGAAAAAGGTTGGATACAACAGATAATAAACATTACTTAGAACATTGTACACATACTCGTACATAGTGACATGTAATCTTGTTACACAATTGTGCTGTCTAGGAGGTATGTTCTTACATTGTTTGCATAAGCCAGCAGACTGCTAATGAGACTGTGTTCTTATCACCAGGCGTGTATCAAGCACTCACTCATCTCCTCGACTCAATAGCAATGTGAACATACGATATATAGGAGTAGTACATAAGACGAACGAACGTATGTGCATAATCTTTTGTTTCCCATTATAACTTACCGACAAAAGCTTGCGCGGCGGCTCCTTATGTAACTCGAACTTCCGTTTGAACAGTGATTGACTGATTACATCGTCTGAAATCGTCTACAGATCATATTGTTCGAATAGTTACTATATTCATACAAAAATCTTTGATGCCGACCAATTTGTGTCTAATAACGTCAAAAGTTTAGTAAACACTCGTCAAAGATTATTCAAAAGTATTTGTATAGAGACTGTATTCCTGATGAGACGATGATTGAAATTATTTAGTGAATGAGACACCCTACCAGCAAAACATATGATGACTATAGCGAATATAATATAATAACCCAATTTATTCGATGGTATCTCTTGACATTTATAGTAAATTATCCGATATTCAAAATATAAGTTGAAAAATATATAAAATTGGTTATTAAAAGTAAGTAAGCTGCTACGGAAAATCTTAAATGTTTTTATTTATGCATAGATACGCGTGTATGAGAAGAAAATTTTGACAGGGAAACAAAATAAACTCAAATAATTTGATATTTTTCATTTGAGATCAATAGATCGACTGAGAACGTGTCTTGAGCGTTCTTGAAATTAAATATTGAAAAACCGCACTTATTAAATATTATATTTCAATATATTGATAATATATATAGAATATATTATAGAAATAATCTGTATTTTATATTGAAGAAGCAGTATTTGATAGCGTAATAAAATAATAAGCTAAATGGTACAATTTAAGAGTATTACTGTTCATTTTTGGTTGGTTTGTCAGTTTATTTGGAATATCTATTTTTAAAGAAAATTACGAAAAGAAAGTCGAATGCAGGTCACTTTATTCTTTTCTTTAACCATTAACCCCTCAATATATAATTAAAAAAAAACATATTTTAAAATAGCCATATGTTTTAGGATCATATATGCATACACGTTATTAATTTCAGAATAACGTAACTTTTCAATAAAAATTTAAACCAGATATTGTCTAAATTCGCATTTTAATACAGCGGGTAAACTACGAGTGCAGCAGAAATACAGCTTTCATGATGTATTTCATAGTAAATTCACCAGTGTTCTCAACTATCCATTACAATAGTAAACATAGTAAAATTGAGGGTTTGTAAACTTTACTTGGATTTTCATTTTAGTTTCCATAATGCACACAACTTCAGCTTCCGAGAGCATCGTATAGAAGATGTAAGGATTTTAAAGATATTGACATAATTGCTGGTGCAATCCAACATAAGTGCAGCATTATCCAAGCACCGTATCCCACTTCAAACCAGCACTGAACTGTTAATAATGAAACTATTGGCGAATTCAGCCAACATTCCTGAACTTTTCCATAATTAGAAATATCACTTCGACACTTTTTACTTTCTTTTACTCATATAAATATACATAGACAGGCACACAGAGAGAGAGAGAGACACACACACACACAGACATAATTTCGAAAATAGTCGGAAACAATTCGGGGATGGTCAAAACGTGTATTTTCGTTAATTCCTCGAGTTCGACTTTCTGATGATTGCAATACATAAATAGTGTAAAAAAGAGAATTTTAGAAAACGAAAACTCCTAATGCTCAGATTTATACTAGCGATGCTCGAGGAAGATTGCATTCTAAATGAAGCTTGCTAGTTATTTGGCGTTCCTAGTTTAACATTGACATCACGATTTCAACAAAATTGAATTTAGTGAAAAAAAGTGTCCTCATCAGTTTTCAGAAATTGAAATGAAAAACAGTGATTTACCTTTTTTTTTCACCAATACATCAATCACGAAGTAACGCATTTCACAATGGGCGAGGTAGATAATACTTATATATAGAAAATTTTAATATATGTATATATATATATATAATATCTGAATTACACTCACAATGGAACTATAAGTTTACATGTTTTTTTTTTAATTTTTAAATATCACCATCGGAAATATTATTCCTCATCTATCCTCAAGTTACTCTGGATACAACTGGATGCTATCTTCAGATGTATCGTTTTAATTTAGATAAGAATTTGCACCGTTTGTCGTTTATTATTTACGAAAAATGGGATGCACAAGATTGAGGTTAGCGACTTCACACACTTTATTAACTTCTTATAAAAAGAGGGTAGCAAAAACCATGTACCAGTCACACCAAATTAATGGAAGGTCCAATCGTTTAGATCCAAAGATTGATACGAGGGAAGTCCCTAACCAGAAAAAAGACACGGCATTGATTTAAACCGATAAAAAAGGTACAAAACTTATTTACGGTGATAGAAAAGGGTACAAAGTTGATTTGTAATGAACGATGTAAAAGATCTACTTTTTTCAATGATATAAATGTCTTCATATAAATGCAGTAATAGGCTCACTGCATATAATATCCTCTTATTATTATTTATTACATTCTAAAATTAATATAAAATTTCACCAGATTAATCCCAAAACAAAATTATTATATTAAAACTATCAATAAAATAATGTCTATTTTTTATATGAAATTCAAATATTTAATCAAATTTGCGATCGTATGAAGTACATAAAAATAGAAATTTTTAACGCGAATTTCTATTCCACAATCATTTAATTTTATAAAAAAAATTATATACATACATACATATATATATATATATATATATATATATATATATATATATATATATATATATATATATATTTGCATGCAATATTGATATTATTATACATTTGAATTGATAAAAGTTTATTTCATTGACTGTCGGGTTCGTGACTGGATTCCGACAAAGTGATCTTGCAATAATTCGATCCATTGATATGTTGCTGATAATGCATGTTATAGGATTAATATAAGTACAATCTAACCCTTTATTTGGAGATTTTTTTAAATATTCTTACAACTGACCGATTGAAATACGTACATCCAAGTACAACGAGAAGAGGACCTAATGAAATGTTTTGATCCGATAATGTTACAGACACCCGACCGATCACTATAACTCTTTAGTATATTCTGTACGACGAGCTAAAAATGAGCAACTTGAAGTATAACAGATCCATTATTAGGGTCGAAACAAAGGAGAACAGACATAAGATAACGAATGCAAGAAAAGAAGGTTGATAGGAAAAGTGATGATTAACGCGCCACAGTTTTCCGTTACGTGACAGGACTACGTTGTGCTGGGGAATTCGTTATGCCTTCAACACAAAACAGTGGCCTGGAAAATGTATCTGTGTGCCCAGCAAAATAATTAACAAATGAAAGTTTCTTCACTAATACCCACCAGAAGAGGAAACTTACTCAAGTGGTCCCTCAACGATAAATCTTTGCCCAAACATATAGAAATATAGCAGCGGTAGAATACATTTTTTATCGTTTCATTCCGTTTCTGGTCCAATTACAATGATTCACTTTTCTTTGGTGTTATAAGACGGACCAAACACATTTTAGCACGTGAACTGGGTACATACTTGGCTTCATGTTATTAGCTTTTAGTTTATCAAATGTGCAAATGAGCTATGGCGTCTATCTGTATTTATTTCACGTCATTCTCATCCCGAAATTATATAAAATTCATATAAGTACCTACTTAAATGTATACTCCTGTGGTTGGTCCTCTGTCCTAACTTTGTGAATACATCGGTACTAAAGTTACTGATTTTAACCAAATATTGTATTTATTCCCGTCAAATTATATATAACTCAGATGTATTTGAATAAATGTGAAATACTTGGTTTATATGGTACTAAAATTCAATATTCAGTCGGCAGAAATGCTACGTCATTAAACGTCAAAATAAATGTGTGTAATATATATATATATATATATATATATATATATATATATATATATATATATATATATATATATATATATATATATATATATATATATGTTTCTGAATTGTAAGAAACAGTAAGTTCATATATAATCAATGATTTTTGAAGAGATTTATTGATAACCAATACTAAACTGAGAGTATAGAGTTCACGGCTTACTTCAGTCTGGCAGCTGAATTATGTTACCTTCACATCTATAATTTATTGTTTGACTGAACGTAAAAATGCCAACAGTTTGTTGCATATCGTCAAAATAATTCATAAATGTCAGTATAACTATCTGGTATGAATGCAAAAATAGAAGTAATACCTAAGTTTAATATATATTATACGTGAATTGTTAGATGCAGTACGTTTATTTATAATCACTGCAACCACAGATAACTTCACAAATTTTATTTGATTATTAAATAAACGTTAAAATGCCAACAGTTTGTTGCATATCGACTTGTGCAAATAATGAAGTAGTTAATAATAAAACTGATAAATCTTTTTATAGACTTAAATGGGTTGCATAGGTCACGTCGATGAAGAATTCTGTTTTATTATATCGAATTCTATTTCATCAAATGTCAAAAGTTGAAACAAAATGTTAGTTTACATAGTGATATATATATATATATATATATATATATATATATATATATATATATATATATATATATATATATATATAAATGGATCAGTGAAAATTGGACAGCATTCTATATATAATACGGGTATAGGTTGTCCACGGGTTAGTTTTGTATATTCAGAAATCACAAAAACAAAGAACCGTGTTTTCTATAAAACGCAATGCATTCTGTTTGATTGTAAATTCATTGTGTCGCCTAATCACGGACGGAGGCCCTAGTGTCCACACTCACTATAGTGACTCTAGTGACGTTACATTTTATCATTATACTGCGCCAATATTAGATAGGATGGTTCACAATAAAGGCATATACGTCGATTAAACAAACAAAAATCTCCATTTACGATACTTGACTAATTACTAGTATACGGCGAGATTTCCTATTATCAGTCATCTACTAATTTCACACAGAGTATATATGCCGCTGAGCCAAAGAAATGAAAATGAATTACGCTTTGAACACTGTACATTCTCTGTGTGTTGAAAAATGAGTAATGAAAACGGAATAAATAAAGAAATTATTTATGAATAAACTTAATTATGAAAATACATTCCTTTGTGATGCCGAGCGCACTGGAGCACATTGTGTCAGGCATCACATACGCTAATATTTGGAATTCAAAATAATGACACATCACGAGTTATGGCCGCATATGTTCAACATTTAACTTTATGTAAATACAAACACACGAAACGATGCGCCAAATTAATTCTGATCAAAAACCCAAATAAAAACATCATGTGAAAAAAGGAACATGTTAGGAAATATGTACATTACAAATATATGAATGTATATATATATATATATATATATATATATATATATATATATATATGTATATATATATATACGAGTATATATGTATAAATATATATATATATATATATATATATATATATATATATATATATATATGTATGTTAGTTAAATGAAATCAATCGGGATTATATTAATAATTACCAAATAAAAAACCCAAAGCGGATAATTGGCAAGAATTTATTACATAAATCGGCAATTATAAATAATTCATTACCATCATCGGTAAATGCAATGCAAGGCGTTGAAAAATACTATGCATATTCCGCACCCTATTTTTCGCTTGTTAAGTTAGGTTAAATTTGTTCATAAATAGTAGAAGATAATACAAACAATCCTCCAACAATCAATCAACTTACACACAGGTATGCACACACACAGATATCATACTACAAATAATCAATTTCGACACAGAGATAGTTAAAGACGTGTATTTCCGTTAAAATATTGAGTTCCTTATATACATTTGTAAAGGATAATAAAATTATAAATGTTTGACAGAAAAAAATTCAAATATTTACTATATTGTTGAACGTAGTACTTTAAGTAAGTATGTATATATATGTGTGTGTGCGTTTGAGGGAAACCAAGGCAAGCTAGTAGATTATTGTTTGTTTTAGTTAAGTTCAAAGTTAATTAAATTTTTCTGCAAATACAAAATGTACTTTGTTTGGAACGTAAATATAAGGCTAATTTACAAATATTGTTATTTTCTTTTGTTTTTGTTTCTACTACGATTATAATGAAACGATATAGTTACTCTCAAAAGCGAAAATTATATAAGAAAAATTGCAAAGATAACTGCGTAGAGCATATAAAAATTTATTAAAACATTTTCTCTAAAAAAATTCCCGGAAATCCATTTGCATGAAAACAGCTTTTGAATTTATAAAAATTTTAAGTTATAATTAAGGTTACCATATTACTTAAATAAGCTTATAATAATCGCAGCATGTATATTCGCCAAAATAAAAATAAAATTTCAACATAATATTATCTTAATCGGAATATATCTAATAATATTATCTAGAAAGAAATTATATAAATATATAACTATCTATTTCTGCAGGAATGTTCAGAGTTGGCCCCTACAGTTATTCTATCTTTCCATTTCAGGGTTATTGTATATTTGTTTTTGTGTACAATTTTAAATAAATGTCAGCTTTTAATATGTGGTTATTGGGTACTAAATTTGCCAGCCCGGATAGTTACTCGGTAAAAAAAAAACTCTAATAAATGTATGTTTGAGTGTATTATCATGAAAAACTATAAATATTGCTGTAGAATATGATTTCATCTAGTGTTGCTTCAGTGTAATTTCAATCAATTATAGAAATATTTCCCGCACACATACACATAAACATGTCACATGTAATTAGAATTATGGCTGTGCATTGTCAAAATGTGAACCAAATATCCATGTCACATAAGTTTTAAACAGACAGCGCATTGTGCACAATCAGTCACGCAGTATGTAGCGCGCTTTTCCAACCTATGCATATCTCGATGTACATACAAACACAGTGACACGCAATTTCGCACACACACAAATTCAATTTGAGAAATTGCCAAGATAATTTCTCGTTCCCAGGAAGCTTATCAACTTATAACACTACTCGTTACTCGTACTCCCCATTGATCCGTCTGTTGTCGCTAATTTTGGCCCGAGACAAACGAATAATTTTATTGCGTTTACGTGATCACACCAAATTCTTGTTTCAATTGGCTACATTACTCGTTCAGTCAGTCGTTGTTTTACTATGATTTCAGTTTACGAGGTATAGGTTTGTCATTGCTCTTTATTCGTACTTCTTCCTAAGTATTTCCGAAAACTTGTTCACTAAAAATGCCTGTCGAATATTACTACAGTATTTGTAAGAAGCAAAACTACATTTATTTTGACATTAAATTTAATCTGAAATGAACGAGGAACAAGAAATCAAAAATGGACAAAAGCCTACTGTCGAATGTATACATTTGGAGTCGTGACAGTTCATAAACTGAACCCATAATCTTATTGGATATTTCGTCATATACTATAGATTCAGTTTAAATAATAATAATAAAATTAAATATCTACACTGTTGACATGTTTTCTTTATTATAATTTAAAATCGGTTGTGGCCAACACAGAATTTTCTTTTACGTAGTTGTCATTAGAAAAATTAATACCAAACAAACTGTCAAAAAGTACCAAAGCTGCACAGTAATACTTTGAAATTGTAACATTTAGCTTATTATTTTATTATGTAATCAAATATGGTTTCTTCAATATGAAACATAGATGTTAATTAATTAAAATTCACCTTATAAATATATTACGTAATGTTTCTTAAAATATATTTCAATATTTATCTGCAATAACCATTACAAACACGTTCCTAGTCGATCTATTTGTATTAATCGGTAAAAAGTTACATAAATTATTTGTATATTGTTTATCTGTCAAAATATTTTCAGGCATAGCTTTCATAGATTTCTTTAAAAAAAATCACAAGTGCATTTCCATGACAATATAAATGAAAGATATGCAAGATTTTCTTTAGCAGTTTTCTCGTAACTGGTACATTTCTTGAAGAAACTTTTCAAACAAAAGTTGTTCGAAATATGAATATCTTTCATTATGAACAAAACTATTTTTGCCATAAGTGCTGCTGATCTAGTGATATTGGATAGAACAAAAAATGCATAGAGTGAACATGCACTTCCGGTTTGAATATTCTTTTCAAAAATAGGAGGTGCACATCTTGAAGTTTCACAATTTTACGTAAGATAGTTTCGGCTTTAGAGCGTTCACAGACACACACACGCACACACACACACGTACACACACACACACACACAAACACACACACGACAGACACACAGACGTCATTCCGAAAATAGTAACATTCGATTCAGGGAAGGTGAGAACGTGTATATCCGTTGAAATCTCGAGTTCAATTTTTTAGGTGATCCCTATAATTACTTATTACTTCGTAAATGAAAGTAAACATGCAAGTAACGTAAGAATGGAAATATTTTCAAATGAGTCTGTTAAATTAAACTTGAAAGAGCAAACAAAAAGGAGAATTGAAACAATGCTATAGACAACGTACATTTACCCTCATTATCTTTTAACTTAACAAACAGATAAAAATATAAAACGTTTCATCTCTCGTTTCACCGAAAACTTATCATGATATCTAACTGATAACAAACTTTTTAATCAGATTTCAACCACTTCCATAGCAATGGCATTCAGTAAATTTAACCCCGCTTAAATATCGCGAGGTTTTTCAAGACAAAAATTAACAGGAGATTTCATTAGAAAAGATAAATTCCTTAATTATTTTCATTAAGCGGTATTCTTTGAAGCTATACGACAATTAAAGTACATTAAATGTTTTGGCCATAAAATCTGCATGCCGTTGCTTTTGTCAGAACATTCATTTCATTAGATGGTAACAAGAGTTTCTTACTTTTAAATAAGTATCTACTGAATTCTTGCATTATAAAATCATTTGTTCTTTATCTAAATTTCTTGGAAGTAATTGAGAAGAAAATTAAACAATGACAAATTTAATATATTAAATAAAGCAATTGCAATCAGTGAGTCCTAAATTATTTTGTCTTGGTCAATCAACAAATAATATTTCCTTAACAAAAAGTGTTTGTCTCGTTGCCCTGAATCCAAAAGTATATATAACATATACTTGGATGTAAATCGTCGCTCGATCACTCGTAAGATTTGTGCCTTCTACTCCTCTGAAGGTACCAGAACGATTTATACCAAATTTGCTACACATATTATTTGGCATCCCATTTGCATCCGCTCGCAGTTAAAATCTAAGAGCAAGTATACTTCCCGAGTTATAGGGCCCTAAAATTTAGAACCCCCCTTAATAGTACCCTTAAAATAATTATTAGAACACCAAGAAATTCTACTAAAAATTTTAAGATATATTATATCTGCAAGATTTTTGCATATTTATAACCTAAAGGCCGTAAAATATTATAATTTTTAATTTTAAAATATGCACTTTTTTTCAAAATTATCTAAGAAATTTGTAATACTTTTATATATATATATATATATATATATATATATATATATATATATATAACATTTTTTCAAATTGTTAACCATGCTCGCCTCGCAAATATTATTAATAAGGCGAGCTGGACGCAAAGGTGCGTTGTACCTAAGTTTGTTTTCTTTTTTTCTATATTCACATAATATAAACTTTCCGTATGGCAAGTTAAAGTTATTGGTGCCTGTTAATTCTGAATTTATGTGTTTAGGCCTAAAGTTAATATAATTTGCATTACTCAATTAAACTATATACATGGTATAAAAATATTATTGAATTTAAGGTTTAATTTTGAAAATAATATCCCCTAAATTTGTATCATAAAATGAATTGTGTCGTGTGAGCACGAAATAGGAGGCCACTTATTACTGAGGATAGAATATATATTATACAAGCTGTCACATAATGTTTACATTGCACGCACACATGTACAAATCCTGCTCCCACAAGCACACATACATGCAAATGAGCAAATACATTTAATGCAAACACATACATTGCATGTATACAAACATATATAGGATACAAGAGGAGAACTGCTGGTCCCAGGTGCTAAAAGGTTTGTTAAATATTTTAATGTGCTGGAATGAAACAAAGCAAAAATAACTGTCAACTTGTGTTAAGCATATCATTTATGGTGACAATTATACGTGTTCATTTTACATGTAATACTTATAATAAGAAGTTCACATTTTGAGCTAATAGCTCTAATATCAATATTTATATACTTACATAGTATTTTCACCTGCTATATTTTACTATCTTATACGAATTACGCAGTAATAAGTAAGTCTTGTAATCTTGAAAAATTTCGAACTTGAGATTTCAACCAATATACACATTTTGACCTTCCCTGAATCGAATGTAACTATTTTCAGATTAATGTCTGTGTGTCTTTGAACGCTCCAGAGTAAATCTGTTGAACGTAAAATTGTGATACTTCAAATTTTAACCTTGTATTTGCTCTAGATGTCCACCTCACATTTAAAAAAAAATTAAACCGGAAGAGCATGTTTATTCCATAATTTTTTTGTCCTAACTCCAATATCACTAGAACGGTTGCACTTAGCACAAAAATAGTTATGTTTATAATGAAAGATACTTATATTTCGCACAACCATTGCTTGCAAAGTTTCTTAAAAAATGTACCAGTTACGAGATAACTGCTACGGAAAATCTTAAATATATTATTTATATTGCCCTGGATTTGCATATAGTTCGGTCAGTCATGCTCTGTGCCTGTCAATATTTTATTCCCGGCACTTACAAATCTAAAATTAACAAGCTTAGATATAATGCACCTATACGTTCATCTCGCCTTATAATAAGTATTCGGGCGATTGAATATAAACTACATGCGGATTTAAATGGAATGCCAAATTATATGTGTAGGAATTTTGGTGTAAATCGCTCCGGTATCTTCAGAGAAGTAGAATGCACAAATTTGATCTTACGAGTGACCGAGGGAGCGACAACTAAAATACAAGTATATGAGTTATATATATATTTTTGGAATTAGGGTGACGAGCAAAACAATCTTTGTTAAGGACATTTTTTGATTCGAAAATGCTACAAACACACGACATACATACACAGACGTTATTGAGATAATAGTCCAAAGTATACCAGGCACCCTTAATACGAATATTTTCATTATTATTTATTATAAAATATATGAAAGTAAAGGGGTAATTCAATTAAACACAACATGTTTGAAATCTTTATCTTTGAGACCGTTTTAACCTTGAAATATATTAGATGGTTGTTTGTATACCATTTGACTTTGATACATTAAACGCAACAATTCGTACGTTGTGTTCTTTGAAGTACGTATGCCGGATTCCACATTTGTCAAAGCAATGCTCAAACATTGTTTGCTTTTTAAATAGGTGTTTACATTTATAAAAAGAAAAAGAAAATGCAAAGCTATCTAAAACATGTATCTGCAATGCTGTTCATATTCTTTGACTATACGAAAATCCAATTCAAACTCTGCGAACAGTATACAATAAAAGAGCTGTAATGTTCGGACATAAGTAAGCAATACTTGAAAAGCATACCTATGCAAGTACAAATTCCAAGCATGTTTATATGGTTAATATCTTTCACCGAATCTTGCACATTATAGAGAAAAGACACTGTGTAAAATTAACCTTATTTATTCATTTTGAAAACAATCAAACTTTAATTTATTTTGATATATGATCTGCCGTGATTTTATTAATTCCTTCTAAGTAGTATTACATGTTCTTACTGATACAATAAAATAAGGAAAACATTTTTTTTCTTCCTGTCAGTGTAAAATTGATGTGTATTTTTAGATAGATCGACTTTTTCAGTTCGAACGGCCTAGGGATTATCAGAAAAAGTTTCTGTAAGACCAGATTAAGGCGTACCCTACAAAGGATTATCAGAGATAGAATCAATTCTAACCTAAATTCGTTCGGAAAAGTAGTTATAAAACAGCCAAATAGTAGGTTATGTATATTTAGAAAATAATATTATGTTGATAAAATAACATTACCGAAGTAGAAATTTGTATATGTAGATATATATATATATATGTAGATATATATATATATATATATATATATATATATATATATATATAAAAATATATATATAAAAATATTTTACGCATTGAAATATCCACAGTGTTTCATAGAAAATATGCAGGCTCGTTCCTGTAAAAGCTCCAAGGCGTCACCAATATTTCAATATATTTATGTCGGCTATAATACTATGTACTCATGTCTTCTGAGAAATATAATTGAAATAAATGTGTTTAAAATTATGATATTATAATAAATGTAGGTACATTAGAACAACTAATCTAAGGCAATGAAAAGAAATGGATGTATGGTACAGTAAACAAGTATTAGATAAATCTTTGTCTCTCATTTAATTAATTTAATGACTTTAGTGCTGATTAATGGTGTCTGTAGAAGCTGTTCATTACTCTTCTCTTGTAGTTTCATTATCGTGTTATTCAATCAATATCATACACCCTCATCCCTCATATTGCAAATTTACATTTGTCAATAGACCACCACACCAAACTGAATAGCTAACCTATATATCGTCGGCCTAATGTGAAAAGTGATCAGTTTTGATTCTTAGAACGTTCACACACACACACACACACACACACACACACACACAGACGTCATTTTGAATATAAGTAGATTCAATTCATGTAGAGTTCGAACATTATCATAAATACAATACTTCTTTATATAGATTCATATAAGAAAGTAAAATGAAGTTGGACATTCGGGCCAAATATAAATCATCAAGTTAAATGTGTTTTTATTCCTTCAACAGTTTTGGTGCAGGTAATGTAAAAACTAAATTTCTAGTAAGATCTCGAGTTCGAAACTTTTCATGATTACAATACTCCTTTATATAATCTCTATTTGGCGTAAGTGACCTAACTTGATCTGTATGGAAAATTAACACCTACAAATAATTTCCACACGGTTCTAAAACATGGTTTTTGCAATTATGTCTTATAATGTTTGGGTCATATAAGACCTCATTAAATTTAGATAAGCTTTATTTGCATATTTACAATATGTGTTTTGTATCATCGTGATAATATCACACAGAACTTGTGACTAAAATTTAAATTACAGAAACAAAAGTATTTAAAATTTTCATATATATTTTTGCAAATTGCACGTCACATGCAGATTAAATTTATGAGTATTGTCACACATAATATTGTATACTTTTTGCTCCATTACTAAAAAATATAATTACATACCCTGGGGTAGGATACAAAACTAATAATACATGGTATTGGAAAAACAATTGATCAATCAAGTAGATGTGATGATCTAAATAAAATTCGTCAGTGTAAAATATCAACTACGAGTTTAGTTGAATTCAAAATTGACATGGACTGCGAACGACAGTTACAATATGGACTCTGTGCTTGTGGTAATAAATCACCACCAAAGGGCAGCCCTTTGAAATTAATGTAATATATAATTTGTATTGGGGCGAACATGGGTAGGTACATTTCATTAGTCAAGCGTGAAGTAGACCACCCCAAAATTATATTCATGCTCACGAAATTTCAAATACAAAAAACTTGGTAAACCTATTTTAATATTTAGTCATAATTTATTATTATTTCTATCCACAACATTATCAATAACAGACTTTCAACATAACGAATAGTTTCTATAGAAAATATGACATTAACATACAAGCTTCGTTAGGCGTTTGTCAAAAGGTATTACAGTACAGTAAATCCACGTTTTAATTCATTTGGAATGAATTAATAAATAGCATCACGTATTTTTCCTAATTAAGATTATTGTCAAATTCAGTAGTACCATATTCCATTTCTAAATTGCAATATGATAAGATTACACGTTATCTCTTTAATTAATATAGAAAACCACTGATATATAAATAAAGAATACCTATTTATTACCACTGAATTTTGAAGAGATACATTGATAAATGATATTAATGACATTGCAATTATACTTTAAGTATAACAAGCACTGGCTGGAAATTTTACGGACGTGGAAATTATTTGTTTATCAAATTTCATTAAAATCGGCCCAGTATATTCAGGGCAGTTGTGGTTACAAACTCAGGTCTTACGACCGACCGAACGAGCGAGCGAGATACATACGAGTACATACAAGAACTTTTGGTTAAGAAATTTCTTGATCCGAGCGTATTACAGATACATGACCAAACACTATAGCTGTCTTTTACTTGCGTACGCCGAGCTAAAAATTATTATTAATAATAATTTCTTTCTGTAATAAATAATGTTTGATATAATAAAATATTAATATTTTAAATTTTCAAATAATTATTTCTTTAGACATTTTAAAGAAATTAACTCGATATAAAATATTATTTCTAAATTATTGTGATAAAGAGGGTTCCAAATGTTAGGGTCTTATAACTCCGGAACTGTACAGACAATTGGCTTTAGAATGCGACGAAACTTTTTGGGCACTGAAATTTTATGTATAGCAAATTTTGTTCAAATCAGCTCAATACCTCTTAGAGGAGATGCGATCGCAAAGTCAGATCTGCCGACCACCAAGCGAGCGAGATACATACGTGCAAGAGTTGATTCGGTGCGACGAGACAAGATCTTATTGTTAAGGATTCATTTTGATTCGATAATGTTACAGTCACACGACCAATCACTCTAGCTTTTTTGTACATTTTGTACAGCGAATTGAATATCTTTTACACTGAACTTTCTTGTGCACAGTAAAATGTTGTTATTGGTACTGCGATCATCAAATAATTTAATAAGTGTGATACCACATATAAATTTAACAATATAAAAATAAATTCTCAAGCAAATAGAACGTTTATTGATAAAAGAAGGAAGAAATATTATAATCTTCAACATTTATAAGAATAATTTTTAAAATATTTAGCGTAAAACCCAAGCAATAATATCCCAACAAACAAACATCCGACATCACCGTGAACGTACATAATCAGAATTAGTATTTGATATAAACAGATCTGTAATCAAAAGGGATTACGCGCTATAATAGTAATAATTGGAATTACTACATGTATCAAATAATATGGAGATCAAACGCAGCAAAAGTTACTGATCCAAATGACGACGACATTTTGAATTTAGATATGATATGAACTTATTACTCTAATGGATCATTTTGATTCGCTCTTATATAAATCGTTAATTTGAACCTCGCTCTATAAAAAGGAACGTGTGTCTTGGATGAAACAATTCACTATTAAACAATGAGAGCAATTATTTTAAGGAATATTTTATATTTAAACATAATTATTTATCATAAATTTTAGGATAAATCCGAAAAATCTGTATATCTATTAAATGTTATTAAAAGTAAATCATAAACCTAAATCTGAATTGGAATGAACTCAAATTTGGTAAATATTGGTCCGGTACCATCCAAATATATATATCTTAAATATATTTTCAGAATTAGAAAGACGTAAAATGAATTTCGTGCATACATTTGTTAATTCCGTAAATATTACAGACATTCAACCGAATTCTATAGCCCTATTGTACTTCAACTACCTAAATCGGTGTAAATCTAACGTTTAGCTGACAGTGTTTCAAAGTTAGTTGTTAAACTTAGAAATAACATTGTCTTATATTATACAAAATGTCATAATTTGATCTAAATTTTGTCACTAAATACTTTTAGCTGAAGGAGTTTTAAGATTAATTGCAAAATTTAAAGTTATTTATGTAAAAAAATACTTAAATATTATCTTTAATCATAAACAAGAACGTACCTGAATCGTATAAGTAAGAGTTTATTTTAATATGTGTCACTTAATCAGTCACTGTAATATATGAAGGTTATTGGCACGTTGAATATAATTCAAAACATTGTTTCAACTATTTATCACTAAACAATTAATTATATGATGCGAGTGTCATTTCACGGTGATTATTATTTAGGATAACATGAGATAGTTTTACTATTGTTTTAGTTAAATGAGTGAATCACATAATTTTCCGAACAAAAACTGGTCATGTGTCATATACAAATACTGTGGCGTTTGGCGTGCTTGCGGGAAACGAGCCGATAATGTTAGCACCGCCGCGTGAATGCAGCGACTGCAGGCAAAAAGCGATCGCCGGAGCAGCGACGCGCCGCAACGTTCGTTCTGCTACGCAAGGCAAGCGGAGCCGAGCCGAGCCGCGCACAAGTTGACACAGGTTCACCATGATGATGAAAACAAAAAGTTTAATATTTTCCTAAACCATCCTACCCTGGAACTCTCACAAAATATTAGTTGGATTTTAAGTCATGCTGATGTTGTGCAGGCGACTGTAATTCGTTTTAAATAATTGTTCAGCATTTGCGAATCATTAAAATTCGCAGTGTAGTAAGTTCAATTATTTATTTACTAAGAATATGGTTGGAATATTATCAAGAATGAATAATTTATTGATGCATCTTCTTTTTATATTTATTTTATATTCACTGTTGCATTATAGTTTTACAATAAAATCTAAATTAAAGTCAGTTCACTACAGTTAACTGAACAAGCATAGATACAGGCACCAATTTGCTCAACTCGCCGTACAGTGAGCTTAAAATTAATTATAAATTAAGAAATCATTTTTAAATCCACTGTTATTTTACTTTCTTATAAGTAATGTACAAAGTTTTGTAAACACAAAAAAATTGCATCGAAATTTTAATACAAATATCCAATTTAGGATCCCAAATTTAATTTTGTCTATTTTCGCAATGACGTCTGTGTACCTTTGCACATAAATATACGATGTTCTAAATTTAATATTTGTAAAAGAGATTTTCTGACTATACCTATATATATATATATATATATATATATATATATATATATATATATATATATATATATATATATATATATATATATATATATATATAGGTATAGTCAGAAAATCTCTTTATATATATATATATATATATATATATATATATATATATATATATATATATATATATATATATATATATATATATATTACTCGAGTAATTAGATACATATCGTAAAACTTACACGAGTTAGTGAAAACATATGTTTCATAAAAGTTAAATATTCTAGCAAGTTTTGATTGAAAGGTTTCTTCGAGAGAAAAATAATTATTTACTATAAATAGCCATGTTAAATTTACGTTTCCTAGATGTCACATATATTGATATAGTTTCTTGTCAATGATTTCAACAATTTAAGACTATAAAGCAATATTATATATATTATTAAAACTAAGTATATGGAAGTCGAGTGAAGGTCACCACAGATTTTTGAATGAAGAAAACTGATTCCTTAGTTTTTAATGAGACAATTCAGCAAACTTGATGGTTGGAATAAACAATTTTTCGCGTGGCGTGTATTTTAGTCTCCCATTTCGCAACTAGTTGCATACTAGCTATTCTAAAGGGGATTAAAAACAGTAGTGTATATGTTCATGTATCTTACAAAACATTTTCGGACATGAGTTCATAAGAACTTTTTTCATTTACTCGACTCCCTCAACTCACTTTATAATATTGGCACCATGTTTCAGAAACAGCCTTTAAAAATTTATACTGAAGTCGAAAAGTTAGCCATAGGCCTTAATTGTTTTGATAAAAGTATGTAGGATAAAGTTTTGCCTTTCTAATAGGTATAATAAATTATGTTCATCCTGCCACTAATCTACCATCTCTGGCCCATTAAACGTTGCAATATATAATTATATAGGTTATATAACAGACACACAGACAATATTCCGAAAAGAGTCCCATTCGATTCAGGGAGGGCCAAAACGTTTATATCTGTTGATATCTCGACTGCGAAATTTTTCATGATTACAAGACTTACTTATTATTGCGTATAAGAAACAAAAAACTAGTGTTCCCGTACAAAATTCAAGTTTTCAGTAGATCCTTTTAAACATACATACGTATATAAAAGTAAAATGTAACCAGAGTACGTTGTTCTCTTTCAGGCCACGTAGAAAAATTATATTTTCATAATTTTATCTGTAACATTTTCTGCAAAATATTAATAATTACATGTCAAATCAAATTTATTGTGTGAATACCAAAATAGTTTATAGTATATTATCCGCGAATTGTGAAAAGTAGTAAGTATATTTATAATCAAAGTCAGCGTTCACACCACAGATAACTGTATTCGGCGAGTACATGGTTTCCGCGGGTTAGCCTAGTTGGAATAAGTGGCATGTATATATACATATAGCTAATTAAAGCATCTGGCAGTCGTAAAACGCATACGTGACAGCACTTTGCGTTGAAACAATCTATAGGAAAACGTCGACCGGAGGAAAAGCGATTGTAAATCTTGCTGGGAAAGGGCGCCGCGCCGCAGTCGCCTGCGTCTTAAAAAGCTTGGAAACACATTTAGTGGTTTTCCCAATTCAAATGGCCATTAAAGCAAAAGTCGCACGGAAGCACATAAATACCTACACTGAACTACAAAATAAACTTGGCCGTTTGTTTGTACAAAGAAAAAAGAAACATACAACACAATTCTTCTAAATGTAACACTAAAATTGGAGCATAGCAATTAATCTCAGAATCACTCGCTACACTGTACTACCACACAAATGTAATCTTTCTAAAAGAATTCTCTGCTTTTTCTAAATGACACGTACTACATACACCAAATGGCCAATAGTTCTGCTCGACATCCATTTATGTACATAAACACTCTCAAAGAAGAAGAAGAAGCGAATATCTATAACTGGATAGAATGGACGACACATCAGTAGTCATAATTTACTAGTACATCTTCCA
This sequence comes from Leistus spinibarbis, assembly GCA_933228885.1. Lineage (NCBI taxonomy): Eukaryota > Metazoa > Arthropoda > Insecta > Coleoptera > Carabidae > Leistus > Leistus spinibarbis. The sequence continues at coordinate 6,928,375 of OW121796.1, read as the reverse complement.
TTTCATGTAATTACACACAATTTATATCCAGCTATCGTTTGCAATACACCATCTGAGTTTTAAATCATTTCGTAATATATCGCGATAGCATTTCGTTAAGAGATGTACGTACGATATGTATTGCATTCGACAATATATATATATATATATATATATCTTTTAATTAACCTAATTATTTTCTTTTACGAATGTATAATGCTCTACACTAAATACTGTTGATGATACTATAATAAAAATTTCAAACTATGACCTGAATAGGACGCGGAAGAATACCTCCTATATTTGAAAACAATATCGTAACCAAAAGTAAGTAGTTCACTCTAACTACTTTTTAAATATCTTGAAAACGGCATGAATTAGAGAAAATAATATTATTATAAAACTGAAAGATATTAATATTACTAGCAACATTTATTGACAAACAGTTTTAATAATAATAATATAATATGAGTATTCTATTTGAATAAACGACATTAACTTAACTTAAATATAATCAAATACAAATCATGTTTTATTTTCCCCGTAAACTTTCCCAAATAATATATATTTTCTATACGAATGGCGCACACCGTTTAGTAGAAAGGAAATTGGAACAAGGCGTTGACATAGCAAAGAAATATGCAGCGTTCTTCTATTTTTTATAGAAGAAATAAACAAGTTGCATAAGTTTAATGCGAAAGTACGCGAAGTAGATATGTCTGCCTCAGAGAAATGATAGGTTTGCAAAACAGTTTTATTATTACATAATGAGTAATGACTTCAGACCATAATTTTTCTAATAAACTAAAAAATAGAATTCAAAACTAATTAGATTCTTTATTCCATTACACGGTAAGAAGGATGCAAATAGATCATATTTTTTCTATGAGAAATTCAATTTTTACACTGAAACATTGCAGAATCTACAATTAGGTATAAGATTTATGACGCAAGTAACACATTCATTATTTTCGATGGTAGAAAACGCAACGCTATCATTGGAAAAGTGGTTATAAATTTTCTTAGTTTGCATATTGCTTAGCGTATACTTAAAGAGCTTATGTGCTTGTTTGTGAGTTTATATCATACATTTCTATTCGATTATTGCATTGTTGGACGTAGTAATGTAATCATAAGATATTTTGAACTCAATATTTTAATTGAATTTGAACGTTTTGAGTTTTCCTGCATTAATTGTCATGTCAATATCAATTTAGGCATTGTCCAAAATAGTAAAACTCAAATATTTTAATATACGTAATAATCAAAAAACACAATTTATTTTATTTTAAGTCTCATGTCATGTCACTGTCAGTCATATTTGTTCAAAATCTTGGCGCATTCACGTTTCACCAATGCTTATTAGAGGGTAAATTGAAGAAATGTATGTACTAGCATATTCATTCTTCAATTATTTTTTTAATAAGGCATATGGAAACTAAAGCTTCAGAAGAAAGGATTTCAAATTATAATTTAAATTAGCTCATGGTTTGAAGGCGGTATAAATGCAAAGTATCCCTACCCAACGTACTACGTACGTATATAAAACGTGAAATTTGTGTACATATAGTGAAAACACAGGGAAAAAAGGAAATAATAAAACGAAACGGGTAAGAAAAAGCAAAAGAAAATGAAAGATTAACGAGAACGTACAGTGGCACAGAGATAAAGATGAAATATGTGCACGAGACAGCATAGCGTTCGTTCGCTGTGTGGGCACAACAAGCTCGGATTTTCACCCGAATATGAGAACGCGAACCTGGGTACAGTACACAAAACTGCTGTATTAAAATAAGTAAATCAATAAAAATATTCGCAACCAAAGGCACTCGGTTATTCAGAATTATTAAATAACGATTGCACGGAAACCCTGTTTACTATACCAACAAAGCTTTACGCTCTTCCCCATAAATATGATGCGATGATGGTTTAAATCACTCTTTTCATTCTTTTACAGTCAGATAGCAGATTTAATCTTTCTCCGTTCAGTTTGTGAACAATTCATGAACTTTAATATACAATATATATATCCGATGTTGAAACAGGCATCACATCGTCGATATAAGACAAGCAAATGGTTTGTTATTACTTTCTTAAGAATGTTCATAATGAAGTATTATACATAAGAATTCTTTCCTAACAAATTTACATGTAATTTAAACTATCAAAAGTCCATGACAGCAAAATAAAAAGAGAATAATATTATAATCATGAAATATTTGTAACTACAGATGATTCTAACGGATATACACGTTATGAGTTCCCTGAATTGGTTTTGATTGTATTGGAGATGGCACACTCACAGACGTCATCTCGAAAATACTCAATATCAATTGATCTCAAACCGTGCACATCTGTGAAAATCTCAAGTTGAAAACTCTTTATGATTACAATCGTTTAAGATTTCGTCCACGAAAGTAAAGAATAATGTCGATATAAGTGATTTACAATTGGAAATGATAGCAGTGAAACCAGAGCCAGTGCGGGAGATGTGCCAGTGTGCGAGTAGCAAAGGAATACTAGAAATGGATACCATCAAATATCAGCGCGTGGAAACGGAGTATCTGGATATCGGTTGTCAAAGTAACACTCGCGTGATGTCGCACGATATCATGGAGATTTACAAGCATCCATATTGCACGGATGCGCGTGGCACTGCACAGCAATATAAATGGAAAGTTTATCGATGAGAAGACACCTCAGTTATAACTATCGGTTATCTTCTCGTCTTGTCCTGTACTGTATAGCTGTTGCACACATGTGTATGACTGCAAAAGACAGTAACAGATTAGCAGCACCATGGGAGGAGAAGATACGAGTATGTACAACTACAATGGCGCTTGCACTCTCTGTGCTGCTGACTGACCAAAAACAATTGTAGCGTTGTGTTCATAAAAAGAAAACAATTGGCATTCTCTCGGGGGTTTTGTTGCTCTATGCTAGTGTCTGATGCTGCTGCATGCTGTGTTTCGCAATACTTTTTCATGGGAGACTTTTTATTTTGGTCGCTTGTTTCATACCTAGGGTGACTATCAATATAACTGCCAAATTGCCCTTCTGTAACAATTTTTACAAAGAGTTCAGTCAGGTAATTGGCGGTCTTATGTTGAAACCATAGTAACAGTGTATTCTAGCCGTGCCTATAGAGGTATGAATAGATTCATGTGTTTTGTTGATACATCAAATGTTTAATATAAAACAAATATTTACTTAATGCTCAATTAGTACTTAGTTGCTAACTATCAAATTACTGCCTATGTAATCAGGGTATCTACTATACTCAAACAGCATAACGGTGTATTCACAGCGATCCAATTAATAATCACGAATCAAAATTGCAAATTGTAATAAATTGAATCGTTTTAAAACAAGTGTTTCAAATCAAAATTAGTTGTGAAAGACACAACGTTGCCAACTTGAACACAATATGGGTATCCTACGATGTTGGCTATACCGACGACCACGTTAGTGGTAAATTTGTTTCAATTTGTACTAAAATTTTGCCCGTTTTCGGTAGACCCTCGATATTGGATGTAAACACAATGTTGAGAACTTGAGATATGCCAAAACAGAATATAGATTTTTTAGTTGTGCGTTGACTCTGTTCAAACGTTCAACCTCCCGAACCCACTCACCTCTTACAAATCAGACACTTCAGATACAATCCTTATATTTACTCTTTCATCATTTGATCAAATACACTTTCGTTTTCTATGTTAATTTTCAAATATTTTCAAGGATAGTGTAGAGGCCAAGGTCAAGGGTCTCTCTGCCTGATACTTTTTGGAACTCGTTATTTTGTCTGATTTAAAACCATTATTTAATGGCTTACTCTAATGAATAATTCATAAATAGGTAACATTTATCACGAAATATAAGATTAACGGAGACACGAGTTTAAATTGTGTTAAACTGTGGTAAAAGTTAAATTGACTTTTATTTTCGTACAGATCAGTTGTATGATAGGGGAACTTTTTTCTCTGGCAGGTTAAAACGGAAAAATAGATATTAATAAATGGCGGAATTAGATTAATTGATAATGTAAATATCTAGACACGTTATATTTTCATGTAGATACAGAGTGTAGTAATCGTTATAAATGAACATACAATTTGGATAGCTCAATAGAAATATTTCTTATATACAGGCGTACTAATTTGAATAGTTGGTAACTAATTAATACAAATTATAATTTTTTTTAAATAAAATTACGAATTTCGTTCTGATAGATTTGAAAAGATCCTTGAATGTATTTTTAACTAATTAATGATAGTAATTTTTTAATTTATAAATATAAAATTAATTATTCAATGAGAACAATGCACATTTACCCTGCTATACTTTACATTCGTTAATTTTTAGCTCGTCGTACGATAGTGCAAAACAGCTACAGTATTTGTTTCGAAAACGTATATAACTTATATCATTGGATTATGTCACTCGGTCGGTCGCTCCTTTGAAGTTACTGGGCCGATTTTAATGACAATTGATTTACATATAATTTCCACGCCCGTAAAATTTCCGTCACATTTTAAATCAAATTATCTGTACAGGTTTCCAAAATTTGGAGCCCTCCAACATACTACACCTAGTCAACTTTTAAAAAATTTATAATTGTTATACTAAAAAATTCTAAGATATTTTTTTTTATGTCGACAGTTTTTATTTCAAATTGTGAGCCGGGAGGCTATAATTAAATAATCAAAATATTAAATTTTATTTTATCATATTAATAAAAATGTTGAAAAAATTATAAGACATCATATAATCATAATTTTTTTACAGATTGTGATCCTCAAGGACAAAAATAAAAAAATATTAATAATAATAATATTGAAATTTAAAATGTTGTTGATTAATTGTGATGATTGCAGTAATAAATTTTGTACTTTGACAATTGCTATCGCATTCATTATTGTATTTCATGTGATTGGGCTCGCCGGTAAGGCGAGCTACAAGCACTAGTACTTGCACCAATGCATTAATTTTCTGGTTGTACAAAATTTTTCACTTTCTTTTAAATTCACAACAATGTTAATGTTACTTGGTTTCTTATCTTATATTACTAGATCCATTTTTGACGTAGAGATAAAAAAATGTAAGAACTGCAATGAAAAATAATATTAATTTATACTTTCTTAAATTTACGTATTCTAATCAAGAAACATTTCGAACTAGAGATATTAACGGAAATACACAATTTAATCATCCCTGAATCGAATAGAATCTGATTTGTTTCGGAATAATTACTGTGTGTGTTTCTGTGTGAGTGCACGTGCTATAGCGCTAACAGAATAATTATGAATCTTTAAATTTAGAACTTGTTTAAGCATTAGAAAAACACCTTCTATACTTATTCTGTATGATAAAATCTAGATAAAACGTACAGCTTATATTGCAGAGTTATTATATTTCAAGGTATTGGAAATATATAAGCCTGCATTCTAATGAACGGAAATATCGAGTATAAGCGACTTTAAAACAGTATTCCAAGTCGATGAGTAGAAACAAAATATAAAGAAATCTGAAAAATGCATCCAATAACTTATTACATACAGGTAAGAGCAGAACATTCATTCTTGAGCTTGTTTATAGTTTAAAGTTTTTAGCCTGTCGTACAATATGCAATAACGAGCAATATATTGTTGTTGATCCTGTCTGTATCATTACCGGCATCAAAAAATGTTGGCATACATATTCAATTCAACTCTTCCTGATTCGGAGAATATATGAAATTCATATACTTGGATGTGTGTGAGTTGCTCACTTGTAAGACCAACTTTTATGGTTCTATCTCCTCTGAAAGTATTGAACCAATATTAAGGTAATTTGGTAGACATAATGAATGCTCAGTCCGATTCTAACGTATTGAAAATACAATAGCCCTTATATTTTCAGAATTATAGGGACCTTAAATACTGACTCTTAAAAGAAAGGTTTTAATCTACAACAAATTAGAATATTTTTATATAAAGTCTTCAGATTGAAGCCATATGCCATAAATTATAATTGGTTCAGTATTTTCAAAAAAGTTGGCCTTACCAGCGAGTGACATACATCCAATATATATGAGTAATGTATATTTACTGGATCCAATATATATGAGTAATGTATATTTACTGGATCAAGAAGGCGAGATCCGAATTTTTGTGCAAAAATTATTTGGTGCCGAGAATGTGATAGACATACGACCAAGGACTATAGCCATTTTGTATAAACTGTACGACGCGACGAGGAAACAAAGTTCGCACAAATATTTCCATTCAAATCATATGCCTTATGCATTACATAGTTTTACTTCAGCCTCTTCAGTTTGTGTGAATTGAAATGTCTTCATGTGAGTGTACGCGTAAAATCGGAATCATTTTACGACCCATATTTTACGAGTTTAAGATCTCTCTTTCTCTCTCTCTATAAACACATACCGAGTCGTTTCCTTCATTGTACAAAATCATAAAAATCGCTTGCTTGCTTGCGCCTGCACATTTATTGATAATAAACAATTCAATTTGGTAGCAACACAAATTTTAAAGGATGCGATGTAAACTATAATAACATCGTAACGCCCACGTTTATTTTATACTACAATCGTTATGTTGCTACTATATATCTTTTCAATAACATGATTTTGGTTCATCTAACAATGTGTATCACAAAAATCTGCAGTGCTCTAGTCTACAATTGACATTCTTGAGATAATTACAAATTTCGTGGTTAATTCATTTAATTTTATTACAAATTGCTGAAGTGTGAAGTGTGAAATGTAATGGCCTTTAAATTACCAATATATAAAAAAACTTGTAGATATTAATTGTATTTATTAGTAGAATTTTTGGGTGATTTAATTATATTTATAATATATTTTTGTATTTACACTTTGTCTGTAAAATGTACTGGCGAGATAATATTTGCATATCATAAAAATAACATGTAAATTCTTATGTACTCGATTTCAATTCACCACCCTGTACTTATCCCCGATCGCTAGAATTAGTGTAGTTTCTTTGTTGAAAGTTGTAATTAAATCTTTTTCGCAGCTGAGAATCGTGCGCAATAAAATTAAAATATATATATGTACATGTATTTGCTGGTTAAAAATATCCAAGTGTGCTGCAATTTTTAATGCTATAGCTAGTACTTCAGTTTCTCAACTGCATTCGCCATTTTCTTAGCAACCTTTCACATCCGTTAAAATTGTATTGCAATCTGGTTTCAGAACGGAAAGGTTTGAATAAGGAAATGTGTAATAATGAAAAAGGGTAAAGAATTCAATTTCCTTTGGTAGCACTCCAGCGCAGCGGAAGCACTAGCTACTAGTAGAAACATTCCAAGGAGCGAACCAACGTCGCGTCGTCGTTCCGAAGAAGCACAGAGCAGGGCACACGTTGATGTAAATTATATTCAAATGAGTATTATATGAGACAAACGGACGGACGGACGGACGGACGGTGTAACGTTTCATTTGTTGCGCGATTTCACGCATGTGCAAATGTCATTTGCTGAATAGCTTCGTAACGGAATGGAACGTAAGGCAAAGTGGACGTGTTCACTTTCAATACGACGACGGTTATGGTTATCGTTCTACTGGAATTTCCCATTAACGGCGGACGATCGAAAACCGTACGTACCACGGGACCATCGCAACGTTGCCTGGGACGTGGCCTTGTTAGATCACATGTTTGCACACACAAACACCCCAACAACTCCTCATTCCGTTGGTCGCTCGGTACCCGTTTCATCCTTTTCGAATCCTGTTTTTGCTCTGGTTAACTTGTTAATGGACCAATAGATGAATATCACGGTTGCTCTGGCAATTCATTCCGTACAACACCTATTTTGTTGACAGGACACAGAAATTTATCTTTTGTTTATTTTATGTAGGACTTGTATAGGTATTAATGTAGGATGTAAAGGGTTCCTTACTTCAAGGAAAGATATGACTAAGAAACACCAATATTCAAATATTTTTTTGAATATTTAACTAATTAATTAATCGACGAATATTATCGACGTATTAATTTCAAATTGCCTCCTTTCAGTCTGTTCAATTTAAAATAAGGACAATTTTTGCATAAGTAAAAGAAAAAGATTCTTTGCATACGGAATAGGTTTCTAGTTTACCGTACGAAGTACAGAAGAGCTAAAGCAATAGGTCATGTGTTTGTAGCATTCTCGGATCAAAAATTTTCCTTAAGAAAAGTGCTTGTCTCGTCACTCTGAATCCCCAAAATATACATATACTAGGATGTTAGTCGTCACTCCTAAGACAAAATTTTTGCTCTCTGCTCCTCTGAAGATACCGGAGCAATTTGAACCAATTTTGCTACATATATTTTATGGCTTCCCATTTAAATCAGTCTGTAGTTTAAATGATTATTTTAAATGCGTAATAGATTGTACACCAAAAAGAAGTATGTATATAAAATTTCGAATAGAATTACGATATTATCGAGCAATGAAGAGAGTAATCTTCGAATTCCAACGCAAGAAAATAAAGACATATTCCTAAATGTCCATTGGAAGCTTATCACAAATGTTATCTTATAAAAGCAACATAGGCAATTGCCAGTGATCGCTGCTATAAAAGAAACGTTTTCCCTGATGATGTTAAAGAAATCATAACGATTTCGCCAAAAAAGAAAGCTAATGACTACAGAAAAAGCTAAGAAAAAGTCGGAGCGGCCGTTCATAGTGGAACATTAACACAGTGATCGTTGTTTTTATTATTGGCCACTGTCTGTTTAGTAAAAATCTATATTATTTCACCACAACAAAGTATACCATTAAGATGGTGTAAGTACTTGGGTCTCGAAATCACTTTATCACGCTCGGAGAAAATACATGGATCCATAAACATTGCTACTATGCTAAATAAATGCAACTTTATTCAAATAGCATCAAAAATATTTGTTTATATATCATATTTTGCTGCTCAAATAATTGAGATACGTTTAGATAAATGACATAAATGAAGTTTGTACACATGTTTGGATTATCTTTTCAAAGAACAAGATTGTAAATATGAGTTTACTTAAAATAAAGTCAGTGCTTATAAGATAATTTTCATATTGGTCAATATTTCAATGACTATAAACACATTGTACGGAAACATGAAGGGGGCTTTTTAAGACTAATATATAGAAAATTACATTGACATTTACGGACCCAAGAATGGGTATCGTATTTTATATTTTATATTTATCTAATTTGTATATTACGTATAATGTGTGTAATGCAGCGAATAATAAATTTAGTAATCAATCACAGATCAGTTAGCACGTTTACGTACGTAAGCTGGAATTAAACAAGAAAATCACATTACCGGTTATTTAGGCGCTGCTTCTAGTTGTGGTATAAAGTCAGTTGAAATTAAGTGATGCGGACCGAATTAATATATAAGCACGTATATGCGCAGATAGAATTCTGGAATTGGAGCTGTGGTGGTGGTGGCGCGGCAGACATTTTGTTCCTAACGAGGGTTAATCTGTGACGCGACTTCGTTTATAATGCGCCTCCACTCCACTCCACTCCACTCCGACTGTATACGTTACTATGTTCGGTTATATATACCTAATCGGAAATTAACTGTACGAGTATACGAATTCTCACTGTTACGAACTTCTTGCGTTGCTTTCGCCCAACTTTAAAGACAATTTAATTTGAGATTCTCTCGTGAAGAAATTACGTACATTTAGTTACAAAATATTTGGTTTGCCAAGTTAAATTCACATTAATCGTTCCTCTAGATACACCGATACACATTTGTTAGGTGAAACTAAATTTGAATTGTTATTAAACACAAACCTTGGTAAGGTCAACAATGCCTCCAGCTCGCCCTAATCTATAAAGCATTTTAAAATCATATTTGTCAGCGGCAATTTTTAGTATAGCATTATGCAACGCGTTTATATCAGATCCTTTAATAAATACACAGTAGGGAGACTGGTCAGAAGCGGTCGAAGGGATTACGTAGTACCTATTGGTTATGATATTTCTCTGTCAGTATAGTTTTGCTGTTCAATGAGAATGGTAGTGTTTTTGTGATTTGTGCCCTGTGCATCTGCTATGGAGAATATTAGCGGTGAGTCAAGTCTATCTGTTTTTATTTATATTCTTGCAATCATATGTATATGTAAACGGTGATAGCCATTTTCATGAATGTACGTTATGTGTATGTCAAAATGTGTTATTGTCCCTAACCTTTGTATCGGTGCTGGCCTGGAAACCGCTTTATGCGGGGGATAGTCGAGAAAGTGCCCAGCGATGTAGCATATATATTTACCGGTATGTTGCCAGCGGTGCCTTTACCTGCCAACTTTAATGTCTATCCTCAGGACTGAGCCCAACGTATCGCTTCGTACCTCCGGGGAGATATGGTGGAGATTGAGTTTCACTCGACATTCAACTCATTCTCCCGATACCATGCAAATCTCATGGCGGAGGCAAGCTTCTTGTAGATTCACACAACTAGTTTGTGTGGAGCACAACGATTACCTTCGTACCTTCGAAGGGATATGGTGGAAACTGAGTTTTACTCTTTCTCACGATGCCGTAAGGTCCCGCGGCGGAGGCAAGCTACTCGTTGACGCACACAGCTAGTTGTGAGGAGCGATCCCTCTGGCTTTTCCCGTATTTCCCACAGCAAGTCTGTGGAGCGGGGCCAGATTCTAGCAGACCTAAGCACTAGTTGCTTAGGCTGTGATGTTTCTAGTGCACAGTTAAATACTTTATTCTACCTTCTTATCCTGATACAAATGGTTTAATCATTATTGCTATTGTGGATGGGCCCGAGCGCATTCCGTAAGGTCAAATTTGCAATATATATTCATATTCATAGTAAATACATGTTGATGTATTTGATGAAAATCAAGTTTAAATTATTATTAGTTTAAGTTGTTGAAGAATGGGTGATCGGTGATGGATAAATACAGATGAAATAAAAGTTCCAATTGACTGGATTTCATCTATATTTATCAGGACTTCGAACCGGAACTGAACCGAAAACCTGAAAAAAGCCGTTGTCTTTGCTGGAACAAACACCGGAGCTTAACCGAAAAAATATATCGGTTCATTAATGTTACGTATAAACAATAAATATATTATAATACATTTATAATATAAATAAAAACACTTAAAAAGAATGTGGAGTGGCCTAAAAATAGCAGGTGTACATCTAGACCATATACTGCTTTAAGTTTTAAGTCTCACAATATTACGTTCGACAGTTTTGGCTCTGGAGCGTTTACAGACAGACACCTAGATACACAGGCAGACAGACACACAGGCGTCATTTCGAAAATAGTCACATTCGATTCAGGGAAGGTAAAAACGTGAAAATAAGTTGAAATCTCTAGTTCAAAATATATTTCACTTGCTTTGAAGTCTTGGGAATATTATGTTGAAAAAAGTTTATATTCATTAACGTAGATGAGAGTAAAACCATTTTAAAACACCCATTTGACATACTAGACCCTACAATCAATTATCTTTGATTTATTGAAAATTCTAATGTGATAATAGAACAGGATTTAGTAGATTCAACAAATTCAAAATGGCCGCTGGTCGAGAGGCTTAGAACTACCATACGACTAAATCTGAATAGGTTGGAGACATAGTTGCAACGATTTTTAATTTTTAGAATATTACATAGATGTAATTTCGTAAGTGTACGTACAGTAATGAAAAAAAAAAAATTGAGAAATGAGAAATGGTTTTCATACTTTGTAGTTACAGGGAAAAAGTGCAGTTTGAAAACATGTCTGCATCAGAGAACTTTTAAATTTAACTTTTCATTATGGTAATGAATTTTCCTGTACGAAACATTTTCTGAGTTTAATTTGTACGCCTGAACATAAACTAAGTTTTAACACAGCGTAAATCCTTCTGTAATGTGTCTTCACCTTAGATAATATATGGTGCCTTAAAATATTTTGAACTTTTTGCAATTTTGAATACTAACTTATTTAAGCAGCATATTTATTATGTTATAATCCAATCTGCATGCGAAACTTTATAAAGAAATTTTTATGACCTTAGTTTTGAAAATTATGTAGGCCCGTTTTTTCTTCAATCTGCTCATAATCACTAAAATGTTAATATCTGACATGTTAATTGCTTAAGGCCTCATATGATTCACTTTGGCTATTTTTATATAGCTCGCCGTACGAAGTTCCGAAGAAGCTAAAGCAATCGGTCGTGTGTCTGTGTAGCATTCTCAAAATTTTCTTAACTAAAAGTGTTTGTCTCGTCGCCTTGTTATTGAATAATTGACAAACAATACGGAATAGAATGCAATAATACAATTCAATAAAACTGTCTCACTGCTCGAGTACGTGTGTAAGTGAACTGTTTCTATTTATATCGTTTAACGATGATTAAGTCTAAATTTACAAAAAAGAATTACATGAAAAATGGCACTAGTTAAATTGTTCAATTAGACAGATGGATCGTTGTATACTAATTTGTTCATAATTCTTGATCGAAATGAAAACAAGGCTAACAAGGCTAAGAATAAATAATGCAGAAAATTGGAAGCAAATAATTTAATCTAGTTGGCAAACATACGTATAACGACAAAAAGACAATGCCTGACAAATAACCGAGTAAGCCGGAAAGGTAATTGTAGAACACAAATTTAATTAAAATTCTATTAGATGCATGAAGAGGTAGGTAGGTGCAGAACCGGGAATGCCATAGTTATCCCTTAAATCCGGAATGGATATAAGTTCTCTAGAACGAACGTAACGTATGGGAAAGTAACATATGCTGCGAGAGAGTAAAGTGGAAACTTCACACATTCACCACAGCCACCAAACCAGGAAACTATCGTACTATTGTAAATTGAATACATATCAGGAATGTAATTCAGGAATACTCCTAAAAACCAAGCAGATGCGCCACCACGGCAACTTGGGCAAGGTATCTCTATACCTACTAATAATCTCTTGGAATTATATCGTATCGTACTTTGTACCACTCGACTTATTTCTCTACTAAATGCAATCGTTTAGCAAGCATGATTGCGAACACACTACCTGGTTGAAATTTGTTATTTTCTTCTTGGGAATATTGTCAGTCGGAAAAGATATTGATATTTTGTGATATATTATTTTCATACAAAAAAGTTTTAAACAAATATGTCTATAAAATTCTCGCAATTTTATTGTACTTTTGATTTTTCAAATCGAATACTATTAAATCAGTTAGTAAATAAAATATCCTTGGATGCAACTAACAAATTTACAGTGGAATTCTAAAGGAATATATAGCAACTGTAAGATCTTTTTAAAAATATATGAGGTGTTAAGATAAAAGCTATTCCGCGAGAATCACTAGTTTATATATTAGCTTGTCAGCGACCTTGAGTTGAATATGCCATGTATATTAAAGAAAATTAATATTGATAATAATTTTAGCAATGCGATGTTTATTGCAATAATATTATAAGTTGATTTTAACAGGTAAGTGACAATACGATATTTTTATCAAGTATAAAATGGATTTTAACTCTATATACATTATTTTAGTAGAAATTATATGAGAATAATGGGTAAAAATTTAAGGAATGTATTGAATCCTTTTAGTATTCTTGATGCTTATTTTAAAGAAATGTTTTGTTTAGACAAGCGGAGTGTGAATGACATTGTAAAAAATACAACAAATCATTTTTGTATGTTGCACATGATTTACTAAATTTTCTACAATATCTTTCACACTTTGCTTGTCTAAGCAAATCTTGAATTGTATTATTTCGATTATTAAAGTGCGTGAAGTCTATATAAATTTAGTTTCTAGCAACACTTAATTTCTTTGCAAATGTCAATCATCAAATACAACTGAATGTTGCTACACAAAAAATATATCAAGTAAAATCTATAACATGGTTTCTTATAGAAATACACCTACCAATAATTGTAAAGCAAGAACTTACTTATACGTTATAGATCTATAACTTATTTGAAATTTATATATATCCTCAGAATTTCACTACTATAGAACAAGTATATAGTATATATATTTTTATTGAGAAATCTTTTCAAATATAACTTCATGTTCTATAAGATTAAATCTTCCTCAAATTCATATCATTTCCGAGAGAGTGAAAATATTAATAATACGATTTTGACTGATTTTTAATGCATTTCACTTGATGAGAATAGCAATACTATTGGAAATTGTAGGTATGAAAATTTATTTTTCGTGTTTGTATAAACAGAAGTGAGGTTATTTTGGGTATAATACCCCGGATCAAAGATACTTTTCGCTTCGAGTGGCGTTAAGTCCACATGATTTCGATTCCGGAATATTTACATACCAAACAGCCGAATCCCACAAAAAAAAAAACAAAACAAAAATCCCTTAAAACCCTGAGCAAGAGGCAATCATTCGACAAACCCATTGCGCGAATATACGTATTAATTCGTTCTTTGTACAGAAAAAAGTAAATCCACTAAATATGTATGAGTAGTGTTGACCCCTGCCTGCTGGTAGAGTGTAGCATAAATTTTATGTTTCACGCGGTTGCGCGTGCCAAAGTGGCCGTGGTCTTATCACACCACACGACGGTCCTTGGAGTGAGTTCAATTCGTTTTGTGCCGGTTACAGCAGGTCGCCCTCGCCTCGCCTCGTTCCCCTGCCTGCCTGCCTGTTTGCTTGTCTGCTAACTGGAAAATACAAACGGCATCATGACCCTTGTATTATAATACACCTTCGAACAGAGGCTGCCTACCCTGGTTTCCTCGCACGGAACCTATTATACACGGACTATGCCGCAATGGTGTTGTTGAAATTGAGGTTAGTGGTGAAACTGCACGTTTTGTGATCATTTTGACAAATTTCGCTAGTAATTCTATTAGCAGAAAACCAGACCATTTACGAATTATTTCGCCTCCAAATTGAATATGATTTTTGATTGTCTGCTCTTAATGCTTCGAATAGAATTTAAATAGTTGGCACTTCATACGACTTCGGTATTTGGAATACTATTCAAAATTAGTAAACTCATTTCCGGTCCTGAAAAGCTGCCTGTTACCCTGTGTTGGTGGCGCACATATATGTAGCATCTACATCATTTGTGGTGGAATCTGATAGACTTTGTTAATATATTCGCCATTACAGTTTGTACTTTAAAGAATAAAAAATTATTATAACAATTCAAATTTTAAATCATTACTTTATTAAGTACCTACTTTAAAGAAGAAAGTATAATTTAAAAAAATATATTTAGTCGACCTTAAAGAAATGCCATTTGTAGTGTCACTTGTTTAAAACTTATTGATACAGGAATATGTTAATTTATATTTCCGAGTTATTTATAGAATACCTTGTGGTTAATACAAAATAAATGTTGGCGGTAGTATACTGACGAATTAAAATTAACGAACACTAACAATCCATTCAATTCTTGCTGATTGATATCATCCTTAGTAAACTTGATGAACAAATGTGGTAGGTCATCGTCATGTGTCTGTAACACTCGCAAACATTTCTTTCACAGAAGTTTGTTTCACGGCTTCCCGATAATAATCGAATTTGGTATGCATATAATATGGGTATTAATTCAAGACTTACGTATAAAAAATAATCGGTTGTGTCCAATACAGAACTTTCTAATACTTAGTATTCATTAGAAATATATATTTCAAACAATCTGTCAAAAAATACCATCATCCACAGTAATACCCTGAATTTGTACCATTTAGCTTATTATTTTATTATGTCATTAAATTTTATTTCTTCAATCGAAAACTTAGATGCTACTTTTGATTGGCTGTGTATCGTTTTCAGGGACATTGATTCACAATATATTATTATTAGTGGCTTGCCGAACAGTTTTTACATTCTTGTATGAATCCATACCAATGAATTGTACGATACAAATAAAGTTAATTGTTGCAGGGGTATTATTATGTGGATAAATTAACGTTAGGCGTAGTAGAAACTCCATAAAATTATGTTTGATTTTACTCTTACACTACAGAATGATATACCGTTGTTGCGTTTTCAAATCTATCTTGTTATAGAACACGACCAAATGCTCATCAACAAATTTTTAGGAACATGAAGAAAATATCATTCGAATTATGTAATATGTGAAATATATTTGTATGACTATGCATTAAATATATGAATCTATGTTAATTTCAGAATTTTTCTATTTAAAGTGATCTTGGGAATTCGTAGAAAAAGTGCTTCTTTGTTTTGTATTGTATACAAAATTAACTATATTACTAGAATTGAATTTGCACAAGTTAGTAAAATATTTTTAAAAATATTTATACGATGAAATATGTTTATATATATATATATATATATATATATATATATATATATATATATATATATATATATATATATATATATATATATATATATATATATACATATGTAATATAACCATTTACTGAAAAATCATTCTATGCGATAGAGGTACCCTTCACATGAGCATTAGAAATATTTAAATGCATTTGAACAAAGTATAGTTCATTCCGTTTTTATGTGTGTTTTGTAACGAAATTTTCTAAAGTTTTATTTTGAAAAGTTTGGGTACAACTGCCGCAAACCATAATCGTGAATATTGAAGTAGAACTGATTGTTTGACATACACAAGTTAGTGTGTCATCTCGTGCAATATTCAGAACACTGAATTATTCAGAACACTTTCCTACTTTTACTGTGTTCATGTTGCAAACTATATATGCTTGCTTTTTGGCTAACTTACTGCTCAATTTTGCAAACTCATTCTACATGCAACTACATTCATGACACTAAAATATTTTCCTACTTTATACTCGGTAAACAAATTGAACTTTAAATTCTGTCCTATCATGTGCAGCTGGTTCAGCAGTTATGTATATTATTCGGTCGTGTGTCTGTAACAATCTCAGATTAGAATAATTCAGACAAATTTATTTTCAAAACTGTTTATAACTTATATACTTCGATGTATGTCACTCGGTCGGTCGTAAAACATAACTATATCTTTTCGAAAGGTATCGTGCAGATTTAAACCAAATTTGCTAAATATTCTTTATAAGTATAACCAAAGATAGTATCTTAATCAAGTTATACTACCGATTCCATGATAACCGTAAATCGTAATGTATCTGAAATCAGTTGCATACACTAGAATTGAAAATAATCTCCTTCCTCGCCGTCAAGTAATTATAGATTACTATAATAGGAAACTGGAGACATTGGTACATGTACATACAAGCTGGCAACGAAATGCAACTGCGATGATAAGATATTTAAGATCTGAATAGTACTAATGAGTTGCAAATTTCTGCATACAATTCTTAATTGCAAGTTAGAACAAATATAATAATAATTATTATTATTATGTGCGTGTTTATTTGTTCAGATGTTAAGTAAACAAAGGCCAAGAGTAGTCAGTCAGCTTGCGAGAAACAATCAGCGTAACTAAATAGCAAAGTTATGCGAACCAATATTGTAGTAGGGTAATGTTTGCATGTTGCCGCGGGGCTTTCAGTAGATATCGCGACGTCTGACTGTAGGTACTGAAGAATGTATGTATGTACGTCACAACAGATCTCACAGGAGGCACAGACGCTCTGGTCGGGCGCGGTAAGGGAAGGATTGTCATCTGACGCGTCGACGGTTGTGAATGTCGTCCTAACACGCCTCATCAACCATCTCCGATACCCTCCCATATTCTACTCACGTTGCTAAGGCGAGCGTGCTCACTAGCACAGCGCTAGGTCATTTTACACGCTCCTGAATTTTAAGTTTTTACATTTACATTGCACATACTACGCTTGTACACTGTTAAAACAAAACTTTGCTTATTTTCCAAAGGCATACTCATTTCATTAAAACATTAAATTATTCTTCATTTGTCAGAAAACAGACTATTAAAATTTTGGGTTGCGAGCATACATGATTTAACACAACCAGGATGCAAAAATCCCGAGAGATCGGTCGGTCTAGTTGAGTGCTAATGTACTGTTGTTCGCTAGCACTGATAGATACTACTAAGACGGCCACCATTCGGCCACATTCGTCTTGAATTACTATAGAGCGTTTTTTATATTTTTTATTTTATCTTTTTTTATTTTATCTTTAAAATGCCCCCGCCCCTACAAACGTGTTCCCGACTGGCATTTCCCAACTGTGCATTTTATTAAACCTAGTGTTCCAATTAACAAAGTACATTATAATTTAAATTGTTTAAAATCGCCTAGAAATGCGTTCACTTTCAAGGTACCCGTCCATTCGTCCACTGAACATTTTTGTTCAGCAACTAAATCTGACATGCAATACTACTTTTGTCAACCCTATACTGATTTATACAGGCAATACATTATTGTTTGTATACGGAAAATCTAAATTCGTCACGAATTTGTTAGAGTGTATTTTCTCACAAATAACCAAGATTACGAAACCTTTAGCGTAAGGATACCCTTACGCATTTTCGTCGCATTGGACGAGATTGGTATGCTAACGAAATCGTTGCACTATATCTGCGCGAAGGAGTCGCAGGTTAGATACTCGTTTGTAATTGACGCTTATGAACCGTAATACTGACTGCGAATTCACGTAAAACATCAAATAGAATGAGTATTGTCTTCAGTCTTTTCTGCCAATGGAGTCAAGTGGCGTGGAACATTTCAAAATAAAATATAGTGAAATGTACTAAGTATTTGTCATGACAGATACTTAAGTTCAACCATTACTCGTTATCGTACATTGGCGTCATTCAAAACAAGTATTATTGCGTTACGATTTATTTACTAAGGCAAAAATTCTGTAAAAATTAATACCCCCAAGCTCGCTGGTATCAGGCGGTCGTTATACTTTAAAAAAAGTTAAATATGTATTTGCCATGGTAAATAGGTGATAGTCAAAACAATTTTTGTCTGGCTTCACGGACCCCTGTCAATAACCACCTAAAACTTTAACCGGTTAAATAAATTAAAATTACGGTTACCTGAAAAACCGTTTAGCTGGTCAATATACGGTTCACCGGTTACCTATTAACCGTTTACTTGGTTAACTGATAATTGGTTAATTGGTCACTAGGCAATCCGCTTAATCACCAACTGTGTTATATTTACATGTGTATTGTACGAAGTGCACAATTTAATTCTTGTCAAATAAAAATAATTTATATTTAAAAATAATCTGTTATCGTGTTATCTAGGTTTGTGTTAACGAGGTTCGACTATATCTATATATATATATATATATATATATATATATATATATATATATATATATATATTTAAATATATATATATATATATATATATATATATATATATATATATATATATATAAATAAATATAATTATATATATATATATATATATATATATATATATATATATATATATATATATATATATATATAGCTAGCTTTTTGCATTAAATTTAAAGTTTCGTAATTGCATCTGAACCGTTATTCCTTTATATTCGTCAGCCAATGGCAATTCAGGAAAATCTCATATTTTTTGTGATTTCTATTTCTTTTTAGTATTCATTGTAATATTTGTTACACGTGTAACTTATTAGTTTATATATTGACGGTTTGGATCGAGTTGGAAACCAATAGAAATGAAGCAAAAAACAAAATGAAATCTAATAGATGTGATAGAAAAGTCGTTAAGTGAATGACGGGCGAAGGCGAAAAATAACAAAAAAAAATACCGGAAAACGGCGAAACTAAAAGGGGGAAACAATGTGACTATGAGCGACGATGTGGGAATGTCGGCTTGGAAACTGAATTAACATTGACGCGATTCTTATTAGAAAGCCCCGAAATGTCGCTGGCACTGGCAGGCAGCAGTTCCAGTTCCGGCGCGCGCTGTAATTCAATTTAAAGTGGAACTTCATTTCAACGGATGTCTCTTTGCGTGATGTGAAAACTTACGAGTGTCTACGTTAAATGTACCTTTGCTGCTATCACTATACGCATGATATCACTGTAACAGTTTTTCAGCGTTAAATCTTTAGAAATTTTTGAGGCTAATTAGTGTGTAGACTTTTAAATTCACTAAATATACACTTTTCTTATTAATTATATCCACTTCCATCTTTGAAATTGAATCACATTTGAGTATATGAGTATATGAGTATTTGAGTATTTGAATATATGAGTTACACACATTTTTACTTTCTTGGACAATTTCGAACTCAATTGTTTAACGGAAATTCACATTTTAACCATCCCTGAATGATATGTGACTATTCTCCAAATGTTGTCTGTGTGTGTGAACGCTCTAGAGCCAAAACTGTACAAGGTAAAATTATGCAACTTAATACTGGCATTTTTAGCAAATATTGTATACTGTAAATCGTTTTTGAAAATGGTTATTACATATTTACGTATCTCTAGTTACAATACGATGCATATTAATTTTATTTCATAGCTATCGTAAGGTGAATTTAAAACAAATTTAAGCATTATTGTAAATGCAGATAATAAATGTACAAAATAGTCGAGTAAAGGCCACTCAGACATTTCTTTTTATTAGCCGAGTTAAAAATCTGTAAGAAAAGCAATTATTATGTTGGGCTTATTTTCTGTAAAATCAATTGCAGGCCAGAAATATCAAAGAAGAGTAAAGAAGCTGATAACTTGGATAAGAAACCTTTTACCATTTTGTAGACTATATGGAAGTGGGAGTGAGAGTTTGTACAACAGACCATGTTTGAGGTAAAGTCTAAATTATGTTGGTTTAAATGCGGTTGGTTCTCTTATATGGGCAAAGTCTGAAGTCTATGGGGAACTTTTGTTTACACAAATTCTCAACTTGCGGAGCAAATAAACCGAAACTTTGCCCACTCACCCACTACTACCACACTGGTTAAAAGCTACGGACGAAACGGTGTAAAAATTCCATTGTTGAAATGCTGTTCTTTTCTTTTCGTTTCACCACTACTCTTCTTTCTTACAAACTGTGAAACTTTATTGAATATTGTACGAAACATAAACCTCATTTTGTGTAACGATCTTACCCCTACTCGCATTTCCTAACGTGTGTCCTACAAAATATTTTCTAATTATACCAAAATAAAACGGTTTTAGCCAATGATGTGATTAATCTGATGAATTTTATTGAAAACAAATAAGCACGATTGTTAGATTGAAGTGTTTGTTTATGCTGAAGTGTGTCGAGCTTGACCTTTGCATGACTTGCGTTTTGTAAGAACTGAACATTTTCGACAAGTATCTGATTCCAGTTTAGATATACCAGTGATATCGAAATGACTGCACAAAATGTACTGGCATACCGAAAATAACAAAATTAAAATATGATTATTTACGTTTTTGTTGTGAATATTTCATATCTTAACTAGTTCCGAAAGTTTGTCGTTTCGCTACTTCAGACAGTTTTGGAAGATGATACTTTACATGTGAAAATTTGAAAAATTAAATTATAAACACTATTTTATAACAAAGAATTAAACATATGTATAACCATTGATTCTTGAATGGATACTCCAAACATCTGTACGAACATGATTTGTAGAGATAATGTAATGCAAGACAACATAAATCAATTGCTTCATTAAGTATTTTATATTTAATTATGGGCTTTTGCTTCAAGCTGAAGGAACTTCTGAAAATCAATAACTAATCCAGGAGTAAAAGAGTTATTTGATACTCTAATAACAATTCTTTAAAACAATAAGCTAATTGTTAAATTTAATAACTGTTTATCTTAGTCATTTATATATGCCCTTACCACCAAGTTTGACCGAAATTCTAAATCCAATTTAGTGGCACAATTATAAATGTATGTGGGTTTGTCAAACTTCACATTGCAGCTACAGTTACAAATTGTCAAAGATTAATTTTAAAAAAGTAATTACAGCCAGCTGATTGAATTTATAACTATTATATACGTTTCCATTTGAAAATTGTTTTTCTTGTTAGTCTTTCAATTTTCGGACGTTGGCTATGACATGGCAAGTTATTGCTTTCACTGTTCCGTTCGTTCGTTGTCCGGAATTCAACTTTATAACAGTCATTCCAAGCACTTCACACATATTCTTAATGTTTGAACGCGCAATCTCACAGACTATTCAAATGAAAAATAAGGAGTGACCTGCACTCGACTTTCCTTTGTGTACTCTTCATTAGAAATATATATCCCAGCATTCTGCCAAAACAATACTAATTCTCTACAGTAATACACTGAAATAATAGAATTTAGCTCATTTTTTAGTTACGTTATAAAAACGTTTCCTCAATAAAAAAAATATAAATGATTAACTATTATAAAATTCACTTTTTCTCTAACTCGTAGCGTTTTCGAGTAAACAGGCAATTCAGGTTGAAAAATCCATTTTAAAAATTGGAGGATTTCATTCCCGGAAAATACAAATTTTCAATTTATAACATAATAATTTTATAAGCTGTAAAGCATTCACACATACACACACACACACACACAGATGTCACTCCGAAAATAGTCACATTCGATTCAGGGAAGCTCAAAACGTGTATATCCGTTGAAATCTCGAGTACGATTTTCTTGGTGATTACAATACTTATTTATTACTCCGGAAAAGATAGTAAAAATCAGTAAGTATTAAAATTATATTTGAATATAATGATAAGGTATACAGTATTTGATAACGTAATAATAATTAGCAAATTGATACAATGTCATATATATTATATGTCCTGACTGACCGACTGATTCAACAAAGCCGAGACGATACCGCTGAAGCTAATTACATGAAATTTGGACAGTCGATTTCTTTTGTGACGAAAGCACCCACTAAGAAAGAACTTTACGAAATGCTTTCCCTAAGGGAATAATATATAGCTCTTCGTCCTAGCGACTATGTCCGCTTGGCTCTCAAAATTGTTACTAACATGGCCCGCCTCACAAATTTCTACTTATTTCTTTTGGGGTTTTCAGTTTCTATTTCTATTTATTTGGATTTATCTATATATGCTCCAAATGATACACATAGACTATACATTTGTTTTTGTCAGTGTCAGTTGAGGAGGGGAGGGACGCGACGCGACGCGACGCGACGCCAGCTACCATAACCTTATCAAGACAATATAAAGTGCAACATGAGTTTAATATAGAGTTGTTTTTGAATTCTGGAACAAGTATGTAGCTTTGTAATATGAAAATGTTCTTTCTAGCTAATATTTCATTAATATAGGAATGAATATGTATGAGTTGGATGTATTGCATTACCTTTAATAAAATATGTGTTGCGTTACAACCTACGCTATACACGAAATAAAACATTTTTAATATAATACGGCAGAGACAAAGATAACTAAACAAAATACATCATATGTGTATGTTCATCAAAAGGATGTTTTTAATTAAAAATATTACCTACATTTTAAAGCAAGTACCTACCCTTATTACCAATAGCATTGTAACATCAGTTAATATTTTGGTGGTACCTCGAAATTAATAGAAGAATTTTTATAAATTACACCAAATATAATTCTTATTTACAATTACATACTGAAAGTCATCTCCCTTCACTTTAAGCTTAAGCTACTACATTGAAAAACATCTGGAGTAGCCTGCACTCGACTTTCTTTTACGTACATTCACTAGATTTATATATATTTTAAGAAACTTTTAAAAATATTTTATTATAAACATAACTATTTTTGTCATAAGTGCAGCCGTTCTAGTGATATTGGAGATAGAACAAGAAATGCATAGAGTAAACATGCACTTCCGGTTTGAATATTCTTTATTATTAGTCACAATCAATTCAGGGAAGGTCAAAACGTGTATATCACTTTTTCAAGATTACAAGACATATTACTTCGTAAAAGTAAGTAAAACTATCCGAGACATTAAGAAGTGAATATATATTTTTAGGTATGAATCTTTAAATGTATCTTATAATCTACATTATTTTTGTAACAATAATAAGAACATTTGCATATTAAATTATTTACAAAATAGTATGAAAATATATTTATTTAATTATATACATAAAAGTTAGAAAATTTAAAAAATTTATAACACAATCCTGACTGATAGCAAGCTACTTCTTGTTGATATTAGAATAGCATTATTAGCATTTTAAATATTTATACTTGTTGTTATAAGTTGAATATTGTTTCTTCATACTTAATATTCAATCAAACTTAATGACAAATTTTCTTCACAAAATCAATGCTGAAATAATATAATTATTTTCAGAAATACTTGTACATACAATTTAAAATGAATACGTAACTGACATTAAATTTTTAACTAACTACTGGTGGCAAAATCTATGAATATAAAACAGGTATATAAAATAGTTTACAAACCTTTGATAAATTCGGGCCATCCGTTATTTGCGCTACTTGTCATAACCAGATAATTTATCTACCTTTTCATTGCATTCTTTGAAATATTGAGCTTGTAATTATATTTCTGACTCAAATAATTTCTATTTGAGTCAGAAATATAATTACTAATATGTATAGTGAGTTTATAGTTTTCATAATGATCTTACGCAATAAATATCCTTCCTGAAGTTGAAGGAATACCACACAAACAACAGGAATTGCTAATTTCATCATTGTTAGATATGATAAAACAGTAATATAATAATATAACTAAGTGAATGTGTAGAACTTTTTTTTTTTAATGCAATTTGGCATAGGCTGAAATCGAACTGCGGACCTCCAGGACGGGAGTCTTAACCATTACGCCATGGCCAAATATTTGTTTTTCTGTGTTAACTCAAGAAAATTGAGATATTAAAATCATTTGTATACATATTAGTGGCGGGTTAAAATATTTTATATTTCAAAATGATTATTTTTAATGGCTTGAGCAATTAAATTTTAACATATGGCCATTAATCAGTCTGCTTTGAAATAGACTTCGAAAATAAAAATTACAAGGCCTAGTAATCTTAAGTGCAACTTTAAGTTCAATTAGCCTGGCACACATTTTCTTCTGCGACGACAGTGTGACATTGGTATTTAATGATGTTTTGTATTGTTAACGGAAAATCATCTTACAAAATAACAATTGTTGTTTAATTTAATCAACCTTGTAGCACGTATAATGCATAGTTAAAATAATATTTTGTATAACACATATTTTATCCATAGTAAACCATTAAGCCCGTTTAAGCAACATATTTCAGGATATTTAGTTTCTTATACTTAATGTATATGAGAACATACAGTAATCCCAAAAAAATCGTCCTATTAGTGGAAATATCTGTTTTGATGGTCCCTGAATACATTTTGACTATTTTCTATTTGACGTCTGTGTATCTGTTTGTCTATATGCATGTATTTCAACGCTCTACAGCTCATCCCTTGCCCATAAGTGCACTACATGGCTCTGAATGAGTTAAGTATAATTGTCAAAAGAGTTCCAGTTCTGCAAATATAATAGATTAAATACAGATGTGAGTGATTTAATTAAAGAGATCTACGAGAAAGTTTTAGATAATCAGTGCAGTGTTATTTCAAGTGCAGCAAATTAAATTAGTGATAGAGAACCTCTGCAAGTGTAATTTTGCACACGGCCAATTTCATAAGAACAACCATCGACAATAATGAAGCGCAGAGGGTACTGGCATAAAGTAACACATACACACACACACAGACACCGTAAAACAGGTTTATGCCAGTGTGACAGAATCGTTTTCAGGGTGCTTGTTGAATAATACATTTTGACAATGGATCCAGTCGAGTTGTTTTATTTTCACCGTTTCATGTTAAACATACCACTTCACAATAACACGATAGCGATGGGGAGTACATGCAGTTAAATTGAACTTTATCATGCATATGACTATATGAACATATGTATGTAGAGGTATGTTTATGAGGCTCGCATAAGATACTCTCTCAATCTGTTCGCATTCAAATTTCGTACATAGAATTAGTCAATCATTATTCTGTATTTATATATATAAATTACGAATCTCCGTTAAGAGTTCGGAATAAAAAATGAATTTTTATTTTCGTACAAGTCACTTTACACTTAACTAATTTGATTCATAAAACAGGTTATTCTTATTTGACAGACAATTCTTAACTAACTTAAAATAATGTTTTTATTTTATGCATTGTGCAGTTTTTATTTGAACTATGAAATATGAGGGGCATGTTGTTGCTGACGCGGCGGGATCCACGGGAACGTCGCGTCCAAGCGTTGTTGAATTTGACACTTTAGGTAAAGCGTGTATCGTAACTCCTCCCTCCTTAGAATTGAGCTTCATCGGGAAGATTGACTGGATGTTGCATGGTTGGTGTTCTCGATTGAAGTTCATTTTGATTTGGGGATGCTGAATTTTTGTTTCTTGATTTTTGGAACCAAATCATTGCTGAGATGATGCCAATGATAATGATGATTGCGTAGAGAATTATAATTGGGTAATTCAACACGCTGTTTTCCCATTCTTCTTCTTCTATGTCGTGGTACTTGTTTATTGGTAGTTTCAGGTCTTGAATGCTATTTAGTTCGATGATCGTCCTTGGAATTTGGGAAGTGTTGAGTTTAAAGCTGAAGTTCTCTATCACGATCGGTTTGCCAAAAGTTCCATCTTGAAACTTTAATTTTTGATTTTGGAATATTAGTTGACATGCGTCTTCATTGATTAAGAAGATGCCTTGCAGATTTTTTATTTCGTCGCCTAGGTCGCAGTTGATTCGAATGCTCTCGGATTTTGGAAATACGGCTAGAAATTGGTTGGTTTCTTCCAAGGTCTCTACATGATTATTTTTTATGTTCAGTTTGACATATTGGCAATTGGTAATATCATTTCGTAGTAGAATGTTTTTTTCACAAGAATCATCGTTTATGTTGTGGATTCCATTTGGACACTGATAAATATTTCCTTTCGTGCAAATGCCGCTTAGAGACTTAATTTGATTTTCTGCTGTTTTTAGAAAGTATTCGTTGCTTGGAATAACAGTTACAAATTCAGATTGAAATTTTGTGGGAATTGATACTAGGTGGAATAGTTGAAATTCGGTTTCATAATTAATAGGGATTTCTATGAAATAAATTACTTTGTCAAATTTTAAGTTACAATTTACTGTTAATAATTTTTCCAATTCGGGCATATTTTCTAGGGTCGGTTCCAGAGGTAACTCGTGGTTATAATGTTTGTGAATTTTATTTAATTCTTCGAACAAATCGTGTGTTTTAATTATGCTCGGGTGCATTACGTGTAGTTTGCAAAAGGTTAGAGAATTTTCTATGTCTTGCAGAGTGCTTAAAATTATACTGAATAATGTGCCGAATTGATTATAAACATCTTTTATGAAAGAGCCTTCTTCGGAATGTGCTCCACTAATAACAATGTGCGTTAGCTGTTCAATTTTTATTTTTAGAGTTTTTTCATTTTGTTTAATTGTTTCTATAGTTTTGTTAAAGTATTCCATGAGCTGATTATTGACTGAATATTGATTTTTTAGTTGATCATTTAACTTATGTTGGTTATTCTGCAGGTGATTCAGAATAATTGCATAGCGTTTCTCGTCTTCAGTGTCTAGGTTACCTGTAATAGCTTTGATTACAGAGCCTAGCCCGTTTATCAACCCCCTTTTAGGTCGAGTGTTTTCGGAATTTACATTCAGGTGGCTGAATTTTCCATTTATAATGTCTTGAATGTGTTTAATGATTTTATTATGACTTTCGAATTCTTTGGAAGCGTTTGTGTTATAGTTAAATGCTTCTTTGAGGTTGTCATATTGGGTGTTTAAATTGTTATATTGTTTTAGAAGTGGTTGTAAGTCGTAGTAATGTATGAAAGTGTGTTTGGTCCGTTGAAGTTTGGCTGGTCCTAGATTTATTGTTAGTAGTCCAGGATTATGCGTTATGTTCTTGATATTTAGTCCGAAGGAGCATGTGAAGTAGAGGGACCTGCAAGATCGGGATTTTTAGGAATAATTTTTCTCGGTCTTTTGATATTTGACAAGTGGATTTTAGATTGTTTCTTGTCGTTTGGGGTTGTATTAATTTTTGCGGTTTTTAGATTTTTGTTGACTGATTCAATTTTTTCTTTTCTATATTTTTGGTGTTTTGTTTTGTTTACTTTTTGCTTATTGTGTACGTAAACAGTTTCTGGTATGTCTGGTAATTCGTCAAGATTTTCATTCCGTTTGTTAGTTAATTTGTCTTTATTATTTTGCAATTTTTCGTTAATATTTTTGTAAACTAATCTTGTTTTCTCTTTGTGGTTTTGTATGTAATCCTGTGTAATTTGTTTTTGTATTTCTATATCGAGTGGTGAATTTGTTTCTAAATGTCCGTTAATAATTTCAATTGGTTTGAGACCAGTTGAAGAGTGGTTAGTGTTATTGTATGCCAGTAATGCATAGTGAACTTTGTCTTCTATTGTTTCGTTTCTAAAGTATTCTTGTATGTTAAACAATCGGATGTGTTCTATTAGGGTTGAATGAAATCGTTCAACGACACCGTTAGAATTTGGGTGTTGAGAACTAGTAAAATGAATTTCGATTCTGTGTAAAGTTAATAATTCTTTCACTAGACTGTTTTTAAATTCAAGCCCGTTGTCTGAGACAATTAGCTTTGGTATTCCATGATGCGAGAAGAATTTTGTTAATTTATTTGATATTTCTACTGCATTTGTTGAAGTTACTTTATACGCTTGAGCATATTTAGAGAAAGCGTCGATAATTGTCAAGAATTTACAATTTTCGAGCCTTAGGGCGTCAATGTGAATGGTGTCAAAGGGTTTGCTCGGTGTTGGTGTAATATTTAATTTTGGATTTATAGGGTTACGTTCATATTTAGATGTTACGCAAATTTCACATTGATTAATGTAATCAGTGATAAGTTTGATTTGATTCGGCCAGTAATATTTCTTTTTAATTTGATTGTAAACTTCGGTGATGCCACGGTGGTTTGTTTTTCCTTCGTGGTGGTTTTTAATTGTTTCGCGTATGTCATCTTCATTTTCTATATCTATTAGTTTAGTATTACATTTAACAAAATTTATTTCTGAATTTTTAAAATGTGTTTGTAAAGTGATACTAAATTTTTCGTACACTGGTTGTTCGAAATATAAGTGATATCTGACCTTTGGTATTACAAATTCTTTAATAAAATTAATGACATCGTTTTCGAAGTTACTGCTTGATAATTGAACGTGAAATCTGATTTTGTCTGAATGTAATTTAGTCATTTTAGGTTTTGATGGTGAGTGCAAAACTTCAGAGATTATAATTTGGTTTTTGCTAGTGTTTACTGGTGATTCGATGATGGGTATACCGATTATAGGGTTTTCGGTGTTTGAGTGTACAGTGTTGTCGTCTGATTCTGAGTCGTTGTGTTCTACGACCATTGATTGAGTGTCATTATTACCATTATTTGTTTGTAAAGAGTCATTAAAATTTTCAATGTAGTCAAAAAGATTTTGTGTGCCTGGATCTATTGGTTTTAATGTGTTTACGCATAGTTCGATGCGAGAGGGTGCATCTGCGTTTTTTATATTGTTGGCATGTATTTTTGTAATTATTTCCGAGTTAGCTGGATTGTTTGTATATTGGGATTTTGGTAAACTTTTATGATATTGGATATTGATACTTTGTTCTGGTGTTATGATTTTGTCGTTGGAAAGATCGATTTTTGTTTCTAAAAGTTTTAAGTTATCTAATCCAAGTAGAATATCAAAACTATTATGAAAGTCGAGTAAATGATATTTTAGGATGGTTTCAGGTTTATTAAATAATTTTGAACATGGCAAATGAATGCTAAAGTTTTCTACAGAAGTACCATGTGCTGTTGAAATTTTAAAGGGATCATTTTTTATTTTATCATTAAAATATTTAATCGCGATCTCTGGATGAATGAAAGAACGTGTGCTACCAGTATCAATTAGTGCTTTCAAATTATGTTCTGGGAATATTATGAATGGTAGTTCACTTTGGTGGTGGGTCATGTTCATGAGTTCTATGTGGGTTCCGGATTCGAGGCGGGTGTCTCTAAAAAAGGATCGGAAAGATATTCTTGATCGTTAGGGTTAAATTCCTGGTTGATTACAATCTCTTCGTGAGACTCATAATCTTGGTTATTTGATGGTATTTCTCTAAATTCTGTGTTGTATAATTGTTCAGTGGTGTAAATGTTTCTTTGTGGTGGTTGGTAATTTCCGTATTGTTGGTATTGGGGACGGGTGTGATTGGGTCCTGGTTTTGGTGTGAATGTTTGTCTCGTGCTGATGCTCATTGGTGTAGGTTTTGGGAAATTTTGATTTTGATGGGGCTTAAATACGTTTGTTCTAGTCATAGGGGATGGATGTTGAGGATTGTAACTAGGTCGATAGTTTGGTGTTTGTGGTGGTGTGTTTTTCGGAGTAAATGTCTTATTATAATTATTGTTTAAATATTTCGGTGTACTATCTGAGTTTGTGTTAGTGTAAATTTGTTTTCGCGAATGTGTTTCGAGTTGAAAATCGTTTGTAAGCATATGTAGAGCGTTGTTAAGGTCTGACGGGTTTTTAGTCCGCATAAGGGTTCCTAGGGGTTCTTTGAGTCCTCTAAGTAGAACGCGCAATGCAAATTTTCTAAAATATTCTATCAGAATAACAGCTTCTGCTGCTTGAATGTGTGTCGTTAGGTACGAAACTTGTAAGTTTAAGAGTTCAATAACTCTGTTATAAAATTCAAATGGCGTTTCGTTAGATTGTTTCAATTCGGCTAGTTCTAAATTTAAAGTGAAACAATCGCGTTTATCAGAATAGGTATTTAATAACGCCTTTTTTATATCTGCCCAACATGATATTGTGCAGCTAGCAATATTGGTTGCAGCTTTGCTTTTAATTTTTGCTAGAATACTTGACATCAGATATTCGTTCTGAAAATCGTTAATGTCGGTTGTATTATAAAATCTATTCACTAACTTCTCGCAAACTTCAATAAAGCGCGGGAGTAGTTTGTTATCACCGTGAAAATCAGGGATCATGTCTAAATACTCTCGTTTAAGTTCGTTGCGTGCCATTGTATCGGAGATTGTTAAATTTTGTATACAGTTAATTAAACTTGTATCAATTATGTTATCTCTACAGGCAGGTGGGAATGAGTCAGAGGAATTATCTGAGTCTGAATTTGAATCTGTGTCGCTCGAATCGAAATATGTTTTGGAAGTGTCTCTAAGTGACATAAGTACTTACAGGAAGAAGATCAGTGTATCCATTGGTTATTGCTCGATGCAGGAACTGAACGTAGACGGTGCTCTGTATTCAGCAGGGCTGGAGATGGTTTCGTTCTTCTCGATATTCACTCGCGAATGTTGAAACGTAAATCTCAGTCTATATTCACGGACACTGTATGATCACTTCAACTGTAACTTTTGCAGATTCTCAATTAATCGTTAAGACGAACCGAAGAAAAATGTTTTCTTTCGTTTGAGAATCCTACCGACTGCGCCAATTACGAATCTCCGTTAAGAGTTCGGAATAAAAAATGAATTTTTATTTTCGTACAAGTCACTTTACACTTAACTAATTTGATTCATAAAACAGGTTATTCTTATTTGACAGACAATTCTTAACTAACTTAAAATAATGTTTTTATTTTATGCATTGTGCAGTTTTTATTTGAACTATGAAATATGAGGGGCATGTTGTTGCTGACGCGGCGGGATCCACGGGAACGTCGCGTCCAAGCGTTGTTGAATTTGACACTTTAGGTAAAGCGTGTATCGTAACTTATATATATATTCTATTACCCCTTTAGTTTCCCTTTAAAACTGCGCGACGTTTATCAGTTTTCGGGCGAGTAACTCTTTTTCAGAAGAACTAAATTGGAATTAAAAATGTGCCTCTAATTGTGTTCTATGCACGTCATTCGGCAAATCTTTAATTTTTCGAACAAATTGCCATATAACATACTTCTAAATATAAATAAAATCAAATTAAAGCCTTAATTTTGAGCAACAGGCATAAAAATTGTAGAAATAACAAGAATTAATTAATAATTCAGTTTAATGGTGCAATTCTGAGTAAATTTATACATCTATAAGTACAATCTGTAAAATATTGATAGGGTAAATATATTTTAATTGAATTGTAAATAATTTCTAAACTGATTCTATAAGATATGTCGTACATAATACATGATATGTATAATTAACAGTACTATATTATGAATCCATTAAAGAACTACAGCTTTGTCAAAGTCTTACAGATTCTCCTTATAGACCTATAGACTGGCTCAGAATCGCACCATAAGTTATGGCTCTTGAGCTATCACGCATACACACATATTATTGAAAATTTTCTATTTTAAAAACACCCAGAAAGAAAAAAATCGATTCATGGATGGTCAATATGTGTAATTTGTTAAAATCGCGAGTTGGAGATTTTTCGTTATTACAATACTTTCTGTTATGCATTACGTATAAGAGAGTAAAACATAGTAAGCAGTCGCTGGAACCATTTTCAGATCAGACAGGGTGTGAGAAACACTATTACTTTCCTGACACGTGCAAACAGACATATATTGAGCAGTATGGTGGAGGTCCTGCTTCGCTACACTCACTGCATCTCTATATCAGCCATCTACTCACACAAACACACTAAACATCACACCCACACAATGTTGTGTTCATTTTGTTCCATTTCCGCTCGAACGTTTCCTGTTATTCCACTGAATTCCAATTCGGTACAGGGATGTTCTATATTCACTAATTTTACGTAACTGTAAGAACGGAAATAAAAATTGTTTATCATATATTGAAGATATACAATAATCCAAATAATAATAATTTATTTTAATGTACCTTTATATATGTAACGAAATTACCATACTTTTCTTTGTACAACACACAACAGAGGAAACAAATTCAATTCGAAAATTAATTTCTACTTCCTTATATTCCTTATATTCGACGTCTAATAGATAAACACAAAATTTAAACGAAAAATTAAACACGTTTTGATGTGCACCAAGTGAACAGCTTAAGATATAAATTAGAAAATACAAAGTTTGTAAATTTTCTGTCAATTTTTGAAAACAAACTGTTAATTGGCACATTACATACTCTCTCATATATAATTCTAATAAAAATTGAATACATTATAATTTTGTTGTAAATGTCATGTGCTTGAATAGACTAAAATTGTACTTTTTATTGAAACAATTATATGTATGATTTACAATTTCATGATTAACATTATTAAAGAAATATTTCATGTTGATTGCAGTAACACGAATGTCTAAATATTATTTTTGTTGGCAGATTTTTTGTAAACATTTACTATTTTGATATACGGATTTTACTTGAAATCTGAAGAGATGGTTATGCTAAGAATCTATATTCATCATAATTCATTTCGCAGTCCATAAAATATGTCACATTGAAAACGTTTCTACTTTAGTTTGCATTTTATAAAATGCAAAAGATAAATGTGCTAAGATTTATATACTAAATGTGAAATATATGTATGTTACTGGCCATCCAACTACGAATGATGGCATGTTCGTTAAAGGACGTACGAGTATGTATTTTATTTTTCATATTACTTCAAAGTTAAATGGAACGCAATCACATAACACAACCGACTGAAGGCACACCATATATATTTTTTTTATTGGGTTCAACTGAGAATGTATTAGCAATACTGCCTTACAACGTAACATAATGGTTACAAATTGATCAATATCATGATAGAATATAATAATATAAGTATATGTGGAGAGGACACAATAGTTTTTCGATAATAAGAAAAATATGTATTGTCCTTCTATAATAATGCTGCAAACTTTTAAGTACAAATATTAAACAAGAATAAAAGAAAACATAAAGAAGGCAAACAAAAGAACTCTATAGGAAAGAAAGAGGTAGAGGAATACGATACACACAGCAGCAGTTGCATAAACCAAATAAAATTTAATAAAATTGTAATCGAGAAATAACTTCGTTTGTTCGTTCGTTTGTTCCTGCAGTTCATATGCTATTCAAAACGGCCAACTTTTCTACGCTTTTGTTATAATGAAGCCAAGTAATTTCCACTCTAAACCACTTTTCCGCGGATTTGTTTATTTTTCGTAAAATGCTCAATTTCATTACGCCCTGAGGTAACACACACACACACACACACACACAGGCACATACAAGAAGATATTTAACAACGCTATTCCCTGGCTGAATTTAATTTAACTTACGGAATCAATACCTCGAACATACTAGGTATAAGCACTAGGTACTTCAGTTTATTCTTGGCTATTTTCAAAGGCGATTTTTCAATAACTTGTTCAGTTTTCGAAAAAGACTATAAATAAGAAGTTGCTTGATATTTTTTATTATCTTTAACTTTTATAAGTTTCACTTTTTCTCTAACTCTTGTCATTTTTGACATACGCAAGAAATGACACCAGTAAACAAGCACTTCCTGTTGCTATATCCTTTTCAAGAATAGAATTTGTTTTCCAGGATATGCAAATCTCATATACAAAATAATATATTGTTGTGTACATCGGTAGGGCGTTCACACACACACACACACACACACACACACACACACACAGACATCAATAAGAACACAGGAACTCAGAGACCCACAAAACATTATGTATAAGAATGTAAAATATATTTTACCCAGCATCGATGACAGCCAAACCAGCACCACCGGGATTCAACCGGAAACATCGCATATGTATCTTGTCGATATTTGTTTTGACATGACAAGAGTGTACACATTTGTTAATTCAAATGTTTACACTCAGTCTTTGGTGTTATATTTCAATATTGTTTAAGACGATTTTATTGATCACTGGCTTATAGATATAAATGGAATATTGATACTGAACTGAGAAATTAAAGTTAAAACAGTAATTCTCGATATTCCATTTAATTTCAGTTCCACAAAAATATAAGCGATTTTTGGTATGCAGTGATTATTTTTGATGATACTTGTTTGTAACTTTATTACTATTAAATACTATAACTTCGGTAGAATATAATATTGGACCAATCAAATCTTTACAATAATAAGCCATATAGATAGTACGGCTATATGAGTTTCTATTGGGTATCCAGTCTTACTACCATATTGCATCATTGAACAAGAACACAGTTACCACGAATCCAATTTTCAATATGGAACATAAAAATGCTGGAACTTGTGTGCCAGTGAAAAAGTTTTATGAAACCTTGCAAAAGTATTCTATCCGTCGTCGTTAGTAAGAAACATAATTACTGTACATAATATAAAGCTGATTTTGTTTAATACAAGGCAAGAAGAGCTGCAGAATTAAATTATCATATAATAGTTAAACGTACTGCCATTTTTTGTCACGATGCGTTTTAAATATATGTGTTATAATTATATTCGTTTATTAAATAGGGTATTATATGAACACAGCAGTCATCTTTATTTCTTTATTTCAGAACTTATATCCATTTACAGTCTATCTACCAGTGACATGGGGCGTGAATAGAGAGTGATTTAGTGAGTGATAAGAGGTGAGGTTGATAGCTAATCTATAACATATTGGGTGCTTTCCAGCAAGAGAACTTAGTTTTCATTTACATTTACATGTTTATTGATATAGTTCGTTATTTTACAGTCTGACATTGCTACTTAATATCTCTGTGCCATTGCTCTTATAAAGAATATGCAATAGGCAAAACGCCAATCTGATACACTAGTAAAATTTTACTTGTAAAATGTATACATTTTAGCACAATCTATTTTTAAATACTAACAGGGTAGTATTTACTTTTAGTAAAATATATCTTGGCATAAATTTCCTCTAAGTGCTAGAAGTCTTTAAAATATTTTCTCGGGGTTTGTCATTTATATTCAACATAAATATTTATGTATGGTAATAAAATTTTAGACTCAATTTTTAGCACAACAACATTGCGTACGTTATTTAATTCAACTGAAGAAATATAATAAAACAAATACATTAAGAAAACATGAATTGTCTACGACGCGACGATTCCACAATATTTAAATTATTGCTCAATGTTCTATCGTTACAATTATTATGTTTGAGTTTCAGTGGTATTATTTTAAATTTCATCCGATATGTCTAACATATTTACGCAAATTAGAATTTTACAAAATAGATGCTTATATAAAAAATGAGGCGTAGCCTGCACTCGAATTTCATTTACGTACTTTTCATTAGAAAGATATATCCCAAACACACTGTAAATAAATACCAATACTCTACAGTAATACCCTGAAATTTTACCATTTAGTTTATTATTTTATTACGTTTTAAATATTGTTTCTTCAATATAAAAATAGATATTTTTTTTAATATTCAT
This sequence comes from Leistus spinibarbis, assembly GCA_933228885.1. Classification (NCBI taxonomy): domain Eukaryota; kingdom Metazoa; phylum Arthropoda; class Insecta; order Coleoptera; family Carabidae; genus Leistus; species Leistus spinibarbis. Next base: position 6,892,169 of record OW121796.1, on the reverse strand, counting down.
CTTTTAATATATTCAGGAACAGTATTTGATAATGTAATTAAATAATAAGCTAATATGGTTTAATTTCAGACTATGACTGTGGAGTTTGCTGGGAATATCTATCACAAATCTTTTAATAATAATATTATTTTCTGGTCGAAGTCTACAAGAAAGTATTAAGTTCGACTGAATTAATTATGATAATTTTCGGGCTAATATCTATTTGTCACAGCTTTATAAACTTTGAATTCAAAATTTGTATATATTCCAGCAGATACCCCTCTATATTTGATAGCAAAATATATGAAAGTAATTTATTTAATTATTTATTTATTTACAAAAGTAAACAGGCAATATGCCTTAATTACATAGTAATCTAGAAATGCCACTCCAGATTTCTTATTACTGAAATGTGTTGATTATAACGCATTGCAGAGGGTTCATATATATATATATATATATATATATATATATATATATATATATATATATATATATATATATATATATATATATATATCGAATTAAATTTGTTGGGGAAATTTTGATTTAAAATTTATATTTAAAAGAGCAAATCAAAAGTTATAATACTGTATTTCGTATACAGCAGTTCTTAATCTAGCTTGAATAGACAGCTAAAGTTGACAGTGGTTTAAAAAAACTAGTGTTCCTTTTTTTGGTTGTTTCCTGCAAGCGTGCTCTGCAGTATCGGACCTATAAATTTCGCTCCCCTCATGCATAAACAGAGTGCGTCAGTCGGTTCACTTGCCGAACTGTGCGTCCGCCACAAATTAAAGAACACTCTCACTCCTCGCCCTTCATTTCCCCGCCTGCAGACGTGCTCACGGTATACTTCCGGTTCTCTCGGTGATAACTGCCTTTCTATTCTTTTCCTGTGCCCACTTGACGTACCGTTGTTCATTTTGCAGTCAGATTGCTTATCTCTTGTCTGCCGCCATGTTTGTTTTAGCAGAGCCAGCTAGCAGTAACTACCTACAATTCGGTTGTGTTTAACTCATGTTAAAAATACATTTATTTAACTAATACGGTCTGCTATCGGTGTAAAATGGCTAGAGGGTATTTGTTTATGCAATCTACATTGCAAATATATCTCTTATATATTTAACTATGCTATTTATTTTATATTCTTCGATCATTTCTCAAATAATTATCGTAAACCTGTAAGAAAATGCAATAGCCCCAAAAATTCTAAAATATTTTATATCGACAAAATATGTTTCAAATTATATACCCAAAAGGATAAAAAATTTACTAAAAATGATAATTTAAAAAGTTTTATATCTGTATATGAATTTTCCAGATCTTGAACTTGGAATTCTACCCAGTGGCGTATATGAGAGCGTTAGAACCCCCCATCCCCCCCCCGCCTATAAATTGAAATTTGTATCAGCCCTTTCCCTTAGGACACCTCACAAAATCAACATCTAGCTACGTCACTAATTCTACCACTTTATTAGCTTATCGTTTGACATTTCCTATTGGTCATTAAGGTGGTGGGCGACTATTTCCTGCAATTCTGTCTGTCTTTTTGTTGTGTTGCGTCTTTCATATAAATCTGAAATGCAGTTTGCTGGTCTCCTCTATAATGGGATGGGTGTCCTTATAGACTGTTCTTTCTTTGCACCAACTTATGTTGTTTCAATGTTAATTTCATGTCCTAATAGAAAACCGTTGTTGATCAAAGACACCTCTCCTATAATGTTAAATTTGGCGCTAATAATAAGTCAGCAAAACAAAATAGAGGATAGGATCAAAATCATCCTTAATTTAATTTAGCATTTCCCCGCTGATTTGTCGAAGGTTACGTTCCCCGTGCAGAGTTCAGATTAGCGTTAGTTTAATGCCCATCAGTGCATACGTAACTAGAATCTCAAGCGAGATTATAATCTCGTACATCTTGGCTGCTTAAACCGCATATAACCAGCTAGCACAAATGATAACGATTTTGGGTTCCGCAATAGATGTAATAGTAAAGGTATAGCACATTTTTAATGCGAACAAGCAATAAAACATTCACCGATAACACTTATCACTCACTTTATCTACGTTCGGGCTTATTGATTTTTCATTCGCTGTCAATTTCACTTTTCCCCTTGTTGTAGGAATTCGGAAAGAGATAGAGAATTATTGTTATCATGGGAGTATATATATATATATATATATATATATATATATATATATATATATATATATATATATATATATATATATATAATTATATTTATTTATATATATATATATATATATATATATATATTTATATATATATATATATATATATATATATATATATATATATATATATATATATATATACGTATACGTTGGTGTGTGTGTGACATGCGTGTATGCTTCGTCCTTTATCAGTCCGAACATTAATCCGTTGGGTTTTGTTGCAATTATTAAGATTTTCTTTTTATAATTATATATCATCTTTTGCGCGATTTTCATCAGAATAAGATACAGTCGAACATAATAAATTGGTATCAACAAAATTATTTTTTAAACAAATTAAGCAATAAATTATTGGTTTTATAAAACACATTCAATTTATTCGGTGCCAATATATCGTGAAGATCAATTTACTAAAAAGTTATATTTTCCAGTATTAAAATAATAAATGCATTGTTCATTGTATTTACTTAAATTTTCTTTCTAGGTTTCTCTAAAATCAAACAGTTTTTAACCCGTCAGAACTCACGTGAACCTTTCGGTGATCTTTACTCGCGTGATGAGAGATTTGCTCACGCTCTGTGCGCATGCGTCAAATATCTCGCACGCTTAGTTTTTATTTAAATTTATAAATCATAACCTCAACATATTTTTTGATAATTTTTTTTAATGTATGATTAACAAATTCAAAATATTATACTTATCTGATTATTATGTGATCTTCAAAAGGTAAAATATTGTAGAAGGCAATAATTAAAATTTCTTTTAATCATAACCCAGATTATTAATTGGAGTCAGTTTATTTGTATTTAAAATTTTATTTATTCATTCTAAATATTAAAATTAAATGTAATTTTTATAAAATAATTTAACACATAAAGCTAGTTGAATTGACAATCCTCATCGTGTTTTTTTAGTTTGGCTTCACAGTCCATACAATGTATATTGCACTTGTAACGGATGAGTTTTAAAACTAATGCGCTAAAGCGAATGTAGCCGAACATCTGGAGGCAAACGAAGATGCACGATCAAGCCCGACCGCAACCGAAAGTAAATTTTTCATGCATACACGTTTACTCTCGTGATGAGAGAAATGCTCACAATTTCCGATATGCATGAAAATAATAAATTTTTTTCAGCTTTACTTAGAATTGTCGGATTTGGGAAATTTATAATTTCAAAATAGATAATATTATTTGAAGGTAGAAAATGTTTCAACTTTCCATTCCATTTAAAAAAAAAAGTTATTAACATTTTAAATCGAGCGTGAGCAAAATGCTCATAACGTGAGTGCTGACGGGTTAATAATAAGTGAACGTTCTAGAGCCAAAACTGTTGAAACTTCAAATTTAAGAATTTTATATGACCCGGGTGTACACCAACTATTTTTGAAAGCAATATCATAACCGGAAATAACAGTATAGCTTCTTTTTCAATATCTCGGAACAGGAACGAGTTAGAGAAAAAGTGGTTCATATAATAGTTGAAGATATAAAATATTCTAACAACTTTTGTTAACAAAGTTTTTCGAGTAACGTTACATTTACTAGCAAATCGCCTTTGAGAAAGCGTTAAAAAAGAGGTTGTAGTAAACTTTTTACAATGTTAGATTGTTACACAAATCTGAAAAATTATATTTATTTAAATTTATGTTATTCATTTTATGTTTCGAAACATAAATCAACAAGTCTTATGTCATCGCCTCTTCTCTTCCCATCTTCTTTTCGTTTTGCAATAATAATTCACGTTGAATATATCATCACACTTTCAAATAAGAAACTTTTCTACCTCGAACGGTGTGTGACTAAATTCAGGAATATCCAAAAACTTTCGAAAATTTATCTGAACTTTTTATTTATAGAGTTGATTTAAAAAAGCAAACACTTTTATGAAAGCAAAGTTGCAGATTCTTTTTACAAACAATCATGGAACTTAAGGTGCACTCACTCAGCCTTTTGCAAAACGAACCTAATGCGATGCTTTCTCGATAATTGCATTAAATTGTTTCGATGACAACGTTATAATACATCTACGTCGGTTATAGATAAATATCAAATTACTGACTACATAAACGAATATCTTATTAAAAATGTGCCCATGTATTTAAAAAGAAAAACACTTTTTATGAAAGCAAAGTTGCAATTTATTTTACAAACATTCATGGAATTCAATTTCATGTGAACTCAGCTTTTTGTAAAACAATTCTTTCGCCATGTTTTCTCAATAATAGCATTAAATAGTTCAATGACAACGTTGATAGATCTACGTCGCACAGTGGAGTATTTGTATGAAATATCCGGACAAAATTATTTTATAGATTTAATTCAAATATTATTAAATAAGAAACAATATTAAATATTAAACGCGTCGGTTATAGATAGAAATCAAATTACTGACTACAAAAACGAATATTTAATTAAAAATGTGTTCATGTACTTAATAAGGAAAACATTTTTTATAAAAGCACATTTACAGATTCCTTTTACAAACATTCATGGAATTCATTTCCATGTGCACTCAGCTTTTTTGATTCTTTCGCCATGTTTTCCCATTATTTGCATTAAATTGTTTCAATGACAACGTTGATACATTTATGTCTGTTTTAATAAACAATCAAATTACTGACCACATAAACGAATATTTAATTAAAAATGTGTTCATGTATTTAAAAAGAAAAACACTTTTTATGAAAGGAAAATTGTTATTATTTACAAATATTCCTGGAATTCAATTACATGTGCACTCAGCTTTTTAAAAACAATCCTTTTGTCATGTTTTCCCAATAATAGCATTAATTAGATTCAATGCAACGTTGATAGATATACGTCGGTTATAGATAAAAATATAATTACTGACTACATAAACGAATATTTAATTTAAAATGTGTCCATGTATTTAAAAACACTTTGAAAGCAATATTGTTGATTATTTGCAAACTTTCCTGGAATTCCATTTCATGTGCACTCAGCTTTTGGTAAAACAATCCTTTCGCCATGTTTTCCCAATAATTGCATTAAATTGTTTCAATGACAACGTTGATAGATCTACGCCTGTTTTAGTTAAAAATCAAACTACTGACCTCATTAACGAATATTTATTTTAAAATATGCATTCGGAGTGGATTTCATGATGGGCGCATTTCCAAGACTAATTTATTTGTATAGTAAATATAGAATTTATTATACCCTTCAGAGCAGCAAATTAAAAATTTGAATCATTTCGATCTAATTTGAAGAGCGTGAACTTTTCAGGGCTAAATTCAAATGCATCTAACATTAACTGTACCTCAGCAACGATGAACCTAAACAAATTATTTATTATATGAAATTAAACCTTAAAACCAAAAATATATATAACGTATATACTTGGATGTTAGTCGTCGCTCGCTCGTAAGACCAAATTTATGCCCTCTACTCCTCTGAAGGTACTAGTGCGATTCACACCAAATTTGGTACACATATTATTTGGCATCCCATTTCAATCCGTCCGCAATTTAAATCTAATACTCGTATACTGTGCGAGTTATAGGGCCCCAAAATTTGGAATCCCCCTAAATACTGCTCTTATAAAAATTATTAAAACACTTAAGAATTCTATGATATTTTATATTTACAAGATTTTTTCATATTGTTAACCCAAAAAAAAAAAAAATATTATAATTTTGAATTTTAAAATATGCACTAAATTTTTTTTATCAATATAATCTACAAAAAATTATAAGACTTTTTATATCTATAACTATAATTATACTCGTACTGAATTCTGTCATCGAATGCCAAAATTTGAAAGCAAATTAAACGTTTGCTTCATTGGTTGTGTATTTTAGTTCGTAAGATTTACATACGGACACATGGTACCCACGGGTAAACCTAGTAATGAAATAGAGTTATTGAATCGATTCCATTCGACTGTCGATTTTCTTACCGTTAAGTTGGCAGAAGTAGCCGTGACGAGACCATATCCGTAGACATTTTATGTGACCATAAAGCCAATGGCAGACTAGGTTAGACCAATTTTTATTACCCACAGAAAGAAGATCTAATACCGGATTATCTGCAATACGAGATACAGCACACCAAGATGTACCTAAGTAATGTCCATCCGTAAAGATATTTTGTTTTTTCCTTGCAAACCTTCGCCCGCTCTGCTCTACTTTTTATCTGCTACTGTTATATGACCCTCGTTACCAAAAATGATTGTTATATAAAAGTAAAATGCGACCAATTTGAAACCTTGATATTTCACTGTTAAAGTATTTATATTTATTTTATCGGCCGATAAAACTCTTAAAATCCTAGTTGAAAAAAATTGGTAAAATTGCTAACCAAGTAGTTTTTTCTTTGTTACTTAACCTCAATTCTTTCCTTTCATGGCAAAACACGCTATATGGATAACATTAATATCGATTTATAAGGTTTTAATTTGTATGTTTCTGGTAAAAATAAATACTGACTGTATTGCATGTCATGAAGAATATTCAATGCGCCGAGGGTATTTTAAAAATTTACAGTACTCTATAGTAGACATGCATATTTGCAGGATAATATAATTTATAATAGTATTTGGTGCTATATTATTATATTACCAATATATATTGTATATTTGCTTCATTACTTGTGTAATCAAACAGATTTAAGAAGATTACAAATTATGCAAATTAGGGCTATGAGAATCATATTGAAATGTAAGAAATGCACTAAAATTGTGTGGATGTTAAAAACTCTAAATTGAATAAATATTAACCAATTTATTGTATTTAAAATAATAGTATTTATAAATAAGATGAGTCTATTTATACAAAAATCTGTCTTTGCCCTGCGATGTAATAAATATTAAAACTAAAGGAATTCGAAACTGTTAAATCATTATGTATTGTTATGAATTACTATGTACAATTATTAGCCACAGGCTATTTCAATATATTATTACTTTAACAGAAACTCCTGCTGCGCTGATACTGCAATTATCATGAAACATGTTTGTAAATAATGGTAATCATAGATACACCAAATAAATGTTATGATTTCAAAGATTTCGTCGTATTTGAAAATAATTAATTAATATGGTACATCCCTGGTTACTCTATATTTACTAAGTTGATCATCACATTCACAATATCAAAAAATATCAAGATTTAACGATATTATGAGAGTTTGGACAGAATATTTAAACTCTGCATGTAACAACATATCGAATAAAATAATATAATTAATCTACAAAATATTTTAACATATAGTGATGTACTTGTAAGTGTAGGCCACTGCTGCTGTTTTTATTGGATTTTATACAAATACTTTATCTGCATAATCACGCTTAAAGTTTTTAATTATATCCGAAAATGCCAGAGGAAGAAAATTCAAAATTCATATGCGTCAACTGAGATTGGTTTATTTTTTCTTTCTGCCACCAAGTGAAATCTTCATGAAAAGAGGTCAACAGATCATGTGTTTCCCGTGGGCCATTATTATCTACGTAGAGAACAGCGACAATAATAATTTCATCCCTTTATTTGAAACATAATATCTTTATTTGCACGCAGAAGAATGTAATTTCGTGGCACGTGAACTTTTATTTTAATTTCGCGATCGCCAGAATATTTCGGTTGGGTACGAAGTACGTGCGCAATACTTAGTATATAGGCAATGTTTACGCTTGCGCGGGCATACGCACTGTATAAGCAGGCGACAATCGTGCTTTTCGCACGGTTTTCTCTCTTCCTGGTGGTACTAGTGCCGTTACACCGCATGTCCCTGCAATTCTAGCTATTCCTACCTCAGCTAAGCTACGTGACGTGATTTTTGACGTGCAGTCGTGCGTTCTGCCTTGGTCGTTCTGAATAAATCAGCTCTTTGTATTATTATATGAAGAGGACGAATGTTTACCACCCATCACACGATTTCACAATTCTACCAGATTTTTCTTTTGCATTTTATTTTTTTTGGTTTATAATTTTTTATATACAATTTTATATTTCTAATCTAAAATAATACCTACAGGTATAATAAACGACAACGTATACATATTTTGTTGCATATTTACATTTATAGTTTCTTATACGTAAAGTTTAAAAAGAAATATTATGATCAACCTCAAAATTTTAATGGAAATACCCCTGAATCCATTTTGTGTTTGTCTGCCTGCCTGACAACGTATCATGTAAGCTTAATCGTTTATTATTTTAACTATAGGGTTACTTAGATTTTCATAGACGGCAACGTTGTGCCTTTTACTACTAATTTTGATTTGTTTCAAAACGGTCCAATGATTACAATTCGCAATTTCGATTCGTGATTACTAATTGGATCGCTGTGATTACACCTTAAGTATAAGATATGCGAGAGAAGGGCACTCCAGATTTCATTAAATATACATACCCTATACGTTTACTTTATGATTCTATCTGTTTGAATCTATAGCATTAGCCGAACTAGGATATCCACTCAATTCATTTTGTTCACTGTTGTAATGTTGGTGTAAAGGGGAATCCGGATGGCGCAAAGGTAGAGTGGAACCAAAACGAATAGTTGGAGCAAATTGTTTAAGGGTTGTAATAGTGTGGATACAGGCTGGGTTACATTTCCCGGACATTCCTGTAATCTACTTCGGTGATCTCTCGAATTACCATACACGCGGGCGCCGCGCCGTGCCGCGCCGCGCCGAGATGGGCGGGGCACCAAAACTACCTAATGCTTAAATTACACACTATATTTATGTCGCACGCCTCTGTAACCATATCACGGTTTGTGGAGAACCACGCAATTTTTAACCCACTGCACTGTGTTGTTCCCATTTTCTTTTCCTCTTTTTTTAGCTACTGCTACCGGATGTATTAACGATTTTTTATATTTTATGCGAGCGGTTTCCCAGAGTAAGGATAATAATGAGGGTTAAAGATTTTTTGAATATTACAGAAGTTAAATCTATTTACTTTCTTGTACGTAGTAACTAAACCATAACAACTTTAAGATTCGAATTCTTCCCGGCAATACATGTTTTGAGGTTTTCTTTTGCCCAGTATTACAGTGATGGTTTAATTTCCAGTATTGGTTTAAGTTTAATATTTGGTTTTTAGTGCCCTTTGAATTACAATGGTACACAAATTTTGTAAATATGGAAACATAAGGATAAACCTTAATCCTCAACTATAATATTGGGCCATATTTGATATTAATTATTCTCGAGTTGACGTATGTGTATTTTTGTCTATTAACGGTTTACCGCATACATTTTTGAAGATATATTAGCCTATTCAGTGTAATTCACTCTTCAAAGGTGAATAGTTGTAATTATAAAAATAGTTTTAACAATCTATACGCCTTATTCAATTTAGAACTAACAATAAAATTGTTATATTAGTTGATATGCAAACAACCTTTACTGGTTATTGTAGGTGAACGACAAAAAATATTAATTACAGCATACTTCATTACGTCATTATTTTGTGAATGTTTCGATAAATGATTGTTTTATGACGATCCTTTGAGTTTCTGATGTATGGTCTATAAATAAGACGAGTATTGTTCGTTACCGTTCTACAACGTCCTTTTGATATATTATTTATATAAGTCTCGCGTTTTGGATATAAAAACCAAAACAGGGTTCAACTAAAGCATCTAATTGTGGAGTATATCACTGAAGTAAAGTAAAAAGAAAGTAGTAGGTATTATTTATGGTTCTGCGAGCATATTACTGCAGTGGCAAAATTGTGTACCTTCCGTGTTGAAGATATATGTTATACTTCATAAAACACGCGTGTGTACGGAACGACCTTACAGCAGGCGCCTACAATCTTATTTATGATTGTATTCTGCGTGCTGCTCTTATTATTACAGGTACATACCTACTCCTTATAGTAGTCGCTAGTAGCAATTAGTATCAGATTTAATGAAAATCATTCCGCATTCTAACGTCTGTCAATTGTCACATATTACACCATTTGATATAAACCTGTGACTTGATACACCGGGAGCCACTGAACACTTCTCTGGGTGATTTAAACCGTATAATATTTTATATACATTTTCGCACAAACTCTGCACCACCACTCTCTGGCAGTGGCATTTTGTTTGTGATTGCAAGTGTGATGCAAATAAGCAGTACACAATGTATACTATGATTTGTATTACAATTTTTTTACGTTTTCAATATATGTGACTAAATCATCCGCAACAATATTTTTGTTTTTAAAGATAAAATAATCTGCAACCATCGATTATATTGATTTGAAATGCGTCAGCAACTTCTACACGTATTCGGAATCATAAAGACATGAAACAAATACCTATCAGGAATATTTTTATGCGGAGAATGTTGCAAATACACGACGGAATACTATAGCTCTTTTTGAATATACTGTTAGACGAGTTAGTGTGACTAATACAATCTAAACGCATGAAGAACTTTCTTTCCTCTATTTTGCATTGCCAACATTTAACGTCTTTCTCTCAACATATTTTAAATCATATTTATCCAATGTATTCCCCAGCATTCTATTCACATCATTTCCGCTACAGACACGTTCCACTTATAATTCATCCTCCATACCTTCACTCACATATACATATTATATCAACCACCACAATACGTTTCTATGGCAACAACGTATCATGTGGAATTGGCTTTACTTAGTTTTTATGTCAGTAGAGTTTTTGTAGGGACTTAACAAATTTCTCTGGACGTACATAGAACTATGCACAATGCTATACACATACATTTAGTTCGAAATTTATTTCAAGTGTGGTGGGCGTGTCTTGTTTCAGATTTCAATGGTTGGTTGGTGGTACCAACCTAGTTAATTTGATACGCTTACATAAGCTCAGTACAACAAAACCACACAAGATAGAACTAACCTTCTATCTAGTTTTAGTAATGAAACGGCAAGAAATTACACACACTGGTGCAAAATACTATATTTCAGTACTTTGTTTTGTACGAGAATTTATTTATCTTAAACATTGTGAACATTGAAGTTTATAGCTGAAATTGTCATTGAATTTATTTATTTATTTTGTATCATAATATGCTACAACAGAATATGCTGTGTCATGACAATAAACACTTGTATACTCACTCATTGATACGAAATTTAGTTGTTTCTAACATAGTGAAATTAAATAGATGATGTATCTGAGCTTTGGTTTTACTTTCTATGCCATTTTAATTAAACTGAATGTGCGCAAACGTAATTGAAACCATGCAGATTGTAAATAATTAGTATTAACAGATTGGAGAATAACCCAGATTAAATAGTTTCTTAATTAGAGTACATGGAAGCAAAATTGAAAAAAAAAAAACAGCCATATACTAGAATAAAGAACTGTTTATAATAAGTTTGAAATATGCTTCGTTAAATAAATGAGTTATTTTTCCCCTGCTGGTGATTGGATAACACTTTCGTTGAAAAACGTATGTAATTATTCATGTGCAACGAATATCACAGAGGGTGGTGTGGTTGTTTTCTCTTTTAATGTTCATCAAAATCGTTTAATTAAAATAGCTGGTGCATGTAATTGGTAAGCTAACGAAACCGAACGATAGTTTAGTTAAGTGATTGGCAAATTCAGTTCAAAAACAGCCGACGCACTGTTGCCAATTACGGTCCGACAGAGGGGAAATTGCTGTACCATCCAAACAAATGCTTTTTGTCCCACTGACAATTTACTGCTGCCTTGTTTAGTATCGTTCTATTGACATCAAAACTAATTTATTGATTTATATCATTGTTTACTTAACTAACCAGATTTTCAACAGTATTCATTTGAAACTCATTGGGCTGAAAGTATCTGCAGTACCTACATTACAATGTAATCAAAATATTCTATGGAAGTTTTGTGTTATTACTAAAATTTGCTTGAAAATATATTTCTACGTAATATTTTAAAATTATTTTTTTGTGGTATTTTCATATAGTAACCATGAATACAACTGTTCGCTCAAAACTAAAATTCTTAATATCATTAACATTTATATGTATGACATATTTTCTAACTATGGTCGTATTCGAGAAAATGTAACTAGAGTTTTAGTGGGTTATAGATAAACAAACTTTAAATTATAAATTTCATCATTTAATCTTTAACAATTTTGTTTGTTATATTCACACATATACATAATCTGAAGTATTTCTCAAATATTTCATAATTGCAATATATCATTTTAGATTTCATCCGAGAAAGTTAAATAAATATTGAAACTATTTGATTCATAACATATTTGGATAAACAAACTAAACCATCGTATTGCAAATAAAATAAGCATAATTGAAGTAAATCTAGTACTTTATAAATAAATATCTTAATCCATAATCGATTTTGATGACAATGAATCGAAATTAAATAAGTAAAATTAGTTTAACATCATTGGTATGAATAATTAAATATTCTAAAAGCAATTTACGCGTACGTACTTAAATGCTAATGAAGGAAGATAAATTTATAAATACATTTTAATTTGATATTTTTTGTTCTCTCAATCCTGATAGCGTCGGCACTACAGTGGGCCACAGACGGTGGCTCCGAAGTAGTCCGATTTCAAAGTTAATATCAATCTGCGAAAAGGCTTGAACATAAACCATACAAAACTCAATTAAAACTGAAAGCGAGGAATTCTCTTTTCATATAATGGACTTTATGATTTTGTCGGCACAGCAATTCAGGCAATGAAAGAAAAACATTTTATTTTTTTACTTCTTAACCACTTTAGTATGAATTGGCACAAAAATATGTTTGTTTCTTCTGTGTTATCTCTGTTTACTTTTGTTTTGTCTTTTCAATTCATATTCGTCTTGGATCGCATAAAATCAGATCCGAAAAGAAATTTTATAGAAAAATATCAATCTGTGCGAAATTGCGTAAAATGACGCATTTTTTTAATACACAGTTTCGGAGTTTATACTTATGTAATAACTGCGCCAATTTTTACTATTCGACCTTTGTGTTATGATAAATTTTGAGTAATTTTATAGAATTAAGAAATATAACTACGCATAAAAGTGTAACAATGTACTTTGAACTATTGTAACTTATAAATAATATGACTTTGTTATTTTGTAAAATGGTTAATGGTAATGGTTAGTAAGAGAACACCTCTTTTCGTTAAAACCATACGATCAATATTGTTGATAATATAAACTTCCAAGAAAGTAAAAATAATTATGAAAACAAAATTGAAAAAAAAAATTCGTTCATAAATTAATGGATAAGGTAAAATATGTATATTTTTCTGAAGAATTAAATAAATTGTTTGCTTATTCACGCAAAGTTTCTTGAATGGAGTGATATTCTTAATTTATGACAGAGTAGCATTTCCTTTTGCTGTATACTATTCTTAGGAGGTTAGTTGTGTTGCTCCTTTCGTTCTATTTTCTATTCATTCAGCATAACAAACATTGCATGTACCCAGCGTTAGTTTACATATATTTTAGTAATCTAACATGCACATCGGCCATTTCCACAGAATGCACCTGTGATCCCGTGATATCATGAGATTATATTCATATCCAGGTTTTTGTGTAAAGATTTTTTACAGTTGTTATAATTAGTTCAGTGAATCACCCTTTATTTAATTAATTTAATAAATCACTGTAGTGATTCCTTTATTCGTTCATATATATATATATATATATATATATATATATATATATATATATATATATATATATATATATATATATATATATATATATATACCAGTGCGATTATTTCTTCAGTCTGATAACTTCTTGAAATTGTCTGCAACTATAGACACGGGAAAGGCACTCCAATAAGTCATACAGAATAAAATGAGTAAGTGTATGTGTATATATACAATCGTTTGTGATATTGCGATCTTTGAGAAGTGACCCGTTAAGTTAAAATTCACTGGAGACCTACTTGAAAATTTATACAACTTTGAATTTATTTCAAAGCATTTCTCTGAAATCACGACGTTATAGAGAACTGATCTCGAGGCAAATGGTAACCTATTGGTCACTGACATTTCCATAAGTGGACACTTTGAGATCGTAACCTAAAATTTCTCTCGTGAAAGGAATCAATTTGGTATTTTTTCCATCATATTTTTGTCGCTTTATTACAATGCTTTGAGGAAGAGAACTGTGATAAAAATCGCTCGATTGTGACAATATATCAATTGGTTAACGGACGTTTTCAGTTTTAATATTTCAGAATTCCTTTGTCAAAGGTATCATGCATCCGGCGTTTTTTCATATTCAACAATCAATGTATCCGCATTCTCTATACTTGTTTATCAAAAGACGAGCTACTCATGTAGGTAGGAAGATTCCTAAACGGCTCTAAGAGTCCTAGTGTTAGAAATGCTGTAGTTTTTTTATTGAAATAACAAAAACGTTGATCACTCGTATAATAATATTTAAGCGAATTAATTTCAAATAGTAAAATTAAAGATGAATATACAAGGTAAGATATATTGTTTTAATATACATAAATTTAATTCTACCATTGCCATGAAACAATATATATATATATATGTGTGCTAATTAGGGAAACGTAAATGTAAACTATTCAGTAAATGCATTTATCAAAATCAAAATTTAAATATTTTTAACTTTTATAAGATTCACTATAAGTCTAATTCGTGACGTTTTCACGATACTTAAAAATGACACAAGTAAACATGCACTTCCGGTTAAAATATCCTTTTCAAGAAAGTTTACATTTACACAGACGCCTTTGCGAAAATAATAAAAATTTATTTCAAGCAAAACGTATAAACTCATTAAAATTTCGAGGTCAATTCTTTTTTTCGATTTCTACATTATCTTTTATACAATAAGTAAAGGAAAGTAAATAAATACTAATCTTGTAGCAAATATACGTATTTCGCACTGTTGAACCGACACAATAGTTATAGTTATTACCAGCCTTATCAATAACACCGTCTATTTGAAAACATAATGTGCTAAATATCTAACCCCAAAACCAAAACAAAAGCCTATTTTCTAATTATATTCTTAGTTAAAATTGTTTACATAGCATTCGATTAAAAAATACCGTTACAATTACCACGAATAACTGCAAATGAAATTGAAATTTCAATTAAATTCATACAATTTGTCTTAATAACCTTTCACATCTACACTACATACACGTCAAATTGACTTTAGCTGTCAATTGTAGGTGACATAGTATCAGTGTTGCTTTAAAATTAAAATATGTTTACGCTGTGTTAAATACTGGGAAAACAAGGTGTCTTTAATAAAAATTCCCGAGAAATCCTTATATTTCGATAGGTCAAAGTGGTATTACCTCTTAAGCAAGTATTAATAAGATCAAGATTTTTAATTCTCTTAAAACTAATGGCAGGACTATATAGATCAAATAATGTATGAATGTTTCGTTTGATACATGAATAATGTGACGCTGCCACCAAATTTCTCCAAGTCAATATTTCGTTTTTAAATTGAAATAGTGCATCGTGAGTAAAAAGACGGTGGCACTTGAGATGAGTGAAAAAAAATATATTTTTTTCCCGTTTTAGTATTCTCATTTGTAGCGTTCAAGTATAAATAAGCGTTTAAATTCTCCACTGAGTAGATATTGTAACAGATTTCTATAGAACAATCTGGTCTGCGCCGTGGATTGTTCTCGAACCATTTTAAAAGAAACTCCTGATGATTCGAGAAATATTGTATCGCATACATAAGCATGCATCGCGGACAGCGATAACACAGTAAGAAATAAATAGTGGTCTCGTGCAGGCAGAAATTAACCTGATAATAGACATTGTTAATGTGTTTATGAAAACTTCAGTCAAAATATATTTTCTCTTATACGTATTCGTATAAGAAAGTAAAAAATGAATGATTGGCATACAACTGTAAATATGATGAAAAGCTATCTCTAAGTTACGTAGGTACCTACATCATGATTCATATGTTTCAACGCTACAGACACTTGGAACATTTATCTTTCGGTGAAATGAAAAATATGATAAACTGTGGCACGTGAAAAGCATGCATGCATCCGTTCGGTAGCATTTGTTTGTTTGTTTGTTTGTGTGTCATCTATTCATGCTGATGCTAGCTGCTCGAGCAAAGCCTTGCTACGTACTGACGCTATTTTCATCCAATGCAAATGGAAAACAACGCAGTTCCACTCACCAGAATGGAGATAAAACATTGGAGACTGCTGACACACTACGACGAAGCCTTGCGCAACGCAACGCAAAAGGAAACGTATGCGCTGCAATGGAAAACTGTTTCCAGAAAATTACCTTCATTGTGATGGCTAAGTGACTACTAACGCTTGAGGTGATATTACATGGCAAACAAAAAAATATCTTAGTGCTGCAGATTCGAATACGCTTGGCAAAGATTTATTTTTAGCGCACAAAAGACCAAGCCAGTGTTGCTGTAAGCACATGTATTTTTAAGAGACATATTTTCAACGATTCTGACATTGAGAAGCCTGGCTTCAAAAAATGTGTAACACATTTATGACCTTTTACACGAACAAAACTTTATGATTTCCAAATTTTTATCATAAATGTTTATTTTCGGATTGACGTCTGTGTGTCTGTCTCCCAGTGTGTGTGTGTGTGTGTGTGTGTGTGTGTGTCTGTGTGTGTGTGTGAACGCTCTAGAGCCAAAACAATCGAATGTAAAATTGTGAGAGTTAAAACTTAAGATTTGTATGTGGTATTTTAGGGTCCTATAACTCCGAATGTTTAAGAGCGATTCATTTTAAAACTGTGAGCGAATTTTAATAGGAGACCAAAAACTAATGATAGGTGATTTGTTTAAATCGCTTTGGTACCTTCAGAGGAGTAGATGGCACACATTTTGTCTTACGATTGAGGGAGCAAGCGATGTCTTGCATCCAACCAATGAGTTTATATATATATATATATATATATATAGATTGGGTGCAGGACAACGAAACATGAACTTTTTTTTAAGGAAATTTTTTTGTTACTGATACACGACCGAAAGCTTTCGCTCTCCTGTATTTCGTACAGCCAGCTTAAAACTTAGATAAATTTGGTATCATTCGACGCAGATAAAATGCAATGCATAGTAAGTATACCACGGCGTGTAGGCGTAATTATTTTGCCGACACTATACAACATTATTACATCCTAAATAATGACTGCAAGTTTAAAACACGTAAAATGTCATTTATTATTTGCTTGAAGTGTAATTTGGCAAAAATTTAAAATGTCCCTAGTCATTTGGCAACCTATAGTATTTCAAGACCACGTGAGATGATATGTCGTTTAAGATTTATGCATGTATTTCAGCCACTTTTCCGTTGCAAATCGAGAGAATAGAACAAGATGATGGAAAGCAGCTACTAAATATATATGCATCATCGATCTAGTGCGCTCAGAGAGTTTCTATCCTGAGAGATGAGTATATTTGCAGGGAACGATATATAGATATAGCTACGATTGCAAATGCAACTCAATTTCACGGAAATATCCCAGCAGCAACGCATGCAGCAGCTATAACTGTGATTTCTCTACGTTGCATTACCGACATCGTGGCCATTAAGCTCTAGCTATTTTATTTTTCAGTTTATAGAGTATTTATGCATTTGATCGCTTTACAACCATGATGCCATTGAACTTAATAATAAGATTTATTTTAAAATTTAAGATTTGCATATTCTTGAAAATATAAACCAGTGTTTATTGACAGACTGTCACTCAATATTAGTTTTATACATAAGTATAAAGTATAGGTATATAAAAAAGGAGTATCGAGTAGCGAATGAATGTATGGTATAAAGGTCGTCCATCTTGCGTTATCAGCACATGCTGATCTTAAATAGGATTTCTGTTTGTTCGGCGAGTGACGAGGCGGGCGCAGCGTGGCGCACACCGCGTCTACGGCCTCTTAGCTCGGGTCGCTCCCGTGGGATGCCCACCGGCTCCAGACCCACTCTTTGCGGTGACATTGCCGTACGTTTTTCATCCTGCGAAATCGTTCCGAACATAAAATTGTTTTGACTGTGGCTTCTCATCGAAGATTGAATGGCATATACTACGTATATATATATATTTATGTATGAAAAGAAACGAAAACCAAGAAGTCGGTCGGTCGTCGTCGTCTCGGTATCGGTTTAAAGTATCTTTGAAAAAGGGTAAGTACTCTTTATTTGTGCTTTTACTCTCAATGTTTATATTTGTATTTATTTTTACTGTTCGTCTAGATTGACTGAATTCTTATCTGATCAGAACCCAGGAAATAAGTATAGATTTATTCCGTAGTGCTTTTACCATAGAATACTGTATTTCTTATTGGGACGAGGAACTGTCGCACTTAAACTAGTTATGGAATACAACAACAACAAAAAATGTCTTTTACAATAGTTGTTTTCAGAATCCCGTAAAGTGATAAAAACATTGATGCTTAATAGTAGTTTCTTTTAAACAAAAATTATTTTCATGTTTTAAGAATCACGTGCAAATATGTATGTATGTTAGTATGGAATTCATGCTTATGTGATAGACCACATGCTATGTCTATCTTTGGCTGTCTATGATATGTTATTGAGAACCAATAACATAGAATTAATATAAATATCAACATAGGTATAGACCTTATACCTTGTCTGAATTTGACATAATTGTATACTTATGTGCTAAAAAGGTTAGGCTTATCATTTAGATTTTCTTGAGGTATCTATATTTCTATTTACTGTCATGTAAAAAAATAACTTTGTCGGTCGGTGTGTCAACAATGTAGTACCAAAACCGTTGAACTTTTATACATTCAATTAAAAAATGTAGGATTATTGCATTTTTCTGTCGGAAATCATTTTAAATCAAATATTCCAAGCAGTAGTGCATGTTTACACTTGTTGTTCTTCGGCCATTTGAAAATAGCTGCACTTATAGCAAAATGTTAGGGAAATTATTAGTTACGAAATGAAATTTCATTGAACTATTGGTAATTCATATTTCGTAATCGTTACCATAGCAACTATACAAGCGAGCCGAAAATAGCGTAGAACCTAAAATTTAAGATGGACAGCAATGCGGGTTCTGTAAGTGACAGGGCAAGTATATTCTGTATTTGGAACCTAAATCAAATCAGTCGGGAATAGTATATTCACAAAGTTGGTCATACACTGGCTGTAGTATGAGGCAAAGTACTTTCAACAAAAAGTACCTCTATCCACGAAATGATCAGACTCGAGGATTTAGAAGCAAAGTTAATACACTTTCCAAGTTTACTACATTATATAAATAATCTGTGTAGATTTTCCGAATCTGAGCCCTTTGAACGACCTATAAAATCTAATTTTTATTCGTTTAATGAGAGCGCACGTCTAGCCCGAGGGAATTACTTTGAAATTGAAGTAGACCGAATGATATACTACAAGTAATGGACGCGTTACGCGCATTATGGCGGCCAAGTGCCGTCATGCTTGCGCAGCTTGTGTAATCGGGTGAATGTGGAAAATATTACATTTTTAGAGCGAATATTTTATTTTTTACTTTCTTATACGCAGTAATCCTGAAAATTTCGAACTAGAGATTGCAACAGATATAGACCATTTGACACTCCCTAAATCGAATATGCAACTATTTTCGGAATGATGTCTGTGTATGTCTGCCTGAAGCATATTGGTTGGTTCGACAGTTTGTTTAGGATATAAATTTTTAGTGAAAACTACGTATAAGAAAGTCGAGTGTAGGTCATTCCCTGTTTTTAAACGATATCATGTTGGTTGACGACGCGACGGCGTAATATTCTCTATTTGAATTTACCGCTTCGAAGGTCTATTCCGATTCATTAAATTTTATTTGATTAACTACAATATTGCGAACTCGACATTTTAAAGAAAATATTTGAGCATTGCCTTTTTAAAGATCATAACGGACTTATATGCGTATTTGTACTCGCATCCGTATATATATACATACAGTAATATCTCGTTTAACAAAAAAATGCCTTCCTCAAAAGTGCCAAGTTAACGAATGTAATGTGCTATGCGTTACGGTAGAACTGATAAATTCGGGGATTCCCTAGACGTGCGCGCGCACTTGTTGTACACAATAATAGGGGATTAACAATCGTGCATACAACAAGAAATAATGAATTACTATCTGCATTATTATCCGATTTCATATATTAATACAAGAAAATCATAGGCTGATGACAATTTACGTAAATACTTCTTATAAAATCTTTTTATAATCACTGATTTTTGAACAGATCATTTATTGTGTCTGATTTATGTCATTCAATTATTTTTGTGGTGAAAATCATTAATTTGCAACAATTAAAGCAATTATTGTTTATATAAAATATATGTGTAAATTCACGTTTAAAGAAAGTAATACAAACTATATTGAAAATGCATAGATTTCATTTGAATACTCATTGAACATCATAAAATACGATAACGAGAATCAACTTATATTTGGAAAGACTATCATATCACTGTCAGATGCGTAGCAGATTACAACGAAATAATATCTGTTTCACAATTGACACGGTAACAAATGGAGAACTCGTGTATATTGGATAAAAATACATAAAATATTAATCTTGTTTATCTCTTTTCGCATCCGACTGATAACATCTTTGTTAAACGATATCAAGTTCTTTTTTTCTTGAATTTTTCGTAATAAATTGCTACCCTTGACCCATAGATCAACAATATCATTTTTCTTTTTCGGAGAATTGAAAGCGAAAAGCTGAAAATTTACTATTATCTTTCTTTGCGAAGGCGGCGTGGCGTATACTTGTAACCCCAGCGCACCAAAATTGATTAGTCCCTCGCTAAAAGACAAACGTTTTGCTTTCCGTCCTTTCACATATTTTTTTACTCCTACAATTTTATTGAAGAAGAAGAAGAAGTAGACGAAGGGGATGGAATAAAACGAATGAATGGTCCCTCAGGCGTCTGCCAATGACAATAAAAGAATAATAAATCCACTCCCTGTATTATTAATCACCACGTAGCCAAAAGAATTCACTCGAAACTTTTTTATTTCTGTTAATGTAGACAAAAACAAAAAGAGATATTAAAATTATTTTTTAAATTATTAATCAAGTGGAATACAATTCAAGTGATGCTCCAGACAGAAGTAGATTATCTTTCATATCGGGCTTTGGAATACTTAATTTTTTCACAGAAGCATATTTGGCATTTTCATTTTCATTTTATTTAAAAATAACTGTGAAATAATATCAAAATGTGTGGTAAATAAGGAAACGTAAATTTAAGCCACAAATGTTCAAAGACGATTTTTCATTCACAAAGTAGTCAGTTTCTATTTAGGAAAGGTCAAAACGTACATTTCCGTTAAAATCTCGAGTTTCAAATTTTCATGATCACTATATTTCCTTAGATAAAAATTACCGGGCAAAGAATGGGCTCATTGCATTTAGTTCAATGCACAAGTTTCACAATAATGACTAGTTAAAATACACTATATTGATGAATTTGATATAAGTTATATCAAATCGGTTTTTGAAAGGATTCGATTAGGTTCACATTATTCGAATCGATTATAGAGACCCTGTCCAGCTGTGTGTAATCTCATAGCATGGAGTAGATGTTACACGCACTTCCGAGTTAGGTGGTCCAGTGGATATTAGCCTTGAGTTATAGGGTCTATTCAGCCGATAATATATAAAATTCTCTACGTATATTTTCAAATTTGGTTCAATACAAACAAAATATATAGTTAGCACAACAAACACCTAAAGAAATATATCTGTTATTTTTGGTAAAACTTGATGTTGAATTAGATTGTAACAATTTATATATATATTTTTATATGTATCGGGAGTTCAAACATTATCTATACATATTCTATGTGTACAAGCAAGTCTAGTATAGAGCACGGTAGATATTTTATTTTTTGTCGGTAAACGTACAAGATATTTGTATAATTTGTAATTATTTGTACAGCAAGGAAACGTTTGCTTATGATGAATTAAAAGTATTGCCACATTCTTCATCTTAATTTGGTAATTCCTAGAAATAAACATCTCCAGTCAAATAACAATGTCTAATAATAAACATTCTGCCATAACCTATAGGCTATATTTTATATATACAAGAAAGTCCATTGTGTATGGTAAAATGAATAATTGAGCTTAGTTTAAAATCTGAGTGCGGAAAATGATTCGAAGATCAACAAAAAAGGCTCGAGGAAGGAGCTGCTACTAGTGCACCAGCCATGGCCGTAGGTGCTATTAGATGCCGCAAATGTCACCTCATATTACAATGGCCATATCAGTCCGCATGGTGTTCGTTAAACTTTGTTTAATAGCAATATGGAAGCCGGCACAATGGTGCATTGTAACAGCAGCAGGACAGGAAAATCGCATTATCTTTTAGTCCTGTCACTTTGACATCCAGCCACCAGCATCACCTACATATATATTCAGGACTGCGGCCACTGCCAACCAAGAATCGGGCTATCATTTTAATGTTCATCCTAGCCACCAGTTCACTCTCTCGGCGCGTTCGGTATAAACATTAACGAGGGTTAATCTCGGATATGCCGTGTATGTATATCGGAAATTAACTGTGCCGCTTTGAAATCTGTATACCTTCGGCAGCTGATCTTTGTTCCATAAACAGCTACACATGTCCACTGCGATGTTGTTCTTTTGAGTGTACGTTTGTTTCCGTTTATAAATGTAGTGTTTTCAAAATCGCCTCATCATTCTAATTTCAAATACTGTATGAGTATTGAAATGGATATATTATAATAATAAATTAAAAATGCACAAAATTGATTATACCACTGTATTTTGTAAATTTTAATTTTTTTAAGTATACATTTTTTTAAGCTGAAGGCATTGGTGTCTGAACCTATGCTTGTTTTATTTACAATGTTTAAAACAGCTCGGTAGTGTGAAGAATTTTCAACAGAGTTCATAAAAGAAAAAGTGTCCGGAAGAAACGCTAAAAATCGCCAAGTAAGGAAAAAGTTAGACCATTCGTCATCGCTGGTTATTGTTTTTTTTTATTTTCGATCGATAAAAATAAACTTATCGTTTTTGTGGAGACGAAGTCAGAGTCAGAGTGGAGTACGTTTTGTTGCACTGGCCATAGCCAAACGATTTTGCCAAAAACAGAAGACAATGCAAAGAAAACTAATAGCCCCACAATGACATATCACTGAAATTATCTGCAGATGATAGTGAAAAAATTGTGCCACGTAAGCATGAGATATAGTGCAAAGACAAAGGACTTCTTTTTATTAGCAGAATGGAATTTATGACGGCAAATATATTTTTGAACACAATCATACTATATTTTCAAACTAGTCGAACTATACTGAAATCATATATCAATTCAAGAATGCTTCTTATTATTAATAATAGTTTCTTTTAGACTACGTCAAAGAAAGAAAAAATATAAATAGAAGTATTCTAAGTTCGTATCTATCTTATTCAGCATTAAAAGTTTATATGTAACTAGTTTTTCTTGATATATTTGACTTCTTACTCGTTTCACTGTAATGTAATATTTGAAAGTTTTCTTGGTTTAGACAAGAATAATGCTCGGTAATTTCCACTTAAAAGAATGAAAAATGTTTCCCGAGCTCGATTAGATGAATTATTCAAATAAAAACTTACCCGAAAAGTTTTGAGCACAAAACTTACCTAACAGGAAACTATACCGATTCAATTCCACAATTTGCCAGTAATGCAAACCCTATATAAAGTTTCATGGCTTTCATTGGACACAAATACTTGGACACATTTTATTATTTGAAAATATACTAAACTTGTAAGTAATACTTGTATATTTAATATAATTTGGGGTAAAAATTCAAAGTGTATTAGAAATAAAGATACACAGCAGAATAATAGTTGACGTTTAATACAACTGGTGGGCCCGTCAATCGACATTTTTATACTTAGTTTTCACTATATACGTATGCAATGTAGCATAATTGTGTTTCCAATTCGAACCACCATTGCTATGAAACAATATCAAGAATACATTACGCTATAAATTCTACCTAGAATGTGCAATTAAGTACTCTGGCTGTTTAGAAAGAAAACTCTGAATAATATTTTGAAACTTCACAATTTAATAAATCAATTAAATATACAACGATCAAATTATTCTTTACAATTAAGAAAGATTTGAGAATTTGATTTTTACTGCAATAAAATATGTACATGTGTTACTTAACATAAAACTAGTAATTATTTACATAATATATTGTTTATTTTATAATTAAAAGGCACATAATAAAATAAAAATATTGTATCAAATAGTTGAAATAAAAAAATTTAGATATGCTAGAATAATCAAAACTAACTGTACAAAGTATAGTAAACGATACATTAAAATATACTTTAAAATATTATAGACGTTGATATATTCAATAAATACAAATTCTGTAAATTTAAAAAACAATTACAATTTCTATTTAATTTTGATAAATAAATAAAATTTTGATTTATACGGATTAATTGCATCGAGTAATTTGGCATATACGTACATTCCTTAAATTTTCGCAATAATCAATTTTATCCGATACCTAATTAGAATTATATACTGTTTGATACGAAAATCGAAATCACAGCTGTTCTGTCAGATTTCGTTATCGAATTGGTTAAAATTCTTCACACTTAATTGTGTTAATTAAACCCTTAATACGTGAATAATTAAAATATTCGAATAAATACAAGACAAAAATCATTTTTTACACATTTATAACATCGAAAAGTGTGTGAATGTTCACAGCAACAGCCAGTATTCAAACGTAGTACATGTATTAAGTACATGTTTTACTAGCCGGTGGCACATATCTGAATATAATATTATTCATTAAATAATCTAAAATATATATTTTCTGTTGGTCCCTAACTAGATACATTTCCGAATTGAAAAAATATAATTCGATGTCTAGTTTCTATGTTTATGTCACATAAAACTACATTAAGAGTAGATAGATTCTAAATTCATATAAAAATTATTTTGAAATAGACGACATAATTATTCAATGCGCAAGCGTGAAATGCCGATTGCTGAAATATGACGTCATATCTGAGGTTAGAATATTAATAGATTTTCTTGATTGGAAATCCGTAGCTAATATGTACTTATTTTTTCTTTTATTCATCAATAATTGTATTATTATGTGAAATTGTTCAGTTTACACATGTCAAAATCACAGAAGTACACCCTTCTGTTGACGGTCATGCGCATAAACGTAGTTGTGGCACATCCAATAAGGATTATCAACGTCTAATTGTAACTTAAAAATATTAATCAACAGCCTTGTGAAATAATCTTGCACATAAAAAAAATTACATTTAGATTTAGTGAGGATAGTGGAATAGGGTTGAGTGGTGAAGGATTATCTAGAATGAATACAACCAAACCAACTTGAAGTAGGGTTTGGATAGAATGTAAATTCATTTCTAAAAAAGCATTTTTATAAAAATATTGAACTACTTTGTACATTGGGTTAAAAATATTTCTTAATAACTATTCGGTATTTCATAATATATTAGGAACGCTTTTATTTAACGACTTCAAAAGTGTTAGGCTCAGTTTAAAAAAATAACTTAATTAAACAAAATTGTTTACATAACTATACAAACATTTTCAGAACTGTGGTTAAATATTTAAATCGTATGATAATTTTATTTCATAGAATAATTTTAAAGAAAACTTTCAGTTGGAGATCAATTCCTTATTTCCTGTTTAAGCTGATTTTATTATTGCATGCACTGTAATGTAAGAATGAAATTTTACCTTAAAATAAAACTATACCCAAATAAATGTAATTTTATCGTATTTCTAAGAAAACTAGGTGTATGTTATTACTTATAATTTGGTAAAATTACATGATTTGTTGCTATAAAATATATATATATATATATATATATATATATATATATATATATATATATATATATATATATATATATATATATATATATATATATATATATTAGACTGGCATATTTTGCAATACGCCCCCTAAAATCGTTGTCTCGATAAATTTTGTTTTGAATTGTATAAATACAATTTTATGAAAATGATTGTATAAATTTGTATTATTTAAACAATCATATTAGACTTACAAAGGTTTTATAAAACTAGGCAATAATTTTTCTAAAATTATTGACACAATATTACAATAGTATAACTTGACAGTCAAGTAAAATTTTATTTTGTTGTAAATATATATATATATATATATATATATATATATATATATATATATATATATATATATTATAAAATTATAAAGTTCTTAATATTATTATTGTCAATATTTCGATTCAGAACATTAAAATTTTCCTTATCTTATAAATTATTATTTAATTTTAATGATAATTACAGTTTCTTTAGATTCTGAAACTTTTTAATTAAAAGTTAAAGATATTATTATACATATTTTATATATCTAAGATATTTAAGCCATTTTCTACTTTGCGTATTTCTCCAATCTCAAAAAGTGCACTTCAATACTTGTAATTGCACTTGATTGATATATTTAAAAATATTATCACAATTTGAAAAGTTAAAAAAAATCGTATATTTACACATTTTTCTAATAATTTCTTGCATTCCTTTTATAATAATCCAATTATTAACTTAAATATCTCGGAATTTAATAATAAAAAAATATATATATTATTTTGAGATCAAATTTTATTTATTTTATAGAAAAACTATAACAATTTATTCATATTTCTACGAAGAATTGGATTTTTTAAGAGTAAATGATGAAATATATTTATTTTTATTCGAAAATATACCATGATTAAAATTATTATTATTTTTAGCTATATTTCGTAACTCCGCTCAATACGACAAACTCAAAAGTAACCTATTTTTGTAGCATAACTAGTGTTCTCATTGTTTAAATTACACCATTATTTTGTTAAATAATCCATTTTCTTAACTATTGATTCATACGAGTGATACAATTTATAACACAGCAATTCTTGGTCAGTAAAAGGTATAACATTTAATTACTAAATCTCATTTTACACATATCTTCATATGATTTCACAGAATTAAGTTTAAGCGAAAAATATATTTGTACAGAGAAATTGACCGTCTATAATGGGCTTCAGCATACATTTTTGTAAATCTTACTCATTTACTCAAATGGACACCTATACAAAATGAAATAGAAATGGTCAACGAAATAAAGGTTGTAATCCCAAGAAAAATTAAGACATTTAAAGCTGGTATTATAAACAATTTAATATACCATTAAAATTTATTCCTTCGTTAAATACAAAAAATCTAATCAAAATGACATTTCTTATGGAAAAAAAAATATTACTGTCATTTTGCCACAGTATAAATATATAATCAGAGTAGCGACAATCTGTCAAAATGTCGGTTTCAATTTTCCTCTGCGCATCTACTAGCGCATATAAATCTAAAACATGGCTGCCAAAACGAAATAAATTATCAGGCCTACAATCTCCGACTGTTATGTTCGCTACATGTACAGCTATTTCCTTTGCTGGTTGCACATATTGTGTAGTCAACAATTACGTTTTTATATATATTGATTTCTGACAGTCAGTTGTTAACTATTAAAAGCGACAAATAAAATCAATTGTGCACTAATCAGTGTTTTATTTTCAATTAGTGAAAAAACTAGTAAATACTTTTATTTATATTTTATATAAAAATTGCAAATGGACAATGTTTTTGGGGCACTACACAGAACTTTTAGACAATGGAGAATATTATTTAGTGTATAAAAAGCGATAATAATACATAATTGCGCATGTATCACATTGTTAAATTTTCAATTAATGCAGAAACCAGTGGTAAATTCCTATTACAATAATTATCCCTAATCATATATCAATCAAAATAATATAGATATATTTTCAAAATATGTCAAAGCGAAAAAGCTATTAGGATATTAAGACTACAGTAATGTTCGCAGCATTTATAACTCTTTGTTCATGCTGGTTGCGTATAATAATAAATCAGCAAAATGGTCGCCCTTTTAAAATCTTGAGTAACCAACATCAAAGCGCCGACAATAACTGTCACTATTGGTTATATATTTATACTGTGATTTTCTTGTTAAGTAAATTTTAATGATATATTAATTTGCACTATATCCATTTTAACTTTATTTAATAATGGATTAAACATTATTTCTTAATAACAGCCAAATAAATGCACCCTTTAAAGTTCGAGAAGACATATAGTGATATAAAAATTAATTTGCGCAAATAATAATTGTGTTGGTGGTGAAAATTCCATTTTTCGGTGTGGTTTGACACTGTCAAATAAATTATTATCTACTCGCACATTTTGTTATTTTTCAGTGATGAATGTCCATTACTGGAGAATGTCTAACAGCTTAGAGTCGAACCAATATGTACTTCATTTCCGAGAACATTATTTTATAACAATTCCTCAGTAATTTAATGTTTTGCTAAATTATCGAGAGAAATTGCATTATAATTTACAATTTATCGCTTATTGCGATTCCACGATAATGATCAATCAGCTTTCAAATTATAATAATGATTAATAAAAAAAAAACTACAAAACACAGATTGATAGATTCTTACATAACAATTTCTAATAGTGTCTTTGTTGTCGCAATTATTTTCATCTTACATAACCTGATATTATAAATAATGGTTGGTGTTCTTCAAATGCTTAATGATGGCCGTTTCTTTCTGTCTGTTTTGCTATTCTTTCCAAATATGTTGCCCAGCACTTTTGACACACTGTTTACGCCCAGTTTCCGACGTATGGGTAGTGCTTTCAGGAGCTGAACGGAACGTGCTTCGCGCAGTAATGACTGAAACGCTAGCGATACACCAGCGAAGTTTTCCGCTGCACTTACTTCGTAAAATTGGCAGCTGTATTGGAGGGATAATTCTTGGCCGTCGTCCACGCATATTTGTCTAAAAAAAAAACACACGTTTTTTAACACTATACGAATAATTTAATAATCACATTCTTATTACTACGATTCAGATATAATATACATATATAGTTAGGCAAGTCTTGATAAAATCATTCACCAATTTTTCTTTTTTACATATCTTTTTCTTTAGTGTTCTTTTCGAGATATGCAAAAAACAGCACGAGTAAACAAGCACTTTTCTATTTCAAAAATAAGAGCTTATACAAATTTAAAACATAATGTTTTATGTTTAAGGTTATCATTTTTGAATAAATTGTTAATTATTGTGATTTCTTGATCAAAAAAGTTACATTTTTTTTTTGGAATTTGTAAAGGAAAAAAATGTTGGTATATTTTTATTAGTCTTCTAACTTTTATAACGATTGATCGGTTTTTATGATGCAAACCGCGGCTCGAATTGAACGCTTCATATTGAAATTATATACATTGCTAATATGTATAATTTCGATATGACGTGTTCCTTTCGAGGCGAGATTGGAATCAAAATAGAGCTTGAACCTTGAAATGTCATCAATCAGTTGGTGCACCCGTTTGCATTTCACGCTAACACGCGTTATATTTCGAAAGTGGTTCAATACTGATAACATCGGAAATGATAAAATTGGGCCACTAGTAGGAGGTAGCACTTTACTAATGCTACCGTATCTGATTTCTCCCCAAACATTTTATTAAGAAACTTACAAAAGGCAACGATAATTATCAAGGCACAAGATCTGCAAAAAATTAATCAATTTTTCGCGTCACAGACAATTGTTGTGATCAACCATATTTGATTGGCAATTTTGCCGTCGACCATAAATACACTCTTCAGTTAATTCATCTTGGTTGTCTGGCGAATAAACAAAGAAAAGAAAAAAAAGAGAGGCAGATGCAAAAAAAGGAGAACAAAAGAGCCGACTGTGGCTGATTTGTAAATCAAGTCGCTACACAATAATGATTGACATGAATCAGCGTATCTTGTTAACGGCTGCACATTCACTTGTCAGACAACATAAAACATGACTTCGTCACTCCCCGTCACAACAAAAATATGTTTTTCGGTTGCATTTTTATTCCTTTTCTTTTTTCAATATCTATGCAATTGTTTCATTACATTTGCTTTTTCTTCTGATAAAGACTGTAGGCACAACTAATGTCGTACATTGAACCACATTACACAGTCAGTTGTCAAATTATTAAGAACCCTTACAATTTCGGTTAAGTTACTACTTAACTACTTTAAATAATAATGGCCGTTTGCAAATTATAGTTGCTATCAAAAATATTCTAGGTTAAGCATAGCTTAAAATTTTTAGTTGGAATTGTGCAAACGACCATAAGCCTTTTATGACCATGTATTTGAAAGGAATTCATTTTCTGATTAAATTCTATTTACATATACCAAACAATTAAGTTTGAGAATTTTGGGTGTTATAAATGTACCAACCGATTAATATTAAAATGCAAGCAGCTT
Organism: Leistus spinibarbis; assembly: GCA_933228885.1. NCBI lineage: Eukaryota > Metazoa > Arthropoda > Insecta > Coleoptera > Carabidae > Leistus > Leistus spinibarbis. The sequence continues at coordinate 6,861,655 of OW121796.1, read as the reverse complement.
ATAAAAGTGAGTCCCTAGCAGTTTGAAAAACCTTTGTACCTCCCGAACCTATTTTTGCAAGAAGATTTAACAGGTGCCAAATGTTGGACACCAAAGAACCTTGTGCCCGAGGCATTCCCGATTGCCTGTCCAATCGGTTCCGGCACTGATAGACTCCAACAAAAGACCCCTGTCACATGTCAATTTTTCTTTTAAACACCAGACAGCTTGAGTAAGATTAATTTGGTCGAAAGTACGTCCGAATAACGCTCATGTTCTGCAACCAATCTCACATCCGTGTGTGTTTGAAGTTAAAGGTGTCAAAATGTAAATCTGGTGGCAACTTACATCAACTATATTTGATGCTGTAATTATGACAAATCATTTTTGTTTAGTAGAATGTTACCAATTGTTCAACAATTGCGTTCTGAAACTTTAACGATTTCTGGAAAAAAAGGAATTAACTGTGGTGAATTTTCAGTACGTAGCTTTAATAATACATCTATAATGTGATATTTCGTCCCTTATTTTCCAATATATTATACCGTACAGCCAGCTAAGTAATCAAATTCAAATTTGCCTAAAGTAAACATAATCAAACACAATATCAGCTTAATGAGATGCTTTATATTATTCCTTTTGCAAGTAGATAGAAATTCGAAATTCAATCTGTTGCATTGATAATCAAATATGTAAACATTTGCTTCCATATTGATTACTCGCAAAAACTATGCTTGTGTTCAAATATTTGCGTTTACCAGAACGATCAGTTCGACAAGGCGGAGGGGAAGAATAAACCAATTTATTAAAACTATGCATTTCCAGAATCATTGCAATGGAAATTTTTCAAAAAACCAAAAACACGTTCGAAGCTTGCTGCACCTAAATTCAATTATTTGCGATAATACAAATATTATATAGCAGAAGACCGTAAAATATATTTTTCTGTGGGGGTGTTTATATATTAAAGCAATGCAATACAAGTATTAAGAGTTATGGTGTATTCACAGTTCCACAATTAGTAATTCAGCTTAGAAATTACAATTAATAATCCAGTTTGTTTTATGACAAACAATGCTAGTAGCAAAAGTTATATCTAATTATGTTAATTTTGTTGCTGTGAATGTTAGCATTACACAATCACAATACAAACTGGATTATTATTTGTAATTTCTAATCTTAATTGCTAATTAGTTCGCTGTGAAAACAGCTTTAGAGAAAAAAGTTATTCTTATAAATAACATAACCAGCACCAATATCGATGTGTAATAAACGTAATGCAATATTACGGGTATAAGAGAGTTGGTGCAGGACACTCCAGATTAGTGTCAATACAGTTGCAATGTTTGCTTCCATATAAATGTCGAAAACAATTATTATAATTCACATGTTTTTGTTTGTAGCATTATATATGATATAAATACCATTATGGTTGGTGAATTTTCGAGGTGTACTACTGACATAAACAGTAAAATATAACCGTGAACGATTCCGGAGGCGTGCAAACATAAGCATCCAACACGCAACATGCATGTTTGGATGTTGCCTGACTGCTGACTGCCTCGCCGGCCGTTCGGAATTTACTTGTCAATCAAATAAATTATTCTACCGTTTGCAAGTTTTTTCAACGGCATAATACCTGTTTCCATGACTTGGCTACATTTGTACCTACATCAGCAAGAACAACATTACATAGATATAGATACATTGATAGGTGTTGTTGTTTTTTGAGTCATTTATTTTCAAACGACTACATATTACTCTTTTTGTTCGCATTTTTATTCACTCTGTTGCGAGTGAAGCTACCACATAACATGGTATGTTTTATGTAGGTAACTAATTAAGCAAAATATGATTTAATTAATATATTTTTGGAATAGCTTTTTTAGCAAAATATTAAAAAACGCTATAATAGTGCGACATTTAATAAATATGTCCTACTATAAGAAAGTTAATATTATTAAGTGTCATTTATAAACAAAGATGTTCTTGTACGACACTCAATAAATAATGAACAACATATTCGCACAAAAAAAAAACTGTCAACAACAATATTAACATTTCTCGCTGTGTTATAAATCATATGTGCTGGATACTGCCAATCGCCAATCTTTTTTGCAAGAGAAAAGTCACAAGCGAAGTGTCATTTAGTTTAATATAAATATAATTAACATGTGTGTGACAGAAATGAAAGTAAATCCGCGATTTTTAGTCGAAATATATACGCGCTTGTGAAAACTTGTCCCGGGATGTTCAATCATTGTCAGATTTTGTGCGTGGGCTTACGAAGACTTGCATATATACAAACATACATACACATGTAGCAAAATATTCAATTCACGTTGGGAACCCAAATTCCGTTTCATAAGTACACAATATTATTCCTATATTCTGGGAAGTTCTGAAATTATTTGATATTTATAAATTTTCCTTTCGAATAAAAACGACATATAAAATTTGGATGAATGAGTTACGTTTGAATTTTTAATATGAATATTTTAAATTTAAAAATATCTTACAAATTTTTGGAATATTCAAATATTAAGGAGGCCACAAACATGTCACAGACACACGACCCTGTACTATCGTACGAGAAAATAAGAAGTGAAGTGAATGGCACTCCAGATTATCTTTTTACATAATGTACACAGAATACAACGTTTAATCATGTACATAATTTCAATATAGTGGTCGAACTATATGGTAAATATTTATATTGATTTTAAAATATTTGGCCGAATTAATAATTATGTTTACTAATATCAAAATGGATAAGAGAAATATTTATTTTGAATTCATAATTATTTGAAAAAACGAAACTTGTTTATTCAATGCGATGCACATTATTTGCAAAATAAAACAAGCTTAGGTACATCGCACCTATGCGTCCAGCTCACCTTATAAGTAAAATATGTGATGTGAGCAGCGGTTTTAAATTATTATAGCATTTTGGTTAACTTTAATAGAATATTTTGATAAAAGAATAATTTTAATGCATATTTTAAATTTCAAAATTATAGTATTTAATTATTTTTTATGGCCATTGGGTTAACAATATGAAAATATCTCGTAGATATAAAATATTTTAGAATTTATAGTAAAATTTTTGAGTAATTATTTTGGTAAGTGCAGTATTAAGGGGGCCTTCAATTTTGGGGCCCTATTTCGGGTTGTATACGGGTGATTGGATTTAAACTGCGAGCGGATTCAAATGTGATATGATATGTGTAGCAATATTGGTATGAATCGTTCCGGTACCTTCAGAGAAGTAGAGGGCACAAATTTGGTCTTACGAGCGAGGGAGCGATAACTAACATCCAAGTATATGAGTAATATAATATATTTGTTTTTTTTTAACTTTTTGTTAAGGAATTTTATTAGTCCGAACATAGAATAACAGTAAACATATAATTTGAATAATTACTTGAGGGTACTTTATGGGTTAAAATTGCGTAATTCATAAACCAGTGGCAATAAATAAGCATTAAATAGTATTTAAGCAAAATGTATAATTTGCATTGAATTAATAATAATTTAAGCAAATCAAGTAGCATTAGTACTAATATCAATTCATGGTCATCGATTAATGCATGCTTTAAAGTAATTGATCAATACAGTTTTCAAAGTAAGCAATTCTTTGTTATACTAATTAGTATTGTCTTTATTACTTGCGCAATTTGTGTAAAAATGTCGTTGCCATGCAGGCACGTGGCTTCGTGTCAACTTTGAAAAACTGTTTCATTATTTCTTTTTCCTTTTTCTATTAGACGTGTTAACAAATGTACACTATGCTTTGCCACGTGCGTAAATATACACGTGTACCTAAAAAAGAGTAAAGTGCAAACAAACTTTGTTGCTTTATTATTTAGAGTAATTTATTGAGTTAAAGAATTGACTTGCATATATTCTGAATATTCTGTAAAAGCTCTCTTGGTTTTGAAAACATACAGATACTATATTAAAGCCAAATGTATTATTGTAATTTTTATATATACATATATAGAAATAATTTAAAATAATTTTAAAATAATTTTCTTATGCTGTATTTTCACTCTAAGTGAAATATGTATAGTATATTTATTGTGATTTAAATATAATTCGGCAATTTTCAAAGGTAACTTTTCAGTAAATGGTACATTTTTCAAAAAAACTTCTACAACAAAACTTGCTAGAAATCTTAATATATTTATCATTTTCTCTAATTCGTGTCGTTTTCATGATACTAAATTAACGACACGAACAAACAAGTAGTTCCGGTAGAAATATTCTTTTAAATAATAATTCCGGGATATACAAAAAACTCACAATATTATATTTTCATGTTCAACGCTAAAGGCTGTAGAGCGTTCACACACAGACGATAATTAACAAATAATCAGAATGAATTCAAGAACTCTCAAAATAGATATTTCTATAAAAATGTCGAGGTTAATTTTCTTCTGAACACAATACTTTCTATTATAAATTACGTATAAGATAAGAAACAAATACTACTGCTGACTATAATAATCAATAAACTACAAAACATTGAAAAGTATTAATTGTATTTTACAATTAGGAGTGTTCAACAATACATATCAACTATACTCTATTTCCTCCAGGAAAACGTAAAAAATCATCTGGACAATCTAATAAGAACCAAACTGGACCAACTTTCGTCGCCAACACAAATTTACAGTACCTCCATGTTCGTTATAATATACTGTTTTATATGTTTACAAATATGCAGAGTTTCTAAAAATGTTTACTTAGCTTTTAAAATATCAAATTCGCTACTTGCCTTTTATGTGCGTGTTGCGAATAATTTGCAGCAATAATGTTTTTTATGGCCAAAGGTGTAAAAACTGAAAACGTTGGCGCCAATAAAATGTTACAACTAATTTATGTAATATAGGTATCGCGTACGAATATGTTATTATCCTATCTATATGTATAATTATAACATATTAAATCATTCGTTGACATGTAAAATATATCTATGTAATGACACATGTCGTTAGCTTGTTTTAGTATTTCAATACTTGCCACCTACGGTTTTGTTAGATAAAAATCTTGTTAATACAACATTTACGATAATAACTATATTAACGAGTTATCCACCTCTTAGTAAGCGTGTAGACTTCCTAAATATACCTACGCATAAACTATTATCTTAATAGTGTTCATCAAAAAAAGAAAAAATACTTAATAATAAATTATAATTACATTTCTTCAATGATTTTCCTGAACTATTTACTTTATAATAGAACTAATTACGTATACATTGGTTTAAAATTTAGTAACTTGAATAAAGTAATTAATAAATTCAACAACAACATATTTTATATTAAAGAAACAGTATTTGATAGCGTAATAAAATTATAAGCTAATTGGTACAATTTCAGAGTATCAATGTAGAGTATTGGTTGATTAAACAGTTTGCTTGTGAAAGATATTTCTAAAGAAAACTACGAATAAGAAAGTCGAGTGAAGGACACTCCAGCTATTTTAGCATTTTGAACGGGAATGAAATTGAGAAGAAATGTATATGCGAATATAGTTAATTGTATGAAATCTTCTTAATTATAGTTGTGTAGGGTGTAATCCACTATAGTAAAAGTATGCAACATGTTTAACCCTCTCTGTCTACGTCTGGTACAGGCGCCATGTCACAAAAACAATTTTCTAAGGTGTGCTGCAATTAATTATTATCTATTAATTACTGAGAAATCATTAAATAAATATTATGCTCTGATTAAACATGCAATTTTTCTTGCCTGCGGATATATAATTATACATCAAAGCAAGTGAATATTCTGCACTTTTTATCAAACTATTGCAATTTAATTAATTTATAATTGTTGTAATTCTATGGTATTAGAAATGTAATTGAATATGATGTAAGTATAATTAATTTAAATAGGTGTGGATCTGTATAATTTATGTTTATATTCATTTGTTTCTTGGCATGCCAAACAATATTAATGCACATGCATTTAATTCAATTTTGTTATTAATAATATTTTACGAATAGATACAACTACATCCACTGACTGCATTCATCTGACACGATCAGTAAAGTGAATCTTTAAAATTTTGAGTGTTTTACATATTTAATTAAAAGACAAATCAAACATTTATTGAATCTAAATAAATCGGTCGTAATTCTGTTTTTTTTCAATTAATTGTACATAAATAAGTAATTCTTAAAATAATAGTAAATTTAAACGATAATTCATTTTCTCAATTTACTTAAAGTGTAAATCATGCATTGGTGCAAATACCAATACCTCCAGCTCGTCTTCCGGTGATCCGTAATATACAATAAACAACGATTCATATTTAATACGTACAAGAATTTTTTTAGAGATTAACAGACAAACGACCGAATCGAATATTAGCTCCTCTATACATACTGTAGGCGAGCTTACACTTGTAGAAATCTCCCCATTACAGAAGTTAACAAGCAAATAATGGTAATTTGTTGTAAATAATTTCTATACAATAATGTTTATATCCTGATTACAAAATAAGCTGATGCGAATTAATTTATCATAGTAGTAAAGTTAGATGCGTGCACAGATATTTAAAATTGATGGTACATCATGTTGCAAAAACGTAATTGTGTGAAATTTATAGGCCTATATATCATTCGACTTAAAGGTAGGTTAGCGGGTTAAACTTTCGCTACAAATGTAATAGTTTGTTAAATAATCAATCAGTCAATTTAATGTAATTTATAACAAGAGATGAACATGATCATGAGGTACACGACACACTGATGTCATCGTGTGTGGCCCGCCCGTGTCACCACTTTTACATCAGCGAACATTGACATTTTTCATCGAATTTTCAACTGGACCTAATCGTTAAGTGCATTGTAAAAAATGATGCTGTAACTCGGTCAACGTGTTCGCTCATCAACAGAACATATATTTTAAATTTGTTATAAATTATACCGTTGTATTCAGGTCCGGATCTAAGTAAGTGCATCGGCCTTTAGAGGGCCTTTTCTTGGACAACATGTGACCACACATGTTCTTAAAAGAAAGAGTTTAATTTTATTAAAATGTAAATATAAACGAATCACAGTTTCATCGATAAATAGAATCTCAACTTCACCAAATTCTCACCAACTCGATATTTGGCTGACCCATCTATCTCTAACTAACTGACTGGCTATACTTAATGGTATTACAACTAAACTAGGTTAACACCATGTGACCATTTCAAATACAGATCATTATTCATCCACATAATAATAATAATAATAATGTAATTGCGATTTGAATTAATATTTGAGGTTATTTTTCAAGACGTCAGTTTCGTATTTTCAAAGCCACAAACAACGTAACAATATTATTTTATCTATGTAAATATCAGGCTTATAAATTTACCTACTGCTTCTATTTTCTAATTGAATAGATTAAGCAGTGGGTATCGATTCTCAATATATTATTTCAGAGAATTTACGATTTGTCAATTTTTGTTTTGGTCAAATTAAGCAAAATAAATAATAAATCAATTAAGTGAGCCTGAATAGAATAACTTTCTACCTGAATTGGTTTTTCAGAAATAATGTAGTAATAATAATTTTGAAATAATAGTTTATGAATACATGCAATATCGCAAGCTTGTAGTAGCTTTATAAAAGTTTTATTAATTTGTGTCAGATTTTTTTATGCTCATATTAAAACTTAAAATAAAAACTCTTAGGAGCTACGAAAGACTAAAAATAGTCCTGGTCATATATAATTGGCCTACCTAGTGGCTTAAGACGGCCCTGGTTGTATTCCGGTTTTCTCTCACCCTATTTCAAAAAAATGTCACGTTGTGATTTCTAAATCATCAAAAGAATGGTGTAATCTTTTGTTGCTAGATATGGTTATTCGGAGCAGCTTACAATAGCTTTACATTAGTATTAGTGGTACATAAAGAGCTGTAAAGACAGGTGTCCATTTCGTCCAATATTGACACACTGTCTGCCCGGTTTCACGGCCTAAATTTGAAGAGCCGCTCTTCACGATAATTACACACAGACACTATATTGACATTGTACAAGTACAGGCCAAGGTGAAATACATTCAACCGAGCAAAATTAAATAATCTCAACATATCTTAACCTTAAAGCTAAATTAAGTGAACTGGCTGGCGCCACAGACATCTTAAACTCTACACGTACTGTCTTATGACAAACAAAAAGTCAATCACGGTGAAAAAGCAAAATATTTAGTGTTAATTTGTTACACATAATACAAAACGAACATCGATGGTGGCCAGCACAAGACTTTCTTATACGTTTTAGGTACAGTAGGGTTATTATTACCAATGTCAAATGACAAATATCAAATTATTTCAGTCTATTTTGTTTCCTTGTCAGAATGTTATCAGACTCAGACAGTTCATACGATTTATTAAATATAATCCTATGGCAACATAAATTTAAGATTTTCCGCAGCAGTTCACAATCTTACGTTCGCCAATTTTGGCTCTAGCGCGCTTACATACAAACGTCATTCCGAAAATAGTCACATTCAATTCAGGAAGGGTCAAAACGTGTATTTCCATTGAAATCCCGAGTTCGATATATCTCATTATATAGTAAAGAAAATGTAGATAAAAATGGAATTTCAAATACTTTACCTGAAATATATTTAATTTGGCTCGCAATGTGATTAAGCGGTAGTTATCAAAATTAAATTAGTAAACCTGTATTTAAAACGCGTAATATCTATATAGTGTTAACGCATGGGCGGACACGTAAGTTTATAGAACTTCTTACACGAAAGCCATAATAAATTCTCATAATTACTAAGCAATCAAAAAATGTAGTACTTCACTACAGAAAATTAATACCTACTTTGTGTTTTTGCTCAGAGTTACAGATACTTATAATATATGACTTATTAATGGGCTCATAAAAATCAGTAATTGATTCCAAATAAAAAATAATATATTTTTTTAAACCATCACATTTCTTGTTCGTATTTTTTTTTTTTTAATTGTATTTTATTAATATTTGTCATGTAACTGTTATTTAATTTATATTAAAAATAATAATTATATTTTTGCCATAGGTAACTGTATTTATAAATCGTAATTTAGGCCAAGCCAAAAATATTTTAAAATTAACAATAGGTCAAACTTGATCACGACCTGACCGGTTTACCAATATCTATTCAATTTAGTACTAATCGAAGATATTAAATTTTTTATAAAATATTTAAAATTATTTAAACTTCTAGCCACGTAAATTTTTGGCGCCAATATCTTGCTCGTTCAGTATTCCTACAAGTAATGACAATATTCCGCATATATTTATTTCATAATACATTATTTATAAAATGTATGTTTTCAAAATATATTATTTATTTTATCTTCAAATGTTAAATATTAATATCTCATTAAGTATGTATTCGAGGATGTTACCGAATACAGCCTTTTTGTATCATTGTCCAACGAACTAAAAATAGTAGGTATATACTTAATTTTAAGCTCTATATTATGTAATACAACTGTACATTCCAGATGCCTTTATCCTATTACAAAACTATTATAAAGAGCTGTAGCAGTGAATATATAATCCCAACAGAACTTATTATTAGAATAGAACTTTCTGTGATTTCTAATCTATAATCTATCATTCTATCGTGCGTGTAAAACGGAACAACTTCATCGCGGTGTCGGCGATTCGGAGTCCAACTGTGCGACTGTTTCGCTACCCAAATAGTTCACCTACATACCGCTTTGATCGCAGCGGCAACGTTGCGCGCGCAACTTGCAAAGATCCTTCGAATATGGTATCGACAACAACAACAATGAACAAGCACAGAAACAGCCAAACAACATAATCGCCGCCGCCGCCGCATCGATGTTTTGAAAAGTTTTCACGAACTGTCTGTATTGTTCAACGTCGAATGATTAATGTTTACCGGATAAGAAATTCGCGCGCGCGCCAAGCTCACTCTTTGAACCTAGCTATTTAATTGTGACCCCCTGTCATGAAAATAATATTGTAAAATATAAAATTTATATTATACGATCTGACCGTACGTTTAGCTGCCTACGCATTGTAAAGATCATATATGAAAAACATTCACTGTCTATTTATATGTAGGTACACCTAAACACTTTCATCTTATCAAAGCTGTTCATTTTCTATACGAAAATCGGCAGAACGAGTAACAAAGAAAAGAAATACAACGACGTTGAGTTACTTGGAAGAATCCTACATCCAGTACTTTATTCTAAAGAAAATAATATTGTGTTTACAAATATATCCCGGATTATCCCAGTTAAGCTGCTCTTAATATTTGATTCTGTAAGGTTCCTATGGGTAAACAAAATCATGAACAAAAAGTCAGTAAGGTTAACAGAATTGATCCGAATTGCTTACAATTTTAGCTCGTCGTACAAATACAATAGAGCTATAGTGTTCGGTCGTGTGTCTGTAACAATCTAAGAATAAAAATTTACATAATAATGTTGCTCACTAACTCATTTGTAAAGCCAAATATTCTCTTTTGAATGTACCGGAGCGATTTAAACCATGATTGGATAATTCACATTTTAAATTCAATAGGTTATATTTCCGGAGTTAGGGAGCCCAAAAAACGGGACATCACTTAGAACACTTTTGTGTATTTAAAAGTTATTTGTAGAAAATAAGAATATTTATTAAATAGAGTACTGGACGCAATACTTATAACACAAATTGTTTTCATTATTTTAGATTATTCAGATTCAAATTATTTGTTCTTCATCAATCTTAGTTATCCATGAAAACCAGTGGTTGTAAATATATTTTCTTCATTTAAATAATCAGTGGTTATATATTTTATTGTGTGAGGGAGATCCAGATCGGCTTTTGTAGCCATATTCCACTACCAAAACATTTACAATATCCATGTCTATTTCGTCGTTCGCTGTTAGGTCTCAACCTTTAGTTGCCAGGTCTAGCTTGAGTCGGATGATAGTTCAAAACCTCTCGGCCGGTTTGTAATTATTATCTTATAATTGATACAACGCGCTAAAGGTATTGGCGCCTACACATATGTTTGTATTTTGATAAAATGTTATAAAGCTAAGGCAAATTTTTCGGGAATTTCGTTGCTATATTTAAAGGGTTATCCTGGTGCTAAGTATATTCGAGAAACCGATATAATGGCAGGCTAGAAATGGTCAACTTCGGTAAGCAAGATGTATTAAACAAAACTTGTCGTCTGTCTATGCAAAGTAGAGTTAATCACATTGCCGAAGTTTGTTGTTGCTATGATGCGATTTGCAGTGATTTCAATAAGATATGCACATCACGGGAGCAACTGGAATTACGCTTATAAATATTAATGTTGAACTTCTAGTTGATGCGATATTTACAGCTACTTTATGCTGCAACGAGAAACATCACAGAAAAACGTACCTACATGTATGTACCACATTCTAATGTCTGCCCACACAACATACATATGCATGTATATGTATACACATTGCCAATGAATACGACGCGAGCATTTAAACAATATTAACGTAGTGATCACTCAGTTCCTCGTTAAATTAACTATTACATCCGTGAAAGTGCGGAATTTATGAAGAATATTTACGCACTACGTGATTTGCGACTTGAATTGACAAATTGATTTTAAACTATTGATTTCATGTAATAAATGGCTGGGAAAGATTGACTAGTGGGATGCAAAGGTTTTGAGCAAACAGAATAACACAACTATGCGCGTGATGATGATGAATTTATATATACGTCCGGTTGAGTATAATTATTGAAAAAAAAAACATCAGCAACTTTTGCGTTCCAATATCTGCAGTATATAGTATATTGCTATTATTCATATATTAATTTATATGTTTCTATGATATTACAATAAACAAGCATTATTAAAGCATAGGTTACAGGCACCAATGCATTCAGCTCGCCGTATAAATGTATGCGTCACAGTGTGTCTGCAAATATTTTAATGAAGGTAACGACCAGGGTTTATATTTTTCTTTTAATTGATTAATTGATAACTTCATCATTCAAGAGTAAGAATATACTAAAATTTAAATAATCCGCACGGCATTTTTTTCGTAATGTCATTTTTTCCATTTTTCGATTTCATATTTTTAAGAAATATTAATATAAATTATTTATATGAACAGTAGATACATATTTTACTAACCTGCACTCATTTATAATATAAAAACATAATATTTATATTATTTGTAATTCATTTTGATTTCTCAAAACAAAATTATAATTTTTAATATTTTTTATGGCCATTGGGTTACCATTATGAAGATATCTTGTTGATATAAAATATTTTAGAATTGTTTGTAGAATTTTTGGATATTTTAAAGCAGTATTAAGGGGGACTCCAAATTTTGGGGTTCTATAACTCGGGAAGAATACGCGCGATTGGATTTTAATTGCAAGCGATTTCAAATGGGATGCCTAGTATTATGTGAAGCAAATTTGGTACAAAGCGCTTTGGTACTTTCAAAGATGAAGGGGGCACAATTGTGTCCTACTTGTGGTTTTGCTCATATATTGTGCTTATATATTTTTAATCAAGCTTGATACCCTTATATTATATTTTTTGTTTTTTCTTTATCTCATCGTCCTGAATCCAATAAAATATATAAGATATGTAAGTCGCTCGCTCGCTCGCTTCTAGGACAAAATTTGTGCTTTCTACTCCTCTGAAGGAACCGAAGCGATTTGAACCAAATTTACTACACTTAATATCTGGGATCTCAATCGCGCGTATACTTTCCGAGTTATAGGGCCCCAACATCATAGCATATAAGGTACAAATAAAGATGTATATGGAATTAAGTGCAAATAATGGCAATTGGAAGAAAACAAACACTTTGGTGACAAGACGGAATTGAAAATTGTCAATAGTTGTAAGTTTGTAAGCATTGCCTAAACTTTGTGGAGAACTAATGCTGTTGCTATCTCTATCTCTGTGTATATATATATATATATATATATATATATATATATATATGTACTAACCTTGAATGATCCAAATCCCTTTTGTTCCCCAACAGTAACGTTGTATAGTATGATGGGAGTTTAAGTTTGGCTAACTGCGCCAGAAGTTCGTGGGCTTCATGGAAACTATGTCGGTCGCTTACGGAATAGACAACTACGAACGCTTCACCCCATCGAATGTGCTCGTACAGGCATCCACTCTTCTACAATAAAATAGAAAATAAATATCGGGCCGGGCGAGAGTTCACCAAAGACATTATATACTTCGTCTTGGTCATGTGAATAAGGTGAGATTAAGACACTGGAAAACACAAATAAGAAGAAAAAGAAGTTTATAGACGTACATGTAGGTGGGATTACATCTCAACAGGGACGGCTCTGAAAACAATCATTTTGAATTTTACCAAATGTAACCGAATCTTATATGTCATTTATCAAATAGAAAAAGACAAGTTTCACACGTTTTTACCAATTTTATTCATCACTATTGTCACACAGTATTAAATAGATTAATTTCTTTAGGAATTAAATTCTCTCAACTTTAAACGTTATGTACGTAGGAATAAAAAATCCATAATCGTTAGTTAAGATAAATTATTTAAGACAAACATAACTTGCAGTGACCTTCACTCGACCATCGTCACTAACTATATATTATATTGTATTATTTCTATTTAAAATGCTTCTACGATTGGTAATCAACAATATCAATACACATTGTAACAAGGGAAACATAATTGTAGTATTCCAGTATTCCATTGGTAGTTTTAAAATGAAATTGAACTGCGGATGTAATATCACGGGTCTTTGACACTGTCGTTAAGTAGGTAGACACTTCTTTGACGGCTCGCTCGGATTCGGAACGGTTCAGTTATCTTTTTCGCATTTGGAATATTGTTTTCGAATCCGGAAACACTAAAAGTATGTACGGATATTGAGGACAGCGACGGCTTGTTGGGGTCTCTCTTAATTCTTTGTTTCTTCATTGATTTTTTCTCTTTTCGTCCTGCACGAATTAGTACGATTGGTTGTTGTATTACTCATTCAATCTGTAAGAGCATTATTTGTGTGGGTTGCAATGGCCATTTTAATTGTGTTCCTGTTGTCCGACCTACATTGAAACTTTTCAAAATTTTACAAGAGTAAAAGTTGACGTGGACTTTCCTTGATGGTTACGTCAAGATAAGATTGTGTTTTGATTTATTGTTTTGAAACCCTTAAAAAATGCAAATCGTTACTTGTGAGAAATAAATCATATATACAATTCAATAATGTATATAGAATGTTTCTTTGTTTGTTTATTTATGTTGGTTTTACTTTCGCATATGAACACTAAACATATAACCAATACTCGGATTTCTATAAGAAGAACAATTATTCAATGCATGTAATAATTATAGATCGATACGCAGATACCTTTCATAATATCAACGTAATGTGTACACATACCAATATAATATCTAGTACGTTTCTGATTCACATTTTTATTTGATATATATATATATATATATATATATATATATATATATATATATATATATATATATATATATATCAAATATATATATATATATATATATATATATATATATATATATATATATATTGATTTTGGAGATGAACTGTACAGGGCCCTGGGTACGAACCTAGCTTCCGACAAAGTGAATTTATAATCAATAGATCAACGATAAGCTGGTAAGTGATAACTAACGCTATGTTCATCTTCAAGCTGGTAACGCATGTCATAGAGTTAATATAAATATCAAATTAGCGCACCTTGGTATTTCCTTGAGGATATGCACTATGATATTAATTTATTTATGAAAGAAACTAGAGTAATTCTTCACAGTTAATAGACTTAGAATTAATTGGCCGCCATCCTGAAATCCATCTTATTCTCACAATTGTAAGTATATTAGTTTATAAACATGGGCAATATGGGGTAAAAATTCTATTCAGCTTATTATTTATGTAGTCTCAATTGGGAGCAGACAATTATTGAATAATTCATAAGGTAATTCGCAAATAGATAAACTTTAAGCGTGCGAGAATATAAACAAGCATGGAGCAGGTGCTGATATGCCAAACGGAATTCATTAGAGCTGCTCGCTCTGAATGGTATGGTATCCACCTACCAATAAAAATACTAATTTGCTGTCGATAAAATTCTCTTGAATCCGTTATTTATTTATTATTTATGGAGTGTTACTAATACACCCATTAGGTGCGACATGTTGCATTTTTCTCGACGTTGCTATAGCGACAATGAACATTTTCAACAACATTCGTTCTGGTTATGCGCTGCGTTACCGAAAGGCGGATCTTTAATTTTATGCTATATATGATACGGTCGGAAGTTTGCACGTAAATTTTTATTGCCACTTAAATCACTGACACAACACTTGGCTTACGAATATTTTTGCGCTGAAATAAGGGTGATTCATTGGCAATTGGAAAGTTTACTGAAATGCCACGCTTTCCTAGCTAATTGCTTAATTATTTCCATGTTTATTATCCTCATTTAATTACTCCTACAACCAGAGAAAGTGTGATCTTAAAATCACTAAAGTATCATAACAACAACTCATGCTTAGTAACATAATTGTACAATTACAAAAGTACAAAACATTGTATGTTGAAGAATAAGGCAGTCTGAACATTCAACGCGTAAACATGATTTTTTTTTTTTTTTGACTTAGTGCAAGCATCATAAAGAACTTTTGCATATAATCTTTTTATTTCAAAAAATAAAGAAGACAGTGTAATTTTTATTTTTTCAAAATCTCAAAATGACCTAGTTGATTTATTCTTCTTCTTAAGTTTACGTATAAGAAAGTGAAATAACTTATAGGAATTGCCAGTAATATAATTTGTGGCGCGCAAGTTCAACTATAGCATCTCTAGATAAGTGTCATAGATTTTTATGGAGGTTAATGCACTGAATATTAAATAATACTAAATTAAGTGGATAAAGTGCAGTAGTGCAAATTCCAAGAATATGTCATCGCATCTTAATCCAATTTCACTATTCAGCATTTACATAAAATCTAGATATGGAATTAAGATAACGAGCTCATCATAAAACGCCTGTACAGTTTTACAGACGATAATGAATTATGCAGCGGATACATAAACTTATTTAATACCTAATTTATGAAAAATATTTGTCAAATTATCAAGTCGTTCCAGCCGGCATAAAAGTCAACATGCATTTTTACTGCATGACAGGTAGTATCTTGCTACAAGTATTTTATGCTCTAATCTGTATAATATGCGATTAATATGTAGCGAATCTGCAGGTGTTATATTAATGATATGCATTTCGATGACGCTAATACTACAAAAAAATATTTTATCTTTTCCAAATGATAGTGTAATATTCGTGGGATTTTGGTACCGTTAATGTGAAGGTAGCAACGGCCTCTACTGGGGTATGTCAGAATATTGGGCGGTGAAATTCTTTTTGCATTGTCAGAGCGGTATTGTGTATTGTGTAATTGTGTATGTATGAATCCTCCTACACCTCAACATTCAGATTAAATCTGAATTAAATATAGGTCGCTATGATTTACTATTGTGGCTTATTATTTGTGGCGTTCGCCTCATATATTTTCATTAAACATACGACATTTTTTTCTTTTCAACATCGCAATCAATCTTAATAAGCAGCAATACTTTTGTGCCAAAGAAGGGTGTTTGGATATATATTAATAATTTTATAAATGCCTAATTCTGCCGTACCCAGTACTCGCAGGCAAACGAAGTAATCGACTTGTAACTTAATTTTCAAAACGATAGAGATCTAAGAATGGTGTTTGAAAAGTTCTGAACTAATTTTTCGAGAAACAATGATAATATGTAGTCCATGAAAACAACGTTGTTTTAGACTATCAGCGCGAACGCTTGTAAATTTTTCTCTGGGAGCGTTCATAATTCATATTTGAACAGGCTGACCTGCTTATCGCAAATTACTGTAATTATATTTTTGAAATATGGCGCAGTCATAAATTTTCGGCCTTCCGAAACAAAGTTCTACAGTGAAGATACACTAATGTTTTCAAATTTAAACAAACAAAAACTTTCATTGATTATTAATAAGACACGAGGATATCCTTTCATCATCATCATTTTCGCCACCTACGCTCATATGTATGTATATGTTGCCGGAGTGATAATAAATGAGTTATATGTTTTTCACACGGAGTGTATTTGTGTATAGAGAATTACGAAGCTTTTTTCTTTTTTCTATTATTAGTGTGACTGATTCAACCGATCGATAGCATGCTGTGCGATAGCCGATTGAAATAGACAATTTTATTTTCAGATGCATATTAATACTAAAATTTGTATATATATATATATATATATATATATATATATATATATATATATATATATATATATATATATATATATATATATAACGGAAGTTAACACCATTGACAAATAATGTCTTTGTACTCGCGCTGGCCTAGAAAGCGAAATTACAAAAAGTGTTACATCTAATTGAATGAATCAATACCTTTCGGTTGATTTAATTGACTAGAGAGTTGTTCTATCGTAATTATATACTTTACACTAATTTAATTTAATTCTCTGAGCAAGTCATCATTGTTAAGTTCAAATCATTTACACAAGAAAACATGATAATCCTTCTTGCATACAAACAGGGCGAAATTGGGAATAAAATAATTTTTTTCTTTCTTGAACGATATTTAAAAGTATTTATATTCCATTTTTACGAAAATACACGATTTGAACTATCCTAAATTAATATCGCCTGCTTTCAAGATGACGTCTGTATGTGTGTCTAAAAAAAATAATAAACCTTAAAATTTTAATGGAAATAACCGTTTTGAGGGTCCTTGAATCTAAATTGACTGTTTATCAATGACCTATACTGTTGAACATAAATATATGATATTTTGAATTTAAGATATGTATATCCCGGAGGAATTTCTCATTTTTGAAAAGAATAATTCAACCGAAAGTGCTTGTTTACTCGGGTGATTTTTGCAAATCTCGAACTGGACCCAAGAGAAAAAAATAAGTCTAATAAAAATTAAAAATATTTAAATTTCTAGGAAACATTATAAAACAAAAATCGCTAAGTTTCATTTACGTTTCTCTAGTTATCACACATATTGATATTGTTTCATGGTAATGGTAAGATGAATTTAATTCACAATATAGCTATAATATGTATGTACATCAAATTCGGTTTTATCACGGTTATGACACGATCTAGAAAAATAAATTCAATTTTATTTTCCACAATTTCATTCGATTAGTTCGGTTAGAAAAGCTGTAATTGTAATAAACATACATACGTAAATGTTCAACAAACATTATCTCCTATGTATGTACACGATGTCTTTTTGTACACGTTTCATTTTACACGGTTTTTGTGGACAGTGTAAAAACAGAATTAAGTGTATAGTGAAAACTAAATAAAAGTTGAGTGAAGGCCAGTCCACATTTTTATCAAAGCATCCTTATACTGACTTCTGCTCTGGCCATACATAGTATAGCAATTGTCATTAATTTCACAACTTGCGTAGAAGAAATTTCAGGTTTGAATACATATGTCCACATTTACCAAGTGACAATAAACATTACTAATTAAGACATAACCTTGAAGGTATGTTGGAAGAATATCATAAATATTAAATTTCAGTAAATAATACATTCTTTAATAGAAACATAAATAAGTTTGGTTTCTTGCTATTGCTATGTGTATACAAACAAACAAACAAACAAACAATCATGCATGTATGTATTTACAAATAAAACATACAATGGAAAACACGTTTTTGAAGTTTTTTTAGTACGTCTAACTATAGCGAGCTCATAAGAAAACAACTACAAGTGCCTATGTCTTCATATTTACACAGTTCCAGTACATTTCTACATGCTTGAACTGCACAAATCAATATTATTGTAATTAGCTTTTGTAGAAGATCAAATAGCTCGAAGTAAATGCTCTTAACCATTTACTGTTATGTTAAACAGTACACAAAATAAGAAAAACTCGTCGATGAATCGAAGAAAACACTAGAATATAGCAAACATTATACTTTTGCACGTTTCGCATACAATTAATGCATTACATTATTACGCAAACGTTACATTTACGTTTACTTATACGACATACACAATAGTGCATAATCTATTTGAACTTTAGTTTACGTATTAATTACTTTATTGGACGGCTATTGCTGCTGATAAAGTATTCTCGAAAAATCGTTTCATTTTTTAAAATTAGAAAATTAATACGTTCTTTCCATAACATCATATTTACCAGATTATATCAATATAATCAAAGACGCATTTAGACAAATATATTTATTTTATCAAATACAAAATATTTTTACTTCTTACTATCTTGGACACAATGCAAAAGAATTTCTTTCAATTTTGTTTTTACATGAAATATATTTGTTTGTAAAGAATTTTTGTGTAAAATGGAAGTAAATTTCACATGAAAAGAGCTTACGTAATACCAGCATAATAATGTTGAGAAATGTCTTCATTTCACTAACAAAGTAAAATAAACATATTCTCTGACATTTAAGTGTAATATAAATGACATGAGTAAACAAAATGTCATAAATTTTTAAATGAGCGTAGATATCATTAAAATAAATTGATGTCTAGTTAGTGAATGTATGTAGAATACAGCATATCGTAGAAATACAATAATATAAATGAACAGAATCTTTGCATATTTCGAGAATAATGCACAGGTATCAAATTACCACTTTCTGTTCACAGAGCAAATGATATGAGCATTCATAACCGAGAATAAGGAAGAAATGTCTGGGGGGCTAGCTGAAGTGAAACGAGTGTGGGCCGTGAAGATACACGTTTTTATTTTTTTTATTTTTTTCACTTGTAAACGGACAATACCTGGTAATATGTTCGGTCGTTTTCACAATTGCTGATAAATGAATTTGAGTAGGTTACATATAATCACTCAATTTCTTGCATTACCATGCATCTTAAGCCTCCGTTAGAAATTCTCTTTAACAGCTATTTATATAATATAGAGCCATATATATATATTGTTTTATAAAAACAATGGCTGTTGCAAAATTAGTTGAAATTCTATTCAAATAGAAATTAAACCAAACACTCATTCTGATAATAAATATTACCAAAAAGAATCCTGCTCTCTAGGATATCAGAGAGATATGGGGTTAAAAAACATTTTAGTGAATATATATATATATATATATAAGGTTGAATATGGTTTCCTAGGTTTCTTCGGTCATCAATTATGTAAAATCGGGTGGCCTGGAAGTGTTCTCACATTTTATAGCCAATCGCCCGTATAGGCCCGGAGTAATAGGACCCCCAAAATTTGGAGCCATTAGAAAAAATTGAATATAAAATAGTTTTACAAGAATTCTAAGATATTTTATGTCCAGCACATTTATTCAAATTGTGAACCAATAGCTATAAAAAATTTAAACAACAGTGGCTTATAAAATGATTATTGTTTTTCAGTATTTTTTACGAAGTAATAAGTAAGTATTGTAATCATGCATAATCTCGAACTCGAGATTTCAATGGATATTCACGTTTTGACATTCCCTGAATCGAATGTGACTATTTTCGGAATGACATTTGTGGTGTGTGTCTCTCTGTGGGTGTATGTGTGTTTGTGTGTGTGTGTATGTCTGTGAACGCTCTAGAGCCAAAACTGTCGAACATAGAATTATGAAACTTCAAACTAGTAAATGTCCTAGATGTGCACCCTATATTTTTATAAAAAGTATTCAATCAGGAAGTGCATGTTTTCTCTATGCAATTTTTGTTCTATCTCCAATTTCACTAGAACGGCTGGACTTATAGCAAAAATACTTATGTACATAATGAAAGATATTAATATTTCGCACAACTTCTGTTTAAAAAAAAAATCAAATAATGTACCAATTACGAGAAAACTGCTACGAAAAATCATAAATATCTTGTTAATGTTACCATGGATTCGCATGTAGCTTAATAAATCGGATCATTTGCGCCTGTCAATAATTTGGCAGGAAAACCAAATGGACTCAATTAGATAAATGAGAAAATGATATATGGAGAAAATTACGTAAAAGACAGATATTTTTCTGTTTATCACAAAATCGATTATACGGCGGAGTGAAGGCATAGGTGCCAGTATCTGTGCTTGTTACTGAATATTTTTTAACCAAAAATAAATTTAGCAACAATGTCTTAGACAGTAATATAAAGCAAAGACTAACACTAACCTAAAAATTATGGCCGATCCCTTTTACAAATAAATTCGGCCTTAAAAAGGTGGAATCAATGATGTATAGAAATGATAATATATTAGATACAGATCAATAATAATATGTCGGTCTATTGTACTTTTGTAGTATTCGTAATGAGGTTTTAGAGGTCTTGTAAAAATGCCGTATACGCCTACAACATAACTGTCCGCGCACTATTTCGTTCGAGAATGTTTCACATGAATTCCAGACTTTCAACGATGTCTCTGTACGTGAAATTCATTACAGTTATATACCAATCACGATTGAACAACCACTTGACAACACAAATAACGACAATCCATCGTTACTGCACTTGTTTGCGGACGACACTATTTATGTTACTTATTATTCATTTTTCTCTGCATATCTACTTGTATAGTTTTGCATTAACTTTATTTGCCTTCGTTCAATATTAATGATAATTTATACACGATGTATCCATCCCTGAATCGAATCTATGTTCGAAATGATGTCTATGTTTGTGTGTTTTGTCTGTATAAACCCTCTAGATAGAATAGAAATGTTGAAACTTTAAATTTACGACTTGTATAATACCTTCCAGTATTTTTACTCGAGTAACGCAACTGCGGGTGCGGTTTCTGTGAGCCACTTTTTATTTTTTATTATTATCTTTATTATTAGTATTTAATATTATTGACGTTAATTATACATAAAAAACAGATTTTATTGCCATATTGTTAAGCTTTGTATAATACATAATCAATGCATTAATATTTAGTTTAGACCCTTTATTACATGTTTTCCATATTTTAAAACAATAATTTATCACAATTGTCTGTGAGACTCGGCGCCAGTGTTGAAAGGTTACATCAATATTTTAATCAGAAGTCCTCTTGCTACAAACAATATTTTCTCCAGGACTTTACTATTGAATAATGTAATCTTGTCAAAATACTAGTTTTACATGAAATATCATGTGTGTATTTTAGACGATATATTAAAATAGATATACATCAAAAAGTATATTTGAGTTTTCTAAATATTTTGACTTTCGCTTGCCCACACAATAACGTTGTTTATTAACATAATAATTTATTTGTTCGGAAATAAATATATCTGTACGATTTCTAACGTAGAAAAAGAATTCTTATTAATAATCATATTAATAACAACTTCTAGTAACTAAAATATTATTTTAATAAATGTATCTGCAACGTGAACGTATCCAAATTTACATACCTATGAAAAGAGTTTGAAAATAAGAAAATATTATTATAAAACATACTTAAAAATGACGTACAATATATCTTTAGTTGGTATAACTTTCCCTTGGTGGAATTAATTTTATTTATTGTCGTTTTGACAAATGTATGTATTTCGTGAGAACTAATTTGTTATTTAAAATATTACAAGTAGTACTAGAGCCCATGGCACTGGTGTGTTTACAAAAAAAACAAAACGAGGCCCAGTTTAAGAAGACTATTAATTTAACAGGCCACAATTGGGTGCATCTGATTTTGTTCCCACCCACCCACGTACGATAGGGTAAAACATACAGTAAGAAATCGTTATATGTAGAACAAATTTAAGAAATGTAAAGAGAAACCTAAAGTCATAAACACAAGATATAATCGATACATGCAAGAAAAGAAATAATTCATAGAGCGATGTGCACATCCAGTATTACATAAAGGAAGTCCTGCAGCGCCATTGTCCATCGAACGGTTGTTCCGTGAATGAAACACGCTGTGCTATCGAAGACGCGAACCATACGTACTCGGCAGGTACTACTAGATTCGTGTTTTATATTCTGTACCAGTTTCTCTACAACTGTTTTCTATAAAAGGAACACTGTTGCTCTTTGTTATCATTCCAGAACGTTATTTATAGTGTTTGTATCACGTTCCTGCGTAAATCTTATTCACTAACTCGCTTTAGATATATACTAACCTATAGCGATACTTGTTTCTATCTACTGCAATCATTAATCAATTTCAAAACTCATTTCGATACTCCAAATCGCTTACTTCTATCAACCCAACTCTATTCTTAGCCATGGTACATACTGTGCGAAGTGCTTAAGTATTCGGATGTCTCAGAACCGAAAATACGTAGAATATCATTCCTCACATCCATTAAAATAAATTTAAAAAAAAAAATTGCAGTGCCCTACACTAAACTTTCTTGAACGTGCAATCAAGGAATATGTATTGATATTTTGTGGTATATTTATATAATTTTATCACAACAAAAGTATAAACAATTATTTCAATCAGACTCATAATATTGTTGTAGCCTTTTGTTATTTTGCTTGTCATTCAATGTCACTGAAATATTTGAAAAATCAAATTATTTACATAAAGTTAAAATGATTACAAAAAAAATATCGGTTGTGGTCGTCAATATAGAACTTTCTTTTATGTTTTAGTAGTAGACTTGTTTTATTTAGATGCGATATAAAAAAAAAAAACTGTTGTGGCCAACACAGAACTTTCTTTTACGTAGTTTTCATTAGAAATATATATTCCAAACCAATTGTCATAAATATCAATACTCCACAGGAATACCCTGAACTTGTACCAATTAGCTTATTATTTTATTATGTTATCAAATATTGTTTCTTCAATATGAAACATAGTTGTTGATTCTTTAAAATTCACCTTCTCAGTCGATCTATTTGTGTTAAACAGTGCAAATTGACATACATTATTTATATTTTGTTTACCTGTCAATTTCTTTTCCGTTTTGCCGTCTCCAAGTAAAATTATTTACAACCAGTTTAGATTTTGCTTTAATTTTTTTTTTTTTTCTTCCGATTCTCGCATACTTTAAATTTTAAGTTTCTTTCGATTCGAATGTAACTGGGTACTTCATTTGGATGGTTTGAATGCCATAAGCAAGTGTTGTCAATTTTAATATGCAACTTTACGAATGAAGCGACAACTTTGATGTCTGTATTCCAGCACTGGCGTGTGGTGCATGATATAAACATAATTTATTGCTTATAAAAGGTACAGTAAATATATAAGAGATTAAATATGTTATTCCTAATTAGACAGTGTTAATTAAGAACGCATTTGAGCAAATACGTCAGGAATTTATAGTGTATTTATTGCTAGTAGATAATTTCAAATTCCATGTGGTGGAATAGATTATGATATTCATTAGGAAAAACAAAACCGTAAAAATACGGTAATGGGTAATACTTGCTGCTGCATCAAGACATGCCATGACATAATGTTTTCATAAATATCGTAATGATGATTCTATTAAACACGGATACACACATGGACTCAATTGCTCCGAAGACAGCTTGCAAAACTTTTAATCATTTACAGTTCATTTTACTATCAATAAACTAGGAAAAATGGTTAATTATTGTATTTTCACGTTTTAGCGGGTCCATGAAAAATTAACCCAAGAAATGATACACATCTAGTTTTGTTGATATTTAGAAAATATAAACTTAAGGACGCGTCGTCGGTTTATCATTATTTTAACAATTGGAATAGAAGTACTCTTCACCTGATAAAAATATAATTTCAAGCTAGTAGCTAAATTAATCTAAACATAACACCTACACATGTATCGGATCAAAATATATCCTTCGCTTTCTGCGCTACTTTCCAAAATAATAACCGTATTTTTTGTTGTTAAATGAATATATATGAGGAAGTATTGAAATCATGAAAATTTTTAAACGCAAGATTTTAGTGAAAATACACGTTTTGACCGTCTCTGAATCAAATCTGACCATTCCCGGAATGTCATCTGTACGCGCGCGAGCGCTTGTTTATATATGTGAAAGCTCTAAAGCATTGATAGTAATAGTAGATCGTACATTTAAAAACAGCGCATTGTCAATGTGAGAGCCTCTTATTGCAGTTCATGCGTGTGAAAGACAAGACAGCGGATGATCTTGTAATTTCTGAAGAACAATGCTTAAAAACAGAGACACACCCAAACCGTTTTCATCGCTCTTTTAATAACACATAAATAGTTTAACCTACATTTGGGGTGGTTACGCGTAGTGCAGCGAACAAATTTCGAGTTGTAAATGATTTTTACTGCCCATACTTTAGTCATTGTCACAAACGCAGCTAGTTTTTATTGAAGTGTGTTTTGGTGCCGTTAACAACCTACTTTTCTAAAGGGTTAGCCTTCAAATATAGGCAAGATATATTTATAGCACCCAACCAAATTATATATGTACTAAACTTTGTAGCTACAATAAATGTTTGACCCATATAACACCGGACACTAAAATTTTTTTGTGTCCAAAATAAGTAACGATGGTTACAAGTCTTTTAAAAGATACATATATCCTACATACTGCAAGGTTTTTCATGAAAAATGTTTTGTTCCGTGTACAAGAGCAAGCAATCATCTCACCTTATTTTTCCCAAAAACATTTATTTATTTATTTACAATTGGCGTAGTGTCTAATTGTTGTCAATTTCTTTTTTTGTGAATAAGAATAAAAGTCACTGATTGAAAATTATATTTCTAATTGAATTATTAGATTAATATATACAAGTAATATCATATACATCTCATATATTATTTGTTTAAATATATGATATTATTCTATTAAAGATATTGTTTCAGGGAAATATGCGCCTAGATATTCTAATATTCATTTCATTACATATATGTATATTCAGAAATGCAATTAATTGTTGAACACCCGAAAATGGTGGTTCAACTTAACTGTCGGTTCTTTTCTTTTTGTTGTTAAATTTTATAGTACTAAAATTATTGGGCATGCCTTGTTCTTCTACAGCATACCACAGAAAAGACTCTAATTATAAATATGATTTAATTTGGAAACTGTAATTTCTATTCGTATAGTTACTCCATATGTTTTCTGATATACACAAGCAAAGAAATTGAGTATTGTTTGTAAGACAAATAACGCAGTGAAGTACAGCTTAAACATAAATTAAAATGCATCATATTGAATGCAAATATCTGCATATCAAATATTGTAAAATAATAATTCAATAGTACTATAATAGGCGATTCGATCCGTCAGTGCGCTTGAGATAACTTGTAAACGTAGTACACAAACCGTGCATCGCATTAATCTACGGTTTGGTTGCATAATAATGAAATTTGACAAACAATGTCATGATTAGTTTGACATTGATTGAATGAGCTGGTTTGTTGCACGTGTGCGCATGCATGATGCACCTACATGCCACAAGCACATGTGTTACTACATACGTACGGTACGACCACCTCGCGATCTGCCACATTAAATTTACTGATGCCAGTGGAATACAATTTTTTTTTTAATTTTGACGCAATCTGGACACGTGAACAAAATTCTATTGACTCCAACGTGTATCAATCACCAGCTAGATCGGAACGAGCTTGGGACTAGCGCTTTCTTGTCAATATACGCTTATTGAGAAATTCTACATTTTTGTTTTGGTACTTCAGACTTCCGTGTTACATCTTATATGATGCTGATTTTTGATATGTAGGTCAATAGTGCATGCGGAAATTTTACATACATACAATTTTTTCAATAACCTTATTAGTAATTACGAAATTTAGATACAATTTATGTTAGAAAGGATCAAAAAATGAAATAATTATTTTGAAATTTATAACATTCAATAAAACAACTGCTGTCATTGTTGTGTATTGAATTATTTCATGCTTTTTTTTTTTTTACAAAAATACATGATTATAAAAATATATTCTTGTCTTGCATTTATTATATGGTGAACTGAAGGCATTGATGCCTCTGTATACGCTTCTTTTCATTTAGAGTTTTTGAAACGCAAACTTTTGAACTGAAGGTATTAGAAATGCAAACAAAATATTACAACAGCCAAATTTCAGTTTCTATTTTAACATGTAAATAATGCTAAGCAAATAATTTAAAAGCGTTTGCTTATGTATATCTAGATAAACTGGGTGTTTACTTGTTAACTGACTAACAAATAAAAAATGCAAACTAGCAAAATAAATGTGTGCAGCGCTCGCAATGATATGGGTCCTATATAGTTACGCACCCACAGCACAGTGTAGTGCGGTATCCATAACAACGCACAGTGGTACAGTTGTGATGACCATTAGCAGTTGGTTCTAAACAAGCCTATCGTCATCTCAGTCCGCGTCCACGGCCAACACGATGTAACTCATGCTGTCCGGAGTTGAAACAGGCGCACTTAAACTAGGAGCATACCACACCACAGCAGAGCAGTGCTGTGCTGTGCTGTCCGATGAGATGCAAATAGCCTTATCACATTAGCAACAAATGCGAGGCAGGCGCCGCAGTTAGCACTTGAATTGCTCCCTAATTAGAGTGCAGAAGCATGCACCGATATCACACAATGCCATTGTGTCCAACTCGGCCGCTGCTGACCGGTGCGAACGCTCAATGCTGAAGGGGGGCAAATCTTTTATTACAAACAAGTGGTCAAAATGATAAATGGCCAAATGTTAAAATACAAACAAGTCAGTGTTCTCGATGTATTGGTGCATAGTACAATATTACAAAATTTTATGGTTGTTTAGTTAGACGATTCTCAAAATGGCCTATAAAAATGCAAGTACCGCTACTGGTGATAATAGAATAATTATCATAAAAACATATAAATCAGAGAAATATGCACAAAACAATTTTAATAATATTATTTCATATATGCGCAAGTTTTATACTACACGCTGACCTAATATTATATTATCTGGTATTGGTAATGAATGAGTAATCTTGTTTCGGTTGTCTTTGATCCCTAGAAAATGTGCATTTAAAAATCTAATGTTTCTTACAAAACCAATATCTAATGATAGAACCCAAAAATGAATTGAAATTGTCAATAGATAGTCAAAACGTTTTCACTAAAAAGCTTTTTAGTTTTTGATTAAAAATATACATATATAAAATTCTCCGGTAGGTAGGTACTAATGGAAAAACACAGATAGCGTAATTTAATTCGTTAGAGCTACGATAACAGAATAAAACTATACAAATTGTGTAAAAACAAAGAATGTCTTTGTTGTCCAGGTAACAGCAGCAGCAGCAGAGTGTTTGACCCTTTAGATGGTGCGATGGTCGTTTATTTTATAGACAGTCGCGCTATACTGGGTGACAGGTGAAAACTGTCAGCAATTATCTCGGTGAGATATCTTCACACAACTTGTTTCTACAAATTCATTTTCAGTGTACATTTCTGTTTTACGTTCATAGATTGACCGTATCGTGTTCACTATCAACCATCGTTAATTGCGAAACACGCTTTATTTTATATTTATATTATGTTATCTGCTTTTGTAAATCGCATCGCGCATATATATATATATTTTACAACATGCGTTGTACATAAACAATGCTCTTTAAAATTATGCTCTTAACTAAATATAAAATAATTTGTTACGATGCGTTTTAAATATATTTGTGTTATAACTATAGGATATATTATGTGAGCATCAGTCTTCTTTAATCCTATATTTCAGAACGTATATCCATTTACTGCCAATCTACCAGGGAAATGGGTCGTGTATTGAGAGTGGTGTGTATTTTAATTCGAAATAAGGTTGATATCTAATCCATAACGTATTATGATATTTGTGTATTCTGTTATATGTATGGATGTTGATGTATTTGTCTGGATATGCAGTATGAATAGGTATGAATCAATGTGTAAAGTTAGACTAATCTGTTGAATTGTTATTGATATTAATTGGTATTGAAGTATAATTATGGAGTAATGTAAAGAATATAAGCTAGACACCACTTTTTGATTGATGTGTTCTTGTCGCCCACGGAAGACCCCTCATACGTAACCTAACGCTTACGTATGAGGTTTGATTACTTGACTTGGTTGAGGATTAAATTCTATTCTCAAAGTGGCCCATCCATGCATACAAACGAATTTACAATGTATACAATAATAATGATTAAAGTATATAATGTGTAATAGCATTTTTCATTCATAAAAGCGCAAAGATGACACATCCCGAATAATAATGAAATATATTTGGTACTTGGAGCACAAAGGTGATATGGCCCAGTATGTAATTTTATAGTCTACTACAAATATGAATATAACTTTTTTTTATGTATATATTGCTCCCAAGTTCAGAATAAAATGTGCTGTAATCGCTAGATTATGATGATTTATTGTATATTGTATTAAAAAGGCTAGCAAGTCATTTATCATATTCTCCAAAATGTAGCACATGTCCCAACTTGTATTATGGCACAAACAGAGTGACCATTTCGTTAAACGCGCATTGCGAATTGCAGTCGTTAGTTTCTGCTACCGGCAAAGCGAGTCTGGGGCTGCTAGTGTCCTTGAATCAGTAATCTTTTTGCCAATAGTTACCTTCATTTCCCAAACAAACTAACCATACCTCTAACTTTCCGTAATCAAACAATCTAACCTAATCTAATCCTTAGTAGCCTAATAAAGTACCTACTGTAAACTGCAACTTCCCCTAACTGCTTGACATGCGCTAAATTCACAGTGATTCCCCTCACTACTCCATTCTGACTCGCGGTTTTGTTATAATAACATTCCCAAAACATTTTTAAAAATGCACTGAAATTTCTTTTATTATATGTATATATGTGTTTGTTTATATGTGAGTTTAAATGTGTAGATTGCTTTTTTGTAAAAATGCCAAAACTGACAGACGGGAATCGTACTCCCGACCGCCAGGGTAAAGGACGAGAGTCTTAACCACCATGCCATAGCGGGTGTTTAAAATACATTATATAATAATCAAATAGTCCATATAGAAAATAAATCACTACACCACTGCAATGAATGAATTTCTAATCTAGAAAATTCATAAAAATTATTGTGAATAGCCTATATATGATTTGGGCATATGACGCCAACGTGTTAACCTAGTATAAAAATCGTTATGGTTGCTTTAAGAAAAACAACAATGGCTGTCTGTGAGTTTTATATTGTACAGCCAATCAGTGGTGATAAAAATGTTATCTTCGTAAAATTAATACATAAGTACTATTAAATGTTTGTTTTGGTAAGCCCAAGACTTTCTTATAAAAACTAATAAAATTGAGAAAATAATTAATTAATAACAGGAAACGTCGAAACCGTTATATTCTTTATGAACACTACCTTTTTTATGAAAAAGTAAAAAGGTTTACTTTCCGTCATGATTGCCGTTAGCTGAGCTGGAAGCACGTGTACCAATGCTTGTTCTTGTTATAGTTTTAATGTTCAGTTGATTGGTTTAGAAATAACGTCGATATAATATTAGTACAATCAAGTCACTGTAGAATGATAATAAAATGAACATTTAGTATGAGAAATGTGCATAAAGGTGTTACGGTATACGTGCGACTTTGTAGATAATGAAAGCAGTGGTGCGTACAGAAGACGTGTACGCCACAGTGGATATCTGTCGGTGACATTGGCCGGCCGGCCATCGCACGCACTTTGGTGATGGTGTCGGCGAGTGGACATGACAGCCGCCCACAAGCACAAGCAGCGACTGGAACACTGTGGAAAGGACGCTGTCTGATGCTGATGCTGATGAACTCCTTCCACTTGAATCACACGGTAATTATTTTCATCAGTAACGCGCACGGGCGGCCCCATCGCACGCCACCATCTATTTTCGCTACTCGTGCAAATGTGCGTTGCACTAAATGTGTATGGACATCATGTAGCACCTATCCATACATACATACATACATACATACATACATACACACATAGATACGGGTATACGAGTATGTGTCTCGTTTGTCACTAAGAAATGGTGTACGTATGTATGTTTGAAATAGTTTGTGTGTGTGTGGACTCCACCATTTAACACTTCCAATGTATGTACGATTGTGTGATTGTGTCCTGTGTTATGTGAGAGCGTTTGTGTGTGTGTGTATGCCGCCGTTTAACACTGTATCCTGTCAGCCGACGCGGGAAAACATTTATCAAAACGCGGGCGTTTTGAAAGTTATACAGACACATGTGAAATTAATCATTGACGCACTTAACTGTGTGAAATATATGTTTCACTCCAACTACCGAGATAATTATTGTATCAGCGACTTGCAATTGCAGTAGATTTTAATTTATTTACATACACCTTCATATACGTACGTACTTTGAAAGAAATAGTTTAAACATATATTCGTAGCATATTTAATTTATAGATCTAATCAATGCTCTTCTTTTAAATTATATATATATATATATATATATATATATATATATATATATATATATATATATATATATATTATGAAATTAACTGAAGGATCATAAAACATCGTGTTTGAAAACTTTTGCTGTATAAGCTTGAAAATATTGATAAAAACGGCAAAATGTTAATACGCAGCACACTACTGTGTAAAATAGCTATAGTATTCAGTCGTGCGTCTGTACAATTCTTAGAGTCAAACCTGTAGTCGGTTGCTCCTCGCTTCTTAAATCAAATTTGGTGGCACTACCTCTGCATTGATTTTTACCAATTTGTGTATATATAATATTTGAGTGTGCCGACTAATTCCACCTACTATATATTAAATCCAATAACTGCTGCTATAGTTATATTTAATAGTATGAATTCCCAGCTCGTTACTGTATTGTTGTTGGTTACTCTGCACCTAAAGGCTATTAAATGTATTTAATATTCGTTTTCACTGTTTTGCGCAATAATAATAGTCAAATGCTTGGTGGGAATCAACTAACTATGCAGATGATTATTGTATAATGAAGATAGATTGTTGCATGTTAGAAAAGTACTGCGAAATGAAAAGATATTAAATTTTGAATTGAAAATTAAATTTGCATCTCTATTTAGAATTCAAGCTGGATCATTTATTACAAATTTCATAATTAAATAAAATGCTTTCTTTGCTTGCAAACAACTAATTAGAAGCAGAGATAATTTATTTGTTTTCGTGCTGGAGAAAAATCTACCGGTTGAGTTTGAGTTTGTGTTTTTTTTTTTTTTCATCGCAAATACGCTGCACCAAATAAGGCTAATTGGTACCCATGTTCGATGTTCGATTCGAGATAGTGACACCCATTACCGACAGGGTGAACAGAGTAAACATCTTCTGGTTGGTTGGTTGGTGGTGTTCTTGAGACAACAGCCCCAACACCAAGATCGTTATCGCGTGTGGCAAACCGTAAATACATTTTATAAACGGTCAAAAGTGTTAAACTCTTATATATATATATATATATATATATATATATATATATATATATATATATATATATATATATGTTGCACTGCACAATGGACATTTGTTTGCACAACTACGAAAAGTTTCAATGTTCAATTGTTTCGAAATTGAACTTGAAACTATATTTATACAAATACATTTTGTTCAAGATCAACTTGAAAAATAATCCAATAATACCACACTCATTCACTATAAACTTTTAGTTTAGGAGTAATAAAGATAATCACCACTGACGCAAGCACCAATTGTTCCAGCTCAACGTATACTATTCAGTGATAAGATTAAATTCCATAATTACACTTGTAAACATTGATTTCGTTCTCTATACGTGGTTCTGGATCCGAAAATTTTCATAACAACGATTCTATAATACCAAAGCACAAATTTTTTAGAATTAATGACTACCTTATGGTTCTCGTTATAAAGTAAATATAAATATACTACCGCACCATGCTATATATAAACAATTTTGACAATACGACGATTGAAATATATTTGAAATATATTGAATTATTTAACTATACTAAGTACTAATAAGTACTAAAAAATTTAATACGCGACCGTTTTATTTTATATAAATTTTTATCAATTTTAAAATTATGGTTTTGAAATATAAATAAAATAATTATTTTGACACATTTCCAAACAGGCTGAAGTAGCCAAACTTACATACTTTTCGTAACTATTTAGAAAATGAAATATTTTTCACAACTGCGCAATTATCGTCATATTTTTTCTTTTGCTTTCTACGGAATCACGGATGATGGTGAATTTTGTGCAGGTTCTTCGATATCACTTGGTATATCTAGCTTGCATCAGATACTTTTGGAATATTTTCAGTTCTTACAAAAGTCAACTCACACATGTCAAAGTCATGTGATTGATAGTTAGACTAATATAATATAGTTGAATAAAGAAGGATAGTTGATATATTACAGAATGAAAAAGGATATCAGGTTTTGTGGGATAGAAATAAAGTAATTAATCCAAATGTGAACAGAGATTACAGTATGTTAGAAAGACAACTATTCATGTATACCAATGCAACATATACGTAATATGGGCAAAGAATACACCAAGAGGAGCTACGTTAAGAAAGATGGTTGGCTGGCTGGCTGACCTTGTCCTATATTCCGCGCATTGTCCTATCGCAGATTCCGTATCATGACATTTGTCAACCAGATAAGAATGAGAAGGCTTCAGACTACACATTGATGGCATTTTCAATTGACACTAATCTAGCTAGTTTACGCATAGTTTTAGTAGTTGTCAATTTGTGAACGTAGTAATCATCATTAAATAAGAAAAGGCGCGCGCGCACGCACATTCAAATACTTCAGTGACAGCACTTGTTTTATGATTCTGTTTATGTTCAGGTTATCAGATTGAAAACATTGATTATAAACTTTGATATCAATTCCTTCAAATTTATGTACGTAGTGACTTTTTATGTTAACGACAAACTTCGCTCCTACTATCGAAGAAAGTTGGGTCATTTATTAGTGACTGAAGGTCAGTCTTGCAGGGTTATATGTTTGACTTTCCAAAAAGGTTGCGATGAATACGAGATACTTAAAACTACTACTGATCTTTTACAGTGATTGTCATCTGCTGAGAGAACAGCTCAAATGATATGCCGAATATGAATGGTTGAAATTTATGAAATGGAAAGAAAAGGTTAGGTAATTTAAACAGACAGTTATTTTACGAGCAAAAGAAACTTTCTGCTGTGTGTATTGAATTATGGATCCGAAAACGATCGTTTTGAATGTGTGAAACGGTAATTATACAATGTTTATGTGTACATGTAACTCATACACAAGTGAAAATGGAAAAGAAAACGACAATTAATATCGAGTTATATAACGGGTTTTTACAAATCATTGCAAAAAACGAACAATCCATACAAAATCCGCGAGCTCGTTTCGTGACCAATATTTCAATATACGAAAAGGAATTCTTGGAATTATTTGCAACATCTATTTGAGCGTGTACTTCGAAATATTGTCACTTCACATTCATGAAGTTTATTATAACCGATGTCAAATGACAAATATGAAATTATTTGAGTCTATTTTGTTTCCTTGTCTGCCATAGTTCATATGAGCTCCCTATCTATGGCAACATAAATAAGATTTTCCGTAGCAGTTTTCTCGTAACTGGCACATTCATTGAAGAAATTTTTCAAATAAAAGTTGTGTGTAATTGTCATATCTATCATTACGAACAATCTATTTTTGCCATAAGTGCAGCCGTTCTAATTTTATTGGAGAAAAGATAAAAATAGTAACAATGCATTTCCGGTTTGAATATACTTTTTAAAGAACGTCGTTTTCTAGTGCCCCAGTCGATTTTTAAGTGCCAATTTTTGTGTTGAATTCAGTTTTACTAAATACAAAATTCTGATTAGTAAATAAAATAAAAATGAAATACATATCAATGGCACGAAAGTAACGCCAAATAGGCGGCAACATTGTGACGCAAGACCGCAACGAAACGGACAGAGAATTCTCTGCTGTTTAATGGAATCATCAAGGTGGAAAATTCTTCTCGATCGTGAGATTCCAATCATTTTATCGATCAAAGTAGCAGCATGCACCGTCGATGGACGGAAATGACGGCGCATGCGCATACGTATAGATAGGTAGGTACACACACACGCTCATCTTGTGGCGCCATCCCAGAACCAGATACCAAGCGGGCGCAATCAATCAATGGCAATGGCTACATACATATAGTTCGAGTTTGCTTGCCGGACCAGAAAAGTGCCGCTGATCGACTTTCTACCCAAGTTATAAAAAATGCGCATTGCAATGGTGCCATTATTGCATTACTTATGTCTTTACGCCTCACTCACTCAAATCGGTACCAACTCACATTGTTATCCTTGTTTCCTTGATTGGGATATGACAAAGAAATAACTGGTTAATGATGAAGAATCACCAATTTGCCAATTTGTAATTCTTATAAATGTTTACATGTTTCTATTTCATCTTCTATGAGGAATTCCTTTTTTCTAGGGCTGCATTTATTTTATTTTATTTAACTAGTGATAGTTAATACAAAGAGACCAAAAGGCCGTAGTACAGGGGCGTAGGATCACCTATTGTAATAATAATAATAATAATAATAATACAGAATATCGAATTAGCGCATGCGTTGTTGCCTATAGGAACCTGTAGTAGCTGGCCTTTGTAAATTGATGATACAAAACAGTTGGAGCATCACGAACCCGATAACCATAGCCGATTGAGCCGTTGACTTACTCATCTGTAAAAAATTAGCTATTCCAACTAGTTAATTTTTGACAGTTGAGTAAGTCAACCGCAGACTCGGCTATTTTGTGTTGTCTGGTCAGAGATGCGATCAACACTATATAAGCGGACTATTTGGCATTGGCCAGCAATATCGAATTACAGATCATAATGATACATTTTAAAATGAAAATTACTACATACATGAATATCAAATTAAATTATTCTAATTCTGGAGTGGCATGCACTCGACTTTCTTTTACGTAATTTTCACATTTATTAAATGTACATAAGATGTAATCTATATATTATATTAAAGAAGCAGTATTTGATTACGTAATAAAATAATAAACTAAATGGTACAATTTCCGAATATTACTGTGGAATATTGATTGGTTTGGCGGTTGGTTTGGGATAAATATTTCTAGTGAAAACTACGTATGAGAATATCGAGTACAGGTCACTCATTTTTTTTCTATATGCCTTCTGTCGTGTATTATAAACCCGTAAACAACTTCGGACTGCAGTTCCCATAAACATCAATTTGGAGTCCAATAAAAAACCCGGTAACTTGAATGCAATTTGTCCAAAGTTCGATAATAAATTTATCTGCTGACAGTCGAAATTTAATAAGACAATTGTGAGATAAGTTGTCGGCAGAGCGGCTGCCGAGAGACCAGTTAAGATTGATGTTAGACCGTTGATCTGATTAAACAGCTATCATTAATTACATTGGAATATCTATCACATAAGAATTCTAATTGTAGTATCGCCCAAAACAAAACAAAACAAAACAAAAATGTGTATAATCATTTTAGGTTTCACTTATCAATGGTTTTATCACGTATTTTTATCAAACACACCTTTCACGCAGTAATTTTGTTTTTAATTACTCCCGTTTGTATACAAGTTTCGACATTATCTTAACACTAGAAATTCGATAAGTGGTTAAACGACACGTGATAAAAAGGTACCTATACAAATTTCTAAAATGAAAAGTTATACTGGTAAAATTTTATCTTGAACCTATCAGAGAAATCAAATTCTATATAGTAGGGTTATGGGTAGAATATATTAAGTCGGTAACATTAAATATTCTCTGTTTCAAATATAATAAAAATGTATACTGAGCTTGAATAATTTATTGTTATCTTAAACTACAACATCAATAAACCTACAGTGAATCGATTCATGTAAATCCATACATAATTTGAACAACATAAATAAATATAATAAATAAA
The DNA here is from genome assembly GCA_933228885.1 of Leistus spinibarbis. Classification (NCBI taxonomy): domain Eukaryota; kingdom Metazoa; phylum Arthropoda; class Insecta; order Coleoptera; family Carabidae; genus Leistus; species Leistus spinibarbis. The sequence goes on along the minus strand of OW121796.1, from coordinate 6,824,777 downwards.
TCTTAATTTCGGGTTATATTAACCGCGTGGTTGCATTCGTGTCTGAAGTTATATAAACCCAATAATTCCCACTGTACTCATTTGACTAAATCAGAGTTTCGAATGTAAAATGATCTAAAGTTCACTTTTTTACAATTTACACAATTTAAATAGAGTTATTGTAATTACTTCAAAGTACACTATATCATTTAAAAGTGAAATCTATTTTCAGTATATTCATTTTGTTATTAAGTTTCTAATATTTTGAAAATGTATTGTTATTTCTCTTCAGAGATAATTTGGTCAATATTAATGCTATTTAGTAATCAGAGATCGCCAATTGTTCTATACAAAAAGGTGGTTTGTTTTAAAAACGATTATAAATTTCTATGAATACGGGTTTTGGATTGTTTTGGGTTTGCAATTCATGTTTCATTGGCTCACGATATAAACAAAATTTGATATCTTTGAAATAGATTGACCATTTATAATAATAATAACAATAATTAGATAAATAGTACCTATTATAATTTACGGAGTGCACAAATGGTTGACTAGATGGAGGGATGGCTGGATAGATGTAAAGTTAATTGAAATAGTCAACATTTTTAATATAGACACGGAACCAATAACGAAAAATGTACATCACGAATGATAATCAATGTAATAACGATAATTAATAGCTATTTCCGCCCACGTGGATCACATGTAAAATTACTATCAATTAGACATAATGTGCTCAGCGTGATACCGTCGCGTCGGTCGGTCGGTCGGCCACACGGCATGTCTCTAACAGGCCACATACATGTCACTGCTGCATACATAGTGCGTTTATATACCTGCCTTGCATCCAACCAAGCACTTTCATCGCTCATGCTACGACTCGGAATTCATATCGTTGGCATTATTACAACAACTGTTAGTTTTCAAAGCGGTGCCTACTACATCTTGAAAAAGCTCCTAACATGACCTTGTCATTCGGGTGTGCCAATGAAATAACCGAAAGGCAAGGTCACACACGCTTCAAAAGTGTTTCGAATTACCAAGCAGCTATCATCAAATATTTCACATTGTATCTTAAGCTATTAAACCAATGAAAGGTGTATTAAAAAGAAATTCGTTTAATTTCAGTTGTAAACGAATCTAATTTATATTTGTCTTGTTCATCACGTTGCCATATCATGTTACTCGTAGAAAAAATAATAATTCGTGATTTTTTAATCATCAGATGCTCTATCTAGTGAATCACGATCCCAACTAGAAACAACATTTCGTTTATGATAAATGATTTTTAATGAATATTAATTATATCACGCTGAATGAGAGCCATTGCACAACATTCACTTTGAAAGTATTCGTTTGATGGTGAACACAATTACACAGGGCAGTAACTACTCAGAATTTATGAAACCCTGGAAATGTCTCGTAATGCACAAATATTCGATTTTTGAATACTCGAATAGAAAATATTTTGCCATAAACTGAGGAGCAGGTTTGTCTTTATTAATTATTAGCCTTTCAGCACTGGCGTCTAGTCTTACAGGCACCTGTGATAAATTTAATACAGTTTATACATATGCTTGAGTTGTTTGTTTCAAAATATGGAAAACATACAGGCTCTCAATTTACAATTGATTTATTTTCGTCGAATAAGTATGATACTAAGCTTCACATTATGACAATATTCTGTTTAGATGCTAGACCATTGCTCTCGTTATTTTTTCAGTATTTCCAAAATAGCTAAACGTCAAAGAAAGGAAAAAAAGAACATTAAAGATTTTAACAACCTATGTTGATATTATTTTCTTTAAAACAAACTTTTTGAATTTTATTGTGTAAAGCATTTGCTCCACTCCTAACAACCAATCAAAATTTACAATTGTATTATTCACTTATTAAATATTTTAATGCATAACTGACATTCTTTGTCATACATGCACAAAACTAATGTCACTTTTTCCAAATTACTATATAACTACATATTTATGTAGTTATATTGTAATTTGGAAAAAGTGACATTAGTTTTGTGCATGTATGACAAAGAATGTCAGATATGCATTAAAATATTTAATAAGTGAATAATACAATTGTAAATTTTGATTGGTTGTTAGGAGTGGCCATTTAAATTCCGATGTTGATCTATAAAGAAGAAAATTAGATCAGTCGCATTTAACAGTGCTCCCTAACGTATTGCACAAGGATATTAACACTGATATATTCAAGTAGTAAATATTTTAGTGTTACTTTATTTAGTGTTGATTTTACGAGCGCTCCCACTGTATTTGATATTGCAGTGCAATAAGAATAATGCAAAGTGTGAGTGTACCTACACTCGTATGTAAGTGATTACTCGTACGTCTAACGGAAACGTTGATTTACTGAGTTTCATTTTTATTCATCACCCACCTAACTTGTTCCAGACTAATTTGAATATTATTTATTTGGAATTAATAGCGACTAAGATATATGCGTATGGTGTTGCTGCACTTCTAACGTTTCTAGTTTGATTAATTATTGCATCTTGATTCAAATACAAAAAAAAAAATGCAATTAGCAAATATAATTGCTTTTTTATTATAATATTAGTTAATCGTTCATTGTGTGATACCAGATCATAATTGCAATTAGTTCCCCAAAAACCGGTTACAGGTGTAAAGTTCATTCTAATTCAACCATAATAAACCATAGAATATTAGTTTAACACAAGTTTGAAAACCTCTGGTAAAATCCAATGGTACGATTGTTCAATGCGGTAGCAAATAGTATGCAAATCGAATCAGGGATTGTAACTGATTGTAAAGGCAAAGAATACAAACAAACAGAAGAAGGAAAAAACAAGAATCAGTAGACGACCGGCGCGGCGGTAGGGTAGGAAAATGATAAGACAAGAGCGGATTCGAGCAGCGAAGAGCTCGATGAGTGGTAAAGGCGAGGACCGTGAACTCTGGCGCGCGGCGCGGCGCGGCGACTAGGAAGCAGACGCGCACTCACACAAACGCTCACTCGTCTGCTCGCTTATGTCTGCTTATGCATGTTGTTGCTATTTCTGCTCCTGGCTCTGTATCGCTATATATATATATTTATACACTCGTACATAATAATAAGAATGTTCATTATATGTGATGACCGCAGGGTCGAACAGCACGGGTCCTCGCCTGTATGCATGCATAGCCAGTGTCAGCTGTATCCGTGATCCGCTCTGATTTCCGAAATTACATCACTCGTGTATGTGCATACAACTAACTCGTCCAATTCTTATGCTTGTAATCAATCAATCATGGTCTAATTCAATTTTCTTGGTCATCTTTTACATTTAATACGTTCTGTAAATTAAATCAACAAACTTATTAGACTCTTATTTCTATTGCTGAGTAATGGTTGATGTAAATTGGAATTTTATGTACATCTATTTTATTGATATATTTAACATGTTTCCCTAAGCCTTCGGTGGAATTCACCCGCAGCAACCCTGCTTTTCGTAAAAGACAACCGACTTAGACCTCTAATATATTGCTTTCCTTCCAAAATATGCTGATGTGATTGCTGCTCGTATACCAAATTCAAGGGTGATCGCATGATGTGCTGCGATATGGTAATGCCATCAAGACTAGCGGATTGGCTTCCCCAATAGAGGGAGGTCTCCCGAATTGCGATATGACAGAGTTGGAGGTAGGTGACAAAACTAATGTTTGTCTAGCTGCAAAATGTTCGCCGTATAATACAGGATTTTAGTTGACCCACCACAATTTCCGCAAATTATCCTGTCAATGTATATTGTATTACGGTAGTGTAATAATTGCAGCATTTGTCAAGAAAATATGATTTGTACGAATATCAAATCGCAAAATATGCAAGATGGACAAAGGCATCAGCATCAGTGAAGTGTCATGTTTTATCAACATTTGACCGTAGGTGTCAGGATGGTGTTGGAATCGTTTGCAAATAGCTGTAAATAATGCATTTGTATATATTTATTGATGTAATCAACAATTGACTGTGTGTACCGGCGCGGTGCGGCGCGGCGCGGCGTAGCATATTCTGCGCCAACAGACTGCTGCACAGACGACTCGGATGGGGTACCTAATGGTAATTAATACCTACTTGATCCGCGCTTGCTTTGAGAACCAGTCTCATATTTCACCAGTCGACTATTCTCGGAAGCGAACAGAGAGATTCATGGAAGATTAATTTATTGATTCTTTTTATTCTCTCATCGCCTTCTTTCTACGTTCATTTCTCTCCGGCAACGACGTCTTTCATAAAAAAGGCCTGTATAACTGGAAGAATCATTATAGTCGACAAGTTGTTACGCGATAACTGAATTTCGATAATTTATCAACGGACGAAAGTCAATGAAACACAAAGCAACAAACATTCAAGATTCTGTTTATACTGTCACGTCACTCTGTCTGTTTAGAAATTAATATTAATGGTATTATGATCAGGTGAAATGGATTCAATTATCTTTAAAGGCTATTTAAATTTATCTTGTTTTTAGTTAACTATACTTGACTTGAAATTTAATTATAACTATAAACCAAGTTTGATATCATGATTATATATTTATTGAATTTTAATGATTACTGAACGATGGTTCTTCGTACTTATTACAGGAAGACATTATATTTCTAAAAATTTACATTAACAAGTAAAAATTATAAAATTGCTAAGTTAAATACAAAATTAGATGTGTTATTGTTGACAATACATTTTAGCTCGTCGTACAGTATGTACAAAAGAGCTATAGTTCTACAAAAAGAAAATTGAAAATAATTTTAAATATTCGATAAAATAATTGATATTTGATATCTGCCACGGAAGTTTGTTCACAACATTGAATTAACAATGTTTACTGGTTATAAATATGTTTCATCTTTTGCAAAAATCAGGAGTGTTTTCTGTGAGACCTATGACAACTGTAGTATGCGGACAAAGTAGGCCAATAATCTAATAAAATTCATAGTAAATTTTATTTTGGACATCATGCACATTTGAGTTTACTGAAAATAATAAGAAAAAAATATATTTGTCCTATTTCCTCTATCGCATGTGACGCCAATGCTTTTATAGATAGAATTTAAGTATGCAGTCACGATATGTCTATCCATTATGTAATGTCTGTGACCTCGGGTTGTGGCTAACTTCATATAAGTAGATCTGTATATCGATATGTGCTAATATAATAGAATTTTAACATGTATGTACTTGTATCTGTGTGTGTGTGTGTGTGTGTGTGCGCGCATCTGTATATAACACAAGATATATAGGCTAAAAATAGCAACATATTCGATGCTAATTTTACACATAACATAAATATCAATCAGTTATTTATCAACAAATCACCTTGAATATCAGTTTCCATGATTTATATTCATTTTGATTGCTCAGATCATACTCTGTCCTTTTTCTTCATTACAAGGGGAAGAGAGATAAATCATGAACTGAACAGCCAGTGTAAAACAAACGAACTGCTTATGATTATCATAAAATATAGAAATATATAAGTGGTTGCTATGGCCATGTATGAATTTTATATTTTCTTGTAAGCGAACCATTTTGGAAATTCTGAATAACAACAAGAGCGTAAGCGTTTTATCAACCGCGCGATGATACCCAATACCTAATCAGCTATTATATATTTTATGCTCAATTACAAAATATCTCTGTTCTGTGATTAGTAGTTATAAAAAATATATCATTAAGAAAATAGTCAAATCCTATTTAGAAAACTTCCAAACGGCTATATGCATTAAAATCTCTTTTTTTTTATGATCCCTATATACTGTTTAATGAAGTAAAAATTATGTTAAACAAACAAATTTTAATATGAATAAGGAAAATTCGGAATATCGATTTTTGCGTCTATATCGAATATTAATCTGGGCAGTCTATATTGTTCATGCTCAGTATTCCTTCAAGATTATTCATTAGAGTGACAAAAAATAAAGTAAAAATTTATAATGTTGAATACAAAACCACCAAGAATGTAAACGATATATAAACCGATATATAACCTTATAGTAGACAGGTAATCGAAACCATTTTTGAATCTAATATATAATGTAGCTGGTAGCTTATAAATAAAAAAATATATAAATGAATATATTAAATTACTAAAGATATGTTTGTGGTTACGTTTTCATCGACCTAATTAATTACCTCTGTAATATTATCTACAATAATAATAATAATAGAGCTGAAGTATACTAACCACTACTACATTACACAGATGTCGAATACAGAACCAAAATATACAAATATACATCGTTACTATTATAACTGACATCTGTGAAAATAAAAATTAAAGTGATCATATGAAAATTATAAGTCAGAAATAATAAAACGGATTATCGATTAGCTATATATATATATTAGTATTGCAATACTTATTGCATATAAAATGGACACCATATTGTCGTGGTTGCCCCCTTCGAAAAAATCAAATGGACTTCATCACGCATTTATCAATGCAATGTAACAAACATTGCGATATTGAATGGAAAATCAGGTCAAATTATGGACATGAATATTTGTTTTCGCAGTACGCGCGGCGATTTTTTCCCAATATTTCGTATCAACAAAACGGACACAGCGCTCAAAAAATGTCAAGTGAACAATTGAAATGACAGTTATGCTTGATCCGCGTTTAAATTTAACGGTGAATTGTCCGATATACAACTATACATATAACGAAAAATAAACACACAATTATAAATGCGTTGGTAATTGCTATACAACTGCAACTGCTATAAATAATAAATTTTCTAGAGTAAGAAGAAACTGATCGAGGAGGCGATGTCTTATAGGTTTATATATATAATTACAACTCATCGTAATATAACTGTAATAACTAATGTGTGTGTTGTTTGTACACACATAGAAGTTGGTTCACCCGCAAGACGGGACGGACCTTCTCATACATCAAGTAGGCATACTGCATACTATAGATTGACATAATCCGTGTTCCCGAGGTGTTTATCAACGGCACTAACGTTACATTTGCGATCAATCAAGCTGGCGTGGCGAGAAGCTAGGGCACACACAGCCTATGCTTTATTTCTACATTAGCTCATAGAAATTACTGCAGACAGGATTCTGTCTGCCTCATGTTCTATTTGCTTGAAACATTTTTGAATTTTAATCGTGGGAAATGAGCTAAGAAAATATATTCTATTTCTAGCTGTTCAATCGCTAAAATGAGGTCATATCCTCTGATGGTCATTGAAAAATAGTTGGACTTATAATTCTTCCGATTGCAAATATTCATTTCAAAAATAGGTGGTTTTTTTTTTCCTGAGATAAACAAATTCAAAACATCTAATTATTATGAAATATGGTATATGCTGTAGAGCGTTCACACATACACATGAATACAAACTCACACAGACAACATTGAAAAAATACTTAAAACGGACATTTTCATTAACATTTCGGGGTCTATCTCTATGTTGTGATCACAATACTTTCTTTTAACCATAACATAGAGTAAAAATGAATGCAGAGGGTATCATATTTCGTAATCGTTAAAGAACAATGTCACCACGCCGATAAACATCTAAGATTCTATTATAGGGCGGAAATTGTAAGCCGTGGCCAGCACAATAATTGGATCAGTAATTATTAGTAATTTATGCGCGATGCATGGGTAATATAAGAATACTATCCGACACTTGACAGTATCTACGAGTAACATCTTCGTTATCTAGTCGGCTAGATCTCAGTTTACATCACTGATGCCTAGAGCTGATGCAGTCTAAACGACATTAGAAATAACAGAACAAAACAAAATCACCCAACTATTTTATACATTTTAGTTCAGATGTAAACGATAACGACAACTCAAGATTTAATAGAATTGTAATATGTACTTGAATTACAATTGTAAGTAAGGCTTGTAAGTATGTGACATGTATGTTTGTCACTTGGAAATCGACACGCGTCGCTCTTTCGAAATGCTGTCGAACTTGGAATATATTCAAGCGCTTTGTCTACTTGTCACTGTAAATATACTTGTTCTCTTGATAAAAAGAACTGGAGTAATGGCTTACAATTAATTTATATTGGAAAGTAAATTTAGTTCAACATACATATACTTTAAACTATTATTCTATGCCCTAACAGTAAGATTATCCGTGGGTTGGTACTTTATCCATTTTATTTAGCCAACAACGCAAAAATGTTTACAATTTTTAACTCGTCGTCCTACAAAAGAGCTACAATGCTTATACTTGCGTTTCAAGTGTTCCTGAAATTTAATTTAGATTTAGTTTGCTTATTTATTTTCACTAAAATCTTCTGACTGACGGGGAGGATATTGATTGAACAAATATAATGAAATCGTTAATTTTAATACTTTCAAACTCGGTTTTTCCTTCCTCTTGAATGCCGATGACATGTTTTCGTTACATTATTTCCCCCCGAAATTCTCTTTCGAAATTCAATCATTGTTATTGGCTTTAGAAAATATAAATATTCAATAAGTCCATTGCCTTCCTTGTTGAGTGTGCCAATCAGGACCGTTCACATGCTTGGTATACCTCTTAAGAGAAAAATTGATGTAAATTGTTTTCTTTCACAAAATATAATAAATTTATGAGTTATACAGATATGTGTCTTGTATGATGAGCTGAAGGTGCTAGTGGTTTTTCAAATACTTACCTTCTGGTTTTTATTTTTCTCAAAAATAAAGATACGATGATTAATAGACTTACCTATAACAAAAGAAAGATATACATTAGTATACAATAAAATTTGTATATCATTAGTTGTTTTGTTTCATATTTTACAAAAAAAGAACGTTGTTTATTTGAATTTTTCTAAATAGAATTTTAAAAATTAAGAATATATAAAAAGTTTTCTATTTTGAGCTTCTGAAATGAATGTAAGTATATTTATGCTATTAGGAATATCTGCTCAAACTTGCCTCCCCTTTCGCATTAGTAATATGATATATAACATATCAATACATAAGTTCTTATATACATGGAACGTAAATACGAGAAAGTCTTGTGTAGTAAAAAAAAAAAATGTTTTTCTTTTGAGATTTTTTGTGCCAACCATTGTTTAATTGTCTTGGTTGGTGTATCAGACCATCAGACGTACAGTTTTGCCAATCCAATACACGAACACGCCGAATGAAATGAAATGAAGTAAAACAATAATCAAGTAATTTGTGAATGCTCATCCTTTCCATCTCGTTTGACATACATCTATCTACTTGTGTATATGTTTGTTTGTTCTTAACAGTCGTGATTAATCTAAAATTATTAAATTATAAATTAGTCGGCATTTAATCTTCACGTCACGATTCACCTCAATTGGCCCCGCGTGCAATCGTACATATTCTTCATCTTCTGCTTGTTCCCCTCTTGCGTCGTACGATATGATTTCGCATATGCAGGTGGTGCGTTTTAGTAGGCCCCGCAACATTTAATAATCTAATTTTAATTCGTGCTTTTCCCCGTACCTACTACATCAATCCACGCCAAATTAATCTTTATTCTCGATTTCCGGATCTTTGTATGTCATCGATGGTACTGGGTTTTATGCTTATTAAAATCGCGAAAAGACTTTCTTCACTTTTTCTATAATTGCAAATTGTTTAATTTCACATTCAATCAATTAAGTTTCTACGCATTTAATAATCAGCAATGCTGATTTTAACTGAAAAATAATTACGAACTTATTACTTATGTTTATATACAAGTTATTCATTAAACAGTTTACAATTGTTACTCAAATTGTATTATTTATTTAAAATAAGTTCCAAAACGTAGCCAAATGTTCACTATATTGTATTTAGCTCATCATAGTACAGGTACAGCATGTACAAATGTCGTTCGTTATAATTGAACCCAAAGCCCATATCAAGTAATACCGCAAACAAATGTATCTTTAAAATAATTTATTATGGCATAAATATTGGTAAAAATCTATGTATGCTTGATGTTATTAAAGAATATACCATTCGAAACTAACTTTATAATAAAGTTAAATTATATGACCTAGAAAAGGTTAATCATTTTCATGGTATAGTGTAAATAATAAGTATAAATAAATTGAAAAAAGTTCATCATTAAAGAACGGCAATTTGAAGAAAAATAAGAGCGTAATAATACCAGCAACTTCAATTATTTCCTATTCGAACATCGACAAAAGAATTCCGAAATAATCGAAGTCGTATATCGTGTAAAAATGTCAGAAATTCAAGCGCCCGCAGCGGCTGACGCGAGAAACATTTTCGAAACGCCAGGCAGATCAAGCAGGCAGGGTAGGGTGGTTTAGTTTACGAAAGGCTGGCATTATAACGTCCTGGCACCTAGACACGTGTAATTATATCTAAAATGGCGCCCGGTTGCGCGAGGACGCAACCGTTCTGTCACGATGCGATGCTGTGTTGTTCGTTCATATAAAACTGCCTGCGGAGATCTTTCGACGAGCGACGTTACTACAATCTCCGTCTATCCGCTGCGCTCTTATGCATCGCGCGATATAAAGTTTCCATTTAATATGAAATAGTTTATATAATTCATGGAACGTGCTGCGATAGTTGTTAGTCAACTGCTTGCGAACTTGTTAGATAAATTGTGCATGTTTAAGGAAATTGTCAGTGGATCTAATGTTCATATTATAAGATTCCAATATGATTGAATTTACTATAGCAACATTGCTTGGAGGTGCCATGCTTTTCAGATTTGTTTTAAGTGCGGATTTCTTTTCAAATTTATATTACCTAAGTACCACAACTAACTATGTACTTTGATGTATCATTTATTTAAATAGGGTGCCCCTAATGTGTACTTTTATTGGTATTTTTAAGGAGTTCCAATCAACACCCGGAGCATGTGTGTGTCTATGGAAGGGTAATGCTTAATTTATATGGTGTACCCATGGTTAGGTCTATATTTTAAAAAAAAAAAAACAGTGAAAAATCGCAACCCGGTTAATTCTATTAGACAGGTGGATCGGTGAAGAATGGGTTGTGTTCTGTATATGATATGGGCATGCGGTGTCCACGGGTTAATATATTTAATAAATGTTATTATTTTACAGCGAGATTCTTTAAAAGCTCTTCATAAATGTTTTGCTAATTATATTGTGTTTGATATATACAACAACAAAGCACTTACAATAACTTCGATCAATTATTTACAAGCACGTTAAACTACGATTTATAAACAAAATATGATCATTATTTTATTGAATCGAAAGTTATAGCTTGTACGTTAATTAAACAGCAAATTTACAATAAATATTAACATTTGCACACATGCAAGACAATAAACTATAAAATCATGTATTATTTCAATACATTAACAATATAATAATGCTTAATTAACATAAACACGGACGATAATTACCCATATAATCCTGTCTGTTAACATTGTTTCCTGTTCGATTTCGTAATGGTACAACGAAAAAAAAAAAACAGTTTACACTGCACAAAGTGTAGCCTAATATTTAGTTAGTTCACCCACCTTTAACTGTAGGAACGTGTTCAATGACTTATCTGCACTTTTCGAAAAATCGAAAATGGAAAGCACAAATATTTGACGATAACAAATATATCGTTAAGTTTGCGCGTGTGCGTGTACATATTATACTTGTTAGATCGTGCGTGGTTTTCTGGTTTGCGCATGTGCTCGATTGGGTGCGTATGCATGTTGTAAGAGGCGCCACGTGAACATGTTCTCTTCAGCAAAGATTGTAGAGTTTGTACATTGTCGGCATATTCATATTCTTGGAAATACATACATATGTACTCGTAGGAGTCGTTGTTAGGACAAGAAAATCAGCAAAAATGTTTGATGTATTGGATTATGCATTATTAGTCGAGTTACTAATTGAACATTTCAAGATATCATGAAATATTTTGCATATTACATAATTATTTTTGATTGCGTATATTTTGAAACCAGGAGGATATAGTCATCGATTTTTTAAACAAGAAAACTTTGCTACAATCTTGAAGGGATATTCTTATCATGCGTAGACACTTGATTGGCTGGTATAAATATTTTAAATTTCATAATCATTATTTTTAATGGCTCGAGCCATGTTTAAACAACTGTAATGTTTTAAAATATTGTGCTATTCTTTCAGATGTCATCGCAATCTGATTTCAATGATTGTTAATTAATTTATTTTTGGGTAAATTAATAGGTGATTTAAAGGTTGTTGACTGTTATTATCAATAGATCTCCGTGGTAGCATTGTCGAACTGATTGTGTTATTATATTTCGTGCATCATAATGTTTTAAAAGCATAGTAGTTTATTTTGGAAGTCCCAAATAATACATCATCGAAACACGAAATATGTATGTATCGTATGTGCGTTTCGTATAATGCATTATTTACAATGCAAATAACGAAAAGAAACATTCCGTATCAATGTGTTGGAATCTTCGCCAATTATAATTTGAAAATATCAACGCCTTCTTGAGGCTTCGCAACAGGCACCCTGTGCAGACCACAAATCAGTGATGGGCCCGAAAATTAAAAACGAAAAAAATAAATGGCTGCACTGTGAAGCGAGTGAGAATAAAATTACACAAGTCTGGTGAGTCGCTGGAAGCATCCCATTGGTGGTTATAAATAGTTTTCGTACAAGTCCCTTCTCAGAACAGAACCAACACACAACACACGGACATAGTATATACGGCCATCTCCGTGATGCACTGAAGGGTATTTGCTACACTAAATTGCAAATTACAAGCTATAAATATGCATTGCGATGTATTTATTTCTCGGGCTCACCTAACGTACGACTTAACATCCGTTCGTTGCTATGTATGTATGTATGTATGTCTGTAGGTACATTGTAATATATTGCCTGGCCGAAATTTATGTAAATCAAATTACTTGCCTAAAATTATTCCACCAATTGAAGCATATGTAGCGTAGCGTGCTGTGAAATATAGCCCTTGCTCATATGCACATCATCTTTTCTCATTACGAATTTTCGATACTTTTTATTTTTACAGAACCGAATGATATATCGTTGAAAGTGAAAACTGGTACTTAAATATAACAATGCTATGCCTCATCCATACATATACCAATGCCTACTGCTGTTTATATTTTAAATGCAGGTATGAAAGATCAGAGTATCATTTTGTGAATCTGAATGCTCCAACTACAAAATGGTACAAAAAAAATGTGAACATAAATTAATAAATGACGATATGTTATACGGAATATGCAGAGATTTACTCATTTAGTCTAAAATATAAATACAATACTCACTTTATTTAAACAAATTAGTTTTAAGCCTGTTGCTGATAACTTAAAATAATAATAAAAAGCCCTTAACCACAAAGTATTTTAATTGAGCTAAATACATATTTCGACAACTAAGTTGTCATCATCAGTAGCAAGTAATATCTCTGGCTAAGGCAAAAACCAAAAATAATGTGCTCTTTACCAGGATATCAAGATGACCCAAAGATTATCAACATCCGAATTTAATTTTTCTTTTCATGTGTTCACTAATGCTGTATTAAAACCGAATAGAATAATATACAAAATACCGGTTTCAATTTTCTGTCTATATTGTAATATGACATTGTAATTGATTGGTAAGAAATGTCAATGATATCCTTATGAAGAATGCTTCGTGTTAAAAGCCACAAATATACGATCAATAAATTAAAACAATACTTGAGCAACCAACATTTCTTGACAAAAGAATGATTTATTTGCGAAAACAGTTAGTTAGCATATACAGTTTAGTGATGGCCCTGAAATGTGCAATTTTCTTTCAATGAAGCACACAATCGCTACGTTGATTTTCTAGGAACGGTTAGTTGTTGTGTGTTGCGTGGTTGTTACTGCACTCTCTGCTGTAATTCGACAAATGCTGATTTCGCATTTCTGGAATTTCTCGCCATCAGTCAAAAGGTGCATTGTTCCCTTGGGAATTAAAACAATGGACAACTAACTAAACCGTGTAATAATAATTGATGATTCACATTGTACGATGGATGGATCAATCATGATACAGTATTATATTTTGAAACGAATGCCAAAATACTGTTAAAAAATAATGGTTATTATTTCCGTCTTATCTGTTCGCGAAATATGTCTTCTATTTTCACTCGTTTGCAATCATATAAAGGTTTAATGCGTCTTTTGAACAGAACTCCTTAAATGTTATTTCTTATAAATATGATTGTATAAATCGCATCACAACAATGTCTTTGGTCACTCAACCTCTGTCTGGTGACAAATTGTAGGTACTAAATAGCATAGTATAATATTTGGTGTTTTGTAAAGCAATGTCAACAGAATGAAAAATCATCTATTACCATATTCGTCCAACTATGAATAAATAAATAAAACACACATAGCAAAAGAGTAATGCCTTTCTTAAATGGTATTTCTGTCCTTAAACAAATTTGTCTGTAAATGTTACAAATGTTTGGTATTTATGTTACGAAGCGAAAACAGCGGGATCTACATATATATGTATATATATATATATATATATATATATATATATATATATATATATATATATATATATATATATATATATATATTGTGAATCAGAGATGCGGTGGAATTTTCGAATAAGTCATTTTTTAATCCGACAACATTCCAAACCCGGACATATCAGCGACAATTTCTATACATGGACTCACTGATAATAAAAGGGGAAAGTTTACACATATCCAATTTTTAATTGGGAAGAAATAGAAATTATTTCTAAACGCGCACCAAGCCACTAATTTTCCCATTGTATTTCGCATCAATACAAATAATAGATGGGAGCGTTTCTTGATAACGGAATCAATTAAACCGCGCGGTTAAGATAACGTAATGACTTAATTAAAACATTGAAACTGGGAGTATATTTTTTAATTCAGAATCTCGATGATCGGTAGCGTCTTTTAATCAAAGAAAGTGGAGCAACGATATTTTGTCTATGAATTGACCATTACTTATAAGAGGAAGCGTTTCCAAGCCTAACATTCGTGTATCGATTAGGTTGATCATTAGGTTACTGATTACTACTATGATGACAACCGAACAAACAGTTTCTGTCATTATGAAAGTTAATATCTGATGCTGATTGGACACACAATCATTAGTCAAATTTGTGTTGTCACATAAAATTCCGCTTGTTCAACAAGTTATTTACATATTAATTGTATATGGTGCGTATATATATATATTTATATATATATATATATATATATATATATATATATATATATATATATATATATATATATATATATATATATAAATATATATATATACATTAGGGCTGACAGGTAAATATGAAAATCCAGATAAGTAATTATTCATTATCTGTTTTTACCCCGCTGCACCGAATGTGCAAAAGAATTATAGTTTTATAACTTCCTTGGTGGAGATCAAACAACTCTTACAAGACTTACAGTGAAGGAAATTGATAATGAAACATTTAAAATTTCAAAATTAATATTTTTCATAATTTTTGTATCTTAGAGGGTTTAATTAAAGTTAAAAGAAATTGTAGATTTATTTATTTATAAAGAAGAATAAAGGAAATTGGATTTAAAATGTGCCGGGAACAATCATATTACATGTGTAACAAATTTGGTTTAAATCGACTAGGCACCTTTAAAAGAATATGATTATAAACGACCGATCGAGCAAGCGACAAAAATAATACATTTTTAAAGTTTGATTATTAGAAAAATCTTGTTATATGGTAGAGATGTAAAAAAAAGTAACCATTCGTTACTCGAGTGCTCGTTACTAGGCAAGATCCGAAGTAACTAGTAGTGACATGAAGAAGTATTCGTTACTTTTGCAAACAGTTACCTAATCAGATTTTACGTTACATTTCTTCGCGGTCGTAGTTGCACCATATAATAATCATCTGATAGACTTTAGTCCAAAGCTAGTCAGTTACTTTCAGATAGGCGTAATCGATTAAATGGCAAAAATGCTGGAAAAATATTACTTTTGCATTGCAATGAAGAGTTTTTTTAAATTCTGTTTTTCTTTGTTTTTGTTTTGTATTTTTTATTATCTTTTTATTATGTTTTTGAATATGAAAAAATATATAAATATTTTTATTGACTTGTATTTTTAAATTAAATTAAAAACACACTTTGAATACGACGTATAAACAAAGTAACGAGTACTCTACCTAAAAGTAACGAGTAGTTACAAGTACTCAAAAGTAACGAAACTTTGCATCACTTTTATATGCGCTGTATAATTTTACAAAATTTCAATTTGGCATGACAAATTAATTTTTCTTTTTTAAAGCATACTTATTAATTACCGCTTGAACTTAAACGACTTATTCAATATAATTAGTAATATTACAATAGTGACTTATGTCCAGAAGTAAGTATGCTATTTCTTTGCAGCAATGCGTACTGGTAATAAATAAGAAAAATGTTGAAAACATTTCGCTATCTTGATCCGTCATTAAAGTCTCCACGTGATAAATCATTTAAAAAGTATGAGATCTGCGGCTCAAGGTCGCGCGCGGGCGGTGAGGGGCGTGCTCAGACACATGGTGCGTGTAGGTATACCGTTCCGGTAGCTTATCTCTGTTCAACATGAACATTGTCTGACTGCAAGTACGGACGTGTGAGTGTGAGCGTATGAATGTTTGTGACAGACACACGCTTGACACGGAGTGTGTACCTGAAAAACGCTCATATAAGAACATATAGTGATATTCGGTCGATCATCGATCAAATGATGACGGTAACCTGGTCGTGTGACACGGCAGATAACTTTGTCGGCATTTCCGAATTAGATTTTATCGACTACATCTTGAACTTGGCTCGCGCGACGCAAGCTAAGCTAATAACGTAATCAGATATCACCTTTGTTTTGTTTTAATGTGAGACTTCGGAAACACTTTGCTTGAAGCTCACACTCGTGGTACACCATTTTCATTTTGCCAATCTTAAAACAGTATGCATGTGTATGGAATATACCATGAATTCTACTGTAACGAAATTTCTAATTAAAATGTTTCAATTTTCTACAATTATAACCGTAAAATTAAGATACGCGCATACAAAAACCAATGCATATGTTATGTACATCAATGTATTTTTCATAGATATACCGACTATTCATATTATATATACGTTGCATATGGAATAGTAGATATATATATATATATATTATATACTAAAATATTCGGTGCCTAGTTTATTTAATATCCTTTAAATATCATTCCATTTATGAACCCCGCTTAGCAATTAAGTAAATCTAATGAATAATATGTCTTAAATATGCCTATAATTAAATATTAACAAACATTTGTAAAAGCATCAATGCTTCCAACACGTCTTGCCGCGAGCTGTTAATAAATAGCGTCGGTCTATAAACCATTAAAATAATACTTATTAATTAAATGAATTAAATTTTGAAATTATTCGAGATACTATCAAAGTATTATTTTGCTATGTCACTCTCCAATTTATATAGACTCAATAGTTTTCCGACAACTATTTAATTATGGACAGAAGACCACACAGCAATCAAACAATAATTAATTTATTGATTTATTTTTTCAAAATTATTATTTATATGGCCTTTGATTTCAAACTGAAAAAAACTATTTAAATAAAGAATTAAATAAATGAATATAATATGATTATTATTGTTTGTGTACTATCAATTTGTCATGTCTACTTTACCGTACTTTTATTGAAAATTTAGAGTTATTTAGAATTTTATTGATGGCAGAATTGATTGTCTATCAAATCATTTTCATTTGAAACTCTTGTTTTAAGACGATACAATAGATTATTATTTTAATATTCTATTCGTGATTACTAATTGGATCATTGTGTAATTAAAATTAGAAATTACATAACAAATAAAACATAAATTAAATTATTATTAATTGTAATATCTAATATTAATTTCTAATTTAATTTTTTTTTTTTTTTTCTGTTGAGTGATCATCTATGCACTGACATACGTTCTAACATATAAATATCATTGCGCTGTAGGTTGTTAATCACATTAACTTCGTAGAATTAATAAATTTAAACTTTGATAACAACTTTGTTGAAATTAACTTTGCGCAAATGTAAAATGTACTTGATGCAAACATTTACACACATAAATCATATCAACGCAGCAGCAAATGTTAATTAAAACGTACGTAGATATAATAACGCTGAATCATCAGATTTAACGTCATTTGTTGACAACATATTCCTGGAAGAACAGTTTCGATCGTATGAGAAATATGGATTATAAACCGGCGAGGCGCCAGTAATTCAATATGTCCATACGCATTTCCTGCCTACCATTCATTTATTTCAAGTAAAAATATTTGCCAACGTTTAAATACTTTATGCAAATTCCATACAAACGCGTTTTAATAAACTTTGAATTTATAAACCGGAAGAATATTTTATTTATGGTGCGCAGTTATATGCGTGTGGTCATTGACTTACACTGGAAGAAGATCTCCGCTTACATCAAGCATATGTTTTCTTGAAATTCCCAAATTTAAAAATCGGTTGTGGTTGCTGAGAACGTTAACCTTGTATATCATACAACAAACTGGAATTATTACTTATAATTTCTAAGCTTAGTTACTAATTCTTTAGCTGTGAACAATCCTATAGCCAGTAGCAGCAAGTGCAATGAAGCCTATGGCTAAGTGGAACAAAATATCAGTACTTATAGCCAAATGATATTAGAACAACCGTGTATTAGTCATACGAAAATAGTGATGGGTTCATTTATGCACCAGAATGATTGTTAATGTGTTTTTTTGAAGCTTCGATTCATTTATCATGATACAATAGAATGAAAGGCGTTTGGGTAGTGAAAGGATGGCTAAAAAGGAGACCCCCACGTATTTTTCGGATCAATTTAGCTAACATTCTGGCGAACAAACAAATGAAATGAAATGAAACTGGTTCTGTTTGGTTGGTTGGTTGTATGGTCGGTTATTGTCTGGCGTGTTTTTGCGTTATCGCGTTAATCGACGCGGTGCCACTTTCTTCTGCCTTTGTTCGTCCGTCGCGCGTTTTGCAAATTTTTTCGCCAACATTCATTTTATTGTGCGATGGTAAACCTCAATTTGTCAACCCTTTCTCCGCACTGTTAGTTTACATGACATTCAAATGCTAGAATCCATTTGTCACATTGAAGCTGAAGGTGTGTATGTTTGTGTTCATAGAGATAACATTATCCCGGACTCTAGCAATTATTCTCTTTTATACAAATGTCTGCTGTCTAAAATTCACCTATACCATCATTTCATTGTGTTGCTTGTAAAAGTTTGATAGATTTACATGAGATGGATAAGTAGATAAAACCAATGACGAACAAGCGAATTGGAACTGTATTAGTCAATTGAACAATGAAAAAGAAAAGAAAAAAGTCAAGTGGCCTGTACACAATTTTCTTATACAAAATTTTCACTAGTAATATAGTATATATATATATATATATATATATATCCCAAACAAAAAGTCAGATTCCACATTAATACTCAGACATTGAACGATTTAGCATAATATTTTATTACGTATCAATTACTGTTCCTTCAATATAGATTGTTTCTTTAATATTCAATCAATATATTCAAATATAATAATTTTAAATGTACTATTTTTCAATATTTATTTTCAATAACAATACACTTAAAACACTTTCTCAGTCGATGTCATAAATCAAATTAGTTGAGTCTTATTTGTTTCTCTGACAAAATATTGTCAGGCATAGTTCATACGATTTATTAAATACAATCCACAATGATGTGCTCGAATCGACCAATCAGAAAGCTAGAATGAATGTGGCAATGTCTTATAAATAACCTCAAAAATAAGTGCCAAAAGTATATTCTGTTATCAATATTTAGTTAGCTAAAATTATTATTATTAATTATATATGCTGTCCTATGAATATACTATCAATTTCAAGTTCAACCACAATTTGTAGGTTGCACATCATCATTATCTTTCCCAACTATGTATTCACTACTGCAATAATTGTGAAAATAAATTTCTCAAATAAAACTAAATTACAACACAAGCTAACCTATGCAGTTTTTTCATGAAGTCTGACAAACTGGTGGTATAACAGACAATGTTTGGTGGATAATAAGAAATAAAGCAAAGAATTCCAACGCGGCGGAAATCTATTGACTAATTCATATTTCATGTTATTCAATTGTGTATCGATGTTCGCTTTCGGATTTGTTCGTCACCGTTATTTCTTATGTATTATACTTATTTCTAATTTCATATTTATATCATTGTGCAAGTCTTTATACTAAAATGACAGTGTTGTTATGGAAATTGATGTATGTGTCGAGCAACAGTATCACTAAAAATATGAGCAAATACAACCATATTTTCCACTGCAATGCTGTTTTTTACAGTTCTTTGTGATCTATTTCGATTGTTATGGACTTTTTTTTTTTTTTTTTTTTTTTGCTTTTATGTACTCATATTTCTATATTATCCAATTATACAGTTTTTTCAAATGAGTACGTTCTATTCTATTAATTTTTATTTTATTTTTTGTTGTGTCTGCAAGTTTTTATTCCATTACTTTGATTTTCTATAAATATTAATAGCATATAGTGAAACTTTTGATCCATTATAAAAAAATCAGCTGATCAATATACATGTACGATGTATGTGCATTATGTTTTTATGTAAGCGTTTCCCTTAAATAAAAGATACAATACAAATAATAATGAATTTTAAAGCCATTTATTTGGAGCCACTGGCATCTAAGTACAAACCCTGACGAAGAATGGTATATAGTTTCTTTTGTTTTGTGTCTTCTGCAGTGCTATCTAGAATCTTGGCTGCAATAAATTAAAAAAATTGTTCTGCAGATAAGAAGCATATAAATTGCGAAGTGATTATTTTGGAGGGTGGGTAGGTTAGGTCTCATGCATGTTTCAAATGTTTAAATTTTGCTTCTGCTCCTTTTGCTTTCATTTAATGCCTTAGAAATAATAAATCAAGACCGAACTGACTGATCGGATCACGATTGTAAGCTTATAATTTTGTTGTATCACGCTCCTTATTCTTGTTTGTTCACTTTAAAATGCTTATTTTTATTTTTAAGTTTTATTTAATACGCAGCATAAAATGTTTCGTAGTTCATTGCACAGATTTAACCGCAAGCAATATTTTATTTAATACGACACTTCAAAGAAAATCGGCAATGCTCCACAATAGAATTGTATGCAAGATCAAATAATATGTAGGAATATTTTGAATAAAACTCTTTAATATTTTTCACTTTCGTTGTAAATTTTAACATTAATTGATAGCGCAACTATCATGATATAATATCCATGGATACAACATTTATAACAGATATTGTCAAAATCAATTTTCCGGTAAATGATAGAAGCATATTTTTGGGGAAAACTTTTCAAAGTACAATATAGGTCAATATGTATAACTTTTTAATAAACCACTTTTGCTCGAAATCGTGCAACTGTCGAACCTGAAATTGTGAAACTTCAAACTTAAGACTTGGATATGGTCTATAATATAATATAATATAACATATTATGTTATATTATATTTGAAAAGAATGTTCAAATCGGGGAATGGCATGATTACTCTATGTATTTTTTGTTCTATCTTCAATATCAGTAGAACGGTTGCACTTATGGCAAAAATAGTTAATATGAAACATATTTGAAAACTGTATAAAAACTAATATAAAATAAATGATACGCCGATCTGTAAGTATTGTAGCAGCTAATAAAAGAGTGGTAAAGACCTTATGATATTGTCGTTGAAAGATAATTCGTAAATTTGAACGGTATTTAAGTCGAAACTCTGGTGCAAATGTTAAATGATGTGTTTGGCTGCGAAACAGGAAACTGTGCATGTGTGTGTGTGTGTGTGTGTGTCTATGTTTTTCATCCTGACTCTATCACGAGCCGTGTAAATTATCAGGTGAATTGCGCTGAATTATTGGCCGTTCACTTTGGTTGTTTGTATCGTATCGTGTCGTGTCGTGTCGTGTTCCTGGGCTCTATTGCAACCTAGTGAAACGCATGTACTGCCACTGCCTATATTGGCAAGGAAGAGAATCACAGTCGACAACAACAAATGCGTGAACGGCTTTGTCTGTCTGTCTCACTGTGTGTGTGTGTGTGTGTGTGTGTGTGTGTGTGTGTGTGTGTATGTGTGCGCGCCCGCCTGTGTTTAATGTTCTCACTCATAATTTAAACATCGTGCTGCGCATCTAAAATGCGTTTGGAAAATTTGTTTCACATGCGAAACAATGCACTGGGATTTCTTTGCAATTTTTACACCTGCTAACACCTTTCACAACTACAGAACAACAAAAGAATATATTTTTTATTTAATATTCTGTAGTTTGTAATAATTTATTTTGCTATTCTATTTTCTTCATTATTTTTCAGTAACCGATTATTTGATTATACGAGACTAATGCAAAATTCGCTAATACATTCCGAATGGTTCCGAAGTTCGTTTGACGAAATTGTCAAATAACGAAAAGATAGGCGACGAGACGAACATTTTTCGTCTAAAGCCGATTAAGCATTCGGTGCAGATCCCGCACCTACTCACACACACACACACACACATAGGTAGACCTTATCTCAAAAAATAGTATATTTGTTATCATCAATCATAAAATGATAGTTCAGCTCATAAGAACAACTAATTGTAGTTTTCGATATTTTGCTTAGTTTTATATTGCTTTTGCTGCCAACCATAACTAACAACTATGCACAAAAATTATAAGATTTACATAGATTACAGATTCATTTATACAAAATGACGAATGTACACAAAGTTAATAATAATTTGCATCCCGTGGTTTCTTAATAAACTATTTCCTTTTACAACTTGCATTACTATACCTGCACACACACATATATGTACGTATGTTGTACACACCGATACAAAGTGATTCCATTGATATTTGCATGCTTATTGCAAGTTATCCGCATCATGTGAGAGTGAAACCATTTTGTTTATGTTACGAGTAAATTTAGTATCCTGTTAATAAAGTTCTAACACGACTATAAACCATAAAATAATCATTTTCAGTTTCATGACACATTTTACAGTTATACTTTTATGTAGAGTGATTTGCTTAAAATTTACGTAGCAATTTCGTAAATTATGCTGCTTGATTTATGCTGTCGTGTCTTGCGAGTCAGCTAGTTTGCAACATTTATATTATATATATATATATATGGAAGTGTGTAGGCGACAAATTGGTGCAGGTAATTAATTTAATTGCTGAAAATGGCGCTAGACTTTAAGGAATTTCTTAAACTATATTTCATCATATACTTGTCTGAATATTATTTCTTTCACGTATGTTTAAATTAGATACATATTTGGATATTGTTGTTTTTTATTTACAAAACTACTTTCAAAATTTCAATATTATATTTCCTGCTTAAATTCATATTCAGAATTATTTGCTATTTATTATTTTGTCGCCGTTTATTTTAAACTTACATCTTCTTGCAACGGCACCATTATCTATGTTTGTTGTACATTTTGTAGATTGTAAGTTCTATTTTTGAAAACAATACCCAAACAATTCGTAAGGGTTTATTCTTACTACTTATTACTTAGGCAACGGCAGGAATTAGTAAAATATAATATATGAATATTTTAAAAGTAATTTTTCAAAAATTTCTCAATGAAAATATACCATTTACTGGAACATTGTTATTAAAAATTAGTAGCATCTATGCATATTCTACATGTACAAGAAAGTGTAGCCCACTGCAAATTATTTGTTCCTTTTATTGTATAAATTAGAATTACGATTACACGGACGAGGAACATGCATTTATTTGATATTGTGTAGCATAATTTTGGGAAATTAATTTACTTAACGTTCAAATATAATTTCAAAAGCAAAAAGAAACCGTTTATGACTACAGTCGAAACACGCTTACTAAAAAAAATCCCGAGTGGGCGTGCACATAAATTCAGGAAATGTATTTAGGTACACAATTTTTAATGGATTACAATCCAAATCGACTTTGTTAAAAAAATAGACATACATAAAGCTCAGAGATACATAAAATAAAAAAATCGGTTGTGGGCAGCACAAGACTTTCATCTACAAATTTGTAGATTCTATCGTTTGTTTTGCGTTGTTATTTTCAATAAACAATATGTTCGAAACACGTTCTCAGTCTATCTATTTGTGATAACAGATGTCAAATGCCAAATATCAAATTATTAGAATCTATTAATGTCCTGTCAAATTTTTATCAGGTATATTTAATACGGTTTATATAGAGAAAAATTCAACGGTTGCCGCTGAGATCCCAGCGGCGCCGGCGTTCGATGAGTTTCAATTGTCGTTTAAAAATATTATAAGATCGTATATAAATTAAAGCCGAGACAATTTAGCAGCAATAAAAACTGTATGCCGTTAATAACTTTTGTAGTTGGAATGCAACATGAACACAATTTTATGTTACATTGACAAATTCCACTGCGAACAAGTAGTTTGTTCGCATAAAAGATATTATACTATATAAGCTATAAACATGTAGCAAGCTTAATCAGCGTATTTTATGCATGAAAATACTCGTTTACTGAACAATAAATACATGTTCGATAGTATATAATAAGCAAAGTATCGACCTGTGCAATTAGGGATGGCAAAATGAATGTACTTGTTAGAAAATAAACTAGGCGGACATTAGAGTGAAATTGTAGTTCAGATAATTGCCACATGTGTTCACTACTATACGAAGAGCACAATGAATGTGTTTGTACAGTTTAAGAAAGTGTTTCATTTGGACATCGAACAACCATTTATTTCAGGAGTTACACCTCTGGTTTCACCTACACTATACCGCACTATTCGTAAACGAAATTTACGTTCATGTCGATAGTGATCGAATGCACCAGATAAATGCTTCAACTTATTCGATTTGACAGTTTACACGTGCTGCAACTTGTTGCTTATTAAATACTTTATATTTGCATCATAATTTTGACAGTCTACTGGGTTATTAATTTAATAATGCTACACCTTCTTGCAGAGGACCTGCATGCACCTATGCCTACAGCTCCACCTATATGAATTATATGGGATCAGTGCGTCAGATACTGACCCCCACCTATCTGCGCATACATATACAATTATACATATAGTGCAGCCGTTCTAATGATATTGGAGATAGAACAAAAAATGTATAAAGTAAACATGCACTTCCGATTTGAATATTATTTTCAAAAATAGGAGGTGCACATCTAGGGCACATACAAGTCTTATTACTTTTGAGTTTGACAGTTTGGACGTGAAGAAATTTTTGATAAATCTTGTTTGATAATTTAGCGGAAACAGTATTTCAAATCCATTCTAAATTGGTATAATTTTCCAGTCTTTCATTAATTTAAAGTAAGTTTCATTTTCGTTTTGTTTCTGTTGGATTATTATTTCAAATGAATACTATGTAAAAGAAAGTCGACTGCAGGCCACTCCAGATATGTTAATTAAATATTCGTATTTTCGGAAATAGAAACAATTTTGTGAGAGTTTTATCAGAATATAATGTGATACAATTTATATAATGTAATAAAATAATTATACTTATTCTATGAAAATAATATAAAATTTATATCATCAGGCTATTTGCCCAATTAAAGAAGGCAGGTTTCTGTAGAATGATTTTAATATTAATAACAATCTCGAAGATATGGATGGTTAATATTTAGTCTTCAAATATTTATATAATTCACAATTTTTATTTTGTATATAGCAGAATAATAGGTTTCTGGGTAATATCATTAAAAATAAATCACATGTATATAAAATAAAGAGAAATTTGGCCATGACGTGTTTTATATAATTTTTTTATTTTTTATTAATAAAGTAATAAAACATTCTAAAAGCTTTTTGTTGTGCCAAGGTATCCCTTTAAATTTTTAATTACAAAACGATAGTATTGAAAACCATGAATGGAAAGTGACTTTCGAATATCAGAGTGTGACATTTTCGGTGTAATATTAAATATGATACCTCCCACACCTCGATAAAAATCAAAGTGTATTGATAAATAAAACTCATTAAAACGGAACACAGGTGAACATATCAAACATCGGCCGATGACAAAGGTACGCAAACACGAATTTTCGATGTAGAATTTTCGGAATTTCTAACGCGGCTTTTTGCAAACTCGTGTTTTACGCTTGCCAGTCATTTGTAATAAAATTGGTTGAGTTATTGTCTAGTTAGCGGCTGCTAACATTTTGCATTGATGATTTCTATTCGATCGACTTAAAATGGCATAGGTCGTAAAATAATTTTAAAATTGCTGGAGATTTTTTTATATTCTTTCTTTCTATATAGCGATATAAAATTCGGGTCAAAATATTAATATTATTCCTATTTAATGGAAATTTATATTTATATCTGTCATTAAAGAAATCGTTGCAAAATTTATATCTCATTTAATACTAAATAAAATTTATTGTTATTGTCGACATTTAAAACTAATTTGGTGCTAAAACATGTTTTTTTAAACTAGTTTATGTTTAATTTACATCAACCGACCCTTGATAACCAAAGTCGTTAATACAGGAGCATATTTTTACTTCATGCAAAATTTAGAAATTGAGATTTCAACGAAAATACACGTTTTGACGTTTTTTGAATCGAATGTGACTATTTTCGGAATGATGTCTGTCTGTCTGTTAGTGCTCTAGAGCCAAACCTGTCCAACGTAAAATTGTGAAACTTAAAACTTGTATATGGTCTAGATATGCACTTCCTATTTATGAAAAGAATATTCAAACTGTAAGTGCACGTTTACTTTATGCATTTTTCTCCAATGTCACTAGAACGGCTGCACTAATGGCAAAAATAGTTATGCCCATAATGAAAGATATTAATGTTTCGCACAACGTTTGTTTGAAAAGTGTTTTCAAAGAATGTACCAGTTACGATAAAAATGTTACGGAGAATCTTAAATTTCTTATTTATGTTGCCATAGATACGAATTATATTTAACAAAGCGAATGAATTATGCCTGACAATATTTTGACATGGAAACAAAATAGACTCAAATAATGTGCAATTTGACATTTGATTTGAAAGTGGTTGGTTGGCTGGGATATATATATATATATATATATATATATATATATATATATATATATATATATATATATATATATATATATATATATTTCTAGTGAAAACTACGTCTGTGGAAGTCGAGTGTGTTTCACTGCACATTCTTTCTCAATATTTGATTTAAATGTCGTCTTTAAATATATTGATGGATTCAGTGAAGCAATGATGATGCGCCCGATCTGCCCTATCTTCAAAAAAGTTTATTTTAAGAACGTAGATTTGGTTAGGCAAATAAACAAAATAAAATATGGATACGGAGCAGGGCAGTAGAGTTTATATTCAAAAGAGAGAACAAAGTGTTACCCTATATTTAGTGAATGAATCAAAACTCAAGTTTCAGCAGACAAGAGGCAAAAAAGATAGTACCTACTCTACTACCACTGGATTATATATATATATATGGTGGCAAAAAGACAGCAATTCATGTTTTAGCCGCTGTCGGCGCTAGCGTCATGTCTGCCATGATGAAAATTAGTGGTTGGCGTCTGTCAGACAGAGATGGTAAAAAGCATTGGCTTGACTGCGTGCTAAGGTCTGCCCGATAAACGGTTAGGCGTATTTTACTATAGCGCGACTCAAGAAAGAAGATACGAAATTACGATAAATATTACATGTGCAAGTAAACATCTCATTTTTCTCCTTTTCTTATTCGTGTTTCCTGTTTTATAAAAATATCTATATGCTAAAAATAACACAAAGTTATTTACACTTTATTTCAAATGTAAAATGATGATATGTTGACATAAAAACTCATAAAATTTGTAATGCGATAGTATTCTAAAACAATATAGATTTTTATTAATATTAAATTATTTAAATTATATTTGATTCTAAAGATGAAAAAAAGAAATTGATTTTTATTTTTGGTTTATTTTTTGTAAACATGTTTTTTCTTATAATTTTAAATCTGTATGTTAATTAGGTGAAATTAATGTTTTAATTTATTGGTTTTTAATTAATGTAAACGACCTCCGACTACATATAAACTGTACGCGTATAAATTAACTTAACACAAGAACAAATATCTTACATTAATTTGATATAAAACAATTCAAAATAATATATTTTTTTTCTTGTGACATATACAAGAAGTTTAGTGTCAAAATAAGACACAATTTCTGCCTAGAGTGATAAATCATCTTTAGATTTTATTGTATTAGTTCCAATGGATTTAGCACGTATTTCAATATGCTAAAATCAAATTTGCACCTTTCTCTAACATTTCAAATCAATGCTGCACCTTTTTCTATCACATTAAATCAATTTTACGCCTTTTTACAACAGTCAACATTGCTATTAGGAAAAGTATCTTAAAATGAACACCGCCCCATTTGTGTCCCATTTATACAACACTGATTCGCTTGTATAAAGAGTCTAGTTGGATGGAAGAATCATAAATTATCATTTGTGTTTTACGGCACTTGAACTATCCACTGTCACTATTAGTAAAAACATGTAAATCAGGTAACTGGTGATTAAAAACTAGTTCAAGAACTGCCGTATAATATAAATATCTAAATATATAACTTACGTAATTTTGTTTAAAGAAACACCCTGTCACACAATAAAACTTCCTGCAATTCTAGGGAAACTTGTCCAAAATAAAAATATCTATAGACATCGGTAGGTACCTGTTACAAATACGAAATAATGAAATTGACAAGCATAAAATGTCAATTCAAAAAACACCTGTCGGTTACTTGTATGTGTAAACTAAAGCTGTTGAAAATATTCCAATTTTTGACATGTCGAATATTTGTTGCTACGAATTTCGCAAATAGGCTTATATAATACTATATGAATTACAACACTATGACAATGTTCTAATTCAACACCATTAATATGATAACACTATTTTTACGAGATCCATTGCAGCATATAATTGGTGTTGAATACCCTTTGAAATTCTTAATCAAAGCTTAAAAAAAATATTGTAAGTTCTAGAGCCAATGTTGTTAAAGGTAAAATTATAAATCTTTAATCCTTAGAATTGTTTATAGCCTTGGTGTTCAGATCCTATTTTTGAAAATAATATCTTAACCGTAAGTATACTCTTGCTAATTTTGTATAACTCGAAAATAACTCGTGTTACTGAAAAATCGCCTTTGAATATGGTAATTCTATATTTATATTTTTTATATATATTTATAAGAACTAATTGACACAGAATTTTTATTTCTTCTCAAAGTTTGTTATTTTGATGAAAGAAATATGTTTTCATCGTTCAAAATACATGAAATATATAGTGCTAGAAGAAATAATGAAACACTTATACGGCGCGGAATACATCATATGAAAACGCTAGCTACTATTATTAAAACGGGAGTGTATAAAGTACTTGTATAAAGTCACATAACTGCTTGTCCACAGCAGCGGGTCTTCGATTTATATCCAACTCCTATTCCGAACATTACAAAAGCCACACAAGTGATAATTATTATACTTGATAGCGATCTATGTAACAACCAATACTGTTATTTAAATTCTATGTGTGTTTTAAACATTTTTATCACATGCCAGCAAAACTGATATAAGATCTAACGAAATGTAAATTCTATTCAGAAAGTGTTTTTACTATAGTTTTCACTGTTTTCAAAATTATCAACATATACTACAACAAGTCGACATACTTATATTAAAATTAAATTCATTCAATTTTTTGTGATGAAAAGAAAAACCAATTTTTCATTTAGTATTCCAATAATTTAAAATTTTACAGATGCACATTTTTTTGTACACTGGTTGATTTGTACCCATTTGTTGAAATTTTTATACTGAACTTTAATTTGTATTTTTTTGTAATACATTTATATTATATTGTTTCATACAGACCAATTTTTCTTTTGTTGTACTTTTGTTTTTAGTTATATGATTCGTCGCTACAGCGATTATCATGAAAAAGACATGATGTTATGTATGTATGTATTGTTCTTTTTACATTTTTTTCTTTCAAAATTCAGTGGTTATAAATAGATTCTTCTACTTTAATAACCTTAATAGTTAAAAAACTGTTAATACGGTGAGCTAAAGACATTGGTGCCTTCCACCTATGCTTGTTTTTAAGTATAATTAAGCAAAAATTAATATACTTGTTATAGAAGTAAAAAAAAAGAAAATGAATTAGTTTTTCTGATGCACGAAACAACTAGGTAATGATACAAAAACAATCACCTAGTTCCCGCAAGGTTAAATAATATATTATTTATAAATCGTTTTAATTTCTTAATATGAAAGGCGGTACGAAATAACATGAACCGATGCAAAAAAAATATATTACGGTAAAATGAGTTCAGAGTTCAACTATATGCCTATATAATTAATGAACCTAGGTTAGGCAAACAGTTTTTTTTTTTTTTTTTGTTACCTAATAACATTATATTTAGTTGCGTTTTTTTTTTATATATGCGTGACTATAAATGAGAAGTAAACTATCTCTAGCTATACCTAAGCTTGCTGATAATTGCTTTGATTTAAATGAAATTCCGTTGTAGTACAACTTATTCGTGTTATCTGATTCAAGTATAAATATAAATTGGATCTAATAGTTAGGCCGATTGATGTATTGACTTAGGCACCGGAAAGTGTGTTATGTTATTTGTATACGCGTTTCGATTTCATGTTATGTTGGTATAAATTATTTATTTGCGATTAATAACATTTGTCATTACAATAACAACCAAAACTGGAGACTCAACTATCTATTTAACATAATATGGCAACATGCCGATTTACACACACAAATGTCATTTAATAATCAAAACTTATAATTCCATTAAAGTTTCGAGATCGATCACAATACTTTTTTGTATACATTAAGTATAAGGAAGTAAATAATAAATATCAAAACAGTTTTGAGATTCAAAACACAACATTAAAGTTACTGCAAATTCGAAAACAAGTTCTAGAATAATTTTCGTTTAAGGAACGCAAATAATTTAGTTTATGCAAAATACATATTATTTATTGATATTGCATGATATAAATATGTCAAAACTACAAATTTCAGTATGGATAAATTAGTAATTAATACTTAATTGCCCTATAAAAGTCGTACGGCAAATAAAAAAAAAATACAGCTCAGATGAACGCTAATTAAAATTTCTGAAATGCCTACAGTAGCACCGAAAAGCCACTATATTAGCCGAAAAATATTTTTATTAAGATTCACCTAGTTCAAAATTGGTACAAATCTCATCTATAAAAATTATTTCTTGGAATATTCTCATTGCATTAGAAGTTAAATTCTTTAATTTGAATCTTCCTTATGAAGAAAATACTTGGATAACAGATGCGATAAGAATTATAAGGTAGGTTGTCGGTAATAAGCATAAGTCGATCATGTGCCGGTGACATTTGGAGCACGCAAGGAGCTTCAATTCATCACATAACTTTCAACAACAAGCCACATATATAATAGGACACCTCGATCGCTCCGGTCGCAACAAGGTCATAAAATGATTCGCACGACCGTGATTATTGTACTTAAAAAATGTTGGCTAGTCTCGCGGCATTCCTCAACCAATTACATCACTCTGTCAATGACTGCAAATTTTAACTCTTTCAGAGCTGTTCAACAAGATGAAACCTTTCTTTCACACAAAAGATATTGATTCTGATGAAACTCGTTCTCATCGCGCGCCGCGCCGCCCCGAACGGGATGAAGCGTTGTTAATAGAAACGAAATCCCACATGCACTGACGCACTACGGCGAGCAATGGTTTGATTTGTTTTTATCTTGTGACATGTCGTCATTAATAAAATTAACATACCTGCGAGTTAAAACGAGCATAAATAATTACACGAGCGTCAAAAATGACGTGTTATTATTAGCACTGAAGAGCTGGCT
This sequence comes from Leistus spinibarbis, assembly GCA_933228885.1. Taxonomy (NCBI): domain Eukaryota; kingdom Metazoa; phylum Arthropoda; class Insecta; order Coleoptera; family Carabidae; genus Leistus; species Leistus spinibarbis. The sequence goes on along the minus strand of OW121796.1, from coordinate 6,792,832 downwards.
GGTTGGGTGTTAGTGGACGACCAGTCGCCGGTAATACAGGCACCGTTACCGGACAGCCTCAACTGGCAAGTGAGCTTCACACTTCATTCGTTAAAAAATGTACTGTAAAAACTAAAGATGCAGTTTGCAACAGAAAGTAAGCTGCATCGATTTAACTGCCAACCGTATAGATATGAATACACCTAATCCTGCACCAATAGTTTATAATGATGACGCCAGAGATAGATATGTGATATGGGTATCTCTGTCATTAAAAGAGTATTTATTTTATTACTGATTCTGTATTCTCAGAACACAAGATATAGTCGCTGGCCGCGGAAATGATTGCAAATCGATAATAGAAACTTAAAAAAGCAACCTTATAAGATATTTAATCGATTTGTGTCGTTATTCAATATGCAAATAGCCCATCAAAGAGTTTCTCTTACTACTTGATCAAACAAGTGCTAAACTCTTATTATTATTATTAAAGAAACAGAAAAAAAAAACAGTGATGAATTTATTAGCTTTTGTGTATTCCATGCGGAAGTAATTCTTGTGGTTTCAACAACAAACTTGATGACCAATTAAACGTTGCAATTTGTAAGACACAATAAATAACGTATTGACATTTTAACGATAGTTTAACTGGACTAATTTTATAGCTGAACATCATCTTCCACTTTGGCAAAGTTGCTGTTTTGATAAAAGAATTTTATTGATAGAATTCGTTGAAATAGTCGTACTACTTTCCCAATACTTTCTTTATTGTCAACGATATTGTTTTGGGGTTTCCTAGAAGTCATAACGTCAGAATAAAAAATCTGTAATCATCGAATTTTGGAAGAGAACTAAAGAAAAATGCAATTGCATATTTTAATTATTTTCCGTATGTAAGATTATACTAAATTTATGCAATGTATACTACGCAATAAAACAGTAGTAAAACAGTTCTCTTTCTATTGTCTTTCATTTCAGGGAAAATCGACACAAAAAAATTGAACTGGAATAGTAATAAATTAATTCTTAAAAGACAAGTAAAACATTTCGATTCCGCATAGAAAATTCAAAATTTTCACGGAAATATACATATTGAACTTCGTCAAATTGTTTCTCTATATTTTCTCGAGGATGTCTGTGTTTCCATTACCCATATAATATAGATAAAATTATAAAGATAAAATATCTTTAAACCTTAATATATCTTCTTATACCACGTGTGGGGTCCAAGTAATTATTATGTCAGTTAATGTCCACACTCTTTGAAATAAATATTTAAACTGGCATTGTTGTGAATATATTGCTACTTTGGTTTCAAAAAATCTACCATTTATTGAAAATAAAAATAACTTTGAAATTAGTAAACTTATATAATGTTTCCATTCTGTCGATATTAAAAACAAAATGTAGAACATTTTCTATTACCATGAATAATATATCCGCTCACTCTCTATTTATAATAAAATAATAAACCACAATATTCCAAAAATAAAACTACAATAATTACAAAAGAAATTATTGGTTGTGGCCAACACAGAACTTTCTTTTACGTTGTTTTTATTAGACATATATATATATATATATATATATATATATATATATATATATATATATATATATATATATATATATATATATATATATATATATATATTCCATACAAACTGTCAAAAAATGCCAATACTTCACAGTAATACCCTGAAATTGTACCAATTAGCGTATTATTTTATTATGTTATCAAATATTATTTCTTCAATATGAAACATGGATGCTGATATTTTAAAATTCACCTTTTCATGCGTTCTACCTATTTGTGTTAAACAGTGCAAAATAACATAAATTAGTTATATTTTGTTTATTTATCTAAATATTAACAGACACAGGTCATATGATTGATCTAAAATTTAACGGATTATATAGTTTGAAATAGCACAAATGAACCATTCAATATCCCAGTCAGATATGTAGTGATTCTTTTGTAAACTTCAAGTACCTACATACAAGCACCTAATAAAGAGAAAAAATTGTGAAGTAGTGAATTGAGTAGTAAAGCACTGGTGCGTATAAATATAGAGCAAACAAGTTGTTCACAAGAACGGTAAAAAAAAGTGCACCATATATACTAAAGTGTATGTAGTAAAAACCGTTAGCAAGTTTTCCAAGCAAACGCACGCAAATAAATAGAACAACACGAAATGAGAAACAAACATAGAACGTGCACACGGCCGGCCGGCGATACCCTTATTACTATAAATCAGCATGGAGCCCGCGCTGTTGCGCCTCTGCGTCGCGTAATACCTGGTTGACTTGAAATAGCCTTAGCTTTTATAGGTATAGGTAAGTTACGTTAGTTGTGTGCTTAGTGCGGTGCGCAGTGCTCTGCTGCTCCTCAGTCGCACTGTCAATAATTAACGTATAAGTAGTGGCGGCCGCTAACAATAAATAAGCAACGGCAATTAAAACAGTAGGGTATAATGTATCACAAAGGCGGACATCGCACACGTGACGCTCCACATGGACATTCTTACATACATACATATACATATATTAGGGTAAATCGAGGATTTTAATTAAATTTAACCCCGTTTTTTCGTAAATTTTGTATATAGCCTAAGAAGATAAACCTAACCTAGCCTAGCGCCCAACCAAGTGCTCAAAGAAAAATAGAATAATTTTCTTTTTCGCCTTTAACCTAACCTAACAACGTTGAAGTCTAAATAATTTATAATAACATAATTTAAGATATCCATTCTGTATGATAATACTAATAATTTTAAAATCATTACAGTAAAATTATTACAATGTAAAAAATGGAAGTAAAATTACTATATTCGGCAAAAATTACATTGTTTTTGTTGTACTGTTATAGTAAAATTAATGTAAATTTGCATCAATTTTTACAGTGTAGTTTCATATTAAATTGCCAATGATGTATAGAAATAACATATTTTTAGGATTATGATACAATAGATAGGATTCGGACATTAATGTTTTAGCTAGAAGTGAAAATAAAAATAGATCATTAAATACAGTTAGTTCGCAGGGTGGAATTTGTCTTTAGTCACAATGTGACGTGTATGGTATGGTTTGACAAATTTTATCGTGATACAAAGTGATGCCGCATTGAAATTACAAGGCGCATGGATAATCATATAGGTCAAAGAATATAATAATAAACATTTTAATACCGTAATACCTAATACGCGATAGAAAGCTCATGCTGGATTTCGTGACATCTAGAAACTAAAAAAAAAAACTATTTGTCCAACTACGTGGAGTTATGATTGAAATTATATTATATATTTTTAAATATTGCTTCCTTTACAATACTGATTCATTTTATATTGCTATACTTCTATAGTTATAGGGCTCAAAACAAAAAAAAATATAAAGTTTAATTTTTCGCCTTTATTGTATATAACCAAAAATATATTCGATGTATTATTAATAATAGAAAATAATGATAATGAGAAACTGTGTTGAAATGAACATATACCTAATTGGAAATTGTTAAGCGCCAAAGTATCAAGTAACATTCTTAATTGAGAATAATTAAGTATCACGGAATTATTTTACATTCAGTTTGGTCTGGTATTAGTGCACATGTGAACACAACATCAATGTAACACGATCGCGTCTGTAGCAACAATCGACCCAGATCCTTCATCAATTTTTACCACTACTTCCCAAAAATAAAAACATCAGCTAATCAACATATCACAGGTAGTGTAGTGCTAGCATAATGTTGGTCGTGAAAAGACCATTACAGAAAATATGCTTTTCTGTGCAAATGGCGTTTTAAATGTTGAAAGTTATCGATTAGTAACAACTGCAACAACATCCAGTGTTATCAATTGAATACACAGCACGGTCAGAACTCGCTCCTACAGTTATTGTACGCCATTCCAATGTTTTCCTAATTCTCGGATTTATTATTCACATTTCTCGATATTCCCACTTTTGCATACTGTACTGCTCAAAGACATTACCCATATTCATAAAACTATCACTAACTATACTTTATCGAAATGTGCTTTAAAAGATCAATGAGAAAGATAAATGCACATCATGCTTGACATTGGATAAATACAGAACTTCAATTATTTCCTAAGAAATAAAAGAAATTTTGAACTAGAGGCCGTTTTAATTTTCTTTTTTACTTTGGAGTATTCGGTTATTACGTACCTGTAACATATTGAAAATTTAGTAATCGCGAAGTTCTTCGGCCCATTTCGCCTTTTGAAAAGAACGAGAAATTGTAGGATAACTTAAAACTGTTCAATCCAAAAGTAATCACTTCATAGAGAAATATCTGAAAATCCCAAATCGCTTCCATATATATATATATATATATATATATATATATATATATATATATATATATATATATAAATATATATGTATATATATATATATATATATATATATATATATATATATATATATATATATATATATATAAAACGGTTTTCCCTTCACAATCTAACCTTAATGCACGCATGCTCAATGGTTAATAATTATAGCTTAATTTCAAGTACATATTGAAATAGTCCACGATACCCTCATGTTGGGATTCAATTCCGATAAAGATTTAGTATAGCAAAGTTAGAGTTACTTATTGTTCTTCACCTATTACACAGGTTACTTTTCGGCCGTCCTGTGCGAAAACACATTTAGTATTTGCGGTAGAAAAACGCGCGAATGCACGTGCTTACAGATGTCTATACCCGTCTTGTGTTGATACGGAACCGCGTGCACGATTGCTTGTTCAAAGAACATTCACTTATGGAAATGAGGGAATCTCGACGAGTATACATCTCGCGGATGGACGTTGTTCAATGCATTCGTTCGTGTATGTTGTTAATGCGCGCGCATCTAGCCATTTTATCTCGGTCTCTCTATGTGGCCACGTTGGTTTCAATCTATACTATATACTATATAGTAGTATATGTGGAGCAGTCGGTTAACGGGTCCGCCTACCTCGTGCAAAATCAACTTTATTTTCATTTTTTTTTCTTTATTTTTTCGTTTCGGACGTAAATTTTGTTTACAGTATATGATCAATCCGTAATTCGGGAGCATTCGAGTACAAATTTGTTGTTAAGTGCGGTTTAATGTTCATGGAGAATGCAGGACACAAGTGTAGATTTAATCACAGACATTTTCAATGATTTGCACAATTTTTACGTTCTGTTAATTATTATTTGTAATACAGAATGTCTATGTAGGATCAAATAGTTATACATATTTTTACCGTTTATAAATAATTTCAGATTTTCTACGGCTTTCATAATTTACAGTATTAATATTTGTAATAACATATTTCGCATGTTTAAAATAAATATTTATCTATCATTAACTTTAGCTATAGAATAATTATTCAAATAAGGAAATTGTATCTTATAAATGTGAATTTACTTTAAATATATACGATATTTTATAGCTGCGATTTTTACATTTTTATCAAAGTGATATAATAATTTTACTTGCATCCTGCTTTCTCTAAAAATTATAATAAATATTATTTTATTTACTAAATTATTTGTCTACGGATACTACCAGTGGCTTGAGCAATTGTGAACATCGGCTAAGCTACTGTTTATTTTTTCTTTTTTCGTCAAAACATCAAGAAAAACTGTTCTATTTGTATATTATCATATGGCCACTTACAAATATGCTGTGGCACTGCAAAATTCAAAGTCTAACCGGGTGACTGGTTATTTATTAACATGTGAGTGGGGATATTAATATGCATTGGCTAATCTATTCAAATACAAAATTGAAGCAGTAAGTATTTTTATAATCGTGATCTATAGAGATATATAATTATAATTTTATTGATTAATTACAGAATCAATTCAATGAAACTGTCTCACTGCTCACGTATGAGTGTGTATATGTAAAAGACATGCTTTATTTATATGGTATATCCATGATTAGATCTAAATTTATAAAGAATGTACATGTAAAATCGCCACCCGTCAAATTGTTCAACTCACTATAGACAGATGGATCGGTGAGGAGTGGATTATATTCTGTATATGATATGGGCATATGGTGACCGCGGTTTTACGTAGATTGTTGAATAAAATTGGATATTATAGACGTTCTTGTTTTTAGGAAAACCAGATTGTGTATAAAGTAATTGATATATTTATTTTATAACTAAATGTAAGTAAAAGCGTTTTAAAATATCCGTCAAATAGACTCACTATTGTATTGTAAACAAGATAATAATTAACAATCTACAGTATATGCGAGCAATGAAGGCTGCCTACGTGGCTGTCCAAGCACGGCTAATTGTCTCTCGGGTGACAAGCGATACCTACAGCGGTGCCTTGACTGCCGGCAATAAAGCTCCCGATCGCCCGGTAACACACATACAATTCTACACGTTCTCGAAGCTTGACAACAAAACTGTTGTGCGCGAACTAAATGCGAGTAACGTTTGTCCTACTATCCCGGTAAAACAGATCACGACTGATTCGCGCCGTGCCAAGATGTGCAAACGGATACTATGAGCGTTGAGCTTTCCCGTTAGTGCGACGTGCGCCATGGAATTATTCGTAGCTGGCTGAGGTACTAATCTAAACTTTATATTAGGACCCGTCCACGTACTACTTACTTGCCTTCGTTGATCATTAATATGCATGTCAGTTTTGATCATGGTTGAAAGTAAACAATATGTTAATCAAATCGTGCTTATCAAATTCTTTCTGATTTAAAAGTGTTCCAGAAACAAAAGCCCAAATTCAGAATTAAAAGTGCACACATCTTATATTATCTATTGTATACATTTTTTTCTTCTATGCCAGATTAACATAAACTCGATTTTGAGTTAACAGATGCCTAATTAATTTTAGTAAATTCGAATTTTTGAAATGGCTAAAATGGTGTTGCCCCTTAAGGGAGCCCTATAACTACAGAAATATACATGCGATTGGATTTGAACTGCGAACGGATTGCCAATGGAATGCCAAAAAAAATATATGTATCAAATTTGGTTCAAATCGCTTCGGTACCTTTAAAGGAGTAGAGGTTACAAATTAGGTCCTACGAGCGACGACTAACATCCAAGTATGAGTTATATATATTTTTGGATTCAGGGTGACCAGACAAAAACTATTTGTTAAGGAATTTTTTTGATGCTACAGACACACGACTGCATGCTTAGTTCTTTTATACTCCGTACGGCGAGCTTAAAAATACAATACACATTATTTGTTAACATATCATAAAAAGAAATGATATATCTTGCAACACTATTATTTTCTTGCTTTCAGTTTTTACTTCTTAGAAAAACTATACAATTATGTAATTAATTACTCAATCAAAGTTTGAGCCATTTAATTAACCAAAGAAAAACAAAAACTATACAATTACGAATACCAAGAATACGAACACAAGCATAAAGAACTAGAAACCAGTTTCGTTTTTCTACACAGCTCACCATCAAAAATTACATGAACGCTTTCGGAATACAATATGGCCAATTTTCTACAACGAACTGTCAAATCATGGCGTAAAATATATAAAATTAAATCATAAATAAATATTGTAATCTTGTGAATTTTATTATTTATCTATTTTGATGCATAGAAATATATTATTTTAAGCTTGTAAAATATTTGTATTTTATCAGTTTCTTAAAGGATGTAATGGCTGCACCCTAAGTAACTTAATTATACCGAATATTTTGCACATCTAATGCAGTAGGGTTATATGTCAAGAACGAAGAATCCTGTAGATGAAAGTTTAAACATTTTCTGTTAGTCATTAGCAATAAAATATGTTTAAATTTTATCGCACGGCCCTTTAAAATAAAAATATTTGGAAACACAAAAATAATTGGAAAAAGTGAATCTCCATGTAGTGCAATGGCCGATGAGACACTATAGACTGTAGAAAACGACTCTGCAAACAAATTCTACAACTGTGGCGTTTATTTTTATTTTTTTGCGATGTAATAAACACGGTTACATGCAGCGCTATTAAAATAATTATGAGGATTACAGCGTTGAAAAAATGGCCATTACAATTGAAGTTATTACTAAATGTAAGAATTAATACTGTTGCGATGAAGGGACACGCTTGAATGATTCTATAAATATTAAATGGATTTTCGGGCAGTGCAAAATAAACAATTTACAAGATATATTGCGCAAATAAAATGTAATCTGGGTATGTAGGTATGCGCTGCAAAAATATATTGAGGTGATCATTTTAAATACTTAATCATAAATTTAACCATTACGATATCAAGATAATAAATCCAATTAAACAATTTTGAATGATTTTTTTATTTCTTTTTATAACAGTTGCTTTATAGATATATGCAAAAATGTCCAGTTTATTTCATCATAAATATATAATTTTCTAATTTGTAAATAAGCATAAAAAATCAATCTGGATCGAATACCAAGAATCACTTATTTCAAAATATAAATTAAATGAATCGCTCTTGATATCAATCAATACAGAACTATACCTACGAATATTTTAACTATTGGAGCAATAAAATTAAAGTACAAAAAATCTACAACATGCCGTTATATCAATATAGCAATCTTATTTTATTTTTCAGTGGCGCCTATTCGCCGAATAAGTTATTGAGTTGTTTATTTGTACTAAAAGTCAGTTTGATTCATTAACTTTTAACAACTAGGTACCAAGTTTCTAGTGTTATAATATTAATTGCCAACTAATTACAGAATCAGGAGCTGTATGTAAAGTAGCTGATTTTCCAAATAATATAAGTAATGCAAAATATAATAATAATAAGAAGAAAAGACGCTGGTGAGGCCTTCACTCAACTTTCTTGTCTTTTCACTATTTGTATTTATAATAATGCTTAATTATAATACTTTTTTTTAGACTTCATCCATGAAAGTATAAACACGTATAGCTTAAAATATTATAAACGTCAAATCAAATATAACGTTACACAATTTTACAAATGTTAGTATATTATCATTCCAAATATAGGTCTTATCGAAGCGTTTTTATACCGCAATATATAAAATATACTGTATACATAAAAGTAAAGTTAGTACCTATTAGTAAACGTCTTCTGTAAAATAATATGATCACATATCAGCCTATAGCGTTCACATGAGAGCATTTATCTGTTCATGTGTCGGTTCAATTCTCCCTTAGATGTGTTCTCATGTGTTAATTTCAATATCGTACTTTTTTTTATTCTTTTCTGTATGTGAACATGGTAATGTCGTCGCTTATTTAAATTTTAAGTTTATCGAAAAGTTGCACACAATCTTTGAGCAGAGCAGATAAGAAAAGTTCCTTGTTGGCAATTTAAAAAATAATAAACGTTCACAAAACAAGAACCAAAATCACCAAAACGTGAGGAAAATTCTCAAAGGCTGTCATTACAGGTTAAAAATAACGTAATAACGAGGTGGCATTTTAAGGTGTTTCAAAAATAACAAAATAAAATAACGTCAGAAAAAATAAAACAATCTGACAGGTCATGTACGAAGATCGAAAAGCGTTTTTTTTTTATTTCTTTCTTTCTCCCTATTCTGGGCCGCTGACGACACCTTTAGGCCGAATACACTTAAATAGCCAGCAACAAATTCATGTACAAAATAACCTTCTCGGCGTACATTGCAAGTGCTCGATTCATTAATTTTAAAACTGAAGTGAACTTAAACTTGTTATGTATATTAACCGTTTTATTTCTCCAAGAAGAAGATGCTGGAAAAATAGTCGAACGGTTGATCTTAATATTTGTTTTTTGTTCATAACCTTACAGTTATTTCGGTTATGTCATAGCATTTTAACTAGTTTTACATATACAGACTTGTTAGCGCTAGTCTATACATACATACATACATGTTACTATATGATTGGTTATTAATTTTTTTTATTGACTCACCGCACACTTGGATGTGTCTAAAATTTCTACTTCAGTCGTGACGTTGTCGAATGTGACGTTGTGTCTGTAGAGGAAATCTGGAAATAAGAAAAACATCAAATACAAACATCTGCAGTACTCTACACTGAACTTGCTTGGACCTTTTAGTTTCAAGTTCCAGCGACTGATATTCGAAACTTCACAGAAACTACATATATACTTGAGAAAGGTAAATCACTGTTACATGGCTTAAAAACAAGTAGCCCTTGCCGTTTTCAAGTAATAGTGTCATAAATATGAAATTAAAGTGCTGAGAATATCAAATTTCTGGGTCAAAATTAAATTTATAATTTCTGTTCCATACAAATGAAGAAAGTTTCAGTGGATGCACTGTCAAAAATGTATGTTAACTTACGTCACATTTATTATTAAACTAACATTTAAAAAAAAATGCAATTTTACCGAATTCAGTAAATTTCCTTGCATTTTAATGTAAATTAGATAATACTTAACTGAAATTTTACTTTAGAAGTTTTGTAAATTTCCACATAATTTTTACAGTGTACATATATACTCTACAACTTAATTGTGCGCGAGTTATTCAATGTAAATATCAAGAATCGAATAGATAATTTGTTTTTGTAACTTAACTATATATAAATAATTTTTTCAGCACTATTCGCAATTATTTCTACCATAACAATATACATATATGTAGGTAAATTTTTAGCTCGCTGTACAGTAATATACAAGCAAATCAGATATTTGTAACATTCTCGGAATCAAAACATTTAGTACAGAAATTCGTATCACGTATTCCTGATTCCTGGATATATAGGAAGTGCGAGTGAAGACCACTAGTTAATTCTACTCCAAAATTCGGTAGTTTGCATGACCCGTATTGTCAAACTTTCATACTGGCGCTTACGAAATTGAAAGTACACAATAGCTTTATTCGTTTGTCCTGATTAGTAAAGTCGTCGGTTAGAAAATACATATCAGGATTAATAAATTTTGAAAACGAAGCCGACTAAATTATATAGAACTGGTTCAAGTTATCAACGTAATGCTTCATTCGGAATAAAAACACCATGTTTGTATTGGCAGAGATTTAAAAATAGACCATATCAAAGAACGATTCGCTAATGTAATTCGAGTTGAGAATATTCATATTATGGGGTCCGTAATACCGGTTGTCCCGTACGCAACGTCCACTCCAGACTTGCTAATCATTTTCATACATATTCATAGGCGTACGTTGGTTGGGAGATCAGCGACCTTGGCGGAGGTCGCTGTAATGATTCTGATTCTTTTTTTTTTTTGCAACTTTAATAAAATAAAACAAGATGTGCTGTCCATTCATTCCGCTTTACGTTAATTTATTCGCCGTAAAGTTGATTTATAGATTTTTCGAAATGAATTTCGTATACATATGGTATGTGTCCAATGGTGTACATTATATATCAGAGTATTGTCCAGAGAATTTTGAATTGGTTTTTTTATGGGGTGTCGGGTAAGTCAAATTTACGAGTACTTTTGCAATTGTTCGTTGCTTACTTATTCAATTTTTTGTTCTGTCAATTTTATTTTTCGTTGTATGCAAATGTAACATTAATTTTACTTTCTCTGGTTATTCATACAGTACACTGTATACCGTTAGCAATGAATAAGTTAATATTTAGTAAACCCTTTATATGCGAAACAGTCAGTGGTGGGCCCATCAATTTTATGCAGGGGTCATAGTTAATGTCTAAAATGAACAATATATTATGTCTTGCTTTCTTTTATAAAACAATTATTTACATTCTTGGACGAAGTCTAAAAGAAAAATGTTTGTAATCATAAAAAAAATTCGCAATCGCGATTTTACTAATAATACACTATTTGACCATTCCTGAGTCGAATTTGACTATTTTTAGAATGACGTCTTTGTGTGTGTGTGTGTGTGTGTGTGTGTGTAAACGCTCTAGAACCAAAACATATAAATCTTTAAACTTTAGACTTGTAAATAGGCCGGGCGTGCACCTCCTATATTTGAATAACATATTTTAATCGGAAGTAACAGTTTACTCGTGCTACTATTTCAACATCTCGGAAACGGCATAAATTAGAGAAAAATAAATTCAACTAAGTTGAAGATACCAACATTTCAATCAACTATTGTGTGAAAATGTACCATTTACTAAAAAATCACCTTTGACCATTCTCAAAAGTCTAAGAACACTACATTAAAATCCGTACAAATATCAAACTAAAAATTAAAATTCAAAATATTTTTGACATTGTCAAATTAAATGTGCAAAATAAGAAGAGAATTTCAAATATAATGTCGACTATAGCCGAAGATCTTTACAATGTTAATCTGTGTATATAACCCGATAGAATAGCTTCAGTAAAGATATACACAATAATGCACTTTAATTAGGTTGATAATATTATTTAAATTGAATAACGGGGTAAGTTAACAAAATTTGGCAACGCCATTGCATGACAGCATTGGTTATTTTTTATTATTTTTGTTATAGATTTTGCAGAAAAACTATTAACTCTTGATTTATATTGACAGCTTTATTAATAATCATTTCTTTAATTCACATTCTTTAAACATGTTTGTTCAGGTATAACTTTAAGATATATGTGTGTTTATTATGAATATGGCCAAATTAAATATATTTTTCTTTATATGAAATTCATTTCAAGCAAATTACAAGTTATCACGCAGGCAACATAAAAAACGAATGTAAAAACAGTAATGTAACTGTACTTATATTAAATAATAAATTACACGAAACATAGCAATTACTTGAACATTATAGTTAACAACGAATAAGTTTTAAAACATTATCACTATAATGTGATTCTGTAAAATGCACGTCGCGTCGGGAGTTGTAAGAAATATTATGATATTTTACGACGAAATTTCACAGTATGGTTTGCTTCATATTCTTCGAATGTCTTATGTGACATTAACATGTATTAAATTCACCGCGCAATATAGGTAACTAGTCAACCCAGTTTGTTTCTAGGATCATTTTCAATATACATACCATAAGACATGCCAGGTGAAGGTTATTTACCACAACAAACAAACAAATTTTATTGAAGGTAACGACCAGGGATTATTTTCTTCTTTTAATTGATACCTTCATCATTCAAGAGTAAGAAGGGCCTAAACCAAAATTATTCGCACGGCACTTTTTTCGTAATGTCATTTTTAGCTCGCCGTACGAAGTCCAAAAGAGCTAAGTAATTGGTCATGTGTCTATAGATCTCAGATCAAAAAATTTCTTCGACGAAAAGTGCCTGTCTCGTTATTCTATATATACTTTGATGTTAGTCGTCGCTCGTAAGACCAAATTTGTGCCCCCTGCTCCTCTGAAGGTACCGAAGCGATTTGAACCAAATTCACTACACATATTATTTAGCATCCCATTTGAACCCACTGGCAGTTTATATCCAATTGCCCGTATACTTCTCGAGTTATAGTGCCCCTAAATTTCGAACCCCTCTTAGTACTGCCCTTATTAAAATAATTAAAATACCCAAAAATTCTACAATGAATTCTAAGGTATTTTTGGTCTACAAGATTTTTTCATATTGGTTTTTGATCAATCAATTTAACACAAGTACTTAACAGATAGTCACAATTATTAAGAAAATTAAATTTTCAGTACAAAATATACAATTACTTACAGAGAAATTACGAATTTTTAAAATGTCAAATTAATATAATACTTATTGATATTAATACAATAACAGTATGGAGCCTTAAATTCTATATAATAATACATTTCCAGCTATATTATAATCTACTTTATTATTTACACTGCCTCGTTATGCATTTTGATATCCACATAATATTTATTTATCAAATTTGGTGTAAATAAACATATGTTGATGCTGAGCTTACTACAGACACACGACCGAATACCATAGCTTTCATGTACATAAAAACAACGAATTAAACATAGATATCAATACATGTTTTGTATAGTGTTTGATATCCGTTACAAACAACGTTCACTTTCTGTTATTTAAACGTTATAATAACTGTCGCTCATCATCGGTCGTCACACTTGCATCAAATCATTTGTGACGTTCCATTGTCTCGATCGGCCGAATGAATTTCTTTTTCATTATCATTTATAATTGCTCGGGAATCTTACTTTATAATCGTTGCTAATTAGGTTTTATTGCGCAGTAAATATCATGGATGAAATGTGGGTTCTTAAGTATCACATATTTTTATTTCACTATTCTTACACAATGTTATGTATATATATTTTATTTATGTTGCATTAGTATGGCATTGGAACATATATATTAGTATGGGATAATAACATTTATTTTTCTTTCTTCGACGAAAATAAATAGAAAGTATTGAAATCATGAAAATTATTGAATTAGACATTTTAACAAAAACAGATATGAACTGAATTAATATTGACTTTCGGCCATACGTCTGTGTACCTGTGAACGCTCTAAAACAAATACGGTTACAGTTGAAAAGTTAAATATTTATTTAATTATTTCGTGATAATCGATGTTAAGACGAATATCGAAAATACAAAACAAAAGTAAAATATTATGAATTCTATCGGAATATCTGTTGACTTTTTATATGTAAAGAAATGTAACAAATATACCACAAAATATCAGTACATGTTATATAAATATAATATAAGACTTTTTCTTAAACTTAGAATTTTGGCTTTTTACAGAAAATGTACAAATATATATATTTTTACTTTCTTGGAAGAAGTCTAAAAGAAAAGAAATGCAATCAAGAAAATTTCGAACGGAAATACACGTTTTGATCATGTGAAGATGACATCTATGTTTGTGCTCTAGAACTAAAACTGTTAAAATTGCACGGGTATGCACAACAATATCTTAATCGAAAGTAATAGTATACTCTTGATACTTTTTTAATAATTCGAAAACGACTTGAGTTAGCAAAAAAGTGTATCTTATTAAAGTTGAAGATTAAAATATCTAGCGATTTTTGTTTAGATGAAAAATGTACCATATACGGAAAAATCGCCTTTGTAAATGGTTATTCTATATGCATGTTTCCCTTGTTACAATGCATATTGATTTCGTGCGGAGAATTAAAAGCAAAATACAGCATTATAAACGCATATATTGAAAGGACAAGAAAGTCGAGTGAGGGTCTCTCCAGATAAATTTCAACTTGAGCTGCAAAAAATAGGACAGCTTAAATCCAAACCTATGCATTGCCTGGGTGTTGTATGACAGAAATTGACCCCATAATAATAATTAGAAATTAATTAAATGTGATTGAATGCTTGGAAACGTTGCATAGAAAATAATTCAAATATTTTATTTTATTATTTATTTATTTATATATTTATTAAACATACACTACCCTACAGAAAAAAAAACAATATATACTATTTCCAATATGTTTTTAACGTGTATTTAAAACGCTTTGTTTAAAATAATAATTCTATGCAAGGATATAACATAATTAGATTATATTTACAAATTGTAATTTCATAATAAATATTCATTCCAATGAATACATTGTATACATTTAAAATAAACCAATGAACTAAATAAACAAAATAATTTTGTAAAATGTAAGTACATTTTATTTACACAAAATTAATTCAGGTATTTGTTTATGTTTCGTTAGAAGAACAAATACGAAATGGGTTTTTTTTTGCAATTACCTTAAAATGAGTGTAAACATAACATTTTCTAATTCGTGAAGTAATTATTATAATAATAATGATTGTAATTTGCTATAAATGGGCATAAAGCATCGCTTACAATTGCTCATTTGCCGGATCATTATAATAAAATATCCATCCTACTTTGAATTTAATATTAATTAAGAAAATATTTGCTGTGTGCATCGAGGAAGATAGATAGATAATCGTAGCTATAAAAACAATGGTTCATTAAACAAACAGCTTCCTGGAAAGATTCGCTTTTATTTTATGTCGAGTAAATTAATCTGCACTAATAACCTTAATAAAATTAAAAGTGTAGTCGAAAGAAAGGTCAACCACCAATCAAGAATAAGTGTTTTCTAATGAAATAGAAACTCTTCAATCATGCACACGAAACGATTACAGTACTCCACATTTTTTATCTTTATAAATATAAGAAAATTGTTTTGAAAAGAGGACAAGTATACTCGTAAGGTATCTTCGATCGCCATGCATCTTGCCCAAGCTGTGCGCTATTTGTTATATGAAATCGACAGAAAGATGCAGGCGCTTTCCGAACAAAAATCATTGCTGCTATGACAACATTACACATTTGTCGAATAGAAACAAATTCATGCCTCCAAACTTGTTTCTAGTTAAAAAATATCTGGCATATCTAGACATTTCAGAGAAATCCTGTTGAGTATTGGTTAGTTTGACAATATTTTTGGGTTCCATTAATGATATGATGTTATGTTTAATAATATATTACTTCTCTTACACTGAAGATGTACAGAACCACTGCGTAACCACAAACAGCGAAAGCGATATAGGAAACTACATTCATTTTTTTTAACACTAATTTTTTTATTGCTTTATTGCTGAAAAAAAAATAGTAGAACAATAAAATAGTCGAATAAAGTTACAGTGGAAAAATTATTTAGTAGAAAATATGGATAGGAAAAAATGAAGTGGAAAAAAAGTCCCACTACCAAATTAACCATTTATATAACAGATTGCGAATTTAACGAAATTGTACTCTATTTTTCCCACAACACAGGAATTCACTCGCTTGTTTCAATTATAAATACGACTGTATTGTTGCATTTAGCCGTCTGCGTTTGGTTAGTAACGAATACTGCCATTATATGCGCCAAGCAACCGTGCCTGTGCAATTACTAATTAACGTTTTATAACCAGCGCCGATATTATGTTAAAGTAAAAAAGTATACGATTGCGTGGTAACATTGAAACCATACACAGGTAATTGTTTGAAGTGGAAATAACTTTAAATAAAGTGTAACAAAACTGTATATTTCTGTATGTATATATGTATGTATAGCTACTGCCTACCGATAATTTATGTGAGTAATATATTACGTGTATCTATACAATAATAGGGCTGAATATTTTACGTAAACAAGGAAGGCAGTAGATATAATTCAAAGCAGTGATAATTATAAATCAAAGTACGACTGCAATAATATAGGTGAGTAGTAAGTATATGTATAAAGACAAACGGTTGTATGTGTGTGTGCACTGTAAGATAGAAAGCATATATTTCATTATCTAACGGCATTATTTGCAATTTTATAATCGAAGTCGGCCACCGTCGCACAATTGTTGATCAATTGTTTTCGCATTGAACAACATAATATATATGGCGAAGCTAAAGTGCTACACATAACATTTTCCGGTAAAAGCACTATTTTTCACGCCAAAGCACAACAATACCCTTCAACATCAAACCATTAGGATCGAAAATTATTCTCGTCATGCTTGCAAACAGTGGTGGTGCAAGTATACGGCTTTTAGCAATTTCTTTGAATATATCAAATATCTACAACAACAAAAATACTTGTGGTTTCCTTCTCTCGACTTTCTTGTCCTTTCACTATCTGTATTTATAATAATACTTTATTTTGCTTCAAATTCATCTTACGATATCTATGAAATAAAATCAATATGTATTGTAACTAGAGAAACGTAAACACTTATTAAACTGCTTGTAATTTTAACACTATCTCCAACTTTAATACGAATTCCCTACTGATTTCGAGTGCTTGAAAAAGTAGCAAGAATAAACTGCTCCTTTCAGTGAAACTAATGTTTTCAAAATTAGTAACTGCACACCCGGGTCATATACAAGTAGTCTTAAGTTTCAGTTTTGGCTCTAGAGCATACACAGACACACGCACAGACACATTACAACACACACGCATAGACGTTATTCCGAAAACAGTCAGATTCGCTTCAGGAATGGTCAAAACGAGTATTTCTGTTAAAAAAAATTGGAATATTTTCCTGATTCAAATAAGACTTTGTCCAAGAAAGTAAAAACAACAGGCTTTAATATAAAGTATATAAAGCAGCTTAGTCTTAGTTAAAAGAAACTGCATAGGTACATGATCTAAATTTAGGAATATTATTTAACTTACATGAAATTTGACGTGTGCCTTTATTCATTTGTTTTAGTAATGTTAGTTCATGAATGTTCGATTATAGTTTGTATTTCCTGTGTTTCAATTTACAAGATTATTTGAATAATAATAACTGTGAATGGTAATTAATACTGGCAGAAAATTATCATTGCCCAATCATCAAGCCCATTCACGCGCGAGGCCCGAATAACACACACGTGCGTCTGAATTTACTAATTAAGATTTAGGTAGGTGGGTCAGATTTTCTCATCTTAAAAACAAAACAAAATCATATTTAAGAAATTAAAAAGAGACCCGTCACCCTGTCAGCTCGCTACATTTATATTGTAAGAAAAAATTGACAACTTTAATTTTTGCTGATAAAATTAATTAGAGTTCAATTAACATTATCCAATGTTCATGTTGTCTTTTTAGTTCACCGTACGCAGTAACGGAGAAGCTAAAGCATTCAGTCGTGTGTCTGTAGCATTCTCGAATCAAAAAATTTCATAATTTTTTTTTATATATATATATATATATATATATATATATATATATATATATATATATATATATAATAAACGTTGAGTATATTTTAGAATTTATGTTTGCAAACGGAAACATGACAAATTATGTATTACTAGTTTATAAATAATTTTGCTAGTGTCCAGTGAAGCATGTATAATAGGAATAATTCATGTGCCAAGATGTATCTACAGTTGGCAGACGTGCTTTATTTTGCGCTGCGCTGCGCTGCGCTGTGCAGTATTTGGTGTTGATATTTTGCCTATAAATGCATCAAGTATCAGAAATACATAGATAGAATGTACATTGTAATTTGCATATCTCATTGATAATAAGTTATTATCAATGAGATAAATAAAATATTCAAATTAATTTCAAATTTCAATTTTAAGTGAGGATTATTTCAATTATTTGAAACGCAAGAAGAGAATTAAGATTCAACATAGAGAGAGATTGTAAGATTATTATGATTAATACTTGAAAATGGGTTGTCTGCCATTTTCCATTCCGGAGAAAAGACATGATATTAACTAACTGTATGTTAACGTATAAATTGATTTTAAATTGATTAGTGAATTTGACCTTGTTAATACAAACAAATGAACATTATTTGGTTTCATTTATTAATTATGTTGCAGTAGAACCCAATTTTTCATATAAAATACAGAAGCCATTTTATATCTAAGCTTCTAAGGAATAAATTTTCAATTTCTATCCATTTGCGAACACTGATGTGTGTGTGTGTGTGTGTGATTTACCACAGACGATATATAGTAAATTGTAAATGAGTGGCCATTCCAGAAAACATATGCAAATCATAAATCAAAAACAATTACGTAAAAGGGGAAATCGTATTTTTGAGCATAATACCGTCCGAGTGGCCGACTCACTTCATCCATCATATTTAATGCGATTAACATCTGAAAACACGTACACACAGACACACAATGGCCGATATTCTATAAAATATATCGACCAAACCATATACATGTTATTAATAATAATACACGCGGATATGTCCGGTGACGCTATCTGTGTCTGTGCTACCACATTTTATAATTTGTGTATGTTGGCAATTTTACGGTTCGCTTTGCGATAAGTAACACGATTTCAAAGCACTTGTATGAATGTTTACTATTATGCATGTATGTGTTTGCTTACACATGTATATTTCTAGTATGATTTTCAAAATTTATATGCCTTATTAAAAACGTGCTAATGCTTATAGAAAAAAGCTTGAGTGGTCTTCACTCGCCTTTCTTGTCCTTTCTATACTTGTATCAATAAATTTGTTTATAAATTAGTTTGAAAATTTTAATGATTACAATACTTCCATTTATATATATATATATATATATATATATATATATATATATATATATATATATAAATATTCGTATACAAAAGTAAAAAGCGATTGCTTTGAAAGTATTAAAGATTAAAACCCATTATTTTACGCAACAACAGCAGATATTCCTTCAGGATTGTGAGGTCTGTTGTATAATCTTAATTTCATTCCTGGTAATTCTGTAATGAACCAAACCAATCGAATTAATCATGTCGTATACTTTAACGATCGTTCTTCTTATAAATTAATTATGTTGAAGCAACGCCGAATTAAGTGTCACTTGATTTGCAGTAATCTTAGCGAGCACAATTTTCATTCCAAATTCACATTTGCATATTCATATTCATATTCTCCACCATTTGTTCTTCCCACGTTCTTAACACGTTCCTCGTTTCATCCGTGTATATGTATTTCTCATAATTTGTTTTTCCTTGTATTTGTACTTGCCACAAAGCGTGATTCCACCACAGGAATGGTTCTTTCCTTTCCCTGACAAGCGCTTTGGCTGCGATATTTTACAGAAATATGTACGGAAATAAACGTAACGAGAAGATATAATGTAGAGAAGTGGTAAATCTAAAGAAGTATTTATTATACAGGAAAAAATGTTTAGAAGATGAAACGCCGGAAAAGAGAAATTGCCGGAAAGTGATATGTCGGAAAGGAGCTCATACCGAGAATAATATGTTTAAGAAGGAAAAATGCCGAGAAGTTATTATCTTATCATGGCAGGTAATACGTCAGCGAACAGCAAATGCCACAAAAGATAATAATCCAATCATGGAAAATCATAAGGATTTCAAATTTACTTCAATATAACAAATAAAAAATAAAATCTGCAGGGCCCTATACTAAACTTTCTTGCACATTTTGATGATATGTGTTGATTGATATATGTTGTGCTATATTATTTTATTACATGCAGAGAGAGAGAGAGAGAGCGGAAATGTAGTACAAGTTCTCCTGATATTGTTGTACTTGTACCTATATTTTAGTGCATCAGGTAAGCACATCAGTGGGCACGTGTGCATACGAGCATTCAGCGGTGATAGAAACGCGCATTAGAGGACATCTTCTTCGGTCGAGTGGCTACTGCCAGTAGTACCAATACTACCGCACCTCAAGCCCATGACACAACAACACTGCAAGAGTTACTGACCTGACCTGCCCAGCCCCGCCGTCATCCTTGCAGAGTTATTGTCCTTTCCGGTGCCACAAACGCCACACTACTATAAACGCTCTTTTACGTTACTTAAAGTCGACGTCCTGCACACATCGTACAAAAAAGCGAAAGATGCGCTTATAATAGAATCTTATGCGCGTGTTGTTTAATCGTTATGTTATGTTTACTCGCAAGGACTCTACATGAGTGGTTAATTAGCTGGCGAAGGATTTAACCAGTTTCCACGTCTAATGGCTGTTTCTACAACCAAGAATTTCCGCGTTTGAATACTCTGCTTCCTAATTAGAAGACAATATTCATATCGAATCTGTAGTCGAATGCTGCAAACTATTATTTTATTTGAAACTTTATTGTATCTTAACCGGAAGTAAAGGCTTACTCTTCATATTCTTTGCAAATCTCACAAACAAAAGTTAGAGAAAAGTGATTCTCATAGAAAATTTAAATTTCTAGCAACTTTTGTTTGGAAAAATAATTTCTTTTCAAAATGATCATTTACTACTGCTGGTTATTATATATTATAGTATATCTGATAAAAGTTATTAAAATTTCTAGCCATATAAACAAAAAATGTAACAAGAATATATATTTATTTTGGTTCATAATCTATGTATCATAGAGGGAATTTAAAACAAAATTAAGCATTATTATAAATACAGATATTGAACTGATAAGTTGAGTGAAAGCCCCTCCAGCTTTTTTATACATATATTTCGCAATAATTATTGTTGAGTTTGTGTTGTGTATGTTTGACTTTGAACATAAAAGACAAAAATCGGCTAAAACAACAATATAATATTTAGGTATGCCACTGATTCTACTTAAATTTGCAACTTTTCAATCATATGAATGACTGATTTTTTGTTAACAAATAGAAACCACCGGATCCACATACAAAATAGATATAATTTCACATGTCCATCCAGTGCGTAAGTAGGTTTAAATATCACAAGATACTTGTTCACACGGCAAAGTGTGGTTTGTCACACTTCTATCCCGCTAAAAATCGATTGGTAATGTGAGTATCCAGTTATTTACATGACCCCGTATATTATTATTATTATTATTATTATTATTACACATACAGGGTGTTTGGTATCGGCCGTATATAATATCATTATATTGTCTGGTACACTTTAGCAGCGTAGTTATATTATATTTGTATGTCGGGAGGTTAATAAAGATATTATTTAGGCTCGTCGTAAGTTGCGTACCCACCGACATTGTGACGTAAATAACAGTTTTGCCGGTAGCAACCACGATCGCAACAACTTTACAACAATCGCTTGCATTTCAGAGAATGGCCAACACGATAAATACAAACAAAAACACACTTACTTGGCACTTACTATACGTATAAGGGGATCGTCTACATTGCCTATACTTAAACATTTTGTAATACAGTTTTTTATTGCATTTTTAGTGCGTTCTACGATTGCCATGAAACAATAACTAAAGAAATGTAAATGTAACTTGGCGATTTTTCAGTAAATGGTACATTTTTGGAAACACACACACGTCATTTAGAAAATTGTGCAAAGGGATTTGGGATCTCGGAAATAGATATTTCCAATTATCACAATATTTTCGCTTATACATTACGTATAAGAAAGTAAAAAGCAGAATAACCATAAAAGAAACCCACCAGATTAATAATAATCATTAGTCAACCTAAACAGATAAGTTTTTATATTTCACCAATCAATAATCTCACTTCTCTAGTTAAAACAAATTTATCTAATTTTTTGTTGCATATTAAATTTGTATATAAAATTGTTCTCCATTAAAAATGTTAGTGGTTAAGGTGATCGTCTGGTTTATATCTCGTTCTCTGTCTAGCAACGGTTAATATCAATTGATTTCAGACTTATTAAGATTTATATAAATAATCTGGTAAAGCAGATGCACAGCAGATTTACTTACAGCTACAGTAACTAAATTTCGTTGTGAAAAAAATACGCCATATTGTAGATATTGTATGGTTCTAGGCTTCTGCTTTACAAGATTATTTATATAAATCTTAATAAGTCTGAAATCAATTGATGTTAACTGTTGCTAGACAGAGAACGAGATATAAACAAGACAAGAAAATGTTTTGTGCTTGATTTATTTTTTATTGAATTTTTTATTGCTATTCATTAGACCTAACAAGGAAATTGATTAAATTTATTCAAGTATGATATGTTTTATAAAATAATTAAATATAAAATGGACATAATTAAAATTGGTAGTGTGTGCCTGGCAGGAAGATATTGATGTCTCTTTTAGTTGCCTGTGTATCGTATGTTTAGTCGGATACTAACGGTTCGCGCGGTTTAAAACATGTTAAATAGCAACAACGTGAAGCCACAATTATTAATAATTACATTCACTTAAACGTTCAGCTATCTTGATTACGACAATTAATTAAGTCTTAATCTATACATTTATCAGTGTTTACCCATTTTATTTGCATTTGCACGCACGTCTCATTACACGACTCATCCTTCTGGATGTTCAACGTAAAGATTCCACTTGTTGTTTTAGAATAGCGCCGTTTTGTGTATACCTAGTGGCACGACAGAAGAATAACGTCGCGTCGCGTCGCGTCGCCGTCGGTCGGGATACGCGCAATAAGTTTTTCGCGTTAATTCACAATAATAATAATGTGCCCAGTTGGAGATCACATTATTCTTAAATAATATGTTTCCTTGTTCAAATATACATACATACATACATATGTACATGGGGAAGTTGTAACCATTTCGCATTCTATACTGATT
Source organism: Leistus spinibarbis (assembly GCA_933228885.1). Classification (NCBI taxonomy): domain Eukaryota; kingdom Metazoa; phylum Arthropoda; class Insecta; order Coleoptera; family Carabidae; genus Leistus; species Leistus spinibarbis. The sequence continues at coordinate 6,769,063 of OW121796.1, read as the reverse complement.
AGTTTCCGTGATTCATCGTTCTATGGGGAATGATATATATATTTTTGGTGGTTGGTGGTTGTTGGAATATGCAATAAAACAGCATTCATAAACATATTTCATATCGCAGCATTCAGTTAGCGCAACTACGTTTGCTGCGCATAATAAATTTACAATAACGTATTCACATAACTATATAGTTTGAATTTATCGTGTGTGCTGAAGCACATTATTACTTCTCAAAACGGGAGGTTCATTTAAACTCATGGTTAACATTGATACACCACAAATAAAATCATTTCAACATTGAACAAATAGATGATTAATAAAAATATGTGGAAATCTATTCTGTAATATAAAACTATCTCGGATCATCTACGCCTGTCAATATTTTGACAAGAAATAAAATTAGACACAATTATAAAAATGACATTTCAGAGTATTCCTATAAAATATTGATTAGTTTGACAATTTGTTTGGGATACAAAAATTAAGGTACTCGGAACGAGCATGTAAAACTTTCAACGAACGGGCTTATTAAATGTAACACTGTCGAAAAATAGCTTGACAAATAAATTTTGAATGAAAATTATTGTTCGGAAACAAAAAATGGTTATTGGAGAAGGCAAATATATAAGAAAATTAAATTGTGTAGTGAGTAAGTTATGGCGGGTGAGTTGTCATCGTTGTAAAATCGTCTGTCTGCTCCTATCAAATTTATATAATGTCCTGCTGTGCGGGATATTCTTTATCATCAAGCTCATGTATCACGGAGTTAAGTGTAGATGGTGTTACTTTATATTATATACAACGCGTAGTACATGTACGTAACATACACGTTACGTACATGTAACAGAAGTTGATTGTTGATGTTATCATTGTATACTAGATAGTCATGTGTCATGTGGTTAAAGATGATTAGTGATACTGTCGTTTACACCGTCAAAATATTTTCAAGTCCTTGGACGACGCCTAAAACAAGTTAAATTTAAACTGATGATTTCAAGACTTTGTATAAAAAAGTAAATATATACCAGGGTGTCTACTTTCTTTTTGTTATATTATATGAAATTCAGTGGTAATATTTTCATTTGGCGATATGCTTTTACCTATTCTATTACTATTCTGTTATTTTGCTCATCTAATAGGTAAAATCATATCTCCAAATGAAAATGTTATCACTGTATTTTCCAAATAGCAAAAAACAAGCTTAGATCTAACGCACCTATTCGTCCAGCTCGCGTTATAAATAATATATGCGAAAAACATAATTGTTTTTTACATTTTGAAAAAATGTTATAGATATGAAAACTTTTACAATTTATTGTAAATTTTTTTCATATAACGAATAATTTTTTTAATGCATATTTTGAAATTTGAAATTATAATATTCAATAGTATTTTATGGCCTTGGGGTTACTAATATGCAAAAATATTCTAGATATTCATTGTAGAATTCGTACGGCGAGCTAAAAAGTAACTTATCGGTATATGTAGATTTAAAATGAATATCTTAGTTCGCGTTACATTCTTGATAAAGTAACTGAAAGTCGTAGCTATAAAATTAAAAAGTGTAATGTTTGTAATATGAAACATATGTTTTCATAATGATGTACATAGGTCCTCTTTAAATGTGGTGCGTAAAATAATAATGACAGGTTCCAGTTGAAGCAAAGCAAATATAATTTATGAGCATTTTGAAAGCACTTGTACCTACATACAAGGCATTTTTCCCAATAACCGATCATACAGCCATCAAATAGAAAATATTGTTTACCCAAGATCGAGTACATGATCGCGCACTGTTTAGTTGGAAATATTTACGAGTCAGCGTTTAAAATACTATATGATGGCTGGTTGAGAGTGTTGTCCCATAAAGCATGCTATGCCAATGGCTCTGACAATGTACCCTTTCAAACATCTCATACCACGTATACTAAAGTCAATATCGAAGATTCATGGACGTTGTAAAATGTTTGTTTATAATTAATTGTTGTATGACAAGTGTAGGGACTGTTTGGAAATATGAGGTACACTTTGTCAATATTGTTTATTCGTAAATAACACTAACCTCTAACATGAACATGAGATCAATCATGATGACTGGAACACAGTTAAACAACCATAAGTTCAGGGGTACCAATGCCGTAACTTATAATAAACTAAAGAAAGAAAACATTTTCATAGCCACTGACTTCTTTTGCTTGTCGCACAGTGTGTACAAAGTGTTTCGCCGTGTGTCGGTTAACTTCTCTAATTAAAAAAAAAAAAAAAAAAACGTTTTATGTCATCTTGTTCCCAAAAATGTATTTATTTGGATGTACATATGTCGCTTCTGCACTTGTTCAAAGGACCAGCGTTTGTGGCCGCATCTCTGTGTGCCCAAGAAGCATTCGTCGCATTTTAATTCGAATAGCCTTTATACATCCAGAGCGATAGGGCCCGAAAAACCAAGCCCCTAAGGTGAATTTAAAAAAATGTACATCTATGTTTCATAATGAAGATAAGCTAAATGGTACACTTTCAGGGTATTACTATGGAGTATTGGTATCTTTTGACAGTTTGCTTGAAATATATATCTACGTTAAAAAAAGTATATATGTACTAAATGTAGTGATTTCACGGTCAAATATGTATGTTTATTTTGCCAGTGAATAATTATTGTTTCATATATATATTATGTTGTATGTATGTACATACATATGTACGTATCTACTAACAATATTCTTCTAAGTTGGATGATTTGCTAACGGGCTTCAAATAACATAGACGTAGACAATTGTAATTACTTATTAATGCCAGCCTTTGTTCGAACTGACATACATTGAATAAAGCTTTTGAAAAATGTTTGTCTTTCGTAGTGCACTGTATACGTATATATATATATTTATAAGTGTAGATACAAATGAAATGAAAGTTTATTGCTATCGGGATTGTACTGCTTGGCAATTTGATGGCACCCCGAGCGAGATCACTGGCAAACAATAGTGCGAACGTGCGCGCGGATCACTACAATTAGAAATTGCATTTTATGTGTTTTATTTATCAATCATATCACAACCGACACATTGTTATAGATGCTGTTTGTTTATTTTGTTTCAGTTCAAGGAAAAGTAAAAGTTATTTCAATTCATATTTATATATATATATGTACCTAACTACAATTAATGGAGCAATTTTCACCATTATCGTTCATTTATTAACAATTATTTTAATCAGATGGGTTACATTAATTTTAGAATTAGTTTTAGAATAGACAGTTTTCAAATATTGATAGAAACATATGTTTCTGCAGTACAGTATAATTAAAATAATTTTTACTATCTTTTTACGCGTTAAGAATTCAAATCCAAGTATTAATTGAGATTTCATTCGATGGAACGTGTATACAAATCAATAGAATGAAAGTAAGTGGTTCAAGAATAATTTATTAGATAATAACGTTGTCAGAATTCAACTCGAAACAATTTTCGTTGCCGATAATCATCTAAATTTTTTGCTGTATGCACAAACTACACGTGATCAAGTTACAGATGACTGATTATATCAGCTCCGAAACAAAATAAGGAAATAACTGTGTTGTAAATTGATTATCTTCAGGCGAAACATCATTAACACGTGCATCTGTTAAACTTCATTTGTTTAAAAAAAAAACATACCATTAGTTACACTCATATCTGTACAGCACTCAGAAGGGTGTTTCTACAGTCAGTTTACTGGGAAAGTATGTTTTCGTATTCACAAAAATAACATTTCTAATTAGAAATTTGATAGGAAGACCCCGCAAGCTGACATTTGAATATGGTCTGCTTTAACACGTTCCTTTAGTTCATGGAACATTTTTAACTATATGATTAACACTTACATTGATAGTTTTTCATAATTGCTAGCCTTAGGGATGTAACTGTATTATTTCTAACTGTATGCAAAAATCATATTTAAAGAAAAACTATTCAACGGTTGTTATTTGTAAATATTATAGTTTCAAGTAATCGGGATGTTTTGCATTTTACTTTCCACGTCAAAGTCGAACCTTGTAATCATGAAATATTTAGAATTCAGGATTTTAACGTTTTCATATTCTTTGAATTGATATTTACTATTTTTGAGATATCGTCGCGTATTTTGTGTATGTCTCTTTCAGGTCAACAGTGTTAACGCTTTTCCACAAAAACAGTTGCAGATTTAAATGTGAACAGTTAAATTCTTAGTTAGTTTTAGTAGTTATAGGCTAGAATTAAATCATATAATGTTTAAAACAAAATCTAAATCGGGGTTATTCTTTTTGCACCATGTCGTATACGGTTTGAATTAGAGAAAAACTGATGCTTATAAAAGTTGAAGATATTTAATTAACTTGGATATTTAATTTGACATTTTTTTTAGATATCCAGCCCATTTACTGGATTGTTCTTGAAATTGGTAAATATTTGTGTCATATCCATATTTAATAAATAGTTTCATGATTATAGAGCAGTAGGGGCATCACGGGCTTTTTGTTTGATATTCTATAAAATTTTCAGCTTACATGCAAAAAAATTAATCTACTCCAGTGTGTTTTCGCATATTTCTTTTTGAGAGAAAAAAAAAATTGACTGTTTACATTTATAAATAAAATTATAAACATATTTTGTTCGCCAAAATGAATTAAATGACTAAATTTTACTAAAATAGAAGATCTTCTGAATTTTTACGAGTGCGTGGAATGAAATTTGTTCAATAACTTTACACTATAAATGCATATCATCTATTTTATTACGTCGATCTGATGTCAAATTAGTGGAATAAGTGCATTTTGTAAAAATTAAAAAATAAATTAATCGATATATCAGATTTAATCCCAAGTAATTGTTTCAATATATAAAAAGGTGTAATTTAGATAGCATTGATTTAATACTGCTTCCTATGCCATAATCACACTCACACAACAAGTACACCTTCCTGTATGGAAACTCTGTTGGTTTTAATTATAAGAAACATGACTGTGCAGCATCACCGTCATTGCACCGGCTTCCTGGTGGGCACTCAACGCACCGTATTACACCTGACATCCATGTCAAAGACCACACAAGTCACCACACAACCAAGCGGGATTCCAACACCATGATTCCACGCATCTACTATTCAACAAAGTGAATAGAACCGAATAGAACCAAAGAGAATCTATAGATTCTTTCTGGTAGAATACATACATTCATTGCGATATTGTTTATGCTGCGATGAATGTTATTGCGCGGATAATATTTGATTGATGTTTATGTACTAAACATAGTAGAAATATATTTTTATTTTACCGTATAGTATTTGTAATATTCTCGGAACCAATTTTTGTTTGCTTTTACATAGTTTCACGTCTCCATAAATGACACACACATAGATAATTTAAATGTACGTATATGTTGGTGGCTCGCTTACTCGTAAGATCAAATTTGTGAACTTTGTAGGCATTGGATCGATTCAAACCAAATTTGGTATCATATGTAATACCAACTTAGACCCTATGCTAATGTATTAAAAATTAATTAGTCCTTATGCTATATTCGGAATTTTGGACTTTTAATAATGCGCTTTCTTTTGTTATTAATTTTATTAAAAAAATAGCTTCAGATTTAACCCAAACAAAACTTTAAAAATTAATTAAATAGTGTACTTTTACATAGCCAATCAAATTTCCTTGGGTATTTTCTTTTTACTAATTAAAAATAATAGCAACATTGTTTCATAAGCAAAAATAAGATTCCTGGGTTGCTAGTCAATATGGTTTGAATTAATTTTACAAATTAGAAATTTCATTGTAATTTGCATTTTCTAACTATATCAAATTAAATCATTTAAAGCATTAACTATAAAAACAATTGGTTTTTACATACACATTTGCCATGATTTAAATAAAAGAAAGTTTTCTTCAATTTCAATTCAATTGAAATTCGAATAGAATAAATGATATTTCGTAAAAATGAGAATGTCTACATTTGAAAGTATGCTATTATTATATTCATAGAATATGCAAGGCAAATATTAATATCGTTTTGTAAAACTGTATCTAGCATTGGCGCAAGTGTATTTTAGCCGGGTAAATGTATGAAAGTGCATAGCAGTGCAGTTTTTAGCGGAAATTAAAGAGAGAGAGCGTTAACAATAGAGGAATAAACGAACGGCATAATCAGGTAGGTGTAATTTTTGTAATGTCTGTTAATCTAATCTGAAAGCGAACCCAGTCAGTGCAGTGCAGTGCAGTGCAGTCCGACTGACTGAGTTCCGAGCAAATATTGACAATAAGAAAGAGCAGCGCATGTACTAGCACGTATAATTTGTATGTCCGGCGGCTGTATGTATTTGCGCGCACAATATTTGCCGTTAAGCGGTAGGTACCTCCGATACAACTGCCTTCCTTTTTCTGTTCGACGGCATGCTCTTATTATTATTATTCATCTGTATCCGGTAACAATTGCATAAATTATATTGTTGTATTGCCCGCTCTCGCGATTAAAAAGAATTACCAATCATAACATGAAGTGAACAAGCGTTACCCAGCACGACTCATGTTGCTGTACAGCGCTTGTGTTCAGATTGCGAACACTTCCGACGTACACACACACACAATCAATAAATGTGCGATTCCAATTGGTGTTATTCACTCACTGATGGTGCCGTCATACAAAAATAGTCAAAAGGTTCATCACATTTATCATATTAACCTAACCTAACATATTAGTTACTCATGTTGTAGTATAAGAGAAGTTTTTATTTATTTATTTGTATTCATGGCTCAAATCGCTTTTTAATCAAACCTCCCATGTTTATTCAATACCGACAATTCGCAATTTTTGTTTATCAAGCGACAAATGATGTTTGTTTATCTTTTCATTGTTATTTTAAAACACCACTAGCCGCCAAATAAGCAGTAGCAGAAGGTTTATAAATGAGAGAATACATTATTTGAAAAATTGACCAATGCATCCATTTCAAAAATGTTAGAGTACATTTTTATAGTTACTGATTGGACGAAGTCTGAACGCTCTAGGGCCTAAACAGTCAAGGAAAAAATATGAAACTGTTTCCCTGCTTTTTCTGGGCTTATTATAATTGCAATTCAAAAATAAAGTTGAAATTGGCAAACGGTGTCTTGAATACGTAATCATGTTGTGATAAGGAAGAATGCAACCCAGTACTGCATAAGAACACACACACACATTCGGCTTAACATGAAATAGTTTTTTGTTATAAATTTGATTACCTTATAATTCCTATAAAATGAACAATTATTTAATATTTATAACTAAAATCGTTTTATTTCTCGAGTAGAAATCAAGTGGTTGATATAAAGCCCCCAGTGTAGCTCATTATTCTATAAAAACAACAATTTAAACTCAATCCATCTTAATTTTTTCCCAACATTAAAAACGTATAATCTTTTTTTGAAAAAAATCCTATATAAAAGCACTCTCTCTTGATGAACTCTTTTTTGTATTCAAATCTAAGACGCCCTTACATAAAAACAAAAACTCATTTCGTTTGGTCAAGTAGGATGGCCGCTAAGCAAAAAAAAAAAAAAAAAAAAAAAACAGAAAAAACCCGAGAGTCAACCCCGCCGTACACCATAAACTTTTGGAGTGTATCATTAGATACAGTTTCTGCTGAGCGCCGCGCTGCGCCGTGTTAGAGGTAGCAGCATTGGTATAAGTAGAGCTCGGCGTTGTTGGTGCATTGTCGCTCGCTGACCATTACGTAAAGAATGTCTAACTACTGTTTGACCGCTGATTGATTCTCAGCCGTAGGTCATCATTCAAATAGCCCCTCATTGCTTGATGGATACACTGTCAGTTTGATTGAATGTTTTAGTTGGTAATACTGATCATTATACCGACAACACTATAGTATTCGCTCTGAGAGAACGAACATTTCCTCCAGCACGTTCAATCCTAATGAGATTTGACATTTTGTTATGAAATTAGTCGTGCAGTGCCATCTGTATAGACAACAGACATGTGTCAGACAATGGCATTTTTATTTTCTCATCATGTCGTCATTCAGAAAATTCTTGTTGAAAAACTTGCCATTGTACAATATTACGAAAGAAAGGCTTAACAAAGATATATGTATGTTTGTGTTACGTCATTCGATCTGTCAAATGTAATCAATGCTTTTGTTTTCTCTCCTACAACTTTTCAGATTTTATATTTGAGTATATTCATTATCTAGAAAATCTTGAGGAAACAATTGATTTCATTCAATGCATTTTCTGTATATTTCGAGAGTTTACAATCTTGTAATATATAATTATCATTTAATATTAACAAATTTCATTTTCAGGGCTCGTATATTTATATTAAAATGACGGTTTGAAATGTAACTAAAGTGTGTATATATTTTGATCGCTGGGCAATGGTGTAGGTCAAATTGTCAATCCATACCTATATAGCGGTGAACAAATACATATAGCAGTATAAATGTTACGCAGTTATTATTTTTTCGCACTAGCATTAATTTCACTAATTTAAATATATAGATATACCGCTTTCCCCACGTCCGAGATTGCCATCGGTACAAGCACACTGATATTTGATAGCCATTTGAAGTGTAATAAACAAAAACAGCTTTTACATGACAGTTCGCAAAGTGTATCGAACAAAAGTACAGTTAATTAATTAGCACACTTTCATTTCGTTACGGAAAAATCACAAACCTAAGACAGCTACTGTACCTACCTACACATGCGCACATCATTCTGCCGGAAAAGAAAACTCACCAATTTTTGCTGTTATTTATTTGCTATCAACATATACTGATTCCTTGTTACAAAATCTCCTTTTAACACAAACATATATCCATTCTTTCAAATTAACTGTTGATATTATATATATATATATATATATATATCAACTATTTTAAAGGAATAATATCTCACCTGTTAAACTTACAATGGAAAAAATGGAAAACACAAATATGTTTCGCCTTTATATATATATATATATATATATATATATATATATATATATATATATATATATATATATATATTTCTGCAAAAAGTTAACCCACTTCTAGAATAACTAAAAGTTAGTCATGTAGTAAACCGAACGTGACTTATTTTGAAACCTATTCAAGTTAAATGAGGTGATATAATATTAGCAGAATTCTTTTTCGGAAGCCAAAACAGAATGCATCTTATTATTCTTATTTACAAATTGATTGATTGCTTTGCATAACTATCGATTCATTTTACAATTATTTGCCCATATTATTCCTTTTATAATTGAACGTAATCAAGAACAAAGAAATATTGAAACGATTTAAAACACCATAAATCATTGCTAAAAGATTCATTAAAATATTTAACAAATTACTTTTTAACGACTCATTAGCAAAAAGAAAAAAAAAAGAAAGAAAGCAAACATTAAATAAAAAAGTCAAAATAAACAAAGTGTATATATTTTACTATGCTATAAATGAATATGATATGGCTAGGATTCGGATACAGGATCGGACAATGGATGTTTCACTTGTAATTACTTATAGTTAAACGATGCATCAACACAATTCTCTGATTTCTCCGGTTTCCCGGAGCAAATTATTATACAAATGTATAGTAAGAGGCTAGTAGGCTTTTTGTTACTTTTGTTATTTCAGAAATATATATCTCTCGCAAAAAAAATCTGGAGTGCCGTTCACTCGATTTTTATACATTTAATTTTCACTATATATGTTATATAGTGTTATTGTGTTTTAAATTCATTCTACCATTGCCATGAAATCTATATGTGTTGTAATTAGGTAAACGTAAATGCATAATATGAGGGCGACGTAATGTTGTTATAGATATTTTAATATTTTTAACATTTGCTTTTTCTCTAACAAGATAAAGTACAAGCTCAGCGGACACCACCCTTCTACTTCGCGCTTGTCTATAACATTAAAAATTTAAAAATAATTGTTTTAATAATTATGTCCTTTTGGTTTACAAATTAAAAAAATGTTATAGATATAAAGAACCCTACAATGTTTTCGTAATTTGTTTGATATACTCAAAAAATACTGCTTATATTAAAATTCTAAATTATAATTATTAATTATTTTTTATGACCTTTGGGTTACCAACATGAAGAATATCTTGTCATAAAACAGAATATTTCGTAGAATTTTTTTAATCATTTTCTAAGGGTAGTATTAAAGGGGGGCGTTTGCATTTAAACTGTGAACGGATTCAGTTGGGTATCAAATTTAGTTCAAATCACTCCAGTACCTTCAGAAGAGTAGAGGGCACAAATTTGGTCTTACGAGCGAGCGACGAGTAACATCCAAGTATATGAGTTATACATATTTTTGCATTCAGGGCGGCAAATACTTTTTTGTTAAGGTTTTTGGATTTTATTCGAGAATGCTACAGACACACGTTCGAATTCTTTAACTCTTCTGTACTACGTACGGTATATATATATATATATATATATATATATATATATATATATATATATATATATATTTATATAAATAAATATGCATACATTCCATCGTGTATTTCCTTCATAAAATGGGGTGGCAGACAAAAATGCAAAGGATAATAATTACAAATTTATGATTTGACGATTACGCATAAAGATAATATTATGGCATGTATAGAAGCATTCAGCATATCTAATTACATACAATATTTAAAAAGAACTAAAAATAGTTGTACGCATGCGTAAAGCTGTATAGCCGGTAATGTTACCGACGAAATGATAAAATCAAGGCGTAACACTCGTACCATAAGTATTGGAGGCCATCGCATGAAAAATCACAGGCTTATGATTATTATTGTATAATATTTTACAAATGAAAGTGTTTGTCCTAGTTTATATTATTAATCTCATCCTACATAGCTTTGTAATTGCAGTGCTTAGATTTATTGTTCAGGTGTCCTTGATGGGTACCCCTTAACTTGAATCTAACTACCTATATGTATATTGTAACTGCACATTAAATCAGATTGTTTTTTCTATTTCCATATGTAAGACAAAGGGATACCTGCTACAGGCGTTTCAAATGTAGAAAAAATCATAAACAATTGTATTGGTAAATAAATTACATTCTACTAAAAATGTTATGAATACAATTGTCATAAAATAAATATTTCAGCTGTAAATCAAATTTGTTAATTTATTACGTTTGGTTTATATGCACCGAACAATCTGGACTGGCCGGCACTTGACATTCTTGTCTTTTCCATATCTGTATTTATAAAAATACTTTGATTTGATATAGATTCATCCTACAATAGCTATGATAAAATTAATATGTTTTGCAACTAGTGAAACGTACATATAAAATAACTATTTTCAAAGGTGATTTTTTACTAAATGATACGTTTTTTCAATAAACCTTTTAATCAAAAGTTGCTAGAAATTTTAATACCTTCAACTTTTATAAGAATCTTTTTCTTTTCTAACTCATGTCGTTTCTAAGATATTGAAAAAGTAGCAGGAGTTAACAACTACTTCCGGTTAAGGAGGTGCACACAAATATTAAATTTAGAGTTTTATAATTTTTCCTTCAACAGATTGAGCTCTAGAACAAATCGAGTATTTCCGTATAAATTGCGAGTTCGAAAATTTGCATGTGCCTTTTTTTTTAAGGTTAAAATATTTTATGCTTAAATAAAATTATTTGTGTTTATTTTCAATTCAATATTTGAGCATTCATAGGATGTCACTGGCAGAGAAATAGTTAGAAAAAAAGGTATATTAGGTTCATAGTATATCCTAGTCTACTATTGGTTAATAAATTTAAAAGGATACTTATTTAATAAATATATTTATTTACGCGCTCTAAAGTATATCATAAAAATATTGCTTACCATTTGTAGAACTATATTCCCCGATATACCTTTTGGTTAGGTACCGCACTGTAACAGCTGAAACAAAAATTAAACAAAATTATTGTCTGAACTAGTTAAAGTTTCGAGTGGCATTGGTCATTGAAGTCGCCAGTATTATTCATATCATTTTAGTTAAATAAATGTTTTGTACTTTTCTTAAAAATTAAATATTTATAACAGATTTTTTTTACATACTATAGTATATAACAAAAACTATCGTCTGCCAATTTCTTAGATTATAATCTAAGAAATTGGCAGACGTCAACATATTTATTTGAAATAGTTGAAGTGGCCTTCATTCGACTTTCTTATACATCCGGAACAAATTTAAATCTTGAGATAAAAGTTTTATAATTTTACGTTGAACAGTTCACAAAATACACACACACACAGGGAGACAGCATTTCGAAAATAGTTGGAATCAATTTAGAGATTGTCAAATTTGTTAGTGACACAATACTTCCTTATTTACATCCGTATAAGAAAATGAAAAATGTATCTTCAATATCGTTTAAACGAAAAGTATAAAAATTGATATTATTTTAAATTGAAAGCCATGTAATAACAACAAAGACAATTATTAAAAAAAAATGACAGCCTGCATAACTAGCCAGTGCTGAACTCTTATTCAAAATGAGATCGAATCTCACTGCCATTGCGTTTATGTATAGCTCGTGAACATTTACGAGGTCGTTACTTGGTACAGGAGAATATTATTATTGTATATGTGCATATGTGTTTAAACATACAACATGCCATGATTAGCATAAATCTAAATTCACAGCGAAAAAATCAACACTCAGTCAGTACCTCAGATGTGCATTACATAAATCAATGTTGAGCTCATAGGTCACGGATTGCGCGAAGTAAGATGAGTAACACGCCATCAACTAACGAAAGTTACTGAAATTGCATTTTCGTTTCAACATTTTTATCTCTTTTCGTTTTAACTGTGACATTTAAGGTTAAACAGTTATCTGTTGTTTTGTTTATGCAGTCAGTCTGCTGACCACATTTCTTTTATTATATTCCGTTTTCTACAAGGTTTTACCAAATTCTATACATATTCTTTGATATCCCATTTGAATCAGTACTCAATTTAAATCGAATTGTTATAGGAGCCCGAACCTTAATACTGCCCTTAGAATCAAAATTAAAATACCCAAAATTCTACAATAAAAATAACATATTTTATGTCCACAATTTTCTTCAACGACCATAAAAAAGATTAATATAATAATTATAATATATCTATAACATTTTTTTCAGATTGTGAACCATGGTAACTAAATATATATATTTATAAATTTAACACATACGTATATGTATGCTTGTTGTAGCGGTTCGTATTTAACGCGCTGAGCCCTTTAACTTCTTATAAAGCTAACTGAAGGCATAGGTTCCTAGACCTATGCTTGTTTAAATTTATTTATTGAATCTCATCGATTCGATATCCCTTCTGTCTTTTTCACAAAGATCGTCAAACTCCTGTAGGTATAAAAGTTGCCAGAACATCGAAATTGAATAAATAATTATTACATGTCCATACAACCAAAGAAATTAGTAGTATTTAGTAGAATCGCTTGTCACACAAATTGTAACACAACAATTTTATAAGTAATTAATTGCAGATAACATAAAAATTATTAATAAGGGTAAATTCCTGTGTCAGTTTCAATTCTTACTTTATATACAATAAGAATTTTGTTTCGGAACCATTTTCTAAATTGTAAACAGATTCACAAATCTTCATTTGTATTCAAGTATAGAAATTGAAAGTATTATGAATGAATTTTCTTGTCAATTCAAATTCTAACCTAAAAGAAACAATAAAATGTTTGTTTCTAAGCTCTTAATAATAATAAATCATAATTTTTATCGAAGCAAAGAAATTAAAAGTATTAGTAAGAGTGAATTCGCTTGTCAATTCAAATACTAACCTAACCAAAACAATAAAAAACTTTTAATTTCGGACAGCATGATAAATCTTTATTTGCAGTCAAGCAAAGAAATTAAAAGTATTAGTAAGAGTGAATTCAAATTCAAACCCAACACCAGACGTTCAGCATTAAAAGAAAATATATAGAATCGAGCAGGTGCATGCATCAGACGTCACATAAATCATATTTATAATAAATTCATTTTAAATTGCCCAACAAAATAACTTTTAGCGTTGCTAATCATTATAATAACACAGTTAATTAATTGTCATTTGCAAATAAAACAACGAAACGTTTAAAACATCAAATGTGAAATGGCTTCCGTATTAGTTTATTTCTTGTGGTACCACGACGTGCATGTCGCATAAAGAAATCAATATTCACTGATTATTATTAAACAAATTACTCGCTGTCAATTGGTATAATATACCGCGCCCTCTAATTTGTTGTTTCACTCTTCTAGTCTAGGTGTGAAAAAATAGTCAGGCGGCAGTGGCAGAGCAAATAGCAATTATCGACAAACAAACACTCACAGACACACACCCGCCACACCAAAGCAATCGTTCATATTTTCTATGTGTGTATAGTACTAATAACAAGAACAATCATATATAATTGAAATGCGAACGCTTTAATTATACGCTTTTGTAAAGTGAAACTTTGATAATCTAACAATTATAGCCAAGTATCAACAATATCACAGTTATATTTATTGATTGAAATAGAATCGGATTTATTATTTATGCAGGTTAGACTCACAGTAGGTTTTTATTTATTATTATTGCGCGGTTTGAATTTGCTACGGAATTACTTCTAAAGCATATCATGCTAGATATATATATCTAAAATCTCAACCCTTGAATGCACAATTTCTAAGTCATCAAAATCAATAATCCATGATATTACAAGCCCTTCCCAATTTGGTCCCTAAGAAAAACAAAAAGAAATACCACAATTTGAATATTACCGATCACTATAGCTCTTTTGTAGTTTCTGTATGGCGAGCTAAAATTGATGTGCAAGGTCTGGAAGAGCAAGTATATAAACCATTTTAACAGTTCTTATCCTCGTAATTACCCACTGAACGTATAGCCAAGAAACACATAATAACTCCTATGCCTTAATTTGGAATCCGTTATTTAACTTGAAAAGGTTATCAAACACGAATCACTTTCAATCTCTGATGGTTGGAAATGAAACCACTATTAAAATTTCCTTGTTCCGCCTATTTTACGACCACAACATGATCAGGATTTGATTTATTTTTTGTTTATTACTACCCAAGTCACCTTTTCAACTTTTCTAAATCGATAAATAACAAATTTCGCGAATGATTTACACTTAAAATCATCATTAGTTATTTCCGCACGACAAACGTTTGATCGAAAATTATAATTAAAACTGTAACGAACATCCAAATCACTTTCCAAATACCTATTTTATTATTTGATTGATAACACTTTTTTTTGTGCTAATCAAACAGCTGGTGAACATATTGAAAAAGGGAAACTGAAATATAGTGTAATAATTTTTATGTTTAGTTGTGCCAGAAAGTGATACCGATTCTCGTGGATTTATATTGTTGTTGTGTGAAAGTTTTTGAGGAATACCACCAGATGGAATTGGCGATGGTGATATCATTTTTGCATTTAAATCGATTATTCTTTCACTGAGATTGTTATTAGTATAATGGATTAGAAAATTACGTAGGTCTTCGGTATTATAAATCTACTCAGCCGTGAAATTGATTTTTGAAATTTTAATTTTAGTTATTAGTGATAATTATATGGATTTGGTTTCAAATATCTTAATTATCAACAATATCCGCCTAATAGTTATCATTTTTGCATACCTCTGTATAATTTCCACCTTTGATTTATACATTGTGCTTTCTTTCGACATTCATAATTTACAGTTCCTTAAACTATAACATTTATTATTACTACAGTGAAAAAAATACAACCAATGTGGTGCTAATAGATACACCGTTTGTAAATTGCGGATACTTAGTATTTATTAAATATCTAATTTTTTATTTCATTTTTTCTAGAATCATCGACGTATCTTAAACAATTGATGGTTTTAAAATAAGAAAGATTTTACAAAATTGATCATTTAAAAAGAAAACAATTTAAAATTATCGGTGTCGCTAGTATAAGTGAAACTAACTGTAAGCCAAAGATAGTTTTGAAATAGTTATTTAAAAATCACCAGTTATTTGAAAATTACCGATTATTTGAAAATCAACGATCGATGATTTGAAAATAATCAATTATTAATAATCTTTGATTTTATTTGAAAAACATTGATTATTTGAATATCATTGATTATTAATTGAATACTCAATATCATTCGATGTTTTCTTACAGGGAAACAACAAATATTATTTTGCCAAAAATCAATGCTGATAAAATAGTTATCTTTATATTTCATGTTTGCTGTACAGCAAGCTGGCGGCATTGGTTCTTGTACTAGTACTTGTGAATGCCTAAATTATTGTTTTGTCGGTACAAGTAAATATGAGGCAATCTTGGTACCAACATAATAAGATCCCATTTTATAAATATTAGAATGAAATCAATTGTCCCAGAATTTCACGACAGGAAATTAATTAAACTTTAATAATTTATATTGGCAAGGTATTCAACGACGAATTATATTAAATTAGTTTCAGGTAGATACGTAACCTTGTTTGAGTTAACGGGTCTAATAACTAATATCCGTAAAGAGACATAGGTGTGAAAATTGAATGTCAACTTCACTGAAAGCACATAGTTTTCTACACTAATTTATATGGCCATTATTATTGGAACATTGTTCGGAAGTGTTTTAACAGCTTCGGCTGTTAGAAAACAAATAAAATTTCGCCGAGTTTACGTTGTGGAAACTGCCGATGAAGCACTTTCACCCTTGACAAATTGTACCATAAGGATATGTAGCATGTTGCAATGAACATACCAATACGTATGTTTATTACAAGTTTGTCACGCCCAAACGAATTATAGAAAGAAGGCAAAATTACTCCTTGGTGACACTTCCCAACGCTGTATTAATTGTCACTCGTATTACTTAGTTATTTATCGAACTCTCACAACCAAACTACTTGAAATGTTGAATTGCAAGGAAATCAATCAAATAAAATATACAATTGTGGTTAATACATTTTGTTCCGCAGAGGCCGGCAGAATACTTTTAGTTTTTATTCTGTCGTAGAAAAGTACAAATGAGCTATAATTTTCAACCGTGTGACTGTAATATTCTCAAAATCAAATTTTGCATCCAGTTTTGCGCAAATCCTTGTATCCAGTCAGCCTGATTCTGAACAAATATAATACGAATATGTTATGTCGTCTACTCAAATTTTATTTATATAATTTTTGCTATAGGACGATTACAGACATACACACACACACGAGTGTGTGTGTATGTCTTATTTTTCCTCCTCGGTGTGGATAGCTTAGGTTAGGTTAGGTGATGTAAGTAGTAGGTAGTAGTTTTCATATTATTAACCCAAAGGCCATAAAAAATATTAAATATTATAATTTTGAATTTTAAAATATGCGCTAAAAATGTTTTTTATCAAAATAATCTACATAGAACTGTAATATATAATATATATATATATATATATATATATATATATATATATATATATATATATATAACATATTTTCGAATTGTTAACCAAAAGGTCATAATAAATAATAACCACTGCTCGCATCGCATATATTACTTATAAGGCTGGACGCATCAGTGCGTTGTGGGTACCGAATCTTGTTTTGGATGTTTTCAGTATTCCTGGTTTCGATGAAACAGAATATGAAAGATTATATATGGTATGGTAGCATACCACTAATAAGTTGGTTAGTTGAATGTTGGGTTTGACATGAGAGCTGTTAAAAAGTGCCAGAGAAAAGATAAGCAAATGAAAGCGGATACGCAGAACGAACGAAGTGAGACATTACCTACATGTTATGGGAGCTAATTAAGTTTTGACATCGGCCCACGCACACGGCACACAGACACACGTGCAACCATATACATTTACCAAGGATAATTACGAACCATCCAAATTTTTTACTCTACTTTTTACCTCCGGTTGTGTACACTATAATCGCGACATTAAAGTCATACCCACATTTACTCTACTTTGCATTTTTCTCCATTTAAAATATTTAAATAGCATATATATATATATATATATATATATATATATATATATATATATATATATATATATATAAATATATTTATATATATATATATATATATATATATATATATATATATATATATATATATACGATTTGATGAACGCTTGTTCAATCCTTAAGATAAGGATATCTATTTTATCACTTCGCAGACAATTAACCAATCAATGATTCTATAGTACCACAAGAAAATAAAAATTTATAAATATTATATATAAATTCAGTTAATGCTTATATTTGTTATACGTATAACTTATGAATATGTAAGATATTCACAGAATACGCTAAAATTGGTTTTTGATTTAATTAAATTTAACTGTATAGAAAATATTGAAACCGTGGATACAATATTGAAAAAAAAAACTAATTACATAAGCGATATATTAGTATATGGCACGTATTTTGAAAAAACTTTTCAAACAAAACTTATAAGGTATATGTTCATATATTTCATAGGATACATATATTTTTTACTATTTGAAATAAAACATTAAGCTCGGGAAAAAATTAAACAGATAAGATAAGATTCAGTTTTAGAGATAAAAAAATAGGGCTTATTTTGGTGATTTTTATTTTCTTTCTGTAAAACTGAACATTCAAAAGATTTGATATCATGCGAAGTTTTGAGTAGTTTTATGAAATTATGAAAACTATGACCAAAAGTGTTAGAATGTTTCCAAAAAGTCTTTTTATTAATTTAATAGTCAAATACTTTTGACCGTAAATAACGCTGATTTTTAATACTGGTTTATGTGAATAGTCGCTTACAAAAATAACCAAGAGCGGAGCGGCATATCTTCAAACTAATGGACTTGATGGTTTGTCTTACAGAAACATGTTTACGGTGAGGTAGTGCTGCTATGTATTCAGATTGATATTTATACTGTAAAAACGTAGTAATAAATTTCCTGGGAATAAGTACAATTTCCTATATTTCAAAGTTTTACCCATATATTTTATAGATATAATAAATATAAGCTCCTGATTCAATTAGTAGCAATTAATATACGTTTTATGATAAACTAATCCAGCTTAAATGATCAATTATTAATATATAAATCATTTATACATGATTAATCTAATAATAATTACTTATTATCGGTCATCGATCAATTACGATTAATACATATCGATTACACTCAAAGATGGAAAAAGTATAACTTTCCATTACTCGGACAGCACATTACCTTACCTACCTAAGTCGGCTGTGAAATTATTAAATATTTTGATGGACATTTTATAAAAAGAAAAATGATAGTCTTTTGACAGGGGTTTCGCACTGTTCGCGAAAATTATAACACGTTCTGTCTATCATTAACGTTTCAAATGATGCTGTCTAGATGCGTACAAAAACATAAGTGCTTTCGTTTAGCGTGCTTTCAGGCGACAATATAACTATACACGTAAAAACGCTAAACACCGTCATGTTCATTTAATTATGTTACGCCCGGGATTCCTTACAATTACCTTCAAAGTGGAGCATCACAATTCGTTTCAGTTTCATTTATTTAATTTCATATTGTTATTAAAAAAAATAATAGCAATGCCGTATACTGGACTTTCTTGAACGAATGTCCAAATTTTATATATATATATATATATATATATATATATATATATATATATATATATGTGTGTATGTGTGGTATATCTGTATATTATTTTATCACAAGAATAGAGTAAACGGATATACTGATTATACTCTCAAAATATTTCAAATTTTACACGTATACGTGCATCCTGCAATTCTCAATAATCAATTAAGTAAATGAATATAAAATATAAATACTTTTATATGAATCGTTTTTCCTCTAACTCGTGTTTTTTCGATATTATGAAAAAGTATCATGTACCAGCTGTTTTTATTTAAAAAATTTGAGGTTTCCTTCCGGCCGCAGCGTTCACACACAACCATGCACACAGACGTGATCTCTAACATAAACAATATCAATTCAAAGTAACTCCAATCGTCTATTTTCATTCGATTTTTTTCCTGATTACAACATTTCCTTTCAGTCATCATTCAAGAAAATAAAAATTAATCATTCAAATTATACTTACCCCAAAAAAATATATTGTTATTATAGTTAACAGTAAAATATTTTGTTGGGTATTAATTAATAAAAATTAATAAGTCTATAAATATCATCACGCTATTTCTCCAATCATATTACAAACTCCTTAGGATGAACAATAGTAGATGCTCTATATGATAATTATGGAACAAATTATTGTAAATTTACTTTATCGGATTCCCGACACGAGTTGGGCCCCTATTCTGTTTTTATTATTTTCAATCAAATGATGACAACACGTATTTTAAAAACAAAACTGTCGTATACTTATCGCTGACAAATGTCAAACTATCAAAATTGAACCCAAATTCGTATGAATTGCTAAAATCTCATGCAGATGTTAGTTGTGACGTCATCATTATCACAAATGACATGACAGCACCAGTCAATAAAGAATAGGGGTCTTGGACCTCTTACCGTGACCAAGGAAATAAAAAATACTTTATTCCGCTAGACCACGAAATAATTTTATATGATTACACAAATAATATTGAATGCTCATGTTGAAGCCTAACATGCAAATACGCTGAGTTTGGTATGAATTGAATTATTTTCCAGGAATTATAAATGTAAACATATGGATTTCCATTATATGAACTTATTATATATGATTAAACAAATAATTGTTCAGTGCTCATATCAATTTCTAATTTGTTAATACTGCGAGATCAGTTTGAATGTAAATATTCTCCATGAATTGTGAATGTAAACATGTGAATTTCCGTGAACAAGCGTTTAATGTAATAAGCAATGTGCAGTTGCCCCATTACATTTGCATTGATTAGCAAAGTCATAACCATGAAAACCATAACAAATCAATCTACTAAGA
Source organism: Leistus spinibarbis (assembly GCA_933228885.1). Classification (NCBI taxonomy): domain Eukaryota; kingdom Metazoa; phylum Arthropoda; class Insecta; order Coleoptera; family Carabidae; genus Leistus; species Leistus spinibarbis. Next base: position 6,748,172 of record OW121796.1, on the reverse strand, counting down.
GTAATGGAATCCCACACAATATTAAGTATTTCCCTTAATTACAATTATTATATAATTAAAGATATGACAATAATAATTTCTCTTTACGACTGCCGTAAATATGAAAGAAATAATCGTGCGTACAATTAGATTCGTATCCGCGAGATACAGGTACATGCTATAAAAACAATTGAACACAAATTAGTTATTCTTCAAATGATAACAAAAACATCCAGTCAATAAAATACCTTTATCCATGGATCAGTGTGAATCGATCGTTTAATAGTGGTGTCTAACTAACCACAAAGAAAAAGAAGTTTAAAATGGAAAAAAAAAAAAAGTTCTACGCCAAGAGAGGTTGATTGCAATCGAGTCTGACCGCTTCGCTTACGAGCTCTGCTGTGTGGCTACAGACTTTGTGACCAGCGCGCGCTACAACTCGGATGGTGTTGAGTGAGGTCGCGGTTCATAGGTCAAAAACACGTTTCGCATAGTGTTTGCAGCAACCACGTCAAGACCGCCTACACTTTAGACTGGTTTGCGGCTTATTCTCACTAAAAATAACTTTGTTTCTCAACCACGGTCACATAAACATTGTGTCACCTTGAAACGTTTACAGAGGACGACATATTTACGGAAATGGACAATGGTTTAAGCAAGAAGTCTTTGTGCAGACTAAATTGACATTTTTAAACTTATATTGCAATAACACAAAAACATATAATCTTATCAAAATTAAGTAAAATATTACATTTGGTTTCATAAAATTCAATTTATTATAACGGTTAGACTCTGGTTCATTAAGAACAAAAAACATTTTTATTGCCAATACTTAAAAATGAAATATACAGAATTAACATATTTTTCTACTGGGCAGAGATTATTCAATGTGGTATAATCATAAAACAATAAGAAATAAAAGTAAAAATAATGTTAAAATTTATGAAAGGATACATAATAATGGATATTGCATTTTTCTTTTTTAAAATTTTCAACAAGGAAGCAATGATTGAGTGACATACTTAGTGCAATAAAGTGTTAAACAGTATTTAAATGTAACGTCTAATCATCTAAATCTAATCGTGCATAATTTAACAATCGTATATGGTGATCCCGTAGGTGGTTCAAACGACCGACGCACTGGTATTCTAACCTGACAAGAGCGCCATCCGACTACTACTAAATATACGCGCAAAACTAGTGCTTGCTTGCTTGTGCTTGGCTTATCTAATTGGCGGCATCCTGAAGACGATCATTAACACTCGCCACAAAAATGCACCGCTGCACATTTTACATTTAGAATAAAAATATCTAACCCTACTTTCTAAATAACTAGATATACAAATATAGCTACACCACTGCACATCAGCAAATATACAACTATTTATGTATATGGGGAGATGTAACAAAAATAGTTCTTTGTGTCACAAAAAAATATATCAATTATTAAAAACATTAGGAAAATGTAATGGTAAATGAAAGTATTTATGTCACTGAGTTAACCAATAAATGGTGTCATGATTTATGAAATAGACATTTATGCATGATAAAAAAACTGAGATCTAAGAATAATAGTAACAAAGTTTTTATTTTTTAATTACTTTCTAATTTCAGTTTTGTTCAGACATTAATAAATAATATTTTCTACTATATATTATTTTGTCGAATGACTTCAAAGACCATTGATCAACCTTCAGATTTACCAACAAATAAAATCCTTGTATAGATGAATCAAAGGATTCTATATGCATACGATAAATATAGATATTATTTTGGAACTGAAATATGGTACTAACATTAACAAATTTATTTGAAGTCTATGGCTGCTTACTTAAATGAATAACAAACTAAGAACCCTTTACCATACAGTATTTTAAAAAAACTAAATACGTATTTCGTTAACTAAGTTATTATCAGTAGCATAATATATGTAGAGGCTATGACAAACACCAACAAGATATTCTTATATCAAGGATATCAAGGTTACACATTAATTAAGCATCTAACCAAATATTATTGTCATATTGGGAAACTTTGTAACATTCTTATTTGAAGAAAACAAATGAATGCATCAATGTTAATTTGAAACCTTCTATAACATATTTTCCTTATTTTGAAACAAAAGAACTCAAACGTACTTAATATATCACAAGTGTCTGTGAGACCCGGCGAAGTTGGAGAGTGGTTGAAAGCTCTTCAATATATTCACTTGCATAACACAGAAAATCAGTGCACGCATTTTAGTGTTGGTTCTGTCGAGAAAACTTCATGTATAACGCAAACATTAAAGTGAAAATATTCGTATATAGAATACATGCATGCAAGATGCAGTCATGCACAAACATCTCAACCTACACTTGAAAGAAGAACACGGTACGACCTTTCTTCGCAAATTACTAATAATAATAAACACAACAGTTAATAATTCAACAAAGTCCGAACCGAAATCATTTCACTTTCTAAGCTAGCCATGACCGCGAGACGCGGCGCGGCGCATTGGTACCGTTTTGCAATGGCAATGGCCAACGAACGAACGAACGAACGAACGAACGCTATCTCCATTTATCGGCAAGAAAAACCGCTGCTTAGTCGGCGTGTTTGAAAGAACCCCAGCCAACCTGACAATCATACGAAACTACCGTTAACCAACCAACCAACCAACGTGGTTGCTAATCAAATGCTAACCATTCTAAGCAAGATTGTGATGCAGTGACAGTAAATTAGATCTTAGATAGATATACATCATTGGTACTTACAAGTGACCAGTCATTGCCGTTGCAACAATATTCCAATATTACCAAGCGAAATTTATGGATACTCATCCTGCGAATTACGTTTCCATCATATTTCAGCTAACTTCCCGAATAAATTTACTTACTCCATAATCATAACAAATACAGTAATGATCTTCAACGCTCAGCACCCTTGAACATGTATACCAAATGAATATTAACAAATTTTTACATCAGGGCGATTTCAATCCCCAACTAATTAATTTTTACGTTCAGTAAAATCTATGTCACACATAAATCCCCAAATAAGAGTGTAGCATTAATCCAATGGATAAGAATCATCCAACATAATCTGCACCCCTTAAGATGGGCATAGCGGGTGATCGAATGGAATTATAGTAAATTCCCCCACACGAAATCTGAGATCGAATTCACAACCCAGACATTGAAAAATAATAATATCTGACTACCAAAAAAAAAAAGAGAAATAAAATCAAAACAATATTGTTCCGTCCCACAATGTGTGTAGTATCCGTTAACAAGTGGCACAATTCCGAATTATAATAAAAGATAAGGAAGTTATGTTTAATCTCTCTAATGTCCGATTTTCATGGTTTTCACCCTAGTTAAGTAATTAAGTCAAATTAAGTAAAACACTTTTCTGCGAAATTGTGAAGAAGGGAAAAATACTATAATAATCCGATGAAGCTCTGCTTTTAAATTACAGGTTTGTAAAACAAGGCAAATAATGTTTCTGCCGCTTGCGGTGTTTAATTTAATGCCGCGTAACGAAATGTGACTCGCATTGTAAACTGCTTATCCATCATAAACGGGTCTCAATTCCTCCCCACATAGTGACAATAAACACAAAATTGATGTATGTACACCAATAAACCAAACAATAACCTCAACAAATTATAATGTCCATTCGCGATCGAGATTAATTGCTGTAAATTCAGCTGACAAATATATACCGCACCCCGAACAGAAACTATGTTTGTGGTGACAGTTCTTGTCTATCAAAGTATAACATTTTAAATATGTCCTTTTAATCACGATTAATAAGATTTCATAATTTTGTGTGTCGGAATGTGTTATGAACAAATGTGTACGTCAATACACATTCGTGTCAAGTATAACCAACAAACTTCAACTGGTAGCGCCCCGTACAGTGACATTGTAACAGCGCCACCAACGTAATTCTCGATTGCGAAGATAACGCGACATGATACATTTTTGTTGTCTAATCGAAACACTATTTTAGCTCATTCCTGTTATATTCAGGTAGGCGATCCATAAAGCTTAACAAAAAATTAGATTCAATTAAATGAAAAGTATAAATGTGTACCTACGTGTTTTCTATTTACATTATAAAGTGTTAAATGGCTAAGTAATAATTTTTATTACCCAAACATAAATATGCAAATATATGTTCTACACGGTTGCACTAGGTTTCAAATATAAATTATAAACTTCATCAGTCAAAAAGTTGATATATGACGGAACATATCGAAATTTCACTCCTTAGTTTTAAGACTTTTATTGCTGCAAAATTAATTTACGACTTGAACTCGGTTAAATTTATTTGCAAACATAAATTATATGTAGTTGACGTATTCGCATTTTAAATTCTAAAGAAAATTTGTCTCCAAAATAATGCGTATGTTGAACAAAATTACAATGTATTTTTAATGCGAGAGAAAAAAAATGTAACTAGATATGAGTAGAAAGTCATAGTTGAATAACTGTAAACAACGTTGGGTTACATTCATAAATTTAACAACCTCAAAAATCTGCTGACTGCTGCCATCCTCTTAATTGTTGATAAACATCATGATAAGTCGACAAAAAATTAAGTTCTGCAACGAACGCAGCATATACATACGTTTGACACACATATATTCGTACAATTAATATAGTGCACTGCTAAATGATCACACATAATATAAGAACGCATCTCCAATTTTGTGTATAATTATCGTATACTGAATTTATCCAATTAATATTGATGCTTTTGCTGTTTTGTCTAACTAACATCAATAGTAGAAAATACATACAGGGTGGTGAATTGAAAATGGGTACATAGGCTTTCACATGTTATATTTACAAATGTAAAGAAACATCGAGTGGTCTATACTCAACATTCTTATACTTCCAATATTTGCTTAATATAAAAATTTTTGCTAATTTTCCGTGAAACAAGATCAATATGCTTTATCACTAGGGAAACGTTAAGATTAAATAATAGTCTGAAACGATTAAGAGATGTCTAAACATGTATTTCCGTTAAAGTCTCGAGTTTGAATTTTTCGTGATACAATATGTTACTTCCAGAGTAATAAATAATATCATCACTGCTTCCTCAAATTATGCACTAGTGGTGTGTGTTGCTATGAGACTCGGAAATGGAAAATTGTTATAGTATAGGCGCACCTAGAGTAGCCATATGGACAGTTTTCAAAATAACCATTTACCATTTAAAATTTACATATGATTTACTAGTTCAATTTCCATTCACCCTAGTCGTAATAAATCTCCAATTTCATATATTCTACAAACATATCTTAGCTGAACTCAAATCTAACTTTTCTGTAGTGTTTTTCTTTCTCGATATCGTATGTATGCAAATCAACCAATCAACATAAAGTTAGGTAATTTCTCGAATGTTCCACTATGACTTAGACATTCGTCGAGGCATAGTTTTGACAAATTACAAGCGATAATATCAATTAATTAAATTGCGGTGTGGATTTCGAATTGACATGCTGTGTTCAAATCTCAATTAGCGTCGGCGAATTCATTAATGAATTTTTATTTGAAAGTTATCGACAACATCAATAGTTTTTAATTTGTGTAGAACTAATGTTACACCTGTCAAAACTAGAAATAGACGAATAAAGAACTTCAACAAAAAAATAATCGCCAATTATTCAGAACTTGCGATTGGACTCGATTACCCATTGAATATCTTTCTCGCATTTAGATACAAGTTATATAAAAAATATTGGTAGACATATGTCTCAATGAGTTGATATTGTTCCTTGTACTACATATTTGTAATTCCTATATAGAGCACGGGGATATTATTCAAGTGATGCAACCATGACTTCATTGTTTTAATACTATGAAGCAACAAATTACAGATTGAATATCATACGAAATCTATCATCTTAGAATGAGGAAGTGCTCATTAATGAACAGTACAATATTGAGATAACTCGTATTGATCAGCAAATATTTATGATTTTCATCATTAATTCATTTTTGTTACGAAATTATCTTAAGTTCAATTGTAATCGATAGCTTTCATTCAAAATGCTAGTAGGCATGATTACGGGATCCTGGCAATCCTAACAATTCCAAGCCAAGCAGTTTCTAATATCTCTGAAACATCCTTTTACACATATAAAACAGCTTGTAACATCTCTTAAACAACCCTAAAACAACTAACAATCCGAAAGTTCTCTTTTATTATGTGTGGTTTTAATTTTAGAGATGTTAGTAATTGCTTTAGAGATGGTTAAAGTTATTTTAGAGATGTTAACATAGAAGCTGATTTACAGATATTAATAACTGTTTTCTTATCCTTTACGTCCATGAATTTCAAATGCGTACAAATGGTACAACTATTGAAAAACCTTTCCAAACAAAAGTTATTCTAATCTTTAATATAGTTACTGATAAAACGACTAGAGAAACGGTCTAATAAACATGAAATAAATGAATACATTGTTTAATTCTGTTTCAGCTTTTTGATATTTGATGACATTGTGTCTGCGCGATTATCATGAAATAATGTTCAATTGTTGTAAAATGGTTACAACATATAAATAAAGCTTTCCGGACTCATACAAACATTTCATTGGCATCATAATAGTTAAATCTTGCTCGGAGGACCTCAAAATGGTAATATCAATTTGAAGTCTCGTAAAATAATGTTTTTTTCTTTTTTTCATGATCCCTTACTTTCTTTACAAGTAAAAAAACAAATTGAAAAACATTTTGTTAGTTATAGCCAGTGAAATGTATGAGTATCGGGTAACATAGACTGAGTAGACTAATATCAAATACCTCTCCGTGTCGTATAGGGATATATTTGAAGCTAAAAGGAGTCAACAGTTCGCAAGATCGTTTCGCATAGATAAAAATTTGCATACACGCACGAATTGTTCACAGGTTTCAATACAACCTGTCGTTTGACAAATTACCGTAACATAAAATGTAAATAAAATGGGTCACGCGTGAACAACGTGTTCCCAACTCTGACGCTTTGAACATAACATATCGTACGAACGTGCATACATATACATCGATGGTTTTGTTACAGGTGTGTTTATGTGTGTGTGAAAGACAGACAATGTGTGTACGTTTGTATGTTGTGTCGCCTAAGGGTATTTGGGACGCATGCGCGCATTCGCTCATCGGCAAATGGCGGTCTCTTCTTTTACTTGACAATGTAATCGAGCGCCTGTCAAACCAAATGACTTGATATTTCCGCAGTGCAAGGACCCGCAGGCAAAATGCTACATCATCCCGATCCGATACTATCCACATATAGGTACTGTTGTTCACTTTTATTGAGTTATAATTCGCGTCGAGGCGAGCAGCATCTTTTTTCTCCCTTACTTACTTACTTACAACCACATGCGAATCATTTTCTCGGATTCATCTTCAAATTGCAAACATAAGAATTGATGTTTCGAACCATATAAAACACAATTTTTCGGATTAAATACAAGTATACTATTAATAAACTAAACTAAAGTGCATATCCGTGTATAATTTACTACTTTAATTGTCTAATGTTCTATAGGGCAATATATTTTTTTTTTGTGTAATTTCATCTTATAAAAATTGGCAAACTCAAGAAACATGTGGTTAACTGTACGTATAACTGTCTCTCCGTACATACGATATGTAGATAGGCTGTATTATGATGTTTAACCTTTTATTAATGAGGATTCTCTATTGTGTATAAACATGCTTTTGTTTAAATGTCTCTTCTTCCATGGAAAATTCTGCAAATCATATTTATATTTCATATTTCTTTCAATCGTCATCTTCAACATCTGATTAACTGAATTTCCGAATGAAAATGTCTCAAATACAAATACAGAAATCAAGATATTATGAAAATGTATTACAGTTTTATCAAGGACATATCCGATGGCAGATAACTTTTAAGCCATTTATTTAAGGGTTATCTATTACATATTAATAATATTAATGTTTATAAATAACTTGTGAACTTTTGCTACTAGGAATAAAAAAAAAACGGAATTGGTATAAGCTTAACGAGTCCGAGGAGAAGTGGGGGGAAATCGAATGTATCCACTCGATTTTGTAGAAAATCGCATGTTGTAGGAGTTGATTACTAATATTTTCTGACGAATGTCCGTCAAATATAAATTAATTTGAAGCCGAAGGGAAAGTTATTGCGAATTTTGGATTGCTCTAAAAGACGGTTCCCAAATAATCGTCCTACGCATGTTAACCTTGAAACCGCACGTGAGAAGTGAAACTAATACTGTAATAAATGACTCTTTATTAAAACACAACCATGCTAATAATGTAGTCAAACATTAATAAAATAATATTTAGTAAAATTGCTTTCTCTTTTTTGACGTTGTGTGATGTTGGTGCGAATTCACTCGAAAGCATTTCAAGTTCAAGTGTGATTCCTTGTCAAATCAAAACAAAAGAACATTGAGATGAACTAGGTTATAGCCACCTACAAGAGTTTCACGTTATTATTCATACTCACTGACTATTAAAACAAGAAACATTACAACGATAAATATTTTTAAAGAGATATCAGGAACAGCGGCAATTGATAGATCATTTAGTTAATTCGTTAATTGTATATTTTAATCTAATTAATGTGTTTAACAAGCCAGAAAATGTTATACATTAGTTGGAATAAATATTGAAATGTAACTGTCAACTAATTTAGCCTACACATTTTCGAACATGAATTCAAGAAGTTTTTTCTTTGCTTGCCTTATCTTGATTTTAAATCATTTATTTTCTAACTTACTGTTGAAATTCACAAAATATATGTTATTTTAAATATACACGCACTTCCAATTCTTTATGTATTGGCTGTATGGCGTTCACAAACTAAAAGCCCGTTTATGATTGATTATTTCCACGTGCCGTCAAAAGAAGTCAATCATAAACGGGCCTTAACAGATATACACACCGACGTAAGAGATCTTCAAAATTTTTAAGTGATCACAATCAATTATTTTATTATTTAGCAATATTATAAGTAGTTATATAAAATTTAAAATATATTATTTATATTGAAAAATACATATAAAATAATCGAATGAAATCACCCTAGATGATTTACTATATTTACTTTTCTATAGATTAAATAAATCACCAAAATTTGCTTCTTCTTCATTTAAATTCGTTAAAAAAGAAAATAAATAAAAATGGAATAATTAATATAACAAGAAATAGGCGAGGGTGCCGTTATATCCAAAGTTTACAATATAGTTAGTGAACACTAAACAGAAATATTTCTGTAGGTTACACAAAAATGTGTTTTGCGCTGTTAGATTTGATTTATTATCGTTAGGTGCAAGAGATTAATTACCCGAGTAATTAACATATAACTTTGTCCATATCCATTATATGTGGTTACAAATTTATTCGCATATGAAAGACGTTCACAGCTATTCACATATCGGAACCAGAACTACCAAAGCTGCCTCTCATTTATTAAATTCTCGTGTCAAACTATAGCAGTACGTGCACGGAATACGAAACAAACTGCGACACTAATATTCATTCGAGATCTTGTTACGTTTCAGAGATTAGAAATCAGATATATTCTATTTTGGAAGGGTAGTCAGTCATCTAGAAAAAAGTGGTCTATAAACGACTTTCAATTTTACATAATTTATCGTTGCCGAACTAATAATTGTATCCATTTCAAAAGTACAAGCATATATAACATCTGCACTGCCCTACACTGAATTTTCTTGTATTTTTATTTCAACATTATGCATTGATATTTTGTGTATATATATATATATATATATATATATATATATATATATATATATATATATATATATATATATATTATTATATATATATATATATATATATATATATATATATATATATATATATATATATATATATTTATATATATATATATATATGTATATATATATTTATATATATATATATATATATATATATATATATATATATATATATATATATATATGATTTCATTACAAAAATTGAGTTAGCGAATTTTCCGATAAGTCCCTCGGAACAATGATTTATTTTTGTTCATGAAATCACTAAATATAAGCTATTATGACGTCGATGCGATTTCGATCGGATAGAATCTATCAATGCCAGAAACCGAAAACTACGTGATGCAAAGGAAATAGGATTTACATCATTGTTCAGATGATAATCTGTTATTTTTCTTTATTATAAGTGGGGGACCAATCATGAACTGGACAGTCAGTGCAGGATCAAAGAACAAAGCTTTTCTATGATAAGTCAATTATATATATTTTAACGATTAGGCAAATCGGATCGAAAATTTCAATTGAAATGCGTGCATCGCATTAAATTAGGCTGTGCTTCCATAAATGACTTTATGAATATGATCCATACTCTAATTCTATACAAATAATCATAACAAATTTTAATTTGTTTTTGGCAATTATATAACCTCCTATTCAATAAATATAGCTTTTTGATACGTTAAGATAGACATTTGTAACTAATCTGGATGATAAAAAAGTACATAAACAGCGACGGTTAAAAAAACATTTTACACCGATAGAGATCAGATCGAAATCGCTTCAAGTTAAGGTTGTCTACTTTTATATTTAAATTTAAACTCGTGCTTTTTTGATTTAGTAAACTAGTACACTTTTACTACCGGCTAAGATTTTGGTTTCAAATACAGAAAGATTTTCTTCCGAGCTATATAAACGTCAAATTAATAGTTTACCTTCAATTGTTTTTTAATGGTTCACACACATACACTTCCACGCCTACACACACACACACATGCAAATACGTCATTAGTCTATAAGGCAAGCTTAATACGTGTACTTCCTTTAATATCTGGGTCGAAATTATTCATGAACTCAAAAGCTTTGTTGGTTTGTCCTGCAGTGACTGCACATATCATAATCGGTCCTCTTTCTTCATTATAAGTGGAAAAGAGATAGATCATGAGCTGAACTGTCAGTGCAGGACAAACGAACACAGTTAATATTTTCCTGTAGAATTCGTCCAAGCTAGTAACAATAATCACTCAATGCGCAACGTCATTCATTTAGAATTCTGCACTTGTAATAGGAATTAAAATTATAAGTCCTGTGATAGCGATATATACACCCGTGATAGCCATATCTATAGCTAATTGTATAAGACAGATATAAAACTTAATCTACAATACGCGTCTTAGTGCGTTTCCTACTGGTGTTGTTTGTATTTTATTGCAGTCCGGTTACTGATAATCCATTTCATTGTGTAACACCACTTGTACAGAGTGCATGAAATGTTGTATTATCAGTAGAAATCTACTTGTACTTCGTAGGATATCCAAATATAGAATCTATTGCATATCTATTGTTGCCAGTGGTAATCGTTAATAAATTTAAGCAAACAAGAATATGCAAAGAATCGAGTTATTTCTAACAAGCCATAACTTGGCATCATTAAAATGAAGTTTCGCATTATGTAACTGTCCAGAGCAAATTTGCTCGACACCAGTCGACTGCTAGCAGACCAATAAATTAATTAACGCATAATAAATGACGACCTCGACTTCTATTTAACAGCATCGTAGCGTTGCGAACCATTTGCTATTCTAGTGAACTTTATATATCGTCATCCTTGTTCGGATCACGTCCATTGTTGTGATACTATTTTTAGAATTATCTATACTTACACTTGTGGCTATAAATATCACTCGGGTCATTTACCTACTTTACATTCAATTTACTACCAGTCACATCAATAACATTCAATAGCCACAGGAAAAAAATATTTCTTTTGATTGCTCTTCGTACGTATTGTATGAAGACCTTAAGTGGACTGTTGCGTATCTCTAACATTCTCGGATTACGAAAATGTATATAACAAATACTTGGATGTATGTCGCACGCTCACTTACTAGTTCATCATACCAAATATTGTGGTATATTCACCTCTGCAAGTACAAAAGCAATTTTATCTAAATTTGGTGAACATATAAATACTCAAAATGTGCCATTCGTAATTAAACATAATGAGTGCCCCTGGGAAGTGCTACCAGTGCCGTAGTTAAAGAAAAATTGAATCCTATAAAAGTTTATGCTATTTTATTATTATTTACTGAAAGAATAATCCATGTTACTAGCATTAATTTAAAACATATAACGCAATATTATATTAAATAGCAGTATAAGAAACACGAGTGAGGACCACTTAAGCATTCTTTCTTATAATTTAATAAAAACTACAAAAAATAAAGAAAAATTAATTTTGATATTTTTAAAAATCAATAAACAAATTGCATTAATGGTCAAACCTTGGATAGTTTTAATCTCGCCAATCATATTCGTACACATGCATGAATGATTTTTAGACGGACAATACTGTTCATTTAAATTCTCGAGTGACAGCACAATAGTCAGTGGCTATGAAAATAGTTTCTACGTATAATTAATATTATTTAAAGATCTTTATCCGCTAAGATTGGCAAATTGCTTTCAGCGAGCTGGAGATGCTTAAATGCTTGTTATATATGTAAATATATATATATATATATATATATATATATATATATATATATATATATATATATATATATATATATAATCTCGAGTTCAATTTTCTTGGTGATCCCTATACTTACTTATTACTTTGTAAAAGAAAGTAAAAAATGGAGTTAAATGAGCAAAGAAACGCATTCCCATCGAACCTACCCACATTCCAAATAGGCTTTTTCTCGTAAAGCTAAACGATTAAAGTGTAAAGTTAAATACTCGGCACCAGACAAGCATTTCGCTTCGAATCACAGTAATTTGTGTGATTTTACGCCATCAAGTTTCTAGATAAGTGATAGCTTTATTCTGTGCTGTTGTTGTATGCGAGACGGACGTACAAAACGGCATCTAACAGACCTACATAATGGTTGGTGCGATGAATTTTTGTTTGCCAAAGGCTCATGACTATAAACACCAGCGAATAAGCGAAGCTGATGGAATAAGAGAAGAGATTGTGAATGCTAGCTGGCGCGCATTCGATTATACTTTACTTTGTGATAATATTATTATTGCGACTGACATATGCATAATAATATTATACAAGATCCAGTTAACCTTGTGTTTATTTTCTATAACCGTTAAATCTTCAATCGCTGCAGTGCAGACTGCTGCGACTGGACTACCGCGCGCCGTTACTTCTTCATTTCCCCGCCGGTAAGTGACACTAGCGCCGCATGCTATCAGCCATTAATTACCGCTGTCCTTATTTTATTTTTCTAGAGGTAACGTACGAATTCTATATCTATTTATCTGTAATATGACTTTCGAGACATCATTGCTTGGTTCATGCTATTTCATATGTGAATGGTGTCCTTAGAAGGCAGTCAATCTTCAGTGGCATGTATTGAGTTAAATGTTAAATGAGAAACCAAATATGTTAAATACAAAAGGTTTCAAAATTTAATATATTTAACTAAATATCTGATACATCTGATACATTGGTTGCTATAGTAACATCTATGAATTTGCAATCCGTATTCCTTGCACATGGTAAACTTTGTGGGGGACATATTTCTTACAGAAGTTGTGAAGAACCGTAATATAGTTTATCATAATCTCCAACCAAAATAATGACTGGACCATACAAATTGATTACTAACTAAAAGATACCTGGTCCTTTTCTGTCGTAAAGGTGCAATCGCAGCTAGTCAACTAATAATCACCAATTAGAATTACTATAATAATACAGTTTGTTTTATGATAGACAATGCTAACGTTCACAACGACCAAATTAACGCATTGTTTGGTGAAATGTCTCCAAACTCCATATGCCAGATTGATACTACGTCATTTGTTTGTCAATATATTTATTATATATATATATATATATATATATATATATATATATATATATATATATATATATATATATTATAACATTGGTTATTATTGTTTGTATACTGACAAACTTAGCCGTATTTTTAATTAAAATATAGGGTTATTTAGATTTTCATAGATGTCAACGTTCTGTCTTTTACAATTAATTTTGATTTGAAACGCATTTTAATACGGTTCAATTAATTCTATTTGCAATTCGTGATTACTAATTGTATTGATGTGAACACGATTTAAGTGTTCACATTTTAGAAGCATTGAATTAGCAGAGTGGATCTCGACTTTTATGTTATACGTAAAACTCTTATAATAAGTGTTGATGGTACAAACGAGGATTATATCTTATATATCATTATTTCATTTTCCATAAGATAAGGATATATTGTGGCAAATAATAATTGTATTGATATTTTAAATGTTTACACTACACTCTTCTTATGCCAATTATGCAAATCTGATTATGATTTCCACCTGCTGGGTGGGGTAACGAGGTAAAAAAATATCATTTGATTAGAAAATATAGTCGAGTCGCTCGTATAACAATAGAGAACGGCGATTTACCGTTTGGCGCCTCGGGTATCATGTGAATTTTACTTTGCCATTTTGATTTACATGCTGTTTAACAAGGTTATAAAATATATCTGTTTGTATTAACGTGTACACTTGCAATTGATAGCTATTCGCTCATTTGTTTTATTTATCGAACTGGTACATCATTGTTTTTCTGTTTCAACTTAGTAATGAATTTAATGCGAATTTAAGGTCACCACCAGGTAAGTCTTGCACCGCATTGGAACAGTTTAGGTGTAGGTATTCGGTACGTTTTGTTCCAGAATAAATATCTACAGCTTATACAATAACTGAATATATCAATGCAAAGAAGCGACACCTCACCAAAAAGGAATTGGTTTAAGGAAACATATTCTTCTTGTGAAGTTTTCGAAAATGTTTTCACTGATCAAGTATTAAAATTTCAATACAACAACATGCAAACTATAAATCGTAAATATATCTAATACAGTAGTACTCAATAGGAAGTAATTTATGGCAGTGTTTTAATTAAAATTAAGTTGAGTTTCATTCAACGGATTTGTCAAATATGGTATCGGTTACCTTAATAAAAAATAATTTAAATAATTTATACAGTACGGTTCGAAAATGATTCCGCTTGCGTTAAGTGGGTGGACTTTCTTATTTAATTTATACAAATAAATTAAATAGTTTATTCTCGATCACAGAAAAATTAGCACAGCAGCATTATTCTACTGCAAACCGTTTGGAAATTTCAGTTGTACCATTCCATATCTAGTATGGATTTAGAAATTATTTACAACACGAGTGAGATTTGTTTTGCTTAAATCCATGACAGGTTCGCATAGAATAGACTATTTCATGATGTCAGGTACAACCGTTTGTATTGTACTGTATTGATACTGTAACCCAATTATTTTTTGCTAGCCGTAAATTGAATGAATAGGAGCAGTGTTGTGCGAAATTTAAGCACAACAATTGAGTGCGATTTCTCCTGCATAATTTGTCAGTATAGCTAATCGAATTCAAGATTTTACATTTGATATTTTAATATATCCGAAAACGTATTTGTTAACGTATCAAATAGATATTACATTAAATATGTATTCAATAATCCTAAACGCACACACTGCAGTAACCTACACTGAACTTTCTTGTACGTATTAGGACTGGGCGATTAATCGAAATCGAAAAAAAAAAGATTTTAATCGATTAATCGAATTATTTGCCCGACTTATGCGTATAACCAAAAAATATGTGTGTAGAAATGTACTGATTTATATTATTTTATTACAAATTTGTTAAAATCTCATGATATTGTTTTGAATTTGAATATTCAATGTTACTTCAATTATTATGAACAAATTAATTAAAAATATAATATGCAACATATAAATTTACTAATCTGAAAACTTTAACTTCGTCTAAAAAACAAAATGTATAAATGATGTGAATTTATAAAATAACGAGCTAATATAAACTGATTTAGTAACAAAACATTTTTAATAAATATATTGGAACAGAGTTTTAAGAAACAGCGAATTGAACAAAGATGATGTGCATCCAGTGACTATAAAATTAATTTTTATGGACGTATATTAACTGAATATAATATAGTGAAGTATATGGCGGAGTAAAATGGCCATCATTAAAATACGTACTTGGATAGTTTTATGGAGGACCCTTACAGTTTTATGATGACGTGTGTATTGAAAATCACCATTTGATTGGTGCAAACTGATTTTTGATCGTAAATAATAAAAATTGTACAGTTGATTCTACAGTGCTTCTCTGCGTATGTCACATAAGTAATTATTGTAAAGGCCCAAGCGGAGCGGCGGGCAATTAAAATACGTCCCAGTTTAACATTTGCTGTAAAGGTACCTATACTACCTATATACATGTATAAATATAATAAATTGCTGTTTAATGTATATGCAAATTTAATTACACTATTGGATCATGATTCAGGGAGTAGTTTGGTTTCAATAATATTGAACGTTTTAATAATTAAATAATTAGCGGATTTCACTTGCCCACGGGTGACATCTGGATGTCGTGCAGTGATTTATTTTAAACACTGAAAGTAAGATGTACTTACCTACATAGAGGTTTACTATGCATACTGTGGATGGGAATTGTTGTATGAACTTTAGACTTATGATCTTTAATTGATAGTTACCGTTTTAATTGCTCCGTTTATAATGGTTTCTGTCTGGCGCTCAAACGTGATACATACGAACAAAACTGTTGGAGATTCATCAAATATAATAAGACCTACTACTATATTTTCTCTTAAACTATCAACAATTTCACACTATCCTTCTATACACTTCGCGTACAAATTGCTCCAGCTAATGCATTTGCCTGTAACGTTTGCGAAAGCAAAAAAAATTTCACAATGAAATTCGCTTCTTGTCTGCCTGACTTTTGCATACTTTGTCACTCTACTCTGTACACTGTAAAAAATTGATTCCATATCAAGTTACAATTATAAATCAAGTACACAGAATGCTTGTAAAATTACATTAAAATTCAAGTAAATTGACTAAATTTGGTAAAATTATATTTTTCTTAGTTGTAATTTTACAGTAAAAGAGTTGCAAATTTACTACAATTTTTTATAGTGCTACAGTATAGAGTATTCACCAAGCTTTGGTTAATAATTTAATCTTTAAGTTAAAAGTTTTTCTTTCTAAAATAATATGAATCTTACAGTGGCATATCAGAATAAATATTAAATAATTCTTCTTGCTAATATTATAAATCTTTATTTGATATTGATCTTATATTTGTGGAAGCACTGACGTTCGCATCAATTCTCGTTAAAATGTTGTACGTGTGTTTAAATAGTATCTAATTAATTTAAAATCCTTGACTATTAGCTGTCATAGATATAAGTTTTGAAATATATTTCTCGGCGAGCTTGGTTGGCGCCATCTGCCATTCAGTTGCATTGCAATTCCTCATGTCAAATTAAATATTCTTTGACAAAAGACAGACATATTAAAGTCGTTTAAGTTGATCTAGCATTGCTATATGTTACTTTGGTTATACATTCATTTAATGACAAGTCTACAATAACGACACTTATCCATCATATTGTATTATTTTTACAAAAGTTGTGTGTGTCTTTGGCCGAGAGCTTATTCAATCGAAGGAGCGTGTAAGGCAGAACAAGACGATTAGTACGGCGTCGCAACCGCTGCGATGGTGGCGCCAGTGTTTGCGTGCATGACCTATACAAACAAACTCACATGCACAACAAAACACGAATTACCTATCTACCTTAACTTGACATTTCTGTGGTCGTGCGCAGCACTTCTTCATCGTCGATGGATCTGTTTTATTTTTATCATTCTAAATCAGATTACCTATGGTGTATCCAAGCGCAGAACTTCTGCGAACTTGCACTTTTATCTTCATTGTTAGACAAAAAGAAGAAATACCTTCACTTTGTCTGACTGCATAAGAATACGTTGTTTTTTGTTTCGTTTGTAACCTGCATACATTTATCTTTAGATTGATTGATAATCGCACCTTATCTGATGCAAATTTCAATGCTTATAATAATAACCAAGTGACTGTATCAGCAAATCTGTCTTGCATATTATATTTGGTAAAAATGTTGATATCCAAAGTTGTAACTCGAATGTAATATTTAAATATGTTGTTGTATTCTGTACGAGTATGAAAAGCTTCGTGAGTTTAGTAGAAACGAATGCAGTGTATAGGAAACAGACTCCGAACAAATGGGAGCAAATTTATGAAGATCATTCATTGACTAAAAATTAATGTGTGCGGTGGAAATCTCTTGGATCAAATAATAATAATAATTAGGCTAATAAACATCGATATCATTTAAAATACGGGGTCATACATTCGCGCCTATAGCCTCACTCACAATTTAGATTATACAGATGTTATTTGAATCAACTGTTGTATCGAAGTGTAGCAACATTCAATAAATAGTACTCTTAATAAATGTCATCACCACGTGCTTCCAAATTAAGAAGTTGGGTCGGGAATTCAATATATTTTACCAGCAATGACATGCGTTACCAATTGCTCATGAAAACACGTCTTTTAGACGCTTTTAATTGCTTTATCGCACATTTAGACCGGACGCTCACATGGTCCTATCTGTCTTATGAAACCATCGTTCATATAAATCCATTGCTAATAAGGACCCATTGCACATATGCGTCTATTGCTCATATGGAATATTTGCTTATTTGGAAAAATCATTTATTTATCATATTGTGAACACAATAGAAAAACAAAATATATTTTAAAATAATAAACAATATTATTTTTTACCATTTAAAAACAGTCTGTAAAAAAAAGATTTTTTTTTCATACCCATGCCCTTTTTCAGATTTTTAGCCCAAAGGCCGTTATTGTAATTAAGAATAATACGCATTAAGTCGGCGAGCTAAAGCTACATTAGTGCCTGTACCTTTTTCTCATAGTATACGAATAGCGCTATAATAAAAACATATTAAACAATTATACTCAACATATTCTCAACAGTGAAGAATATAATTTTAAAATAATCACATATGTTTATAGGTTTAATTAAAGTTTTATATTCGATAATCGTGCCTTACGTATTGTCGTAATTCATCAGGTATAAAAAAACATGTCATAAGTTTATCCGGTTATAATTGTTCGTTATCAAACTACTAATATTTTACGAAGATATGAGCAAATAAAACAAAATTATCCACCGATACTAATACTACAGTAGGTTGGTACTACTGCAGTAATTAAAAACCCTCAAAGTTTTACGAGTTACTTATACAGCATAATTGGCCATAAGTGCATACAATGTAATTAATAGACAATTTCTTACTAAGCACGTTTTAATCAGCTACATAATTCAAAAAAAAAAACATTCATATATATTATATACTATAAAGTATACATTCATCCACTGGATATACGCTATAAACAGTCTGCTGCAGACATTTTTATAATTATCAAGTTCTCTACCAACTCTTTTCAAAATATAGCATGTTGTAGATGTTACTGAGCTATGACCAGTAACTAACCAGCGATTTCCAACTAATTGGGTAACACGAACAACAACCAACGCTAAATAAAACATTACGCTTCTAAGAACATAATATACACACGTAAAAAAGGGATTTTTTATACAAACATAAATGTAAATCCGTTGAAATCACAAGTTCGATTTTTTTGGTGATTACAATACTTACTTATTACTTCGTAAAAAAAGTAAAAATCTTATAAATTTTATTTTCTTTTCATATAATAATAAAAAAATATGTATTTATATTATTTATTTATAGCCCCCACTGGGCTCAATATTTTGGAAAACTTTGTCGACAAAATATTTTAGAATTATTTTACAAATTATTAACAGCATCGATTTTTTTTTTATTGTTTAAAAGATATTTATAAATACCCGTTGATAATTTAAAATATTAAACGCTGTAAATGTCACCAAAAATAAAAGATACAATCTTCAAAAGGTTGTATTGCAATATAAACTTATTAAAAAATTACTACTTGTTAGTAATTGAATGGCAATAATAATTGGTTAAATATAAATTAATGAAAATATCATTTTGCCCAGATTTTATCTCGTCGATATGGCGAAAGCGTCCATAATGTTGTTTATGCATAATAACTGTAAGATTCAGCGAATCTTGTTCGTCATTGTATCAAATTATAAATCTGTATTTATTCGCCCGTCTACCGTATTCAGTGTGTGCGTGAGTCTGAGTCTGTACTATGTAAATTTATAGATGCGTTTGTGAGTGTGTGCGTAGGTTTCTATTAATTACGATGTCTAATTGGAAGTTGATCGGTCTGTATCCATTGGCTTATCTTTAGCGTGTAACAGGTGCCCTGGTAAAGAAGTTGTATTTCTTTTAACTTTTCTATTTGATTTTCTTTTATATTTTTCTTCGCCTTCCTTATAATGTTTGTCTGTCGTGTGTCTATATGCAACTGTGTCTAAATATGAATGTGTGACTATGCAAGCGTCAAATGTATGTGTATTGTGTGTGTGTGTGTGTGTGTGTTTTATTTAATATGTATACATGGTAATGAACATACAAGTGTACATTTCTGCCCTTGTGTGCACTTGTTTGTATATATATGAACGAGTGTTTATGTGTATGTGTGAGTGTTTAAGAGAATGTGTGTTTGTGTATGTGTGTGTGTATAAATGTGTATGTGTACATACGTCCGTGTGTATGTGTGTGGGTTTATGTGCGAGAGTATGAGGTATAAAGATGTGTGTGTATGAGTATGTATGTGGTGTATAATATGATGTAGATGTGTCTGTTATATGCGTATGTGTGAATAATATCTCTTTCACTCGATTTTTATTTTATTTTTGATTGTTGGATGGAATGTGGAACGTCAATACGTATATTGTATTACTTTTTAATATCTTCATTAGTTTTCGATTAATTAATTTTGTATTAGGGAAACTTTTTACAGACTGCCTGATAAAACCTGATTATTTAGACTCTTCAATACACGCTAGAATCAACATACGATCGACAATGATTGACAGTGGCAAACAAAAAATAATCACAAACATCTGGTTGCGATAAATTAGCATTGAATTATTTTAAATTAAGAGAATTAGGGTAAACACAACTCATAATTTATTCTGTAATTAAATTAGTATTCGAAATAAGAAAGAGTGCAAAGTGAAGTACTTGCCATTCTGGTTCTCCTAATAACCTAACCACGTGGTAGCCATTTATTTATTCGTTAATCTGACTGTTGCAATTGTAATGAAATGGCGAGTCCGTGCGAACGTATTTTATTGAGAAATCCTTTAAAATGCCATCAAACAGAGTGAAGCATCCTGATGAGCCACATCGAAACAATAATGTAGTTGCATTCCTGGCCCCATGTAGAGCTTGAAACACTTACACTTACTCAATATTAATTGTACCTACGTCATCATCAAGAAGACTTGAAATTATTTTTTGTGTAACCATTCTTAGAATCCGCCAATGTTACAGACACACGACTGAACATTATTTTAGAAGAAGATCCTTTTGTAAAGCTGACTATTGTATTCGATGTTAGATTCAAAGTTATTATATCCGTTGCATAAAATAATTTCCATTCCGTTTTGCATCGCCTTCGCTAAGTGCTCCGCCCATGATATTTATTAGCATATATCACACACACGTCACTATTTCATGCCAATATTTTATTGATTATGTATAAGGGAGAAATAACTAGATGCATCTGTTAAAAATTAAGATACTAATACGACTTGCGACTGATTCGATATATATATATATATATATATATATATGATATGAACAAATGTCAATTGGAAGTGGTTGAACGTATACATATATGTATGTATAGTTGGTATTGATACAATTTTTCATGAAACTTATTGTGATTGCGATACTAACGTTGATGATAAAAATGTGTGTTCAATTTCGTTGGATTACAGCGTGAAATTATATAGGTAAGTAGGTTTAGGTATGTGTGGTATAGAAATAGTGGTTCGTGATACAGCATCATAGGTTACCCACAATGGTTAACAATGATGGCAAACTTGACGTTTCACGATTGCACACGCTGTGGCTCTTCTTCGTGCTTCCATTGTTGTGTCCCAGACTGGGAATCGAGCCTAGGGGTGGTCCGACTAGGTGGCCACTTGTCATTACACATTAGATATTTCCTCACCAACCACTAATCGATATTCTTTTAGTATTTTTCACATTTACTTTCTCGAAATGTGTTTTATTATGAAAATTAACAAAAACTCGGCACTACATGTTTAAGCTTCCGTGCACTATTGACAACAAGTATCACGCGGTCTTCGGTGCATCCCAGCAAACAATTTGAATCTTGTGACTTCTATTCAAATTGTTTGCTGAGATGTGTGTCTATCTATAAACGCTATGCCGCAAAAATAGTGGACGATAGAAATATGAAACTAAGATATATTTCTTGACTGTGGATGAATAGTGTTTTCGGGGATTTTACAATCTTCCTTAAAATAAAAACTTTATTTTTTTTGTGGAAATTTCAGTTAGTGCTGCCTTTGTAGTTAGTAAGTGCTGTTCATATTTACTTAAACATGTGTTTAATATTTTTTACATTATCGGACAAAGTCTAAAAGGAAGTATTGTAATCATGTACATTTTCGAACTCTCCTGTGCTCATGTCCATATAAATACTATAAGTATTGAATTAAATTTGCCCTTCGAGCATGTAATAAATAATTGAAGGGTACTATTTATAGAATATATCCACATAGTTGTAACAATTATTTTGGGCGTTGTTAGTTCGACCACGACCTTTGACCATCGCATGTACATACAGGTACCTATGTTTATCTTAACAACTATCTGTCCACCCCTTGGTAATTGTTAATTGGAAACTTCGACGTGTTTCAGAAAATTGTTAGCTATATAACGTTGACAATGTGTTCCTAGTATTTACTCTATTCGTGTGCCATGTTATTAATTATTGCTTTATTATAATTGTCTAAAATAAAAGTACGTATTAGTCAGTAGCGTCGAGTATTGCTTATTTTATAAAAGGGGTTTTACATTCTATGTATTTTAAATACATAGTAAAAAGTAAATTAGGAGCTTCTTGCTGCAGTTGTTAGGAAAATATATTTATTTGAAAATTGTAATTTTTCTTTCTTAATTGTATATCGTAATCATGAAAAACGTTAAAACTCATGATTTCAACGGACATACACGTTTTATTTATATCCATGGATGTGTTTCATAATATTAGTGCGGTTTTTTCATGCAAAACGGGATGAAATCAGAGTTATTCGGGATTCAAACCCGCGCCGGCCGGCTATTGTACATTAACGCTGACGTGCTTCACACAATACCGCGATGATTGGGCTGTGCTTTTATTTGGTTTAAGTTATCTATATAATTTACTATTTCTATTAAAACAAACTTTGACATCTGCCTGATATAGAGAAATAACAAACTTAGGTACAACTCACCTATGCGTCCAGCTCGCCTTATAAGTATTATATGCGATGCGAGCAGCGGTTTTTTTAATCATTATAGCCTTTGGGTTAACAAATCTTGTAGATATAAAATATATATTGGTAGAATTTTAGGGTGTTTTAATAAAAAATTTATAAGGGCAGTATTAAGGAGGGCTCCAAGTTTTGAGGCCCTATAACTCGGAAAGTATACGGGCGATTGAATTTAAACTGCGCGCAGATTCAAATGGAATGCGAAATAATATGTGTACTTTTGGTGAAAATTGCTTCGGTACCTTCAGAGGAGTTAGGCGCACAAATTTGGCCTTACGAGCGACGACTAACATCCAAGTATATGAGTTATTTATATTTTTGGAATCATGGCGTCGAGACACTTTTTTGTTAAGAACATTTTTTGACCTGATAATGCTACTGACACACGACTGAATACATTAGCTTCTTCAGTACTTCGAATGGCGAGCTAAACATTAGTAGCAACGAACTAAAATTAGTTAGCGTATTAATCAGGATGGGATATGATAAAATAATTTCTTATATAGGTAAAGAAAATGACCAGGTAGCACGATTCGCTTGCCTTCTGTCTGTTGTCTGTCAGAAATATTAATCTATTCCAATACCCCAACGTCTAATCCTCGTTAAATACTGACGTTTTGCAAAACAATGGTTTCCTTTTGGCGTGTCACTATATTCTTTTTTCTTCGAAAAAATAATTAACATTAGAAATATCGTTTTTGTATACTTCGTATGTCTGTATCAATCAACCACTCCTAATATATATATTCATTAAGTTATAATAATTAAAATTTTAACTATTAACAACAAGAAAATAATTAATAACAAAAACAATTACAAAATTTAATTGGAGACAGCATATTTTAAATAGTTTTAATTAATTTTTTTACGGCACGCGTTTTGGATCTTATCTTTTGATTACTTACATCAGTTTGCGCATTATGTTATTTGGAACAAATAGACTTTTAATAATGTTTCATTAATCGTATTCAGTAATCAAAGTCAAAATCATGTAGTTGTTTTTTTATAATTTTACATAGATGCCAATCGAAACAATGATCGTATTTTTATTTTTCTTCATCAATAACTGACCTTTATAATTTGACATTACCGTTATACTAGAAAAAATTCAAGGCTAAACAGATATACTTAAGTTCTCGGTCATGGCTAATTATTAAATCATTATATAATCATATGTCATTTATTTATGAGATCTTTAAGATATATTTTACTGGATTAAAATAATAAATTATTGTTATAGACAAATATCGAAATTTGATATTATGATGGTTTGGTCTTGTAAAAAGAATATCGGTTGAAAGATTAACAAAAGATATTCAATGAAATCTTTTTTTTTTTTATATAGCGGAATCTTCCATTTAGCGGACATATTTTGTAGCACCGAATGGGACCAATGTATTTCAAATGAGAGTGCCTCTCAGATAAGCGACC
Organism: Leistus spinibarbis; assembly: GCA_933228885.1. Classification (NCBI taxonomy): domain Eukaryota; kingdom Metazoa; phylum Arthropoda; class Insecta; order Coleoptera; family Carabidae; genus Leistus; species Leistus spinibarbis. Next base: position 6,723,336 of record OW121796.1, on the reverse strand, counting down.
GTCTGTACATGTAGATTCGTTCATATTATTATTAATAAATAGGAGTAAATGACATTAATTCAATTTTGATAAATTGCCCTTTTAAGCGGGCAAGGCGTAATAATTATCGCGCGGAACTAGCAGAATTACCTGTTTTCATATGCGACTTATGTTTTCTTACCCTATTTCAGTTTACCCTGCTTCTAAACATTACATATCAAGAAACCTATTACGGTAATAATACATTGTGTTTTATAGTTATTTTTTCTATATATCAAAAAAATCTACAAAAAAATGATTAATAAATGATTGAACCTATATAAAGATTTTTGAGATTGAACGCAAGAGTCATAAAGACATATTAATAATTATTATTTTGAAATTTAAAATATTTAAAAAATAAATAACTTTCATTGTTGATTCTCGAATTATTTATAAATTTAGTTTGTCTCTTCAAAAATCAGTGTTTGTAAATGTTTACTTCTTTGGTTATTCTTGATTTATTCTGACATCCGACAATCTGAAGTCATTGAAATCATTAAAAATTGTCTTCTTTATATTTGGAACACAGTGAGTGGCACGCCGTTAGTTGATCATCTTAATGTATATGATTTATATTGCATTTTTATGTCGCGAAATTCCTCTTTGCAGTTTCTTTTTTGCAAAGATTATTTTTAATCAAATTTGTTACAGTTATAATTGTAAATTAATTTATTATATTTCTAAGAACATATATATATATATATATATATATATATATATATATATATATATATATATATATATATATATATATATATTCATTTAGCAAATGGAGAATGATTTTTTTACATTAATATGATATTTCCAATAGCTATGAAGTTGAACCAACTGTAAGCTGACCTAATTTTTCGGTTTTTCTTTTTTAATTTATACTAAGTCATCATGTCATTTTCTATTACTTAGGGAGAAAGTAACCCCTTTTCCACTAATCAATTAATTAATCGATTCACACGTAAATTAATTATTATAATTAAAAATGTGACTATAGCTTTGTTCGCTTGTCCTGCACTGCCTGTTCAGTTCATTAATTGTCTCTCTTCCACTTCTAATGAAGAAAAAGGACAGATTATGATCTGAGCAAGAAACGCAGCACAAACGAACAAACCTATGATATATAATTTCTTTATTTCACTTATCGTTCTGTACGAAGAACTTAAATGTTCAATCGTGCTTCTTGACACACACACATACACACACACGCACGGACGCACACACACACACACACACAGACACACACACATATATATATATATATATATATATATATATATATATATATATATATATATATATATATATATATATATATATATATATATACGTGCATACACATACAAACACACACTAGTTACAATAATATGAAGTACACAATTACCAGACTGACATGACAAATGAACAAAAAATTATTGTAAATGTCACTTTTTTGAAATGGATCTTTATAAATTTTCAAAATCTCCAAGAATGTAAATACAAAAAATTTAAAGTAGATTCAAGATTCACCTGTGCTATTTGGGTGAGCAGTGCTGGAAGCATTTGTGCTTGCACCAATGCATGTTTTAAGTAGAAACTGCGTATATAACGTAGAAAAATATCTTTTGTTTTTTGCATTTAGCAAGTTTCATATTATTACGTACCCAACAATTTATAATTCTATAATTATAATAATCAGACAAATTTATATGACGCGACACTAATAATTATAATTTTCTAACCAACTTCTTCGCCTAAGCACAATTTTTGTGTAGTAATAAATATGTTATGTAGGACACTACCTATATTTAAGTACACTATTATTACTTTGATAGTGAAGTGTCAACAATGTATAACCAACAATTAAATGTCATATTTATGATTTTCAGGGTCAATAATCACACACCACACCGTCGCTACTTCGACCTTATAAGAAAAGAGATAAACCATTGAACAATGTTTCAGGAAATGCATTATATACCTTCGATAAATGCCTTACAGCGTTTATTATTATTATTCGATAACATCGATAGAAAAAAAAGCACAGCACAATGATAAAAAGTGAAAAACTTCACACTATGCCCGTTTCTGTAGATCCACGTAACAGTATTGCTTGAAGCAATTTTCATTTGTACGTCTATTGTTTTCTCGAAATTAATTACGATTTTTATCGATCTTTAAAATGTTATCGAACAGTGAAATACAATAAATTATGGCAGGTGAATTGTGTGAGTGTGCCTGTGTGATCTATAGATCCTATGTACCTATATTATGAAAGGTGAAAGTTTAGACGAGTTCATTTGATAAACCTCGCGGTAATACGTTGCAATTATGTTAAATTGTTTCATTGTTATGTTATTTATTTTTATTTGAATTAATTTTTTTTTCTCTAGTTGTGTTTGAAAATTCATGGTCAATTTAAACCGACATACAAGTTCTAAATAAATAAATAAACCATAACGTTTTACAGTGCCTTGAGCGTTTCTGAGCTTTCCGTACAGTAGTAAAGAGCTATAATATTCGGATAAGTGTCAGTAACATTCTCGGAATCAAAAATCTGAAGTGGCCTTCACCCAAATTTGTAATACTTAATTTTCACTGTATGAAACGTTAATGTAACTTACCTATTTTTAAAGGCAAGCCGCCTTTCAATAAATGGTACATTTTTCGAAAAACTTTTCAAACAGAAATTACTACTTTTAAAATCTTTAACTATTAAAGTACTCATTTCTTTTCTAACTTATATCGTTTTAGAAATATCTAAAGTAAATTAGCTAATTATATAACGGATAAGACGTTAACATAAACTGCACTCATTCGAAGTCTGTCGAACATGATCGACAGCGATTTTTTTCTTAAAACTAATGGAAATACAATACATACCTGTTATAAAAATATTACATTTATATTGCTAGTATTATTCATATCTCATATCAACACAACTGTGTACCTATTTGAACTAAGAAATGGATAAGTCTTCCACTATAGAATTAATTTTAATTGTGCTGGACTGTATTATTTTCTACGGGTTATTAAATTTAATTTGCAATTTCACTATCGATGAATTGTGTAATATCAGTCATGAACTCAGCCATAGGAATGATATTACTGTTGTTGTAGACCATGTTATAAAATCTGTACTATTCAATACGATATTATTTATAAATCCAGAGTGCAGTGCTGGTTCGGTTATGAAATAGTGGGCGTCGATACTCAGATTTTGAACCCTACGACTTATAGAGAGTATATAATAGTCGTGCAAAATTGTCGTGATCATATCTGTTGCTTTAAAAAACATATTACATCAAATATATATGTGTTATCGTTCTCCCTGAATTAAAGAATAACTAACTAGACGTTATCTTGTACATTTTTTTACGTAAAGTTACTTACTTGCTGTGATTATTTTGATAAATCTGACGACCCATATTAATCCTTAATTAAAATTGTTTAAATCTAACCCTGAAGAAAACATGAGATACCGAAACGACGAGAATGAATAATTATTAAAATAAATAAAGCTTCATTGCTAAAAATATTTTTTAACATTTATAACTCCTAGCAAGAAAACCTATTGCATTTAATACAAAAGGCAGGAGATTTCTTTTCAATCTCTGTATTTATAATACAGCTTTATATTGTTCTAAATTCACCCTGCGATTACTATACGAAACAAAATCTAAATAACTTTTCAATCAAAAGTTGCTAGAAATTTACGTAAAATTTTGACAGGCATTTCTTGTCTATTATAAAATTATAATTAAAAAATTATTGTAAAAGGAATGTCCGAAACTTTTGATAAAACAAATATCTAATTTTGTTAAAAAAATTGGCATTAACTGATGTTGCGGTTATCAAGAAACAATTTAGTTAATATTGTATCAATGGATACAAATTATACATTTTCTAAATTTGCCAGGAAATAGTAAGGTAAAATTGTACCGTTAAATTTTTGGGTTTGCAAAATGTTCATGATTACTATACTTTCATTTAGATTTCATCTATGAATGTTAAAATCAAATTTTCCAGTAAATGTTTATTCCTTTTAAACGTATATAAAAATGCAAACGTAGTAAAATGTGTCGCATATGTTACGCTGTGAAGAAACGGGTTAAGTTTGCACTTAACATTCCGAAAGCAGAACCCTTTTTCTATACTTTCATACAATAAAGCGATAATAAAATTAGGGAGTACGTGACAAAATAGTAAAAGCGCAAAAGTAAAAAATAAACATAAAAGTATGGTTAACGTAAGTGCTAAAACCGAGGTTGAAAACATTTACGGTATATAGGTGCCAATATAGCTTTTACATACGAATGCACACGCAAAGATGCATATGAAATGCAAGAATAGAATAAAACAACAATGACCTTTTACATAATAACCGCAAGGAGCGCGTTGACACGACCGCATCCTGCACCTGCGCGCCATCTATACGTCCATTCAAGAGACTGGCGTCAACGCATGTGCACAACGGCTGGTTTAGATATTGCGGTTACACCATACGACCAACCGTTAATTAATAAGTCGGGAGTAGACCCTGGGCGCTTAAACCACAGTGAAGTCCGAGTGTCGCGTCGCTTGCACATATTATGAACGTCATAGTAAACCAGAACCAGTCGCACAAAAAAGGACTGCAAAAACCTCGAACATATATTGTTCTACTGCACTAGTTCTGGTTTAATGAGCCTTTGTTTCCTCTGAGACTAGCATCGATTTAGTGTTTATAAAAAATACAGCACAAAACAAGTATAGGTGGCAGCTACCGATGCCTTTAGGTCACCGTATTATTCAGCGGATGGTTTAGTGTTTCTATTTAAATAGAAAAAAAATTTAACCACTAAGGTTTTTATGGAAGAAAATTTACATATATATATATATACATATATATATATATATATATATATATATATATATATATATATATATATATATATATATACATATATATATTTATATGTTTCGCATTCACTTTCATGAATCTAAAATCAGCATTTAATACGAGTGCAAGTGATTTAATATCAGTATCCACCCATCGGTGCCAGTGATAATTACCCCAGATGCGCCACCACTGCCCGGGGCGTTGGTGAGCCGTCGGCGCCACTCGACCATCACTTGCACGACTGTAATTTCATATTTATCTTTTAACGTGAGAATGTGAGAAGTGTAAAAAATACCACACGTAACTATATATATATAGCGAACAACTATCCGTGCAAATAATGAACTGGTATTCGTTGTTTGTTGCTATTTTAAAACAGTTCGCTCTTCGCTCTTCTTGTTTCGATGGAACATAGTTAAATTCACGAAGGTGACCTTGTGCAATAGTAAGTAAATGTAATGCGAAAGACGTACGTATTTCTAATTGTCACCCTTTTGTTACTAACGTTTCCACTGTTACTAATCATGTTGCAAGTCGTAGCTACATTGTGAGTGAATGAAACAAATTAAAATATTTTTGCACCTACTGTATACGTAGTATATTGCGAAAGGCCAAACTTTGGTGATTTCAATCACTATACACTCCTGCAATTTAACTCCATATTAGTTAATGCAGAGTAAATATATCTGTCCAGTAAAAATAGACCTGTGTAAGCAAATTAATTAATTGCTCATTTTCAGCCTTTTAATTCATTTTAAAGATACTACTAATATTTTAGATTTGTTCTAAATATATATATATATATATATATATATATATATATATATATATATATATATATATATATATATATATATATGCAAGGCTGAGAAGCGACAATAATATTAGTTGATTGCATAATTCGTTTAGCGTAGTATAATGTATCTTAAATGTGGCCGTAGAGAGTATTGGAAATGAAAGAATTATAATATGTATCCCCTCTTTGGATGAATCTTGGAAGTCTTGTAAAGGGTTACTAACCTGAGGCAATGGCTACGAAAATGATTGTATTCAAAACATCGTGAAATATTGGTGTATGTTGAGTTGAGTGAGACTATCACTGTTATTATTTCAGCAATAAAATGCACGTGATTTAAACATCACAAATGGATTTAATGACCGCACTGAACTGCACCGGTTTGTTTGGGTTTAGATTTCGGGGTAATTTGTCGATTGATGGCTGATATTTACGGCCGGATTATTCGATAAAAATTATATGCCATTATCTGTTATTCCAATGTTCGTATAGTCACTTTAAATTATACTATGACATATTGCAATGGGAACTTATAAACGATTTTCATTTTATTCATTATATTATTATTAATATGATAGGTTGAAAAGAATATTATGTCCATTTTCAATAAAAATATACAAAATTAATAAATAAATAATAGAAAAATAAACAAAATATTTACCGGTTTGAATGTAGTCAGTTATATATATATATATATATATATATATATATATATATATATATATATATATATATATATATATATATATATATATATATATATATATATCGATCCCCCCCCCTTCCTCCTATAAAATGAATCAATCTTAGGGTAGCTATAATATATTGCTAGATTTTTGATCACCTTACAGTATATACAAAGACACTCAGAACCACAAAATAAAATAATTGGTGTCTGCACCAATGTTTATTTAATTATATTTTACGTAGGTACAAGTTTTAAATTGTGATACAAGATGCAAAGTTATTCAAAAAAGTACCGCTAGTTAGATACTAAAACAAGGTCTTTATCTAAATGTATTGGAATACACGTCTATGTTTGGATATCACATCTAATGGTATACAAAAAGAAAAAGTGATAATAGTGTAATATACATTTAGAAGATAATGAAGTAAGCCAGTAATGTTATTTGATGGTTTATCATTATTTCAACAAAAAGCTTAAAGCGCTTTACTTTTGGTAACTCGCCGTACTCCTATACAAATTAATAATTCTGTCGGTTATTTGGCATAAAGTTTTTAATAGGTATAATGCAACTAAACCCGATTTTAGAAGAAAGTTTCACATAATACGTCTGCGCGCTATTCAGTATATACCGACCACGTTCTTCATCAAATAAGCATGACAAGAATACGTGAATACCTTTTTAAAATCCTACCAGCATTGTATTTTTACATAAAAATTCAATACATTGTTGCAATATATAAAATAGTATAACTACTCTTTCGTAAACCGTTTATAAGATGTATTGACAATCAATAGATTCCATATAGGATAAAGTCAAAAAACCTTGACATAATCATGACTTCTTACAAAACAATGTTTTGTCTTTGGATATTGTTTATAATAAATAATATTAATTAAAAAACTGAAGTGGCCTCCATTCGACTTTCTTATCCTTTCACTATCTGTATTTATAATAATGCTTTATTTTGTTTTAAATTCATTCTACGATTGCTATGAAAAAAATCAATATGTATTGTAACAAAATAAACATTCAGATAAAATAATTTTTTTAAAGGCGATTTTAAGTGACCCTTATCTATGCTTAAGATGGCACTGTAGCTCAGTTGGCAATCAAATGGTCCCAGGTTCTTGATCCTACACCCATTAAAAAAATAGATAAAATGCATATAAACCTAATTGTAGGAAACAGTTTCACATTGCAAAAAATATCAATAAGAAAGAAGTATTTGAAACGAAGTTTGCATACTTTCATAATTTTGTTTTTAGCATATAAGTGCGGCTTTAGGGATTATCAGACCTTTTATGCTAATCTGGGGCTTTTACCAGAAGATCGAACGAAAAAAGTTAGATCATAAACCGACGAATGGGCAAACGGTTTTTGATCCAACCTTTTGCGTTCGATCTGTTGGCAAAAACCCCGGATTAGTAGATAAAGTCAAATAATCCCTAAAGCCACAGTTATGCTAAAGACAAAATTTTAACAGTTCATTTTTACTTTCGGTGGTGATAAGTTGTAGGGAATTATATATAATCTTTTGTTATTTTGCCGCTATCTGCATTCTTTATTTTATAATTCAGTGCGTAGCATTATACAAATTATTTGTATAGCATATATTGTGATTTTTTTTTAAATCTATATATTTATCAACAACAATTCTTTCATATTGATATAAATTTCAGTGTGAAACTGTCTCAAAAATCGGGTTTAGATGCATTTTATTTATTTAAATTTCTTGCCAAAGTCATTGCTGTAGGATACATCTTTATGTAATCTAATTTTTATTTTAAACCTAGAACGTCCTGAATTCAAATTGTTCTCGTAATAATTAAGGATGGTTCTTCCTATTGTTGGAGGTGGATGTAATAGAACACTAATCCACGATATTTAAATATTACACTGTGTAACCTTGATATCCTGGTAAAGAGCACATCTGTTTGGATTTTGCCTTAGCCAGAGATATTACGCTATACTACCATTTCTTTGCTACTGATGATGACAACTTAGTTGTCGATACACGTATTTAGCTTATTAAAATACTATGTGGTAAAAGGTTTTTTTTTACCAGCTGTATCGTATACTACATTGGATAACATGTTGTTTAACATATTTTAAAATTTGACCGAGTAAGGGCGGGTGTGAGTGTTCAACCGAATGAGTACAAAATCAAACGAAGTGTCTTTATCGTGTATCTGTATCCATCGGAGTATTCAAGTACTCGGTACTCGGTATTCGTTTTCAAAAATAAGAAGTGCACACCCGAGTCATATACAAATCTTAAAATTGACATTTCAATTTTCTTTTTCTGAAACAGATTTGGTTCTAAAGCATCATATCCAAAATTGTCAGATTCGATTCAGGGATGGTCAACCTATGTATTTTCGTTTTCGTTAAAATCTCGAATATGTTCATGATTACAATACTTCCTTATAGACTTCGTTCAAGAAAGTAAAAATACTAAATATCTTCAATCACGATTCATTCATTGTTGTGAAGTTATGCTCTTATGCAACGGCAAGAATTTTGCTCAACAAGAGTTGTATGGTAGATGACTCAGGCTGTTGAAATTCAATTCTCTTTTGCCAATTAGTGCGATGATGTCCGGTGGTGCTGACGCTGAATCATCTGGTTGATGCCCTTACAGGCTCGCACGCACGAAATTCGCTTTTGTGTCATCGAATCTTCGGCTGTTCCTTTGTTAGAACGCAGGTAGTAAATTTTATTGGCTTCGCTGAATTCCTTGCCTATTTATTTTCGATTACCATCTGGCTTACCGTAATAGTAAATTGTTATTATATCTTTATATTTTTCATTAGTGCAAAATAAAGTTCTTATCTAGAATTATACATATACATATATTGATGGGATGCAGTCAGTATTGTACTCCTTGAAAAAAGAAGAATATAAGATACTCTTTTACTTCCCTATACGTAATGTAGAAAATAAAGTCGGTTTTGAAGGCACCTGAATAGATTTTGACTATTATTTCAATGACATTTGTGGGTTTCAATATCTTTAAGTCTTATATTTTTCTCTAACTTGTGTCGTATTCAAGTTACTTAACCCTCCGTCACCCCCACAAAAGCACATAACACAATTACACACCAAGAAATGACACGAGCAAAACAGTATTTCCGGTTGAAATATCCTATTCTGGCATAAGAGGTTTTCTCTGCCGGGATATACAAATCTTGAATTCAAAACATATTTTTGTGATCAACGACTGTAGAGCAGGGGTCGAAAAACTAATGAACCGCGGGTCACCGAGTGACCCACTGACAAAACATAAGAAGCAAAAACTTTGAGGATACATAAAAAAATAAACTAAAAAGCCGACACGTCTTCTTAATACTCACATTTTGACCCGCAGCCAATAACGTTTGCCGACGCCTACTGTAGAGCATTCACAAACGCACAGACGTCATTAAAAAAATAGTCAGATTCGATTCAGGGATAGTCAAAATGTCCGTTAAAATTTTGGATTTGAAATTTTGCATGATAAGATTCGTAAAGAAAAATAATAAATAATTGGCACAGACGCCGTGTCCGAAGAGCATCAATCATATGTTCACAATGTATTTAGTTTTTCAAGAAGCACTCAAAATTAGTAATGCATTATGAATAATATAAAAAATCTGTTACCAAAGACATTTAAATTCTTCTGTGTGGAATTTAAGCATAGTCAGCCTGCTGTATCTCGAGAATGAAGTGATAATTGTATTCTTTTAGAGCTAGAACTCATTATTTTTTCCATGGACCACAATAAAAAGCTTAAAACAACACCCCAATCTAACAAAAGGTAGTAAATGAACCCCTCAAGATATGATGAACAAAAAAAACTGGTTTTTCTGAAAGGGTTATTAAACCAAACAATAGTAGATCTTATTAAATCTTTCAAGTAATAATTGAGAGTGAATTTACATATAGGCGAGATAAAGACATCGAGAAAACAATTAAAACTAGAATATATTATTGAATACTTGTCTAACGGTGTAGTTACATTAAAAAATAATTTGTTTTACTTTAGATAACCTCAATATTTCAATGATTCAGAATAATCTTATACATGTTTAAGTTTGTTAAATTCGAACTAGGCTCGGCAAGTGTACCAAGACTTGGGCATCTTCGAAATATTAATATATGAAATAAGAACAAAACAAGCATTTGTGCAGACACTAATGTCTCCAGCTCGCCTTGTTGCAGGCTCATCGCTACAGAAAATAAACACCTCTACGTTTTCATAACAACTGATTCTTGAATAAACAATATCAAGTTATTGAACTGTTATTGTTCAAGACTTGACACAACTTTGTCATTACTTTATTGAGTTTTTAGCTCGTCATACGATAGTATAAAACCATGCGGTCGTGTACATTATTGCAATGGAAATAAAATTCATACTGTTTACGAAGTATTGAAAATGTAATAATAGTAAACCATTACTTCTGGTTAAGTAATTGTTTTGAAGGCCCTATTATTTTATACATTTTTCATCCATCGATTTTGCTGTAGAACGATCACAGACAAACAGGCACCCAGACATCATTTCGATATTAGTCAAAAACGATTCAGGTATGGTCAAAACGTGTCTGCGTTAAAATTCCAAGTATTTGTGATTATAATATTTCCTTATATAATTTGTATAATAAAGTAAAAACTATTTTATACTATGTGGCTTTAATCCATAAATCATACATTTAAAATTTCATAAAAATGTTTTTGCTTTTAAATTCGAAATATTTCATGATGTCAAAGACCCTGTATTACAATCATGGTTTAAACTCCAGTTTTGGTTTAAATTCAATATATTATTTTAGTGCCCTTTGAATAACATTGGTACACAGATATCGTAACTATGGACACGTAAGGATACACCTTAAACCTCAATTGAAATATTGGCCCTAAGGAAAATATACATTTTTAAATATAATTTGTTTAAAATTTGTATTAATAGTATAGTCAAGCCTAGTTTAAATAAATAATTTTCCAACTATTTAGGCCAGAACTTGCAAAATTTAAAAGCACGTCGTGCAATCAAATGACACTGTCTGAATCCACCTTTATAAATTGGACGCGTGCTGAAGTTTACTATTTATAGTTCAAGAAGTATGACCGATAGCCGCCCTGTTCAGAGCCAAGAGCAGGGAGAGTTGAGTTCAGTGTTGAACTGACCACAAATGCCTGCGCCTGCGTCTGATATCGCCTCTGCCTAATAACAGGGTAGTACCGCAACCGTAACCAACACTCACCGGTCGCCGTGCTGATGGTACTACCGGTGAGGTCTTTAACCTGTAACCGAACCTCTTACCCCGGCGTTCGCTATACGCGTAATAATACCTAGCTTACCACCCTTATTACGGTAGATATAAAGGCAACTTGCACACTGTATCATTGTTATTACTTTCAATCAGAACCGATGTGAACTGATCACTGTTAAACGTACACATATTTCCTATTTATGTATTTAACATATCCTTACGGCTGCCTATTTTTTGGTTTCAGGCGACACTATTTATAAATACAGGCACCAATGCCTTTAGCTCAACGTACAGAAAGCTTATAATCATTTCATAACCACTGACCTATTTTCTTTCTTATACGTTATGTATAAAATACTGTATTATGCTCACAAAAGAAATCTGAATACAAATATTCGTTTTAAGGGTCTATATTTTGACTATGTTCTCGAGCTCGCGCTAGAGATATTGGTGCCTGTTTTCATGTTTGCTTTTTCCTCAGTTATGAAGTTATTTAATTAATTTTGTTTGTATTTTAATATTTGGCGGATGTGGCATAGTAATTTTTTCAGTCTAATAGTGAATTTCTATATACAACCGCAAAATTTGAAAACTTTAATAATTGTTCAAGATATTTTACACTCTTATAGATTATAGTATGATTTCTATGAAGTGATTTTCATAGGTATTTTTTTAATTGACATATCGACTTTAATTCACATGCTCAGGAATGTTTAAATTAACTTTGTTGTTAAAGAATGGGGCTAAAAATAGATTCAATAAAATTTCTATAAGATATCACACATAAGTGCATAATCAATTCTGTGGTAAAACTTCATCAAAATTTCATTTTTTTTTTAAATTTCGCGGCTGTGTATAGAAATTCTTTCTTGTTCCCTATTGTGTTTATGTTATTACTGCGTGAATTAACTCTCCAATATCGAATTTGTTCTAGTGTACGTCGAAAGTATGAAGAGAAGATTTCTTAACTGTTCTGCAGCCATAAATACAAACCTATTCAATCATTAATTATAATGTATTTGAAATTCACATTCCAAATAGAGAATTGCCAAATGTATGTTATACTTTCCGTTGAATTCCGTACTGGTAACCCACCGTGTGCCGCAACACACTACCAGTTTCCTTGACCTCGGACACCGCATCATCAAGCATCAACATGACCAGATACCAGAATCGTATATGAATAGCTAAAAAACGCGGCACGGGATCCTCTTTAATTTGCATAAGATTTCATATAAACATAGCCAACATGTGCCTACCGGTCAATAAAAAATAGAATAATCCTCAACTAAATACGGTAAAAACACACCTACTATTTCGATAGGTCCTCGACGCAGGTGTAGAGCATCCGTAATATGAAACCACTGTTTTAAGCAACCGCAGAAAAACGTCTTAAATTACTCGTGTGAAGTCATTGTTTTACACAAGTTAAATTAAGTTGTGAATCGAATACCTTATATCATTCACCACATCCTTCCTCTTAAAATCTACATTACAAGTAATTCATTTCCAAAAATATATTCTTGCAACCCAACTTCTATTTTGGTAAATTCATATTTAGCAACAGGATTGCAAAAGGATTATTCTATAGATGTTAACATATATTTTCTATAAAATTCATTAAATATGAACTCAGAAGCTGCATTATTTCTTGTAATAATTATTTGCATTGTAGAATTAACATAAATTATAATCAAACTTGGTAATACTTTTTGCATTTTATATGTTCGTACATAACAAATCAATATTATATATACGAGGTAGCAATACTGAAACCAGAAGCCCCAAATATTACATATTTTTAATATTCATATGTTAAGGGTAGTCGATTTGGCTGCAATTTGAAATGAATATAAGCAAAGATATTCTAGGATATCAACTTTCGATTTATCTTTCACTATCGATTTAATGTTGTCTTCTAATATATTAAAATATAATTGCGTTGTTTTGTTTTCAATAGGATGCCGATAGCCGAATAAGGAATCAAAATATGTTATGGTTAAAAATGTTGTAATGACATGCTGGTTTTGTTCAAACAATCTTTTAAATATGATCTATTTTGATACGAAACACGTCTGACGTACTATGACACATTGAATATATTGTTAATTATATGTGACATTCCTCATAACACTTACTCAATTTGATAGGATTATTTAAATAAAATGTCTAGTCAAGGGCAAAAAATATACAAAGAATACTTTAAATACATTTAGGGCGTCTTGTTGGCTTTTTGGGGTCAAAAAATCGATTTTTAACTATTATTAATAAATAAATAATAATATAATTAACTATTTGGCCGGAACATAGATATTTTTTATATTATTGTTTACCTTGTATTTTTTCTAATATATTAACGATTACTTTCACTTTTGCATGAAACGTCTGAAATTTTGAAAAACAGATGTCACTACACTATTAACGAATTTTAAGTACGCTAAAAATTACGTACTATTCGATCTAAATCCTTTGCGAATTTTTTTTTATGACGCGATATGGATCATGATCAACAAGTTATGTTGAAACTAACAGTGGCGCCAATGCTAATTATACCTTTTTGATAATTATACTTTTTCTAATATATTTTTTGTGCGTACTTTTAATGATCAACCACTGGTTTTGTCTTACTTTTTTTTTTTTTTTTTTTTTAGTTATTAGCAAACCATAATTAATATTGTATCATACAATGAAAAAACTGTTATGGTCTGATTCAATTGCTATGCGATTTGTTCCATTCGTTTTTTGCACCGCTTCATGGGCAAAATGAAAATTATAGATAATAATCGAAAAAAGTAGGGTTATTCTTTTCATGTCTAGATTTTTTTTAAAAATCCCGTTTTTTGTCACGTGATCGGACTGATTGATTCTTCGAAACTATAATCTGCCGTATTATTTTTTAGAATTCTTTTTTAATGACAGGCCATTTACACTAGAAAGATTGGCGTTTAATTACATGTATATAACTCTGTAATTTTCCAAAGGTGATATTTGTAGGAGTATTTAGCGTTTCGTATTGTAGATGAATTTAAAGTGATATATATATATATATATATATATATATATATATATATATATATATATATATATATATATATATATATATATATATATATATATATATGTATATACAGAATTTAGAAAATATACAAGAATTTTAACTATTATTTTACAAAGGAATATTTTGTTTCCAAAGTTTCTTTTAAACAAAATGGTATTCTTATTATCAGTATAAATTACAATATATATGTTGGTCTTGCTTATAAATGACATGTAACTATAAAAAGGCCATAAAAAACATAAACGTGCCAAAATTCAATATGGTAACTGATATTTCAGAAGAAAGCCTAAAGGGAAACCAATTTGTTTCGGAACCAATAATGATCACAGTAAATTTTCGGCCGATATCGTTCCGTTGCCAATATAGGCTATAGGGTACACAATCCAATTTGTTATACTTGCGCTGTAGCTAGGAGGTATGAGCCAAACGATAATTTCTTCTGCCATTGACAGTATTGTTATGTCTACTATATACCATAATGAATATACATTGAAAAACAGCAGCAGTATGTAACAAATACATAATTGAATTTAACACCGTATAGTAGTTTACATTCAAAATTGTACTGTATTCCTTAGGAGCATTTTGATATAAATTTAAAAAAATCTAGAGTGTCTTATAATTAATATAGTTTTACAGTGTTTTAAATTCATTGTAGCTGGTAACTAGGGAAACGTAAATATAATTCATTTTTACTCTTTTATGAAGTAATAAGGGATAAACAAAAAAATTTACTCGAGATTTTAACGGATATACAAGTTCTCACCTTCCCTGAATCGAATGTGACTATTTTCGGAATGACGTCTGTGGAATATATATTACTTAAAGAAAGCTCTGTGTTGGCCACAACCGATTTTTTCTCTAACTCGTGTCGTTTATGAGATATACAAAAAATGACACGAGCAAACAGGCACTACCAATTGAAATATCCTATTAAAGAAAAAACTGGTTTGCTCTCCCGACATGTACAAATCCAATATTATTATATTCAATAGTTTTGGCTATATAGCATTCCCTCACTCACACACACATAAACACCCACATACACACAGATGCAATGAGAAAAAAGTCAAAATGGATTCAGGGACCCTTAAAACAGATATTTCCATTGAATATTGAGGTCGATGTTTTTGTGAACACAATTCGTTCTTTGCACATTACGTATAATAAAGTAATAGTGTTTATAATATTAGAGATAAGAATCTGATAACTCGAATCGTATAAAAATTACTCTTTACTGTAGCCAACGCAGTAAAGACCATGCATACGGTTACGTAAAAATAGCCAGGATATCCGGTAACAGAGTTCTTAAACTATGAATATTCTTGGTTATTGTCATAACCACAGTGGCAAAGATCACGTTTTAGAAGCCACTTTTAGTATCAAATATCTTGTTCAAGTGTTTCTAGCCGGTATAATGTAAATTAAGCTCAACGGATTCAATTATTCGTTCGTACGTGGATGTATCACGTACAAGTTAACACTTGCAAATATATATTTAACAAGCAGAAGCGTAATCGCGGGTTATGGTCTTATTAAATGTGTTGTATAGTACTCTTATTTCGACCTACGCACTCCTCTTCAACATCAAGCAATGCAGAAACCAGTCTTGTGCCGCGTCGGCTACGTACGAGTACATGTGTGTATGAACCTCACGATGTGAGTACCCGACGAGCAGTTTCTAAAATAAGAACAAAATATGCATTCCTCTATCACACACACACAGACACATACTTATAGTGTGTGTCTTTTCCCGGAAGGTAATTTTCGATTGCGAAAAAGTCCATCAGAATCGCTTGTAAATTGCCTGGCGCCTAGATCCGTTAAAACCTGTAACTTCTGCTAGTCTGGTTGCATATATATATATGTATACGTATATAATTATACATGAAGATGTTGTCTCTCGCCTTGCAATGCATATTATTAAGACGATCTCCGTGTTGTTGAATCAATTTTACCGTTTATTCATTCTAATAATCTTCGTCAATTAATATTGCAACGTTGCTAAAACAGCAAATTGATTCTCTAAACGCTTCAGTAATTTTATCCGATGGGTAATTTAGAGAATTCCAACTTTTTATCACAATCTTAAATGACAGGTAAAACCTATTATCGTTTTCTACTGACGGATTCAATGTACACTTTCTTGCACGCAGTGCTAGTAAACAAACGAATGATCACTTGCACTGAGTACAAGAAAATTCGCCCTAAATACGAACTAATACGCGATTAAAAGCTGACATTTTTTAGGGTGGACACTGTCAATTTGAATTTACGAAAAATATCGATTGTGAACCGAAACAGATTTAATTTGGTCAACATCTTTCAAGCAAGCGCTCAGCAAGCTATAATATTTAAATTACAACACCAATGTCAACATTGAGAGCCGAATTATCAAGGAAATTACATACTTGTTTGACGCTCTACATTTTCTTATTAAGTGTCTGAAGTTATATATTTATTGATACATTTATAACCAGGGCTTCGAACAGGAACTAAACCAAAAACCGAAAAAAGTCATTATATTTGCCGGAGCTGAACCGAAATAAAATCGGGTAATTTCGGTTAGGAACATGTTCAAAAACAATTTCTTTTATTACATTGTCGGAACCGAAAACCGGTAAAAACCATTCTTTTTTCCGGAACGAAAATCGGAACCGAATTGATATATATATATATATATATATATATATATATATATATATATATATATATATATATATATATATATATATATATTTGTAATTGAACCGGAACGAAAAAAATTACGATTCGAAGCCAGGAACACGCAATTGTGACAACTAAAAATGTTCCTTGCCCTTAATTTGATTGAAAATCTATGAGAATTAACCAAATTAAACTATCCGAAGATTTCAACAAAGAAAACAAGATTCACTTGAAGTACTTATACGAGGGCTGTCCGACAAGTACTTAGCCCCGCCGGCCTATGGCGCCACTGTCGCAAGAGACATAACCTATTGTGTAGTACATTAACTTAGACGGCTACTGTTAAAATTTCAGCCGAATCGGACTCGTAGTTTTGTTTTGACCGCGTGTGAAAGCGGGAATATCCGCGGATTTTAGAATATCGGTCGGTGATTCGATTCTTGTTTTTGGAAGGGAAATATTTGGATACAGTCGTCGGAAATGTACCTTTAATAGTTTTTTATGTGTAAAAATGCCCTTATAATAATAATGATATATTCAATTATATTTTATAAGCATTAATAATATAGCTATATCATTAACCTATAATACTAAATGTAAACGATGTAGTTTATTTTTCTTGTAGATATTTATGTACCATATTCGTTCGAAGTACTTAAAGAGCAATTATTTATGAATTGAAATAAAATCACTATGATTTTACACCTTACTGATCCATAAATTTCATTTTACTATTGCATGTGTATCTATTCCATTTTGTAATTATGTACCGGCATTACCGGTTCAAAATAGATTTGTATCTAAGCATCTAACAGTTTGTAGTCGGTAGAAAAAAATCATTGATAAATTTGATATTTATTACTGTTTATTTTAAACGCTACATAAATTATACAGTTTTATAAGTCAAACATATAGAACGGTAGCTATTGCCTATTATTCATCCTTTCATAAACCTTGAATTTAATCAATGTTTACAATAAATAATTAGTAAAACGAATTACAGTTCATTGACGTTAGCACAAAATGTTTCGTTAACAGAGTTTTCCGCAACACTAACAATCAACAAACATGTTATTATTTCTTGAAATTCAAAACCGTCTTACTTATATAATACTTATAAAAATATAATTTACAAAGAAAACCATGCATTTTAAAGTTTAGCGTTATAGCGGAATATAAGGTATTTTTATATATAAACTCCTAATTTCGAGGCGAAATATAATGCCAAACTGCTAATAAATATGAATATTTATACAGTAAAATTGCTGACTATTTATTTCAGTTCATGTACTACTTCCCAAAAATTAATAATGCATATTTATATACAAACAAAATAAAAGCCACTACTGTTTAAATATTTAGCGCAAAATTGATTAGCTATTTAAATATTGGCATAATAAACAAAACACAGGTGCGAAATAAATTCGTATTTATAGTGAGATCACATCCCACAACAATGAAAACAAATAGACAGGTTCATAAATTTGGTTAAAAATAACTCGCCGTTAAATAATTCATTGACTTACTCACCAGATTTGCCAACACGTGAACTACCAAGCACAACCACTCGTATTCGATTTATGTTGGTCATGTCTGCAGGAGTTGCGATGCCGGCAACCCGATCAGCTGTTTCCGAACCGAACACTACAGTAACAGTTGCAAGATTTCACCTTAGTTCAGTCAATTTAAATGCATATTCTACATTGCACACTCCACCATACACTCGATTTTACTAATACTCATTGAAAAAAATACATTTATTATTAAATTACTTCATAAACAAATCACTCAGTGTTATATTAAGAATTCCCGCTAAATTTTCAAATGATTAAAGTACCGCCAATTTATGTGTGGTGTAAATATTTTGTACGAAAATATATATATATATATTATTTATTATAATGGTTAAATATTGGTTACTCCGAAAGTTAAGATACGCAATCGAAATTATAGATTCCGTATTATCATTCTGGTACGAAGATATCGGTTGTGCGCAAGTTGTTAGTACATCCGCGACTTTCGAACAGCGACTGACTGTGAACGAAGTTTTAACCTCCTAACTCGACTCCAGTATCAGACCGGCGTCTTGTAACAACCAATCAGCGCGACCTGCTTGCTTACAGCTATTTTTTATATTATTTATCTATTTTGCAATTCTGCTTCCAAGATTACTGTACCTGAACTGCATTTTTCAATCAATATTTTTATCTACTATATATCGATACAGATATACGATTAGTTGTTCCGAAATTGTTCGATTCTATCTACCAATGCATGCATACATTATATCCATGCATTGCTAGTCCCTTATCTGATAGACCGAATCGACAGAATCAGTAATCGAATAATTTCAAAAATACAAAGTAAAAATGGTCCCCACAGATTTATATTTTAAATCGTAGGCACCAGTATAGTCCAGCGAGGCCGCTTAATTTTTGGGACTAGCCTGAAAGATTTTTTATCTCTATATTTTATATTTATATTTTAAAAGTTTGGCCTTTAAAATACATATTCGGCAGCTCGGGCCTCCAAAACAATACAAATAAGTTCCATAATAGTTTAAGTTGTCTATAATAGGCCATACATGTAATAATTGGTAAAGATTATTTAAATGAATCATCTCATAAATTAAATTAGCTAAAATAAACTATTTTTGTACAACACATTTTAGTTAAATCATGTAAATATATAGTCGGTAATAATTGTAAATATTTTCATTCCGAAACTGGTCAAAAATACATATTTGCAAATGTAACTAATAGTTTATTACCTAAACGAATGAATGTCTCGAACCATACATAATTTTGTTACAAAACGAGTACAAAACATAATTCGCGCACCATTTCGAAACTATCGACTATTTATACATCAAAACTCGCTACATCTACCGACCAACACCAACTATAATATTATTTTCTAGTTTGGTCGTACTACGTTGAGACGCGCTACAGTCGTAACTCGGAGTTTACTTCTGTCAGGAAAAGAACTTGATAATTTTTTTTTGTTCAAAACCAACAATGTTGATTTCGCGAGGCGTAGCCCTACGCAGAATTTTGCAAGCAGCTAACAGCGTTAGTAATGTTCGTAACATGAGTGGCCATGCGTATGTATAACATTTTCAGTAAATGTAAGGTTATGTTTATTACATAATGGCAATTTGAATTTATTTCAGGTACGTCTATCGGGTAGCTGCGCCTAAACATTCCAAAGAAGTACTATATACTGCTGAAATAGTCTCTGCTGGAATGTGGTGGTGGATCTTATGGCATTTGTGGCATGAACCTGATCATATTACTGTAAGTTTAATACATATTTCATTCATTTAGAACGTAAATCGCATCAGCTGCTGGCTTACTCAATTGTCAAAAGTTAACTAATCGGAGTAGCTGAGCGAGTCACCTCAAAATTGTGTAACATTAGCTAACTTTCATTTTTATTCATTCGTAATTTTTTTGCGAAATAATATCGACAGAAGTATTTCATATAGTAAATCTATAATATATTTGTATTTTTACTTTCTACAGGGCGAATTTCCTTACCCTAAAGCATCCAAATGGACGAATGCAGAGTTAGGAATTCCCGAAGAATTAATAAAATAGATTATAAATCTTTGTAGTAAAAGCATATTATTGTACAAATAAAACTATGTTACGTAAAATATATATGTTTTTTTATTTTTTTAAACAACATAAAATATACAGTATCTTTTAGAAATAGTAGGGCGTAGTCATGGGTCGTATACAAAAGCATCCAATGTTACTTATTGCAAATCTGCTAGTTTCATCGAGATAGTTTTTACTTCGGAATATTCCTTCAGTGAATCTTCTCCCCTAAATGAGAAATAAAAATTAATACTTTTAGTTATTTCCCGCTTAAATGCAACATACAATTCACGACCAAGTCCAGACATTTTGAATCCACCAAATGGAGCTTGTGGTACAACAGCATCATAACAGTTTATCCTATAAATATGTTTTATAATTAATTCACAGAATTGCTGTACTGCGTAATGTAAGTAATGAATGTAATAGCGTGAATTGTATTGTATGAATATCCTTACCAAACAGAGCCAGCTCTGACTTCTCTAGCAAAATTCATGGCATCATTCAAATTTTTTGTTATTATTCCAGACGCTAGTCCATATTCAGTATCATTCGCTCTCTGAATAGCTTCTGACAAAGTATTGAATTTGAAAATACTTTGAACCGGTCCAAAAATCTACAAATTTACATATAAAGCATATAAAAATCAAATTTATTATTATTATTATTATTTTAATTTATACTTCTTCACGGGCAATTCGCATGTTATCTTTCACATTTGAGAACACTGTTGGCTCGATGAAATATCCTTTATTACCCTTGCGTTGTCCTCCAGTTTCCAATTTAGCTCCTTGTTCTTTGCCAGATTTAATCAAAGTCAACACTTTTTCGAACATTTCCAAATCGATCTAAGATATATTATAAAAATGATTATATACAGTCATTAGAATAATGTCTGAATTCTTACTTGAGGTCCTTGTTCGGTTCCATCAACAAACGCATCGCCTACTTTTCGTGCCTTTGCTTTTAGTGTGGAGCGTTTAACAAATTCGTCGTAGATTTGAGCTTGTACAAACGTACGAGAACCAGCACAGCAGTTTTGACCGTGGTTTGCAAAAATTGCTGTATGTGCAATTTCTACAGCCTCGTCCACTGAAAGTTTTAATTATTTAATAGTTTTTAAAAACAGCATATTTCGATGATTTACTTACAATCAGCATCATTCATTACAATCAATGGACTCTTGCCGCCAAGTTCCAAGGAAATACGTTTCAAATTACAGTGAGAAGCCATTTCCATAATTTTGCGTCCAACCTTTGAAAAATACGTAAATAATATATTCCTAGATTTATTTTTACAGAAACAATATAAAATTTAACGTAGTTGCAAACAGAGCAGAGGGCAAAAATTCAAATCAAAAGGAATTAAAAATGGCTTTAATTCAATTAGTGTTTAAGGCTTTGGGATTGAATTCATATGAAAAAAATTGTCAAAAAGGGTTCAATTCCTTTTAAATTATAACATAAGTTTTAATTCCTTTTGTTAAATGACAACACAAATTCACATAAAAGACTAATTGTGAAAAAGACTTCAATTCAATTTGAATTGTGATTTAAAATAAATGAATTGTAGGTGACTGGGCTTGTGAATTATCGAAATAATTTTTAAGTTGAATTGTGAATTATTTGCAATTTGAATTCCACTTGTAATTGATATTGCCCCGTTCTGGTTTTAAATAGGTTCACTAACATCGGAAATTTTGAAATTAATATATTATTTATGTTATTATTAGTGTTCGAACGCTTGCAATTTTTATATAAGTATATTTCATATAATTTAAATAAATAAATCTTTATTTAATTAGTTGTTTTATTTACTTCTGTGGATCCAGTGAATGCAATCTTATTGATATCCATGTTAAGAACCATTGCAGCTCCAGCAGTTGGGCCATATCCTGGCAGAACGTTGATAACACCAGCTGGGAAACCTGCTTCTTTGGACAACGCTGCCATATGCAATGCAGTTAAAGGAGTTTGCTCTGCGGGTTTTAACAGTAATGTGCAACCAGTAGCTAAAGCTGGACCCCATTTCCATGCCAACATAAGTACTGGATAGTTCCATGGGATGATTTGACCAACTACACCCACTGGTTCGATTCTAGTCATTGTCATCAAGTTTCCATCTAGAAAAGAAAAATTGTTTCCTTTTAAAAATCATGCATTAAGAAATATATTTATTTAAACTAGGCTTTCTAGATTTAAAAAAAAAACTGGCTGCTTTCCACACGACTTCCTTATACTTAGTTTTCACTATTTATGTAATATAGCTTTATTTTTCCTGGACCATTTGTATTATTTTGTATAAATCTAATAAACACTAACCAGCTGGAATAGTTTTTCCGTGAATCTTGTCACACCAGCCAGCATAGTATCGGATGGTATCAATGGCACAGTTCATATCAAAAATGGAATCATTCATTGGTTTGCCATTATCGAGACTCTCAAGTTCTGCAAGGATGTTAATGTCGCGTTCCATAAGGTTTGCAAGCTACGCAGAAAAATAAACATTTATTATTAGTAGTAGTATTAGTTTCGAATAATTGTAATACATACTTCGAGCATAAGTTTGCCTCTTTGGGATGCATCTAAACTTCTCCATTCTGAACCTCTAGCGAATGCGAGTTTGGCTGCCTTTACAGCTAAGTCGACATCAGCCTAAACATTTTTAGAAATAAAAGTTAAATCTGCCAATTTACGACAAATTATTAAAATTACTTTATCAGCCTCGGCAACATCAATGATTTTTTCTTCGGTGCTTGGATTCAAGGTTGGAAAAGTTTTCGTACTCTGGGCATCCACGAATTCATTGTTGATGAACAACTATTTTTAATAAAATAATATTATAATTAGTTATATAAAATGACTCTTAAATAATATAATATAAAAAAAAAACAAAAAACATATCAACAATCATTTTTCTTTATATAAGAACCTATTTATTTAAATTATTTTCAATACAAATTATTATATATAAATTACAACTCA
Source organism: Leistus spinibarbis (assembly GCA_933228885.1). Lineage (NCBI taxonomy): Eukaryota > Metazoa > Arthropoda > Insecta > Coleoptera > Carabidae > Leistus > Leistus spinibarbis. Next base: position 6,699,412 of record OW121796.1, on the reverse strand, counting down.
TATTGTGTCATATATATATATATATATATATATATATATATATATATATATATATATTATACGGTGAGATGGATGCATTAGAGCTTACACTAATGTATGTTTTTCTTATTTATTAAAATAATTAAAACATAAATGTATTTTTTTAAATAATCATGTTTTTATATCATTCATCTGATTAAAAGTATATGAATTATCTATCCATTATTTTTTGAAGAGTGTAAGCAAATACTCCGTTGCTATAGTAATTATTTACTGGAAATATATCTAGTAAATTCGATAGTAAATTGGAACATGTTTCATATGAATAATATTTAGTAAATTTTAAAATATTTTTACATTGGAAGTCTTCATTTAATTTGCAGAATATATGAAAATTATACGGCCTTATGGCGTGCCCGAACGTTAAGAATTTAGTAATTAGACAAAGTTTTAAACGAATTCAGACACGGCTACAAGGCACTCTTACAAAATCTAAATGATACATCTAACGTACTATATTTTACCATCGACGTTTTTGCACATTTGTAATGAATTATTGTTGAATTCATAAACAGCATTAATATTAGTATTAGTATTTATGAATTTATGTTTAACACTGACAAAAAGTCAATCATATTAAATAGTCTGTTAATAATGATATATCAAGTGTTTAGCAAATAAATAAAAGAGAATGTTTAATGTTTATATAAATATATACGAATTTTCAAACTTCTATTTTATAAATACAGAAAATAGTTACTTACCTTGGTGTATTGAATATTGACCTTCTGACTCATTTTGACTTTGAAATATGCTGTAGTACAACCAGACTCAGTAGACAACTGAAGAATGATACTCCATAGAGAGACCGCTGTATTTATGTATATTTGGCTATCGCCAAATGAGACATTGCTTTAGCCACTATCAAAACGACTGCGTTTTTTTGTCAAACAAATGCCAATAATACTTTAATTAATACCAATTATATGATATATCTACAGGCAAACAAATAATATTATATCGGTGTTCTATTTGTTATTGTATTTTATCATTTTCAATTTTATTTCAATTATAAATAGTTATACTTTAGCAAACAAATAATTCTTAACCTAGACAACAAACATGTAAACATCATAATAATAAACAAATTTATGTCTGCGAAGATATGTTTTATTTATTTATATATTATATTTTTTGAGTATATTAAATTAACTAAAATACTACCTTGATGAGAAGTATCAATATCTAATTCGTAATATCTATAAATATTTAAAAAAAAAAACAAGATACCAACCATTGCTGATAAACTACATTATATTTAATTTCTTGTACGTAATAAAAAATAAAAGTGAAAAAGCGATACTCGAGATTTTCACAGCCAAGAATCCAATCTAATCTCGAAAACAGTTTAAAATATATAATATAATTTTTTTTTTAATCTATTTCAGTGTATATATAGGCCTGATTGGGAAACATGGGTATATTACCATATCGTATTCTGCACATCAAAATTAGTCAAAATCCATGTTTATATCTCACCAGACCGATGATTTTTATTTTTGTAGAGCTGGATTATTGTAGTGAACAAGACAGTTTTAAACGAAAATAATACTATTTATATAAGTTCACATCCAAGTATATGAGTTATAAATATATTTGGATTTACAGCGACTAGACAAGAATATTTTGTTAAGATGTTTTAAATTTTTTATCCGAGAATGTTCCAGACACATTTCTGTAATACGTACAGCGAGCTAAAAATAGGGTCGCATGGGTAAAAAAAAATATGGTCGGATTTCCTTTTACACATTTTATTTAACATAATTTTGAATAACGGCAATGGTTACTTTATATATCTGTAAGATATATATCATCTCTTGTATTAAATATTTTATTGGCATATATGATATGAAACATAAATAAGACTTCTCCAACCAGTGGTACTAGATCCATAACTGAACATGGACTTTTGCTCGGCAGTGGAAAATTTGGAATCGATTCCCAGTTGCCCTTTCTTATAATAACAGGCTGTGAAAATATAACACCAGATGGAATTCCAAATGTGCCATTAGTTTCAAACCCCAGTGATATTATATTTCCGTCTTTTGATGAAGAAAACCAGTTGTCTACCAAACTAATCAACGCTCTAATTTTCGGTAAAAATGTTGGTCTATTCAAATATTCTAAAGATTTCACCTGCAATAGAATAAAATAATAATAAAGGTTCAGTATTAGGGCAGTATTATAGGGGAGCTCCAAATTTTGGGGGCCTATATCTCCGGAAGTATATGGGCGATTGGGTTTAAACTGCAAGCGGATTCAAATGGAATGCCAAATAATATGTGTAGCAATTTTAGTGTGAATCGCTCCAGTACCTTCATAGGAATAGAGGGCACCAATTTGGTCTTACTCTCGTACCGAGCAAGCGAGCGACGACTAACATCCAAGTATATAAGTTATATATATATATATATATATATATATATATATATATATATATATATATATATATATATATGTATTTGGATTCAGGGCGACAAACACATTTTGTAATGAAATTTTTGATCCGAGAATGCTACAGACACACGACCGAATGCTTTAGCTTCTTCGGTACTTCGTACAGCGAGCTAAAAATGACATGAAATCGCTACCCGTCCAATTATTGGATTAGATAAATGGATCGGTGTGTATGATATGGACACATGGAGACCACGGGTTACAAAATATGCCTTTTGATGATCGAAATGATAGATATTATGCACCTTCTCAATATTTAAATATATCAAGCAATTTTTCAAATTTAAATTACTATATGTAGTATTTAATTACTATACCTGGCCCTCCCTAAAATTCGTCCAAAAATTTGGGTCATTAGGCATACGGTAAGCGAGATAACGAAGTTCGGTGAATTTTTTTCCAACAGTTAAAGTTGTATCATTAATATCTTTTACTCCGCGCAAATTTGGCCTGTATACATCACTAAGTTCAACGATATGATCTACATCAATAATTTGATTTATCCCACAAAAGCCCCAAACTGGAGGAGCACCTAAATTTTTTAAGGGCACATCCAATATCTTTGCAGTATAATTTAATACTTCCAATCCCAAATCTGCCGTTAAGGCCACAATATTATTTGATTTTAAGTGAGTTATTTTCCTGAATAAAATGGTTGCATTAAAACACACTGGCCCATTTATTGCTACTATAATACGAAGTGCTCTTTCAGCATGCAGATTTATTTCCACTGATAAATCAGACATTGATACGTAGTTTCTTTGTAACCATTTATGCAAACTTTCATCTTCGATCCTAAATTGCATTAAATTAAAGATTATTGATATTATTGCAATATTTCACTGGTGACGTACAGCCGGACATGATAATACAGTGGGAAATGTCACTCTTAAGAGGAATCCCCATGGTTGCCCGTCCTTACAGGCCGGTGTAAAAGGGGAAGCGCACGAATATCGTAGCGCCAAAAGAGCCAATGCAATTTACTACTCAGTTGAAGCGTTCGTTTGACCCTTAAAATACTTGCTAATACATTTTTTTGAATAAAACTTTTAGAATATTCCGGTAAAAAAATAGTCAATGTACGCTTGTCTAGTTTTGAATTTTTAAATTTGTCATCTCAATAAAAACTATGGACATTTGAAAATAGAGTAAATATAGAACAATATAAAAAAATATCTAAGCAAAAACTTGAAAATCGAAAACTAGAGAAGGCTAGAGCGAAGTATTGGCTATCTGAAAAAAAAAAAGTTTCATACATTTTAATGTTGTAATAAAGGAGTTTTAAGGGTTCGACGAAACCCTGTTTAGCTATGTTTGCAGCGGCTATGGGGATGGGGATCTTAACAACATTCGGTACGTGCAATTTCACACATATTTGATGCTCTATATTTTATCTAAGCCTTTAAATAAGCGAGTAGACTTTAAATTTTGCAGTCACATCATTCTTTACAAGTGCTAAATGGCTATATGTTAAAATATAATTGGTCAAGCCATTAAAAATAATCATTTTAAACTATAAAATATTTTAGACCACCAATAAAACGTTAATAAGTGTTGAGTAAATACAAAAATTAATTATTAAGCTGTGGTGTAAATGTTAAGACTCTTGACTATCACGGTGAAAGTTGGGTTCGATTCCTGTCCATATCAGTTTACATTTTTACAAAATGAGCGCTCTACACATATAGGCAAACATATACACAAACAAAGTCATATTTCTGAGTGTTTATACATATAATAATAAGTGTCAGACCGTCGTAACCAGAGATCATGCATTTTTACCTTGCGTAGTCACCAGTCACAATTAACAAATCACAATTGATTAAACATTCCTTTAGATTATAAATTAGTTCAATAGAAAATCGGAATGTAAATGGTATGTCTGTTATATTTTCTAAAACACTTCGCCAACTTTTCATATCATTTGTTTGTTGAAAAATACGTATAATAACATCGAAATCTCCAAAAGCTTCATCTAGTTCCAATAGGTTTCTAGTTAACAATGAAACAAATTCTATTTCGTCACCAGTTATACAAATAATTTTCTTTTCTTTAGGAATAGGCATCATGTCTTCTATTCCTTTCTTGCTCTCATAATACTAGAATTAATTCAAATTTATATCGGTTACTAACAACTCTATCTATCAGGAAATACCAAGATTCTTAGTCTTGACAAGACTTGATTTTTACTTTCTTATACATGTATAAATAAAAGTATTGTGATTATAAAAAAAATCGACGTAGAAATATTTATGAAAATATCCGTTTTGAGGGTCCCTGAATCAATTTTCACTCTTATCTCAAAGAAGTCTGTGTGTGTGTGTGCAAATTATCCTACACAGTATAAATAACACCACGCATAACGATACGATGGTGAGAAAATAATTCGATATTTTTATTTTGTTATATACAAAAAATGGTGAAAATATTAAAATAACACTTTCCTATGTACTGTTACATAATTTGGTACTAATTTGCTCAGATAAATGATAGTTGACAGAAAATGTTGCTATAGTTACATTGTACCAAATAATTGTAACACTGATAATTATGTTATTTTTTTACACAATCCTGTGTAAGTAATTAACACTATTTCATTGCGTTATTTTTTATATTTTTCTGTGGGACCCAAATGGGAACTTTTTTTGTGTTAATTTGGTGTTAATATTTTTTACTGTGCCAGGATGTCCCCAGTAGTGTAACCGAATGTATGTATTATATCGCCAATTTTACAGTTTTGCAATTAACGTTGTCATATCTCTGTCGAAAATATATTTAATTATGTTTATATATATATTATATATGTATAAGTCATTGATAGTTAGGTTATAGCTGATTGCCGGTTTTATTATCCTATTTGTGTCTGTTGATTATGTGTACATATTTGTTTGATTCCTAAGTATTTGTTATTGAAATAGAGTTCAATTATCTATTCTTATTCTCGTCTGGTAGATAAATACCGCTGAATATTGTTAATTAGTGACACTAACTACATCTTTTTTGGCTGCATTACAGAGGTGTTAATTATATTTCAAACAATTAAGCTCGGTTGCACAAACAATAAAGTTTGCCACAGGCATATTGGCGTACAGCTGGAGTGGTCTTCACTCAACATTCTTAAACTTTCATTATCTATTTAATATAATATTGCTTTATTTTGTTTTAAATGAATGCATAATTTCCGTGAATGTGTGCATAGGCGTTTTTTCAGTAAATGGTATATTTTACAATAAAAAAATTAATTAAAAATTGCTAGAAATTTGAATATCTTCAACTTTAATAAACACCATCGCTAAAACAATGTGTTATAAATTTACCTGTCGATAATCACCAACTAGTTTGTCCAATTCTTTATTTGATAAGATCGACTCTAAACCATAATAATCATAACAGTATTCCCAAAACTCACTCAATCCTCCGATATAATGAGGATTTCCTCCTTGCATTATTAGCTCTTTCCAAATAAGTGGAGACTCTTCATGGTACCAATTATATTTTAATTTTTTTTCTTTTAAGATTCTCTATAAATTATGAAATATATTGTTATATTGATATATCTGTAATTCTGATATCTATATTGTACATGATAATCTTGATATCACACCCAAATTACAGAAACAAGACAGAATACTATAGTTCTTTAATACATGCTGTAAGGGGATGTAAAAGTGCGATTCTTATTAAATAATAATGGAATACTGCAATGTTGACAGTTAAAATTGTAATTTGTACACGGTTATTAACAATAATTTAAATTACTACGATTATAGATCTTCGTTTATTCAAAATCTAACAGACTATTTTACCATTTCTACTATCCTCGGAATTGCAAATTTTACAATACACTCAATTCTGTTTATACACGGTAGATACGTTCCAGAAAAAAAAAAAGTGTAAAAAACAAGCTTAGGTTTAACGCACCTATGCGTCCAACTCGCCTTATAAGTAATATATGCCAGGGGTGGCCTACTTGTTTGTTATTACGATCGACTTTATATGTTAACAAGGAGTCACGATCTACCTTTGAAATTTTTCGATTATTGGTGAGAAGCTAAAATAACATTGTGTACATTACATACAAAAATAGGGCAGAATGTTTGTTGACAAGAGTGTATGTACATATATATATACTGCCCTAAATATACCTAGAAAATTAGGTTAATGGAGATAATTGTCCTTAACATTTAAATCCAACATCCAACAGTTTTATTAAGCGTGCTCAATCGAATGAAATCGTGTAATAAGAAAACTGAACTTATTTTTCTAGACTGTGTTAAATAAGAACCGTGTAAAAACAAAATTGTATGGTATATACTAAATATAAATAAAATCTTATTACCAGCCATTGATTCAAAGGCACCTCTTGAACATGTAGCTTGAAATTAGGCAACTTTTTGGACAGAAAATTAGCCACATATTTTGCATGATTCGAAAATGGGCAAAGTGGTCTACCAACTATTACAAAATATGACATTTTGCAATAGGTTTTTGTGAAAAACAAAAACAATTGTTTACATCAAAATTCACAGTTAACCAAATGACAGAAATTTCATTGAATACTTTACCATACGTTGCATTAGAAAAAATATTCAGTAATTTTAATTATACAGACATTTTCGAAAACAGAAGAATTTCAAAAGCTATATATCAGTTTTGTGAAGTATTTCTACAATATGCGACGAAAAAATTGAAAAGTAAAATTGACAGTACTTTAAAGGAAACAGCGCTGAAATTAAATGAAAAGACGACACGTTGGAATAATGAAATACTTGAATATTATATTTGGCATTTATTGCATAATCAAATAAATATTCTTACGCTTAAACAAATCATTGCATCAAAAGTTTCTTTACCTGGGAATATTCTAGATAAATTACACCAGATTTTCGATAATGTAATAAAACAATGATGAATAAATTATTTATTTATTCCAAGTACATTCTAGGTGCAAACATACCGATCACGGGACGATGCTTTACATTTTTGTAAGGATATATTTAATTTAGATAAAATCTATTTTGATCAAAGTGATGTGGCGGATACTGAAGTACCATTTGGAATTCAAATAGTCAACCTGCTAAATGCAACAATGGACACACAATATAAAATTGATATTACTTATGATTTATTGATTTGCACTTGTAGCATAAATGCTACATATTATATTAAAAATATTAAGGTATTTATTATTTAAATGATATAAAATAGCCAATTTTATAAATAATGCTCATTTAATTTATCATTCAAAACTGAGAATTTTATCACCTGCTCTATTAGCAAAACTGAAAAACGTTCAGTACAAAGTTGAAGTTGATAAAATTTCCCAATTAATGAATACATATCATGCGATACAAGCAGGCGTTGTCAATTAGAACGCAGATTCACACGTTGAGCGGGAACAATTTCATATTTCGCGGGGGTAAATGTTAATACTTAAAAAATCTTACATTTTTTTAGGTTTTCAGTTACTTGTATAATTTTGCGAAAATAACTATGCTAAATAATAGCAAGAGAGTTCTTACAAATGAAGAAAAAATTCTGATATTAAAATGCATAATAGTATTTCTTAATTTACATAATAATTTTATATTACGAGATGAAATTTACCAGAAAAATATGAATTTGTAAGTATATTCTAGGAAGTCGCTTAAACACATTAAAATAATTGTTTGTAGTTCCAATGACAGTAGAAAACGAATTTTTAATGAACCTAAAAACTTTGCAAATAACGTTTGCGAAAGAAGAATGATTTCGTTGTACAAAATCAACGAAATTTATAATAATTTTACTAGTGATACTGATACAGAAAGTGTAAGTCATTTAAATTTAATATTTTTATTGAATAAATTAAAGAATATTGTTATATAAATATTGTTCATACATCTAGGGTTTTCGATGTGAGATAAAGTTAAAATGTCCTCTACCTGAAGCCCCAACCGAAGTTTTGAAGAATCTGAAATATTTATTAGTGAATAAATTTGCCAAATATTTTGATATAACACATATTGATAGCACATACAGTAGTACAACTAATTTCCAGCTAAACTATTCAAATTTTAAAGGAAACCCTTATATAATAAAGGGCACTATTATAGAGAAAGCAATTACGCTCGGCTAATATTTCACCAGTTCTATCGAAAAAAATAAATGTGTTTCTATAATTGTGTGTTTAATTTACATATAGTATTTAGAGTTATAACGTTATGGGTAATACACTGTGGACGCGATCCTGATAACCATAACCGAATCAGCTGTTGACATACTTATCTATCAAACGTAGGTTTACAATAAAAAAAAAATAGTTTTAGATATTTAAATTTCTAGCAACTTCATCCAAGCTATTTTATCGGCGTATCAAAAAAGTAAATCTATGTTAAGCTGTGCAAAGTATGAATTAATCATAATTAACAAAATTAAATTTAAAAATGTTTAGTTAAATTTTATATTGGAGTATACTAAATTGTGAAATTACGTCCTTGATAACATTGTATTTTAAGGTCAACAAATATGTTCTCAGCTCATGCATGCTACATAATACGTTGTCCATTATCTATATCTGCTTTCTACAAACTAAATTAAATTACTAATATACGCTTATTTTACTTTATTGTTACTAGGTATATATTAGATAAGGCTAGTCATAATTTTTTTTTTAATATACGCAACTAGTAAGTTTTTTCATATTCTATTAGGTATTTATTTAAACAAATAAATAACATAACCTTAATTTAACATAAGCCTTAGTATTTAGTTTATATTTCAGGAATTGAAACTGTTAAAAATATGGAGGAATACAATGAAGTATATACCAAATTGCAATCGGAAAAAATCGCAACTGAATTTCACCAAATAAAAGGTAAAAGTAGAATGAAATAAACACAATTTCTATGAAAATAAACATTTATTTTTAGATAATTACTATTTAGAACATGTAGGAGCTACTTTATATTCTAAAACACAAATTGCAAATGTTTACGAAGATTTAAAAAATAATTTATATGGGAATCCTCATGCATTCAATATGTCTAGTAAATTTTCTGAGGACGTTATAGATCAAATGCGTTATTTGTAAGATAAGATGTTAATCAATATTTGTTTAAAAAATGTAATACGAATTTATTACAGAATTTTAGAACATTTTAACACTACCCCGGACGAGTACAGTATAATTTTTACTTCCGGTGCTACTGCCGCACTGAAAATGGTAGCAGAAACCTTTGACTATACTAATAAAAATACTGGAACTGGGATTTTTATGTATTTAGAGGATAATCATACTTCAGTATTAGGAATGAGAGAATATTCAAAAGAATATAAAATATTATTTCAAAAAGAAGCATATCAAATATTTAATACATCGTGCGTGCATGACGAAGCCCAAAATGGAAGTTCTTTATTTGTTTATCCAGCGCAATGTAATTTTTCTGGAACAAAATATCCATTATCTTGGATACAAGAAGTTCAAAATGGAGCTCTAAATCAGTTTCAGAATTCTAAATGGTTTTGCATGTTAGATGCTGCTAGTTTTGTAGCGAGCAACACATTAGATTTAAATACTTTTAAACCTGATTTTGTGTGCTTATCATTTTATAAAATATTTGGATATCCAACTGGACTTGGTGCGTTATTAGTTAGAAATACTAGTGCGCATATTTTGAAAAAACAATATTTTGGTGGTGGTACAGTACAAGTTACTTTACCTTCTGAGCACGTATTTCGAACAACCATTCACGAACGGTGAGTATAATGTTTACTCTTTTGCAATGATGTCACTAACCAATCGGTATTAATATTCTATCTCAAGCATCAAAATAATCTAAAAAATCTGACTATAATCGTATTTTTCAGTAATTTAGTGAATTTTATAACACTACACGTAAATCGAGATTTATAGACTACTATTGGACATATTTTATAGACGTGTTAATATGCAAATAAAACAAATAAATATCAAGATATTAACTGATAGCATGTAACTAGAATCCTGGAAACCATAGCCGAATCAGCTGTTGACTAATTCAAATATAAAAAATTAACTAATAGACATCTATTTTTTGACAGATGAGTAAGTCAACAGCTGACTTGGTCATGTTTATCAGGAACGCGTCTGTACTGTATTTAATAACACAAAAATACGCTAAAAGAATTTTCAAGGTTGACCGTATTAACTAAAAGTTATTTAATATTTTTGAATTAGATAATCTACTGGTATAAATAACATTTAAGTAGAATAAATTAAATCACTTGTATTTAAACAAAATATATTTCAAATTTACTTCTATTCTAATATATTATTTCTTCTGAATTCTGATTCTCTTACAGAAATAAATGCTTTAATTCTAAGTTTATTATGTTATTGTTCGACTATTAAACCTTATTTAAGAATTAGTAAAGATATTCAGTTATTTTAAATAAGATAATAACAAGATGGAGACTTTAAAATTTAAATTGTATACATCACTATTCTACTAGGGAATTTTCCCAATTATATTTATCAATTCTGTATCCCAGAAATAATTTATCAAAATTAGCGTATTGATATAAGCTCGTTTGATCAATTTGATAATTTCTTACTGATAACATGTAAACATCTGTTCTTAAACAAATATTAGATTATTTCATAATAAATCAACCAAATATACATTTATTAGTAATTTGTTATTGTGCATCGTAAAACTTCCTTAACAAAGAATTTAATTTCAAGATTTGAAGATGGAACTTTACCTTATTTATCAATCACATCCATACGACATGGATTTGAAACATTCAAACATTTTTCTTTAGATATGGAATTAATATCAAAACATACGTTTTTATTGGCTAAATACTTACACCATTCGCTTCTATTGATGCACCATTGTAATGGAAATCCTGTTGCGATACTGTATCACGATACAAATTTTGAAAATCGTAGTACCCAAGGTTCTATAATTAATTTTAATTTAAAACGAGCCAATGGGCAATATATTGGATATTCAGAGGTAAATGAAGTTGACAATCATTGCAATACTTTAAACGAAATGCAATTGTTTAAAGAAAACGTGTACTATTTAATTGTGTATATGTATTTGTAGGTATTAAATATGGCAAATTTGTATCGCATACATTTACGAACGGGTTGTTTTTGTAATCCTGGAGCATGCCAAAGACATTTAAAATTAGACCCAGCTGATGTTAAGCAACATTTTAATGTAAAATACAAAACAATACATATCACACAATTTATTAACATAACAATTTTATAGGCAGGACATGTTTGTGGTGATCAAATTGACCTAATCGGTGGATACCCCACTGGATCAATTCGATGTTCCTTTGGTTACATGTCCATTAAGAAAGATGCAGACAAATTAATACAAATGATTGCGGAATGTTTCGTTACAAAACCACTAGTAAAAAAGGTTCCTAACCATTGGAATGATATTGAAGATGGTGCATTATATTCCAAATCAATTGATGCAAAAATTACGAATGAAACGGAAAATATATTAGTAAATACTGACGTAACTGAAGATTTAACAAATTTAAGTATGCATAATAACGAAGGTACATTAAAATATATTTTTCTGTATCCAATCAAATCTTGTGGAGCATTTTCTGTTAAACATTGGAACATAGAAACAACCGGTTTGAGTTATGATAGAGAATGGATGATTGTCACTCGAGCGGGAGTTTGTTTGACTCAAAAACAGGAACCTAAAATGTGCCTTTTAGTTCCAAATATTAAACTAAAGGAAGAATTATTGGAACTTTCGTTCCCAGGTATTATTTTTCATATACATACAGTCATGGGCATGAAAATTGCAACGATCAACACTCATTCTAGAACTCTTGGTTTAGGCAATATACATATTTAAATTATATTCATAATTAATATATAATGTTATTAAATTATATGTAGAATTAGTATGGTTAAATAAATATAATTCTTAGTCTCGCATGCGCGCGGGACACATTTTATTGGATAGACATGCAATATATCTGATGAAAATTGTACTTATTTAGCCATAATCAATTCAATAAAATCCAGGTATCACTAAATCATGACTAAATAAAAACGAGAAATACATTAAAATTACAGAAATGTCATCAATAACAATACCTTTAAACGTGGAAACTAATTCAAAAAATACGGAGGTATCTCTATGTCAAAGTAAAGTATGTGGTGATCGTGTGAAATGTTTTGATTGTGGTGATGAAATCGCCGATTGGATATGTGAGGCACTTCAGAGATCTGATCTTAGACTTGTTCGACAAGATTCTAGTCATTTAAGAACCAATCGAAAAGGTATACACACTAATCACCAGTTCTAATGCAAAATTAACTGATATTTTTTCAGGCCAGCAATCACAGCTTTCTTTAGCAAATCAGGCACAATTCTTATTATTAAATATAGCAAGTGTAAATTATTTAGCGAAGGCTATATCAAATTACGATATAAATAATACTTCAATATATAATCTCGTCATGAGATTCAGACCGAATTTAGTGATAAATGCAAGTACCCCTTTTATTGAATTGGATTGCAAAATTGTTAAAATTGGCGACCATACGTTTAAGGTAAAATATAAGCACGATTGCCATAGTTTTCACTTAATGCCCTTTTCACACCAAGACTTTAAGATACGATGTTAAAGTGAATCTGTTTTGTGTATTTACGCATGATCTGACTTCAAGTTCGTCTATCTTGAAGACAGATTTGTGTCTTTAAGTGCGGTGTCGTGGTAATCGTCGTGCCAACTTAATATATTTGAAACGCTTTGATTTTCTAGAACAAATAACGCTTGTTATATCAGTTTGTGACGATGAATGGTTGCTTGCATCGCTGACTCATCATTTAAAGATCACTAAAAATGGTTTTATGAGAAATTCACATAACTATCCAAATTTTGTATATTATAAAGAGTTCAAATATAAATAATAACCAAGTAAAAAAATGTACAGAATTATTTCAAAACGGCTACTTAAAAAGTTTTTAGAAATTGCGATAAGAACATTTGAAAGAAATTGGAATCAAACGAAAACGATACAAATAATAAAATGATATAACTAATATATTTTAACAGTGTACCGGCCCATGCACCCGTTGCCAAATGATTTGCATCGACCAAATGACAGGGGAAAAAACTGTAGAACCATTACGAACCTTATCTGTATTAACTGAAAGTAAAATAAGATTTGGAGTGTACTTAGAAGAGATTTCTACACAATTCAGTTCGATATCAACAACTGAATATGTTAGTTACAATTGACTACAAACTTATTACATGTAACATTACACAATATTGCTAACGTGATAATTATTGTATTGCGTCTTTGTTATACTATTATTATACATAATATAAATTTATTCTTATACACAACTTTGTACTTTTACTATTAAAATGCTAATGTTGACTTTTCGAAGTGGTGTTCTTAACCTTACTATTTGGCAAATAATTCACTATTTGCGGAAAGATATTAGACATTTCCTGTAATCTGCGCATGTTCCGCCCACTCTGCGATTTCCAGATAATGAAACATGTATTGTATTGTTTCTAATGTTGTAATATGATTAGTTTATAAATATTGTATTTTATTATATGTGTATTTTATTAAGAAAGTTTTGTTATTTTGCTGGCGGAAGTAATTTCAAGATAAAAGAGAAAACAACTCATATTCAAGATGTCAGATAAATCACAAATTTGTCAAGAACAACATAGTAGATGCTCGTCATTTTGCGCTTGAACGACGAATTATATCGTGTTTTTTTACTGTGTAAAGGGAGCGAAGTGAAACATTTATTTTACAAGTATATCACATTGTCTTTTATTGATTAAAAATAAAAATAAATAAAAACCAAACAAAAACGTATGATAATAAGGTAATAATGATAAACAGTCTAAAATAATAAATTAAAACATATAGGTCACTCATTCAAGTTCACGTAAAAACACCGCGATAAAAACGAACTAATTATTTACAATCTATCTACATGTTTTTGTAGTTTCATAATAATACACTAGTATTGGGAACGTCATACGAATCCAGGTGGCAGATAAGTGCACATTAATATCGCGTTTAGTGAGGAAAATATACAAATATGGGTGCCTGTCAAGGAAACATTACATTCGTTTACTTCGCATAATTTCCACAATATATATTATATGATTATTTTTTCGAGAACTTAATGAGCGAAAGCGAAATGAATGACTACTGACTTGATGGATTTTTAAAATTATTATTTCCAGAATTGAAATAAATAATAATAAATTTTGATTTGATTGTTGCTGATCAAAATTGAAATAATGGCAACAAATTCAAAAATTAGGTCATGTATTTGTGTCACCAGTGCGACGCTCCACAGATATAGTATTTTAAACAGTATCTTTTAAATGGTATTTTATAGAAATATGCTTAAAATTTAGAATAAATCTGGAAATAATAAGTCCTTAAATAATTAAACTTATTCAATATTATTATCAGTCTTAAAATAGGTAGTATATTATAATAATATGTGTGTGTGTGTGTTCTCTCCTTAACAATAATATATAAGATATGAAATTTATAAAATACACAATAATAATGAATTTGGCAAGTTGATCAGTTCATAAATGAGACACAGTTAGTCAGAAACAGATAATTCTCAACTAGCCGTGCGTATAGTTCACGTCTTACTTTCGCAGTAAATTTTATTGCTAAGCACACTGCAGATGCCGAGGCAAACACTAGATTGTATAACAAAACAATTTTGAAGTTACCCAACCATTCGATTCGGCCGAAATCACCCAGCAAATCGAAATTGGTCATTCCTAAAGATAAGCAAAATATATTTCAGTATTTTTTTTTTTGGCGAATAAAATTCCTCTATTGTCCACAATATATGTAGACACATAATACAGAATATATATATATATATATATATATATATATATATATATATATATATATATATATATATATATTAGACAAACGTCTAAGTGAAAACAAAAATGGCTGACGTACACTAATGTTAGTTCGCTAATATGGTACCAGGGCAGTGGTTAGTGTAAAATGAATATATTTAGAAGTCTCTTATAGTTAAAAAAAGTAAACATTTGTATGAACAGATTTGGAGATAAATTTATAACCTGTAAATTTCGATATTGACTTACCAAGTATTTTCGACAAAAGTGGTAATGCCGAACTCAGGATGAGAACTAGAGCACAATTCGCAATGATATGATAAAATGGCGTCTCGTACAATTTAGGTCTCACTCGAGACATCAATGGTAACGTATACAATCCTACAGATGATGTCGCGATCAAATATAGGATCAAAACTATTTCTAACGCTGCGCCCAGTGGTCCAAGCATAGACAACGATGTTATACCCAGTGTGAATTGCTATAAATATAAAAATATTTTAAAATAAATGCAATGAAACTTTCAGTCATTTACTTCAATATATAAATTATTGGTTTATAATTGTAAGTTTCGTTTTGGCTAACTTTGTATTCAATATGTCATTTATTCATTATTTACTACGTAAAAATAAAATTCCTTTATTATAAAATTTAATTTTGTTAAAATAAAATT
Organism: Leistus spinibarbis; assembly: GCA_933228885.1. Classification (NCBI taxonomy): domain Eukaryota; kingdom Metazoa; phylum Arthropoda; class Insecta; order Coleoptera; family Carabidae; genus Leistus; species Leistus spinibarbis. Next base: position 6,683,358 of record OW121796.1, on the reverse strand, counting down.
GAGATAATTAAATTACCCTGGTACTGAGCGGTAAGGCTTTGATGCCAATCAAAAGTTCAATTGTATTTTGTATGACAATTAAAACTGTTGTAGCCGTCATCGCTAATAATATCAACATTGCTACGGGGTTTAGTACATTCCGTCTAAATGGCGAGATGTGACGTTGTTTATCTGGAACAAAAAGAGTCATCATTTATTTTATTCAGCTATAACAAATAATAATAATACATGTATATATATTTATATTGCACGCAAATACTTGAGGTTTTAAGTAAAAAAAAAAAAAACGTACCTAAAAGTTTTCGTTTTGCTTCAACTTCAATAAGCCGAGTGCGTAAACCGCTCTGTAGTTGTCCATTGCGTAATCGCAACAATCCGCTAGGAGATTCATTCTCATCTGTGAGAATTGGTCCAGATTCTCCCAATAACATAGGCGCTGGCATAACATAACCATTGTTAGTAATCTGAGCACATTTCAGTCGTCGACGTAGGCAATCTTCTTCCAAAATATATGCGCAAAATTCTTCATCGATATCACGTAAAAATTGCGGTTTTACGAGAATCTGACCGACCACTTCGAACAAACGTACGAATCCGAGCGGCGTACAAACTAATAAAAGCATACATATATATGTGTAAGACTACTTTGAGAATTGTTATGCAAGCATCACTTGGATATTTACCTAAAAGCATCAATACTCCAAGAAACGAAATGCAAGAGTAAAGAAATGGTAAATGATAGCTCCATAAATCTAAAAACGAATACCGATTTAATGACAAGCTTTTTTCTTTCATAGAAAGTGTTTAGTTTTTTCTTAAAGAATTATATTTGATTGGTTTCTAACAGTAAATACTGTATGTGAAAGCAACCATGACTTTCTGTTACTAAAATTAACAATCAATCAGTACATATAATCTGAAAAAGATGAACATCGTAATGTAAACACGAAAATATGTATTAATTTAGATATTACTGAATAATTTGTGATCAAAATTATGTTATTTGATTTGGTAAAACTATACATATTATTAGCGTTACATTATATATTTAACTAACATAAAAATGAGTTTGGTTGGATAATTTAATTAATATTGGTTGAAATAAAAAAACTATATTAAATCCTGATTTTGTCATTAGTCAGGATTTTTTCAAAATTATTTATAAATTAGAACCAGTTGCGGCGGTTGCAAAACTGAACAAAAAACTCGGAAAACAATAAAGTATTCAAAATAAATAAATACATTGAAAATGTGTAAGTGTCAATAAACCTAAATGTGTAGTTAATGATTTAAATACCCTTCCATTTTTATAAACATAAAACATGATTAAATAAAAAATAAAAATACTTACTTAAAAATGTCTGAATACTTGAATTATCCTTATCAATAAGGGCCGATATAACAAAAGTCAGTCCCAAAACAACCATCGCCAATAATAACAAAACAATAAATGTTTCGTATACTCTAGCCATTAACCCTTTCCGATGTCCTGAGAATCCTTCCGATTCCGTGAATAAATACGCGAAGGGCAACAGGACAAATAGGGATAAATTTGAAAATAGAAATACATGATTCCACAGGCCTACAAAAAAGAAAACAATCGTTTTGCTAACAGTATAATATTTGCAAGAAAATTTAACTCCAACCCTAGTGTAGAATGTAAGAACTAATTAACCCTTATTATTCCAACTGGCTGTCCCGAACTTCACCAGAAATTAATAACGCATACTTGCGATTTGGGCATTTATATTTTTGGTGTATTACGGGTTTGGGTCCTTTATTTTTATTAGATATACGACAATGTTATTTTTAAGGAATCAAATCTAGCAATAGCACAACTTAGCAGTATATTTTGGCCATTTTTTACCCCTACGGAGTATGAAAGAGTACTCAATGTTACTCGATTTTCATCTAGCACGAGAAACCAGGAAGAGTATAACAAAAGTAGAAATTTAGTCAATTAATTAGCGGTACGTGTGAGCATACTTGTTTTGCTTTCAATATGAATCATTTTTACAAATTATGTTTATTTACGCATTAAATATTAATTTTAATATGTATGATGAATTTGTGTTTAAAATAACAGCATTTAATTTGAGAACAACTGTGTAATTGCTTCTTTTTAAATTAAACATATCTATATATATATTTCTTAAAATAATTATATTGCTTTTACTGTTAATATTTTTGTATAATAATAAATTAAGGCATTACACTCAATACCATCAGGATGAACACACATAATCACTCGTTAGAACAATCCAAATTTTGTCTTATTAAGAAATGTAACTCTATAACTGTTTCTTTTTTATGCTACCGAACATCAGAGTTCTAATTTTAGACAGATACAACAGGTATCTTCTCTAGTTCCGTTGATTTTTATTTTAGCATATAGAAAAACACACGCCAAAATGTAATTATCTTAAATTCTAAGAAATGAAATATTGCGAATTGGGCCATAAAATATACTTATATATTTAAATTAATAATATGCTGAAAGCATGTATGGAAAGTTGAAACTTATTATATTTAAATGACAAACTGGTTGAAAGAAACTAGAGCATATTACTGTGTATATTTTTGTGAAAATGAATACCTTGTATTAACGAACTATTGAGCCATTTAACGTAATAACTTCTCGGGTATAAAATAAGCACTTCGTTACTAATGATTGATATGGGTAGCAAAAGTGCAGCTCCTATGGAGACTGCTAGTGAAAATGTACATAGCCATGTACTGATTCGATACACGGTAACTTCATCCTCATCGGTGCTGTAGTAGTCCTCTCGACCACGCCGTTTAAATCTGCCGAGTATTGCGAAACTCAGCAAATATAACAGGAGAAACAGTAACAAGAATATCTGAAATTAAATAAATAATTATTAGCAACAGATAGTCGTCGTACCATATGCACAAAAGATCTATAGTGTTCGGTTATGTGCCCTTTTTTTTATGTTCAATGATAACAAAGATAGAGTTTTTATAAATCTTAAACTAAAAATATAAGTTATTCATTTTCAAATGCCAATTAAAAAAAAAGAAGCTAATTATTTATCCGAATTTCGGAAAATACAACTTCTTTCTCGTTGTATCTTCTACACAGAGTCATTTGTAAATTATTGTTATTTGTTTTACTGTAAGACTCATTGATAAATAATCATTTTCATCGTAGAAAAAATAATCATAGTAATTTTTTTAAATAAATAGAAAATACGCAGAAAGAACACTATAAGGACCAGTAAAATAATACGCCATATCTTTATAACTTAAAACCCCCAATCAACCGAAACACAACAATAGCTTTTTGTTTACGTTAATTTACGTGATATAAATTAAACAAATGCAAACCGATTTAAAATTGTTTGCGCTTGACTGCCATATAACTTTGACCGGATATTTGATGAAAAAATATGATAGGGAGACTAGTACAGACAATAGACAAAGCAGTCGTAATTGTCATTTTCCGAGGTTAGTTCACAGAGTTAGGTAATAATATAGCACGTATTTCTGATGTTAGAATTGAACATGAAAGTGTAATGGGGATACAAATGTAATTTTAATCGGTGAAATTTTTTCTAAGTGCGCCTATGGTTTCTGGGACAATAACCTAAGGTGAACGCATCTGTATGGGTGCTGTAGTACAAATTAAAAAGTGTCTGATCACTCTGCATAATATTTTAGATTATTTTTTTATGTCCGAATAGCGATTCAAAGTATCTAATGATCACCAATTACAATAGTTGTAATTGATTCATTTAAAATATGTTATACTTGTGGTAACGCAGCGAAAAGTATATTTATTATAGTTTATGTTGTTAATTAATTTATAAATACAGTAGAAAATATCGAATCTTTCCTGCAATTACGTCACAGAAATTTAAAATATCAATATAAAATTAACTATTAATGATAGAGCTATGTAAAATTTTAGATATTCTATTTTTTAACATAGATACAAAAATCTGTCTTAAAGAAATGAACCCATTATCTTAAGCGAGCGAAAAAAAAACGGCTCTCCTGTTATGCCAGTGGTTATGGTTGAGTAAAATTTTAAAAAGGGTTGCACCTTCTATAAATATGATATACAAACATTCGTATTAGATCAAACAAGATTCTAAAATATTTTTAGATTATAAAAACCGAGAAGAAAATAGGTGATAACAGATGCCAAGCAGTTTTTGCAATACTAACAAAAACTATTTTAGCTCTACATCTGTTTAGTAATATTTTATTATTGTACATTCCCGTTATTGCAAATGATTTAATTTTGTTGATAAACAAAATTAAAATTTGTTGTGTACATTTTTTAATTAGCGCTTATCGCCATTGATATATTTTTCTTTAACCTATTTTAAACCACTATTGCAAAGTCAGGTATTAAAAAATTATATTTATTGCATTCGTAATCGATATCACATATCAATGCTATTTACAATATATATTTACTTTAAAATCGATTATTGGAAACAATATTTATTATATATTGCAATACAATATAATAGTAAATATTTAGTATCTGATAAAAGTAAAGCAACACACCCAGTTAGATTAGACATGAAATAATTACAATATGTGTGATAACTAGGGAAACGTAAATGTAACTTGGTTATTTTCACATGCGATTTTTCAGTAAATACACAGACGTCATTGAAAATATAATCAAAATAGATTCATGATTGTTCTTTGTAACCACAACCGTAAAAACGGGTATTCGATTTTTACTTTCATGGACGAAGTCTATGAGAAAGTATTGTAGGCATGAAAATTTTCAAACTGAAATAAACGTTTTGACCATTCCTGAATCGAATCTGACTATTTTCGGAATGACGTCTGTGTGTGTGTGTGTGAACGCTTAAGCGCCAAAATTGTTGAAGGAAATATTATGATACTTTAAACTTGTATAAAGCTCGGGTGTGGCTTCTATTCTTGAAACAGTTTTAACAGTAGCCGTCTAAGATAATGTACTACACAATAGGTTATGTCTCTTGCGACAGTGGCGCCATAAGGCGGTGAGGCTAAGTACTTGTCGGACAGCCCTCGTAGTAATAGCATGACGTCAATACAACGATAAGTACAATAGAAATGAAATAAGTGAGCCATTGGAACATTAGATGTTCAGTTTGGTTGCATTTTAAGGTTGAAGTGATGTGTAAACGACTGTTAAATCTAACGTTACATTATCAATATGTGTAATTAGGATTGTTGTGTATACAATAAACATGAGACGATGCATAGCAGCATTACAAGGACTGGTTAGCGGTCCACTAAACCACGAAATCGTAACTTTAGTAATCATATGGCCTTGCCAATGAACATGTGGCTTTCTGTTTCAAAGATACTTCATACTACACTGTATTTTTAGTAAATCACACGCTCACACTATCTACCTAAGTTCAAATTTATTTTTATGCTATGCCATTTGACATACATTTTTCATCATGTATATTTTTTATGTACGCCAAACATTGCTTTGGTGCTACGCGGGAACTCATCAACGTCATCTACAGAAACCTAACACAGGAACAATGAATTCACCAACATTTACACCATTACTACCACACAATCGTCAATTTTTACTTTCTTATACGGAGTAATAAGTAATTTACGAACGGAAATACACGTTTTGACCCTTTGTCTGTCCAAAACTGTTGAACCTAAAATTGGAAACTTCAAACTTAAGACTTGTATGTGCACCTCCTATTTTTGAAAAGAATATTCAAACCGGAAGTGCTAGTTTACTTTATGAATTTTTTGTCCTTTCTTTAATATCACTAGAAAAGCCGCACTATGGAAAAATAATCATGTTCATAATGAAAGATACTAATATTTCACACAAGCTACAAGAAAACTACTACAGGAAATCTTAAAATTCTTATTTATGTTGACATAGATACACATGTATAAGGATTATATTTAATAATTCGTATGAACTATAACTGACAACATTCAGACAAGGCAACAAAATTGTCAAATAATTTGATCAACACATTTGAAAAACCGCACATATTAAATATTATATTTGAATATATTGATAAGGTGAATATTAAAGAAATCTATATTTGTATTGAAGAAACGGTATTTGACAACGTAATAAAATAATAAGGTAAATGGTACAATTTATTGTGAAGTTTGGTTTGACAGTGTGCTTGGATTATATATGTATAGTCGAGTGCATGCCACTTTACTTTTTTTTTTTGTTATATTCATTAATAAGTAGAAACTAATTAAAATAAATGGCCAATCTAATTTAAATTATGAAGTATATATGACCCATTTCACATATTTATAATTCATATATGAAATCAATTCGGTAAAATCAATATGCGGTGACAACATTTAATTTTACAAATATATTTGTAATATATATATATATATATATATATATATATATATATATATATATATATATATATATATATATATATAAGAATTTTTGAATACGGAAGATAAGAAACAATTTTCGATTCGGAGAATGCTACGCACATGCAATTAAATAATTATCGCACAGTAACCGCGGAAAACAAAAAAGTATACATTATATATGTATATTTCTGCATAAGGAAGTAAATATGAATTAAGCCCATGTTTTAAAAAAATGTAAAAGAAATGACAAAAATTCACGGTTTACTTAATATTATTGCGGTGCCAACATCAACCTAGCCTTGTGCGAAACGATTTATTATTTTTATTTTGTAAACTCATATCAATTTTTTTTTTAATACATAACCTGTTTTTACCACGTAAAAACAGTACACAAACCAACATAACCTTAAATAAAAAACCTAACTTGAAACCCGTAACATTAAAATGGCGTCTAAAAATAATCGAGCCAAGAATTTGACACAAACATGTTTGTCACCTGTTTGTCTTATTGTTTTTCGTAGCGCTACATTTTCACCTACAGTACTCTAACGTAATCAATGACAGTACAATTTAAATGGAACTTATAAATAACGGCTCATATATAGCCAATACGAGCATTCTAGGACAGTGCTAAACAAATATAAAATGAAAGCGTTTTGTTTTGTCATATGAATGACACACTATAACACAGTTTAAGTTATGATAATTGGCAGGGTCAATCTTTGACGTAGTAATTATGCATATAAAATAATAAATATTGATAGATGATTCTGCCAGCTGTAGATCATTTTTTTTTTTCTGAATCTTAAATTTTTTGGCATGATATTGCATTTTAAATACATTTTGTCGTCCTTACAGGACGGTGTATAAGATATTAAAATGGATTGAATATAAATCTATTTTAGTTATAATTTTCAGCAAGATTATCTTAGTTTTAAAATTTATTTATAGCAAATCTTTATTATTTTTTTACTAAAAAAGATTAAATTTATTTATATTGATTCAATAACATTTTGTATTGGTCACGTTTTGAAGTCATGTACATTCTTTGTTTGGCACCAATAAACAATTGACTGCAGTGCAATAAATGTTAATAATTTTGTGCCGATCTTTATTTAATTATAAACCAAGGTAACATTTTAAAGAAAACTACGTATATCACGTACATACATACATAACACTGAAAGTGTATGTATTTAGATATATTTGTATTTCTAATCCTAGTAGTCATGATGGAAGGTCGTGGTATAGAATATAAAAAAAATATCTTAAAAATTCTGATGTAACATAAAGGAATGTCTTAATGTTCAATGCATTATTTGAATTATTTATTAATGGAAAATCAATATAGTATAAGATATGATAGTCAAATAGAATAAAGAATTTATATTTGATAAGCATTTAAAAGACATTAGCAAATTACCAACGGGTTTTTTTTTTTTTTGGTAAATGTTGACCTTATTACCATTTAAATAAAGCATTTCCCTTACACGGTTTTTGTATTTACGCTGGTTTCTCCGTCTTACGTATTGTTTAAAAGAAACACTATTATATTTGTCATGGGTATATAACATCAATATATCAGATGTTACTATTTGCAAACTCACACACAAAATACACATCAAATAATAAACTTAACCGTACAATTGGATTTGGATTCAGATTCGTATCTTGAATTTTGAGGTTATTTTGCAATGATGGTACGCATGCCCCAATGACAACGTCAATCAATAACAATATCATTTTATCTCATAAACATCAAGATTAATGTTTTTATTAATAATATTTATTTGATTTGGCGTTTGATTCGTTTTTGTCTGTATCAAATAAATTACTAGTGGCACAACAATTTTTAAAACTGATCAATGGCTATATATTTAAATACAAATAATCAGAGGTCAGTTTTCTTGTTGTTTAGGCGCATAGTACAATATTTCAACATTTTCCGTGGATTAGACGATTTTCACAATGCGAAAAAAGTGTGAAAAAGGTTGTAAACAAAGTAGAAACTTATATACAAAGCGTTCTACTCGCATATTTAAACAAAGAAACATATACATGTATGTATAAATATAATTTATTATTATAGAAAATATACCAGAGATCGAAGATCCGGATGATTGATAATTTAAGTATATATTGAGAGAATATTATAGTGTATGCTGAATATTTAATACAACCTACCTAAGCCAAAGATGCATATAACTGCGACTTGTAACAAAGACATGTGCAGGTAATAAAGAGTATTGATGAAAAACGCAATGTATATTTAAAATATACCTGGGTATGCTATGCAAAGCGGCATCACTCCAGCAACACCGTTAAATACTATTGTTGAAATGGTGTCGTTGACCACGAAAAGTGATTCCAAACAGAACAGAACAGAACAGACAGAAAACAATCATTACAAGGTTTATACAAGTTATCTAAAAATAGCAATACACCAACATGGTCACAAGAATGCAGTAGTACAGTCATTTTACTATACTCAATACAGCTGGCACATACACATTTCATATTTCATGTAATTGTTGAGTTTTGCTCAATTTTACTTTTTCTGCTTTCACTTTCTATATAAAAAACGTATTAATAAATAAAACTTTTGCAGAACTCTTCTTCCTCTCGAACTTCATAATAAAAGATATTAATATTGTGCACAACTTTTGTTTGAAACATTTCTTTAAAAAATGTACCTGTTACGAGAAAAACAAGATATCTTATTTATGGTGCCATAGTTATAGTTATGCATTTATGGGATATTTTTTATATTAAATCGTATAATAGAAATTTATTTTCACCGGTTAACTTAAATAGATCGACTCTATTTTGAAATAAAGTACGTTTTAAAAATTACATTTTAATTGATAAGGTGAATATTTTTAAGAAACAATTTTATATGGCAGAAACAGTATTTGATAACGTAATACAATAATATGGTAAATGGTACAATTTCAGGGTATTACTGTGAAGTATTGGAATTTTTTGAAACTTTGTTTGGGATATATATATATATTTCTAATGAAAACTACGTAAAAGAAAGTCGAGTGCAGGCTTCTCCTCATTCATTTATTTCATACTCAAGTTTACATAACACGGTTAAATCCATTAATTCATGTAAAGAGTAGTCATATGTAACTAATAACTATAGATGTACTAAAATGTATATATATATATATATATATATATATATATATATATATATATATATATATATATATATATATAATACAAGCAGCCGCAGGCCGTACTTTTTGTCATATAGATGCTCCCCCTGTTCCAGAGCCTCTACTTATATATAAAATATCTGTAAACTAAAACTAAATTGCAAAAAAAAGTCTATTCCGGAGCCACTGTCCCTACTTATATATAAAAATCTCTAAAATAAAGCTAAATGGAGGAAAAATAGTCAAACAATTAATGCGATCCTGATAACCATTGGCGTGTCAGCTGTTGACTTACTCATCTGTAAAAAGTTAACTATTCCGACTAGTTCTATACATATGAATATACTTGAATAAAGACAAATAAATTAAACCCAAGCACGAGTTTAATCCTTAGATAACAAATGATAATCAACATTTAGTAATAAAAGTATTAGGTTATAAATATGTGCCATTTTATTTTAACAAAGCGTATGACAATATATAAAATGAGTATTCCATGGGTCATGAATAATTCTAACTTTTGGTTTTTAAAGATAACGTAGATTTAATTATAACCTAAAAATGTGTTTCAATGCCACAAACGTTATTTGCATCATTTGTTTTCTTACGTGGTTTAATTTTATTTTTGTGCAATGTTGCCTGGATAAAATATCCAATATATAAAGTTGTAAAAAACTTACGATATGTTCTCGAACATTATTGTGGAACATTTGTTCTCGAATATCGGGCACATCTTCAAATTCATTTTCATCCATTTCACCTGTTTATTACTATTCGATTTTGTAAAAAATTCATGTACGCACTAAACAACATTTTAGAATTATTTTAAGTCTGTCGAGGACATATTTCAATAACCAATAAGACACATTTTTACTGTAAATTGTTTATATGATACATATTCATTGGGCAAAACAACCTCTACTACACGTAAACTGAGCGCAACTGACAAATTTCAATCAACCAACATGAAATATCGTTGACGTTGAAGTTAGCTTTGAATTTAATCACCAAAGAGTGTGTTGCCAACTGTGCGACAACTTACCACCAGATAATTAATTGAAACCCCTAAATTAAAAATGGATCGAAAACGCTAGAATTTCAGCTCGAAATAAATAACAACACTAGAATTACGACTAGAAAACTTTAATAAAGAAAAGTAATTGCTCAATAGACGAATTAAAATAGACCTAATGGTCAGTAAAGTTATCCATGAGTACTCTAGTCGTGATTTCTGTTGCCAACCTAAACAAACAATCCCCTAGATTTTTACTTCTCTTAATACGCGATTTTAAAGCCTCAAGGATTGTTCACAGCTAAAAAATTAGTAATTAAGCTTAGAAATTATAAGTAATAATTCCAGTTTGTTGTACGACATACAAGGTTAACGTTCAAGAAAATTTATCATATATTGTGTTGCTTGGAATGCTAACATTGCTTGTCATAATACAAACTAGATTATTATTTGTAATTTTCTAAGCTTAATTACTAATTGTTTCGCTGTGAACAATCCTTCAATTGTGTTTCTTTTTGTATACAATTCAATAATTAGCTATATATAATCAAAAACTGTAGAAATATGTACAGGAATTATGAAATATCATTACAAACACACAATTGAAGCCTAAAAACCGCATATTAAGCGAACTTAAAATGTAGGGGATTTATTTTTTATGGGTTGGCACAAAAATTGTATCTTGACCTAGAATATTTTGCACAAGCGAAACCACGAAACCGTTCCAACCGGTTGAATTGCGGAAGAGGCTATAACCTGAGTGACGTCTGCGGCTGCGCACTGCGATCAATCGCCATTTTGAATGTCACCCACAGTGTCACACAGTGTTAATATCCAATTTTATCCATGGTCACCCGGACAGTTGATTTTATGGTTGCGAGTTGCGCAAATATCGTTGGTGCTGTGAATGTTTATTACATTTTATTATAATTTAGAAGTAAACTAAATAGTTTTTACTGAAAGATGATGTATACTGTGTGTGTTTACTATGAATCTTGAATATTATAATAACGGTAAGTACAAACCGGATGTCTAATCTAATCAAACACGGCTAACACTCCCGAATGCTGTTCTTCCAGGCAGGGTCAGTCCGAATATTGAATCTGGTTTAGGGAGTGACTGTGACACGATGGCGGAGCTAGCAGCGTTGCTTCGGTCCGAAATTCCGGAGGGCCGGAATAATCTGACTGAGAATCACACGAATTTGGAGCGCGTCGCTGAGTATTGCGAGGCGAATTATTTCCAATCGGACAACAAACGGGCCGCATTGGAAGAAACGAAAAATTACACGACACAATCGTTAGCTAGTGTCGCGTATCAAATAAATACGTTAGCGTATAATTTTCTGCAATTACTCGATTTGCAAACGGCTCAATTGACAGAGATGGAGAGTCAAATGAATCATATTGCTCAAACGGTTATGATACATAAAGAAAAAGTTGCGCGAAGGGAAATCGGCGTTTTGACTGCGAATAAAGTGACTACGAGACAGTATAAGATCATTGCGCCTGCCAACCCGGAGAAACCGATCAAATACGTTCGAAAAGGCATCGACTATACAAGTAAGTCGCTATTAACTTGGACGTAATATTACCGGTTTCAAATATGTAATCTACACGCTCACTTTAACTTTGATCATCAACTTCGCTTAAACATCTATATATTTTTGTTTCTATTTTTCATATTCGGAGATAAATAATCGGTTGTGGCCAACACAAAACTTTCTTTTACGTAGTATTCATTAGAATTAAATATCTGGAGTGACCTGCACTCAACTTTATTTACGTAGTTTTCAATAGATAGATATTAATATACATATATATATATATATATATATATATATATATATATATATATATATATATATATATATATATATATATATACATATATAAATTAATGAAAATAACTGGATAATTATACCAATTTATAATGGATCTGAATTTGAAGTACTTATCGTATTCACTCTTAAACTGTCAAACTCCACAGTAAAACTCTGAAATTGTTATTTCATTATGTTAGCAAATATATAATATAAATTGATTCTATAATAATTTACCTGATACAATTTATTCTAATAAGCAATCAATATTTTAAATATTAATTCATACAGTTAACTGTCAATGTAATGCTTGTTTGTTTTTAATAAACAAGAAACAAATGATGTAACTCATGGTTGATCCGATTTAAAAATAATAAAATTTGTCACAAGTGTAGTTATCACTATGGCAACTTAAATAAGATATTTGAGTTTTTTCGTAGCAGTATTCTCATAACTGGTACAATTTATAAAGAAATGTTTCAAACAAAAGTTGTGCGAAATATTATTATCTTTCATTATGAATATAATTATTTTTGCCGGAAGTGTAGCCGTTCTAGTGATATTGGAGATAGAACAAAAAATGCATAGAGTAAACATGCACTACCGGTTTGAATATTCGTTTCAAAAATAGGAGGTGCACATCTAGGGCATATACAAAGCTTAAGTTTGAAGTTTCATAATTTTTCGTTCGACAGTTTTGGCTCTAGAGCGTTCACAGACACACACACACACACAGACAGATGTCATTCCGAAAATAGTCACATTCGATTCAGAAAAGGTCAAAACGTGTATATCCGTTGAAATCTCGAGTTCGAAAAGAAAGTAACAATACAAAGTAATACAAATTCCGATTTAATTTTAGTGTGATAGCATTTACCGTGATATTTATGATGATTAGAATTATATATTAAACCGGTAATATTACACACACGAAAAGCTAACTTTGACTAAATTTATCGCTATGTAAAATTATCAATTTTACCGATAATAATACATAATGTAAATTTACTATTACATTAATAATGAAGAGTCGGGATCTAATTTTATGTCAGCCCTGGACGAAATCGGGCATGGGGTACGTGTCGGGGGTACACCTAGAATAAAACAGCGGGGCTCTAGTCAAGGTAGTATCCAATCAATAGCGGCTATGTCGATCAATTCTGCGATCATGGTTGGACCTGCGCCCACTACAAAACCACCCACGCCACCCCAAGTCACGCGAACTGGAAGCAAAGGTAACTAAAATTCTCATCATTTTTCAAATATTCTACATATATGTATAATGTTTATTTAAGTGATTGAGCATTATTATACTTTGAAGAGAAAATGATGACCATATTCCCCGAAGAAATTAAATTACAATGTTAGAGACTCTTTTGTATGCCATTTTAATGTTTAAGTTATCTCTGTAGATCTGTGATACTTTTATATTTATTACTAATTTTATGTAACAATTAATATACGGTTATTTGCTAAAAAAAAATGGTTATATTTTTGTGTATTTTTTTACAGTGTCTGTGGTGTCTGGCGGAACTCTAAGCAAAGGTAAATAGGAATTATATTTCATATTTTGTATTAATAGTCTGTGGTAGATACATTTGCACGATGTGACCATTTTAAATATTACATTTATATGTAACACCGCAGCTTAAATTATTATTTTATTTTACACGTTTTCGTCAACTCTGAATCTGATTATTTTTGATCTGTATGTGTTACGTTGCAGGAGAAATATTAATCATTATACTTTAGACTTGTATATGCCTCCTATTTTTGAAAACAATACTTTTTGCCACACGAGTTAGAGAAAAAGTGATATTCAAAATTATAGCAACTTTTGTTTGAAAAGTTTTTCGAATAATGTTTCATTTACTCATACTTTCCTAATCTAGCATGAATTTAAAACAATATTATATTAAATAGACATTGAGAGTATATGAAAGTGTAGTGAAGACCACTCCAGCTTTTTTAAATTTACATTAAAAAAAAAGTATTATTTTGATTGCATTTCTTTAATTTTACTAATTTTAGTAACTTGCCGTATGTTATTTTTGATCTTATGCTTAAAACAAGATTAGGTACAAGGCACTTATGCTTTCAGCTCGCCTGATAAATAGTATATGCGATGCGAGGAGCAGACTCCCCCTTCCCTCCATACTGCGCATTAAAATTTTAAAATAATTGTTTTTAATTATTATGGCCTATGGGTTAACAATTAAAAAAAATTATATATATATAAAAAGTCTTACAATTTTTTTTTGTGTTTGTTGTAAATTGCCCCGGTACTTTCAGAGGAATAGAGGGCACAAATTTGGTCTTGCGAGCGACGACTAACATCGACGTATATAAGTTATATATATTTTTGGATTCAGGGCGAACTCATAACTAAGACTATCAACATTGCTATGAAGTAACTCCTGTTGGCAAATTGATTTAATTAAACGCTACTTGGGCGTTAAATTTACTCAGGGCTCTGTACCAGCCATTTTGTAAATGTAAATTGTAATATTCAAATATATCTCACAAATCAAAACAATTTCAAACAAATGAATAAAAAAGGATACACAGAAATAATTGACACGTTTCAAAATACAATCACCGGAAAAATCCATTCAACTATTTCAAAATAGTCCGTGCGGTTTGTTTGCAAAATTATCTCGGAGAAAAAAAATCGTCGATTTTACAATTAATTAAAATTGTATTACACATAATTGGTACTCTAGTTTGATGGTAAATTCAATTACATTCTACATGTCTAATTATCATTGTGGTCAGTAAGCATACAATCATTGTACCATTCAACTCGAATAAAACAGGTTCGCGTGAATATCGTACACCACCAGCTGTCGCGCCGCCACAGGTGCCCAGTCACTACGCGCCTAATTATCCAATTGGACATCCTCGTCGTAGCGGTGAACGTGGCAGCGGCTACAGTACATTACCGATGCCGCCCAATCAACACTCGCACACACTGCCACACCATGCGAGTGTCGCGTCACCGCCGCAAGTCGGCATGGTGCACCCGCTGCCGCAAACGGTTCAGCAGCATCAGCAGCAACAACAACAACATCCTCAAACGCCACCTCCGCCGCCACCGCCCAACACATATACCGTTGATAATCACTCCAGTATGCCTCGTAAGTTATCAGTATCTTAAAAAAAAAAGAATCTTATTGGGTTCTTTCCAGCAAGATACATAGTTAACACAGTGTAAGTAAGTCAGAGTACGACACAACTCGACTTTTTTTGACAATGTCTTGCAGAGTTTTCTTGCTGGAAAGCACCCATTTTTATTCGAATAAAGTTGCTATTCGAATTTGCTTATTATTAGAATGATGTTAAGATTAATTGGGAAATTTCGCATAAAACAAGTATAAGTACAGGTAACAGGTCTTCAGTTCACCATATATCAATTGTAAACTCGATCTGAGCACTAAACTGGTCGTTAAAAAATAATTTCAATATAAAAATTATATATTTTTATAGCCATTGAGTTTACAATCTGAAGACATTTTATGGAAATGAAGGGTCTTATATGTGTTCGTAGTTTTTTTTTATATACTCTATATTCTTTGATTATATGTAGAAGATAGTCTAGTGTAGTACTTCTGTCCCTCGTAATAGTTTATTAAACGTGGTGTTTATGTAATTATTGTATTCTCTTTAGCGCCTCCTTCTCCCTTAATTGCGCCATCCGAACCGGTTGAACACCAGCAGATCGGGCATTCTTTGCTAAACCATACGTTGCCTCATCAGCGTATCTCATCGCTACATCGTGGTGGTGCTCAGTCGCCGCCATTACCTCCGCCACCCCCACCAGAAGAGGATCACGAAATTTCATTTGGCCGTCCACGTGCGTCTGGCGTAATGCCCATCGTACCTGATGAAGAAGATCTTCCTGGCTGGGTACCAAAGAACTACATTGAGAAGGGTATGGCAACGAGAATAGATTTTATGTTATATTTAGTGTTCGCTAAAATTACTAAACTTTAAACTTTAAGACTTGTATATGACCCGGGTGTACGCCGCTTATTTTTGAAAATAAGATCTTAACCAGAAGTAGCAGTTTGCTCTTAGAACTTTTTTAGTATTTCGGAAACTGCTGGGTTAAAATTGGTATTACTAATTTGTTATTTCTTTTTCAGTGGTTGCTATCTACGATTATTACGCCGATAAAGATGACGAATTGAGTTTCCAAGAAAGTGCTGTTATATACGTGTTAAAGAAGAACGACGATGGATGGTGGGAAGGAGTTATGGATGGAATCACTGGTTTGTTTCCAGGAAATTACGTGGAACCCTGTGTGTAATATAAGAAATTATTAACGTTTTATAATAATAATTTATTAAGTACAAGTAACCTAAACAAAACAGTATGCATTTGCTTTTATACAAATATGTTTATTATAATAATATTGCCTATATCATAATATATCTAGAAACTATTATTTGTAAATAAAAGACTAATTTATAATAGACATGTATTGAACACCTATGTAATAATTTTATCTATGATAATAAAATTTATAGGAATTAAACAGTCCGTCTGGTTTTGCGATCCGTATTAATTGCTCGCTATCCACCAGAGACAAAATCAAATACCGTCCGCCCCGAATAAAAGCCATGCTTGTGTGATGGTCTTTATAAATTGCCAAATGTTTGTGATCGGTCATATTGCATTATTAGAATTTAATTATAATTATGAAACTAAATTATATTTCAAGTTACTAAACAGCAACATTTTCAAAATTTCGTAAACATAGTTAATATATTTTTGTTTACTTTACGAAATAATAATATTGCATACACAATATTCTATAATGCTAATACATAGCTAATATTAACGTAATTAAAATTAGTAATTTATCTGACATTCGCCCTAATGTTTTTTGTACTTGTAAATAACTATAGAAGTGGATTGAACCGAATGGGTGGTTGCACAAAGCAATAATCAACCGTCAGCGAAACCGCAACCTTCTGTTTTATTCCGATATCCAACGTAATCCTATTAAATTTCTGAAAATAACCAAACATTGCGATTGTGTAACGGGGCATAAGAGCTACAAAAATGGATAGATATTCGTGGCTACGGCTGCCATCCCTATGGGTTCATCAAGTGTTAGCCAAAACTACTTATGATTTTACTTTTATCATGAAATGAGAAACTAAATTTAAATTCCGTTACTATTATAGGAAATAAGAATGTACGACATCGTGAGTATATTATGCACTTAAGTTAAATTACACGAATAAATTAAATAATTATATGATTACTTCTCTAACATACGGCAATTATGGCTAACAAGAACATGTTTCTAAATGTACCATCGAATCCACACTGACAATTTCGAAATATTATAAATGCGTTTTGTAACAGAAAGCCTAATTTCTAGTGCAATATAAATTAAATGTGCTTCATTAATGCTTCATACACATAACTGTGTGACGGTTAAATTAGGATTATTTTATCAATAATTATAAATCCATTGTTTATAGTGTTATAACTCAAAATT
The DNA here is from genome assembly GCA_933228885.1 of Leistus spinibarbis. Classification (NCBI taxonomy): domain Eukaryota; kingdom Metazoa; phylum Arthropoda; class Insecta; order Coleoptera; family Carabidae; genus Leistus; species Leistus spinibarbis. The sequence goes on along the minus strand of OW121796.1, from coordinate 6,665,485 downwards.
TAAACGCTATTACATAATAATACATTACAATTTAGTACTTCCAAATAATTTGATGACATATATAGTTTATGACAGTATTTAGTAATCATAGAAATATTACATGTATAGTTGTTATCTATATTTGTATACAGAATGTGTGGTTTCCAGTCAAGAGAACTTTGAACACTGCTTTAAGATGTGATCTATGTTTAATATTATTAAAAAGAAAAGTACAATCAATTCTGTTTTTACACGGTATCGTGTAAAAAAAGACATCGTACATACATAGTAAATAGGGGATAATGTTGGTTGACAAGAGCATTGTATGTACATACGTAAACTGTCCTAAATATATCTACGAATAATGGAAATAATTGTCCATAGAATTTAAATCCAACAGGTATTTTAACCGTGCTAAAATGAATGAATTTTTCTAGACGGTGTAAAAACAGCATTGGGTGTATAGTATTTATAAGAAAATAATTCAAGGGTGTGTCACATTTGTACTCCAAGTAGTCGATATATACATAACAAATATATACGATATATATGTATATATTATTTCAGATCCGAAGAATAACGCGCAAATAGTTTCCCAGTGGAATACCGGGAAAAATGTATGTATATTTCTAATCAACACACGTGTAGAACACATTAAATGGATAACCAAGAATTTATTATAGCAACGGATGGATGGAGGGGAAGCCGTTGGAATGGTCTGTATTAAATTTACAAGTTTCAATTTCGTTGCGCGAAAATTTCTTTTACATTATGTAACTTTCGTAACGATTTTGCCGGAGTATGCTCGCTCGACTCCGGTCTCTAGTCGTTCGGCTTCGACAACGTGCAGCGTGCGTTTGTACAATGTACATGCGGCAACCGGAATGACAGCAAGAGAGAGAAACTGGCGACTCAGTTTACCTTTGAAGGTGTAGTGTAGTAGATGTACCGTTCTCTTTGTGCGCACAGAGAAACACGCCAGTTTCTCTCGTATTTATTATAACAACATAATGACACATATGCTTTGTGTTTCGTAGTTATTGGCCGATGTGATGTGCGGATATCTGGAACAGAAGTACGATGTGCGATAGTGAATCGGGAGAGATTGAAAGTTTTTACCATAATGCTGAGGCCTGGTGTGAAGGTCTGTTTTGCAGTCATGCTGGCGGTCGCTACTCACCTGGGAGCGACTCCTCTTGAGCCCGCTTCATCTATCACGCAAGGTGCACAACACACACTCATTTCATTTACCTAATGTTAGCTTCGATAGTATACAAACCTGCATCCCCAACTCTATTCCTGCATTGACACGTGTTTACATGAATTGAGAATGTAAACAATATTGTTTGTAAACATTTTACCCTTAATATATGATCTTAACTTCTATGTATTAATTTCGAATATAATTAATTAATAATTTAAGCAATATCATATTCTCTAAAGATACTAAAGTATTGTTTGACAACAAATTGTCCATAATTGATGATCTTATCACCAATTTTATTTATCTCTAAGTCTTCTGAGTAATTTAATGGAATCAACGCTAAATAGTGTATATATATTTTAAAACCGTAATTAGTTATTTTTTTCTAACTGTTTTGAATGTTTATCCAGTGCTGGATTATCTACTACGCCCAGTAGGCTCCTCCAACTTGGAATTCGACTAAGAGACGTGGTTTACCAGCGGCTCTTTTAATAAAAATAACATTATGTAGATTTCAAAAAATTTGATGATACGTATACAAATGAGTATTAATTATATAGGTTGAATACATTATGGAAATAAATAGATTTTCGTCGCTCGCTGTAGAATGACTCAAATTTAGATAAACATTCCCTATACCAGTGCATGCGTTAAACAAAGAAATAAGTCCTTGTTTACCAACTCCAAAGATTTTTATTAGAAAAAAAAGAGGCTTATTTATACAATTCCCTTTGATACTTTTATTTTAAGTGCTTTAATGCCTCCTGCAAAAGTTTGAACTTTGTGTATTCTCATTCTGAAGTCTTCAAGTTTAACTTTGCATTAGCGTGTTTGAAAATGTTGTTCATGTTCGATATTTTGTATTAATTAATAATGTATAAATCGCAAATGATTTTGTGTATTTTGCTTCGTAAAAAAATATAATCTCTTTAGCATCAAAATATTTTATAACAGATAATTGTGATTTTATATATCACAGCGCACACTGGTGTGAATTTACTGAACTAGTTTGGCACTGAACAGGGTATAAAGCTATAATCCTTTATCTTTGCTCATCAACAATATGCATTTGTGTGTCTTTGCTTTAGTCTCCCGTATTTTACTCTTATACAATACAAGTAATTTAAAATTTTAATTAATATTTACCAAACGAAAGGCACATTACAGATAGCTTGTTTGTAATGCACTTCTTCGGAACTGTCTGAACTTTGAAATGGAATAAAACGTTGTTTAAACTAATTATTCCATTAAACATCATCTTAATAACGTGAAAATACGTTTAACAAATTATAATTTATACTTCTACAGTTTCTATATGAAGTCCTTAACGTCAAACATCAAGTTCGAATTTTTTTTTTTTGAATACACAGTTGCATTATTAGACGGAATATCTTTGATTGTAGCGTAAAAATAGCGGATTTCTAATACTGGTTATTTGAATATTCGAAGTTGATTGTGGAGCCGCCATCAGAAGTAGTAGGATTCCGTCTTATAAGATAGCAATCTCAGAACGGTTTTAAATAAGTGCACCTTTATAATAGTCCAAATATATTTAAAACTGAATATGTAACTGTATGAAACTGTAATGCTGTAATTGACTTGTATCACTTACATGCGCTATAGATAAGGAATTATATTTATTTTGGTGAAATTTTCAAAATGAAAGCAACTTTAGTAGTCACTGTAAAAATTTTATTATGAAATTGTTAAAAACAAATTTAATTAAAAATAAGTTATGGTATATGGACACGGATATAACATTGCAGGACAAAAGAACAAAATAATTGTTTGAATTTGAATAGACACAAATGTCTACATGGCATTATTACAAATGAGATTATTGTTGGCAACTAATATAATTATAGGTTACCTACATATGAGTCTCCATAGCGTATCTAGATCTGTCCATTAATCTGTGTAATACTGTTCTCTATCAGTGCATTGGACATTGGACTAGACCAGTGTTTCCCAATAGTCTAATATTTTCTATTTCATTTAATTTAATTTATTATTTCAAGTATCTTATAAACGACATGTGTTAGAAACAAAGTGAATCTAATAAAAGTTACAGATCTTAAAATTTCGAGCAACAAGTTTTTTCTAGTAATGCACAATTCAGTGAAATGTCACCTTTGAAAGTAAGCAAGTTACATTACATACTAGAATGAATTGAATACACAGTAAAGCTGTATAAGAATGTCGAGTGAAGGCCACTCCAGACTTTTTAATAAGAATTTATAAAACAGTTAGACCATAAATAAAAAATATCTTTTATATATATATATATATATATATATATATATATATATATATATATATATAATAAATAATAATAAAAGCATAATTTTAATATAGTATGTGCATGTGAAATAACAAATACATGCATTAAAACAATGTTGATTACAAGTACAATTCATTAAAATTGAAAACAATTTCAAAATGTTGCGTTAACCTAACAATTTATTTGGAAATTGTTGAAATGTAATTAAGTGTTATATAATTTGAAAACTATTTCAAATTGTCTTTTATTACACGATTCTTGGAATTCTAATATTTAAATAATTGTTGAATTTCTATTTAAATTAACTTGCAAAATATTATATAACACAACACTGTTGATCTTTCACTTTTTATAAGACATTTCAATGGTGTAAAATACGTATAATCGTTTATACAGTAAAGGTGTTATAAGTTTTATGTATTGTTTTCTTTGGGAATAATAACGTGTAAGAAATTCATTCGGCTATATGCGTATATACGTATATATATATACAGTCGACCTCGATAACACGAAAACTTCTATAACCCGAAGAAATTCTCGTTTCCCTTTCGTAGAAAAGCACAAACCTCTAAACCACGAAAAAGAGACACCTTCTTAACACAAAGTCGATTTTTCACCAAAAATTGCATACATTTTGATGTTACCGACCTCTATAACACGATGTTTACCTCTATAACATGAAGTTTAGCTCTATAACGCGAAGTGGAATTGGGGGGAAAACTTGTGATTCTCTCGTTCAGAGTAAAATAACAGATTATTTTTATTCGACAAGTATATAATTGTGCATCGATAATAAATAAAGGTTTCGTACAATACACATGTGAATATAACACGAATTTTATTTTCTTCTTGCCTGCGTAACCCGAACTCTCGATAACATGAATTTTTAACTCGATAACACACAAACCTCTATAACGCGAAATTTTTGTCATTTCCCCACGGTTTCGTGTTAACGAGGTTCGAAGAGATAATATAGAATATATATATATATATATATACGTATATTTTATCGAAAATTAGTAATTGTAATATATGCTTTCTTCATTAAAAATTAATTTATTGTAAAAATGTTTTCTTATGACTGTCTTTTACGTGATATTGATATTTTTAGATATGTCTGTCTTATGCCAATTTGTTCGTAAAATTTCATATTCTGATAAATGTTAAAGCATAGAAGCCAATTAGTGTATAATTTTCCTGTATTGATATTTTCAATTATGTTTTTAGTTCCCCTGAATAATTATTTTTCATTTATAATGTGATAAATCAACGACCAACAGTATTAAAAGGAAACTAAAAGGGTAATTAAAAATATCAAAACAGGAAAATTAACGACTGAATGTGCACTATGCACGCCATTTGCTAGATTTTGAATTTGTACGAATAAATTGACACATCATAAATTGACACACTAGATTCGGTACGTTCAACGCAATCTTGTAAATATAAAATATTTTAGAATTCTTGGGTGTTTTAATTATTTTTATCAGGACAGTATTAAGGGAAGCTCCAAATTTTGGGGTCCTATAACTCGGGAAGTATACGAGCGATTGGATTTAAACTCCGACCGGATTCAAATGGGATGCCAAATAGTATATGTACCAAATTTAATGTGAATCGTTCCGGTACCTTCAGAGGGTAGAGAGCACAAATTTGGTCTTACGATAGACCGAGCGTGGGACGTCTAATATCTAAGTATATAATTTAAATATATTTCTGGATTCAGGGCGACGAGATAAACACTTTTTGTCAATGAAATTTTTTGATCCGAGAATGCTACAGACACACGACCGTTTGCTTTAGCTTCTTCGGTACTTCGTACGGCGAACTAATTTACAAAATCCAGTAAAAACAGCGAGAGTGCCCCTAGATTGTGTTGATGTTTTTCAAGAGCCCTTTAGGGGTAAAGGGCTACTTAAAAATATCCGGAGTGTCCTTCACTCTTCTCTCTTATACTTAGTTTTTACAAAAGACTCCAAAGATATACAACAGTACAAAACATTCTAGAAGTTCGGTCACATCATAAATAGACAATTATGTAGTTGAGTAGAGAACATGAAACTGTATTTGTTGTTCGAATACTTGAATTATCTATTAGCACCTAACCTTGAAACTACATATTTGGAGGATGACCATATTTACAAAGAAGTTATTTGTTATTGAACAAACAAAGGACAAATTATGTCCACCGTTTTGTTATTCTGTTAAAAATGCACTAAATATTCCTTGCAAATTGGTTCTGATAGCAGTAATTTAAAATGATTTTTTGTGGTACATTCAAAACATCCAACGTGTTTGTTTGATGTTTTCTCTTTGATAGGATTTTCAATAAAAAATTCAAATGTAGATAATTCTTTACCATTATCCTCGTGGTACGCTTAAACGACTTTTGTGTAATGGAACTGACAAATGTTCAATCATTATTTTAGTTTTCGCCCAGAATTTTATCGATTTTTATCGTATTCTTCTTTTATATATGCTGTAAGATATATGAATTTAATGAACGTGAAGACAAATGCATAGTTTGCGCTGCAGTAGGAAATTCCGTTCGTGTCTTTGTTTCGAAGAATTTTCCGCTTTTCCAATAAATCATCTATGATATCCTGACTATGCTGCAAGAATTTTTTTTAAATGTTCGTTTTCAATTGAGTTCTCTCTATATTTTTAAAACTATATACCTACGTATTTGTAGAATTGTGCTATGTAGGGGAAACAATAGGCGCATTCCTTTCAACGCGCAGATCGCCTACGAATTGGTACAAACAGAAAATCAAAGCAAAAAGTGTTGAAGATAAAAACATTTTAGATTTAAAGTTAATATATAACTCGGATTTTTGAAAACAAGATCTTTGCCGATCCAGTAAAAAAAAAAAGTAATATCTTGAAAACGGCAAGTATTAAAAAAACAAATTGTAAGACTTTTAAAATTTAAACATGTTTTCAAATTGTTAACAAAAGGCCATAATAATTAGATAAAATTATTTTTCATTTAAAAAGCGCGGTGTGGGAGAGTGGGGCCACTGCTGGCATCGCATATATTACTTATATGGCGAGTTGAACGCATAGGTGCGTTGTACCTATGCTTGTTTATTTGAAACATAATTACATTGAGGGAAAGCAAATATGTAGATGCACACCGCTGAAAATGCCTCTTAGAATGAGGGTTTCCTGTTTGAAAGGAACAAAGAACGACTAAAATATTGATAAGATCCTTAACATCGATCAATAAATCTCTATTGTATATTATGGAACTACTTTTATGAATTTTAAAATATTATTGTCACGCCTGCAGAGACAATAGACAATATAATTTCTAAATCTCATTGTAAATCTTTACATGTTGGGAAAACGAAGTTGTCAATTTTTTTTACCGGAAATAATGTTTGCTAATCTTATGGGAACTTGCGAATAAATAAATAATTTTCTTATATTTGCAATTTGCTAATTAGGTTGGGCTAGAATTTACTCCGACGGTTACTAAAGCCTAATCCTGTTGAGGCTTTCAAAATAAATCCGTAAATAGTCAGCGCTGTGAAGTGTTTCGAATTTATATATTCTTTCTGTCTATTACGTATATTAAAACAAATAACATTATACATATATATATATATATATATATATATATATATATATATATATATATATATATATATATATATATATATATATATATATATATAATTACAATAAAATAAGTTGTCTCCTTTTGCAATAAATTAATATAAATATAACACAAAATAACGATATTTAATCTTAGACTGCACAAAATAGTCCAGTGTAGAACACTGCAATTTTTTTCTTAGCGTGATTCTGCTCTGATAAAGTTAATTGCCATTCTACATAAGAAACATATAGCAAAACTAGCGCAAGGATTGCCTCCGTCGTAGAAATGTCCACTGAGTAAACGTTTTTATAACGTTTGTAACGATTACGACATAAAAAAAACTATTTTCCCAAGTACATTTCAGCCACCCCTCAACCGGTGTGCTAGTTACGACATTTTAACTTAAACATAAGTTTGCGTGAAATTGAGAGTATACATTAAGATATAATCTTTCGCTAAAGTTTTATGTTGAAGAATAATTTTTGGTTACTTTTTACAAAATCAAAATATCACCAAACTGTAAATTAGGTTACAGTAGGTTGCCGAATAAGGCATTTTAAATATAATAGCCTAGCGTACGACTAGCTAATAATCTGCATGGATTATATTACTTTTATAATTACGACGAGCTGAAGGCGTTTGAAATACGATTGAAATTCTGTGATTTTACTTATTGAAAAATTTACAAATTTTACAAGACAATAACAATGAAAGTTTAAAACACGAAAGAACCTGAAATTTTATACCTAAAGTGATTTTTAACTATACTTAAAAGTATCCCTAATAATTTGCCAACCACTATGCTATTTTTAAATTCCTTATAGGCTACAACTTCATATGAATGTTTGTTTATTTTGTTTGTAATAATACTACAGTTGGGAAGACAATTTATAATCATTACTAGTAAATCTATATAACTAATGCCAATTTGTTGTATACATAGGATATTATGGTGAAACACCTCCTGTTACAAAGATCCATTTCAATTTAAGAGTAAACATTGGCAGGCCAAGGTATCAAAACAAACCCTCGTATCTATCAGTTGATATGCGTATTTCTGTTTGGCGGTTATCCAAGAGAAAACATATCGAATTATTAAAGCATGCCGATTTTCTTGCGCCATCGGGTCAAAGACTAGAATTCGCGGTCGATGGGGCATGGGGACTTGGGAGGCGAACTGGATGACTGCGGAATGAGGCAGGGCAAGGTGGGGTTGGCATAGCAACGTAATGGTGCGAGCGAGGGTGAAAGTGAACACAGACTGGCCAAAGTCAGTCGACATCCACATCCACATCCACGATCCACGTTGTTCTTCCCATACTCGCCAGCACACTGACAAAGGGGGAGCACAAATTTTACATATTTTATTTTCTTTCTACATTTTAATTAAGATCTATGCTTTCGACCTACTTTAGCGCGGTCTTCCAGAGCTGCGCATACACACATTTCATGAAAATATTATTTTCCTGGTCTCTTGTGTGATGTGGTAACTTTAACGAACACCGTTTATTTGTTTGGGTGATGCGAAAACTGGTGTTTTGAGGGAGCATTTGAAGGCTTTCATGAGTTAAAAGGATTTGAGGGTGATTGTTCAAGGCTTCTTACTAAGCCTTTTTATGTTTACTTCATTGTTAATGAGTTATTCTTTTAATGACATGAAATTCTTGATTACTTACGGCTACAAATAATGTGTTTTATTATTGGCGAAATGATAATTAAATATATTATAACATATATAAAAATATATATATTTTAAATTCGCTAATAGACAGAGTTACTGATAAAACGAAATATCAACCATAATTATCTGATTCAAATATAAACTTTAAAAATATATATTAATAACAATAATTATCAGAAAATTATTATGTATATAACTAGCACCTAGAGCGGTGTTCTAAAACTAATATTATATTAATTGACATATTTAAATTATACAAACAGTTAGTTAAATGAATATTAATTAAAATAGGTTACATTTTGGTTTTCACGAATATGTAAAACGCCATGGCTATTAGAAATTTTACGAGCACACCCGCACATATAACGGGTATTATATTATTTTAATAATTAATAACAACTGTTTTTGGTAAATAAAACTAATCAAGCCAGTAAAATATTGTACAAGGTTTTAATCCTTTAAAAAGCTACTAATGACTTAAAATATTTTGTAACGCAACTCGTTCGTAAATCAAGAGTTGCCTGAATATAAATTAACACTGACGGATGAACTATATATTAGTAAAGAAATAACAAAGTTATGCAATAAGAAAGTGTTCACCCTTATCGTGTATGTCCTTATTAAAATGGATTTCACAAACTGTATAATTTCGTATATTTGGCGTATGTTATATGGAATATAATTTTGAATGTTTCACAAATTAGTTTTGTTGCGTGAGCGCGATGACAAAGGTATCCCATTTCAGGCGAACAATGGAATATGCCCCACCACTATATTAAGGACCTTTAATTCTGCCGTTTTCATAACTTCTCTGCAGCAACGCAGTGTATTCACATAGCTTGTCTAATTAGCGCAAAGCGGACGTACTGTAGACTATGTTTAATTATCTTTAACATCGTATGTAATTTGAGGTGGTAGTAATGCAAGCAAGAATGTTGTCCCATATTTCTGAAGGAGAACCTTTGTATCCTGGAAAACAGCAAGTACTTTAAAATATTTCAAGTAGGTGTTATAACACTTCAAGTATAGGAACTGTTTTGGTTTTCAATATGCTCTTGGTTATCCTTAATTTTTACACGGTATGTTTCATATTTAAGCCGTGTATGAATGGAAATATTTATAACAATGCCTTTAGTTCACCGTATTATCTATTTAGTGGATTATTTATTTATATAGAAAACATTTTCTTAATTACTGATGTTTATAACCATTGAATTTTGAAGAGATAAATTAAAGCGATCGCTATTTTAAATTATCAAAATTATATTTAATGTTTTGTTTTCTTATACTCAGTAATAAGTAAATCTTGTAATCATGAAAAATATCGAACTCGATACTTTAACTAATACACGTTTTGACTCTCCCTGAATCAAGTGTGACTAATTCCAGAATGACGTCTGTGTGTCGGTCTGTGAACACTGATAAAATATTGGACAGTTCCAAACAGACTTTAGGTACAATAAACACTATAAAGCACACTGAAGAGGGAACATACTCTATAACGGCACTTAAGCAAACAATACTCTATTTCAATTGTACAGGAAAGAGTTCATATTAATATGTATAATTGAAATCTTGATATGTTTGATGATATTACCTACGTTTCTACCGAATACTTGAGATAATCTATGTATAAATCCTTACGTTGGTAAACTTTGTGTAACTTGTTGTTTGACTTTGCAGTCGGGAAGTTCTCATACAAGATAAACTGTAATATGTTCGTTTGACTAAAATCTCTTATGAAAATACGGAATATAAATACGGTTAGCTATTCCCAAGTAATTATACGATATTATTACAAACAGAGGGCAAATATTATTCTAATAAGAGCTTACATCAAAGCTTGAAACTGTTTATCAGGCGAGAGAAAAAAAAAAACCCATAGAGTAAAGTAATAATGGAACACAAGCAAAACGTCCGAATTGAATGAATGTACATTTCAGAACAAGCTTTAATTTGGACTTAAACTCTTCAGCGCGATAATTGTTATGCGCATGGCAAACAGATTTATATAATTACTTTATAATAAAACAACAATTATTATTGAATGCAAATTTCGCTATCTGGGTTTTAATTGATGATAAAATTTACGAAGCAGACTTGTGAACTCATTGGCAGCCTCAAACGTTAGATGTTTCAAGCAGTTTTTGGCTGCACTTTTTGTCGAATTTGTACTGTTTCCGAGATAGTGAAAAAGTAGCATGATTAAATCCTTAGTAGTTGCTTGGATTTTCAAAACAGGATGTTTTCTTCCGGGTTTTATTCAAACTTGAAATTATCCATAGTTATACATTCTTTGCTCAAATCATTTAATCTAAATGAAGCAATTTAGCATTTCACGTATAATTTATGAATTCAAATGTCCCTAGTGTGCAAAATTAAATACGAACGAATATGACCGTTGGAGAACATATCGCGCGTAAAGTTTGTAACATTTGAGTTAGTGCATATGGTTTCTCTATATGACAGATACGTATAGTGCATTGTTAGAGCAACATTTTCGTAGCATACAAATAACTTGGTTGTTTGAGGGACATTGTCAAATTGCCAGAGTCAAAGTGCGGCGTGCCACCGACATAGAGAAATGTTTTGCTTACTGAACCTATGAAACAAATGGCGTCTTTATATTGCGCGAAATTACAAACCAAACCATTCGTCTGCTAAGAAACCTGCACAGAACATAGATGCATTTCACAAATGCATGCATATTCCCGATACACACAAGTATCCAAACATACCAAATATAATTTCAACTATAATAGTTTTGTTATTGTCATATACGTACATATTTCGTCTGGGTCGAATATTTTCTATTGATAGTTGTATCGAAGAATGTAGAATTTTACGAGAACTTAGCTTGTAATTTTTTGTTAATCTCTAATTCTCGCACAAAATGAAAAACTAGACGTTATTTCCATTAAAATTTTCGGCATTAAAACACAGAATAAGTATAACTAATATATCCAAATTCCGACTTTATTTTCTTATATGTTCAAGATACATATTTACCCTGAAGCCCCACTAGCATTGTATGTTTTTGCAAATATACACATGTATTGAAATAAACAGCGCCTGTTATGACACGCTCGACAGCGGGGGTAAAATTCAAGTTGCTGTAAATTCTGGTTAAACATACATTTTTACGTTTAAACAACGGAGTTTTTCAAGCAAATCATAACATAATATACGACTATGTAGGTAAGTTCCATGCGAAGTGTACGCCAAGGAAATACTCTTGGACTACTGACAGACACAGAAAAATAGAAATATTCAGGTCACGGGATTTTGTATATGTATGTATGTATCTCGAATGTTGAATTTTGTTTCCAGCGTCCCGTCCGCTCTGCTTACGATGACCTCGCGAACATGTTTATCATATATTTGTTATTCTGTACTATCCACCAGAATTCAAATTTTACCGATTTGCATACAAACTTTCAATAATACTATAGCGAACTACAAAAACTGATATGCAACGAATTTTTATGCTGCACAATGTTTCGAATTTATTTTCTACAATTTCAAAATATACAGATCATTCAATATATTTACAAAATTAGAGCTCTTCCCGTATCCAAGCCAGAAAAGTCCGTCCACTAACAATATAAATAATTATAATAATAAACTTTTCTACGCTCAATGTTATATCAGGCTAACTCACTTCCGGTAAAATACATATTTGATTTTATTAATAACGTTGTACAAACAGTTATTGGATCAAATGAAAAATGCAAAACCAAATTATAAAATAATGCAGATATAGCAGACATTTTGCAATATTAATTATGGTTATTAAAAATGGTAATTAATTTTGATAGTGAATTTAGTTAAGTTAATATAACAAACAATATTATTATATGGCTAGCGCGTTTCATATTTTACGCTTTATTTTCCTGCCAACGACCATATAATTGGATGTACGAGTATGTATCTCACTCGCTCGCTCAATCGGTCGTAAGACTTGAGTTTGTGACTGCAACTTCTCTGAAGGTACCGGGCTGATTGTAATGAAATTTAATATGCACATAATTTCTAAGCCCATGAAGTTCTCGTCGCATTTTAAAACCAATCATCTGTACATGTCCGGAGTTATAGTGCCCCAAAGCTTGGAGCTCTCCTAAATACTGCCCTAGGTTAATTTTCAAAAAAATTGAATTTTCTACTAAAAGTTCTAAGAGTTAGTGTGCGAAGAAATATTGTTTTTGGTAATGTTACAGGCACGACCGAACACTATTGTACGACGAGCTATAATATACTTGTCGAATTTTCGATAAACTTTAAGTCTAATAATTATGTAAATATTGATATATAAAATTTATTAAATAATATACTAATTAGATTTTTTGATACAATATTTTAAACATAATGCAAAATGACTCATAATCGGCGCTTGGTTTCGAGCTACGTCACAGACTCGCAGAACCTTGGGTTATAAAAAAAGACAGAGCTATTAATGAGCGGTTACAGTACGAACTTTCAGTTGCTTCTAGCGAAAGTGTTGATACTTCATACAATGTTTTTAGAAATATACTATTGCTTGTTTTTTATGTTACTTAATACTTTAAATTAAATATCATAATAGTAATTATTATAATCAAAATATCATGTTTTGATGTTACAAAATCAAGTTTCAAGGCAATAAACATTTTTCTCTATAGTTATGCGTCAGTGTTTATTTTTAAATTTTATGATAGTAGAAATGTTTTTCGAATGACTGTTTATTAATGTTGTCTGATGTCTGATTTCATTCTCTTACGAAAAAATCGAAACTACATATTGCTTGAACCCAAAGGCCATAAATAATAATTAAATGTACATATATTATGACAAATTAAAATATCTGGAGTGCCTTACACTTGACTTTCTTATACTTAGTTTTCACTATATGTAATACTTTATTGTATTTTAAATTAATTTAACAATTGCCATAAAACAATATCAATATGTGTAATAATTAGGGAAATATAATTGTAACTTGGTTATTTCAGTAAATGATAAATGGCTTTCACAAGTACATATTTCATTTAGCAATAATATAAATAGACTAGGTGCCCCGTTCCATATTTGATAGGTACTAATAAATTATTAAAAAGTTCTATTGAGTTACATTAATAGTAAATGCTAAAAAGTGTATGGGTCCCTTAAAATCCTTTAACATCTCGCAGCATTAATATTAAATAGGCGTTTAAGGAATATGAAAAATAAATGAAAAATTCGATGATGTTTATGTCCGTATACAGCATGGTATAAAGTGGTGAATATTTGTTACAGGTGTAACGCTGAACGAGTTTATCCGTCACTATGAGCCAGCACGGTACGAGGCTGACGCGTTGGCTGAGCAACAGCGCCGCCGAACACGGCGATCCACGGCTGGAGTCGGAGTTCATCAGCCCGTGGTGTTGCGACTAGACGTCAGGGGCCATGCCAGGTAGGCAACAGATACCTAACCTAACAATAAATGCGTACATGTATCCGCGTGCGTCAATGGACTCTCTTCCATATTTTAATACACACACACACACGTTTGCCTCGTTTTTCTCACATATATAGTTATTTGATTGTTCACGTTGGCGAACCGTTGGTAATTTCATTTCAGATTATATTAGATGACTTGCAATCATCGCAAATACTTCTAATTTTAATATATATATATATATATATATATATATATATATATATATATATATATATATATATATATATATATTTAATAATAGCTCTATTTATCATTATGATAACTTTATTTTTATATATATATATATATATATATATATATATATATATATATATATATATATATAAATACTGCTGTGATAAAACATCAGTTGTGGCTAGTACAAGATTTTCTTTAAAAACATTCATACAAATTCATGTAACATTCGTTACTTTCTTTCAAACAATTATTATAACAGTAGATAATTTAGCTAAACAAATATTATCATTCTAAAGATCTAATTATAAAATAATTGATACAATAGTAACAATATGGAAATTTTGATTCAATTATATCTCTTAGCAAAACGATGACAAGTGGCCTGAGTGACAACGTTTGTACTGTGTAGTGTTTCAATTAAAATTTGAATTTCTAAAGTAAATTGCAGGATATGCGAGTGAGATGTTGTAATTGGCATGTAATGTTCCTTTACAAAATTACAGACAAATTTCTCAAGCAGTGCACATTGTCAATGTAAGGTAAGGTAGTGTATTGCAATCCGCAGACGATTTCATGAACTGTGAATAATTCATTTGTTACACGCTCAGAAGGTATACATAATAGTGTAATTAAACTGGCAAACGGAAACGGTAACGGAATTGCAAATTTTACGATATTTTTTTTTTTTGAATTTATTTCGTAAGTACACAAGCACAAATTTTAACTTTACGTTAAGGATGATATAAAAAAAAAGAAAATTTTATAGTTGGAAAGCTGTATCTAGGCACAAAGATGTTCTAATCTTTGGTTATTATTTATTTTGCCATTCTTGTATCTGCCAACGAAACAGACGAGCGACGGCAATAGAAACATGATGTTCTTGTTTGCACGGAACATCAAAATAACGAACAAAAACTGGGTAAACATTGACGTTGTTTGTCATGGCATTTTTCAATAAAATATGTGTTTCTCTTTCTATTCCGTAATATTGTGATGTTTACTTGATGTGTAATACACTTGACACTGTTAAAATTGTTTATACATGGTATAAGTCTCTTGGGGAAAGATACGAAATACAGCGACAAATATATATTTAGTACCTGAAATATTGTATCAATATAGATAAAAAATGTGAATTTAGAACTATCGTTAATTTTATAGGGTTAGGTGACCAGGAATACTATAATTATTTAGGTCAATAATAATATTATTTTATAGTTTTGAGTTTTATTTGAAGAGACCTGATATATATTTTTGATTTAATTAAAACATTTTCAATATCAGCTATAAGCCCTCTAATGGCAAAAATATAAGGGATATTGGATTTAAAATGCAATGGAAACTAATTTGGTTAAAATCGGTTCTGTATCGGTTCGCAAATTTACAATGTATACCATGTATGTACATTGCATAACCACGCCTTCCGGCAAGTTTGACAAGGGAGTATGTCTCTAATGCAGTAGGCATTGTTACTTTAAATGCTGCAAATTGGGGTAATATTTTTAAAATTAAAATAATTTTGCAAGAAATATTATTTGTTTAATCGACGTAGGAAAACTTAATTCATTGCATATGCTTCAATAAGCTAACCTAATATCAAATTAACCAATTTCATAACTTAAGCTAAAGTACTACTAGTAAATGAATTTGAAGGTAAAGATGCCTGGAAATATTATGAAATCGGCCGTTACAGTCGAAGAATGAAAACTTCTGGAGATCTGTTAGTTGTTTTGTGAAGAGTTCCCGTTGCACTAGTATTGAATAGACAAGCGAGGAAATAGATTTTCGCAATTGATCTCTCATCTAAAAAGAGCACGCTTAACAGAGGTTTGACGTAAAATAATATAGTTTTTGATGTATGACCTAGTTTGTTTGGCTTGAGAGTTAAATATCTGCACTGTGCCTTTATTTCTGAATGTTCTTTTCACAAATGTTACCAGTGTAGGTATACTTATTTTATTGTATTTTGATGTTTGTGCGTGAAGTAGTCCTCATTTATTTTGTCAGCTTTCAATATATACCCAAGCAAAGCCAAACGTTAGATTTACGCGAAGGTCTGGTTGGCAAGGATGTTGAAATGTTTTTGCGTGGAAAAGAATCACGTACAATCCATATATTTAGGTTTTTCCTTCATGTTCCACGTTCCGCTACTTCTCTCCTCCTCCTAGTACTTTGGCCTCACTTCTTCGTTTACGAGTTTTTGAGATAGAAAACTTACGAAAAAATCTCTGTTATAAACTACGTGAACGGGTCTCAATTGAGCGTTCGGGCCGCACGTGCCGATATACGTGACGACAGAAAATGCTTTGTACGTTCAAAATGGCAACTTACGCTGATGACATCCATGACACGCCGGAAATAACTTGTCATTCGACATTCGTCGTCTTTGCTTCCCCTAACTACAAAAATTGGATAGATTATCTGTCGATCAGATTCCATCATCCCAAATAGAATCATCGATCATTTTCTGATTGAGGACTTCAAGGACTACAAGCACTATCACCCAAATAGAATATCAAGATGATGGCCATCATTTGATATAGGTACTTCTATACAATTTGTTAACATATTGAAGAAAAATACATCAGTAGTAACTATGATTTTCGAGAAAATTTTCAAACAAAATTTGGAAGACCTTAATAACTTTTACGTTAACTACGGTAATTCCATGAAAATCATGTGACTTAATCTAGGTACTACTTTACCCTAAATATGGTTTTGGAACGTCCCCAGACAAAATTTATTGTATTGGAGTGTTTTTCAGTTAAACGTAAGTTGAATGTTACGACACCAATTTCATTCTGTTCGCTGGTTTTGACGTGGGATAGTTAACCTACTGCGTAAAATACTTATTACAATGTCGCACATACGTGATTTAACTAAATATGTTATTATAATAATTAATAAGTTAGTGCCAAACAAAGTATATTGTTTAATCTTTAATGGTTACTGACTAAACGGCAACGTAAAATCTATGTGCGTTCTAAACATAATGTCCTCTTGACATTTTCTGTTCGATACATACGCAAAACAATATGATCGAAATCAATTTTGATCTAAACATCGTTGCTTATATTATGCATGACATGGAAATGCTGGATTTGCTGTTGGACTCAATTCCAAAAGCTATCAATTTTAACGCAAAGACATACTGATATATCTGTTGTAGACAGCACAAGACTTACTTACAAGCATACATAGAGGCACCAATACCTTCAGCTTCAGCTCACCGTATATTCTATTTGGTGTTTTTTTAATTTATGCAGAAAATATGTTCTTATCCACTGATGTTTTTAAGGAAGAATACCTAATTATAAGCACTTATTTAAAAAAAGATAAAATGATAAAAAAACATTTATAATAAAAATAGGTACAACGCATCTATGCGTTCAGCTCGCTTTATAAGTAATATATGCGATGCGATGCAAGCAACGGACTCCACCCTCCACACCGGGTTTTCAAAATTAGATAATAATTGTTTTTAATTATAGCCTTTTTGGTAAACAATTTGATATAAGAAAAGGAAAATTAAGTGCATATATTAATTTTTTTATGGCATAATACCAATATGAGATATAATATATATATTGTAGAATTTTTAGGTGTTTGATATTTTTCTTCTATAAGGGCAGCATTAACGGGTCTCTACATTTTGGGGCCCAATTACTCCGGACCTGATATTTTTGACAATAAAATATAATGAAGCATTTTGTAGAATTTTTAATGGCTGTATTAAGGAGGGCTCTGAATTTTGAGGCTCGACGGGAACTTCTTGGGCATTGAAATTGTATGTATAGCTACCAATATTCATTTAAATCGGTCTGGTATCTTCAGAGGGGATACGTTGGTTGGTTTTACGAGCGAGCAACATAATTCAAGTATAAAAATTATATACATTTTCATAATCAGGATCACGAGGCAAGCCATTTTTGTTAAGAAAATTTTATCCGAGAATGTTACAAACACATGACCAAACACAAAAGCTTTCTGTACTACCGGACGACGAGCTAAATATGGATTATAACGTAAACGTCTACGAAATTCAATTTCGTTCGACTTTCTGAGAAAACATTTCAAACAAAAGTTTGTTAAAATTTTGTAGTTTTCTGAAAGTGAGCCATTTTCATTTTCATACTCAAAATTGCACATTGAACCAAACAAATTTGGCGAAACTAGTACATGCTGTGACATTGCCGGCTCATTAATGATGTGATTTAGTTCAGTTAAATTTGTATACAAAGAACGAACCAAATTGATAATAATATCAATGTATTATGTATGATGGTTATGCTTTGTTCAAATTATGTTTAACAAAGCATACAGCGTCGTAGATTGACAAAGCGAACGCATACGTTTCGTTTCGTGGAAACAAGAGATGCATTCAAACAGACACACACACACACACACACACAATCATGTTTACACCATATAGATATATACTAGTGTTGACTTGGCTGCTGTAATTACACGGGATGATGTGTTTGTGTGTGTGCGCTTGTAGGTGGTTTCGCATTTCCTTGTTCTCTCAGTTGTCTAACTCCATGATACACCACATACGTCACACCAGTGCTTCCCAAAGATTTTGAACAGAAACGGTTTTTCTTACCTTGAATATTTGATCAAAACTTATACATTAAAGTTTTATCATCCGAATCAAACAACGAATTTGGTAGGTTTCTCCGGCTACTTCCAGTCTAGAAACACAACTAAATACACACTAAATAATTGAACAAATTTCGTATTGTTTATATTTGAAAATAATGATGATCGAACTAGAATATATGTTTCAATATTATTTACAAAAGGGGACAATTACATATTTATTATGTCCATAATGTTCTAGTGTTATTGAATAACAAGCTAACTTTACCATGTATTAACATGAATGGCAATCTGGCTGCATAACCAGCAGGCGCTGGCAAACAGTTATATTAATTTACAATAAATAAATATGAATTATTTTCACTTTTCTGTTCTAAATATATTTCATACATGGGCTGCCAAATTATTAAGGACTAATCTACCCATTAGACTTAACATGATTCAAACTTTTATTATTTAGATTATAAAATAGTTAGAAGTCTGTCTGTGCGTATCTGTCTGCGTGTAGGTTTGTGTGTCTGTTTGTATGTATATCTGTATGTCTGGCATGAAAAGGTATAGGCAATAAAATTGAACAATTAAAGGGCTGTTTATACGGTTCCGTAAACCCAAAACCTTTCATTTTTAAATAAGACCTTAAACAATTTCCGCATTATAAACAAAATTTATATATCTCGGCTAGTAGAAGTGCGTATATATATTTTTCCCTGTTAAACCGATATTAAATAATATCGCAATAAAATAGTTTGGGTATACAAAGTAACTAATAATAGTTTCACGAACTAGAACCATAAATCGTTTCCAACTAACTTTAATATAAATTACGAATTCATGAACGTGCCGAGATTGCAGTGACAAAACAAAGCAAAAATAATCTGAACGCTAGTCACTATACTTGCTCTCTTGAGATAGCTTACACGGCCAACAAACTGTATTTTGTCATCGCATCATATTTAAGTCGACTTATTTTCTACAACATTTATTAAAATATCAGTACCATTTACATGCAAATATTTTGCAGAGATATTCGGCGAATGTTTTACACATTTCAATATTCTCAGCAATGGGATCACGGAAACCTCAAGCATAGTTAAGGTGATACACAGCTATTATTGTTATATGAACGGAATTTAATAAAATACTATATATATATATATATATATATATATATATATATATATATATATATATATATATATATATATATATATATATGTGTGAATGTATGTGTACAACGCTTTGCTACAAGCAGTACCTAACTTTAATATATATTGTTTGTGAATTGTGCGAAACAGTAAGTTCATTTATAATAACTGTCAGCATTCATACAACAGATAACTTTACATATATTATTTAATTTTTCAATATACGTCAAAATGCCGCCAGTTTGTTGCATATCTAGTTGTAGTAGATTAGATCAAAAAGTAACTTTTTAGACACTTACGAAGATAACAACAAAAATGCAATATCGTGTCCACAATGAATTACCGTGTGAGGGAAATGCTTTATTAAAATAATATAATGTATCTATGATTAAATCTACATTTACAAAAAAATAAATAGAAAATGTCCCCCTGTCAAATTATTCAATTAGACAGATGGATTTTTGTTCACCAAATGCAAACATACTAAATTTATTTTAATATTCCATATATCTTCTAAACAATAAAAATATAGAGATTTTTGTTTTTGTATATTCCAGTTTATAGAAAAATGAAAGAGTTGGAAAATGTATGAACATTAATGAAATAATGGGAAATGTTATGTAGCTGTTTGTGACATGTTAAATGGGTAGGTACTCTCGAACCGAACTGTTTAAATGCGTTTAACAAAAACGAAAAGTAGATTATGCATTTAAATAGAACCATAGGTCTAGTTTTAAATGGTTTTGCATGTCAAACACAATGACATTTATAAAATTTCCCACTTATATTTTATATAAACGGATTTCAACTAGAACATTTGTAGAATATACATAATATCATAAATATGTATATTAGATATTTGTTTTAATAAAGCGATTCCGGGGGGCGATAAACTATACTACTAAAATGTTACATGACATTTATCATTTATTAATTAGTATCGATTAATCAACTATATATATTAATAATCAATTCACACACATATTAATTGAAAAATTAATTAAAAATCGATTCCCTCATGATAATCGATCATTATTAATCGATATACATATAATCGATTATGAATCAAGGCAATAACAGATAAATCAATCTCAGAAATTAATTGACTAGTATTGATTACTAAGAACAGACCTAGTTTCGTTACCTAATAGGTTTGAAACCGCTGCCATAATGAGCTAAATAAATTTTCACAGATGTACAGAAAAATTACAGGTAACCACGAGTACTTTTATGTTTGAATTGCTATTCATGTAATAAAAAAAAACTATAGATCTTTATGAAATGTATAAAATTTTCATAAAACTCTTATATGAAGTGTAAATTATTCATTTTCCTAATTTCAAAATCTCCCCTAGGCAAATTTAGTCCCCCTATCTTGTTTGTGTTTAAACTTTCATTTCCCCTTGCAAAACACATCTTGCGTCTGGCGAATTGACATGCTTCCCTCTATTAAACAACTGTTTCCTCAATCAATATATTAAAGACAGAAAAAGCAAATATAAATACTTGCCAATTAATGTTATTGATGAGGATGAGTTGTGAACTCGCAAACATGTAAAAATAAACGTAGACGAAATATTTGATTCCAACTATCACAGAAATGCAAAACATAAAGTTATGTATATTATACCAATTCATTTTACGCAGAAAACAATATTAAAAACTCTGAATGTCACTGTCCAATTAATTTTTTGCAAACAGAAGGGACATCAAAAACAAAGTTATTTAATAAAAGCAGATACAAAACTAATTACAACTTGCAAATAAAAAACTTTTATTATAATTAAGTCTATGATACCAGGTTTAGCGTTTATGACCACTGGTGCTTGGAAACGAAATATCTGATTACTTTATCCGTATAGGTAAACCCGTGGACACCACGTGCCCCTATCATATACAGAATACATTTCACTCACCGATTAATCTTTTTAATTAAATAATTCGACGGGTTGCGATTTTTCATGTAATTCTTTTGTAAAGGTAGACCTAAACATGGTACCCATATAAATAAAGCGTTTCCTTACACACACACATACATACACACACAGACACACACACACACACACACACACACACATATATATATATATATATATATATATATATATATATATATATATATATAAAGTGGACACTTATGAATTTCAAAATTGTTTTTGCATATTATGTATTTTATGCACTTTATGTATTTCATACCTCTGACTCACTTTTTATGTTTTTGATTTCATTTTCTTCTTTTCCCTTTGTTCTCTTTTTTTTATTTTCACATGTTTTCTTGTATTCCAATCTTGCTTTAAAGTACTCCTCCTTTGTCAATATATATATATATATATATATATATATATATATATATATATATATATATATATATATATATATATATATATATATATTTATATATGAGTATTATTATTTTCTACAATTTATGAACAATTTAACTTCGCCTAACCAGCGGAAATCGGGGTGCGGAATATACATGGTATCATTTTATTTGATTAGTGTTAATAATGGCTCATCTAAATTCAAAG
This sequence comes from Leistus spinibarbis, assembly GCA_933228885.1. Taxonomy (NCBI): domain Eukaryota; kingdom Metazoa; phylum Arthropoda; class Insecta; order Coleoptera; family Carabidae; genus Leistus; species Leistus spinibarbis. The sequence continues at coordinate 6,642,808 of OW121796.1, read as the reverse complement.
TAAATGTCTATCGTAAAATGGACAGTCGGCGTCTATCGAAACTGGTGCCTAAAATACCATGAATAGAGGATGTTATGCTGGCGAATGTTAAAGAAGCTAAAGTTGCCAAGCTTCAGTGGCCACAAGGTACCAAGGGCTAGCAACGGTGGCGTTGAAACAGCGCGCCCGATAAAACTACTGAAGGAAGAATTTTGAGATAGAGAGAGAGAGAGATAGATTGTGGACTCTGACAGTGCCCCAGATGATACTACTGCATCTTCTTCTCTTCTCTTCGCCAAGAAGAGTCGAACGAGTTACCCGCAAAATGGCAGCCACTCAATGCATACTAAATCGACGACTGTGCCGTGCCCACACGTATACGATTTTTCAAAACTTATTTTCGCAAACTTTTCTTACCGCATGTAAATAAATTCACTGAATGAGCTTAGAGTTTTCTTGTTTTACTGTTCAAAAGGGTTTCTGGTGTCGATTGAATATTTAAATGACTTAAGAAATCGATAGGTTAAGTTATTAATCGTGTAAATGAATAATGATCTAGTCTACTATTCAGAATGTTAAGAAAAACAAAGAATGATACAAGAATCAATGCCATCAGCTCGTAATGCGACTAGCTAATAAAAAACTATTTAATAATACTACTGATTGGTGGTGATAAAACAGAACGCGACACAAAAATTAGAGATATATGGTTTATTAATTATTTAAAATTATAATATTATAAATTTTAATTATTTATGTACATTTTGCAATTTGCAATTCTTTACAGAATATTCTGATGTATTCTAATTGTATGTAAAACCAATAATTATCGTGGGGGAATGTTGGGTTCATTTTACTAATTAAAGAGTATTTCTTTTTGAAATACAATTAAACATAAAAAGCCGGAGTGGCCTTCACTCGATTTTCTTGTACATTCATTATTAATATTTATAACAATGCCATATTTTGTTATAAATTCATGCTACATAATAACCATTTTCAAATGCGATTAGCGTTAAAATCTCGATTTCTAAATTTTTCATGATTACAATACTTCCTTTTAGACATCGTTTAAAATAGTAAAAAGAAAACCTAATTGGTGAATTACTACACTTATAACTATGGAATAAATTCAAAATACTTTATCCAGAAAAATGTATTTCAAATTTTGGCCTTTTCTGATAATCAGATATGATTAATCACGAATTTTTAATTTTTAGTTTGTAGCAAAAAATATTGATCGACAGCATTACTTTATTATGTTATCCAATGGCCATCGCGTTATGGCAAAATTAATTCTGATTAAAATAAATAAATATTTCCAACAAAAAGCAATATTGAAATTCCAACACAATTCTAATCCGATCTAGATTTACAATGGCAGAAACACACAATTGGCTGCAAATTGCAGAGGGATTGGGACGTGGAACGTCATCAGGATAAAACATTGCCGAAATAGTAAAACCGAAAAATGAAAATAAAAGTGCAGGCAAAATTACGTGCCTCGTCAGCGCTACGAACGGCCAGAACCAGAACCATAATAACGAGAGGGATTTGCTGGCTTAGGGTGCCAACCGCAATGTACTTTAAATTTTCCGAACGTCAATCATTGATTTATATCCAATATGTATTTGATCATGGCTGCACCATAGCTGCATTTCATTCCTCTATCTATATGCTGCCCATACACGCCGACAGGTTTTAAAATGTTATTTATGGTTGCGTTGAATAAGGACATTCATGCTCACTATCGCATGCTATCGGATTTTTAATCGTATTCAGTTGCAATTTTTCGCTGAAAGATTTTTTCAGTAAATTTACTGACAGGATTGTGCATTAATTCAATTGGGTGCTGTAGTGCTGCCTAATCAAATTCACTGGAAATGCGGAAACTACTAATAAACAAATACTTCGTTATCCTTTCTCCGAATAGAGTATGTCAAAGACAATCAAATTAATTCTGCGAATAGGGAATTTCAAGCCTGAAGAAATGCAACTTTTTATTTTACTTTACATAGAGACTGGCCTTTTTAATTATTAAGAGGTGAAATCGCGCATCAACAATTTCAAAATGAAACCAGGGTGGCCCTCACTCGAATTTTGGTCCTTTCATTATCTGTTTTTATAATAATGCTGTATTTTGTTTTAAATTGGCCCTACGATAGCTATGAATAAATGGTACGATTTTGGGAAAAAATTTAAGCAAATGTAATATCTTCGGTTTTTATAAGAACCATTTTTTCTCTGAAATATTTGTGCATGTCATATAAAGAATTATAATAGTATTATCAATTTATGCAATACTACTTGATTGATTAATGGAATTAAAACAAAAGAAAAACGCGTAATCTTTTCATTTTTATATCAGAAGCAGAAAATACAATGTAACTTGTATTTTCACAAGGTTTTCTCATCAATCATAGAAGGCGAAGGAATTAGTTCAGGATATTTCCTACCCTATTGGGAGCTGTCAAAAATCCAAAATAGATATTAATCGGAAGAGAAATAAGTATTTTTCTTGATTAAATACACCGTATATATAATGTGACGTTTTAAAATAAAATACTTCAGTAAAGAGCGAACCAAATAGATTAGAAAATTATAAATAATAATCTGGTTTGTATTATGACCAAATTTGTGACCTCTATTCCTCTGAAGGTACCAAAGCGATTTTAATCAAATTTGCTACACATGTTATTTGGCATCTCATTTGAATTCGTTCGCAGTTTAAATCCAATCGCCCGAATACTTCCCCAAAATTTGGAGCCCCCTTAAAGATGCCTTTAGAAAAATAATTCATACACCCAAAAATTATAAACCCAAAACATAATCTAAGATATTTTATGTCTATAAGATTTTTTTATATTGTTAACCCAAAGACCGTTGAAAAATCTAATCTTGTATCACCATCTGACTTGTATTTTAAATGCATTATTGATACTGTAAACATATAGCAGAATAAAATGCAATTCCAAGTTCTAGTTGAACCATATTTATTTTTTGCCTCTCTTGAGGTATAAAAACACAAACCCAATTACAGAGGGAAAATAAATACCAGAGAAATAAATTACAAATAACAAAATATATCGCAATTTCTTTGATGAAAATTACATCAAACATCCTGCAATATTTCCAACAATAAATTGCTTTAATCTGAGGATAGAATTTTCAAGGGAAACTTTGCCCTAGTTCGACGCCACTGTTTCCCGGTTAGGTAGACAAACAACATGACTGTGGAATATCGTTGAAGCACTTATGTCTCAGCGGTGGTTTCGTATGAAATGAGTAAACGTATAAGTTTCAAATAGTAAACTTTGTGTCGGATCTCGAGTAAACAACTTGTATGCGTGATGAGATGCCACAATGGCAACAACAAAGAGTCTACTAGGGCGTTTTTCGTATAATGCATCATTTCATATTTACCTTTGCCGTTTCACTTACAATGGCTCGTAATAATTTTAAGGTATCAAATAAATACCATTCGCTCTGTTACGTTCCTTAAAAGCGGTTTTTGAGAAATCAGACGGAGACTGAGTATTATAAAGGGACTGTAGTCGTAAAATCTTACAACTGACAATGAGTTAAATAATCCAAGCCTATAAGTTATATACATTTTCAAAATGAGGGAGACGTGAAACAGATTTTTGTGCGAAATTCTCCAGAGATTTACAAAAACACACGATTTTAACTCAATTTCTATGAAAATGACCTAATAAGGAATTTTTAGTTTTACTTATATTTTATTGAGATTGGAATTCAATTTTATAATCTACACATTGTTTCTTTCTTTTTATTTAACGACAATGAAAAATTCGAGAGTTCACAAAATATTATAAATTAATTATGTACTTATACAAGTTACAATAAACAGCATAAATTGTGTATCATTTAGACTTTGTATGTGATATTTTATTCATATTCTTTTGTTTTCGTGACTTTTTTAATTATTTATAAAATGTCAGAGTCTATTGTACGTTAATATTTACGTTGGAGGAGAATAAATAAATATGTTTTCAAATATTTAATGTATGTACTTGTGTAATATAATGTTTTGCAACATTATATTATCTTACATACAAATCTTGATTATATTAAGAAAACGAAGAAACCAAAAAGAAAAATTCAAATTTATTGTCATTACTAAAATAATTATCTTTCGTGTGTAGTTTATGTACAGATTAATTTGTGGTGATATTGTGTGAAATTCTATCAAAACACTATAATATGCAATTAAATTTCATTGGTAATGTATACTGTATACCAATCAGAGATACCAAACAGGCTGGCTGGGACTTACTGTGTGTGTGTGTGTGTATTACGTTTCCAAAGCAGAGACTATTTATTGGTTAGGTTGAATTTCGTTGCTAATTATAACGGCCATAAGCTTTGCGAGACGAGCTTTCAGACGGAAGCAGGCAAATTATTCAGCTCGCCATCATGCGGTTCGTGTACTATCAATTCTGACGTCATCAATTCTCCAAAAACGGTGATTATCAACAAACGAGATTAAACCACCGACCGTACGCCCAGCCCAACATTTGCTTGGTAATTAGTTTCACTATTGGAGAGATATCATCTATAATTACAAGTGATTTGCTATGTAATTGGATTCAAATTGGAATATTTATGCTTACTGATTTTTGGTAAAATATGCTAAGAAAAATTGTCAGACTTTATATCTATAACATATTTTTAAATTGTTAACCAAAACGCCATAATAATCAAAAACTGGTACTCGCATCGTTGCGTTGTTAAGTACCGAATCTTGTAATTGTTAATATTTAACTTTACATGTAGATTTCAATTGTAATTAAATGTTTATTTATGCATAAGATATTACAGCCAACTATTTATAACTTTAAATATGAAATAAATTCTGTATTGAAATATTGATTTATATACATACACTTTTCAATATAATGAAATCTCTTTGATAGTCAAATCGCCAAGCAAATGTTTTACAGCTACCATAATTAATTTTCGTTGTAAAAGGAATATGCCATATTGTATGATTCTAGGCTGCTGCGTTATAAAATTATTTATATAAATCTTAATATGTCAGAAATCAATAGATATTTACCATTACTAGACATATAATGAGATGTAAACAAGTCTAGCGCCTTCAGCCGTATAATAAATTTGAAAAAGAAAATGGTTGAAGAAGAATAAAACAACTCAAAAAAGCAATGAAAGCAAATTGAATATATAAAAAAAAAAATTAAATAATATTTGTATTCACAACCTGTTTATAATAACCTGTTTTTTTTTGCTATAGGTTATATTTTGTATTGAGAATAGAAAACTATGATAAAAATAAAATTTCATATATATATATACGGCTTAATCAATATTCGCAGAGAGGAAATAGTAATATTGTTATAAATACTGTCGCATACATATGCATTGGTATAGCTGTATTGAAATGATAACCGTGCCAGTGAAGTACAAGGATGAGAAGCGATAGAACTCGTCAAATTTAAATATTGCGAGATCGTTATCTCGCGTTGTTGAAAACAACACAATTACAAAACTTTTTTTGTGCTAAAAATAATGCATCCATAATATAACAGAAACTCATTTACAAGTGGACATTGTGCTGCATAATGAGAAATGATTACATCTTTCTTCAAAACGGTATATATTTACCTACTTTATTGTATACAACAGTGCAGACTACATTTAAGAACACTAAACAATTCAATGTTAACGTTGCGAAGCAATTAAGGAATTTTTCTACTCTGCGCAATATGGATATAACTTTTTAACTGGGCGTGAAGTATATACAAGTGTATCTGTGACATTCTTGAAATCTTCTTTCTGATTCTGAAAATATGTATAACTTATAATGCATTCACAGCGAACCAATTAGTATAATTATATTAAATAATCCAGTTTATTTTATGACAAACAATGCTAGCGTTCACAACAATAATACTTATAAAGAATGCAATTAATTTTAGTTGTTGTGAATGCTATAATTGTGTGTTATAGAAAAGGAATTTGAATTTTTATTTGTAATTTGACAACGTCGAAAAAAAAAAAAAACAATTGATTTGATTGTGGCGAAACTTATTATTTTTAAGTAAAACGCACTACAGATTCTTTTAACCAGTAATTGTTTGTTTAAATTCTACAATTTATATAAAATAAATATATAATGTTATATTTGAGTGTCAAACAGTGTTAAACGTACGTAAAATGAAAAATAGAATATTCTTAGATAAAATATGTCAGTTACGAAGGTATGTAAAGCTATAAACAAAGTTTTCTCTGGGAAATGAAGAGAGCGTTTTCCCGTAACGACCTTAACTTTAAGTATAACGTTAACGTTATCTCTACGATACGTGCTCTGGAAACCGTTATACCTACCCAGCCACGAACGTAATTGCAAATCTTCGAAATGGCCAAGTCGGACTTTTGCCTTTAACCAACACATATTTTCAAATCTAATCTAATTAAAAAGCACTCCTAACCCACAATTTGTTATTATGTTCAAGTTTAAGGCAACTTTATCAATTGGGAAGGAGGTATTTTTATTTTTAAGACTGTGTTTCAGAGTCAGTTGATTTTTCTGGGAAAGATATTATATATATATATATATATATATATATATATATATATATATATATATATTCTTCTTAAATTAATAAATATTTTCCTCAGCAAATTAATTATACGGAGATCTAAAAGCATTTGTGCCTGTAGCTATGCTTTATTTTGTGTGCATACTGTACGACGAGTTAAATATAAATTTAATTAAAATTCTGGTGTATATACAAATAGAATGCTTTGGATGCATCCTATTTTATTTTAACTCATACTCAGTCAGAGATCTCATGTATAGAGGAAGATATTTAATCGAAAACGATAAAAAAGGAGGGAATTCAAAATACAATCAATCTCGTAAAAACGAAACACGTTCGGGAAAATACAAAAACCGTTTTTCATCAATGGTATCCACATTGTACAACATACATGCAACTTTTGGCGGCAGTGCTCGCATCAGCATCACAACATAGAAATAAAGAAACCCATTTACCAACGAACAGCAAAAGCACATTCAGTGGTGGTTATGACGTCACGGCACGCGGTAATAGTTTCCGTGTGATGGTCGGTGGGTAGCAGCTTAAAGTGAAAAATAAAACGCCAAACAAAAACGGCTGCACGGTATATATATATATATATATATATATATATATATATATATATATATATATATATATATATATATATATATATATATATATATATACCGTGCAGCCGTTATATATATATATATTCTTTCCTGACTGAGAAACGCATTTAGCGTTAGCCACAATCGGCCATTTTAGCTCACACAACGGCTCAGGTAGATGTATATTTTATGGACTTTGGGTTCGACGAGCGGCCGAAACAAAGTGCGATCATGAACATGGAGATTATCAAAATATGTACAACGTTTCCTACCCCATTTACGCGGATGTATACTCAACCAATAAAGCCGGAGTGGCCTTCACTCGACTGCTACACGTAGTGTTCCCTATATATATATAATATTGCTTTCTTCTATTTTTAATTCATGCTACAATTGCCATGCAACAATATAAATATATATGGTGGTAGTAACCAAGCAAATATAAAAAATAAAATAAAATATCTATTCTCAATTGCTTTCTTTGAAAAAGAAAATTTAAGTTGCTAGGTATTTTAATATCTTCAACATTTATTAGAATCAATTCTGTACTTCATAACGTTTTCAATATATTGTAAAAGTAGCAAGAGTAAACCGTTGTTCTGGTTAACATTAATTATTTTCGAAAATAAGTAAAAAATTTTTTTGGTGATCCCTATACTTACTTATTACTTTGTAGAAACATTCTATAATTCAATATAAACACATAAATACATAAATTTGGTTAAAATCGGTCAGGAGGAGATGCGACCACATAATTTGAGCTTCCGAGCAAACATATGAGTTATAGACATTTTCGGAATTATAGGGACGTGAAACGAATGTTTGCAATTTTGAGAATCATGCAGACACGACCGAACATTTTAGCTGTTTTGTATGTATGACGAGCTAAAAATATGAGTTATATAAAGTATTATTGCGCAGCTGTATGATTAAGAGAAATTGTGCTTTTTATGGCGAAAAACGTAGTCGCAACAAATCTGATAGTATTGTGCTTTAAATCATTGTTTAAAAATGGTCGATCAACTATTACCGTAAATTGTAGCAGTTCAATATTTTTGAAACGCTCTGATTTATTGATGAGAACTGATATTCTACCTATTGCTTTTGTTTTTATCGCAAACTATTTACAACCACTTCTGAATTTTTTATTAGCCATTCTTTTGTTTGGCGTTTAATCAATGTTCATCAATAAAGCGTTATATATTTATCTGCCACTGGTAAATTGTATAAAAACAAATTTGTATATTGAGTTTATTGGCATACATATGCAGTGGGTTACCAAATTATTAGTCATTTTTTCAAATTGCAAATAGGTCTACAATTTTTTGATGGTCTATTTTTAGCCCGCCGCACAAAGTACAAAAGTGCTAAAGCATTTGTGTCTCGGATCAAAAAATATCTTTAACGAAAAGTTCTTGTCACGGCACATTGCATCCAGAAATGTTTATAACTCATATGTTAGTTGTCGCTCGCTCGGTCGCTCGTAAGACAATAATTGTACCATCAATTCCTCTAAAGGTACCGGAGCTATTTGCATAAAATTTGCTACACATATTCTTTAGTATTCCATATAAATTCACTTTTAATTTAAATTCAATCCTAATTATTCATCCGGAGTTATAGGGCCTTAACATTTGGAGCCCTCCCTTCTTTAGCAAAAATATCTAAAATATTTTATGTCTACAAAATTTATTCTTATTGTGAACCATATGAACATAAAAAAAAATGCTAATTAATTTTTAGTTTTAAAATATGTTTTTTTTTCCTAGAATATCAACAAAATCTTCGTATTACTGTAGGTCTTTTTATATTAATAACATTGCGAATCCAAATGCCATAATAATTAAAAACAATTATTTTCAAAGTTTAAAATATTATTATTATATCTACTGATTGTTTAATGAATATAACATATTTACAACCACTGATATTTGAAGATATAAACAAAACATGAATAGAAACTTGATCATAATAAAAATTTACTGATTCACTGGGTTTATTTTAAATGACCGATATCTTTTCAGATTATTTCGTATGCGCCTTCGTCCGGATAACAAAGTTTTTGCAGACGATGTTACGTTTGATTCAACGGGCGGTAGAATCCATTTTGATCCTTCGGTTGTCTATTCTGGGACCTTGGAAGGTAAGTTGAATGTTTACTCTATATTGGGATATTCAATGTTATACTGTTGATATATTGATGTCATTGGCGGTTACGCACTATTACTCTGGGCTAGCGATATATTATTCGGCAGGACTTTATTTTCGCAGTAAATCTATTTGGCGATGTTATCAATATACTAAATAATATTAATGCATAAATCGTAGTAAATTATTCTAATGCTGCATTAAATCTACAGTGTTCGCACCCTGTCGCAATATCGTGTTAATTGATGCGAATAACTTTTTGAAAGCCAACGGCGAATCATTTTAGGCTAAAAGTTTTAAAGTTAAAATTTAATTCAGTACGGATTCGGTTAAGCTTATTAACCTCAGCCATATTTTTCGGAAACCTAATAATTTTGTGTTCACATACATATATACATCTTTGTATTTTATATATATAGATATTATCTTTGAATTGTTGTTATTAATCTATCTTTGTTTATATCATTATTTTATATTAAATATCTGCTTCCTAAAACACGCGTTGGTACAATCATCTGCGTTTCTAGCTCGTCTTACGGCGGCTAATTTGACATTTTAATAATATTTATTACATTTACGAAGAACACATTTTACTTACATCGCATATATTTCTTAAATGGCAAGCTGAAGGCATAGGTACCTGCACCTAAGCATGTTTGTAGCTATATTTATTTTACAGCAAGCCAGGACAATATGTGGAAGTAAATAATTTGTATAAAAGAAGAATATGTGATTTTTATATTAGCTTTGATAACTTTGACGGATATATAAATATATATCTATATATACTAGTTATTTCAATGCTTTGTGTAGACCACTCGTGTATTTTTTTGTGCTGACACAATTGGAACACACACATATATGTTTAATAACTGAATCTAGTGAGTGGTAGACAGGGATGACATTCACTCATGAATAGAGATAAGTAAATTTATAAAGCAGCCATTTTTCGTTTCGTTATGATGAATGTTCGGCTATTTTTCTCGTGACGCATTTTCCACGCTCTCACACAAAGCACATCATAAATAAATATCAATGCGCGAGAGGTTCACGGTCAGTTTGAACTTTTAAATCAATTCACAAACGGTTATTCGAAAATTGCTAACTTTACACAAACGTACATATACCTGGTGCCAACCTTTTCTTATATATAGAAAATCTCTTAACCTTTTAGTTTTATTGCAAAAGTATATACAGAAATATTGTTTAGAATAATATAATAATTTAATTCATATAAAATTATACCTAACTTATTTTTTTATTTTCGAAAGTAAATCCATAATTAATGTTTTAATTTATAACAAATTCAAACACATTCAAATGTATTAATTATTATTATTATTTAATAATAACAAATTGTAGTTGTTGGATGAAATATAATACTAGTGAAACAGATCAAGAATTCACAATCTGTCTCTATTCGACTCTGCTCTTCACGCGCTTCATTCTGATGCATTCATCTGTTACCAATTTTTAGTAATAACCATTACTCTCCTTGAGAAATTGCAATGATCAATCTACGCATGCGCAGAACGTTTGAAAGGCCAATTTTGACTTATTCAAGCAATCCATTAAAGGTGATTATGACGCATGGGCAAAATAATCGTGATTTTTTCAGTATTTTACTCGAATTCAATAAATTCACATCAAGGCGTTACAGGATTCAAGTATTTTTTTCTTAGTATTTTTATGTGAAGTGAATAAATGGTTGGGATTTGAAGACCGATTGTCCTCAGAATCGGAAATGCATAAGATAAACTGTTGAATAAATTTACAACGCATTTAGTTGTTTTTTGTGTTCATTTCTTTTTCTTTTTGTTCTTCTTTGGAGACTTTGTTTCTTTTCTTCTCGCTGCTTACATTTAACTGGTGTGTTCATGTTCGCTAATTAAGTTATCGTTCAGCCACAACTAACCACAACTTTTGTTTTCGATCCGTTGCATCTCTTGCCAAGGAAAGTAAAGCTTAAGTTATTCTCGCCTGTCTACTTATTTCCTTTAACAAATTTTATAGTACGGTGTTAATCGTTCCACCGTCATACAACTTCTTACTTCCGTGTATATAGTTTTAACGATACAAATTGTCTATGTTATTTGAAGTTTTTACGGAGAATCCTAATAAGCGCAAATCATATTTTCATGAAGAACGAAAATAAGTTATATATAATATTTCAATAAATGACATATTTATTATTTCTTCCTTGAACGAATGTAATGTAATCTTAATATATATTCTTCTATTTTGAAAATAATATTCAAATTATTTAAATATTTGCCATTGGTGCATCTTCACTTATTTATAATGTAGACACAATAAATCCTAACAAATAGATTTCTTTAACTTGACAAATATCAAAGATATAATTGACAAAATAAATAAACTGATGTCAGTATATAATTTCTATATAGATTTCCCAAATAGTCGAAAATAGTTGGAGGTTATATGTACATGTAATGATTATACTAGCTGTATAAATTATTCACATTTCTCATGTTATGTATTTGTTATTTAAAATGAAAGTAAAAATAGTTGAATTCGAACGTAGTCGTAGATTAATATTCTTGCGGTATTTTAACTGTAAATTTGATACGCACAGTTGAACAAGTATTATCCCTAAAAATATTTTCGCTATATGAGCAAATGCAAAATTACACGGATAATTTATCGATACGGAAATTAAAATGTAAAAAATATTAAAAATAAAAATTTCAAGGAAAGGGTTGGTTGACGGTACGACGACTTTTATAGAATTATTTATAAAACGGAAGATAATTAAATCGGAGCCAGTGTTGCGATGCTAAATTGTTGTTCCGTGCTTTAAACATCATCGTACAGAGTTGGCGGCTGGAATGAGTTTTTTTGGCGGAGTCGCGTAAGATGTGCGAAGAACCCTTAGTTAATCTCTCGAGCAATTGCCTTCCGACAGAGAATATTCATAGGCGTGCAAGGTCAACACATTCCGTTCCATAAACTTAAATTCCCATTTAATCGACGAGAAACAAGTTTATATGTTTTCCGTGTAATTCGTCATTATGAACTATGTTGTCTTTTATCACTCTAGATAATTGGTATTTCGATAACCCTTAAAATTGGAATTATAAACAAGCATTGGCACAAGCACCAGTGACTAGACACACTGCCATCAATTTGGTGTAAAATAAAATAATTTAAATAAATAACAGTTTTATACCCACACAAGAGCACATATTTATAACCAGTGATTTATAAAAAGATAATCAAAATATATGTACAAACTTGATTGGCGTGTATAAACAATTGAATACTCATAACATTTAAAGCCATTGGATAATGGGTATTATTCTGAAATGCAATATTATGTTGAACATATATCCAGTATGTTTTTTTTTCTGGAATATTTGGATATAATTTATTTCTGCACCGACCACATGAGATGCATTTGCTGGTATTATCTGATTTCACTAAAGAAGGTTCCTTTGTTTGTTTTCCATACAATGACGTGTATGAATTTAGATATGTAGAATTTGGTATGAAATTTTCTTCTTCAGTACGCAAACAGATTTAGATATTTGTTCTGAATAATATGTAAATGTAAGTGTCATTGGTAAAACCGTTCATTCAAAACAAGCCTCTTTGGAGCATGGATGAAAAGAGCAAAGTATAAGGGATAACACTCGGAAGCGGGGAGCTTGTTCAGCGGCAACGTAACATTCTCTTCTCAGTGCTCTAATTTCCCAGAGTGGCCGGCGGGTGTCTTTGTCGTCATAGTTCATCGGATGGGGTGTGGATACCATTTCCCTTTGGTTCATTTTCCCAATTTGCAAGTTAGCCTCGCAAGTCAGCTTTGGCTACCACACGCTTGCTGTTAAAATATCCATCCCAAGGCGGTGTCTCGTTACACATTTTTTCTTCTTCGGTGTAATACAGCGTGAAAAGCATAACCAGCTTCATATGTGTGCAAGTGGTTCTCTCATCAAAATTTAACAAGATTGCAAAAAAATGCTAAATTTTCTGATATTTATTTTCTTTTGCTTTGACCTATTTTCTTTTTTACTATGTGCCATATATATATATATATATATATATATATATATATATATATATATATATATATATATATATATATATATATTTGGCACGTCGCGAACATGTGCAAAAGAACTATAGTAATCGGTCATGTCTTTATTCTTAGAATTGAAAAATAAGTTCACAACATTTTGTTGTAAGTCTCCCTGATTCTTATAATCCTAGAGTTCAGCTCAAAACTAGGAGGCTTTCTTAGCCTATTACCACTCAATTTATTTATTTTGTGAATATTTACATAAACATCTCAAACGTGGCTTATAATGCTTTCAAATTAATTATAATGCTTTTATTTTATTATTATTATTTCTAAATCTTGTTTTGGAACTATATATCAGTATTTGAGAACTCTGAGCGATTATATATACAAAGTCAGTGAAGTAAATCACAAAACTAACATACTCGAAGTAATATCAATACTTCTCTGTTTGTGTCTAAAATCAGCAAATATCCATAAAAATTACACAGAGCGCTAATGGGTTAATGATGACTTTAGAATTGCTTCGAATATATCAGATTGAATTAATAATATAAAATTATAAATAATATTGATTTTATTTTTCCTAATTTCGCGTAGGGATAATTCTTGAATAATATCATAACCGTTTAAACATTTTCAATAGCTAACGGTTAAAGCAATGATTTCTTCGTAATTTTAATATTTAATGTGATACAAATCTTTGAAATGGCGTATTTTCTAAAAATATTCGTTAATTTAAAAATTCCTTGAACTTGTATTTCTGTTTTCGTCAAAATGCGTAATATATTAAAATTTTATTAAAATTGGAAATACGCAAATGCTTGGAATGTTTCATAAATCAATAAAGATGGCTAGAATACATATTATGTTTGTAAATCTAAACAAGCTTATTATAACTATAAATACACCTATACCGTCTTTATTTATCGGCCATTCTGTATTAGAGGTATTACCCAATTGACGTAGGTATTTTTATTCATTTGGGAAAACAAGATGAACATTATGTCTTACCATGGAAGGATTTGTTGAACATTCACTAAATGATTCATATGCTGGGGATGCACTGTATACCTAACACAAATTGATGGCGGACTTAAATTGGGCCGCCAGTACCGTAGATAAAGGAAACATACATTTCGGTAAAAAATCATAATTTGTTTTGAAATAGCTAAAAATTATATATTCTATTATATACTCTAGAAACAAATCACAATACTATCTATCATACATTACGTATAAGAAGTTTTACTTTATATTAATGTATTTCGACCACATGAAAATCCATTGTAAGCCACTGCAGATTTTTGGTTATAAGCGACGTTTGATTGTATTGTTATTTTTATTGTAGGTAAATCTTACTTGACCGTACGTTTTATGACTCATTTCAAAATATTTTAAGTGCGTTTAGAGAGATATAAAGAGTTCAGCGACTATAATATAGCATGCACGAGTAAGTTTCGGTTATAAAACGTAGGTAGTAAAATTGTCCGGGAGATCTGGACGCTTCTGGTTTGCTGGCTGTATCATGTACCGTAGCCGCGATGCTACTGCGCGTCGCTAGTCTCTGGTGCAGTTAGGTTATGTTGTAATCTCGATCTGGTTGCTGCACAGACCTGCAGTCGCTCGTAATTCGAACGATTTAAATCTAGAACGCCGGGAAGTAACGTATTTTATATTTTCCAACGAATGCACTTCAGAAATTTTTAATCTCCGGCCTGCAAACTTTTCCAATATATGAAACATTGAATTTAATTCATATTTTAGTAAAGAAATAAATAAACACATACAATTTTATAACAACGTGGTTTTATTTTACTTACAGACGTCATCTCGAAAATAATAATAACAATTCCGGGAACCTCAAATCGTTAAAAACTCAAGCTCGAAAATATGTATGATTCCAATACTGGCTTTTAGAATTCATCAATGAAAGTAATAAATAAAATCGACCTCTAAATTCTTATGGAAATATCCGTTTTGAGGGTTCCTGGATCCATTTTGACTATTTTCTCAATTACGTCTATGTGTGAACACTTACAGCCTATTCCGTTGACAAAATAATATGATGTTTTGAATTTAAGATTTATATATCACAGGATAGAAAACCTCCTATTTTTGAAAAGGATATTCCAACCGGAAGTACTTGTTTACTCGTGGTATTCGTTACGATTAAAATTACTAGAATGTCGAGGGAAGGGCACTCCCGATTTTATTATTATTTATTAATTCTCGACGTTTCGGTAATTACTTCAAGACTGTGGGATTTTGTTAATTTTTTGAATGTAATATAAGCATTATAAGTCTGACAATCAATGTTAAATCTTAAATGATATTTTAAAATTTGACTTATTCTTACTCCGAAAAAAAAAAAACCTAAATAATGCTGAATCCTCCGCAATGCATACATATACAAGACTGCATTTTCAACAATAACTGCTGTGAAGAAAAGCAAATCCTACTATAAAAAGGATGACCATTATATTTATGGGACAGTATAGTTTAGAAGTGCTTTTGCCAGATGGCACTACGATCAAAATTTTTGTGTTGTAATCACGGCACGATGACATTTATGTATGTACAGCGTATAGGGTACCTACCTACCTACATCCTATACTCAAGAGATGTATTTACTATGTATGTTATGAAGTTGGATTGTATGTTTGAAATGCAAGTGCTGTGCACTAAAATTGCTTGCGAATGCAGCTTGTGGTTGCACGTTCTAAATTAATGGGTGGTGGGCTTAAATTAAGATTCTAACTACGTGCTATTCTAACTAGAATAGTTTTAATGGTTCACATGTTTTTATACCCCATTAGTTTTGTTCATGTCATCAGCATACAAATTGATCTAATTTTACATGAAAATCTGTTTCAAAAGAATTAAAACTATATTTGTCCAATGGGCACCATCTGCCCATATCATCTACAGAATACAGTCTCAGAATACTCCTCACTCATACATCGATATAATTGAATCATTTGACGGATGTCGATTCGTCATGTATATTTTCTGTAAATGCAGATCTAATCATGAATAAACCATATAAATACAGCATTTCCCTTACACGGTTTTTGATTGTGGACACGTTATTTGATTCAGTTTTTTTCCGTAAGTCTATGAATAGTTACCTTTTCATCTATGTTATAATTTAGTATATTATTTTCACAACTCGATATGCAACAAACTGTCGTCATTTTGAATATTATTCATAATACTTCTTCCCACAATTCACAGACAATATATTTTAAACATTGGTTTTTGTTTTATTTCTGTATTCACTATTCACACACAATATATTTATTTTAATATTAATAGGTAACTATTTTGATGTTTAAGAACGTACTACTAGTTCCACCACTGTAAAATATACCCCGCCACTGGTTGTAACCATAAAAACATATAAACAAACCGTTCTATAGATACGTTCACAAAAACACATACATCTAGGGTTATATATATTTTTGCAATTAAGCAAAATCACATTATGCAAGTTTAATGATTGTAGGTGTTGAACCTCTCATTAATTAAAATTAATAAGGTACTGCTTGAGAATTTGCTGTTGTGCTAAAGAAATTAAAATTGAAAAAATGAAAACACTGTAGTTTTGATTTGGTTATGAATCTCATTTTAGTTGCATTAAAAATATGATGAGATTCATCTGCGAAATGCATGTATAGTTAAAATGTTGTTAAATCCATTTTTATCTACCGGAATAGCAACAGTATTTGATTACCTGTATGCGAAGTACGATGACTTTTACATTTTATATGGCTAGTGTGCTGACAGACTACTCTGCTCCGAGTCCATTTAACACGTATATAAACCATATTTTACAGTGCTTCTGCCGTGCTGGCTGGCGTTTATAGGGTTATGTTTATGTCTATTGTGTTCGACGCGCTTCGGCATTCGGGTTATGTTGTGCAGATGTTCTTATATAGGTAATGTTAGTATATGCTATGTTTACCATAAAACGGATACACTATCAGTGAGTATATTTATACAGAATCACTACTGCATACTACGGAAACCCGTATTCCGTACTACAAGTATAATTTACAATGTATGAGTAAAATAGTCGTTTTTAATGTTGCATTTATTTAGGAACCATTTCAAAGAAAAGTTGCCAAAAATTTCAATATCAGAATCACTATATCTCGAACTCGTGTTTCTTTGGAGATATGCAAAAAAGAGCAATAGTAAAACATTACTTCCGGGTAAGATATTGTACTCCAAATTAGGGATGAATACAAATCTTAGATTTAAAGTTTCATATTATTTCCTTCAACGGTCTTGCCTCTATCTAGACCACACACAGAATAATCAAAGCGTGTATTTGCATTCAAATTTCTAGTTTGAAAATTTTTAGTAAATGGTATTATTTATATATAATAATAGTGACAGTAGAGTGAATGTCACTCTAAGTTACTTGTATTATATATCACTGAATTCCTACATATTCTATCATTTTCTTCATTATAAGCAAGAGTCCAAAACCAATCTTTATATTTCGTGTGCCATGAAGAAGAATTGAGAGGTGCATTAGAGCGAAACGCAGATCTATGACTTATGAGTGTTAAGAAATCAAACGTGATGCGTTCTATAAATAGAATTTATGTGCGGCGCGCACGGTGCAATAACATTTTCATGTTGGTTTGATGCTTGATCATATTTTTTCGCCGCATGTTCGAGCATTCATAGAGGCGACCATGCATTACATTCCCATTTACGCCTGCTTACATACAGTTCACATATTATTGATTCCTCGGCTTTGGCGCTCGCTGTCTCGAATCACCCTTCTATTTCCGCTAGCCTCGCTGCCATCCATCCATCCATCCCTCCTCATCGAATACCTGTCCTCACTCACTCACTCACTCACTCACTCACTCACACGCTCTGGATAATGCTCTAGCTACTTTCTCTTTCTATATCCGGTGAATTTTATTTTTTGCCTTCTCCAGTCAAGTTTTATGTGTATTCATTCGCAGCTGTTTATCGCTCGCTGAATAAGAACGAACCATATTACCCCGTTCGAACTTTTCAATGAAAACCCATTTGCTATTGCACGTTTTTCTCAGCAGATTTCTCCATTTTAATTCATGCGAATATCATGACGTCTTTTCTATCAAATAGATATATGCTATTTATGCGTCTGTCTTCCTGAATCTTTATTATTATTATTATATATTTTTCTAGTTAAATCCTTATTAGACATATTTTTTGCGCAATTTTTAGAATTAATATTATTAAATTCCAATAAGACATTTGAGTCTTACGACGTGTTTATATATATATATATATATATATATATATATATATATATATATATATATATATATATATATGTATATTACTGCTGCGTGACAGCCAAGACAATATTTTTAAGTAAGAATTCTCTATAAAAGAAAAATATGTGACATTTTATGTTATAAAACTTTGACTGACATAGTGACTTATACAAATTTGTGATAAAACATTTCTTTTCCAATATTTGAAATGCTCCAGAATGTTTAGCATAAACTCAGGCAATCATATGTTGTCAAATATATAGCTTTTACACATATTTTATGAAAATTCACAAAGAAAATTGTCAAATTCGATTCAGAACAAACTCAGGTCTTGCGACCGAAATACATCCAAGTATATGAGTTATTTATATATTTTGGATTTAGGGCGATGTGACCAGAACTTTTTGAGTAGGACATTTTTTGATCTTAGCATGTAACCGACATACAACCCTATAGCTGTACAATACAATACTATAGCTGTCTCGAATCGTACGACGAGCTAAATAAAAGCAAATAGAAGTCGCTAAATGTATATATCCATTTCCAAAAAAGGAATTAAATGAAATCAAAGGGTATTTTTTTTAATTCTCTCGCAATCGTGTTTATTTTCTTTGTCCATTTATAGAACCGAGTAATTTAATTTAAAAGTAGAAGCTTTCAGAAGTATTGAAAGTAGAAAAATCAAAGCAATACTAAAGGTGCCGTCGAAGGAAAATAGTTTTTTAAAATCAGGTTAAAAATTACAAAGCGCGCTAATGTTTATGTGGTTAGAATGGAATTTAGTTTTGTTTTCTTTGTTCCAGGTAAGCGTTCATACTTCTCTTACAAAACACGTTACACAGTTCCAGACCGGAAAAATACTTTTTACATCTTCAACCTAATGCATTTGGTTAATTAAGGTATTTATGACCATAAAGAACTAATTTTTGTTATTTTCCATTACTAAATTATAATATACGAAAGCAGTAAGGTCATAAAATTATAGCATTCAAAGTAATGAGATTGGAATTGAACATGTCCACTAGATACTTCAGCCGAATGCAGTTGCAACTTTTAGTTCGTCTTATGCAACAAAAGAGCATAACAAAGCAGTTGTTATAAATTAAATTATAAATTTTAAAAGTATTATTTTAAATTGATTATAAGCACTATCACTACGTCGTAAATTCTGGAATACCAAAGTAACTTATTAAGCAAATAAGTAAGCAAAACCAACACTCAAGTTAGAAATAAATACGGAACAAAGATGATTATATATAGTGAATAACTTTGACGTAAATAACAAAATTGAGATAAATATCAGCCGAGTAGGGGGGCATTTAAACATAATTTTTATAAACACACTATACTAATTTGATAAATATATGTTTCCCACAAAAGATGGCGTGCAAAATAAGGTCACAAAGCAACAGGATCTATTTAGGAGTCACGAAATCATTATTAACAACTTTGATTTCGATACACGCGTGTCTAACTTACATTAAGTTCGTAAACATAGTCTGGCGACGAATTATCTCAATTTTTGGCTATCAATACTTCAAGTACTTTATTAGACAGTAATGAATAATTAAATATCAACGTGTACAAGAAAATGTACCTTTTTATACGAAAATACCAAAACGTAACGTATATCCGCGTAAGTAAAATTCTTTATATATATATATATATATATATATATATATATATATATATATATGTATGTATATATATATATATATATATATATATATATATATATATATATATATATATATATATATATATATATATATATATATATATATATATAGTTCATGTATCATTTTAATTTTCCATATGAAATCATACGACCTATATTCGCATTATAACACAATTCACAATGTGAGGTAATTAAACGCTGCTGGAGTTAAATTTCAACTTTGGATTTAGTTGCGCCATAATACTTATTTATTTTTTGTTACATGTGCTACATTTTAAGGTTACAATTAGTATTTAACCTTTTTTAATACAATAGTAATTGTATACGTACATCTTTACATTATTTTGTAAACTTCTGCTTGTGGCGTACTCTATCAAAAATACAATGAAAGAAGCCTTGGTACAGGAACCTATGCCTTATAAGAAGTAAATGCGAGTATCATCCAAGTTATATATATATATATATATATATATATATATATATATATATATATATATATATATATATATATAAATATATATATATATATATATATATATATATATAT
This sequence comes from Leistus spinibarbis, assembly GCA_933228885.1. NCBI lineage: Eukaryota > Metazoa > Arthropoda > Insecta > Coleoptera > Carabidae > Leistus > Leistus spinibarbis. The sequence continues at coordinate 6,621,955 of OW121796.1, read as the reverse complement.
ATATATATATATATATATATATATATATATATATATATATACGGCGAGCTAAAAACACAATCAATATATCGCTGCAAGAAATCATTAAAAAGTATTTATTATTTTAGCAAACATGAATTTATACAAACAAGTCTTTAAAAAGTTAACTTTGTTATGTTTATGTTCAAATATCATCCTACTCCATGAACTGTACCATTCTACTCTTCTTCATGAGTATAGGAGCCCCAAAGTAACAACATTTTCATAAAACAATTTGGTGCAAGAAAATTAACAAGAAAACCATCCATTTCACAACATTGAACAGACCTTATAGTAACACCGAATTTAGAATTTCTTAATTAAACAAAGAAACGTGATATATTTTCAGGTGTTATTTATACGAAAACCTTTCAGAAATGATAAAAATGTAATTGCTACTATCTAGAAATGTGATTGCTACAGGTACCTATACTTCTACGATTCTTAACCAGGCAAACAGTTATTTTTGTTCTAGAGCAAAGGAGGACGATAAATTTATAAGTTTTTAAAACGTAATTTTTCCCCGAGGTTCGATTTACAGATATTTATAAGGACGCAGCGCTTCCTAATCGAAAAACTTTCCAGAATAACGTATAGCATTTTCATGATATAAGACTGAGCTGCTATTGTCGACAAACGAATATTCATGTAATTTCCAGAAGAAATTATGTACGTGCTTCCATGTATGTACGTACTTTGCACACGCATTCTATCTTTATTATTAACTCAAACCAAATCAACAGTCACCGTAGTATATGACTCGTCCGTACATCAAATGTATATAAGCATTAGGAATATTACATTTCAATTATTCACTATTATATACGAGTAGACATCGCGTGCTTCCTACAATGCAGTTTCTTCAGTGGTGACCAATAGCATTTGAATTTCTGATAAATGAGGTCACTGCTCTAGTACTGAATGTTAATAAATATGTGGCAAACATGTAAGGTGCCTGTATTTGGTTTTATTATTCGCTGGATAACTGTAGACATAGGAGGAACATTTAAATTAGCATATTAAAATTCAAAGAAATAATTATATAATTTTTATTAACGCGACATTCCCAAAAAGGAACACTTAAAAAGTATACTATGGTTAAACACATCAAGTAAATAGGTAATTGTATTTACTATGGCAACGAATATTAAATATTATGAGTTTCAAATGCTCTTCTCTTTCAAATGGTAATTTGTTTTAAGGTAACTTCTCAAATAAGAATGTATAGGTATACATGCTGCAAAGAAACAGCACAAGAAATACTTTAACTATTTGTTCTTGCCCAGCTCTGTACAAATTTGATAGTGGACAAGTTTTGAAGCAAACGACAAATAATGAAAATAATTACTTTAATAAAGAATAAACAATTTAAACATATTTACACAGAAAATATCGTGTGTACATTATACATATAGTAAATGAGTCATGGGAATTCAACCATACTTAATGCACCCATTGAAATATGTACCGTAATAAAATATAGAACATCACATGCATGCCTGGACTCTTTATAATTGTCAATTGGCATTGTCAAAACGTTTGTGAATAGTTTGCAGTAATTTTATAAAATATTCTACACAGAATACTATAAAGCATAGTGGATTGTGTAAGGCGGAATTTATATCATATAGAATGGTTTGTATTAATTCTTCGACATATGTGTGGCACATAAAAGTACTTGGGTAATTTGCAGCGATGTGTATGTAACGTTACCAAAACCGTCATGCGTTCCTTCTATTTCCTTGGTAAGGCAATTAGCAACGCTAAAACAAACATCAAGGTTCGCTAAATGAGACACACAGGGGAAAAAATATGCTCGTTGCCTTTGGCGTCTGTTATTTTCCGTACGTTACAACTTTTTCTGCACGGATGTTCTCCTTAAAGTTTTTTATTGTAATGGGCCTTAGGTTACCTAGTTATTCCATTGTGCTAGCTACGAAAGAAACTGAAACTAAGGACGAGAGCTCTTTGTTATTCAAGATCTATATTTTCTTATTGAAATATAAATTTAATAAATAAAATTTCTAGTTTAGTTATTGGAATAAAGCCTTCACTATATGAATTATAAAGATTACTTCTATAGCCCGGTTTACATGATGGGCTCACAATGTATTAAGTTCATTGTGTAATATGTATAATCTTTGAACAAATCAAATGAATCTAAAAATCACAATTTCTTAACTAGTTAGGAAAATGTGATGTTTCACAACATATCCAAATGCATTATTTTACTTTATTGGGTAAATTACTAAATCCATGTTGACACTATATTATTTACTAAGAAAAGGCAAACGAATTTATCCTATTTTATCATCATTTTCTGATCTATTTTTCATAATTGGACGTGTAATTTGGTTATTACGAGCGACAGTTTTGCCTGAAGTTCATGCTATTCTTCAGTGCATTAGCGGCGTCATATAATATATTTAAGCGACTGTCTATTGTCTAGTGATATGAAGTTAGAATATTCATCCAGTTTACTTTTTATACGAAAAAATATTCCAATTTTGTTTGAATTGTCTTTGGTCCTCTATACGATGAGTGAAACATGCCTTTGACACATTTCATAGTGTGACCTTTTTTCTTGGTTGCGAATTGGATCGTTAGTTTCGCTTCTGGCGTGACGGTCAGTTTTTCCTTTGTATTTTTGTTTGATTTTCTTGTAAAAGAATAGCATAAGAAAAATGAACAATGAAAACTTTTCCTGTATCAAACTTTTATACATTATAATTGAATTGTATATATTTTAATTAAGGTAAATGATACATTTTAATTAAAATAATTTTATACCAATTTTTGAACATAATACATCTTGTTGCGCAGACATTTGCGCCAAATATATAATTTAAAGTACTGTCGTAGCGAGCCAATTTCTAATTGACATTAGAAATTATAATTAATAACCTAGATTGCTTTCGATAAATAATACTAGCGTACACAGCAACAAAATTTATAATTAATGTATTAATTTTGTTGTGAATGCTAACATTGTTTGTCATACATTTCATATTTACTCGCTGTTAAAACAGCTTCATGTTTTATATTGAAATTAGTATATGTGAATAGAGATAGTATGTTAAATATATATTATATAAATAATAAATTAAAATATAGTATATTTCATGTTTAATAATATAATTCCGTGGAAACTAAATAAAAATTATTCGTGTATATAAATAATTTGCTGTTATACGCAAAGCAACATTAATTATATACATTTCTACATGTTTGAAAAACTTGTAATGGCATTTACACATGTAATACGTTTTTTCACAGTTTTATATCAACATTATGATTTGGTTATTATTATAAATTTAGAAATTTGCTTTTTGTTAACACCTGCTTTTGGACGGCATGATATAATACAAATTCAATTTTATTTATATATTGCACCAATATTTTATAATTTGAGTTGTATTGAAATGGTCGGAGATACAACATAGCGGGAAATATAAATAATAAGAAGTATACAAATATATAAAAATACGTGCGGATTACATGCCTATATAAAATAGCAATTAAAAATACAAAATAAATAAATTTAAAATTAAATAAAATTTTAAATTATTGTCAATGTAAAATAAAAATTACAATTGCGTTTCCTAAGTCTGGCAACGAATAATAACTTTGCTATTTTACAATTTGTTTTAAATATGTTCATGAATCTATTTTGGAATTAGTAAATTTATGTTATATCCAAGGTGCCTAAATTGTTCCATGCTAATCTCAGTAACAACAAGTGTTAACATTTATAACAATAATAAAACAATATCTACTTTTCTGAAGCAGATAGTAGCTACTATCGTAAAAACCGAACATCGGTACATAATCGATTCCAGCACAACAAAATTAATGCCGGTTTCAATGAAATAAAAATAACATAAAACCAAAATGGTTACCTTAAGCACGATGGCTGGTAAATAATAGCGCGAGCCGCTTTCAAATCCACTTATTCCCGCGCGTCAGACAGGTTCTAACTTGAACATCTCCCCTTCCCGTTCTCTTCGGTATCAACCCGTAAATTACCGGTTCAGCTCATTTCCGCTGCTGCCCGTTTGATATGTCTTCCTGCCCCTTCGATCTTTCGATGCTGCGGCACCCAGCAGTTCCGTTTCAAATAAACAGCGGATTTTTCGTTTCCTCGTTTACATTCAAGCTAGCGCTTCTAGGTAGCTTCCATTGCTTACAACGCAACGGTGCTTTACCTGTTTCGCGAATAATCGATTATGAACCCGCTGAGACAGATATTTGATTGATTATAGATGGTAATGACGAAGTTTGTTTAACCCCGCTGTGTGCAAGATTATTTAAATTTTCTAGAATCCAGTTTTCAAAAGTTTCATTAAACATCAAATGAGATTGTTTATTACTTTTATATCGTTCGATAGAATATCATTTTGATTGGTTATATGAAAACGTCATTAATCTGGCATTCTTTTACATTGATTTATAAAGAAAAACCAAATTTGGTTTCCTTACTAGTTGAGAAATATGAACAGTCTGCCCATATTATATATATATATATATATATATATATATATATATATATATATATATATATATATATATATATGCCGTTTATGGACATACTGAAAAATAGCAGGAGATAACCTTCACTTCCGGTTAAGCTATTGCTTTCAATCAAAAATAAGAGGTGCACCTCCGCGCCATATGCAACATACAAGTATGTAATAATTTTACATTCAACAGTTTTGGCACCCAAATAGAGATGTCATTCCGAAAATAATCAGTTTAGATTCAGGGATTGTCATAACGTATATTTCTGTTAGAATCACGAGTTTGTTTTCAATATGACATTACCTCCTTATATACATTCGTATAAGAAAGTATCTATGCATGATAATAAAAATATTTTATTCTAAATACAAAAAACAAAAAAAAACCCAATATATTATTTATACAGTAAGCTGAGGGCATAGGTGTCTGTACCTTTGCTTGTTATGCATGTTGCATCGAGTAGCAATTTAATATTGCTATTTATCCTTTGAAGCACAATATGGCAGAAATTCCTATGGAGGTGTAGTATAAATTTAAATTAGATTCTAAGCTGGGTCAATATTATGTGAAATTTTAAACTCTGCGAAATTACAGTGGCTGTCGTTGCAAATCTGCCAGCGATTACCTGTCTTGGGTGTGTAGCGTTTTTATTCACAAGTTTCCGCCAGAGAATTACGCGCATGGCGTGGCGTGGCGTGGCGTGGCGTGGCGTGTCGTGACGTAGAGCTGCGGAGTCGCACAGCAAAGTGAGAATGTATGTGTGTTACGTGTGACAATGTCACGCCTTTCCGACCGCAAAATCTCTAGAGTTGCAACCAAGCAAGGTCTCTCATGTCGACCAGGTATTAAATCTCTTTGGCGACGAACATCGAATCTTTTATATGGACGACTCTTCTTCTGCGGCGTGAACGGAATTAGTAGTAGTATCGCCGTCGCTGTCGCTGTCGCCGCACCGCACCGCATGCCTCGCGCTCACACGAATACTTTATTGCTAAACTTTTTTCTCACTTCTGCGCGCGTTCCTTTTAGTTTAGTTTACTTTGCTTACAGTAACCGTTTCCTTTCAAGGAGCAAATCATTTGAATTGAACTAAACTGATCTGACCCGTAAATTAAACTATCCAATTGGCACGCATTTCGCACTTATATGCCTATTAAACCGAGAAACTTTCGTATTGTCATCTCATTTTTAACACAATATTAATTTTGTGAAACACTTTCAATAGAAGGAAAAACATAATAATCATTTTACAAGACAGTATGGTTTGCTATTCCGAGTTGTTAGCTCTTGACAGATTCTGTTCTTGTCTATGTCAGGATCAGTTCACATTTAGTTGAATAACGAATTATCTAAATTGGGGGCTAAGTTCTGTGCGTCTGTGCGTGATAATGCTACAAACAGACAATAACATAAAACGAAAACTATTTGGGTATTTGTACCTAGCAACGTACACACACACATATGGGCAATATTTGAGGGTAATTCTTGTTTCTCTATTATGAGATTATGACTATCCAGGGAAAGCTTGGAATTGTTTCGCGCACAAACTCGTAAACAGAACAGAGGTGTCTAAAATAAACACAAGTTTATATGCTTGCCGCACAGCACTAACATCGTAAAGATTTACCCATATATTGCATTGTTGCTTACTATATTATTAGACTTCCCCAACTAGTTGCACTGTGAAGACCCATAACATAATATATTTATACACGGAACAAACACTTTTCTTATTTTAATGGTGACGCTAATTATTTGCACGGACCAGTCGTTTCGCTATATAGTTAATAACAACCCAACTGCCTCATATTTTATTGTAATAATGTCAAATTTTCTTGGGTGACTTTCAGTATTATATTATTTTATAATATCAGTTGTTTTTGGTATATAAATAGATAGTGGGTGAAGTTCGGCGAACATTAAATTTACATAAAATTTAAGACATTATATATCTACGAAATTCTATTATTGTGGCTGTTAATTGGTATAATCCAAAAATATATCATACCAATTTACCGCTACAGTAATTAAATTTCGTTGTAAAGAAATATCCCATATTGTAGATATTGTATGGTTCTAGGCTTCTGCTTTACAAGATTATTTATAAAAATCTTAATAAGTCTGAAATCAATAGATATTAACCGTTGCTAGACAGAGAACGAAAAAAATCATATCTTCCATCGCCTCTGTGATCCGTTATACGTGATTCAGCTCGTAGAATAAAAATACGTTGCAGGTTTATGAGCTATCAAAGTTCTGTTGTTGTCCCGATTTGAAAGCACGTATGTGGTTGATTGTGGTTGTATATCTCAGCCGCAATCATAGGGGTGTTCAGATCGGGACGGAAATGTCGCATGGATTTAGTATCAAAGGGGACAGAAAGCTGCTAAATAATTGAGGGGCTCAGAAAGTAAATTGCTATTGATACGGATTCACGAAAGACTACAACTCCAAGTAGGTATATAAATTACTGATTTACTTGTAAAGACAGAGACAGTAATTTCTATTTACATTGGATAAATATTTTTAATTAACTATTTCTGAAAATGTATGTGTCTGACTGAACATTGGGTAGAGTAAGGAAAATTTGACATTTACATAGAAAATCTACTTCTGCTCAATTGTTCTATTGCGCTATTAAATTATCAAGAGATGGATGTCCAAAAAGGGACACATATACATATACTTGCATGCAATAACATTGCTGGTTGTTTTAATTTATTTCAGTGTTATTTTACTGAATTCATTATATGTTTATGTTAATTCTGTGAAATAAATTAACATTTTATGTACTTACGATTTACTAGTACTGCTTAGTTTATATTTATGAAAATTAAAACTTGAATTCTAATTGTGCGGGCATGAAGAATTAAGCTATATTTTATTGGTACTGATCTTTGTTTAATTTTTATTTGTAACATGTGTTGTCTAAAATTATTTAACTCAAGCAAAATGGAATAGTCAGCTTCATTTAAATTAAACTAAAGGTTATAAAATTGGGAACCACAAGGACTATATTGTGAAACACACACACACACACACACATATACATATATATATATATATATATATATATATATATATATATATATATACTTATTAATTAATTTAGGGAATTCTCCTTAAAAATTGTATCAATCAGGCGATCCAAGCGCATTTCCCTGTAGCGGATATACCGTTGTTCGTTATATCCCGATGTAAAATTCCGTGTTTTCACTCTACTAGGTAGTTCAATCGAGATGATTTTCACTATATCACGACTCCACCTTAGTTTAATGTGACAATAACAAAAACAGTACTTTCAGTACAGATGTATTGTAAACATGAAAAATTTTAATCTCGAGATTTTAACGGAAATACACGTTTTGACTATCCCTGTGTCGTATCTGATTATTTTCGGTAAGACGTCCGTGTGTGTGTGTGGATTAGTTTTAAAAATGAACTACTTCCATCTAAATCCAATCATTTTTGTGCTGCATCGCCCACATGTAGCCATTTGATTTTTGTCATTTCCGTAATGAATTTATCTCCGACGAACGTTTGAAAGAGAGAGAAAATGTAATTCTGTTTGAAACTGTTCATTTGCAACACAATAAGACACAGAATGATTAATGATCGTAATTAATATCATATAACCTTTCATACATGTTTTCATTTCCTATAGAAATGTACCGATTCAGATTACTTTACCTGGAAAACCAAGAAACTGGATAACCTAGAATTGTGTAAATATAATTTCACCGTGTTTTGATGCACATATATTATTAACTCGCCGTACGAAGTACAGAAGGGCTAAAGCATTCGGTCGTGTGTGTAACATTCTCGGATCAAACATGTTTTCTTAGCCAAATATTCTTGTGTTGTCGCCTAGAATTTTAAAATATAAATAACTCATATACTTGGATATTAGTCGTCGCCCGTAAGACCAAATTTGTGCCATCTACTCCTCTGAAGCTATTTGAACCAAATTTGCTACATCCCATTTGAAACCGTTCGCAGCTTAAATCCATTGACCCTTATATTTCCGAAGTTATAGAGCCCCAAAAATATGATTTGCATGTACGCTGCCAGCAAGCTGGAGGAGGGGATTCGTTATCTCATAACGGGCTGTGCAGTATACGCTTTACGCTGTTTGCAATTATTCGTGGAGCTGTAGGCATAGGTGCCTGTACCTATGCTTGTTTTTTTTTTTACTTTTTTGTCGAAGTATTAAGCGTGAATTGTAATCGTGAGCTATTTCAAACTTGAGATTTTAACAATTGAGTTTTTGCGGAATTGATATTGACAATATTTGAGTTGACGTCGTTGCACGAATCAATTATTACTGGTGATGGCATATAAAACATGAACGAATGTTGTAAAATTAAATTTAGTGTTACATTGTTTTCGCGGTACCCCTCACTGGCGTTGCTTGAATGGGCAGCGGTGATTGTTTAGGGAGGGATTTTACGAGGGAACTTCCCGTTGGAGTGTAGGGGAGATGGAAGTGGTACCAAAGCGAGAGACAAAGAACGGCTTTCGTATAAAAAAACAATAAAAAGCTAGGGATGCTCGTCCGGGACGCGTATACGATGCTCGAAAAATATTTACAGAACAAAAACTACGAATGTTTTGTTTTCAAAGAAACAACGGAACATTGCTAAAAGACCAACAAATAGTTAGTACTATTTCAAGTTATTTTATTTACTGTTCCAGCTAGCAGTTGCAACGTACCACTAAACTTACCATTATTACACAATCTAAATACACATGAATATATAGGAGTTGGATTTTGATTCATGTATTATTAAATGTGACTCGTGTTTATGTCTGTTATTATATTTACAATAAAATAATGTAATATATATTTGCTACAAAAAAGAAAAAAATTCCTTTAAAAAAATTGCCAAAGTAAATATCATATTATATTATTTATACTTTTTGAAGCACTTGGATGTTTTATAGATATTTCAAAAGTTCGTACGTTGCAGGAATACATAAATAAAACTGAATAAACACGATATTCGAAAAAAAAAAAAATACATACAGACATAAATACAACAAACAACAATATTTACGTTCAAAAATATTTTATACGGATACACCACATACAGAATTTTAATACTGAGATAAATTCTTAATAAACAAGTTTAGGTATAAGGCACCTATGCCTTCAACTCGCCTTATAAGTAATATATGGGAGCAGCGGCCTTTCCCATCCTACTCCACGCTTGGCATAACATTTCTAAATTATTGGTATTAATTATCATGGCCTATGGGTTCATAATTTGAAAAATGTTATAGATATATAAAGTCTTGCAATTTTTTGTAGATAACTTTGATATACTAATAACACGAGTTAATTAATGCATATTTTAAAATTAAAAATTATAATATGGCTTCTTTGAAGATATGTTACATTAATAATCTAAACATTCTATTATAAGTACAGGTACTTTTGAGCTACTGAAAAACCGACACAAGTAAATTTACACTACCACTTGGACCCATTCAAGAATGTAAGGTTTTCGTCAAAAATATAAAAATATCCTAATTTTAAGATGCTTAATAGTTCAACGTTCACATATCGGTCAGAATGGTTTCAGGAATACACAAAGGCGTACTACCATATAATTACCTAATTAAACCTTATTCAAACTGACTAATCCAACCTAATAATATTACTGTTAAAAATAGAATGTACTTTTTATTGGAAATAATAATTAGATTTGATTACTTCATTCAAATGCATAAAATCAGACGAATAAAAAATAAAATAATGGTCTCACAGACTACATAAAGTATTTAAAAAAAAACCTGCAATTAATGATTTTCAGTAAAGGCTCTAATTAATCTCAAATTGGTCAGTAATTGTGCCCGGCACTCGTTTATAATTTAATTTTCCGAGTCCATCCGCCGTTGCCACATTTCCAATTATATTCAGCTGATGATGGTAATGGCATGTTTCGCATCTGCGTCATATTAGGGTTCCAGCTCAAATACTCTAACATCAGCAATAGAGGAATTTTGTAATTTCGGCTCGTCTGTCCGTAGTGAAGTGTACTTCGTTAGTGGGTACCTTAAGTTTTAATCATTCCGCATCTCAAAGTGGCGACCGTTGTTAGTTATTATATTGTTACTCTTGCTTGGGCGAACTTTGATTTTGGTGTAGTACGATGATTGAATATGCTTGTTCTATTTGGATCGGCCTCTTCGCAAGAACCAACTTCAACGGAATTCGGTGCCGTGCAATGCAATTTGCATGTTCGTTTTCAACGAGTTTGAACGATAACTTTGTCACTTGAGGTTATATTTAGAAGCGTTACTTTATTTTAGAATTCGTGTCTCCATACTCTCAAAGTCTTCAAAGTAAACACTCATCAGTCATGAAAGGTTTCGACTTTCGATAGATACTTGAACAGATATTTTTAGAAAACTGAAGGGTCTTACACTTCTTGTACATATATAATTTATGTATGGATATTTTGATCTAGTGGTAGTCGAGATTTTTTTAAATAATTAATTTTTTTCTCGAATTTCATGTTAATTAAAGTTTAAATATTTATAATTCTAATAATAAAAAAAAAAAAACTGTAGTATTTGAATGCACATATTTTTCGATGCAATATATACATTTATAATGGCGCTTCATAATTAAATATTCAACAATATGGGATTATAATTCATAGTTGATATGTACTGATGCAAAATGAATTAGTTTGAAATGCCTATTATTATTAATTATTTAAATAAATCCATTATATATATATATATATATATATATATATATATATATATATATATATATATATATATATATATATATATATATGAGTATTGTATTCACGAAAACGAAAAATCACCATATCTGCATTTTCGATATGATGTCGATGTGTTTGTCTGTCTATGATCTCGCTCAAGCAAGAACTGCTGATGATAAAATTATGAAACATAAGATTTGTATGAAACTGTCAGTAATGTCATATTATTCCGTAATGATTTAAATCATTATTTTCAGGACAGGGTAATAAAACTTTTTTGTTTAAGAAGTACTTCTAATTACGGAGTAAGAAATTATCAGAGTTTTCGAATATCTAGAGAACTGTCAGTATAGCCATATTTTTGCGTTGGCAGCAGCGGGTGCTTAATTACGAAACCCCAGAGAATTCTGGCTCATCTGATACCCTATAAGACTCCTCCTCTCAGTGGTAAGGGTAGTAGTCTACTACTATCCATCCCGTGACTGATAGTGTTCATAACTCATGGGCTGTAGTTCGGGTATTGCGCGCTGCGCTGCCATGGGATCTCCCCATTCGAAACCGCTCGATATCTACTCTCGTCCTTGTTCTACTAACTCACTCAACAAATCCTCTTTCTCCTTCTAGTCCTGATCATGTGACAGAATACGCTTTGTCTTTTGCGCTACCCTACTGCCTCTCTATCCTTATTCAACATTGTGCCCAACCTAACCTACATTTTCATTTTGAATCACAAGCATTGAAGAATAATTGTCCCTTTTAAATACATTTTTCTTATTCATTTTGTTGTTGTTAAGTTTTATTTTCAGTAATGTTAATTTAAATTTGTAGAGCAAGTGTTTGCAGGCATTTTGTTACGCTATACATTCAATTGCAGTTGAAAATTAAACTAGAAAATTTGATACTTTTATATAAAAAATGGAAAATCATTTGTTCAATGATTAAATGACTTCTATATCATCGAGCATTCAAGTAACAAACTTTAATCACAACAATATCTAAGTTCCTGCCAAAATGCAAAGTTTAAACAATTTTAATAACAGTAACAAAAAAATATGTTTTACTGACATTTGCCTACCGAATAAATTCTCAATTTTGAGTGAATAAGGGTTATTATAAATACAGAGTGTGTCCTTATTTCACTGAACTTCCAACGGCGAGCTAATGCTTATTTTTTAATCATGTCGTTTCGTGATATACCTATTCCGAGAACAATCAACTGTAGGATAAAACGGAAAACAAATGGAATCGCTTCAGAAGCGTTACAATCAGGTAGACAATTTAAAACGACGAACAAATCTGTTTCAAATAGAACAACAACTAGTTGTTTTACGTCTTTTCAATAAGACCGGCCCTGTGTGGAACGACCAAATGTTCAGTTTTCCTTTTCTTTTGTTTGACTAAGAAAATACTACTTTCTTCCATAAGCTTCGCCACATTGGTGGAACTAAGAATGCAGGTGTGTCCCTAATAATAAAACTCCCTCCTGCATTATTAATTTTTCCGATAGTTCTTTATAAGAAAGCTAGATCTATGTTTTGTTATTTTTTGCTAGTACATATATACCTACATAAAAAGCGTGTTTTATCATCTTTACTTTTAATTAGTTAAGCAAAGTAGTTAATTAACTACTTGATAAGAGTGAGTTAACAAATTAAACTAAACATTAACCAAGTAACAGTGTATATTACATATTTTATTTGTTGTGTAACACCGTCCTAAATTAAAAGTTCTTTTAAGGTTTTCCAGTATCGTAATTTTTCTTTCCGTGTACGCCACTGCTTGGCGACGGAGTTTGACCGGCACGCGCGTCCTTGCATATAAAAGGACAACGCTCAAGAATTTCGCTCGGCAATCTTCTTCTTTAATGGTTAAGTCCTCTAGAAGATCGGCTCTGCGAACGGCAAGTTTCGCTACTACATAGCGACTGCCCTACCGGAAACAGATTAGGATTGGTGATCATTGGAAATGACCGAAATAACGGGAGACATGGAATAGTCCGTCCGTGTCGATCGTCACCCTCAAAGTCGTTTACAGTTTCCGCTCACTGTCAAACAAAAACACTTTCTATCATAAGGACAGCTATTATTGAATATCTTCTAATGGGAAATATCGACAGGATAAAGAATTACATTTACTATTTGGCTCACACAATGTGAAATCTAATGATTTAATGTATAATGTTTTGATATTTTAATGAAAATGTTCGTTTGATTTTCCCTGACTTAGTATTTATTAAATAAGGTAATATATTAGAGCACTTTAGAAAAATGATCCTAATTTTGAACTAACAAACTCTAAAATGGTGGATTCGCACTTTCGATTAAGTATATAAACTTTATGCTTGTCACTATAAAATAACTAGGTTAACCGGTGGGCACCATATGCCCAAATCATACTCCTCAGCGATCCGATCTGTTTAATTGAATAACATGACGGGTGGCGATTTATCATGTTTTTTTTTTTTTTTGGAAATGTAGACCTAATCATGGATACACCATATAAACAAAGTATATTTTCATTGCATTCTTACACACACACACATAACGTGTGAGATAGATAGATAGTGTAGAGATGGTGAGATAGATTCATTTTATCTTTCCAAAAATCATGATTATACATTTACTTACTGCTTCTATTTTGTATTTAAATAGATTATTCAATGCAATGTAAGACTTTCAATATGGTTGTGGCACTCCATTTTTTAATAGTGAAAAATTATTATAATAATTATTATATTATATATTATTATATAGGTCTGAATTATTCAGGTTATTATTGGCTATGTTAAAAATGTTCACAATATTTTTCTTTCTTTGGGTAAAGTTTACTATTTTATTATGCGCTTAACTTTAGGGTCAGATCTCATTGAGTGATTGTATGAACCGCCCTTCAGATTACAGGGATAGCGAACCATGCCCAGCCCAGTAACCTTTGATTAGATCGGTGTTCTGTGAAATAAGTTTGTCTATACTTGCTAACCTATAAGTTGCTTCATCTATATTTAAATGCCACCCTACTATGTACCATACTATGTTAAGAACCTATCAAACGTTATCAGTAAACATTATTTTGAACAACTGACTAACGTCTTTCATACACAAGATTCGAATTTATATATATGTTGTTACTATTTTAAGGCGATTGTTTATTTGCTGACTAAAATACCAAACTATTAACTTTAGCGTTTTAATTTTGATTATTATTTATTTATTCACTTTTAAACAATGCCCGTCTTTCCTTACTTTACCCGGATCTGCTATTTATTTATCTATATATGAAATAAAAAATAATACAAAATTCATGTTGATGGTTAAGGATATAATTTACGGTTCTACCTTTACCTTCTTTTACGAAGTAATATGTAGGTCTTGTAATGGGATCCGCACAGAATGCCCAATCGGCTTTAGACTATCCGATCATTGTACGTACCTAAACGAAAAATGTTCGTCTCGTCGCCTATCCTTTCGTTATTTGACAATTTTGTCAAACGTACTTCGGAATCATTCAAAAAGTTAATTTTACAGACAGACAAACACACACATATATGGTACACACGCATTAAATACACATACACATTCTTTAAATTGAGTTTGGAAAACTTAAAAAGTGTATTTCACAGACAGACAGACACACAAACACGTAATATATACACACATATAACTAAGATTGAGAATAGTCATCAGGTCTAAAAAGTGTATTTTTGCAAACTCAATACTATATTTTTTATTATATCTGAAACAACTGTCTGTCGAATAGAATAAAAATACCAAACACAATACGTACTCGAAATATAATGTCAAAAAACAAAACAAAATATCGATGCAGGCGTGAAAGAAAGTTAAATTAAAAAATTTAAACGTAGTAAATACAATATCTAATTCCTATACAATACTTCCATGTACATGTTACTTAGTCTGTAGAACAATACAGACTTAATAATCTGAGCAAGTTATGCATTGTCATACGCGTTTAGCCAATATATTGATAAATCGATCGAAGCGCCATTTCACATATCCGGTAGTGCTACTAATTGGTTTATTGTACCCGGTAGGTCAACATTAATATACCGACCATAGTATTCGCCCGTAGACACCGCAATCTAATTGAGCACCACATTTCGAAAGGGATTTACGTACGGATATTATAAGTGCATTGGGTTGCATAATTTTATAATTATCATTCATTTTACCGTAAATTTTTATAATTGCCAATATCCGTATAAATAAAATTGTCATCGAGATCTTCCGTTCCAGAATACTAAATTACATACAATTAAATATGTTTTCCGGAAAAATTACTTCATTGTTTGATCATCAAACCAAAAGTCAATATTTACAAATAATTTATATTTTCTGAAAATAAACCTAGAATACCGGCGGCAATTTGTTATTTATGAAGCATATGTATATTTAACGTATGAAATAATGAATACATATTTTCAAATTACAGATTAAACCCAAAGGCTATTAAAAATAATTAAATGTAATCATTTTAAATAATTTTAAGGAATTTTTTCCACGCCCAGGAGTCAAGGTAGAAATAGTATGCCCTTACGGAGTTTTCATTCCAAGGCCCATTTACACTCAAATATTTATTTGTATTTATATTAAAGTTCCCATTGGTGTCATCGTGGTGGATTTATTATTTCTTATTATTTCACTTAGGTATCCCAACATAGCGTTTTCGGCAAATGTGTTTTAAATTTCTTCACCATACGTCATTCTCGAAGACGATTATACGCAGCATTCGGCGGCAATAAATGCATGATTACTACACTAGTAGTATCAGTAATTTCTTGAGGTTTCATTTCGCCTCAATTTTTCATAGGTTTGAAAAAATTGACTTATTTATAATCGCCATTGTTTGTTGTCATGGTATATTCATTCCAACTGCACTTGTCATTATAACACACGAAATGTATTATTCTTTGTGGAAGAAATAGTATATATATATATATATATATATATATATATATATATATATATATATATATATATATATATATATATATATATATATATATATATATATATATATACTATATATATATATATATATATATATATATATATATATATATATATATATATATATATATATATATATATATACCTGTACCTCTAAGGAGAGAATGCAGATGTTCCTTCGGTGCTTTGTAGCCCTTAGGCCTTCGCCTTCTAGCTTCAAATTACTCCATAGAAAGAATCATACATTTTTTTCCCCTAGCATATAATAATATACTATATATAATATAATTGCGTTAAATGATCTCATGCATTTTCGATGAGAAATTATCTGTTCTAAATTCAGTGGATACTAAAATTATAACACTTAAAATTAATAAGTTTTGTTAATAAAAATTAATCATTTTTTCACCGACAATGACGTAGTCATACTGTATGACAATTATTATATTTCCTGAAAACCATACACGATCACAGTATAACCGATGAAAAATGTTGTTTGTTTGACTTTCTCACAAATATGTTAATGTTACTACAACTAAAGGTCTCCTCAAATTATTCTTTTGAATACGGCTCGATGGAAAGCCCATATGATCTGACATTAGCAATGAACACTAACATTTACTGTATTTAGGGTTTTCTTAGTTCTCTTATTATATATATTTAATAGTATAAAATTGGCTCTTTAATTTTTTACCATCAACTATTCTAGAGGTAGGTACTCCAGTTTTAAAAAGAGGTTAATTTTATAATTTAAGCAGTAGTAGTTTAAAAATAGGCAGGTCATTAATTAATTTCTGTTGTTCGTAGTTCTCAATGGCTTAAACTAAATTATTTTAAATTCTTTGCACATAGAATATATGTACATCCAACTGATAAATATTTAACTGTATTAAATAAAACAAGCATTGCTTTCGAAATGTGTGCTTTTCGCAGATGGCACCATAATCTCGATTAACGAAGGTTGTGAAATGGTGTTCTAGTGTTCACATAGTTTGAAAAGAAAAATCCCTCTGCAGCCCCGTTCTGTGCAAAACTGTGCGAACTTATATATAGGTATCTAACTTCTACAAGCAAAATCAAGACAAATTCAATTTTGAACTCTACTGTGTAGTTACAAGTCACTAACTATAAACACATCAAACTTCAGCAAGTTTACTCTAAATGACATGTAGCTATATACGTCTTTTTTAGTTTCCTTCACTACTCTTTTACTTCTATCTTCCTTTTACGTTCAACTATTTTCTTCAAAACTGACATAATTTACTTCAGTTCAGTTTAGTATATAACGTGCTCTACAAATTTTAATATAATAATTGGGTACATTCTGTAACTCTGCACGACTTCCATTTCTACGGTTACAAGATTGTTTACCAATTGTAAGAGGCTACACTTCATTATATCTCGTTCTATGTCTACCAACGGTAATTACCTATTCAGTTTTTAAGTTAATTTACGCAATAAATTTCGATAATTTACCGGTTAACCGGTATATATAGAAATGGTTGAGTCCGGGTCGACTAATTCCCAGAGAAAGGACACTCGTTAGTTATACTCAAATTGAAAATGGAATGAGATTGTGAAAAAATGAGTCCAATTAGAAAATCCCGGAAGGAAATGAGATATAAATGGGTGAGATCGCTGTGGCCAGGGCACTTAGCAAGCTATCAGTGTGCCGCAGTTATACAGGTGGCAAGTTCAATACGTATTGCCCTGCAATAAACTTTCAACCCTGCCATTTGTAACGAACATTAATAACGTACGGGTTAAATCTAGGCAACGCAGCGAGCGACCGCCGCGCCGCGCTCTGCACGATTTAGTACTAATTAATCTGTATATCATTAAATACCCGGTTCATGTGAATCTTAAAGATATAGCCCGCCGTTCGTTGTTCTATTCTCTTAACACGTTCCTTGTGTTTCTTCGGGTGTCCCCACGGCACCGAGCCACCGACCCACGAGAGCCCTACTGCAGTAATTAAATGTGAAATAGCGCTATTGAGATTTATGAGTGCAAGACTACTTCGGCTGCTAACATTCTCAACTAAAATAACATGTTTTATCCAGTCCAGTGCGAAAATACCTCAGTGTAATGAATTTATTCTGACTTTGATTAATTAATGGAACTTTTGTACGTACATACACAAATATTCTTTGTTTCAAAAAGTGGTGCACTTTTCTTGGATCGTGGAGGTTTCCGCCCGCAAGGAGGTGCATATCGTGCACGCAGATGTTGGGGGCGCCATTTCTCAGCAGAATATGCAAAGAACAATTCAATAAAATCAATATATTTAGTTGAAATATGAATAAACAACATGCAATTTACCCAATCCGAGAAAAAAATTCACGAAAAACATGCTTTTTTTTTAAATATACAATTTTGTTTTCAGTATTTCTACTTAAAATCTAATGTTAATGACATAAAATCCTTTGAATTCTGTTCTTTTGATTTACATCAATAATCATGTTATATGTATTATAACTATAATATTTATCAATTTATCGATATTTAGGGTGCACAAATCAGTGAAAGTCATTATAAATTACAGAATATAAAATATGTTTTGCATTAGTGTGATACTTCAACGTCAACTAATTTTCGTAATGAATAAAATAATTAATTAAGTTGATGTATACGGAGTAAACAAAAACAAGTAAAGCACCAAGTGTAGATTAGCCCGATGCGACATTTTGTCGGCTCCTCGTTGACATATTGATTTTCCGTTGTTGGTGATCGGTGACGGGCCAGCCAGAGCCAGTATACCGTGCTTTTCTTCGATAGAAACGCGCGACTGCACACGAAGAGGCGACTAAATAGCTTGGCGGGATTAACTGATGGCTCACACAGAGCGTGAAAGACAAGATTAAGTTGGCGACAGATCGTGCTACTAAGACCAATTAAACATTAAATACCAATTAAGTGACGCTCCGTTTCGCACACCAGATGAAAACTTTACCGCCGCCGCTTACAATATCAATGTTTGATTTTCTTCCTTTATAACTTGCAAGTCTGCTTGCCATCTGATGACTATCCTTAATTATCATTGCCTTATTATTCAAAATTTCTTCCAGCCAAAATCTGTTGTGCCCAACGCATGATTTTCTTATAAAACATTACATCATAGCAATCGTCAATTGCTTACTGCTTCTGACAACTATGAATGTGATATGTGGTTGCCAGGGGAACACATATGAATTTCAAATGTGTTATTCTTAAGCTTGTTTTATAACATACTAGATATTAATTTAATCGTTCAAACTAGCTCCTTGGATGTGAACTTGTACAATGTACAGACAGACATCACTCCGAAACTAGTCGATGCAGGGAAGGTTAAAACGTGTATATTCGTCCAATTTTGGTTTCGAAATTTTTCATGATTACGAAACTTATTACTACGTATAAGAAGATAATAAAATAGAGTAAATAATAATAATAATAATTTACCTACACTTAACCTCCAAATGTGAAACTATCAAAGTATGATATCATTGACCGAACGGTTGCAAATAAGAAAATAAAAACACCTGATTAATACTTGTACTATTTTTTAGTCAAATCTAGTTACTAAATTTTAGTAAGTTATATAAGTTGTAGAAATGGTAAAGTTTTTGAGAAAACTCTTCCAATTAAAACTTATATAAATAAATAAAATAAAATAAACTTAAATATCGTACAATCATTACTGAATCTTAATCTACTTATTTTGATCTTATTTACAAAGTTATATCTGCTCATTCAAGTGATGTTCTTTTGAAAAAGAATCTAATTTCCCTAGCAGTCAATTTTCTTTTATGTTGTACTGAATCGTCCCTCATCAAATATCAGTATCATTTCCCTTGACATACACTTCAATTTATTCGAACCTTATTCACTTCTTTCATTTGCTCTTTTCCGGCTACCTCAAATCGACAAAATAAAATATTATTACAAAATTACATTAAATATTTTAGCCTGCGTCTACTGATTAAATTACAGATCCTTTCGCCATACGAATATAAGAAAAATGCTAATAAACTTCATGTAAATAACATTGAGATGATTAAAGAGACACACATTTTTCTCAACTTAATTAATTCACTTTTCAACCGGTGCATCTTTACCAACAACTGATATGTCTTTCTTTGAGCCTTTACTAGATGTTGTTGAGGAAAATTATCATTCCAGTTCCGATTTTTTTGGTATTTTAATATATTTACAGGCACCAATGTTTTAAGCTTGTCATCAATAGAAAACATAAATAAGCAATAACACATTTTTCCAACTGAGAATAACATAATAATTTTTGAAGTTTCAGCATGTGGGTAGAGTTGAGAAAAGAAGTCAGGGATCCTTAAACGAATATTTCCATTAAAATGTTGAGGTCAATTGTTTTTGTGATTAAAATGCTTTATTTTATTTGCAGCGTATAAGCAGGTAAAAAGGTTGAATTATATAATAAATAGAGTATGGGATTCGTTTGAAATAATTCTCATTGTCTAGTGCACATGAACACAATAGCAACTAATTTCAATTCAACTGTTGGGTATAGTTCAAACGAACACAGACTGTAATTTGTTTCAAATTAATTAAACATTTCTGCGAATTTGCGTTTGCATTTTACGTTCTTCAAATATATTTTTTTAAACGGTTTCTGTATGTATATAATGTGAGTTGAAGCTTTTACTCAAATACATTTTCAGTTATTGATATTTTATTTTAGTACCTAATGTGCATACACGTTTATTGGTAATATTGTGGATAAAATATACTAGATAACAGCAAACATTGATGCAGGTACCAATGCTTTCAGCTCGCCACACGCGTTCCTTTATATATACATTATCTAAAAGGATGCGGGTTACAAAATATATTTGTACGAATTTTATTGAAGTTACTAGTGTTATAGATTCTTGAAAGACCCTAATTAAACCTGACGTGTAGTTTCAATCATACGTTACAGAATCTGGGGGCAGCAAGAAATGTTTTTGTCTCTCAGAAGAGAATAATTAGATCCCGCATAATACCTCCTGTCGAACTTTTTTTTAATTATGTAAATCATTTACTTTGACTAATATTTACACTCCAGAAATTTATCTCTATTTCATTAAAAAGCTGGAGTCTTCTTTATTCGACTTTCTTGTCCTTTTATTATCTGTATTAATAGTAATGCTTTATTTTGTTTTAAATTTACCCTTCGATTGCTAGGAGATAATATTAAAATGTATTGTAACTTGGAAATTGTAAATAATAAATTACTATTATCAAAGGTAACGTTTCACAACAAGGTACGATTTTCCAAAAAAAAAAAAAACTAAATCAAAAAATCCAATAAATGCTTATAAACGACCCCGTGCAAAAAGTAATTTTCCATGCCCCGTTTCAGAATTGTCGAAAAATGCTCCAGACAGAGTTGGTCTGTGGATGTGCAATAACTTGCCTGAGCCACACAAATCTGAATGTTATTCCTTTTTTTTTCTTTTTTTTTTTACTTGACAAGACAAATCCTATTATAATCTGCAAGATTTTGTCGTATGCTTATTTTATTTTTATACGGTGTATTTGTGCCTACAGAAAATAACAAATAATTATTATTATTATAGAATGAATATTTAACTAACAAATCGTCAAAATTTCAATATGATGAAAGCAAACATGGTACACCAATGAGAACAATCGGTTTATTGCGATGTTTTGATATTAATTTGCACTATTTGTTCAACTTGTTATCTCAAATTTATATTTGTTTGCAGAATGCGTGAATCGTACAATTTGATTTGTGCATGAATATTTGTAATAAGCAATGAACTAGACAATTGGAAAATTTATTAAAAAAAAAACATATATATATATATATATATATATATATATATATATATATATATATATATATATATATATATATGTATATATATAATATATATATATATATATATATATATATATATATATATATATATATATATATATATATATATGTATATATATATATATATATATATATATATATATCCTTCATTTTTTGTGGATTTTTTGATACATAGTAGTACAATATCTTAGAATTTTTGGAAATTTATGACCACCAAATTTTGGAGCTCTATAACTGCGACCCAAGTATATATAAGTTATATATATATATATATATATATATATATATATATATATATATATATATATATATATATATATATATTGAGTTCAGGGCACACAAGAACTATTTGCTGAGGGAAGTTTTTGATCCGAGAATGCTACAGACGCACGACCGAATGCTTTAGCTCTTCTGTATTTGGTACGGCGAGCAAAAATTTTTGTAAATTAACATTCATCTCAAAAATTTCAGTCTTCTGTCTAGTCTAGACTAATAAAGAGCCAATGAGACGTGAGTCTCTGCAAACCATAACCACAAAAAATTAATCGATTGAACATAGGAACAACTTTAATTTTCAAAGGGAAATTTAGACAAAATCGAATAGATAATAAAGATTCGGTTCCTAGAATTGAAAATACTGATACAGTGAATGTTGCAAGACATAAGAATAAATATATTTAAGAAAAATAATACTTCTATTGTTTGACATTTATATTGGCTTCGTATTGTAATGCAAGAATCAGAATATAACTTTATTGCCAATAACAACAAAGTACTGTTGCCGATATCCATTCGAAAATCAATATGAAATCTCGAAATATATCTATTGCATTACACATTACATACATACACCCACACAGTATTGGAATGATTGCTCCAGTTGCGTGTTCTTTAGCAATATAAGCTTCTTCTCAAATAAATCGTTTCCAACGGCTATTATATTTTACGATACTAGAAAATAAGATATAATCTAGTTTAGAAGAAAAGATCCTTCTTTTCTCGTACCAAGAGACTACTTTTCTGGAAGATTAAAATACCTACCTACAGAATGTATTTCTATTAGAAAGACAAAATAGTTTTTAAATTGGTATTATTTTGCAAATGTTCCTTTTTGGTAATTCATTATTGTGTTAATATTTAAGGGTAGATATAGTATTTAATTTAAGTCTAGATTTGGTTTCTTCTTTCTTATCTTCAGTCTATTTTTAGGTACATTCCTTAATAACTGTTCTTCGAATAGAACACTCTTTCATTTCGTATTGTTTATAATCAAGCCTTTTATTGTAAGCTCTGAATGGAT
The DNA here is from genome assembly GCA_933228885.1 of Leistus spinibarbis. Classification (NCBI taxonomy): domain Eukaryota; kingdom Metazoa; phylum Arthropoda; class Insecta; order Coleoptera; family Carabidae; genus Leistus; species Leistus spinibarbis. The sequence goes on along the minus strand of OW121796.1, from coordinate 6,598,570 downwards.
AAATAAAAATATAAACATTTCTAAAATTTTCTAGTAATAGATACGTTCTTTTTCTAATTTTTCAAAGAAATTAACAATATTCACATTATTATCTTGAACTACTCGTATATCTAGTGGTGGATTCAAACAAACATATGGAAAATAGTCACAGAAATTCTGAATAATAATATATATGGTTGCTATGGAAATGAATTGGAAATATGGAAATGGTCTATGAGTTTTAAAAGCGGTTTTCTTACAAATGGTATACTTTTTTTTAGAAAATAATCTAATTTTTATTCTCTCTCATTCTCACATACATCTGTGTGATTTTATATATATATATATATATATATAGTATATAATAATAAAATTCATGATATATTATGTCCAAAATTCTAATCATAGTCGTATTTTCTAATTACAGATGATGAAAGTGCATCGGTCCACGGTCTGATAACAGCAGAAGGATTATTCGATGGTTCAATATCGACAGCAACGGAGCACTACTACATCGAACCAGTGAGCCGTTATTTATCGTCGAATCAGACCGGCGAGCCGCCTCCCTCATTTCACTCAATTATCTACCGGGATTCGGACGTTCGAAGCCCGCAATTAACCTCTCCAATGCCATGTGTCTCGCATCGTCTTCAGCTGCAAAACTCCGTGATCACAACAACATCGAAGAAAGCCAGCCACCATCGGTCACGTCGATGGCTGCCAGAAGACATGTCCTCAAACAATAAACACCCGTACGATGACTTAAACTTTTGGCATCCGAATAATTCGAAGCATCCACTTAGTCCGCCGTTTGATTTGAATTCGCCTTATAACCAGCAAATTGATGAAGATATGAATGATTTATTAATTTTCGCTAATAATCGCAGCATGGCCGATTTGTCGAATGTGTTGTTTCGGCACGTCAACAAGCGTGCCACCGTTGATCCGAAGAAGACTACTTGTATGCTGTATCTTCAGGCTGACCATCAGTTCTTTCAGAAGTATGGCACGGAGGAAGCGTGCATTGAAGTTATGACGCGTCATGTACAACGAGTCAATTCTATTTACAAGACTACCGGTTAGTAAACTACATTTTGTTTTCTTCTTAAAATTAAATCTGTTATAATTCATTCGTTCACAAGACAGACTTAAAGTGACACACTTTAAATCCATTTATAAAGCGTTTTAATACTCAAGGTTAAGAGGCGCCACAGTCGCTTTGAAAAATTACTGTTTACGACTACCATTTGTCTCTCAGTTATGCTTTAATATATTATGTTTTTGTATAGTAATAGATATATTTTTGAATTTATTATGTAATAGTGTAATCGATATTGATTTTTGTTTTTATATATATATATATATATATATATATATATATATATATATATATATATTAATTGTTATGAAACTCGAAATGCTATTAAATAATTAAAATATTGAGATGGAATTTAATAATGTGAGAATGAACAATAATGACACAATGGAAAAGTTGCACGCAATTACGAAATAAGGAAGACAGCCATATTGTCGGAATAGGAATGTTTGTAAATTCGCAACATGTTCGCGGATTCCCTTTTGCACATTGCAAAAGAGTTAAATGAGCTGCAGGCAAATGCGCGACTACTTGAGAAACACATTTAACGAATCTGCAAACTTGTAAAGTATATGCAACAGAACTTTGTATTAAAATTGTAATGCAAACTTATGCGCACAGTTATTAATTCATACATACGTGAATAGAACACACTGCAACACAATCTAATAATTCACTGTGGTAAATCTTCTGTCAGTTAACAACACAAAGTGACATGCAACTTCTTTGTATAACTTCTGCGTGAGGCATTAGACACGAATTTAATATAAACAAGCATTAATGCTGTCGTCAGGAATAGAGCAAGTATAAGACTAATTTCAGTTTGGTATAGAAGATTAATTTTGTCCTCAAGTTGGTGCCTGTTACCGGATATAGCATTCACTGTCAGCATTCACACCACAGATAACTTCACATCTAAAGTTTGATTTTTGAATAAACGCCAAAGGAAGTGCCTACTGTATATAACGATGAAAAAATAATATGAATAATACATTTTGCGGATAAAATAGTGCGACACGGTAAAGTTGGTACAAGCCGCGGCTAAATTGTAAATTCATAATTTATACATGACGAAACGCACACCTAAAATAGCACGCTCATTTTAAATGTCGACCGACCCATGTATAAATGCTAAGCACTCAAGCCTCTTTGTTATGTTCACCATTCAGAAGCACTTCCCGTGTTATAGATAAAATATTTATCTAGCCAAAGTATTACATGTGTACGCTGTACGGTTTTCTTTCTCACATTCATCCATACCTACACGATCCATTCGTAGACGTGTAGCTTAGTGTTTAGTTCCTGAAGCACGCACCACAGCGCTGCTTTCACCTATTAAATGTTTGCATGTTTTCAGTTATATATTAAATGCTTTCAATATCGATGTTCTTCATAAATTAAAAGTAAATATACAAAATAAGTATTTATAGTTTGAAAGCATAAGTAATAGAGTTTTTCTTTTTACCAAAGCCATTTAGTAGCAAATGTGAAAGCTTTCCTGCAATTACGTTATAGAAACTTTTAAAATGAATATATTTTTTTTGATTTAAAGTTCTTTTTGCACTGTACAAGGACTAAAACAGTAGGTACTTTTTAATCTAATTCTTAACGACAAGGTCGACAGTATTTACGATTTATGTTGAAGCCAACGTGATGACAGTGATTAACTTTGCAAGCAGATAATTTGATGCAATACTGCAATCTATTTGTACAATTCAAACTGATACATTTTAAAATAGAAGAAAATAGTCCAATTAATTACTATTTTCGTATTTTATCAAATCAATGTATATGTATGTACATACATAACGTATATTTACAATACGTATAAAGTACTCTTGTAAATTAAACGCTACGCAATACAACATTTTACAGAATCACTGATATAGTCATCACATGAAATTGTGTAACATTGTGATCATCAAACTAATGTGTGTTCTAGGAACACAAAATGATGTTATAGTTCAATGGATTTGATCAGAAATGTTGGATATCAGTGTCAATAATCAGATATACGTCAATATGTAATGCCTGATAACTCCATTTCAATATCGGATAACTTTGTTACTGGAATTTAATTATCAGCGATATATTGGAATAAAAACAAATGAACGCTAGTTGCCACGTAGATTCAATTCCAATTTCAGGAATTTATATTAACTGGCTCGGCTCATATTTGAATAGAGATATGATGTGTTGAAATCATACAGGAATTAATTAAATGCATTAGTTCTGATGTAATTTTAAGACATCATATCAAACCACATAATAATTAATGTACTTAACTAGTAACTGGGACATAGTAATCAAATTATCTTAATTTTACGTACGGTAAGGCAACCTACCAGATTTGAACACGGAAACTTTTTATTACATGTCTAACTCTCTAACCAATTGAGCCACGATATATCCTGCGAAAAAAACGACAATTCTTTCTCATTTCCAAAAAGGGGAAAGGGGGTGGTGATCTATTCGCATAGATTACCCTTACCCATTTCTACTTTCTTATACAGGGTAATAAGTAAAACTTGTAATCTTGAAACATTTCGAATTTGAAATTTCAATGCAAATACACGTTTTGATGCTCCCTGAATCGAATGCGACTAATTTGGGAATGACGTCTGTGTGTCTGTCTTTGAACGCTCTAGAGCCAAAACGGTCGAACACTTATGGCAAAAATTACTCTTGTTCATAATGAAAGACATTAATATTTCGCACAACTTTTATTTGAAAAGTTTCTTCAAAAAATGTACCTGTTACGAGAGTACACTACTACGAACAATCTCAAATGTTCTTAATTATGTTGCCATAGATACACATGTATGCAGATTATGATTAACAAATCGTATGATTTTTGTCTGAACAATTTTGACAGGGAAACAAAATAGGCGGATATAATTTATATTTGTCATTTCTTACAAAACTTGGATTTCAAGTTTTATAATGCATAGGAAGAGGACATTGAACATAAACTTAATATACTTGACAACGAATTAATTCTTTTCAAGGCGTACATAATAATTCCAAAAATTCAATATAGTTATTACATATACTTTGAACTTACGTCACCGCTGATGTTCCCAAAGAGCGCTACGGTGGAATCCCTATAGTGTGAAAACTTTTACTTTATTGCACATGATTACAAAAGTAGATGTACAAATGTCGTTCCATTGAAATAATGACAGTTCCAAAGTGGGAGGCGACGCGACGCGACGCGACGGACGCCGAAAGACGAAATTGCACATTTTCTCCAATTGAATTGTGCGCACATTCGCTCTCGTTTGCCTAGCACTAACACTAGCACTAACAGCGACATGCGACTGCTGCACGTACTATGTTGATCACTTCATTAGTGAACATTTTCGTTATATATTCACACTAAAATATCACTGCACACTTTTTTTCGTTATCTACATTTTTTTGACCGAATAAATGCGCTCTCACGCCTGTTTCGACATTTTGGGACACAACTGGCCAATGAGCGCAATAATTCGTATAACTATTTCAAATAATAACATATAAAAATTCAACATACATCAATGCATCTCAATACAAAATTCTTATCAAATATGCGTAGGTGAAGGCACCAACGCCTTCAGCTCGCCCCAATATCTATTCAGTGGATGTTTTAATGTTTTCTTATTTATATGGAAAACATTTTTTTGCGCAGTGATGTTTATAGACGAAAACTTATTTATAACCACTAAATTTTGAAGAGACAAATAGTCTGCGGTAATATTGACTGATTTCAACAATAGCCTGTTTTTTAATGCGATCGCTACAATATTTAAAATTTAAAATTTATAATTTTCAATAAATTACACAATCTGAAGAAACGTTATAAATATAAAACAATGAAGTAATGCATATTTTATATTTCAAAATTATTATTTTTTATAATTTAATATGGAATTATACAGTCAAGAAATTTGTATATTAACACAACATTTTTATACCCACTAATTTTTTATTTTCTTATACGAATGTACAAGAAAGTATAGTAGTCTTGAAAACTTTCCAACTCGACATTTTAACGGAAATTAAATACTGGCTTTATAAAATTTATATATATAATAACATTTTCCAATAAATGCAAATATTTGAAAACAATATTTTAACTATTTGAAATATAGAATTTTCATTTTGAAATCATTCATCTATAAGTTTGTTGATATATGTTTTCATTGCGTTTATACCTTTTTAAAATATATATATATATATATATATATATATATATATATATATATATATATATAATTTTTTTTTTATGGTATTATTAGCTTGAACGGTTTTCAATAGATTTAGTTGTATCATGAATGCGATTGATTAATGGCTATTCAAACAGAGCAAGAATATTATGCAATGGTATTCAATTTTATTTACCATACAGAGTTATAAGCAATTGTTGTACTATTTGCAACCGTTGTCAATACTGGGATGTCAATTTAAAAACGAAATGAACTCAACAAAAACCATTTTGTTTGTTAAAGTTGTTTTTTTCGCAATGCTTTTTCTACAAACTCATTAGTTAAAATTTAAACATGAAAAGCTAGTTTATTTTTTGTTTCTGTTTTTAATTTTTTAACTAAACTGGAATTTTTTGTTAAGGTTTCAATTCTCGGCACCTATATTATGCTGGAATGCTTAGTGTGCTATGCAAATGAACGTGTCATGATGGTTTAAAAATGTTCCACTTCAGATTAAACACATTCTCCACGGACATTCATAGCCCATCCTAGCTTGACTTAATAAATTCATTTAATTTTGTTTGAAGTCCCTTGTGTGTGTCTGACCACTCTTACGCATAGATAAAATTAGCAGTGGCAGATGCTCTATTAGGTCAAATGGTCAATGGCCAACCAATTGGAAACAACAAAATCAAAATAACTGGAATGGGCTTCACTAGACTTTCTTATACTTCCACAATCAATACAATTGCTTTATTTTGTTTTAAATTCATGTTACATTCCCAAAAGCTCAATACGTGTATTTCTGCTAAATGTTCGATGACAAAACAATTAACCTTTCATATCTCGAACTTTGTAATTTTTCCGTATGTCGAATTTTTGCAAAAGACTTGCGTATTTTGTAAATTATTATATATACGATACATTTTCTATAATTCGAATTCTCTATAAATCGTTGTTTGTCCATATTTCTTTTTAGACTTCATAAAAGTAACAAGATTAGGTACAGGCACCTATGCCTTCAGCCCGCCATGTCGAAATATATGCGATAGGATAGGGGATAGGATTTAAAGGGTGAGCGGATTCAAATGGGATGTCAAAGAATATGTGTAGCAAATTTGGTTCAAATCACTTCGGTACCTTCAGAAGAGTAGAGGGCACAAGTTTGGTCTTACGAGCGAGCGACGACATCCAAATATATGATTTATATATACGTATATATTTGGATTCTGGGCGACGCGACGAGACAAACACTTTTCGTTTATGAAATTTTTTGATCCGAGAATGTTACAGACACTCGACCGAATGCTATAGCTAATACGGCGAGCTAAATATTCGCCACAGTATATGTAAACTCACGAGTTGCTATTTTAGAAATAAGTGAATGCATATGTGTGAGCTTTCCAGTATATGTATGCATGTATGTGTTGGACTTACACGTATTTCATCGCACTGCGGCAATTATTCCGTTTGTCAGTGTTTGAATGGACCCTTTTCGTACTATATCTCAATGCTCGCTATCTGATTGGTCCAAGTGTAAAATTTAGTTTGGGGAAATTTAAATTAGTTATTAGGCATATTAAGTTGGGCTTTATATACAGTGGCCGAGATCCCCTTGCTTGACTACCGCATATTTTTGACTTGTTAGTATTCCTCAGGAACGTACTGTTGCAATTTGTAATTTATACAATTTTTAATGAGTTACATTCATTCAGCTGTTATGATTTATTTTACATACAAATTTAAGCTCTTTGTGTTACATAATTTTGATGCAGAAATACTTTACATAAAAGAAGGTGCAAGAACGGAGCAAATTAAACATTTATGATGCACACCCGTTACATTCACACGAATTATACGAATCCTTACTCTTTACTTTCTTATACTCAATGTATAAAATATAAAGCTGGAGTGGACCTTCAGATACTCCCACTATCTATTTTCTTGAATTCTGCCATTCGCATTTTATTTTCCTTTCTACTCCGCAATTATTTGCCTGATTAAATGCATTTTAATTGGCTGCGGCATTAATACGAATTAATTCTTTTGTGAAAGTCATTGATAAATTTGTATCGTGATGTCTGTGCACGCTACCCCCATTGCAAATGATTAGAATTTTGTATGTGCAATCATTTAACCAAATCAATATTAATGAAGCTAGTCATCGGTTTGGTCAGGCAAATAAAAAATAAGCTCATTCAATCTAAACATATTTAAACAGAATGCAAATTATGTATTATGTTTATTTTCAGCTCTAATAGCTATATTCAATAGGTGACAGCTTGGGTGTGTCGTGTGTTGCGCATGATCGTGAACCTCTGTCATTTTACCATTTGTGAAGTTCCAAATTAGGTACATTTTCGGAGTAGATTAATTTATTCATAGACGAATGAAAAAATAGGCACACTTTCGCTAGGGATTTCTAATCAGGGCAATCAATTAATTCAACACAAATGACAAATTCCATGGGATATAAATAGGTTTGTTTCATTGAAGTAATATATATAAATATATGTATATATATATTGGTTAAATTAATATTTGCTTCTTAATAACAATGAAATAATATTAAAATGTCACCAAATTGATTATACGGCAAGCTGATGGTGTTGGCACTTGTGTCAATGCTTGATTTTTGTATAGATATTTTCTTGTATATAAAGAAAATTGTAATTTTTTTATTCTTTGAAGGTTTGATTAAAAAAGTTTTTCTTTTCTAGATTTCAATCAAGATGGCAAAGCTGATAACATAACATTTATGATCAAAAGAATCAAAGTCCATACTACAGAAGCACTGAAGGATCCACTTTACAGATTTCCAAATAATTACGGTGTGGAAAAGTTTCTTGAGTTATTTTCTGGTGAGTTTTATGAATACTTTTAGTATAATCATGAATCGTGAATTACCAAACAAGCACTGCAATACATTTATTGTTATTGAATACGTATCTAAAGTGTTTACAAATATAATTGGTGTATTATGTCGTACTTGCATTGCTATTAATAAGGATTTAATAATACGCCACATTGCAGCGAACGATGTACGTGTAGGTCGTTGTAAATATGAGAAATAGAGGTCAAATTATGCAATGTATGCAAAGCGTGTGCCTCGCTGACATTTGCTAATGCTGCATTCAATCACTAATACAATGAAACTAAGTAATATGGTTGCCGTGTAGAGAACTAATATCCCTTTGACATGGTATAAAGTGACTTCTATCGCTGCCGGCGGATTTATATCTTCTACCTTCATTGGACGCACCCACTGGTTTTGTAGTTTGTGCAGGATCCCGTTGCCGCGTAGTTTCTCCAGACTAGAAGAAAAATGGAATAGAAACCCCACTGTTATGCTTCGTTTACGCATGGCTGTTCCATGCCAAGTAACGCATATGCGAGCATATGCTCGCATATGCGCGCATATGCGCGCATATGCGGTCCATGTAAGTGTTTATGCATCCGACCAAGTTTTGCCTTGTCGTGGCTTTTATTGTGGCATGGAATTGAACTATTTGCTCTTCCCTAACGTCAATATCTGGAACTACTATTAAAAATGAAACCTAATCAATGGTAATTATATCACGGACACTCACAGTTTACTACGTCAATTTGTCCTGTCAGTCTTGATCTTGTATTCTTTGGTATATTTGCATTTAAACTGTTAATTTCTTTAAAATATCATTTTTCTAATTTATTTAAATATTGGCCCCCTCTATTCTAATAACTAAACTAAAATAATAAAGGTATCTGTATTACCCAGACTAGGCTGGCCATCTGTGTTCCTATGTTATAAGCTTTGACCATGCGCTATCTCAGAAAGTTGAAATGTTCATGTACGGCTATGCGTCGGCAGTTTACGTGGCATGGTGGAAAATCAAGCGTAAACACTAGATAGGATTTCTGTATATCCATCTTTTGAAGGTCGAGCGCATATGCGCGCATATGCGTTACTTGGCATGGAACAGCCATGCGTAAACGAAGCATTAGTCATTCACCAACATCGTATTATAAAAGTTTCGTTCGATTTGACAAGACGTGACAGTACCTTTCTTCCTATATAGCTATCACAAACATACTTTAGCTGCGTTCTTTTTGTTGTTAACGACAACATTATTATTTACTAAGAGCAAAAAAATGTTGAGTATTAAATTTTTTATACAGATATTTGAAAGCAATATTGACATTTTCATTAATCAGTTCATCCATACTTCGGAAATAAAGTAACATTAACGGAAATATTTAATATTTAACAATAGTAGACTGATGATTATCATCATCTCGAAATTAGTCAGATTAGACTTAGGGATGGTAAAAAGGTGAATTTCCGTTAAAATCTCGTGTTTGAAAATGTTCATGATTACAACTTTTGACTTTGTTCAAGAAAGTATTAATATTTAGTTCGTTCGGTGAAATCAAAACCAATTAAGTATTTACTTTGGGAAGGAAATTAGATTAACGGCGTGATAATGTTTTGTTAACTTTATAAAGTGTGAGAGCCAGTCGAGTCGGTGTTTTCTGTCGCCATGTTGATATTCAATTTCCGTTAAAAGTTCATAATAATACCATATTCATAGGTATTGAAATATAAAAGTTGACATTTCCTCATATGAATAACGCGACTAGTGTATGAAAGTATTTACATTATAAACACAAATTTACATTTAGAAAGTTTTCTTGAAAATCAATTTTACTTTTTGAATGAAAAATATGTATAATAGTTTTTTTTTTTTTTTTGTAGGAGTTTGAAAACAAAGTTTACCGTTGGTGTAATATTTCAGGTGTTTCGCTGAACCGAGAATTGCTTGTTGATTTCAAGTAAATACATGATTTAACTTTTACTATTAAGTATGTATGAAACTCGTATTTATCATGTCGTTTCCCCAACTAGGTTTGCGGTGTATGTTGTTACACTCATCAATGATTATCTTTGTAAGACAAGCTAGTTCTTTCAACCGATTTTAGGATTCTACAGCATAGCTAAGGAAACGTTTACACATCTAAATCATCACTTGCAACATAATGGCGACATCTCCCACTGCGAACATTTTACGAGCAACTTTTTTTTTTTTTTTTTTTTTATTATATTATGTTACATTACTTTTTAATTATAATAAGAAATACCAGAGCAATATAAGGCTGGTAACATTAGCTAGACTGAGCAAATATTGTATGCGTGTTTGTATTATAAACGTTATTGATATTAAATGTCTTTTAATATTTGAAGAATATTTTGATATAATAGAAGAATATGAATGAATATTTGTAATTATTATTGTTTTTGTAGCTTTTGGGCTCATAGTTTGAAGATATTTGCAAGACATAAAACATTTGAGATTAATTTGATATTTTCAAAAAACCGTTAAGGCAGTATTAAGAGGGCTTTAAATTTTGGGGCCTTATCACCGGAAGTATGAGGGTTATTCAATTTAAATTTCGACGGGAATTATCTGGCACATAAATTATGTGTACACCAAATTTCATTAAAAACTTAAGAACAGTTGCGGTCACAAACTTAAGTCTTACGACCGACCGAGCGAGCGAGATACATACATCCAGTTGTATGAGTTATATATATGGATTCAGAGTGACGAGACAAGAACTTTTTGTTAAGTAAATTTGTTGATCCGATACTGTTACTGGTGCACAACCGATCACTGTAGTGTAGCTCTTTTGTACATTCTGTATAATTTTTAAGCGAATATAGTATATATTCAAGAATATTACATAGTTTTATCTTTATGAATAGTTTAACAATAAAACAAAAATGTTGTTCGTAGGTACTTCATATTTCTTCTACGGAAGAGAGATAAAATAAAGGGCTATGTTACGTAGTGTAGTTTTCTTGTTTCCAGCAACTGTAGAACTGTGTGGTACCTACTTCGTATTCACATGTTTTGCGTACGCCGCGCCGTACCGTGTACACGTAAATTCACTTTAGGGAATTCTCGTTCTACATCATATGCAGAAACAAATATAATATATCTGCCCCAACAACAACAAACAGATGTCCATTTATATATGAATATACTTAAAACATCGATTACACTGGCTTCCGACTAAGTAAATTTACAAACATTAGAATAACGTTTTAACAACAAACACTATTATAAATAGGAAAATATTTGAACTCGAGATTTTAACGGAAATACACATTATGAGCTTTTCTGAAATATAATATTGTATATTTTCGAGATGATGTCTGCCAAATATAATATATAAACGCATAGTCTTTGATAATACGTACAACGTCCCGTTCTCCTTTTAAAAAAGGCATTAGATATGACCCTCTAAAATATGTATACAAGAAAGAGATAATGAAATCTTCAATAGATATCTTAAAGTAGCTTACAAGGTAGAGCGATACTCACAATAAATAAATAATCTTGCGAAAGATGAATTTTCTGTTTACCATAATCGAATTCCCTCTGCGATAGTATTTTCCATTTATGGTTAATATTTCACACTTTAATCTTTCATTCGTTAAAAAATTCGACATGATCGCTTGCGACTCAAAAACAACCACTTCCGAATTACATAGCATATTTTTCGGTATAACGTTTCCATTTCTGACACAAGCTCGCGCGTTTAGAATACGTGAAAAACGTTTGTCATCCTTAAAAATACAACAGAACAGAAAAAAGACAAATAAAATTTGTATCTACCAAAAAACGTAATATGTTCTTTTGTTTTATCTTCCCTGAAATTGTCAGTTAGAACCCAAGATACAATGGTTAAAAAGTGGTTCGCCCGGAAAAACGTTTATACAACGTTACAACAGTTTTATAAAGTTATTCAGGCGAATATTTGCATACATTTTCAAACATTATATTTTCTGGGTTTCACAAAAAAAAATATATATGGTATTTATTTTGTATATATTTACTGATGTCGCGTCGATAAAATAACGTATAGTTGTTGTAAATGTCTCATTTTATTTAAACTTTATATGCAATAGTTTAAAACTTTTCAAATGTTTTAAGTGTATAACAATACTGTGAGTTAAGTTTATGGTGTTAAGAGATAATAGTTTCTGTTTAGTTAATATTTGTTAGTTTGTAGTTCATGTACGATTAAGATTAAACGTTAGAAAATTGAATTTTAAACTAGAGTAAACTTCCAAACTTTTACAATTATTCATGATTAAGTGTAAGATTGAAAACTTCTACTAACTAAAAATAAACCACTATTATTATGCAAAATACAAGTTTATATTAAAATATTGTCAGATTAGACAAGAAATAAACTAATGCATGAGATCATGCGAGCCTCCCATCTTAGAGTGGTTATATGATAGGTTGCTGATAATGGATGTCGTAAGGTTATATAATTTGAGGAAAATGAGATGAATACAGCGTCTAATATCCGGAATTGTAAAATTAGTGATGTTACAAAAAGAGACCGAAATAGATTAAATTGAACGAAATGTTAAGAATAAATATTAAATAATGTACCTTACCACCAATGTTTCATACACAAAACTGTCATTGCGTAGACATATTGCCCATTTCCCTTTAGCAACAAGATCTTCTAGAGATTTTAATGGCAGCTGCAATTCCGATACTGCCAATTCAGAAACTAATACTGCAGACATTCCTGTATATACAGTGTATCCAAATACTAACGCAATTATAACTTGTGTTCGAGCGGAGTACGACTGCACATGGACATCAAAGCCTTGCGGGATATAAAGAGTATTAGCGAGTTTCAATCACAAATTAAATCTATAGTTTCTATATAGCTTAAAATAAAATCTAAATCTTCGACGCGATTTGAACCTAGTTGACTACACATATTATTTGAATCCGCTCGCAGTTAGAATTCAATCGCATTTATTTTTCCGGAGTACTAGGACCCCAAGAATTAGAGCAAAAGTCTTCAAGAAATTCTACGATAATTTATGTTGACAAAATTTTTAAATATGCATTTATCTTCTTCATTTAGTATATCAAATATATTTACAAACAATTGTACGACTATTTATATTTATATAAGCTTTCATAGGTCATAATGTTTTACATTAATTATTTTTTTAAAATTTAAAGATACGTATATTAAACTCATGCGCGGATTTAGGTGGGGATCCACTTTTCAAAACTTAATTTCAACTGCAGTCAGCTTCCCTCTTAATAGAAAAACTATTATAAAATGACACCCCACAGTGATAGACTTAGCCCCTATGCAATATCTTTTATAGGGGTGCAAACTAAAGTTTTAATCGAAAATCTCCCTACCTTGATTGAAAAATCCAGAAGTTACTGATAGGAAACAGGTCGGCGTTGATAGGGACGGCTCCAAATAATCTGATTGGTATTGATATCCGACTCTATTTAAAATACGTACGGTGCAACGTAATGCAATTGTTAAAATAACAAAAACAATAATGCAAGCGTACCAAAACGCTGGCGTTAACGTACGAACGTAAAACGTTGAATTTGGAGTTCGGCTCGGTAGTCGCATATACAGTTGGTACCTGACATAATTGTTTATTTAGTTAATACATGTAAATTGCATTTCATATTAATATGACACTAATATTAATTGGTTTATACAAGTTCCATTATTGTATTACATTATTTATTAATCAACATTATTTGTTTGTAATAAATCTACTCAGTTATAATCATTTGTAGTGAAATTCGACACAATTTATGATCCTATTATATATTTAATATATTCCATGGTAACATATTAAGCGTTCGACTCAATTTACACAACATAAGTGTTTTTACATTAGGATGGTGCGCAATATGAATATAAATTTCAAAATACCTATTTATTTAGAAAGATGTGTTCTTAAAAAAAAAGAAAACACTTTCTTATACGTAACGTATAAAAGAATTCATTGTTATCTTAAATTAAAAATTAACCTAGAAATTTTAATGTAAATGCCCGTTTTGTGGGTCTATTTTGACTGTTTTCATAATGATATGAATTAATGAATGCATTACCAAATTGAAGGAAAAAGTTGTTCAGAGTTCTATGTATTTTTATTGCATTATTGCTACCGTCAACGTGGCAATATCATCACGATGGAATATATTTTCAATCTATAAAAACAATGACGTTTGTATAATTTGATGGTTAAGAACACTTGAAAATCCAAACTTTTTACTTTCTTTTACAGAGTAATAAGTAAGTATTGTAATCATGAAAAATTTCGAACTCGAGATTTCAACGGATATACATGTTTTGACCTTCCCTGAATCGAATGTGACTATTTTCGGAATGACGTCTGTGTGTCTGTGTGTGTGTGTGTGTGTGTGTCTGTGTGTGTGTGTGTGTGTGTCTGTGTGTGTGTGTGTCTGTGAGCGCTCTAGGGCCAAAACTGTCGAACGAAAAATTATGAAACTTCAAACTTAAGACTTGTATATACCCTAGATGTGCACCTCCTATTTTTGAAAAGAATATTCAAACCGGTAGTTCATGTTTACTCTATACATTTTTTGTTCTATCTCCAATATCACTAGAACGGCTACACTTACGGCAAAAATAGCAATATTCATAATGAAAGATATTAATATTTCGCACAACTTTTGTTTGAAAAGTTTCTTCATAAATTGTACCAGTTATGAGAAAACTGCTACGAAAAAACTCAAATATCTTATTTACGTTGCCATGGTGATACCTACACTTGTGACAAATATTACTATTTTTAAATCGGATCAACCATGAGTTACATCATTTGTTTCTTGAAAACAAGCAAAGCAAACGAACCATAACATTGACAATTATCTGTTTGAATTAATATTTAAAATATTGATTTCTTATTAGAATATATTGTATCAGGTAAATTATTATAGAATAAATTTATATTATATATTTGCTAACATAATTAAATAACAATTTCAGAGTTTTACTGTGGAGTTTGACAGTTTAAGAGTGAATACGATAAATACTTCAAATTCAGATCAATTATAAATTGTATTGTTTGAGATTATATATATATATATATATATATATATATATATATATATATATATATATATATATATATATATATATATATATAATCTCAAACAAACCAATTTATAATTGATCTGAATTTGAAGTATTTATCATATTTACTCTTAAACTGTCAAACTCCACAGAAAACTCTGAAATTGTTATTTAATTATGTTAGCAAATATATAATATAAATTTATTCTATAATAATTATATTATTACTATATACATATATATATATATATATATATATATATATATATATATATATATATATATATATATATATATATATATATATATATATATATATATATATATAGACGGTTTGTTTGGGATATATATGTATATTAATATCTATTTATTGAAAACTACGTAAAAGAAAGTTGAGTGCAGGCCACTCCAGATATTTTATTTTTTAAACAGTATGCTATGTCTGTCAGTTTGTCACTTGTTTTATAATAACAATAGGTACAGTGACAGGCGTAGCATACTGTTTTTAATTATATTCGAGCTTTTCATTTAAATTTTGAAATATTTCTTTACTTTTTTATTATTCCAGTTAGTATTTTGTGATATAAATATCAGGCTACAGTTTTAAGCTGTATAATTTTTAATTTCTTATACGAATGTATATATGGAAGTATTGTAGTCATAAAATAAATTAGAACTCGCGATTTTTTCAAAAATGCAAAAGCCAAAACAGTTGAAGGTAAAATTTGTACATGGTCCGGGTGTACTCCTCTTATTTTTGAAAACAATATCTAAACCGAAAGTAACAGTTCATTTCTGCTACTTTTTAAAAATCTCTGAAATAGCATTAGTTACTGAAAAATGATTCGCATAGAAGTTAACGCCCTTTAAATTGTGGTAGCAGAGATACTAAGTGCAACAATTGAAAATCAACTTGAAATGCTAACAAAATTAGTTACCAGTTGTAGAAATACGGTTGTGAATATTCTAACATTGGGAAACCGGTGGTTGCAATACCTGCAGTGAGCATAACATCTACATAATTATCCAACAACATGAAGGTGCCATCGTCAAATGTTGTTTGCACTATCTTTGTTCTAGAATCAAAGTAACGTTCGTTCGTATGACTAAATTTAGCTTGAAACATTGTAGAATATTTGTCTTACTTGAATTTCAGACATTCTTTGAACACGTTCCATATATCGCCAACAAATCCTGTTATTTCGTTACTATTGTTCACCGCTCCAATATACGGGGGCATCTGAAATTGGAAAAGAAAAAGTTATATGAAATAAGAGGTTTACACACCGGCATGAAAAGATATAGAAAAAAGCTTTCAACTTTTTATGTGCAGTATTAAAAATTATGAACATAATTATTAATTATTATTAATATTATTCTTCATTATAGCGACCGTCACTTTTCGAGTACTTAAAGTTCATTATCTCATATAATTACTATTATATTAGATCATTACGCTAATTTTCAATATATATTTTGTTTAATCTTACATTACTTATTATCTTATTTCATAGTTGATAGAGTAATATAATTATTGTTACAGGGAAATGAAAAATGACTAAATAAAACAACTGTTATTGAAACAATATCGGACATTCGTGTTTCCCTGATAAAAAAAACACCCCGATTTTAATTAATTTTTTCTCATCAGTCGTAAGTAGGATCACATTGAAAACAAACATAGGTGGAGGTATTATGCGTGCAGCTCATATTATGTTTATACTAAATTTGACTAAAAATTAATAATCGATTATATACATTTCCGAATATTTGGGCAGGAATTTTTTCATTCCAACAGTGTTATCGACACCACATGTATTTTGTATTACCGTACGTTGAGGTAAAAATCTATAAATTGTTACAATCTTATAAAAAGTAGCAGATGGAGGTATATAGTACCTACGACTAGAGTAGATACTAACTCAAGCGCTCCTTTTGACACACTTCTTATAAAATGCTTCCTATAAAAATTGCTAGGTTCAAAATAGATACAAAGTCGCACAATTTAGTAAGCATAACACACAGAAAAAAGGTTTTCTTATGTTAAACTTCTATAGCCAAGATTCCGTGTTACACCCATTATTTTCCAGTAGTGAACGACTCATATATTATTATATCCCTCTAGATTTGCTAACTATAGTTTATATTATATAAGCATTATATAAATATAAACATAGACAATTAGTCGAGCTTTCATTAATTTATTAGATAAACAACATGGTCGATAATAATGTATGTATACTAAATTTTTTATACGGCCATAAACATATGGTAATGGACTCGACAAAAACATGGCTTTGTTGACATTTACAAATACTTGATTTTTTGCACAAAGTGACAGATAATCACGAAGATAATGAGTTTAAAATAACAATGAATGGTGGTTCTGTATCGCGACAGGCATTACTTTAGCTATTAGCTGGCGTACTGTTTTAAATTTGAAATTCAAACAGATGCTTGTTAGCACAACGTTGGCCATATCTGACCCTGTCTTGTGTTCATACATATTTCAACATGATTAATGGGGATTATATTCGTTATCAGAACTTGCAACACCAGTTTTAACTAAAGGCAGACAAATACCCTCTATTCTGTTGTGTTTCATTTTAATACCCTGCGTCTTTCTTGCATTGAATTACACTAACAAAATACCAAGATTACAAAAAAAAAAACACAAGCTTAATTTTCCTAATTGTATTAAAGTAGAGTTTATGCCTCTAAGCTTATTTCGTACAAAAAATAGAACGGATAGTTATTTGAATTATTTACTAATTTAATTTTATCATAAATAAAAACTGAAGTCCTCTTCACACTTTTATATCCATCATATTTTCTTTATCTCGTGCCGTATTCGAGATTGTAAAATAGTGGTACTGATGAACATGTCAAAAATAAGTGGTTTCTTTCAGGTTACATATTTACTTTAAATATAAATATTATGATGTAGTAGATGTTTATTCGTATACTGTAATCCTTAAAACAAACAAATGCGTATTTCCTTATCTGTTATCTATATTTTATTTCAAAGGCGTATCCGAAAATAAAGCATTTATAATTTACAATTTGTAAGCAAACCTCTGGAACGGCAATGCGAATAGTTTTATTTTCCATATAACCAAAATCAATCATGAGCGATCGCGATTCGTTCAGTAACGATACAAAATCGTTTCTCCGATAATCGAAAATATATATTCGGGAAATAGCGAATTTTGATTTCGTTCCTTGGTTTATATACTCATTTAGATTACCCCAGAAATGGTCTTCTTCTCCCATCGATATCTTACAAACACAACAAAATCACATATGAATCCCAGTATTAAAGTTTTTTTTTTAATTCCGGAAACACTTACTTGAAACTGAAGGGTTAAATATAACAAGAGTATGATACACATTTTGGTTGCTACTCTTGTAAACTTTATTATTGAAATAAATCAGAAATCAAAGAACTTATCGTTATATTTTAGGAATTGATAAAATATTTGTTATGAATTTAATTGCATTTGTATAAACATATTTAGTTTTTCACACGGTTTGTCAATAATCAAGAATATGATTTTACGCTTGTCATGACGTTAAATTGAACATAAAATATGAAACTTTGCTATTTTTCAAGGAATACTTCTGTTTATGTAATTTTTCATTTTAATTGAGTAATAAATTACAAAAACAAGTATTACGGCGAGTTTATTATAAATGTCGGTGGGTAATAAATAATATAATTCACTAGACAATCTGTTATCACTTGTGGAAATATGTTTAATTACAATAAAAAAAAAAATAAAAATAATGGTTTCAAATATTTAATTTAATGTCAAGTATCTAAATAAGATATTTGAAATAAACTTTTTTTTTTGCTTTATTCGTTCTTTAAATAATACGTATAAAAATATGTAGAATCACTTATATGCGCTTGTGTTCTTATAACCATACACGAACTGTTTGCGTACAAATTTGCATACAAATGCTAATTGATAGTTATTATATTTGTATGTTATTGAATGTATTATTGTATAAAATTCTTAAGGTTTGACTTGTAATTGGTTTTTTTCTTTACTGTTGGACAATAAAAGTATTATTATTATTATTATTTTCAACATAGTAGTATTCATCATAAATATATGCATTATTTTACATATCTGTCGTAAAAACATGATAAATACTTTGCAAAAACTTTTTTGAACAATATGTTTAAAATTCTTATGAAAAGTAAAATATAATCTGGTGAAAAGTTTGACTACAGTTTGAAAATAGCAGTGTTGAGGTTAGACGAGATGAGTATACCAACGCCAGGATTTCATTGTGTATCTTCCTCCCATAAATAACTCGCAGTTTTCAAACTGTTAACTCAGTGGATTTTCTTTTATCACGTCCGTGGCTTTAGACTCACAACAAATTTAACTGAACACGTAAGCGTAAAAGTGATAAATTTTACTCTACCACAAATCCAATATCGGAATTATTTATTGTTTGTTACAACCGTGATTTATTTATTTAATTTGTTTCTAAATATTTGTACATTTTTATAAATTGTAGCTGTAATAGAGCCGCTGATATTTTCATTGTAAATATGGCGAATGAAATAACAAAATATGTTGTTCTTTTCCTTTATTCCTTGTTTTTAGTTCGCTGTATAGTACGTGACCGTGTGCCTGTAACATTCTGACATACTAAATAAATATATGTATATATATATTTAGGATCCATATTGTTTTTTCTTTGTAATTGCTATCGTAGGGAGAATTATAAAATATACATTATTGAATATACTGACAGTGAAAGGCCAAAAAAGTCAACTGTAGGCCATGCAAGCGTTTTTATTATTTCTTTAAATCGTTTCAAAAAATGTGCATAACTTTGTTACTAGGAAACATAATTCAAATAGAAATGTAATAAATTAAAAATTTCGTTGCGAAAATTCCACAAAACAAAAAACGGTTAGGTATAAGATATTGTGTAGCAAGTTATATTATAGTTTGTGATATCTAGCAAACTTGATAAATCAATAAGAAATATGTATGTTATTTTTATGATTTATAGCTTCTGCATTTATCTTCTGATATTTATTAAAAGGAGGCTCTAGAACTAAGTGTTCAGATGCTATATATAATAATTTCCTTTTGAAATATGTATAACGTTAAGAATGTAATTTATAAAATCGTACGTCGTTCATCAGTGCTGACAATTTAATCGATCATAATTCATCTCGTGTGTCACAATCATTTTATACTAATATCCTTTAAATAGAGCGCTGCGTGCGCATGTATCTCCGAGCGCAAAAGTAGGGTTAGGTACGATCGGAAAAGATATTGCTCGGTTGAGTTAAATCCGTGATTTATATGAGCAACTTTGTATTCGTCCCTGCTCAGTGGTGTTCAGGCGGGCGACGTGCGTACCTTTCTCCCTTGTCGAGCATGTTACCGGCAAAGCCGAACGAAAAGTGCGATGTGGAGCGTGTTCAGGGGAGAGCTGTAGCACGTGCCGTACGGACGTTCACAGCTCCCTCGACTCGAATAACTATTGTATTTGTTTAAATTACAGCACCACCGTACACGTACTATATACATATACAACCAATGAAAATCGGCAAGACATACCTTACCCGCATTAATTAGAATTTACCGGTTACCGCAACGCTGTACAACTGTGAAACCAAACCTTCTATTCATAATTTCTCTCATTACCCAGTCTAGACATTTCAAAAGGTTTAATTAGATCCTAGTGGATCTAATTAAATTATAGGCAATCTATGGTTGGATTTACAATTTTTGCGTTTTTACCTCATTTCATTAAAATAATAATATGATTATTTAAGAATGTAAATTCTGATTACAAATAGAGTAAAAGTTTTTCTGTTAGTTTTACCTACTAATGATAATTTACTCGCACTACATTATGTATAATAAGGGTATATTGTTCGGCTCTGTGTCTGTTACATCAGAATAATTTATTTTAACAAATATTTGTTTATGTCTTTTTGCATCCAAATATCCATTTAACTGATATACTTGGATGTAAGTCGCTCGCACAGCCGTCTGAGGTTGCAAAGCCGATTTTAACTAAATTCGGTATACATATTAATGTTCAGGTATAATTCTAAAACTTAGTCATATATCATAGTGTTTTAAAAAAGACAGTTTGAAAAAATAAAATATTCTACAAAATGACAATTTTTTTATGAGTATATTGCTATTCAGAATGAACCCAATATAATATTAATAAATAATTCTAAATAATGATTTTGAAATACAATTGATTTAAACAGTGATATAGAACAAAATTTGAATATTGTCTCTTAAACAAGTGTAGGTGCAGGCACTAATGCCATTAGTTCGCCCGACAGTGGCTATATTTTCTTTGCAATATTATAAATGAGTTAATTTTTCGCCGTAAATGCATAAGCCGCGGCGAACTAACGACATTGGTTGATTTGAATAAGAGCGAAGCTTCATATTCATCTTCAATAACCAATTATTTTAGGATTTAACATGTCGAGAACTTACGAATATGCTTGGCATATGAATGAGAAACTTTGCTAGGTAACTATATAGTATTATAATTATCGCTGTACAATTTATACGGTAGTATGCATATGAACGTCCGGAATCAAAATTTGGTAAGCGCGACGTCACTGACGAAATGTAAAGTTTTTAATATTTTAATTGGAGATCAAAAATTAATTAACTTTTATGTAATGCGGGATTTATACTTTGAATAACGCAGTTATGATGTTAGAACACAAAGGAACTACTAGTCGTGCTATATAATTCAATGCGAATAGTAATATTTATGACAACAGAGTTCGAGGGATCGCACGCTTGTTAACACGTCAAAGTTTTTAGTTTGAAAAGCATTTGTTATAATTATTCTATAGGATAATTTTTAATTGGCTTCTATATTTTTCATTGTTATTAAAATTTATAATGAGTAATATGGTTCTAGAAAATCCTAAAACATCACATATTGCTATTCTTTAAATTGCATAAATTCCAGCTAGAAGTCTCATAGTAAATTCAGATCGTGCAATAGCATTTTTATTTCATATTGCGATGTAATAAGTACGTATTGGGATCACCCATAAAATCGAACTCGAGATATACACGTTTTGACCTTTCCTAATTTGAATATGACTATTTTCGGAATGACATCCATGTGTGTGAAAATGCTCTAGAGGCGAAACTGTTGAACGTAACGTTGTGAAACTTGAAACTTAAGACTTGTATTTGGTCTAGATGTGCATCTGCTACTTTTGAAAAGAATATTCAAACCGGAATGTTTACTTTGTGCATTTTTTGTACTATCTTCAATATCACTAGAGTGGCTGGACTTATGACAAAAAAAGTTATGTTCAAAATGACTTTTGTTTGAAAAGCTTCATTGAAAAATGTACCACTTACGAGGAAACCGGTATGGAAATCTTAAAATTCTTATTTATACAACTGTATACTATAACCGAATTGAATAATCTTGGAATTTCAAATATTGCAAAATATTTTACTGCTACTAAAGTCGAGAAAATCGGCGCTAGCGAACCAATGAATTGGAATTGAATGAATTGAAAATATATGACGTCACTTTCGGTTCGCTAGCTTTTGCTAACCTCATTGAACGTACCGTTTGTTTTAAAACATAGGTTTTTTTCCGGGCACTTCACAGCTCTTAAGTTTAAAGTTTTTTAATTTTATCAACAACCATTTTTGCTGACTTCTTTCTATACATTCGTATAGATTTATCGTATATTTAACTTAATATTGGTGAAAACGGGCCTTAATTGGCGCTGATATAAATAAGGCATTTTTCTACTTAATATCCCCATGATTTTAGAAGTATAATTTCCTTGAACACATTCAACTACATGCATTTCAAAGGAGATGAAAACAATTGGGCATGCTTTGTAGAAGATTCTTTCATTAGGTTTTTCCTTTCTTAAAATATTAACGTTAATTTGGTTGTTTTTGTTTGTTTCAGAGGAAGACTACGATGCATTTTGTTTAGCGTACATGTTTACCTACCGGGATTTCGAAATGGGAACTCTGGGATTGGCGTGGACTGGCGACCTAAAAAATGCTGGTGGAGTTTGTGAGAAGAATGGGGTAAGAATATAATTTTTCTTTGCCCTGAAAGTTTAAATTAGATCTTACTGTGTGTGATATATGACGGTAAAATATCATTTTTTTCTTTTAAATACTTTATCATTTTCTTCCTACACTTAAAATATATATTAAAAGTTGTTTACAAAATCATGAATACCTTCGTCACTTTCAACATAACTAGTTGCATTTGCATAGTACATAAAATTATTTTAAATAAAGTAAATATTGGGTGACCAGTATATTTTACAGGCATACTGGAATTGAACATGTTCAGAATTTAAATGGATTACGCGTATGCACCGTAATTATTAAGTGTTCATGGATATATTGATTTTCAATAAAAAATATTCCAATTCTTTTAACTACTTGCTCGTGCCACGAAGCATATTCAAATATAATTTCAAATAGATCTAATTACAACCTGCTTAGCTCGCCGTACAGTAGGTACAAAAGTGCGATAGTATTTTAGTATTCGGGCAAGATTTTTCAAATGAATGTGTTCTTTTGTCTACTTGAATCCGAAAATGCACATAACTATACTTGGATGTATTTTTGTCGCTCGTAAGACGTAACACTTGTGGCCATTTCTCGTCTGATGGTGCCAAATGGATTTTAATCTAATTTACATATATAACTACATTACATTTAATTCCTTTCCTCCTATAATTGAATGTACAGGCATTTATGCCTTCAGCTCGCCGTATAATAAATATTATGATAAAAAAAAAATGCATAACATATTCTTAACCACTGATGTTTAAATGAAGAAATTTGCTTAACATAAAATATCTTAGAATATTTTGTAGAATGTTTTTACATTTTTTTTTTTTTCTAAGCGTAATATTAAATGGAGTTTTCCAAATTTTGGGACTGCGGAACTGTACGGACGATTGAATATAAAATGCGACGGGAACATTTAGTCACCCAAATTTATTGTATATCAAATTTCGTTAAAATTAGCTTGGTACCTTTAGAGGAGTTGCGGTCACAAAATCAGGTCTTACGACCGACCGAGTATACGAGTATTTTTGGATTCAGGGTGACGAGACAAGAACTTATTGTTAAGGATTTTTTTTCGAGCATGTTACAGATACACGACCAAACACTATAGCTCTTGTATATATTATGTACGAGATTTTGAAAAATAGAATTTGTTAATTTACGTTTAAAATCTAAAATACATGAGAAATAAAAATAATTTATATAGTCGATGTACTGAAGTACCATCTCATCGGCCGCGAATAAAGATGAAACTTTACAATTGCAAAGACGCAATATGTATAGTGAAACGAAGTACAAGCCGGAGAAATTTGAATTAGTCGCTGTGATATTATTAATACATATATATATAGCAATAGTTGCTATGTCATCCTTCTCTGTGTAATGTAAATTGTGAAGTGCAAACGAAAGCTAATGAGATTCCGGATCAGTTTCTGACAGCAACCAGATTAACAGTACGGTTTGTATGTATGTTGCAGCACTACAGGGGTAGCATGAAGTCCTTGAACACTGGTATTGTGACACTGTTGAACTATGGAAAACACGTGCCACCCGCCGTTTCTCATGTGACACTAGCCCACGAGATAGGGCACAACTTTGGTTCACCGGTAAGTACGGTTTCCCAACGGCAAATCTAATTAACCAACTTTTTCTACTACAACATTTCTTTTCACTTATACGAACTTTCACGAACGTATAGTTCAGTGTTTTAAATTACCCACTACAAATTTTCATATTTTATTTTACTTTCCGAGTCTTTTGAATTATGTACTCGTACATTCAGTAAACTGTAGTTTTGCAACCATTAAATTGGTACGAGGAATCTATACCGTAAGCGAATTGAAGAAACCTTATAAATAAAAAAGAAGAAAACGAATTGACGGAATAATACTCATGAAATATGGAAATTCTACGTATTAAAGTATTATACATAAATGATGGCAGTACCGCTTATACCATTACCAAGTTGGTACGAGGAATATATAGCATAAACGAATTTTAATTACCCACTTGACTTTCTTATACTTAGTTTTTACTAAATATGTATTATAGTTTCATATGTTTTAAATTCATTTCTAATATTGCCAGGAAGCAATATCAATATGTGTGGTAATTAGGAAAACGTAAATGTAACAAGACTAATTTCAAAGACGATGTCAGTAAATCGTACATTATTTTACCGATATATTATTTTAATATATATACCTACAAGCAAATAACTTAATCAGATCCAATTTATATTTAAGCTTTTTATAATAACGTATACATTGACAAAATTATTTTTCACAAATTGATATTTATATTTAATTAAACTAGTAAATGCAAAGTTTCACATGAATTGTTCATTGTTTTGAATATTCATTCTACATTAATTAAAATTTGTTATTGATATTATTTGCACAACACCAATTGGTATAGGTATATTTTTATGTTAATTTCAATTTATATGGATAATACACTAGATATTAAAAAAGCAATACCAGTATCGAATATATAATTTATTTTACGCTTATGTAATATTTCGATTGATATGATCGATATAGGAAAATTATACTCTAACCGTTCTATGCTTAAAATTATTAAAATATTAAAAATTGGCTACCAATTCCATATTTTCATAAAAATACAAATATTTGGTACACAACAAATATTAAATATTTCTATCAAAATACATATAAACACTAGACGATTATAATTTTTTTTCAGAATCGAAAAAAGAAACCAATTTCCTAAAAAGTTCGGGCTGTACATACATATTATCTGTCAAAATAAATCTTCTTATTTATTGTTTTATATATAACAGAGGGGTTTTTTCTTCAGGGCAAATATATATATATATATATATATATATATATATATATATATATATATATATATATATATATATATATATATAATCCCTGAAGAAAATACCCCTCTGTTTACCGAAATATCGGGAAATTTAATAAATATATTTCTTTACACTGAACAACATAATGTAATATTAATGAAACTATAGATATTGCTTGTAAATTGTACCAATTCGTGTTGAAATTTTATTATATATTCCTTATGCAGCACGACCCCGAGATGTGTACACCTGGCGGTGAAGATGGCAACTTTATTATGTTTGCACGTGCGACATCGGGCGACAAGAAAAACAATAACCACTTCTCACCGTGTAGTTTGAAGAGCATCAATCCCGTGTTGAATTTCAAGGCGCGATCTCCCAAAGGATGTTTCACTGGTAATCTATCTAGCACGGGATCATATTCTTAAACTTAAACTTATTGTTCTTCCTATCTCTCCTCGTATATATATATATATATATATATATATATATATATATATATATATATATATATATATATATATATATATTCTGGATGTCCTTGAACCTTTTCTGGATGTTTTATTGTTATTACAGAACCACAAGTGGCGTTATGTGGCAACGGAGTAGTGGAGGAAGGTGAGGAATGCGATTGTGGTTGGGAGGAGGATTGCAGGGATGAATGTTGCTTCCCTCAAAGGCGATATCCGCCCCCTGACGAACAGCCATGTCATTTGACTCCACGCAGTATTTGCAGTCCATCGCAGGTAAATAATCAGCTTTATTTTTATTCCAGTTATGCTTAGTTTAATTTGGTTCTTCTCAAAAGAAATCAATAAATTATATTTATGTATAAAACAATATTTTAATTTGCAAATATTCGTTCAGTAAAATTTAATATTAGGCAATACATTAAGTAATATTTGTGAAACAATTTAGTTATTTTCAAGTCAAAGAATCACGGTCTATGTACTACTTTTTAGCTTGCCAGTACGTAGAAATGAGCTATAATATTCAGAAGTGTGTCTGAAAAATTCTCAAGCTAAAATAAAATGTAGCACAGAAGTTTCTTATCTCTCTGCCTCCGAGACTGTTTGTAGCTACACTATCAATGCCAATTTGTCCAGATTTGAACCAAATTCTAAGTAAATATATGTAAGATGACTCCAAATTGGTTCCCGTGACTTTAATATCCTTTATGCTGCCGAGATTAGAAAACTCTAAATTTTGTTTAAATGCGTTATTCTATTTACTATTGATAATACAATATATATAATGACAACTATAGTTGTATACATAGTTGTATACATAGCAATGTAATATATTATTGCGAATAGTCAGTGCTGAATTCAGTGAACCTATTAATGCGAACAACTAATAATTTATTCATTTTCAGGGACCATGCTGTACAACAGAATGCCACCTAAAGTTCGGTGATAAATGTCGGGATGACAACGGATGCCGAGACGCAAGTTTCTGCAACGGACGTGGTCCACAATGCCCACCATCAGTTAACAAGCCAAATAAGACAATCTGCAACGAAGAGTTTGTCTGTTTTATGGGGGTAACACTGTTATTATTATCATTTTAATCATAAATATTCTCGTACAAGTTTCTCACGACAAAAACAACCAGAGCTAAGAACCTATTTTGTTATGGAGATGTATTCATCAATCTTCTTACACACGTTCTTCAAGTACTCTATACTTTTTGCATTGAACCTGTTGCTCCTTAAATTGACTTTCAAATAGATCGTTTATGCAAAATTGGTACAAAATAATAGTTTCTTAAATTACTATATGCATATTTAATAATAATTATATTTATAATGAATTTCGTCACAATATTTAGGTAAATTTCAATTAGTGAACTTTCGCTGTAACGAACTTTTTATCCCCAGTTGCGAAAAATGTTTCATTCATTTTTTTGTATATCCTAATTAAAACTAAGGATAAAATTGAGAGTATGTAAAGGTGTGTTCACAGCGCAACAATTAGTAATTCAGTTTAGAAATTACAAGTTATAATTCCAGTTTGTTGTATGACACAAAGTTACCGTTCACAGCTACAAAATGTATCATATATTTTCTAATCTTAATTACAATTTGGTTCGCTGTGAATACACTTTAACTCTTTTTAATTTCAAATGATCTCTATAACCCTTACCCACGAGATACATAAAACTGACTGATGCGGTATAAAGTGTGTGTTATTATTATTTATATAACTTACAGTTCATTAATTTTTTTAAAATGAATATTCAATTTACCAGTAGAATCAGATAGTTATTACAAGAGAAACAAACATCTATTGGATTTTGAAAATGGTGAAAAGACACAAAACTAATAGTGGGTATGTCCTTTGTATAGGAATGCACCGGATCCATTTGCTTAGCGTATGGTTTGGAATCCTGCCAATGCATTCCAGGGCCAAAAGACTCGAAAACTAAAGCTTGCGAACTATGTTGTAAACTCCCTGGTGATAATCAACCTTGCATATCATCGTTCGAATGGAACGACATGCCCTACGACATTCCAGATATGTTTTCCAAACCCGGAACCCCATGCAATGATTACAACGGCTACTGTGATGTGTTCCAAAAGTGCCGTGAAGTTGATCCATCGGGACCGCTCGCTACCCTTCGGAAACTTTTACTCTCCGAGCAGAGTATTGCCAGCTTCAAAAAATGGGTGATGAACCATTGGTATGCCGTTGCGCTTATTGTCATCGGTGTCTTCACATTAATTGTAAGTAATGTTTACATTTGATTCTACATTAAGAAATTGAATATTGTCAATCGAAGAATTCATTTATTGATCTAGTTTTGAAATGTGCTTGTTAGAAGTTATATTCATATAGTATTTATATATATGTCGAAAATTATTACAATTATTATAATTTATGTTTATATAGTTAAAATCACAACATAATAAACGAACACGTAAGTTAAAAACTTCGTTAGTAAAACAAAATGCAAGTATAGGAAGCTAGAATGTAAATTTGGTATTTTGACTTATATATTTCTAAATTTAATTGCTTGTATGCTTCAAGAAGAATTATGCTTGCTCCGTGAAGTTGCTTAACTCATGAGTTAGAATCGATAAATGCAATATCTTTGGTATTTTATGAAATATTCTAGGATGAAATGTTTCTGACTTTTATGCTACTATGCATTGGTATATATGAAAAAGCAAATAAAACAAATGTAATATTAAATATTTTCTGTTTGTAGGTGCTAAGCACGAAGTTATTAGGAAAACGTCCTCATACGAAATTGAAATCTGTAACAATAATGCACAGTTCCACGACCGAAACGGTACGCTTGCCACCGGAGGGAAGCGATGGAGTGGGTCAAGTGACGGTACACCCTGCTGTCCGGTCCAAGCTACCACTGAAACGTAAAGTACGTGAAAACAAAGTTCGCACGAAGAAACGCAGCAAAGAAACAACATCCGTAAACAACAACGACAGTCCTAGCAAACGCAAGCGATTGCCGCGTAAGAAAAAACGTGTTTCCGCGCCGGTCGGTTGCGAGGAATCACACAAGAAGGCTAACGAAGCCGTCATAGAAATGCCACCGAGCAAAGTGAAAAAATCCCCGAAACATGCTGCAGCCAACAAGAAAAAGAAAAAGAAAAAAGAAATTATCGATTATAGCAAAACACAAATTGATAGGGATGGTAGTAAGAATTTATTGAGTACGGAAGTGAATGGTGTCTTACTAACAGCAGATACAGATCCTGTCGGTAAAGTCCAAAGTTGGTTGTTGCGTTCACAACAATCTACTGTGTTGCCTAAATCTAAATCAACCCCAGCCGGATTGACAACCCGTCGCAGTCCACATAAGTTACGTCCGACAGTACGAACTCGTCCAGACAAGTCGAAAGCGCTTAGTGTTGGCAATCTATCGGGTGACAAAGATAAAATACGCCTTCAAGTGGTTTTCAAACCACCGTTTAAGTTTAGCTTAAAGCTGCGCAAACCGGATAAAACGAGTGTGGTTGTTGAGCACGTAGCCAAACGTGCATCAACTGGTGCGCAAGCGCAACGGACAGGTGTTTTAGTGCGTTCTGTACCAGCGAATCGTGACCGGAAACAACAAAGTAACAAACGGACTAGTAAAAATGATCCATCGGCGTCAGTGCCGATGTCTTCTGCAAATGCTTCTGTCGCTCAACTGTCCCCGCTCCCTATTACAACTCCAACCGCTGCCACTGCTAATGCTATTGTAAATGTTAACGATATCGATTCAAACATTCATACCGTCCAATCCGATCTAGAGGTTTTACTTTCAGAAAGTGAGTTCCTATTTTCTGACGAATGATTGCATTTTATTCCTCCATATCATTCCATACATAGCAATTCTTACGGGTGTAATCATTTTTACGTACTGTTACAAAAAATAAAGAAGACCCATTTTATGTCCTAAATAAAACAATAGAATGCTTCAAGTTAGTTATAATTACTAATTTTTTTTTAACTCAACTGACATCTTTAACCAAAATTATAATAAAAATAATGAACTATTTTATTTCATATTAACGAAATTTTGTAAATATTTAATGATATTTAATATTTTAATTTTATGGTACTTATTTAGTGCCATTAACTGTAATATATGCGTATGGACTTTCATAATAATTAATGAATACATTCATTGATGACTGCTGTAAATATATCAAATCCGAATGTGTTTAAAATCACTTTTTGACATTCTGTGCCAAATAATGATAAAATAAAGGTAAACTGGTTAATGGGCAACATTTAATTTTCCAAGAAATCCACTTATTTTAACATTTTTACAATACTTTGCTTTATAATAAAGTCTTCTTTGTTAAAAGTAAGTGCCAACTTCCGAATTAATAATTTTAAACATTTTATAACGGTATAGGTATGTTGTCCATTCAGCCGTAATATTCAGACACCAATCAGGGAATAATTATATTTATGTATTGGTCAATGGTTGACGAAAATCATATTGGCAATTAACTAAAATTTTTTATATGCATTTGATGAAACAAAAATAAATAATAAGAAATATTTTTACTATGATATAACTGCTGTTTATTGTTCTTCCACTGAAAAATAAACACTTACCGTAAAATTTTGTGCATTCCATTTATGTATGATGTTCTTATCATAGTTTGTACTGTGATAATTATTTAATATACGTTCATGTAACTATATATTTGGAGAAAATTAAAACAACATAGGGTTTCATACGTATTTTAAAATAATTTTTATAATCGATATAGAGTTATTATAACAAATTAATAATCCGTTTGATTAAAAATGATAATATTATTTTTGTATGAAATATATTTGGATTATTTTCTCCAATGTACTTCGACTAAATATTACTAATTAACTGTGGTTTATGTTTTAAATGTAAAACAGCTAATTTATTGCGAAATAAAACTAAATGTGTATTTATGTTACTTTATGTTAAACTGTTATCTAGAATAAATAAACAAATTGCTGTGACATTATTTATTATTACTATAATATATTTCCTATTACACAGAAATATCAACAATGAATTTGATTCAGTTCAGTATTGACATCTCAAGTTAACATATACTTCGTCTGGTGTTGAAAAATTATTTAATTTAATGAGTGCAATTAGTATGTTCTTGTATACACGTATTTCCTGATATGAAAACTAAAATGACATAACAAGAGGTAAAAGTAATGTAACTTGTAGCATTTGTTAGAAGAAGTTTAAATTTTAGAATAGCTTGCAAATTTTATATTCTTGCTTATATTTATTATTAATTTGAATAAGTTTTCAATTATCTGGTAAACCTATAATTCCTAATATTAATTAAGAAATCTAGATACAACATTAATTTTAATTTGTAACTTAAATTGGTTAACAATTCTTACAATTTTTTTGAGGGTCCTTGGATTTATCTTATCTATTTTCTCAATAACATATCTGTTTGTCTCTACAGCTTCAACCGTTGATTATAAGATTATTGTGTACGATTTGTATTTCCTGGGAAAGTGTTCTTTTTGGTTGTCCATGCATTAGGATCGCCAGATGCAAACAACTTATTTGGAGGCAAATAAAAAGCAATATATTTTGTGTGAATGATAGGTATCTACATAAAATGAAAGAATTTTATTTTGATTCATTTATTTATTTTATCAATCGTAGTCTTCTAATACATGTAACATGTACAGATATTCGATATGCGTAATAATTATATTATTACATATTTGTCAATAATTTAAAATAATAACAAATATATATTTGCAAAATTAAATTAAACTCTAACATATGTACAATTCATTTTATAAGGAAGGAGACTAGCATATCTTATAACTGAAATAGAAAGAATTATGTACATAAATGATTACCCACAAACTGTACATAAAAACATACTAATCCATATTCCTCGATCCAAGTGTTTTATCACTGCTTTATTCAATTTTCCTAAAAGTCTATAAATTATTATTTCATCTACTGACATGAATTGTTCTCTGGTCCTTGAATTATATGACTATTGTTTTTGTTTATCGCCGTGGGGGACGCGCGATTCGAACAATTAGAAGAGAAATTACCGAAACCGCGTGTGGGACTGTTCGTATTTGCACGAGGTACACACTGGGTGCGAGCTTCACGGGTGTTTGCTGAAGATAAGGAACTACTGCTAACGCCCGAATCACTCGACTTCTCACTGAGACATCCACCGCGGCTCAGCGAACTCGCAATGTTGCCACTTTCACAGCCTAAACCCATATCACTGCTTCCACCAACCACATACTTTACAACAGTCAACTTTTGATCAGCTTCGCACGAATCTTCAATCACCGACGCAGATGATGTTCCCGCTGACATCTTCCGCTGGCTACTTCGATTCAATACATTTCGTTTCATCGGATCGAACAGCATCGTTTGACCTTGAACTCCGACGTAAGAATCTTTAGTTCTCGGTATTTTTTCTACGCTGGGCGAGTTGACGATGTTACCAGTTAAAATCGGTATGTTCGGATGATATGTAGGTACGCAATCATCTTTCAACTTTGGCGTGTTATGAGATTGTTTTACTCGTGCTAGGATCTCACTGCTACATTGTTGCACAACGGAGTCTAGGTTGTTCGTGTTGTCGCCGTATACAATTTGATCACTGGTGTCTGTTTCTTCTCGCGGGGAGGCATGGTGTTGAAGACGTGTACTCTTCATTGATGCGTCGTAACAGCCGGAATCGCGGGGGAACTGTCGGCGACCAAACGGGGAGCAAGTTCCGCTTGCTGTCAGCATTAAGCCTCGATTATGATCGTCACCTTCGCTGCTTGAACCAGCAATGTCTCCTTCACTGCCCGCTGCAGAACAAATAAACATATATTAGGACTAATTACCAACTGAGCTATCACTGTTCGTTACTTACATTCTAAGTCATGTAGTAGTTGAACAGCAGTCAGTATTTTGGCTCTATGTTCCGAGTTGACAATTCCTAAGTAGTCCAAGTCGGCTGGCTCGATTTCTTTGAATAGCTCCAGATCTTCATACCCGTTCAACACAAACACGGATATATGTTCTTGCATGTTGATTTTCTGTAGCAATTCCTCAACGGATGCTGGTTTATTTTTTATGTTTCTGTGCCACTTTGGTTCATGCCTGACTTTAAGGGCTCTTTCCGAAAGTAATTCGACATTGATAAATTTGAAAGTTCCTATTCTATTTTGACATATTCCTTTCCATAAACCACTTGCATTCATTGAGATTATGTCAATTATTTCGCCTTTCTGAAAGAATATAAAAACAATGGGTATGTTACTTGCATTTATGAATTACGATTCAAAATGTAATAACATAACTCATTTAATTCATTAAAGAAATTAGGAAAACATTTGGTAACTTTCACAAAATATTTATTAATATGTCTACATATGTTGCGACCTCTGGGTCATCATCAGTCGAAACATATGTGGACATATTAATAAATATTTTGTGAAGCTTACCAAGTGCTTTTCTCATGTTTATAATAATTGAAAATGTCCCATCAACGAAAGTGTTAAGTTCATTTAAGCGGGTCTTGCTGTGTGATAGCTGTATTTGTTTGTTTTTTTAGGGATTTTTTTTTCCACGAACTATATTAAAACATTTTCTTGAAATTATTGCAATTATTGATATTTCAAAATTTTTTAGAGACAAAATAACTTTAAAAATAAACTCTAAAGCGTCCGAAAAGCACATGCGTGAAAAAAAGTTGATTGATGGTGCCCATGATTTCGGCTGTTCTGCTTATTTGAAGTTTAAAATGTTGTTAGAATTTTTCTGCAAATCTGTGGCTACAGTCGGAACTAGAATCAAGTAAAAATATTGAAAATTGCATTTTTGGCACGGTTTTGAAAATTAAGTTCCGATTATTGTAATTATTTTCAACTTTTGCAGCTTCAAAAAGAAAAATTATTACAGATATCACAATTATTCTAGTTCAGATGAGAATTACAGATGTACTAAACATACCATAAAAATTTAAACAAAATCGGTTCAGTTGTTTTTACGATATCGTGGTCACTGATTTAAAAAATGCAGTTTTAAGAAAAACTCATATGAAAGTTTAAGTACATATTACATACACACGTGCGCTATGGCAATTTATGAAAAAAAAAAAATTGATCTGTAACGCAGCCAGATCTCGTTAATTCAGTTGCGTAAGATATGCATTTACATATATAATCCTTTTCCTGAAATTCTCATTCTATATTCTTTTCATGTTTATAGTGATATTGCAATTTACCTTAAATCTTAAAGCTTCTTTATCATATGGACTTGGGACATAATCTACTAATGCTCGGGCTCGTCCTATAATCTGATTCGTTGGACTAGGTTCTCGTTCTTCAGCCGAAATTGAACTATGATTACTACCGGGACGAACAAGTGCTTGCGTACCTGCAAGTAAAATCATGTTAGTAAGAGAAACTATAATGTTGAAGTATTTTTTTTCAAAAGCCTATTAAAACTGTAACTTACTTGAGCCAGATCCACTTGGAAGACTCTCCACAGAACTGGCAGAGCAAGGAAAAGCCTGATCACAACGACGTTGGTCAGCAGTCTCATTTCTCAGTTTAGATATTTTTCTTTGGACGTCTTGCCTTAGTCCGCGTACTTTCCCAACAAGTCCAGCCACTCCTGCGGATCTGCCATCACTTGACTATAAATATAAGAATTAGAATTTATTTCTGCAAAATTATCTACCAACCCAAATAAACTATCATATATTAAACATTATATTAACTAATATAGATCATTTTTCGAAAGATTATATACAGGATTCCTTATATAGAAATAAAATAAGGGAATTTATAGGATATACAGCTTTCATATCACTGTTGTTTTGGATTGTCATCTTACCCGACAGGGGCAGGTCAAGTATGATTTATTTATTGAATAAGTTGAAAAACAAACAGTTCAAATATAATGTATTGACAATTATTTAAATAAATTTACAAATAGATGAAATCAATTTAATAAAACAATAATTTCTGACAATTTGCATTTGATTTTATACGAATTTTATATTAAAGGTTGTACTTTCGTTAATCATAGTCAGAAATCAGAAATATGTAGTGTTCACGATATACTATAAATTATTATTTTGATGGAAGATTCGATACGAAAAGGAATGTGCAAGAAAAATCGTAGGTAAAAATATATTGCTGCAATATTAATGCAAATGCCAAGAAATCTCTTGAACTCTTGAAATGTATGCATAAAACATATAGCATAAGTAAATTTCATTATAGAGTTTAATATAAACTTCTTAGACTACATAATATATATATACGAGGAGAGATAGGAAGAAAAATAAGTTGACATAAAGGATTGAGAAATATGTTTTACATAGAGTTATACATGAATAATTACATAAAATTAGAATATCGGGGCCACGGAATAAATGGATAAATTTAATATGTGAAGACCATTTGTATTTACCACATGAACTGTAGCAATTTCTTGCGTTGAATTCTCTAATTCTTCTTGATCTTCATAATCAGAGCTTTGGCTTGGCGACATACCGTCTTGGCTGTTTTTAAAATAGGCTACTTTGCGGAATTGCTTTGTTTTACTAGCAGAATGGGGTAAAAATTGTGGTGATACTAATTGCATTCCGTCTTGTTGTTCAGACCGACTTGTTTCGACTGATAGCGTTGATAGACGTGAACTGATGCTTTGAACGTCGGATCCTGCATAGTCACCGCTTTCTCGGTCCCTTGATGATCTAAAAATACAAGCTTATTATATGACGATGATTGCGTTTGAAATAAAGAATATAAGTCTGCCAGTTAACCGCATATATATATATATATATATATATATATATATATATATATATATATATATATATATATATGTATATAATACGAACCTAGAGTGTGTAAGAGGAATAATGGTAGGGGGATACCCGACTTGCGGCAGTATTAAACCTCTGCGCGGTGTTCCACGTGGCGTTCCAGTGCATGGAGTATCCCGCGGCAACGAGATGTCACCTGCGCTGCGCAATGATATCACCCCTTCGCCACGAGGTTCGTTTCTTAGATTCATTGTGAAGCACACACGTCCATTCTGTATGGTAGCAGTAGGTACAGGGCTATTGCTACCCATTAGGAAGTCTTCTGGATCACTTTCATATGGTGGCTCGTCGTACCAATGGCCTCTGTCGTGGCAACCCGGACCAAGAACGCGGGCATCTTCATCGTACATGTAGGTGTCGTCTACAAAATAGGAAGCAACATTTCAAATATGTTTACTTCGATGAATTTAAACATTATAATTATTTATTAATATAATTGAACCGCGCTATAGTGAACTAATTTTGGCAAAAGTTAGAAGTTGTTCAAATAGAATCGGATCAAAAAACAAAGAGATTTAATTGTTTACCTCCACCACACATTGGACCTCGGATACCTTCTTTTCCTAGTTGTAAGAGTCCATGTCTGATATCTCTCAAAATCTGAAAAACAAAAATCTATTATAATAAATATTAAATCAAAGTTGAGTACAATAGTACAAAGTAACAACGGAGTGTATATTAAAAATATGCAAAAAAAAACCAACCTAGTAGATATTCGCAAATAGATAATAAAAATATATTAAAATCTTAAAATTAACATGGCGGACGATATTCATCATTTGTCAGTAATAATTGTTAAGTGTGGTGACATGCTAAAAATGACGTCTGATTTTATAGGTATTAAATTCAGATATTGCGTGATGTTTTGACAACCTTTATAATATAAATTTATATTTGATAGTTAAATAATAATTCAATCATGTAAACGGTAATGTAATCCTTTTCAATTCGACACTTTGTATTCATTTTGCACAAAAGTGTGAATTAAGTCAATTAATTTCATAACAAAACATGTTTTTCTTGGCGCTAAATGTGACTAATGAAAGTTACACAAATATATAGAAACAAATAATCAATCATAACATCATTTTCGGTTCTGTATCTTTTCCTTTCTTGAGCTGTATTTAAATTTAGGCTTTGAAAACTTGTATGAAGTAAAATGACGAAACGACATGGGCAAAATAATTATATGAATTTCGCAGGCGCATTTTCAGTTAAATCGAACATCGAAAAATATGATTGAAGCTTTTTGGTGGCAGCCGTCACTGGATGTTCAGATCACGTAGCAACAAGGAACCAACCGCCGCACCACCGGGACACAGGAACAGGGAGAACACAAGTCTAAACACGTACAAGCAAGACGACGCGATATGGAAGTGAGGGGGCTGGACTGGGGGAAGGGAACTGATGCATCCTGGAGTTGGGAAGATGTGCATGTGTATCCTCAGTATATCCAGTCACATATAACTGTGACGCACTCTGCTGATTTATATTCAACATGAAGCATGTGCTAGGTTCGTTTTGTTGAAAGGGTGCATAGGTTAGCGAGGAGGGGGAGGGGGGGGGGGGGGTGTATGGATGAACTAACAAAATAGAAATCATGTCGACAAATGACAAAAGGAAATAATGTTTCGTTTGATTCATGAGTGACAAGACGCGCGGAAATTGTTGGACGCCATCTTAGAGAAATTTAAATATTTTATATAGTCCTGGGGTAGAATATCATAATATTTTATCCATTACTGAGTTGCATAATTTAATTCAGTAGTTATTAAATACAGAACAACCTAACGACCTAATTGAGTAGCATTAATCCATATATATATATATATATATATATATATATATATATATATATATATATATATATATATATATATATATATATATATATACACATATATATATATATATATATATATATATATATATATATATATATATATATATATATATATATATATACACATATATATATATATATATATATATATATATATATATATATATATATATATATATATATATATATGTAATAACTGACAACATTTAGACTAAACTAAAAGTGGTTAAAAACTAAACACATGTACATAGATTCTTGTAACCGCATTCTTAATTTGGTGGAGGAACAAAACTCCCACAGTGAACACAATGCGTGTATTGTTTTCCGTGAAATAAAGTATTAAAAAAGCAGCAGAAAGTAGTACAAAAGAAATTGCCGTATCTGGCGCAGTCCCTCGAGATATCAGCAAAAATCACACCCATGTGTTTAATTCCGTTTTATTTATATTCACAAAGCCGTATGGCGTATGGAGACCAATACAAAAGGAAAATAAAGAACAAGATCACAAAAACACTACAAAATGCCAATAGGAAAAAGGTAAGCGAAAAGTTCTTGCTAAAATAGACAGAAAGCAGAAGAAACAATTTCGATCCACGATTAACTGGTAGCTCACTCGCTATGCCTATTTTAAAGTGTCTATCGGTTACCGGTAACGGCATAATATAAATATAAAACAATATGAATCATAATTGGCGAAAAAAATTTATGAATAATATGTTTAGATTATTTGAGTTTAGCGCTCTAATTAAGAAAGAAATTCTTGGAATATCGAATAGAATTTAGTATCTACTACGATCAACAAATTAATATAAATAATAATCTATTATTTACAATGAAATATTAAGATTTCCTATTTTCACGGTAAATTTGATCAACCAAATAAAATGTCATAATCCCGCCTTTGTAGAACATATTTATCACGTTTAAATTGTTTCATAAATAATGACCGCTATAGCTGAAATACTTTACAATGTCGATAAAACAGCTTCAATTTAAAATATCATAATAGTAATGCAACGGAAAAGGGTGGAATAGATAAGTGAGAAATTCAAAACTGTACCCTGAATAGTTAAACAAAGAGAAGCGACTAATATATTTACAATATGCTCGGCCATCTTGTGTTCATAAATGTGAAATTATGTACATACATATTATGAAGCATACAAGCGCGTCTGGTAGTTTACGATACTAATTCCATTTCATTATACGGTATAATGATTAGTGCTTTTACTGTTTGTCTCTATAGTATAACGTGTTGCTGCATTCCGGTTTACTCACACATATCTCAATTAACATGTCTCTTTAATAAGGAATATCTTTTTGCTTCGTACATACTTTATGATTTTAATTTTTAAACCAGAAACTATAATAAAAATTTACCTCTTCGTGTTCTCGATGAAATTTTTCTTTTTTCTTTAAAGCTTCTTGGATTTTAAGCTGAAATAAAAACAAATAGGTTAGTATCTATTAATTAGGAATTTTACTTTTTAACGTTTCAGGAAGAATTAATTTGAAAAAAAATAAAAATCAAGGACTCTGAATCCAATTTGACTATTTCCGCAATGACGTCTGTGTGTCTGGGTGTCTGCCGGTCTATCTGTCTGTATGTATGTCTGTTTGCTTCTCTATCTCCCTATCTGTTTGTATGCCTGTCTGCCAGTCTTTCTGTCTGTTTGTTTGTCTGTATCTATGTCTGTCTGTATCTATGTATCTCTGTCTGTTTGTTTGTCTGTGTGTTTTTCTGTGTGTCTGCTTGTATGTATGTCTGTCTGTATCTGTGTCTGCCTGTTTGTTTGCATGTCTGTCTGAAATATGATGATTTGAATTTATGATTTGTATATCCCGAGAAAGAAAACCTCTTATTCTTGAAAAGAAATATTTTAATACTTCAGATTTTGGTTATTGTTGTATCAATTATTTTTATTTCAAGATAATTTATATATTCATTAACGCACTACAAATAAGGAACTACAAAGAAGAATAGAACAGAAGAGGCCAACAAATCAAATATTAAACAGGCAATAGTAATCGATTCGTATCATTATGTGTGTGTATTCTTGACCCGAACTATACCAAATGGCGTTCCATTGAAGCAAACCCCAATTTCGCGTGCGGCAATAAAATGGGTGATCGTAAAAATTCACGAATCCCATCACACCTCGCCGTCGTCGTTGTCGTCGTCGTTCGCTGACCGCTAAAAGTTTACAGTCGTAAAAACGCGCGGCAGTGCAACGGTTTGTGGTGACATTTTGATATAGATGTTATTTGCCCCTAACCAACCAAACAAACGTATAGGGTCTTGGTGACCAGAGTAAAAGCATTAGCTTGCCTGGATATAAAGAATTATATACTGCACGTAGACACGAAGCTAATTTTTCATTCTTGTTGCACTAGATGTAATTTGTTATTTCTTCTCTTGACAGGTTACTACTTGTGACTTTCTGGGGTCATGATGCATATGTTTCGAAACTTAATTCCATTATCTAATGCGGATACGGATAGCTAAAGTGTAAAATATTTAGTACTTAATATAAGTCAGTACATTTGTAAAGAAAGAACATAAGGAATTTGTAAAAATAAATAAATTGAAGTACCCTTCACTAGACTTTCTTATATGTATTTACTTTTTACTAAATATGTAATATAGCTTTATTGTGTATTAAATTCATTCTACCATTGCCATGAAACAATACCAATATCTGTAGCAACTAGGGAAAATTAAATATAACATATGGTTAGTTTCAAAGGAAAATGCTTAGTTAATGTACATTTTACGAAACAAACTATTAAAACAAAAGTTACTAGGAATTTTGATAACTTGAAGTTTTATTAGATTCGTTTTTTTCCTGGCAAATTCAAATTGTAAATACAAAAAACATATATAAACACACACATACACACAGGGATACATTGAACAGACGTCATTGTGAAAATAGCCAGAATGGAGTCAGGGATCATCAAAACGAATATTTGCATTAAAGTGTCGAGGTCGATTTTTTTGTGATCTCAATACTTATATACATAAAATAAAAATAAAAAGTATTTAGGGAAATAAATACATGAAAATGTGCAAAATAGTTATTATAACGTTTACCCTGTGAATGGTTTCTTCAAAGCTATTCGGTGCTCCACCGTTCATTTGAATATGCCGCAGTCTTTCATAATCTCGAGGATCCACCATTGAACGGAGGACTGTATGTTGGGACATATCATGGGTGAATTCCAGACCACTTTGAAGTACACTATCTGGGGTATCGACCTGCAAAAAGAAATTAAATATAAGTTTTGAGAAACATGGACGTGAGCAATCTCTGATTTCATTCTATTAAATGGAAATTTATTGTTAAACTATCAACACGTTACACGTTGTTGCTATTTTTTAAATATGAATACTTAAATAGCTGTTCACCTCACATGAGTGAATTCTAAAATTAAGTGTTTCCTAATTTATATTTTCTGGTTGAATATATTGCACAACAAAGTTACTGACATTTAATTCCCAACTAATAATTTACGAAATTAAGCATTTTATTTAAATTATAGTTGTCAAAATTTGATATAAGTTTATTGTGAATATTTCATGACTTCATTTAGTTTGTGTGCTTGGCCGAATATTTGTACATGTAGCATCACATCCATTTTCTAAACTGGAATTCAATTCCAGCCAACAAATGCAATTCACTAAACGAAGTTATCCTCCATACAGTAGTGAAAATGAGAATGAAACTTAACATAATTGAAATAAGATTAAGGTATGAGTACGACTGGTTTGAAAAAGTAATTCAGCGAACGT
Source organism: Leistus spinibarbis (assembly GCA_933228885.1). NCBI lineage: Eukaryota > Metazoa > Arthropoda > Insecta > Coleoptera > Carabidae > Leistus > Leistus spinibarbis. The sequence continues at coordinate 6,556,477 of OW121796.1, read as the reverse complement.
ATTGCATACCATTAGAATAGCTGCTGTTGGCTATTAGAGTGGAAAGGATACGAACTGAACATGAAATGAGAAATGTACTTGGTATATAGTACGTAGTACGTCGAAGTCACGGATCATCCATCGGCTGTGCTGACTGAAAAGTTGGGAAACCAATCAAGAGCGAGTTTCTAGAGCATCCATCTAGTGTCAGGAACGTACACTTAGAAAACACTTCAGATTAACAGCTCTGCCCGGAATATTAATTAACGGAGAAATGAAGCGGAAGAAAGAAAATAAAAGTGTGCTTAAGTATTTGGAAATACATAAAAAATAATTATTATTGCTCCATGTTTTCAACAAACATATTACATTAAACTAACTAGTAGCAATAACAAGTACAAGTGCTATTATCGCGTATATAATAAATGTCAAATAAATTATTTTCTTTTTCTCCAAATATAATCCATTTGCTAGATTATATCTATAATTTGTAGCTCGCCATGCAATATTTACAAAACAACTATCATACTCAAAATAATGTCTTTAGGATCTCAATTTAAAAAATAGATACATACAAAAAGAGTCTTGTAATCTTTAGCAGATTTCTTTAATTTACTCAAAATAAAAGGAAATGTTGGCGCATATTTTAATACTCAAAATTATAATTTTCAATATATTTTTATGGACTTTGGGTTACCAATATGAAGAAATCTTATAGAAATATCATAGAATTTTCTATAAATTTTTTTTGGATGTTTATATTAATTTTCTAAGGATAGTATTAAGGGGGGCTCCAAATTTTGGGACCCTGTAACTCCAGAAGTATATGGGTGTTATTATTTAAACTGTGAGAATATGTGTAGCAAATTTGATTCAAATCGCTCTGGTACCTTCAGAGGAGTAGGGCACGGTCATACGAGCGAGCGAGCGATCATACATCCAAGTATATATCTTTATGAATTTAGGGCGACGAGAAAACCACTTTTTGTTAAGGAAATTTTTTGATCAGATAATGTTACAGACCGATAGCTTAATGCCATAATATTTACTATTGGTTTGAAATGCGTAACAGGTAGGTGTTCTAGTGTGGTGGTAAGATTATTATTTTTGAAAGTAGCTGACATAACTTGAGCAATAAAACAATATGTAATTAGGTGAAGAGCTCCAAGCTCCAGTGGTTTTCGTTACGATGTTCGATATTTAATCGAAGTTAAACTAGTTTTCGAGTGGAATTTATTTGACGATTTATCGTCGAACGGCGAACGACACAAATTGCTCGGGACAGTATTCATTACGATGGAAGCCATTAAATTCAGGACAATCCATAGGAGATGGCGTAGGTCACGCCGGAAAGGTGATACCGGATGACTCATTACATGTAATTAACCGGATTATCTTGCCGCGTGTTATAAATTCTCTAATGTATAAATTATCACGGTGGCCGTGGTTTAGCAGCAACCTTTGCCACCGCCACTTGCAAACAAAAATATAGTTGTTTTTTCTTTGTTTTTCTGGTTGCAAGAAGAAGTACTTCAAAGCTAATGACAACACGATTATTCAAATAGACAACCGACAAATCCACAGCCGCAATTCCTTCAAATGTTAAATTAGTATAATTCAACAATTAAGACTCGTTGTATATCAACATTTATTTCGGTAAGATATTTTATTTTTAATTTTTTGCTCGCTGTACAGAATTTACAAAAGAGCTATATTGATCGGTCGTGTGTCTGTAACATGCTTGGATCAAGAAAGAAATCTTAACAATAAGTTCTTGTATTTTCGCCCTGAATCCAAAAGTATATATAACTCATATACTTGGATGTATGTATCTCGCTCTCACGCTCGGTCGTAAGACTTGAGTTTGTGACCGCAACTCCTCTGAAGGTAGATATATATTTTTAGATTCAGGGCGAAAATACAAGAAGTTTTTGTTAAGATTATTTTTTTGATCCGAGTATGTTACAGACACACGACCAAACACAATAGCTGTCTTGTACTTACGTACGACGAGCTAAAAATGTTATAAACATAGGATAGGATTTAAAATGAATGGTGTATCAACCTCATGGGCTATTTACACCTGTTATAAACAATCATCAACAAGATTATGTTAAAGCAATATGCAAATAGCAAACTTATAGAAAGTGAAAAATATGTCCATTTGACAGAAAACATGAAAGTAAAACTAGCACGAGTGTCTAATTCAGTCTGCTAATAGCAAAACAAAATAACGACATTTCATGAATACTAGCATTGTAGTTACGATTACTTACATTAACTGAATCAATCTTCATTTATATTGTTTTAAGACGACTCGCATAAACATAAGAACTTCTAGCATTGTACAAGAAAATGCCCCCCCATTTACATTGAAAATAGAAAATAAAATAAACAATGGATGAAATGTACAAATCGGTTAAGTTTTCCCGGCGACTTTTCCTCCTCCTTTTCTATTCTTTACCGCTAGTTTTGTTCGGGCCGATTATCAGGGATGAAATATGTTTTGCATAAAAGCGACTAATTACATCCGGTGAAATTGGAACTTGCTAATTGGAGTAAGTTATTAACGTGCCAAGCAATCTCTAACACGTGTCATCTCTAAGCTACAACGATTCCAACGCACCGTTGACTTGGCACTTTTAATTACAATTTATAACAATGTCTGTAAACAAACATTGACGTCAGATCACAAACGATTAGTGCTGTGATTTAACACAAAAGGTTATGCCTGCATTTTCGTTACATCAATGCAGGTTATGTTCAATTTCTCACGTCATAGTAATGAACTCTTATTTGCTTAGGGCCTAAGCCAACTGCTTCTCGGGATTTCAAAACATTTCAAAAATTATGATATGTACAAAAATAACTAATATTATTTATTTAAAACTTACTAAAATAATATCCATATATATTATCTGATGTAAAAAGTTGTTATTAAAATTATCATGATCATTGTTATGGAAACAAAGGTGGAGTATCCTTTGATCGGCTTTCTTATATTTCCACTTACTATTTAATATAATATTTCTTTATTTTGTAGTAAATTTATGCTAGTTTCCGTGATGTAAATGTAACATGCTTATTTTCAAAGGCGGCTTTTCAATAAACGGTACATTTTTTAGTTTTTCAATATCTTCAACTTTTATAAGAAGTTTTCCCCTAAATCATACCGTTTTCGAGATATTGAAAAAGTAGCAATATAAACCGTTAGTTTCGGTTAATAAATTGTTTTTAAAACACTGTTTCATAATTTTACCTTCAACAGTTTTGGCTCTAGTGTTCACACACACACACACACACATACAAACAAACAGACAGACTCGTCATTCCGAAAATATAAAATTTGGCGAGTTCGAAATTTTCAAGATTACTATACTTCGTTATATATAGTACTTTATTGCATACCCAATAAAAGAAATGCTGAATTCAATGTAATATTGAAATTAAATGAATATTTTATGAAAAACACCTTTTTAATACTTATTGTTGGCACATTAATTCCAAGCACCTAATGGGATATTTGCGTGCTTGTAACTGAGATAAACATTTTCAACAGCATTTTTTAATGTGTACACTGTAATTATTTATTTAATAGAAAATTATAAGGTAGATTATCCTATACGATACATTATAAGTATATTCTGAAGAATCATCTAAATGTTGATGTACGTTGTCACTTTCTTAAAACACATATCATTTTGTGAGATTTTACATAAAGCAACATAATGACAGGGGAATTTGATAAAATAAATCCACGTGAAAGAATAATCCAAACATATTTTTGCGAATAAAAATGATAGTATATATTTAGCGGATTGAATGTAGCACAGAGGATAACGAATATAAAAAGCACGAGCAAATAATCTCGTACTCTATACGGATTATATTGAGATGACACTACTAATTTTTCTTCTTTTCACAATTTAATTACTAATCCTATAATACCTCAGTTGCATTATTTCAATTTCTAGCAAACGACTGCAATAAGCTTATTATATATATATATATATATACGTTACAATATATACTTATAGCGTGCGCATGGAAGTAATGCCGTACCATTTATAACAAGCTTAAACATTTCTACTGACCAATGGCCGCAAAAAGAACACACACGCCGCACGAGTAATGAGAGCAGTATTAATAACGATCTTTGCAGCTTTTTATTCATCGTGATTTTAGCCATTTTCTTTGACGCTATCTAACTTTACGGCGACCGCTTAAATACCAAATTGATTTCTGCCACTCTGAGATACTTACTGTTACACTTCGTCAAATTTATCTGTCCACTCACACACTCTACGTTTTCATTTAATCGTTCTTAATGTTCAATTACTTTTTACTTGCTTATACGTACTGTATACAAGAAAATATTGCAAAAAAAAAAAAAAAAAGACCTAAATTTTTTATTTTTATTTGAGAATTTCTTGAGATATTTTAAGAGGGCTAAAAGAAATGTGAATATACGTGAAAGTAGAGTGAAGGCCTCTCCAGCTTTTTTCGCAATGACCTCTGTGCGTGCATGTGTGTATATAAATCGTGTAGCTGCTACTTTTGGACTATTTTCATTGAAAATTTGAGACGTATTTTCGTATAGCAACGTTCAGCTTTTTAGTTCTGTAAAATCAATACTTTGGACAGTGGGCACATGGCGGAGTAGAATAAATAACAGGATAAGTAGACGAAGGGTCGATCCGGCAGGGATCTGGTGGCGATCCCAGGTGTCCTCCCGACTGGTACGTGCATGTGTGTGTGTGTGTGTGTGTGTGGGCGTACGTGATGTACGGTCGCCGCCGTGTGTACCACTAGCGGTCAGTTCGCTTGTCTACGACTCTACCTAACCTATCTAGTCAACACCCGGAGGATTTAAAGCAACCACCCACCACGTGCGTTCCTTGAACTATACTGGATCAGCCACTACCACATACATTACATCTTTTATTTCAACACTATTTTTTATCTAATTACTCTGTTTACTTTCCAATAAAGTAAACGGTTACAGGAAATGATCTTTCTTATTAACCATTGAACTATCAGTTAAGTGCATCGATTACGAAAACATAAACTATTATAATAATGCTTAATAGATATACCAAGAAAATATGTTTATAAACACAGATTATTGCTAAGACATGTTTGTAATGTCGATTCATATTACTCAAGAGTTTGCGTAAATATGATTGTTTAAGTTAAATAAAACATAACAATCAACATTGTCTCATTGATTATTCTAATTTTCAAAATTCGTAATAAACAATGTATATATAGAAATAAATAACTAACTCTAGCGCACAATAATACTTGAGGAAGTGTGTTATTATCATTTATTAATAAAAGAAAAGCTAAATGACCACTAGAGTATAAATTCACCTTGATTACACTAAAAAAATATTAAACATAAAATTAACCGTAAATAATTTCGGAAGACAAAACCGTTTACGGTAATAGTGTTAAGTAACATTCTTTGGTACATAAATGTGGCAACGTTGCGGAAAGATAAGATACAATGTGCAGCCAGAGTGAACGTTCATCGTAAAGAACTGCTAATTTCAAATTACGACAAGCGGGACGGGATGCGATCCATGGAAAATAAACAAAACACTTAACGAGTTCATACATTTTAAAACGCGAGACCGACCGACCGACCGCAGTTATATACCACCATCTGAACATAAAATATGAATAAAGACAAAACAAAAACGAAATGAAAGACTCACGTTAAAGGTTCAGTTCAGATGAACACAATGGCCGATAGATAGCATGTTATACTCTTTAGTGTTCGATGTGGTTTTAGTGATAAGTGCAACAAGAACACTTTAAATGGAGGACAAAAATAAATTGTTAATACAGACTGACTAAAGCATAAATATATATATATATATATATATATATATATATATATATATATATATATATATATATATATATATATATATATATATATATATATATATATTTATTATTGTTGTAATCATAAAAAATCAAACCAGTGATTTTAACGGAAATACACGTTTTATGGTTGTTTGCGTAGATTTTGCATATTTTAGAGATGACGTCAGCGTTCAAAGACCAGTTTGGATAATGTATCCGGCGGAGGCAAACCCTTTGACCGAAAGAAAGAGTGTCCCGCATCAAAAGAGACTGACTGTAATAAGTGCGCTGGCTGGCTGGCTGTTGCACTCGAGGCACGAGACACGAGACGGCAACGACAATCGCGAGCCCTGACATTCACAACCAGTGACGTTTCAAGTGCAAGTTCATGATGCATATGGTGCGTGCAACGAACGGTGGCTGGATCGATGTCATAATGAGCCTCCACAACCAGGACAGTAGTTAGTTAGGCTTCAAACTACTTACATAAATAATATTTGCATTCAAGAAATCATCAACAAACATACATATACATTGTAACTAAAGTCTGGCGAGTTTACTATCTAATTATAAGTTTATTACTTTTGAATAACTGAATTTAAGTAAACGGAGATTAACCGAGAAGTTAAACTTTGCAATATTTAAATAAATGTTTGCCAATTTATAGACAGATAATGCTTAGAAGTTTTAAAAAAACTCGGTTTCGATCATTTTCATGATTAAAATACTTTCATTTAGAATTCATCCAAGTCAAAACGCTTGTTCGTATAAAAAAAATATAATAATAATAATGTGCTTATATATAAACTAGGATTACTCGTGGTGTACCATGTGCCCATATCATATACACAATACAGTTCATTCATCACCGATTTCTCTATTTAAATAATTTGATGACGATATTACATGTATATTTTTGTAAATTATAACCTAAACATAGATACACCATATAAAGAAAGCATTTCAGTTACACGGATATTCCTTGGAGATGAATATATATATATATATATATATATATATATATATATATATATATATATATATATATATATATATAAATATATATATATATATATATATATATATATATATATATATATATATAAATATATAAATATATATATATATATATATATATATATATATATATATATAAATATATATATATATATATATATATATATATATATAAATATATATATATATATATATATATATATATATATATATATAAATATATATATATATATATATATATATATATATATATATATATATATATATATATAAATATATATATATATATATATATATATATATATATATATATATATATAAATATATATATATATATATATATATATATATATATATATAAATATATATATATATATATATATATATATATATATATATATATATTTATATATATATATATATATATATATATATATATATATATATATATATTTATATATATATATATATATATATATATAAATAAATATATATATCTTCTTCAATTCTCACTGAATCCGACCCGCCGACAACCTATAGTTTTTCTGTTTTTATGTTTTTTACTTATAGTAATGACAATTTCATTGAAATAGGATATTGGTAAAGATATGTTGTTTTTTATATATTATATAATTTAAAATGGTCCTAGTATTTCTAATTAATTATTTATTTAGTAATTCCAAAAATTTCCAGGCAAATCTCTAATACCCGACGTAATTGAATGTATTCAATATATAAGAAACCTTTTCTATTTACATATAAAGTTAAATCACAAAGAAGTAGGCAGAATCATTGTGATCAGATGCAAGAGTGCTTGAAGCCCGGTCCTGCTAAAGTCGAGCGAAGCATAAAACCAAGATGGCGTACGCACAGTGAGCATAGCGCCTCTTGTGTCAGCCCCGTGCACTACACTGTAATTGATCCCATCTACCATTCGAGACTAATGCTCGAAAAAAGAGGTCGGTGTGGCTGCTCGACAGAATTCAAAAGATTAAGAGCTATGCGACGTACTATATGCATATAGTTGATATTATATATTTTAAATATACTATCCACAGTTTGTTCATCTCGCGAGCTTGATTTGCACAAAAAGAAAATCACAGTCGCTGCAGCACAAAACCGAGTGTGATGACTGCGAACGTGTTCCCGAGGGCGCGAATAAAAACAGTCATAATTTCTTGTTTCGCCCCGTAGTGGCGCGTAGTGGCGCCATTGCAAATGACATGATGCGTTAGGGACAACCCTTAAATAATTATTATTGGCCATATTAGTCTTCGTTACGTTACGAAAGAGTCGTGTACACATATTATAAGGTACAGACTGCTTTGGTACAAGAATGAACCACATGAAGTCGCATAAATTCAAATGACGATAATTAGATTTTAGATGTCACCCACGTGAATATCCAACGCGCATATTTATATACATATGTATATGTAAAATACTGTTTGTATTATTATTTCAAGCATGAGTTTATGAACACAGTTGCATTTTAATTATTATTTAAATAAATATGACAGATTTAGATTTATTTGTGGCGTTTCTATGTCATTTAAGTTTAATCCCTGTAGTTCGTTCTTTTTGTGAAATGAACTTAACTTTTTTGACTTTTACAAGTACTGTTTATTGTTTGTTAATAAATTCCGTTATATAATATCAGTTGCAAATTCGTATAATTTTCATAAATTAATTATCAAGCACTCTTTTCTATAAATTATAAATTACTACAAATGAAGAAAAACATGTCTCAAATATCGGAAACTATGCAATAGAATCTTCATTAAATAATAAATGTTATATGCACTTCTTCTATATTTTTTACAAGTTTTAATTTTTTGTTATGAAAAATAAGAGAATTTCTTCTATCGTCAATTGTTTTGGATATGCACATAGTTTTGTGAATTACGTAATTTAATTGACCTATATCAATACTTCATTATTAATTGTCTAGGTTAACCCGTGGGCACCATGTGACCATATCACATCGATATAATATTAATACTTTTTATAAATTTTGACAATCTATAACTATTGGCTATATGCAACGGTTACGAACGTCTACAGAACGATTCGAATGGTCCGAACTACTTTCCGTAAAAGTATAGAATCTGTTGCTTTATAAAACAAAATATATTTATATATGTGTTTTTAGATCGGTCATTTAACACAAATACTTAGCAGGGAATCACAATTATAAAGAAAGTAAATTGCGAAATTTTAATTCGTTAAATTTAAGATTTCCTTAAAAACACAATTCACAGTAGTAGTATGGAACTAATTTAATTCAATAAAAAAATATCTTTTCATCTATATTATAATATACTCGATAAACATTTTCATAATAACATTATATATTTTGACTTTATAAAATTATTCTGACGTTTAAGAAATTCATTAATTGCTGTTCAAATTCAATTGCTCACAAACATAAAAACAAACATACACATACATCTGGGTGTTTACATACAAAAGTCAATTAAACCTTTCGCCCAGATCCCAGGGTAGCACACTGAAAAAGTGATGTAGCGTTCGTATACCCATGAATCAAAGGTTGGAAACTACTGTACAACTGTACTAGGAGGAGAGGTAGGTAATAAATTTGACGAGACACTTTAACTAAAGTATTAATTTAATATCTCAAAACAGACAGAGAATGCATCGTCCCTGTTGTTATCAACTGTCGCCAGGCACACGCCAAAACTTGGGATAGTCTTACGCACACAGAAAAGCATTTATAGGGACAGTCTTCGGGACGCACTTTGAGCTATATACACAGACACACACACACTATATATATATATATATATATATATATATATATATATATATATATATATATATATATATATATATGTCGGTACTTTTTAAGTGAACAGTGCGTTAGTGGTTACATATCTGTAAGTTATTAGCGGTGCTTATCTGTTCTTGCGTGGCGTGGCCGTAGCTCTAGACTTGTAGCGGTAAGTAATTGAGGGGTGCGTAGTGGCCGCGAACGTACACACGTACCTACACCATAAATTATTCGCAATGTACGCAATGTGTAAATGCGCGATCATTTGCATACGGTAACTGCGCCGTTGTTGGTATATGCGTGCCCCTTGCCTCCCACATACCGACAGAGCGGCGCATCAGATAATCTATATGGAATTGCTTTGCATAGATCCCCGTTTAGCAATTGTTTAACACTAAATGTATAGAATCTTGTATGGAGCACAAAGGGGAGATTGACCGAATTCGTTTGAAAAACGTGAAATCCCAGTATGGTGAAAGGATTGCAAAAAAAATTTTTTTGTATCACTAGACTTTTATGCAACACTAAAGACGATAATTTAATAACTAGGCTGATAGGCAACATGGAATATTATAATGAAAATAGATTATGAAGGAAGAAGGAAATTGAATGTCTTGGGAAAAGTAGTCGTTGTTTAATAATTAATTTTCGCATCACAAATGCCATCATCAGGATTTTGAAATAGGTAGAAAAAAAAAAATCTTCATATCTCCAAGATAATAAAGTATAAAAATATAACATCACAGCTAGATACCACTATTTTTCCCGGTCAACGACTAACATTATTTATTATTTTATATTTATATATTAGTCTATTATGACTATTGTGTCTTATCTTAAACATTTTCAAGTTTGAAAATGTTTAGCAAGTAAATCCTTTAGGATATACAATTTTTGTCTATAAAGGGTTGATATTGGAGGTATATCTTTAGGTGGATAAGTTCAATGTCCAATTAGGGAAGATGTTAAGGTTGGACGTTGGGTCCGCATTGCTGAAATGCTGTTCCGGTGCTGAAATCCCAGTGGATCTTGGCGTACATTAATGTTCGTTCGTCGGGGCTATGTTTGGTGTACCGAAGGTTGCCTAACTTAACTTCCCCTCATATACAGCGGTGTGGTGGAAGCATTCGGAAAACTATTATCTCTGCGCAGGATACCGGTATTATATGCAAAGCTGTCATGCAGAAATCCTAATTGGAGGGGTGATTTATACTATAAATCAAGTTTATGCGATTTGCAACATACAATATTCTTTTTATACCGATGCTGCTTCTGCTACAGTAATTTATTATGTTACGATTATATTTCTTCTAGAAATGAGTTGTATAAGAAGAGCCTTGTTTAGTATGATGCACTTACTGTGTGAAAACTTAAATGTGGCATAGGTTTTATATGTTAATATTGCTGAAGACTTAAACATTCTTATATAATATTAAAATGATAGTCGCCAAATATACAAATTTTACATGTTTCATATTAAATCATAAATATAGGAGTTACCATTATTATTTTAAAGATTTCTTGCCTGTTAAAAAATAGTAAAAATTGCGTCGGACGCCAACGACCCACGTTGTCTAATTACGGTAGTTCAAAATACCTTGATCAATAGTTGAGGGTTAATAATGTTTTCTTTTAGAAGAATTATAATTATTAAAACAGTTTTTTTTTCACCAACCGATAAGCTTGCTGTAAGGCGAGTTGCCTGCATTAGTGCCTGAAATTAATTTTAAATCTCTCAAAAGATTACGATGTTTTAAAAATACAAATAAAAATATAATTCGAGATTATTTCATGAGAATTAGCCGATATATAATTATAAATATTAAATTGGGATAAAACATATTTATAATTCGGGTTTGAATACAATTAAAAACGAACAAAAATGCAGCTAGATTGGAATACGTTTGTATACATTTAACATAAAGGTATATATATATACCATGGCATCATGCTCGTATAGGCAATCAAATATTTATACCTGGTGTATCATCAAGTTGTGGAAGCGAGTGAAAGGGCCTTCCGTCTAAGTAAAGCAAACACGCGGACGAGTCTATGCACTATGGGGGAAGAATATGGTGGGTGGGTGGCTTACCAAGTATGGTATGTAGCTAACATGCAAAAAAAACGTGATTACGCTTGGGACTTGTGCCCGTAATGGAAGCGGGTGTCCTAGCCTATTAGGTTCCAGCGTTCGCCCACACTGAGCCTAGCCCACTCTACATCTTCTCTTACTCCAAAGTTTCTTGTCCCTCACCAAGTTTGAAGACAAAATAGAAGCGCACGCCAATTACGTACTAATATAACATGCCAACTTCCGAAATATTGCTGTTAAGAATTCATTTGACACGATATTTGACAGACAAACAAATATCTGACACATTTATATTCAAAGTTAATATGCCAAGTCCAAACTTGCATCACGGTGGCTCATGTACGATATGTATACATGGCATTTACACTGTGTTTAAGGACATAATGCAGCAGATATTAGCGGTTTATGTAACCAGTTAGGAACTGCCTCATTTTGTATACGTAGCAAGATTCTGCAAAATCGCACGAGTCACACAAAATTTCCTGGCATTTCCTAACTTGTTACATAAACACGATTTCTTCAAATTATGTAAAATGAAAAGGTTCTCACCGATTAAATTATTAAATTCATGAATTGTATTGAAAATCATGTTGGTACACTTATTAATTTGAAGTTTTGTTTATGCATATCTCTGACTGAAAATATTTAAAAAAAACTTTATTAGTCAAAAATAAAAAACATATTTGTTTGTTAGTTTGGTCCTATTATTCAATGGGCAACAAACATGTAAATTTACCTTCAAATTTTATATGATTAGCAATATTAAAAATTATAAAATCTATTTACATTTCAATGTTTAAACGAAATTTATTATCATTATAGTCTTTAGTCAAAAATTACAAGTTGAAAGGTGTACTGGTGGCGAATATTAAAAAATTAGAGGCACTTATCCTTTCGAACTGATGATTCTAAAGAAACGTCGAATTATAAAATAAAATTTAATCTGGTTGCCACAAAATTGGAATTGTAATTATTAAAATTTGAAAAATGAATTGAAGTCAGATTTATGGAAAGACAATTTATAATTGTGGATTATATTCGTTAGAAATCAAACTTTTTAAAAATGCGGAATAAAGTGAAGTAGAATAATCCCAAAAATTGTTAATTAAGCCAATCCAATCTTCTAGAGTAATGATACGAATTCTCACTTTTAATTTTCTTTTATTTTTCACAAAGACAAGACAATGAATAGCGTGTGCTTGGTCGAAAAGAATAATTGTACATTTTTCCGCACGACCCTCCTATGCTTCGTTTCATTGCATTCGCGTTCTGAACAATCTCATCATTATCATCAGAAAATTAAAATAATGAAATATTAAGCTGTAACATCGCAGGATTAATTGTCGGAGGTTTCCATGGAGTTCCTTTAATTTGACCATTCTGTCTTCTGTGTGTAGTGTATTTTTTAATTTATATACCAATTTCGCCGTATTCTTGCCTACCTAATTTAAATTTCACACTTTATTAGCTCACATTAATTATACCGTTCACCTGAGTAACTCTATTACTATCCAATTTTCAACTTTATGAAAAGTTAATATTGCAAAAATAAAAAAGTGATATTTACACATCGAAAGTTTTGTTTCATTTTAATGAAGAAAAAGTAAATATTATATAATGAACTAACGGGATTTTTTATATTTATATAAACGAAAATGATAAAAGTTCACATTTACTAAAATTCAATTACATTGGCATGTATGGCCCTATTTAATAACAAACACGAGTGGAACTGAGTTCCGAATTTCCGAATGAATTTATACTCATTCGAGCCACGATTTACTGGTAACTTACCCGCTATGTCCATCGTAGTGTGCCTAGGATATTTTGCTGGTAACACTTGCCATAGGGTCCAAATATTTTAAAATATGTCTTAAGCATTTGATCCTTAGATAACAAAGTTGACATATCCTGAATAAATTAGTTTTCTATATTTTAATATAAAATATTGAAATACTTGTTCTTTAGTACATAAAGGTGATATGCCCACTATATTTTAATGATATTTTTCTGCCAAGTATAAATTTAATTATATAACAATATGCATAAAAACTTGTTACTGTCGCAAATGTTTGACAAAAGGAAATTTCAGAACAAAAATCTCTTCCTAAATACCGGAGCCGGCACGTTGTTTGTCCATTCTGAACTAATAACGTAATAATTAATAAGGTTAGTCAATTTATTTATAATAAGTCTCACACCTGGCCTTAGGTTATCCGCTGCAGGGTAAGTAGAACGGAACCTTGTGTGAGTGTGTGATGGTAGCGGAAACATGCGGTAGTAAAGTGTGTCTCGTATGGAGAAGGCACTCACCCTTTGTGGAACGCCTCTGGTGGCTCGGCCATGACGTGGTGAACTCGCGCCATGCTTCTCCTTGCGGTGTGAAGTCTTGAGGCCCCGCAGAAACCGCGAGAACGTGGTTCGCTTCTTGTTTGTACCCTGGCAGCTTCCGTCTGAAATATTAATCATACATCATACGTGGATTTGAGAAAAAAAAAAAAAAAAGTGAAAGTATATGCTGTCATAGGAATTATTAGACCTATAAGTAATATACACAGTGGAAGTGGACACTTTATCGTATATATAAATACATAATAATGTATAATATATAATTGTTAATAAGTTCAAGGTTCTTCTAGAATCGAATATGACTATATTCGAAATGACGTCTTTGTATCTGACTGTTTGTGTGTCTGTGAATGCTCTAGAAACAAAACTGTCGAACGTAAACTTGTGAAACTTCAAACTTAAGATTTGCATATGGTCTAGATTGGCACCTATTATTTTTGGAAATGATGTCCAATCCGGAAGTGCATGTTTACTCTATTCATTTGACATTAGTATATGAGTTATAAATATATTTGGATTCAGGACGGCGAGACAAGAACTTTTAGTTAAGGAATATTTTTGATCAAAGAATGTTACAAATACACGACCGAGAATGATTTAGCTCTTCCATACTTCGAACGACGAGCTAACAAACCAAAAATATATTCAGCGATCTAAAGAAATGGATGATGCACGTCAGATTCTGTTTCTTAAGCAATAAAGCATCTTTTAAAAGGATCTAATTTACATGGTACAAGCTGTTTGTGGCTTTCGCGTACGGGATTATACGTATATTGAATTGCGTAGAAGAACGATGAAAAAATGGTATAAAATTCTATCACAATTTCTGCTTTTCCTTTCAATTTCAACCACGTATAATCCCGCTTTCAATATTCCTTGCTTGCCCTTCTTTACCCTTGTGCGTTCTGCAAGCAACGTAATGGATTCAGAAATTTTGAGCCGCCACACGAGAATACAGTCGGGGACATATCCAAACTTAAAGTTAATGTTACACGATGATCCGTCATCAGACATCAATCAAATAAATTAAGAGCATGAATCATAGAAATGCAGTCTTGTTTTATAATTATTCAGATTCAGATTCAGATTTTTATAAAATTCATAAGATAAATAAGAAACGGTAGTTTTATAAAAATAATTACTGAAAATTATATAAAAAGGTGTCAAGTATATAAATACTACACTCGATTTTCTTTTCCTTTAGCCATCCGTATGTATTGTAATGCTTAATTTTATTTTAAGATCACCCTACCATTGCAATAAAATAAAATCAATATGTAGGTACTGTAATAAGAATATGGGCGATTTTTCAAAAAACTTATCTGACAAATGATTTAATATCTTCACTTTTTCTTGAAATCGTGTTGTATTCGAGATATAAAAATAAGAGGTGCACATCCGAGCTTTATACAAATCTTATGTTTAAGTATCATCATTTTTCTTTCAACATATTTAGCTGTAGAGCGTTCACACAAACACACACATGCAAATACACATAAGTATACTGTACACATATACACACACAGAAGTCATTCCGATTATAGTCAGATTTGATTAAGGGATGGTCAAGACGTGTATTTCCGATAATTTTTAATGATATTATTCAAAAATGATTGGCAGGTATAAAACCGTACAATCGCAAACAATAAATCAATTAGTATATTGAATATTTTAATTCTTTTTTTTTTTCTTTAACTTTGGGTTCACAATTTGAAGAAAGTTTGTCATAAAAAGTTTTACATATTCGTATATAGGTATATACGTACTTATATTTTCTTAGCTATATTTAAAATTTAAATTTTCGCCAGCTAAATTTGAGACACATCGTATACTATAAAACCAAATAAAAACCTATAAAAATGTTTCACCGGGTAAAAGTTTGACATTGTAAATATTTGCTACGATCGTGTAACATTCATTTTGACGGTGTACCCTACGGTTAAGGGCTGTACTTGTTATATATATATATGTTCATATGAATTATGCATTATATATCATGTTAGGCACACGGTGCTGTGCCGTGCCGTGTCGTGTCGTGTCGTGCGGCGCCGCTATTGCATCGTGGCTGGTATTTTAGAACAGAAATAATGAAATACTTACACGGTACTAAATTACGAGAATATACGCGCGCTCGCCTTATTTTTCATATTCTTTTTTAAAAGAGGTGGGACGCGTTTTTATATATTGACCTCAATAATATTGAGCTATTTACTCTGTACAGGCCACGGGCATTATCTATATAAAACATGAGTACATTTCTTCAAAGTATACATACATATATGGATTCAATTAAAAGTATCCATGTGGAAAAAGTACAAGACACCTATGCCTTCAGCTCGCTTTATAAGTAATATATGCGATGCGAGCAGCGAACTTCCCTCCTACTCCACGATTCACATAACTTAAAAATAATAATTATTAATTGTTAAGGTTTATGGGTTTACATTTTGAAAATATGTTATACGTATAATTTTTTTTACAATTTTTTTATAAACAAATAAAAAAGAACTAGTGCAAATTTTAAAATTCAATATTATAATTTTTAATAATAATATATAATGCCTTTGGGTTACCAATATAAAGAAATCTTTGATGTATTATTATTAAAGAGGCATCGAATTTTGGGGCCCTATAACTCCGGAAATATATGGGCGATTGAATTTTAACTGCGAACGGATTCAAATGGGATGCCAAAAAGTATATGTGTAGCAACTTTGGTTCAAATCGCTTTGGTACCTTCAAAGGAGTAAAGGTTACAAATTTGGTCCTACCAGGTGCTTCTAAAGAATTATATGTCTTGAACAATCTCTCCAAATTTAAAGTCATTTGAACGAGTAGATCCGCCAAGTTCAAAAACAGCATTTCGAGATAAATGAGTTAAAAGTATTGAGTTCTAACATATTGTATATATAATAGGGTTAAATCGGAAAATTACCTCTAGTCAGCGATTTCTGGGTTATACAACAACCGTCCAAGACTTTATATAAGCGCGAGCTATTGATATATTTAAATAACTGTATGTAACTATTTTAATCTACAGAGCTCTTACTACCAAAAATACGATAGACAGAAATAATACGAGAAAGGGCTAAACATCGAGTTTCTCACTTCTAAATCATTCTTTTTTTTTACTTTAAAAAAATTTTTTTTTAAATAATTTTTAACACAATTATAAGATAATGAAAAATAGAAAATTTAATTTTTTTGAAAGTACAATGGAGGCACCCCTTAAATCATATAAAATTTAATATACGAAGAATGTAGATTTATAAAACTAGTACCTACTATAATTAAAATTCTGAAGATACTACAGTACTCTTGTTAGTTGAAAGATAACGCAATAAAAATAGACAAACTAAAAGAAAAATTGCACAAATTTTAATTAAAGGAAGAAGAATTACGTCACTCATTTCCCACTTCTATCTTTTTTATCTTTTGCCAAACCTTCTACAAAAACCGTGATTAAAAAAGCTATTTCTGACGAATTTTCATCAGGACGAATTAGAAGTAGAGAAAGATGCAACGAGACAAGTTTGATCTGACTCTGTCGCATATATGTTAAGTGCTGTCAGTCCAAACTAAGCACGACTAACTGGGAATAACAAGCAATCCCTTATTTTCAAAGAAACTACGTAAATTGGCTGAATATCACAGATATTCTCCATATTGGCAAAATATATTTGTTCAAATTCGCGAGTGACATAGATAGCATAATAGTTAGATATTTATTATTCAAAGATCAGTAGTTATGTTATTAATATAGTTTATTTTCCACCGAGATTGATTAACAGTTCGCTGCAAGCATTGGTGCTTAGTTTGGAAATATTGATAAAACATAGGTAAAATTGTAATGTTATAGCAATAATCGTTGATGTGTTAAATACCGATTACTAGTGATTATAGTGAATCAACTTAATTAAAATGTGGATTTATGGTTTGTGTGACTTTGCACGATATTTCGTTGTAGGGTAATAAATATATAAATACAAACGATTACTATAGTAGTTCAAACTTTTGCATTAGATAATTTCGTTTGTACTTTCAAATGACGTGCTAGGTGTGAAGTTGGCACGTCATTCGCCGAAACGAATAACAAGTGAAGGGTTAAGGGTGCTGCAATTTTATGATAGTCACAAACCAGTACAAACGAAGTTCAAATAAGGGATACCATCAAAAATGTTTGTACTGACAATGACGTGCCAACTTCACGGACCCGTATATCAGGGTGTTTGGACGGATAAAGGGTGTGAAGTGAGTGTGAGCTGCGTCGAGACGGAGGCCAGACAGGTGCTCCGCCGTCGCCGCCACCGCTACTGCAGTCGCCGCTGAAGCCAGGTCAAGTGGAACTCGGAGACTGTGAGTCGTCAGCAGTCACAGAACTCTAGCGTAGACGGTGGATTGGAATTGATGGTAATGAAGCTTACGAGCATATATTTTCATTTACAAAAACATTTCGTACATTACTTTATACAGAATATTTGGCTCAGAAAACTTCTAAAAAGGAAATTGCTTTATTTTTATATTTTTTGCTTTCTTTGCTACTATTCAATATAATATATTCCTATATGAAATATTTTATTTTCAAAGAATATAATTCGTTTGTTTTGAGCAATTTATAAGAAGGTGCTTACAGTTATAACTTGTTCATGTAAATTAAAGATGATTAGATTTACATCATGTTCTGAGTTGAATTGTTTGTACACAACCCCTGAGGTTAGACAGATTTCAACTTATAATTAGGGCAAATTATGGAAATACAAATTTACGTTATTTATTATATATATATATATAAAAACAAAAGTATCTAATCATCTTTAATCTTTAACTTTTATAAGAAAATAATAAATGTTTTTATGATTGAAAGTATAACTGATTCAAACCTTCATTAAATGCATTTAATAATTTACGCCGAACAAAAGAAAAATATTTTAAATTTTATTTGTGCTAGTATTACCGTGATATTTAGTTCTGTATTTGTAGCAGCAGGGTGACCGCCCAAAGCGCTTCAAGCGGCTTCAGTTCACACTAGCGCGCCACAAAGAGGTAGTTCTTCATGAAAACAGCCACCGCACCGGTGTGACAAAAGAAGAAAAACGAATACCGGGCTGTACTTTGATATATTTTATTTTTGCTTTTCAGATAATGACACCGTGTAGAGGTATGTCTCTATCACGTAAAATATACTTTTTATAAAATCAGAAGCGAAAAATTTATAAAATGCATAAATATGAATAGTTTGTTGCGTATATTTCAAATACCTTTCATATTGTTATGTATTACATTAGAACAATATAATATTCATTCAGTTATAAATAAAATATTATGAAATTCAATTGTAAATATCGCTCCAACCTTAGTGTATAGTGAAATTTAGTGTATTTGATATGCGATTTTATTGTTATTGCAAAATATACAGAATGGTGAATTACAAGAGTTATTATATACATACCATGTGCCCATATGGTATACAGAAATAAATCAGTTTTGACGGGTGGCAAATTTTCTTGTATTTCTTTTTGTAAATCATAGTTACAAATATATAAATGAGGCATTTTCCTTTTACGGGTTTTCCTTCAGTTTGTATCGATAGATAGATAACAAACCTACAAAAATTTAAATATAAATATTAATAATTTGAAATATGTTTGCCAGCAAATCAAGTGTCTGTATGTGCGTGTTTGTGTCCATCTATCTGTATTTATTAAACAATATTTGCTGCCTTGGTCCTCAACAATGTATGTTTAACATTTTATTTTTGGCTATCTAATTCATTTTTATTTAAAATAAAATAAAACCAAATAGCAAGAGTAAACAGTAACTTCAAAAGAGGAAATGCCCATCCGGGCCATATAAAAGTCTTAAGTTTAAAACCTTCAACAATTTTGGCTCTAGCGCGTTCACAGACACACACGCACACAGCCGTCAATTCGAAAATAGATTCGATTCAGGGATGGCCAAAAGGTGTTAGGAATTCACTCCTACTATAGGAACTGCAATGTATAAGTTTCAAACAACTATGAATATTGTAACAAATAACAAAAATTGTATCCGTGACCCATAAAAATAGGTAATACAGTGTATATAGTACAAATAGTTGTGAGTATGTTTTTGTGTGACAGACGACGTGATTGGTCCCGTGACGATGTTTACAGGCGTG
Source organism: Leistus spinibarbis (assembly GCA_933228885.1). Taxonomy (NCBI): domain Eukaryota; kingdom Metazoa; phylum Arthropoda; class Insecta; order Coleoptera; family Carabidae; genus Leistus; species Leistus spinibarbis. Next base: position 6,536,218 of record OW121796.1, on the reverse strand, counting down.
ACAAAGCGTATCGTACGGCTGACGGCTGGCGGCCGGCACGTTCGTGACACTGATGTACCGACTGTGGGATTGCACGGGGAGACCCGTGATACGTGCAGGGCATTCATCGGGATCAAGCAGTTGAGATCGGGAAGCGAACTTTTATACATACATACATATATGTACGCGGATAACGAACGACCAACACGTCCTACTGTACCAAAGAAAACGGAAAGACAGAGAGATAGAAAACTAACATACATTTGTTTATTGTGTCAAACAAACCGAAAATTGATTGTTTTCCCGGAAAAATACAGTACATAATTATAATAATGAAAATACAGTCTTGTAATAATTTATACATTCTCGACGTTTCCCCACACTTCTAATCAATTAAATTACGTCCTAATTTTATATATAAACATACATATACATATACGAGTATGCATATATATATATATATATATATATATAAATTCCGTTGCGAACATAACCTCTTTTTGTAATTTTATTTTGATTATAAATTATTTATTATTTGTTGTAAATATTTGAAATGAAAAATAATAACATATTAAAAAAATATATCAAGTTTCTATCAGTAATTTAATTACAATTGCAATTTCAATATAAAAGATAGTCTACAGTATAAAACAAAATAAAATGTATTAAATTATTTATTCATTAAAAAATTGTACATCAGAATATCACATGCATGAAGCAATTTATCAAAACATGACATTCAAATATGAGTACATAAAAATAAATATATATATTTATCGAAACAATAATAATAAATTTTAATTTAAAGCGACAAAAAAGATATAAATTTTGTTAATTTTTTTAAAATTCACAACAAATATGCATTAGAAACTTTAACTGTTCTGTTAGCATTGTATACGATTAAAGCGTACATAAACATGGTATCCTTACAGCACAGATCGACAAGCTGTTCTATTTTACTTGCACATATATATTGTGAAAAACTATAGGTGCGACTAGGATAGATTGTTCATTTCTGGGCATTAGATAAAGAGCATGGTATGCATTTCTTCCAACATAACTGAAGTTATATGGAGCGATTATAGCAAGTCTATTATTCTGTTGGAATACCAAAGAATATGTGTGGTAAATTTGGTATAATAATTTTGGGCCTACGAGCGAACGATGACCAACATCCAAGTATATGAGACCGAATGCTTTAGCTATTCTGTACGGCGAGTTGAAAGAACAAATAATGTAACTTCTAAGAAATAATAAAATAATTTAAGTAAAAATGCTGGTAATTGTATCGACTTAAATATATTGCAAATCGCAGTAACAGACATTTGTAACAGACATAAGTAGAACATTATTAAAACCTGCACAGTATAAATTTATGTTATAACGTGGAATATTGTATTTCAATTTTTCAATAAAAAATTATTGTTAAACGATATTGGAAAACATATAGCTTTGAAAATAATATAGCGCATATAAAAAGAATAAAACAAGGCTAATCCTATATCTGACAGTACTCTCCGCCACCAAAATACACATACATTTATAATTACATTTTTGACATTATTTCTTACCTGTAGGTGGAAATTCGTAGAAATATGCTGATCTTGGACTCAAGCAGCTGCAAAGAAAGAAAAAAAAAACCATTACCATATGGATTTAATGGGAATCGCAAGAAATATATCATAGGAATATTTTTCATATATATATATGTATATATATATATATATATATATATATATATATATATATATATATATATATATATAAAATTTATAATTATACATATATATTGTTATGTAAGTGCACGATTTCTACAGGGCTACATTAAGCTTCAAAAAAAATTATAAGATTTATGTGCGACATCCCTTATGATGATTATTCTTCCTATACAATTAAATATATTTTTACCGAATGAGATATACTTGATTTGTGAGCTACATACGCAGTTGTTGCATAATCAAAAATATGCGTCATTTACAATTCATTTTTATAATTAATTTATATTTAGCAAGAATGAAAAGAAGGTTATAATCATTATTTTCTCGAACTTCTTCTTCTATGATATAGGTATATATTAAATAAATGAATAATAAAATAAGAAATAAATAAAAAATCGTAGTTTTTTAAAAATTATTTAACAAAATGAATTATGTGAGATTTTTAAACTCGCTATCTAAACAACAAAATAACGTAAAAACTCGCACTTTTAAAATTAAAGTCGTTAGTCACTTGGCCAGGAACAAAGAAAATAAACTCTTATAGTTCACATTATGTTTTTCTGAAAATCTATCGGAATCTTTCTTTAAATAAAAATATCCTTAAATAGCCCTTAAGAGCAACCTTCATGCATTAGATAAAGCGGATTGTGAGTTATAACCTTCAAATGGTGCTTTGTAAAATGAATGTTATATGGCCACAACTTCGTTGCCTGGTAGGACTATAATTTACATTGCTCGAAAAGTGCTACGCTTCACGCCGAGAATTTGATGGGGGTTGCACAAGGAATAATTACAAAAACAAGTCTTATATAATACTTTTAATATTACCTAATTATAATAATTTTCCTAAAACGTGAGCAAAAATGCGATTGTCGGGCAATTGTAAACTTCACTATAGTTATATAGATTTCCATTGTGAAAATATAGTTATATATATCGTATATGGGGATAGTAATAACAAAACATATAACAATATCTTTTATAGATTTAATCAGATCACAAGTATGGGAATTGCACGTAGAAAATAATAAAAATCTGACTGGAAATGTTGAGCAAGTAGAGAAAATAAAATATGAGTCGTGCAACCGGTAAGTGCTATCAACCTTGTTCGAAATCCAATTTAATACTCTGACTAAAACGTAAAAATCTGTGTGTTTTTACGAGTGTGTATAGTAGGTATGTCAGCCTGCTATAGTAAAGCAAATTCCCGCTACAGGTGTATCGATTGTGCCCGTGCTTATGACAACGCCCGAACAGCTTAACGCGAGCCGTTTTAAGCGCAACACGACGACCAATTCCATGTTGGACAACATAGCTTAAGAGATGTTATTTCCGGATTTCGTGCTAAATAACTATTCCAACGGCTGAGTATTATGTTCGCAGCACACTTGTGTTTCGCGCCGATATCAAAATTGATGGTGTGTATTAAGAGCAATACACAACTAATACAGTAATCTATCTTCAAGATTAAACTACATAACTAATAGCTGGCCTGGACTTCACTTAACTTTCTTATACTTCCTCTATCAATTATATTTGTTACGCAAAATCTTAAAATCTTTCTTATTTATGTTGCCATAGATACAAATGTATAATGATTATATTTATTGAATCGTATGAAATATGCCTGACAATATTTTGACAGGGAAACAAATTAGACTCAAATAATTTTATATTTGTCATTTGACATCAATTGATCGACTCAGAACGTGTTTCGAGCGTAATGATTATTGAGAATAAATATTGAAAAACATTACACCTAAATATTATATTTGAATATATTGATAAGGTAAATATTAAAGAAACAATTTTTATTTTAAATTGAAAAAGCAGTATTTGATCGCGTAATATAATAAGGTACGATTTCAGAATATTACTATAGAGTACAGGTTGCTTTAGTATATTTCTAGTGAACACTACGTATGAGGAAGTCGAGTGCAGGTCACTCCATATTTTTATAACAGTTTATATTGTGTTATCGCCAGTAAATTTATTTATTATTTCAAAGATGTTCAAAACATTGCCCGATATCGATAAATAAAGTGTTAGACTATGAATTTTGATAATAGAAGCACAAGATGGACAGTAAACATATTGTTTTATAGATTGTGTATGTGTACGTGATGAAAATATGATAAATTGTTCTGTACCTACATAGCTATAGGACGTCTACAAAGATATAGTTTTGAACAAATACAATTTTGTTTGTTTATATAGATATAGAAATGGCATTAAATAAAAATAGTGGACTAATATCACGGCCAGACGTAATAATAAGGCAGAACCTAATATCTGATTTGATACACTACTATATACAATAAGCAATATGATGTTAAAGGATTGGATGTAGGAAACATGGATATAGTTCTTTTATTTCTATGACTTCAATCAATAATTAATAAATAGTCCCAATTACAAAGATCATACAATAGTAACGCAATCAAAATATGAATAATAAAACTGTTGGGTTGCCAGTTCCTTTTGATTAAGTTTTAGTAAAATCGGTAGATAAAGAAATTCCCTTCCAGTCACAAAGTTAAACAGAGTCTCGTACATTCAGCGAAAATACAAAGAGCATAAGATTTCCTAATTGAATCAGGCAAACATCTGAGGAATAAGGACGGCCGAAAGATAGGTTATGTGTACAGTATATTTCATGACGGGAATGTATACATGACTGGAAACGATCAATATAGTCTAACGTTTGCTGACACAAGGTGCCATCGATGGACTCTTTCAAACTATAAATTGCATTTGCTTCGTCAAAGAAATCCGAATGCCAGTGAAATGGAACTGCATACAAATGCACTCCACGTATTCAGCTCTATTGATTTTCTACCTTTCTTATATTATTAAGAGAGATAGCTATACATTTCGTTTCAATACTGATCGATAATAATTATAGTTTAGCAATTCATTTATAAAATAAAATAAGATTGAAACACTCGGCATCGTTTCACAAAATTCTTTATTTAAGTCGAGTATAAAACCATTCTATTCTTAATGAACCACTAGACTTGTATGAACTACTTATAGGAACATTTACGTTACCATATCTGCCACAGTCCGTCATCAACAATGCTTCGTGTTTTACCCTCCTATCTGGAATAGCCATCATCTACCGAATAATTTCTTAAACTAGTCGTCTTATATTAAGAATTTTGTAAAACTATGCCGAGTGTTTTAATCTATTATAACATATTAGGCGCCCGAATAAATAATTATTAGATATAATTGTGATAGAAAAATTAGTATTTAACAAGGATCAAATATATAGATAAATTTTCGATAGGACATTTTTTATTCCACATTTGCTATAATAGCCACAAGCTATTTAACTGGTACTTCGTAATTTAACGATCCAAATTTCCAGTCAAATTGGATTTTCAAACAAACTAATTCATTCCAGTTGAAAACGCATCAAATAACTGTTTGTAAAAAAAATAGAAAATAATATAAATGCAATGTAAAAGCAGGGCTAGCTGCTGATGCGTACGCGTGAATTGCAATAAGGTTGCTTACCTTTGATAGTTCTGGTGCTGCTGTAACATGAGCGGTTGTTGACTGGTAGGCATCGATGACGCCGCACTCTGTATAAACAATTTCTGTTGTTGACGTTGCAGCATCTGTTTACCAAACACCCCGTAACCGAAGCCGTAGATTTCGTCCTCCTCTTTGTCGCTCAAACAACTGGATGGCTGTGAACACAACGTCTTTTTGATTACTCATTTAGAACCACACTATGCGGGATTAAATTCAAACATAAACGGAGTAGTGCAGGGGAAACAGATTCTTTTACTTTTTTCAAGGTACTAGTGGTGAATCAAAGAGGCATAGAAATGATGAGATGCATCAGGAGTGTCGAAAACATCGGCTTACAGAATATTTTGTGCCAACTACAAAATAGAATTTAACGTAATTGATCTGTATGCAAGTTGGAATAAGCTCACGCTCGGATCGAGTCAATTTACTGGAACATTTGCTACTAACCGAGTACTTGCCGGGCACGTAGATCGGTTGGCTTTGACTGGTGGTTAGTCCGGTAGAAACGATACCAATTGGTGTGCCACTTGTCGGACTGTACGCGGGCGTGGGCGGTGATTCTGGTGTGCCGGCACCGAGCACTCGTATCCGCGGCGACATCTCGTCCCATTCCCGCCTTCGCAGCTCTTCCAAGTGTTCCAGCACATCGCCGTAGTGTGTGTTGAACATATCCGCGTATCTGGACGCCAGCCCTTCTAAGTAACCCCGCTCTCCATCCTGCAACAAACAAAACATACAAATAAATAATTTGATATTCTTAATGATCCTCGAATAATAATGATGATAAAGGGACATTATGCCAAAGAATCAATTACTATACGCTACTATACAAGCAGATCTAGAATACTCGAGATTAATATAATTTATATGATTCACTTACGTAAGAGATTTTTGCTGAAAATTTTTAAATACAAATAGTGGCATCAAATCTTAAATAAACATTTTAAGTCAAATTTATTAATGCATTTTCATAACGCATGTTCTTTGGGTTCATTATAAAGAGACTTTATATAATTCATAATTCTTGTATTTGGATATATATTTTTATGGTTAAAATTATAAGGCGGTTCTATATTTTGAATTCTCAACTTTAAGGGATATTTAAAAATTTCAAAAACGTTTATATTGAAATATAATATGTATGTAGAGTGACCGACATACATCCAAGTATATAAGTTATATACATATTCGGAAGCAAGAAGACATGAAACGTATATATGAGAAATGTTACAGACACACGAGCGAATTTCTTTTGTAAATACTGTACAAGCTAAACACTGGGGAAACAAAGCTAGGTGATATCAGCAACCAACACGGACAGTCTGGAGATTAAACATTCCATATATCGGCGCATGCGCGAACACGGTGTACCTGAAACATATTTTAATGAAGGTAACGACTTGTTATTTATTGTTCTTTTAACTGTGCATGTCGAAATATGCCAATAGTATAGTAAAGAAGAAAGGTATAGTTTATGAATATATCGGATCGTCGTGTGGTAATATCATTAGTAAATATCATTCTTTGCCTGCATGTATAAACCATGAAATAAGATCAAAGAAAGTAAAACACTTCTGCACCAATATTATTACGGTGGTGAGATTTATTCCACATCGAGTTGGCGCAACCATTATTCAAGTGGGTAAAGTCGGCACATCTCTTGACGTGCGCGAGATCGCGTCGAAGATATTTGTTTGATTTGTGGTATCTGCAAGAAGTAATTCGTTACAACACACACACACGCACACACACACACATGGCTCTGTTGTGGCCGTAGCTGCGCTCCCTGGCTGGGTGGCATAAATACTATTGCGAATCGGTCTTATGTTCTACCTGCATTCGCTCCCGATATATCTTCGAACGAGGGCCCACTGGCGAAGCGCCCACACTACAATGCTTACAGTAGTATATCATTTGTTAAATGTGTTTTATTCTTTTATTCATATGCCATACATTACATTTGTCGAATAGTCAATATTCTAAATTTATAGCTCATGCTGCAGTAGGTACAAAAATAAATAATAAGGTTAAATTAAATAATGAATTAGTCATTAGTCAACAACAATATATGTTATCGAATATATATATATATATATATATATATATATATATATATATATATATATATATATATATATATATATATATATATATATATATGAAATTTGTGTTCACGTTAGCGAATATATATATATTTATATATATTCGCTAACGTGAACACAAATTTCATGCGACGATATTTCCCCGGGCTAAATGCTGTAATGTGTTTGTACTTTCCCGTATTCTATGGCTCGAGTTTCCGGACAAATTTCTGTGTTTATTGCATACAGTTGTTATCCGACTGGGCGAGAAAGATTTTGAATTTGAATGAAATACCATGATGGCACCGAAAACACCAGCGTACTTGACTCCCCATGAAAAGGTGCTTTTAATTCAAGGATTTAAAAGAGGTGCAAGTGTGACAAATTTATCATTTTAAGATGTAGCAATATCCACGATATGTAATATATTTAATAGGATCATACTATTTTAAGCATCAAACTAGCCTCCCATTAACGTGAACATACCGTTAGGGTGAACATTCTGTTTTATTTTGTGCACGATAACGAGCATCTACTGTATATATATATATATATATATATATATATATATATATATATATATATATATATATATATATATATATATATATATATATATATATATATATATATATATATATATATATATATATATATATATATATATATATATATATATATATATATATATATATATATATATATATATATATATATATATATATATATATATATATATATATATATATATATATATATATATATATATATATATATATATATATATATATATATATATATATATATATATATATATATATATATATATATATATATATATATATATATATATATATATATATATATATATATATATATATATATATATATATATATATATATATATATATATATATATATATATATATATATATATATATATATATATGCATATATTTAGGAAATAGGCATTTAGTAAGTAATTGTTTTGAATGAATGGGGAGCGAATAGATCTGTCTGCGAGTAAACAATTGCGCATTTTCTGGCCGATCACTGTTGAGTGATCACGATGATAAGATTAGATAATCCTAGTGGTCTAATCAGTGTATGGAGATTTCTGTAGTTAATGCTTGCGGTCCAGACACACCGGGTTTTGTTGTGTTGTAGTCATGCGTGCTCGAAGAACTGGAGATTGTGGATAATGTAGCAACCGTCCAGCATAGCGTCCAGCTTACGTGAATGTCTGTCTCTTAATTTAGCATTCATGAGATCATGTAGAGCGTAGACTATAGCACGATATAGGTATTTCGTTGTTACTTATCAACGAACACAAAACGTACAACATTCGGTATTATCAAGTAATTAATTTTGGGGTGAAGTTAAAAGGGTATCTGGGTTTATTCCCTTTTCAAGGGATGTACATTAATTACGTCTTCATTCATCTTGAAATTATATTTTGGTTTTATTATTCGAGTGCTTTTTTGTACTCTCTTAAAGGAAATTATGACAAATTTCCAAATAGAGATTTTAACCATTTTCAAGCTAAAACTGTTCTAAGCGTTATAAAAACCTTTCAAGACTCAACGAAATAATTAAGGGAGTTTTGTGTCAGATAAAAAAAAACACTTATTTTTATTAATTGCTTCTACAATATTTATGTGAGTAAAAGGATTTTTCGATATTTGAATTCATTGGAAAATTACAGATGTGGAATGGAAAAGGTGTTTGCAGCTTGCGCCAAACCAAAGCGCGTCGTGTGTGTGTAATATGTACTTGAACTTTCAAATGCGTTTTTCTCACAACTGCATTTTTAAATCCGCGATATCGTTAAAGCAACTGAACTGATTTTGCTCAAATTATTATGGTATGTACACCTATAGTTTTCGTCTGAACTAAAATAATTGTGGTTTTTTTTTTTTGAAGCTGCAAAAGTCGAAAATAATTACAATAATCGGAACTTAATTTTCAAAACCGTGTCACAAAAGCAATTTTCAATATTTTTACTTGATTCTAGTCCAGACTATAGCCACAGATTTACAGATTTTAATACAGTTAGAATTCTTTATTTCAGATGAGCAGAACAGCCGTAATCATGGTCACCGTCAACCAACTTTTATTTCAAGCATGTGCTTTATAGTTATGTTGGCTCCAAAAAATGTTGAATGTTTGTTAAAATATCAATAAAAAATAATATATATATATATATATATATATATATATATATATATATATATATATATATATATATATATATATATATATTTCGAATATTCATCATCAACGTCGGTAAATATGGGTAAATAAGGTTCGCATACATCAGGAGTTGATTTTGTCGCATTGAGGAAGTCCTTTTGTATGCTAATGATGCAGGCAGTGGCGGGCGGCACTGACTTGTGGCAAGACAACGACTGCGCCTGCCTATCGCAGCTGAACATCATCGTACACTAATAAACTAATGTAGTTATCAGTGAGAATCGCATATGTTATACGCGCACGTGTAACGGTTCTGTTTGTCATCTTGCAGCGAATGTAATATGGAAAGCCCTACGACGCGTTACTTCGTTTGATCATAACATACTTGCAGTGCATGACAGCATCTAATTTGTATTTTAATCTACAATTTTCTCATTCCATATATTTTCTATACAGTTTAGCTGATATCAAATTTGAAGCAAATACAACATTGTTGTCATGCTCACCATATTACGACTTTATAATCGATGAAAACAATTTAATACATTTTAGAAAAAAACACTAACTTGTACCTTCTTTTACGTAATGTACAAAATTAAGCATTGTGATCACAAAACAAAAATCGACCTCGACATTTCAATGGAAATATCCCTTTTAAGGGTCCCTGAATTCATTTTAACTATTTTCTCAATGATGTCTATCTGTACTGTCTGTCTGATTTTAAGCAGGTAATAGGCCCGAAACTTAGTTTTCGTTGAAATCGCCGTGCGAGTTCTTAGTATTTCTATAGTTCGAAAATTGTTTTTTCACTCTCAATTTCGTTTTGTTACCAATAGAATATAATTTTTATATATATATATATATATATATATATATATATATATATATATATATATATATATATATATATATATATATATATATATATAGAGTAATTGGAGTAAAAAAAAAACACGAATTTTTGAAGAGGCCAAAGTGGTGTTACCCCTCACTTTCAAAATCAACGGGCCAAATGTGGTACTCGACCTCTTTTACGTAGTTTTCATTAAAAATATATATCCGAGGCAAACAGTCAAACCAACCAATAGTCTACAGTAATACTCTAAAATTGTGGCTATCCTACAAAGATAACGATGCATATATACAATAGAAACGTACAATGTTATTGTGAATGATGCCAAAAGCATTCTATATATATGTTTTCCTGATTAATATGTTTGTTTCCTTGTGGCGCTTTCTGTAGAGATAATTGATAACTGCCAATTTAAAACGAGATTTGCTAAAACTTTGCAAATATTTGGGATGCGGAAGTAATTCCATCCGGCGTTATGTAGTAATCCTATTGTTGGTTAATCTCTTTTGGCGCGCTACCAAGCACAAACCAGTGGCTCCAAACATCCAACAGATAAGCTTTACTGCAAAGCTCAGCTCATATTATATTTTTATTATTAACACTTTGTCATATTGTTTATCCGAAAGCGCGAATATTCACGCGTTTGATATTTGCTTGTACTTCACTAAATATACTACTAAATGATACAATACATTTTAGAGCACTGCTTCCGGATACATCATTGTTCCACATTTATCAAGTTTATAAATGGACCAATATTTAAAATATTATTATATATTAAAATTACATAACGATGACTTACGGAACACATTCTCAAATATTTAAAACATAACATTGGTTGTAAGAGTAAGCTAAGCTCAAAACGTATATTTTCGTAAAACTTATTATAATATTTCCTTTTGTACTGTGGCGAAGAATGTTAAAAGTGTCCCTTTGACAACTTTGACATATAGATGCCATTACATGAATTTACGTAACCAGAAATAAATAAATCAATATTTGTGACAGTTGTCACCATACGATTTCTTTCGAAAAGATTTATAATGTATGAAAAAAACAAATGTATCATATCATATAGATAAACTATAAATTCAATTTGGTTTTGTACATGAAAACAGAATTTAATTTTCGTTTGTGTCTATCGGTTTCACCGGTCATACGATATTTTCATTTCGTAGTAAATCTTGCAGTGCTGGCACTGTTACGAATCTGCTCACGTTTCTAGATTTATGCGTTTAAAATTTTAACACTGAACGTTTTAGATATATTTATGTTGCTATAAATCAAAACTGTATTTTTTTCTACTATAGTTTCCAAAAAAGGAAGAATAAACTAATTGTCATTTAATAAATCAGTGTCAGTTCATTAGGTAATGTATCATTCGGATTGCCATTCTATGCTGATATTAAAAAATAACATTATTTGCACTGAAATATGTACATGTAGAGTATTGTGTCTGAATAATTTTAAACATTTTTCTGCATTTACTGAATATTTATGTTTAGATGAATTTATAGTAAATATTTCAAGGAAGAAACTCAAATCCACTTATCCCATAAATATTGCAATCAACCGAAGGATTGTACATTTAACTTTGGTTGTACAATAAACGAAGAATCGGATTCACGTCGAATCATAAGCGGTGTAACTGTAAAGCGATCCTTCTATTATGTATAAAAACGAATATATCCATGAAAAATTTGCTGCACTCATTTTCACTTTAATTACAATTTAAATATAGTAACAAGTTCTGCCCAATTACACACATGATACAGATTTTTATCGCAGAATTTAGTCTCGTAGTACTGGGCGATGTAATCGACAACAATTATTTTGCTTACTAATGCTTATTATTAGAAAGACTGCTAAAAGGTGGCTATGTGACATTTGCGACACAAACGATTGATTTTTTTAAAACACATATTCCACATTATGGCATTTCAAGAAACATTGGCGACTTTATTTTCATACAGGGTGCAGTCAATTACAAAAACAGGTCAATTAATAAAGTTTTGAAGAAATTATTATTTCAATCATCAATTTTATATAATTCTTGTTCAGATTAACATTTCGATTATATAGAAGAAATTTGAATGGGTCATTAATTCATTTTCTTTAAATGAACGACAATTTATTCAACTTTGCTTATACTGTATTTATACAGAACATTTGTATTTTGACAAATGGATTTGTTGTTAAAAGAGTGACTTGCCTGTCGTTTAATTAATTTTTAATTATATATATTCGATAATAATCGAGGCTGTCCCCGCATTATTGCCTTATATACATGTCTTTTCATTCCGCTTACCCACGATCTTACTCATTCTTAATCATAATGATCCAATTATTTTAAGGAGCAACCTCGCCTTCTCACTCAGTAATTATTAAGTTTTATGTACTCGTGTGAGGTTTTAGTGGTCAAGGCGCGTTTCCGATTGTTAGACCTTTGCCAAATGATCGATGGGAACGAGTAAATAGATCAATTTTTAATTAATTATTATACATATATAAAATGATGTGTTAAAATAATGTTTTGGCACAAATGCTCAAATAATAATAAATTATTTAATCTTGTTCTTGTGAAACAATGCTGAAAAAAATGTGCACGGAATATAACGAACGGAAAAGTAGTTTATATCCCCGAAGAGAAGAGAAGATGGAATACAACAAGGTAGTACTTGAAAGTTGAAAAATAAATAAAATAAAAGGGAAAAGGGTGATCCGAGACGGTCAGTGGATATAAGAAAAGTAAGTCAAGACTTTGGGAATTTAAAGGGAACGTGGATTTGTCGAACGTGCACAATGCATTCCTGGCATATAGTGGATAATTGCCACTCAGAGAAATCCCCTGGCTTTTATTCCTTGTGCGTCGTTCGGTCAGCAATGGAGCATCCGGGCAGGGGGAGCAGCAAGGGGGGTAGGGAAAGGTGGTAGTTCGCCGCGCGCTGCTATCGTTTTCAAGCTCATCAGAAAGCTTTCACGAAACGAAACCAAACTCACAGACAACCTAAACTTGGCCAGCATACAAACCAAATTGGATTTCTAAGTTACTCTAGCTAGCGCAAAGGAGGAAGGGGAAGCCGAGGATCGGCTAGTAACCGATAGGAATTCCTAAAGGTGAGGCGTTAGGGAACAACAAAGTCGAAACACAGCCATAAGCATTCCCCAAAGAAGAACATGTATGCTCTCATACACTATACACGATACAAACATTTCATATAGGTACTATAATTCTCCAGTACGAGTGTTATCATTAATATAAGTGAAGAAGCAAACATTCAAGGATGCTCATTTAAATTCGAAGAATTTCTAGTACAATACTTGTTATATCAAAACATAAAATTTGTTGGAATTATACATGCAACTTGTAACTAAAAATACTGTTCATATTTTCTGCAAAATCATACAAAAATAATGCATTACTTTACATTGAAAATAACAGTGTATGTGAAAAAAAAAAACCAAGTATTTCTAATTTCCCGCAAACGAAATTCAAATATTGCGGTTTTCGCATAATCATTAAATGAATTCCAGTTTGAATACATTTTATACATTGCCGGCCAATGAAAACACACCCAGAAAATATGAACTTCGAAACCGCTGCTGTCGAAGCTTAGCTTTATGGGACACATTTATATCTACAAAAAGATACCTTTCCATCTATATTATAATTTACTTTATTATTTACATAACTCGATATGCAACAAACTGTCGACATTTCAGTACTTCCGTTCCTACAATGGACTGTACTATGCTATTTTGTCATCTCATCTAGACTCTGTATCCTATGTATATTCCTGCCATAACAAATGGAGCGCTATTCCAATTTCGGTTACCAAAATACATATAGGGAAACCCTAGGAAATTATTTTATTAATTTAGTTACATATTATGTACATTTCGAAGTGAAACTTCGTAATAATGTAATGTAAAATAGAGGTAGGTAATTCAACTTAGTATAGTTCTTGCGATTCAGGAGTATTAAGGACACATTAAATGTCTAGAAATTGGTTCTATATCCTAACCACAAAATTACAGTTCCCTACATAGAGTTTTCTCCTTGCGTTGCTGCCGGTCAAAATGTTACATTTCGTTGAAACCAAATTAATATCTAAAATTTTCCTAAATTTTCATAGTTTTATTACCTAATCTTTGTATAAGTAATACAATCATCACGGAATAATGTAGTGGGATATTTCACTGCTAATGTCATGTGAAACATGTAAAATAAGCTGGAGTGGCCTTCACTAAACTTTCTTATCTTCAACTATTTATTTAATAATATATTGCTATATTTTGTTAAGGTTCTCTATATAAATAAGAATATTAAATCATCCACTGAATAAATAATACGGCGTGCTACAGGTAGGTGCTTGCCACCTATGCTTGTTCAAAACATCTTTATCAACCAAATTTATGTTTTTCATTTTTTATAATTATTTATTTTTCTCTTGCTTTTGTTGCTTTCGAGATGTTGACAATAAAATGATTTTTTTTTTGTGATACACGTATGTATAAGAAAGTAAAATATTAAATTCCGATCCCTACATGTTTCCTCTTTAATTAAAAAAAATATATCGGTGAAAAAGTTTAGCAAAAAAATTAAAATGTAGGAATCTGAGCAACAAAGCACGTTTACATTAGCGATATACATACATACATATATATATATATATATATATATATATATATATATATATATATATATATATTTATATATATATATATATATATATATATATATATATATATATATATATATATATATATATATATATTCTGCTGTATGTTTGAACACAGAGAAGACGTTCCATTATCAGGGACACAATGCAATTAACTTCAAATTGCCAGTCTTGTTCAAGTAACTTATTAGCATTATGCATCTTCAGCATCCAAGCGCGCTCGCTCGCTCGCTCGCTCGCATACCGGCATCGGTACTCTGACTGCACTGCACGTTGAACATTGAACACAGACAACGTGTAAAGTTTCTATTCAATTATATACGTGCATTATCACAACGTTGTCACTTCTGCACGAATACAAAACTTTATTATTACTGTAATAGATTATTTCTCATTATTGTCATACAATATTATATATTAAGAAAATCTCACATATTTGCTTCTTACTAAAAATATAAAATAAAGAAAAGTACTGATCATATTTCAAATATTATGCATATAATTACGAATCCATGGCAACGTAAACAAGATATTTATGATAAGCAAAAAATTATATTAAACATGTAAGAGATTTACAGCAAAAATTGCGTAAGATGCTTTATAATATAATAATGTGGTGGAATGGCAATAAGGAAAATGCTTCCTTTACGGAATTTAAATTTCTGTAACTAATGAAATTAAATAGAGGTCACAACATTCAATTGTGGAAAGTCAGTATTTGGCCCGTTGCGTCGCGTCGCGTCGCGTCGGTCGACGACAGCCACAAACGAACGAACGTTCATTAAGTGCAAATCTCTTACTTGGGACGGGGTATAAAGCGACAGCGTCGACACCTATTGTTCGCAACCGAAAAATGCCTAATATCAACAATAGATCTCGCTGCGAATGCACGTCACATTTTACACGCCATCGCCCACGCCCGCGTTTTATTTTTTTACCCGTTCCGTTTTTTATTCATTTTTAGCAAATTTTTTTTATCGTACTCATTGAAATAGCAGTCGAGGTTTCGACGCGATTAATTTTAATCGATAAATGCGCAAGCTGCAAGCAAATTGAACCATTCGGATGGATTTTTTTTAATTTAATTCTTTCTTCGGCAAATTGAATTTGCAGATATAAAACTCATTATTAGATTTTTTTATACACTGAGATCCATAGTTCGCTGAACAATACGGGGATAAGTATAAACTAGTATAGGTAAATGCACCATGCTTCCAATTCGCCATACAGCAATAATCCTTGATACAATCTCTTTGACTTTTTTTAAACTACAGAATGATGGAAAAAACACATTAGATTCGCAATAATCAGTAATAGAATGTATATATTATATATATTTTTTTATCAATATTATTATTTCCAATTATTTGTATGTGAACCAATATTAAGTATTGGTGAATAAAACCGATATTAAGTATTGGTGAATAAAACCGATATTCGCAATCAAGAGGAATTGCTAGCAATCTAGAAGAGAAAAATTCAAACATGATTAGGCCCGAATTAAAGTCATGTTTGTGTGATGACAGTTCTTGCCGGTCAACGTAATACTTCAATATGTGTTTTTCACCTAGATTCAGAATATGTTTCAAACAAATTTGCACGTCTATAGAAACATAATACACACTCGCGTCAAGTATAATCAACAAATTTCGGTGCAGTGCATCAGCACCACCAATGATATTCTCGATTGCGAATACAGTAAAATACATATGATTCTGATTTGGGAAACAATCCTAATAAATCTCTCCGTCTGTACAAGCGTTTCATAATTCAGTAGCTGGTGTTGTCCAAATATTCAGGATGAAGAAATGACTGCGCTGACTGTGTGTGCCATTACAGAAGGCATAAAGGGCGAACGAAATGTGTAAAGGGATAAAGTGGTTTGTGACTGAGCTCACACTTTAAAATAATAATAAAGGCGTGAGTTAACTTGGGTCAAGAAAACATCATTAATTATGTATATAGGTTACGACTACCAGCGTTACAAGTTTTAATTAGTCTCCTGTAATTAACATTAAAATGTAGAGTCCATGCATAGTGAATAGACCGCGAAGTAGCTATGTGTAAACTTTCATTTAAAATATATGGGAATTATTAATATATGAAATTAATTTCTGTGCAAACATTTTTAGCTCGCCCTACGAAGTACAGCGGAGCTTGAGCATTCGGTCGTGTGTCGGAACAAAAAATTTCCTTAACAAAAACTCACTCTGTATCCAAATATATAAATATAACTCATATACTTGGATATTATTTCTAAGTCGTCGCTCGGTCGTAAGAATAAATGTGTGCCCTCTACGCCTCTAAAGGCACCAAAGCGATTCACACCAACTTTGCTACATATATTATTTGGCTTCTCATTTGAATCCGTTCGCAGTTTAAATCAAATAGATTGTTTATTTCTCGAGTAATAGAGCACCAAAATTTGGAGCCCCTTTAATACTCAAATAAAAATGTTTATATCATTAATTATTATTCCAATCACTTTTCTTTAAATCGTATAAATTTAGAGCAAACGAGTACTTCTGGATGAAATACTATTATCAAAAATATGTAGTTTACTTTGCAGGAACATACTAATCTTAAATATAAAATATCAAATTTATATGTTCAATGGCTGTTGGCTGTAGAGCTAGAGAGAACATACAAATACAGATGCGTCATTTCCATTAAAATGTTGAGGCTGATTATTTTGTGATAACAATACTATTTTATATATGTAACTATATTATGAGAGAGTAAATATAATATGTTGTGGTCAACATACGAGTATATGCTTACACTAATATATCATCGATTTCCCTCACTGTACAGAGTAGTACTGGGTTCGCACCCGTTGTCCGACACAATGTATTTTTTTAAATCGATACTCAATTAACTGGTAGCACAACCACTATGTTCATGTTAGGTTGAAACTTAAGAGAACTATGAGGACGAAGACCTATTAAGAAATCATGTACTAAGAACATCTATTTCTGTTGACTTTTAAAAGCAAATGGAAACGTAGCAATTTCGGGATTTTTAAGTTACGACTTTCAAGATACTGGCTGTTTTGTTTCTTTTTTGTAATTTTGTTGTGTATTTCTGTCAGTGGAAGTAACAAAACCACTCGTACACAATTGTTTGCTGACGATTCAAGCAAGCAACGTTGAAACATTTTGAGAGAGCACTCGACTTGTCGGTTGGTTGGTTGGTTGGTTGGTTGGTTGGTCGGTCGACAAGCAGTGGGCACTACTTCGTCTGAGCAATGGGCCCGAAGCTACCACATACGTACATTGTGTTCGTACTAACTTTTTACTGCTTGCATCTATAAGAAACATTTCGTTTCTGCATTGATACAGTTTAATCATCACCTAAGATTGATAATGGTATTAATGGTAACTTTCACCATCAAATAAAATAATATATCTTTCATTTTGAATGGATGTACTTCTTTGTGCAATCATTTTGGGGATAATAAAAAACGACAATTGTAAAAAACCCTTTCTAACTGTGCGGCTATGCCGAAAAATCTAATCAGCTCCTTGCAAATATATCTTTGGATCAAATACGAAATATTGTTGTTTTGCGCTTCAAAGTTTTGAAGCAATGCGCCAGTGTAAGAATGTGAGACATATCGTGAGCAAGCGGAATACATTGTAAATACATTGTGAATAAAGCGAGGGAAGAGCATGAGAATAGAGTAGAATTGAGAAAACGTGCGAAAGCTTAAAAAAATATCTGGAGGTCAAAACATGTACATATATCCGTTGAAATCTCGAGTTCGAAATTTTTCATGATTACAAGACTTACTTATTAATTCGTAAAAGAAAGTAGAAAGGTGGTTTGCAATCCCATATACGTATTATGCAAGTAACAAGAAATTAGATTTAAATACAGAAATATGTCAGTTCAAACTTGATATCAAATCCAGCTTCATATTCATTCCTCATATTCATATTGCAAGTTCTATGTAGTTTCCTTTTAGTACAAACAAATGTGGTAATTCAGTAATAATTTGGCCGGTGTAGTGGAAGCAATGATGAAAAGGAAACATACAGGCCATTTTGCTAGCATTGTTTATTGTAATATCATACGTCCTATTCACACAGCCATCCATCCATCTGCTTGAGCTTGAAACAGTTTCAGTGAAGACGGAAAGGTGGTTGTGACGGGAAACTTCCAAAGCAGCTGTGTGCCAGCCAGCCGCCATACAAACCGACCGCAATTGTTTCAGTCAACATAATCATACTTTTCTGGTGGTGTACGTACAATGGTAGTGCTTGTTTCACACAGAACACCAAGTGAACAAACCAAATTTGCTTTATTTTGTATATTTACCACCAGTTGTAATATGCGCTTTACAAATAAAACAAATGCCAAGAAAATGTAATTATACCCTCTATTCTACAAACGACATTTTAACAATCTACATATCATACTCATTACAATATTTCACTATTATCCAAAAACAAGTAAATAATTATCAACATTCTCTTTACTTTCTTGGACCAAATCTAAATGGTAGTATTGTAATCATAAAATTAATTCACACTTGCCATTTTAACGGAAATACACGTTTAGTTTCCCTCAATTGTTATTGACGACGAGATGACGTCTGTGTGTGTGTGTGTGTATTTGTGCGAGATATACATCCAAGTATAAGAGTTATACACATTTGCTAATTCAGACACGCATAACAAATTTTAGTGCAACAATTCGGACGTGTTCATGCCGCAGTTACGTTCCTAAACGAACTGGAACTGAAATTTTACAAGGTTGAGTTACATCCACGACCCCCAAAAATGCACACAAGTAATGAAATATTATCAGTTTTATGACTTGAAATAAATGTATAACTCAATTAAATGTATAAATAAAATATGAAGAGAATTCCCATATGATACAGCTAAAATATTTTTGGGAATCGGTGTAAAAGGAACCGTCGCAAACCGAGGACTACCTGTATATACTATGCCCAGCATGTGCAGCAAGCAAAACAGTAAAATGTAATAAACGGAAGCCAAAATATAGGAATTCTTTTGTAGAAAAATTAATAACGTGTGCTTTTATTAAATTTCTGTAGTATACGAAATGCGAAAATGGTTTATTTATGACGGCTAGTGTATCGAGGTTCTGTTTATTGTTCAAATATTCATCAGAGAGTATATTGTTATCTATATATAGTATAAATCAAAGCAACAGGCTTCACTTTGTGTCTGGATTTACGTTCATGCTGTTCTATCGTATGAGTTTCCCCTCAACTTCGAATGAACACAACTTGCACAGTTCCTGTGCGGTTGGTTTGCCCGTCGACAAGAGGAGTTGACGAATCACAAAATTAATTATTGCACGAGTCAATTTAGCAGTGCATTTGCTTTAGTTCAGTCCGTTCCCTTCCGTTCGTCGGTATAGCTTCACCATTTCAGTAATATATGTGGAAACGTTATTTAATTGCAATACCAAACTTTTGTTTTGGACAGTTTGCAGACGAAGCGCGGTACCGCAACATGTGTACTCGTCGGACAAAATTAAATTTTGTTTGTCCCCCAAACTTTATAATTAATCACATAAATTGGTTAACTAAGTGTATGAACAGTTTCTACGAATTTTCTAAACTAACTGTAATTTTATCTGTGCCAAAGTTTTCCTGTTTCACCAGATATTTTGAATATAGAAACATTTGAATATAGTACGTACACGAGTTGAAACGACATTTTATTAATATTGCAGAAACTGGTACATACGTCGAACAGTATATACAACAGAGCTGTAGTATTTGTTCTTGTGTCTGTAACAATCTTGGAATCTTTTTTTGTACAGATTTTCTCCCTGATTCCAAAAATATGTATATCATATAATGAATAAAGATCGCAAGACCAACTATTTGGGTGAATCTTTCTTTACAGTAACCGATTTTAACCAAATTTGGTAAACATATGA
The DNA here is from genome assembly GCA_933228885.1 of Leistus spinibarbis. NCBI lineage: Eukaryota > Metazoa > Arthropoda > Insecta > Coleoptera > Carabidae > Leistus > Leistus spinibarbis. The sequence continues at coordinate 6,515,247 of OW121796.1, read as the reverse complement.
GTATGATATTATGCTCGACTGTAAAATCATGCTTTAAACTCGAGGCGTGGTTTATGTTTAACGTTTAGTTTTTAGTGCCCTTTGAGTTAGTACACAAATATCCGTAACTATTAAACTGCAACTGCGCCTTAGTAAAAAAAAAAAGTTATATATTTACAAATAATGCAAGATTCCTGTTGTATATAACGTTTATTCTAATTGAACCCAAACGCCACCAAATTATAATAAACTAATTCAAATTGAAACAATTGCTTTCACTGTTGGGTCTTGAATTATTTAAGTCTGTCCATCATGCCCAAACACATCTCTTTTGAAAGTAACGGAACGATTTATTAAATCAAATTTCTTTACATGAGTGTCTATTTTGGTCGTAACGTACTCAAAAATTCAATAGCCCTTATATTTCCAGAGTTATAGGGCTCTACAAAGTACCCTCTAATACTGACCTGAATATGTATAATTAATTACAAAAAATATAAGAATTGTTAGTTGTATAATTTCTTCTTTAGAATTACCGATCATTCAATAAAATAATTTTAAAATTTAAAGAATAAAAAACAAATATTTTAAATTGTTGCGGATTGCATGATCTAAAAATTTGTATAAATTTGTTTGTTAGACAGTGACATACAGCACTATAATTATTAATAGTATATCATTAAAAAAAAAGTGGTTATAAAAATGTATATCGTAAAATAAATCAATATAATTCAAAATTCCCTATAAGCTCATTATACAGCTGGAGGCGTTTGTGCCTGTATGTCCGATTGTTCTATGTAATAAGTTGAATTTCAACAGAACGTCCATTGCGTGAACACATCGAGGGCACCACACATCAGTATTAAATAGACAGTGTAGCAGTAATGAAAAAAGCACGTAAGCCTAATTAGAGCGTTGTTGATGGTGGAGTGTGTAATTGGCCAAGGGTGTTTCCGGCAGGAAGTAATGCAATAATTAGTACCTGCAAGTTGAGGACACTTCACCAACCGTACATACGAACGTATATGCAGACGGAGCGGGATCCTGTCCATGTATTACCATGTACATGCTTGCAGATTCATCCCCTGATACAGCATCTTGATCTGCCTGCTGAACCCCTTTCATTCGCTCTACACTAAACTACACCTCTTTCACTCAACTTCATTCCACTGTGCCACTTCACTTAGACAAACCCTTTTGTTTTACGAACCGTACTAAACAAGTACTTCAATTGGGAAACATTGTACATCCATAATAATCAATATTGAAGAAAAAATACTAACACAAAACTGGAACTTACTTCCTTGGACGAAATCTAAAAGGAAATATTGTATATTCAAACTTGTTACGGAAATACACGTTTTAACCATCCATAAAATCCATCTGACTAATTTCGAGATGTTGTCTGTGTGTGTGTGTATGTGTGTGTATGTGTGTGTGTGTGTGTGTGTATGTATGTGTCTGTGTAATTGCACTAGTCAAAGCTGTTGCAAAAAAAAATTATATAGCCCAGGTGTGCCACTGCTATTTTTGAAAATAGAGCAAAGGTTAATTCTTGCTATTTTTTGCATTACTCCAAAAACAACATAGACGTGGAGAAAAAGAGATCCTCATAAAAGTTAAACATAATAAAATATCTAGCAACTTTCGTTTGAAAAGTTTTTTCGAAAAATGCATCATTAACTGATAAATCGCTTTTTGAAAATGATTACTTTATATGTACGTTTCTCTAATCAATATATAGATTTTGTTTCATAGCAAAGGTGGGGCGAAAGAACAACAAAGTCGAGTGAGTGCCACTCCGGATTTATGTGTCCCAAGATACACATAAAGACGTTATCTTAAATAAAACAATTACATAAATGGCATGTGTTTTTGAGAAATAACTATTATATTATCACATTTCCTTTAACTGTGTAGTTTCTGTGCTAATGAAACAGTAACAAGTATAAGATTATATTGCAGGTTTAGATTTAGTTTAAAAACTAGGAGCCTTTAATCAGGTTCATATTAAATTATAAATTGAAAATATTCAAAATCTCAGCACAATTCAACACATTCAACATGATTATAACAATAACAAAAAATAAATAAAATATGCATTATTAAGACATTTTCAGTACTGTCGGTTTACTTCATAATGACCACCATGAAAGTCCCTTACCAAGGGTCTTTGATGGTCCTTTGATGTGACCACATCCAGTTACTAATGTTCGGATGACAAAGGTTAATTCAAAGAAAATCCGGTGTGTGCTTGGTTGAACATTGACAAACCAATGAATATTTCGTGGTTATCTGATGGACTTATTCTCAATGAAATTTGATTGAATTTCGTAACCCTACATTAAATGATATTTTACCCTCTTATGTATAAAATCAAGTACTGTGATTAGAAGAAAATAATACATTCTGATAATTTGCGTAATGACGGCTGTGTGTATGTGTTTAAAATATGTTGTATTGAATTTAAGATTTGTCCTCCTGTCTAAATTAAGTATCTTGAAAAAGATATAAATATTTTTAGCAACTATTGTTTGTAAGAATGTACCATAAACAAAATAATTGTCCCAAATAATAGTCAAGTTTGCCCCTAATTACCGCACATATTGGTATTGCTTCATGGCAATGACAGAATGAATTTCTTGGGCGCAACAATACTCAAATACAGTCAAAAGAATAAGAAAGCTGAGTGAAGGGCACTCTAGTTTTTCTTTACTGTCAAGATTTAATAATTCAGAATCGAATGATTAAACACAAATTACGAAAAGATAATTATATTTGTCTGGTAAACAAAAATCAAAGTGTTGACAGAGTAAATAAAACTCTGTATATAAATTAGATGATCGTCCATGAATGAACGTTGAGAAAAAATGAATAGCAGTTACCAATTTTCTAAATTTAAACATTCTTTGGAAGTTTTGGATACATTTTGATTGTTAATTTACAAAGAATGTGTTCTGAAGCGAATGAAATTAAGACGAGATTGTGCTGAACTGTGAAAAGAGCGGCGGAGCTCTGTAGGGAGGCTATTAGTTGCGATGTTCTCGGAGCTGCATCAAGTTTAGCGTTGCTCAACAAGACCCTGTCTTCCGGGTGTTGAAAGTTTCCCTTAGAAACACGGACAAGGGACAACACAAACAGAAACGAACTCTGTAGAATTCTATCTAGCTTCTTATTATCTTAAATTAAACAACTTCTCATTATAGCGTGTACTTCGCACATTTTCTAACTACAGAACTATACTTATGTATTATTTGTTGGTGTTTGCGCAGACAGAGAACGAGACAAGACAAGACGAGCACCTTAAGAAGACATTATTTTCTTGAGTATGTTTATGACTGAGCAAGAACAATCATAATATCATAAAATCATTATTATTATTTTTATTATTACTAATTATTTATTAAAAATAATAATTATAAAATAAATTGAATTTTTCTTTGCACGAAAAAATCTAGATGGTCGTGTTTTGGGTAATAAACAAGGGAATGGAGGATGAAAAAGTAATAATTGATTGCATATAGAGTAATAACACGATCGTAATCCATCTAGTGTGCGATGAATCTAAATTGAATCAGCAGACAGACACAATTCTCGGATATTCGTGGCAGACATCAATTTATTAGCGCGGGTGAACCGCCAATGGGAGTGCGAGACCGCAATAGCCAGGACACGTCGCGTCGCGTCGCGTCGCGTCGGCCGTGGCCAAAGAGCTTAATTCGCATTGACCAGAAACTCCTGGCAGAACTATTTAGAGTCCACTTGCGTGTCGGGAAAACACTGAGGATGGATCCAATTCAATCATAGCTGTGTGCCGAACCGACAGAACTGACTCACTGCTATTGATTGGCATACTACATGCAGCATACACGCACACTCGATGCCCAATCGTTCTTGCTTTGTCTTATTGGATTTGGGAAGTTTTCAACGTCGGTCGGTCGGTCGGCGAGCATCTATGCTTCGTGTTTGTTCTGACGTTCTGGATACGGCACAGGCGATGCAGGGATCCATACAAAAAAGTAAGTTTCGTGGTGGCTGGTTCATTAGCACGTGCCAACTTCTAATGGCCTGATGAAATTAAATTGAACGTAAATATTTCGCTAAAGCATCCGCTTCTAAGCAGCGCGCGCTACAACTGAAGTCTAGTGTAGGGCTGCTCTACTGTTTTTTTTTTTTTTTTTTTTTTTGTAAGATACAAATAAAATAAGATTAGCCTAAAATATAAATCAATATTAACACATGCATGTTGCGAAGTGATTACAACACTATTTCGAAAAGACTAGAGTAAGCAAAAAGCAAAACAACGGTCACACTAAATTTCCGCTAATCCCCAAGGCGAAAAGGGTGCATTCGTGTCTCGAGCGAAACCGTGGCAAAAACGTTCAAGATACCATCAAAGAGGTCAGTATTACAAGCGACTGGCAAACCGGAAAGAAGTAATATTAGGGCGCGCGCAAGATATGTTTCCCAAGATTAGTAGTGTGGAAGTTTGCAGTGGAGGCAAAATCATGATGGTACGACGACGGTAATGAAGGGTTGGCAAGTGAGGGGCAAGCAGCACAGCACAGGTCTGAACAGAAGGGCTGGCTGGCTGCCTTCCTAATTTCCATGGGCAAAAGTGACAGCAGTCGTAATTATTAACGCGGGGCTGCCACGTTAGGTGTTTCCAAGTGGCCTGTGAGTGAATGTGTAAGATCTGTCTACAGCGGCGCACGGCACCGAGCGGACGCTGAATTGAAACGTAATGCTTTTAGCACAATGTACGTTCACACGTAATGCCCCACCTACGTGATAAGATACGGCCGCTTCGTGACGTAACGTGGTTCCGGCTACGCCACATGCTCTGCGCTGCTCTACTTTGCGTTTTAGTAATTTGTACATTTATTAAGTTTGTTTGCCTGTCGACGTGCAAGTGTGTGTTGTTAAATCAATATTTATTTGGGGGAAATTCGTTGGATTACACTCCATAAATCAGTAGGGTTAAATGCAGAGCTAATTAATGAGAATGCCAACAACAAGAATGTTAATTTTGTATAGCTTCACATGAAACCGTTTCATATAGTAAACTAAAAGGAGATGTTTACTCACTGCCAGTGTAATGTAATGTGCAGCATCAGAAAAAAGACTGGTAAACTCACCTGAAACAAAGGAGGCACAGCGTTAGTTTAAATGAAATACGAAAGAAGGAGTAAAGTGTAACAGCGGAAATGTAAGTGTGAGTGTAATGACACACTTTTGGTTATACACAATATGACACCCACACACGCTACGCCGCGTAACGCTAGGCACCCACTCGGTATATAGTTGTAATTTAAATATTTTGCATGGCCAATAAATTTGGTTTTCACATCATAATACACGCAGAAAGCGGTGTGAAAGAAATTTATATTTTCATTCTATAGTGTGCTAGCCCCGTAAAATACACTCGACGATATTATGTGCATATACCAACCAACCAACCAACCAGCATTGTTCGAAATAGACTTGGTGCCAAGTCACTTGATATTTACACCATCAATTTCCATGGAATCTATCTACATATTATGCACGGTGTTATGCAAATAAACTACTACAGATTTACGATAAGTCTTGTTATATTTACCAATGACTTTAGCTCCCTTTCCTGTTAGTATATCTAGCGGAAAATAACCATTTTAAATATTAATAATTACTTCGCCCCTTAATTAGGGAACATCGTAAAGGTAATTCATTCTGACATAAATTATATAAAGAAATATAACCAATTTTTAATAATTCCTCTTTGCCCTTCTATAAAAAACTGCAAAGATCTAAAAATAAAGTAATTTATTTCCCCAGTCTATGCATAGGTGATTGTACTATTTTTAAATGTTAAATATAAAGGTATCTCTGAAATAATATGAACATGACCTTTGAATTATGTAGATGTGTTGAAGGATGTTGAAAACTTTGCAACTGTACGGGAAGACATAACTGATTCTGTTACGTTTATCTTTGTGAAACATTCATATCATGTCATGAAACTATCTCAGTTATTTGCAAGATTAAAAATTGCCCGTAAGGAAGCGCCAGGAACACACCGTGTTTAGCTTCGAAATTATTATTACGATCCTATCTTGAAATTCAGTTTACTAGGAGGAAACAAACTAGTATTTACTTTGAATTTGTACTTTACTGGTATAAATTTACTCTTCAAATATGTTTATACAGAGAAAATTAATGTTATCCTGCAATTTTGCTTGCTCTACATTCAACCGATATTATATTTCTTACAAAAGCTCCAGGAAACACCCTAATCAAATTACGTTTTGATCAGGTATAACTTTAAAAGATTATATTTTTCCAAAAAGTATTAAATATTTTGAACGCAAGATCTTCAATTAAATCGATAAATTAGCAGGAGCAGGGGCAAAAGTTATGTTAAAATTTCTTTCAATATTTGTTGAAAAATATTATCATTTTCTATCAAATAAATCAAACATTTGAATGAGAAAATACTTAATTTAATAATTAACAAATTGCAAAATTTTAAGAAAATTTACTGATACCAGTGCTGCCACCATATTACACATATTTTCTATAGATAATATGCCGGATGTCTACTTTTTCCCCAACTTGGACAAAATCTAAAAGGAAGTATTGTAATAATGAAAATCTTCCATCCCTGAATCGAATCTGATTATTTTAGGAATCACATCTGCTTTTGTGTATGTTTTACTATATATGGGTGTATGTATATGTGTGTACCTCCAATGATTAAAAACAACTTTTAGTTTATTCATGTTATTTCTTAAATATCTCGGAAACGTGTTAGGGAAGAAAAGATAGTAATAATTTATAGCAGTATGTTATGGATGATAAATAGTACAGTCCAAGTCCGGGTTATGTTCGAATATTAAATTTAATAAATAAATTTTCAACGTATTTTGTTGTTGTACGCTGACAGACAGACAGACAGACATATATTTTCGTTAAAATCTTGATTTTTATTTTCAATATGACAACACTTGGTCCAAAAAAAGTAAAACAATTTTATGAAACAATAAAATGAATAAAATTTAAAAGGAAATGTTCTAAATGTTTGGTGGCATTTCAAAATGTTTAACCTCACATTGTACCAAATGGTATTTTGCCAGAGAGAAAGTCGTTGTGGTTTTAAATAATAGATTTCTATAACTAATTCATAGGCTGGTATTGGCAGTATTCCCCTTCGACGCCGATAAGCGCGTGCGTGCATTCCCCCCCGCACCCCCCTTCACCTGTTCCATCCTTATTTCGAAAACCTTAATATCTCATTCCGGACGCGTACGAGGCATATATTCGTATTAACCCTCTCCACCTCCCATATCGACATCGTCGTCCTATTGGAATCTGATTTTTGTTTAATGACTTCACCTCACATATTTTTGCCGCTGGGGCCAATGTGAAATTGGGTAATATTTATTTAAATGCGATGGCGGCAGATTTCCCAAAGAATTTTTTACGTGTGTTTTTCCTCTCAATATCCAATGTGGCAATGAGGCTACGACGAACATGTTTAAACATTGGCGCAAGTGACATATTTTAAAACAGCAAATCTATTGCAATATTTATTGCTGGAAGAACATTAAAATTGTGTGTTTTGAATATTTTCAATCATATTATAAATATGTATTTCCATTACAGTCTTGAGTTTAAAATTTTACATAATTACAATAGTAGCTCACATTTACTACACTTTTACATATATTCGCTCGTCCAAGTGACTAGAACATGAATACCCAGTTTCAAAATTAAACAATGAATTGTTAGAACAATTGCAAACATTTGTTTTCTTCGGAAATGTGGTATGATTACACTGTATTTCCGAGTAAATTATATATGATATCGATTTATACCCAACAGTTGTTTAATTGTTTGCGCAGTTGGGCATTTATAAATAATCAAGTGTTTTTAATTTCAGTTTTAAAAAGTTATAAGCAAACATTTACTTCTAGAATATGTGTGGAGTATTGTAACGTAACGTATCCGATTTTCCTTCCATCGACAAACATCTTTGTATTATAACAAAGAAGATGCAATAATGCTAAAAAACGAATATATTTGAACTATACAGAGTATAGAAGTAAATTTCTATACAAGCACAAACAAAAACGACACGTTGCAAAAGGACTTAAAATGTAAGCATTCCTCTAAAACGAAACAAATTGGAATATTTATTCTCTGACGTCCAGTTGAAGCAGCAAAACCTGAAAATCAGCAATTTACGAGTTGGAAACAGTTTATTTTTGAAACATCAGCATTATTTCATTCGCACGAGCGATGAGGGGGGGGGGAGGGGAAATCGTTGTGTTAGAATGTAGTGTCAATTTTTATGGTGATATAAATTATAAGATATAAATTGTGTGTCGGAATAAAAAAGGGCAAGGTGGCAATCGATGGAAACAGCAGGCAAATAAAATAGATTCAGGGATGACGCGCTATGGCGCCTTACAAGGTGTCATAAGGGGGCGATAACACATCGTTCGTGCATTCGGTGTTATACAAAACCAACCAACTAACTTCACACACACATACACACAATATACCACGCCAAGCCCCCTTACTCATATTACAAACGGTTAAAGCATATATCATCGCGGACCACAATTGTATTCGATGCATAGTTCAGGTGCCCACAGTCTTGTTCATTTATTTACCCAACGTAATAAAAATGTTGAACTTTTGAGGGAACAAGAGTTACTGTTAATTTGGTCTAGTTATGAGTAATACATCTGGCCATTAGGAATAGATTGTCCTGATTAGGAACCGCAAGTAATTGCTTATTCCTAAATATATCGAGAAAAATAATATCTATATAATAAACTAGTGTACTTTTATTTTCAAAAAACCTTATCATTTCTTTAATAAAAATTCTCGAAAATGCCTTAAATTTCGGAGGGGCAAAATGATGTTACCCTTTAAAGAATTTGGTCGTGCGTACGTAATATTCTAAAAATGTATTTGAACAGAGTTTCCCTGATTCTGTGCATTTATTAAGAAACACTACCACGAAAACCTCCCTATACAAAACGTATAATAATGAAGTGAAATAAAAAGAATTACGGCGAATATTGCTCACTATACAGAGTTATGAGATCAGATTAATATTTGAAAATGAAATACAAAAGCAGTCTTTGAAAAGAAATGAATTCAAAACTAATTTGAAATTCTTTTAGTATGAAACACCCACCTTTCACCAGATTGCAATTTAACTTTGATAACTCAACTACGTCGTCGTAGTTCCACATGAAATAAAATGTGATTTAAGTTAGCTTACCTGCTCTGGGTATAACTAGCAGTAGTTATTAAAGTTGTTCGGGTTGTAATCTCGCAGCGCCACAGAATGTCAAATTAAAACCGATATCACCGAGCTTTAAATTTACGACTTTTGCGCGTGTATATTGCAATATATGTATGTATGTATGTTGTTAGTCTATGACCAACCAAATGTTTATTGCACATAAAACGAAGCCATAGTAAACAAATGCAAGTGCAAACACTTTGGTCACACAATCAACGTATGCTGGTGGTACAGGCGACCACTTCAGCTTTTGCAGTTTCATGAAACTATTACATTTATGTATTTAGTAAATAAGATTTCCAAGAATAACCATTTCAGAAACAAAGTCTTACTTGAATTTTTGACGATTAAATCATATGTTTATTTTGGAATAGATACACTATTGACATCATGTCAAAAGTGTCGTTTTTATATTTTTTATGCAAATTATTAAATTCTAAAATTACCATTTTTTTTTTCTAAAGTCTCATTGATAAATTTTCAAAAATCTAGTGATAAATTTCAAATGTGAATAAATATTTAATGTAAACGATTTAAAGTAATGTTTTGTATTATATATTAATAATAATAGCACAAAATAAGTGTGTTTATGCTCTTTTCGTCATATCAAAAGTATGCTTTATCCCAATTATGATAAAAGAAAACAGAATCAACTTACCAAACCCCTCTACGCTAATGCTGTTAAAAATTGGTAAAATTTCACATTTCTTCTAAATAAAATTATATAATTTTGCCAGTGGGGTAGAGTGCATGTGCACCCCCATTATCACCCGATTTTGGCATAGCAGTTAAAATATTTGGAAATATTCATAAGTATAAAATCATTATTGATAAATATATTAATGTGCACTTACCAAAAATTAATCTGGATACGCCACTAAATATTACTAGTTCTAATAAATTAACTTCGTAAATTTAGAGTGTACTATAGCCATTTAGGAATGAAGAGGATATAATGTTTAAGATGCAATGAGTGAAAAAAATAACCCAAAATTGTCAGTCTTGTCAGTTTAATTATATATATATATATATATATATATATATATATATATATATATATATATATATATATATATATATATATATATATATATATATATATATTTATAAATATATATATATATATATATATATATATATATATATATAAATATATATATATATATATATATATATATATATATATATATATATATATATATATAAATTTCGACGTGAAAATAATAAGTTGGAATTGGTGAAACAGATGTGTCCGAAAGCTAAAGTTAAGGATTGTACGCAGACTGAAGACTGGAATTCCTGTTTATTATGGTGACTGAAAGCTCACAATAAACCAAGTAATTTTTGTTACGGATAGCATTTTTCATTTCAATATGTACATTCCAAAGAAAAATTAAATTACAAACATATTTCTCGTATACTTTTATGATATTTCTAGACATATAATTTATATAAATAGATTTCAAATGTGCATCTTATAAACCAATAGTGTATTTGCTTGTTTGTGTGAGTCTAATAACGCTTTAATGCCAAAATTATCTAAGATAAAATTAAGAAACCAATTCAAATTTGTCTATAACTCTTATTTTTAAACTGAAAAAATCGTTCTTGTAAATAGCCGTGTTACATTTACATTGCTTTACAGATATCGTAGAATCAATTTAAAACAAATTAAAGCAACAATATAAATATAGATACTACCAATAGTATTAGAAGTGTAGCCATTTTGGAGAAATTGCAAGAACAATCACGATTTTGCCCAAAATATATCAGCACTGCGTTAATTATATCCTATGTGTAATTATGAAGTCTCTGTGTATCACGCTTAGGATTTTTTAAGTAATGCGACCCACACACACATACACAGATACACTTTTGTAAGTGTCCTTAAATTAAATTAAAATAAAATAAATAAAATACTCAAAGATTTGTACTTTGTAGTTTTGTAGTAGATAGTAAATATACGAATATCTAGATTCAAGAGTAAAGTGTAAGAACAAAGACATTGAAATCCGTTTGAAGCCGTGATGGTAATGTTAATAGTACATCCATGTAAAATAATGGTCTAGTACGAAACATTAATATATAATGTGAATACATTGAAGTTTCTTAGACGAGAGAAACAGCAGCAGTAGGTCTGAGATATAACAAACATAGTAGGTAGGAAAACATCATTATTTTTGCAGGACACATCTTAGCATCCATTTAGGAATTAAACAATGCTATGCTTACATATTCTTATAAGTAAACGTATATTCCCAGAGTGCATCTGCTTTGTCTTTCAACTTTTGTCATCACGATCCTATATATCTACATTATATACAGTAGCACAACGAAGCCAAACAACATTTGAAGACCACTCGATGGCAAATGCTCCCGTGTTATTATCATATTAATATTAATATTTTCAGAAAAATAATTGTTTTTGTCTACTGTCAATAGACATTTATGATGCTTGTCGTTAATCATAAAATGGAATTCTTCCCTTTAAGTAAACGAAGACAAAGTAATACATAGTTCGTTCCTAAAGCACTTCTACTTGAAATATACTTGCAGTACCTACTATATGGTGCGTTTTTGGAACAAAAATTGCTAGAGATTTTATTATCTTAAACTATTATTATCAATGGCACTTTTTCTCTAACTCATGCCATTTTCGCAATAATGAAAAAGTAGCTAAAGTAAACAATTACTTCCAGTTATGATAGTCTATTCATAACTAGCAGGTATTCTTTCGGGCGCTATTCACAGGTATTAAGTTTAAAGATTTATAATATATTCATCAACATATTTTGCTGTAAAGTGATCACAGACAACACATACACACAAAAAATACGCCCATAATTAAATTGTAGATCGAAACTGCGTCACTGACGACAGACACGTCCCTGATTTGTGCATTTAGTGTCATATTGAAACCACTACCATCGCAATACCTGTGTGTGCAATTGAATCATAAAATCTATTTATGTAGAAAGAGGAGACTCAATTTATAACAACCTAATTAGTATTCCATGCAGCAGACGACAATAAATTACTATCTAAAAGCTTGCGCATTAAAACTGGAAAATTAACAAAGCAACTGATAATTGAAGATGGAAAATGGATATGGTGCCGTGTCGTTGCCGTATGGAGGCTCGGAGGAGCGCAAATGGCACCAAATTCAATTATTTCATCAAAGCAATATCGTCGTCTCAAGTTGCCAATAAATAATTAATTAATTAATTAATGGACTTTAATCAATAGTTTGTCGGTGATGCGACGCGATGCGATGCGATGCGACGCGACATCCTCGTCCTTTCGTTAAAAGTTACTGTTAGTTTGTTTTGTTTGGAGTTTTCTTTGTCTCCAGCGGATCCGGATATCTATCACACATTCTCACAGCCGAAACTAATTCACTATTACAACTCCATCGTCTTCATAAATCTAACAATGCTTATATTATATATATATACAAAGATATATTATCAACAAAGTATTTCCAAATTGTGAGCCCAGGGGCTATAAAAAATAATAATTAAATATCCATAATGTTTCTTTTTATTATATCAAGGAAAATCTTCAAAAAATTATAGGACATTTTATATTTATAACGTTTTTACTGATTGTGAGCTTGAAGGTCAAAAATATTATTATTAATAATAATAATATTGAAATTTAAAATGTTATTGATTGATTGTTGAATGATTACAACAATAAATTTAATCATATACAATTGCTATCATTTTCATTATTGTATTTATTATGATTGTTGTTCGCCAGCACGGCGAGCTGTAAGCAATGGTACTTGCACCAATGCTTGTGTTTATTAAGTCTGACGATATAATAGACAGTGCGATACATTTAAGCAGGACTGATTCAAACATTATTATGTTCTATACAATCTTGCTAGAATCGATTATTATTAGATATAATCACATTAATCGAGTCCTTTTAATACCAAAGTCATAGGTAAGTTTAGTAAAACATTCTGCATATTAAATTCTGAAAATGAGCACACCTTTGTAGGGTATAGCTCATATATATATATATATATATATATATATATATATATATATATATATATATATATATATATATATATATATATATATATGTATATATATATATATATATATATATATATATATAAATATATATATATATATATATATATATATATATATATGGGGCAGGCAAAGATACAAGCAAATTACATGTAAGAAAGATGAATTTGCCGTGTTATTATTACACCATCAGTTTTGTAACCGCGTGAACAATCTCTTGTTAACGTTGGCTTACGTGAAGCGTGAGCGTAGAGTTGTTTTCTCACCACCATCATACTGATCATATGCTAACAAGACGGAAGACGAAATGTTGGTAAATATAAGTTTTGGACGTAGAAGAATAAGAATAACAATGCAATGTCTGCGACGGGATATCGCAGCAGCCGAGGTAAACAAACATAAATAAGGATTTGGCCGCGATACGACTAGAGACATTTAGGATGACACAAATGATGTAGTATCATCCCTTATTATGAATATTGTGCGCGTTGATTGTTTGTTTGCATGGAATGGAATGGAATGGAATGGAATGGCTGGTTGGCTGCTTTGTGAAAGGCTCGCTAGCTCCAACCGGTGGCAATTTCATGTTTGTTATCCTTTATTTGTATACTAGATGTGTGTTTAAGAAATTTAAGAAATACACTCATATTGCGGATGTATTTGTTCATACCTGAATTATTAAAAATCTCTACAGAATTTTCAATGTATACAGATATAGTTCAGTGAAGATTTATATTTACTTTTGATTCCGATTAACCAACATTTGGTTAAAAAATTTTGCATTTGCTGATACTACGATTATCATAAGACAATTTGATAAACATAATTACCAAGGATATATTATTTAAAAATAATACAGTCAAACGGAGGGGGTATTCCTGTAAATGCATCCTTTATGAAAAGTTTTGAAACTAAATTTTTATTCTCATTTGTTTCCAAAAATAAGAGAAATGCAATTTATTGATTACGCTGTAAAGCGTTCAAAGACAGTCAAGGAAGCCAAAACGTGTATTTGTGTTGAAATTATCGAATTATATTTAAAAGTGATTTACATATTTAAATTGCGACTTTATAGCATTTGAGCAGGTTATTATATAGTGTGTAGTTAGGGGTGGGCCTCAAGTACACGTCGCACGCAAGTAACGTTTGCAAACGTAATAACTCATGTGAAGCGCTGTCAACACGTACCGGAACTCACACAGAAGTGCGAGTAGGAATAGCTTCTTAGCCAATAGCACGCACTAAACAATCCCAGATATCCCTGGAGGAGTGCAGTGACGACGGGCGCTGCTGGTAAATACAGAACGGCGCCGCGGCGCCTCACCCACAGACAGAGAGTTGCCCTCTATTTGTTTGACAAGGAAACGTCCGTGGGTGTCGGGGGTGTCGGGGGGTGGGTGCACGGGCGCTGTAGTGCAATTGGACGTGATGGGAATCCGTTATGGACCAGCAGCATCACATCCCATCCCATCCCATGTGAGAATAAGGGACGACGGCCGGCCGGCAATAATAACACTGAACTCGGCGAATACCAGAAAAGAAATGGCGATTAATATCGAAGAGGAAGACAGACAGTAGCAAAAGGGAATGCACACGAGCGAGCTGCTGCTGCTGCTGCTGCTGCTGCTGCTGCTGCTGCTGCTGGAAGAGGACAGACACAAAGGAGTGTAAATGAAGCGGAACGCAGACAAATGTTACATCCCCAGTAGTATAACGTGTCGTGAAATCAGGCAGTCAGCCGCTGAAACGCTGTGAATATTGCGAAAATAGACATTCGACGATAATGCACGTATTGGTGAAAAATATTTCGGTAATATTTGGTTCTCCTGCTTATTCTTGATTTACACGAAATTGAGGTTTTAAATCAAGTGTAAGTAATACCGCATTCACAACAAACCAATTTAGAAATTACAGTTAATAATCCAGTTTGCATCATGACAAACACAGCAACAAAATTAACGCATTAATTATAAATTATGTTGTTGTGAACGCTGGAATTATTCTCCATAACACAAACTGCATTATTAATTGAAATGTTCAAACAAAGTTACTAATTGGTTCGTAGTGAATGGACCCAAATGTTTCTAGTGTTTTAATTATAATTCAAACTACTAACTATAAATGACTCTGATTTTGATTCATGCCCGAATCTTCAAGGAGATTTACAATTTGAAGCATCTTTAACTTTATCTTATTATATGTAATTCGATTACTTAAATTCGGTTCAATTATTATTCGCAGATTCATTACGAACCGACTAGAGCTTAATTGTAGCCGTCTTGAAACGTAATCTCATCATGATGCAAGAACCAGGTCATACCAACAGTACTGATTGTCGACAAAAAGAAAAAAAAGCTATTTTTCGTATTACACAAATTACTTATTTACAATAAGAAATTAACTGGTGAGTTATATATTATTATTTAGTTAGTAAGATAATTTATCACATATTTAAATCCTAGTTAGAACATTAAATTGTGAATATTTGATGAATAGTAATTTGAAAAGGCTGGTAAAAAAGATTATTTAATAAGATTTTGTTAAAATTTACTAGTTTAAATTGTTTGTTTGTATGACTGATTGAATGTGCTCCACAGCAAACACTATTGAAGATACAATTATGAATCTTTAAATGTAAAAAGAAGAAAGCCTCGTATTTTCGAAAATAAAATTTAAACCGGTAGTTAAAATTTAATTATTCTACATTTTGCTGTCATGATTTACAGAAATAGTAATAAAAGTTACAGATAATTATTCGAAATGATGTCCATTCTTCATCGATATAATATGATTAATATTTATGAATGTTGACAGTCGATTACTAAATGATTATTATGAAATAATTTTGTTAATGTATTAACTATATTATATATACATATATAATAGTATAGATGCACGAATAATACAGGCTCGCAAGTTTATTTTATTTTGTAGTTTATTTCTTTTATACTAGTTTCATCTAGTACGAACTGCTGTATGCATCCCCCAAGGACACTCCAGGTCGCCTCCTTCTTTTTGCCGTGTCCGTGTCCGTGCCGCATGGGAAATTTGTCCTCGAGTATTCGAGAACCGCAGCGGTGCAAGCGTCTTCAGTGGCGCGTGCACACCACCGCCCGAAATAACAACAGCAAGAAGAAGTAGAAGAACAAGAACTCACCGGTGTCGATATACCAACGCTACTAACGTATGAGCACACACACACACACACACACACGCACGCATTTGAAACCGTTATCGCATCGTAAAATTGCTGGTACCTCGATCGCAAAAAGCAAATGTCTCGCAACGGTAAGATATAGCATAATGTTTTTATATTTTTGTTCGTTGGCAGCGGCTGTTATTAAACGATTTGACAATAACATATTTGGAATGTACGTTTGTTTAGTTGGCCAAGGATAAACTATGAAACTATATTTTTCAAGTGGTGCAAAATAAAATATAGGTTGTCCCCAATAAATGTTCTAGAAGGTTATCCTTTACATGAGTGATTCTCAAAGTGGGGGTCGCAGAAAAATTAAAATTAACCCCCTCTCCGGAATGTTTTTCGTTTTTCTACACAAACTCAATCTGCGGGGGGTCCGTTGAAATTTTTTAGTGCAAAAGGGGGTCGCGGGCCAAAAAGTTTGAGAAACAATGCTTGATTTAATTATTTTTTAAATAAGTTTGTTAGTGAAAATTAAAAGTCTACCAAATGATGAGCATAGAAGATAATATTCCTGTATCGATATTTTGAATTACGATTTCAGTTCTCATAAAAAAAAATGGGTTGTGGCCAACGCGGGACTTTCTTTTACGTAGTTTTCATCAATATTTATTGATTATAAAAATATAATATTAGGAAATAATAATCCAACAGAAACAATATGAAAACCAAGCTTACCTTATATAAATGAATGGGTTGAAAATTATACCAATACCAATTTGTAATGGTTTTGAACTAACTAACTATCAAAACTAAACAATTCTCTACAGAAATATTCTGAAATGTCATTTATCTAATTCAGACCATTTTGTTTTCTTGTCGAAATATTGACAGGCGCAGATGATCCGATTTATTAAGCTACATTCGAATCCATGACAACGTAAACAAGATTCTCATCATTTTCGGTAGCAGTTTTCTCGTAACTGGTACATTTATTGAAGAAACTTTTCAAACAAAAGTTGTGCGAAATATTAATATCTTTCATTATGAACATAACTATTTTTGCCGTAAGTGCAGCCGTTCTAGTGATATTGGAGATAGAACAAAAAATGCATAGAGTAAACATGCACTGCCGGTTAGAATATTCTTTTCAAAAATAGGAGGTGCACAACTAGACCATATACAAGTCTTAAGTTTGAAGTCTCATAATTTTACGTTGGACAGTTTCGGCTCTAGAGCGTTCACATACACACACACACACGCACACACACACACACACACACACACACACACACACACACACACACAGACGTCACTCCGAAAATAGTCACATTCGATTCAGGGAAGCTCAAAACGTGTATATCCGTTGAAATCTCGAGTTCGATATTTTTGGTGATCCCTATACTTACTTATTACTTCGTAAAAGAAAGTAAAAAGAACAGTTCTTCATTCATAATGTGACCAACAGTTTTAATTATTCAACGTGCAAAAAGCTTGTGCTTCTCATAGAAATTTAAAAAATATCTAAAATCCAAATAACTCAAAATTAGTGGATCAACGATAATATAAATAAAAGACCTTGACTGGATGTTTCAGAAATATTTTGAATATACTAAAAAATGTCTAAATATTTATTCAAGATTGTGTTCTTTATAAATGAATATAGAACCATAAAATTTGTTTTTAAATCTGAAGTGGTATTAACTTGGCGATAACTTATTATTAAATATCAAAAAATGGGAGTGTATATTTTGCATGGTTATTTTAGAGGTGCTTTAGCAGAGGTGTAATGAAATTCTTAAATTTTTTTATTATTTGTTCAATAAAATACCTAGAAATGAATCCGACACTGCTGCGCGCCTATATGTTTGCACCACAAAGAAAGTAGCACCGATTTCCGAAACCACTTTTAAGAAAAACGATATAAAAACTGCACTGAAGATGTCGCCAGAGCGCCGACAAAGAGAGCGAAAGAGGAGCAGAGAGGGTGTAAAAAGCTTTGCCACGTTCCACGAAGAAGTGAAGTGCATACTATATGAGGGCGAGCACCTTCGGTCTAGGCAAACAGTCAGTCAGTCAGTCAGAGGGCCGCTAGAAATCTACATGGACAAATAAACTGGTGAACAAACATCTATGTATGTATGTATGTATGTACCCGACCCAAGGACTACGACGACGACGACGACGGCGACGACGACGACGACGACGACGGAAGAAGTCGAACGTAGAAAAGTCAGATGGGAAATAAGAGTTTCCACTTGAGCACTGCCAACTCACGAGATATCGAAAACCCAGGAAGAGTTTACCTTCCGAACACTGCACGCAAAATAAGTAGCGGACAAACTAATGGAATTTCATCGTAAAAAGAAAAGAATGGGGAAAAAAAACTATAACGGACGGACGGATGGACACAGGTACGTAGTAGTAGTAGTAGTAGTCCTGGCTGTTGCATGCGATGAGCAAACGGTGAAATGTAAATACGGACATCGCAAACGCGCGCTCAAATATACACAAAAACACACGGTGTTTGTAGATTGTGTTTTATGTATTTGTTTTATTGTATTATATTGCGACTTGTAGGGTTTAGGCCCTGTTCGTGTGTACACTGCCAACTAAATACCGTATATACGTAAAGCCAATTTCTACGTCGTGCTATTTTTGCATTGCTACGATGACTGCATTTATTTCACTACGTTTACGTTTTGCTAATGTTTACGCTTAAAAAGAAATTCGCATGAATGTTATGTTGGCCCTATTAGTTTACTGATTTAATTATTTTTAATTTTTAATTATTTTGCGCAAAGTTTGCCGGTTATGCTCTTCTTATGTTTTCGTTGATCATTTAACTTTTGCTACAGCGAAAATTACATATACAAACACCAAAAATACATAATAATTAAAACATTGATTTTTATGTCGCTAAATGTGAAGATAAATTAGTTTTAAAAATGTAGCTGTATTGTATTGAATTCATTCTATCATTGCCATGAATCAATTTAAATATGTGCAGTAACAACTAACAAGGGAAATGTAAATGTAATTTGGCTATTTTCAAAGGTGACTTTTCACTAACTGGAACATTTTGAAAAAAACTTTTCCATCTAAAGTTGCAAGAAATTTTAATATCTTTAACTTTTATAATAATCAGTTTATTTTAAATCGTGTCGTTTTTGGGGATATTTAAAAAAGGACGCGAGTTAACAAACACTTCCGCTTCATATATTCTTTTCCAAACTGAAACGATTTATTTCCCGAGAAGTTCAACGGATAAGGCTTAAGTGTGTTTACAAACAGACAAACATGAAGAATTCTAGAAATGTGTATAGGTCGACTTATTTTTTGTGATCAAAATTATTATTTCATTATACTTTACGTATAAGAGAGTAAAACGGTGAAGACAAGTGATATATTATATGGTTTTGTAGTAATAAAAACATGTTTTTGGTATAATACATATATATATATATATATATATATATATATATATATATATATATATATATATATATATATATATATATATATATAGGTTGCTGGATACAGCTTCCACATTCAAACATACCTATATTCTCATATAAACATAAAACATGTTTGAATATTTTGTGTGTTTATAGTCGAAAGTCTCGCGGGTATTAACAAAAAGTTAGTATTATGTATGCAAATTTACAGGGACGATTCTGCTAGATATTACAGCTACAGAAATATCCTGTACCAAAATATATAAGTTGTGTGTCTCTTGAGGTATCCCACGGGCATAAATACGTTTTCAACATTCACCATCAACCACCATCGAAATTACATTTTCAGAAAAATGATGCCTTATTCATATTCAATAAAACACGGCTCTACAATTTCTTTTATTATGATGCTATTACGTTCATCTTCAATGAGCTACATTTTCGTATAACGTATTTCAGAAAATCAACAACTTGGAACAATCTGTTATATTTGTATGGTGGTGTATAATTTTCACAGAGCCAGGATTTGTTTAATACATTTAATTTAATTTATTGGATAAACTATTGATAACGGTCGATATTAATAGTAAATTTTATTAATGCTCATTTTTAATTGAAATATTTAAAACATTTTCAATATATAAAAAAATGTCTTAAAATATCTACAGACATTCTTAGTATCTCACCAATAACTTATGTTTTACGCGATATTCGTAAGACTTATGCGGTGAATGCCAATTCTGTATTCGTATACAGAATAATCGTTTGTTATGACTTTTACAAAATAAATAAACATAAATTAGTATGAAACCAGTGTTAACGCTGATGAGATGAGATCGAATTTGTTTTGTCTCTATTTCATTATTTATTTGATCTGTTTTATGCAATTAAAGATATAGACACATTTGTTTTGAATAAAAACCTATATCTGTTTTTATTAGTAAAAATAAAAAAGCAAACAAAAACTTACTCACATTAAAAAATTGGAAATCGATCAATCCAATACGGTCCATTCTTTGTAAGTTAAGAGTTTACTACCACGTACATATAATAGCGTTGGGGGAAACATATTTTCCGGTTATAATGGACGAATTCTGGACAGTGATGCACTTAATGTTCTCTCCAAACGAGGAACAATAGAGATATCATCGCCACATCGGTTTACGTGACAAATAATGACAAGTCATCCTTAAATTGTGCACTCAAATATTCTTTTTGTCAGTCACTGTCAATAGCAACCGGATAAAAGAAAAAACGATTTTTCATTCGAAAGGATTTAGGTGTCATTTATATGCACTAACTATATATGTCTTCACTTGCCGTAGGATCCGCTAGATTTATACATTTTTCAAACTCTACTAGAACTAATAATGCCGAATAGTATTATCAGAATTTTCAGGTCTCCTGTAAAACAAACTTTTCATATAAATATCCGTACAACTAAAATTAGTAAAAGTCCTGAAAGAATAATATACTTCCGAATCATCTATATTTATATTTATTCTGAAACGGTCCGACCTGTTTATGTGACACAGCAGTGGCAGGATTACGAGCAAAGGCGATCAAGACAGTTGGGCGTCAAGTATTCATTATTTCTACATTTCACTGGTTGGCATCGTTTAAAATTTTCACTCTTCTTGATTTCATTGTCTGCTTTTTAGTAGACGTAAAACGTACTACTTCTTTTTCTTTGTATTTCTGAAAAGAGTTTGGTGCGACTTTTATTGTACTTTTTCATTTTTCTTCTTTATAACAAGAGTGCCGAGACACAGATTTTCAACGATTCTGTTTTTGTCGTGAAGAAAGAAAATATTTTTCTAAACTGACGGAATAAATTTGTTATTTTCTTTATTAGGGTTGTAATTTCTATCCAATTTATAGACGGATATAAATACAAATTATAAAAATCGCAAACGTTTCGGACTATAAGAATGAGACATAATTACACTATATCATCATAACACATCAAAGCAGCGCACAAAAACGTTAGTGATGTTTATAAAAAATATGGATGGCCCTTTACTCGACTTATACTGAATTTTCATTACATATGTAATATAGTTTTATTGTGTGTCAAATTAATTCTACCTTTACCAATGAAATGGAAATGTAACTATATTCAAAGGCGATTTCCCAGTAAATGGTACATATTTACAAAAATTACACAGACAAATGTTCCGGTTGTAATATTCTATTCAAAAATAAAAGGTTTTCTTTCCCGGGGCATCCAAATCTTAAATTTAAAACATCATAATTTTATGTTCAAAGGCATAAGCCGTAAAGCATACACAACACACTCAGACGTACTTGAGAAAATAGTCAAAATAGAATCAGGCACCTCGAAATAAATATTGAGGTCGATTTTTCGGTACTCAAACATTATGTATAAGAAAGTATAAATGCATAAAAACATAGAAAATTTACATGGTCTAAATAAAAGACATGTATGGATATGAATAAATATAACTGGGTCAGTAACAGGAGTATATTTTATTCAAATACGGTACAATATTTTTAGTAGTGGCGCAAATAAAAAAGCTGGCATCAAATTAACGGAGAGTATGGTATATAGAGAGTGGCGACCGTAGCTCGTAGCGCACATAAAATACGCTGAACAGGAACGCTAAATAGAAACATATTTAAAACAGCCGTGTTGGTTTTTTTCGTACCTTTTTTGTTTTGTTTTGTTTATTTTTTTATACCAACCAAACAGGACAGTAATAAAATGCACAGCGCGCTCTATGGAGTGCATGAAAAATAACACTTTTCGTCGCACAGCCGTCTGTTTAAATTGAACAGATGTAATAGCGCGGCTCGGCTGGATAAAAAGTTCCCTTAACAAGATTAATCGTCGGCCGTCGCAGAATTAGCACTCTAGCTTTCTCACTCTGATGCCAATTCAGTGCATTTCAATAATCCACATTTTAATATTCATATTCACTCTGTGAGAACAATAATTGCGCAGGGCACGCTAAAGTGGTCTGCCCTATTTACATTTTTAGCCAACTGTGATGTTGACGTTCCTCCTACATCCTACTCATGAATTTACGCAAATATTCTTTTTTAAGCTTAACACGGTTTTATAATGTCGCAATTTGCAAACAAAATTATAAATTCTTAATAAATCAAAGCTATCACTGCTCTATATAGAATTCCATGAAATGGCTATTGTGGAAAAACAAAAATTATGTGCTAATTTATAAGTTGAAATTATGATAAACGAAAGAAGCACAGTATTCAGCACGACTTGGAATCAGGCAATTGTTTTCTTTAAATAAGAATAGAAATAAAAGAACTTCAATTTTTAACAGTAGGATTGGATGAATAAATTTGGAAAATATAAATGTTATTAGTCGCGGGCGGTGGTTCATCGTCATCCGTGTGCGAGCCGAGCCGCTCTCTGATTAATACCAACTGTGTGCGAAAACAGAAACTGCATTACAAACTGTGTAAATCTAAAAGAACTAAGTGCTCGGAGCTGTGTGCGATTTGCATATTTTGTAATCCACAAAATGTGGCCATTTCTTTTTCATTCATTCATTCATTGGATGTTTTATTGGCGAAGTGAATTCATTATCATCGTCATTATTGAGGGAGTGGAGCGAGTGCTTTTGTGGTGCCTAGTTGTTTCATTATCGCGTTCTCTAATCAATACACGCGCACATACACACATTAAAACAAATTGCCAAATGCAGATTCGTCAGACGTGAAAGGAATAATTTAAAGGTTGCATATTGAAAAGCCAATCAGGGCACTCTCTCTGCCTACAAACAACAACAAATGAATGATAATACAGCAGCGCGTACATTTCTAGCTGTTTTTTCGTTTGTTCGCTGCACCATCAACACACTGGAATATATTACGGAGCCACATCGCCGATTGACATTTTCATATTGCGGTATTTATACGAAATTCAAGGCAGCGAAAACAAAATACATACGACTCGTTAATATTTCTCTTTGTTACGTCTGGTTTTGTTTTTTTGGTCACATCCAGTGGCAATGACAACATTCAAATGAACAATGAATAACTCAAGGGTATACGATACGATACAATACGAGTGATTTTATTTTGAAAGTTGACATGAAATAAGTTACCCATTCAAAACGAGCAATAAATTAATAAATAAAAATGTGGAGTGGCCTGCACTCAACTCTCATATACATAGTATTCACTATAAATATTTACCTCAATCAAACAAAACAACAGTAATATTCTGAAATTGTACCATTTAGCTTCTTATTTTATTTCGTTATCAAATACTGTTTCTTCAATATAATATATAAGATAGATTGCTTCTTTATTATTCACTTTATAAATATATTCAAATATAATATTTAATATGAACTGTTTTACAATATTAATTTCAATATTTATCTTCAATAACCAATACGTTTAGGCACGATATCAGTCAATCTTATTATTTGAGCTAATTTTGTTTCCCTGGAAGGCATAGTTGATACGATTTATTAAATCAAAACCACATACATGCGTATCTATGGCAACATAAATACGAAATTTAAGATATTCTGTAGCAGTTTTCTCGTAAATGGTACATTTTTTAAACTCGATTTTCATACAAAAGTTGGGCGAAATATTTATGTTTCATTATGTAAATAACTATTTTTGCCATAAGTGCAACCGTTCCAGTGATATTGGACAAAGACAAAAATGCATAGAGTAAACATGCAATTCCGGTTTGAATATTCTTTTCAAAAATAGAAGCTGCGCATCTAGGCCATATACAAGTTTTAATTTTGAAGTTTCATAATATTACGTTATACGTCATTCCAGAAATAATCAGATTCGATTCAGGGAGAGTCAAAATGTTTTCAATTTCAGTTGTAATTTCTAGTTCGAAAATTTCACTTCCTTATATACATACGAATAAGAAAGTAAAAACTAGATTGCAATTCTTAGTAACATATTCATCATAAAAATATGTAATTTACTTGTTATACACATATACAAATAGCCCTATGCATTATTACTAAATCGTTTTCCAATATTCTGTATCATTTAACCTGCTAACTTGTTACACATGATTTCAGTGCGACAAAACGTATATGTATAAGAATTGTGAAAATAAATATGGTGTTTTTCACATTGTAGAAATGATTCTGCAATATCGCGATGATTTAGCTAATTTGTATGCATAAGCAGAACGTATAGAATTTATGTGTCGGTAGTGCGGGCGAAGCAATTAAAATGATAAGATAATGAACGAGTTTCTTAGGGAAATTCGGGCCGGTTAACTCTTTATCTTAAAGAAATATTTATGGGAATTAATAAAGCGCTACATTTTCTCTTGCTTTATTACCAGACCAGTCGTTCGAAGATGAGATGCCGCTCAGGCACTATGACACGAGTACCTACAGTGATTTGTAGACGGCGAAATTGAATAAAAATGCAAAGTCGAAATTATTCTTGCCGGTTTCTTCTTCCATGTAGATATTACAGCGAAAAGAATAAAGGACTGCTGTCATGCTATCGCTTGCAACATTCGCCAAACATTGTCTCTTATATTCCCACTTCATAACCAATGTTTACTAACGTCTATTTCAGAGGGCTTTAATCTTATGTATTATATATGTATATATATATATATATATATATATATATATATATATATATATATATATATATATATATATACACCTGTATATAATAAATATAAACACTCAGATGTATATGTTTGTGAGTATGTCAGTGACTATGTAGGTGAGTGTGAATGTGTAGAACGCTTTGCTTTTTTAAAAATGCAAATTGGCATAGACGGGAATCGAACTCACGACCGCTAAATATTAGCTTTAGTCAGATTGATGAAACGTTTATATAATTATAATATCAATAAATAAAACATTATTTTTAAATTTGTATTTTAATTCGAATGTATGCATATATTTTCATATCTCAAAATAAATTATTATGTGAAATCAATTAACAAATTCTTGTTTTGGAATTAATTATAACATTTAATTAAAATATCCTATACAACAAAATATATTTTTAAATAAAACACAAACATATAAATACCCACAAAATGTATATTTATACATTGTATACATTTGATAAATGAAAATATCGCTATGTATTTCTACACATATTCAATTAATATCGGATGTTTCACTGACCTCCGAATTAAATCATTTATATATGTTTTTGATAAGTTTAAGTGCACCGAAATGCTCCAGTTTTTAAATTTTGCTCTATTAGGGCGCGAATGAATGTTTGTTTTATCCGAAACTGAGCAATACTAAATAATAAATGGTGTCTTGCAACAATCTTAAATGTTAACTCGCAAGATTCCAATGAAGAATTCAATTGCAGAAGGTATGCGATACGAGCTGTATAGGTACACCATTCTGCTGAAGTATGAGGCCTTTCAATTTTCCCGTACATTAAATATAACGGTTATCAACGTAGTGATAACGGTGGTACCACCCCTCAGCGTTCGTAACGTAACCGACGTTATACTGTTTGCAACCAAGCGTTGCCCTGTGCAATTTCATTTTCAGTATCTCGACTTGAATAATTTTAGAAAATATCTAGTCTTAAATAATGTACACCAAACATATATACAGACGTAATCAATTTAATTGTATTTTAAATAAAAGGTTGCTTTGCATACAGCTCACTGTGTAGCATGTACTAAAGAAGGTCGTGTGTCTGTAACATTATTAGCTTGGTCCAAGAAAGTCAATATGCTATAGATATAAAACGTATAATAATTTTTTGTACATTTTCTGAAATATTTTTGGTTGTGTTACTTAGCAATAAATGTTTGTGGTCATATTATTAATAAAGACAGGTTAGCGTAATTGTTTATGCTTTACGTAATCGTCTTATACTAGTAATACATAAGAGGCAACTAATTTCAGCTGGAAAATATCGACTTGAATGTTATAGTATTTGCATCTCCATAGTAACTATGTACGCGGCACTAATCCAGCCAAACTAACTACGATCCCATTTGCATTTAACCTGGTGTTATCTACTAATTATAGCAGGTATGTATGAACAGCTGCACTATCTAATGCACTTACACTATTAACTCTCGTGACATCTAACTAAATTTGACATATGAAGCTGTGGAAATGCTCGAATGCATTATATTTACTCGGTTACTGCTAAAAGATTATTTTGGAATATTAAAAATAAAATAATCGGTTGTGGCCAATACAGAACTTACACTTACGATTTACTAGTATAGGCTTATTTTGTTTAGATGCGATAGAAAAATATACATTTTTAAATTGGACGAAACTTCAAGAGCATTGATATTCGGAATGTATTTTCGTAACATTATTCATATTTAGCATCACGAAGTTTCAATTTTATCAAAGACCTACCATAAATGAAAGTTTCAAATTGCTCTGATTATTTTTATCGATTTGCAAATAATTATTTTGTGAATGAACTATCAAACTACTACTACTAAATAACTAATATATATATATATATATATATATATATATATATATATATATATATATATATATATATATAAATATATATATATATATATATATATATATATATATATATATATATATATATATAAATATATATAATAATATAAAATTGACATTAACTGACAGAAACACATACACACACACACACAAACATCTTTTCGAAAATAGTCAGAAACAATATGGGTAAAATATTTCCTTATATACATTCGTATTAGAAAGTAAAAAGAAAATATTGTAACTCGATAACTATCAAGCAAAAGCACAATTTGTTTTCTCCTACTGGTATACCTGATCGTTATGCGTTTGAGTATTCTTGGATCCTTGGACATGGCACAACTTATTGTACTTCAACATATATGTAAATTTACTTAGCGTGATATGCACTTCTGAAAGTTCATTAGTCTACTAAAAATCGAGTGTAGTATGAGCAGTGCAACTGGGTAGAACATAGTCTAGTGCTGCCAATTTTGGAATAATAAATGCCTAGCAATTCATAAATTTGTTCACGCTGTGCCCATCACCACATTTGAATGGATCGTTTGCCATGATGAAGAATATTTATACATATATAGGGACGGCGGCCGGTTGTTCGCTGTTGTCAAACGCAAACATACAATCGCAATAAAACTGAACATAGAGTCGGCTTTTGTTTCGCTTCCTGTTGATTGAGCGTTGCACAGCGTATAGCACAGGTGTTGAGAAGGTGCATGCCATTTGTCAACGCTCGCTCGCTCGCATAATGTCGTGATGCTCCGATTGCACGGACATATATCGTCACAACGTGCATACTGACACTTATGCGGCTAAATTAATCGCAGTATTCTCCGCATTATTATATAAACATGAACAATTTCGTTCATAAATTTTATAATAAATAAAGTACTTGGCGACAATCATGACAGAAATTTATGCTTTTTAATTATTATTTTTAATTTTTAGGAGAATATATGCTTTTAACCACTTATGTCACAATACGATTTATAATAATGTCAACACGTGAATGGTCAAAGAAAAGACTACATCACTACATGATATATTATTAATTAATGAAAAATTCAAAACTATAATTTTAATTATGGCCTTTTAGTTCTACAAAAATTTTATAAGGCAAAAAAAGTTTTAATTCCTTTTTGATATTTGAAAATTAATTTTAAATAGTAGATAAAATCGATCTAGCACCTTCCGAACAAATGCGTAGACCAAATTTTAGCTTACAAATAACGTCCAAGTATATTAGTTATCAACATTTTTTGAATTTCGGAAACGTAGAACGAACCAATTTCCAAACAATTATTGTTTCAAGAATTGTAAGAGACACACGGCCGAATACTCTAGCACTTTTAAGCATACTGTACGATGAGCTAAATAATAATATGGATATAAAACATTCGTATGATATTACAAATTTATAATTATGTATTTAAAACCATATGATCTTAATTTAACATACGTCATGTGTAGAAGTATCTTATTACTATATACGAGTTTATATATAATAATTTTTGGCAAAAACAAAAATGATTGCCGTACTTCTAAGAATTTCTAGAATTTCAATCCTAGGCTCCAAAAGTATATTCTAACCATGATAACTAGGTTATCTTAACCGGCTTACCAACTATTGCTAAATTAAAAAATATCTTAACCAAAATAATGACCATGGTTACGATTAATTACCCCGTGGGGGACTCTGTGACTCATCATATGTCTGCAGTGTGTCCAATTGTAAATAGTTCTTTTCATGTTACAATGACATTTGTATAAACACTATATAATAGTAAATATTGTTTAAATATGTTTTCGTTTCTATTATTATTATTATTTTATACAGGGTATCATATTTACGGTCGGTAGCAGTAGCGACAAATATTTCACGGTAGCAGTAACGGGTTAACAATCAACTAAACAGTAGTATAAAACTGGGCCTACATGTGCAAAACATCTCGATACGGCACTGTTGCGTAAGAACACACATCTATGAGAATCAATGGACGACGACGCGTTGTTCCCTATTAGAATTCATAGTTTGTCTTCCAGTTCAGCCCTGCCGCGTAGCCCGACTACAAAACCCAATTTGCCGTCTTACAGACGTTCGGGATGTGAGTCATGACTGCTGCACTACGCGTAACACCCTTCAAATGATTTCACTGTTCATTTCTCACTCGGTCGGTCTCCTATCCACGACACGTGCGTCGAGGTTGACGATTGCAGTATGGCTTCTCCTACCTAACCAGTAGTTCCTTGCATCTCCCCAGGATTTCGGACAATCCAGACGACCATGAATTGGTCATGGGGATGATGTGAAAGTGCGGGCCTTGACTGACCGCATTACACGTATCTACCCTAACCTTACAAATGCACGTGTCCCTGTTTCGAACGAGGGTGTGTCAGATGAGATTTTGATGACGATTTAAAAGAATAATGATTATTCTTTATATAATAGAGGTTGAAAACTAATCTAACTGCGTAAAAATTGACATTTTCGTAAGATTTTTTCAATATAAGGCAAAACAATTTACTGAAATATATTTAATTAATCTCGACTGTCATTCGCTCGACTTTATAGAACGTAGTTTTCAATAAATGCCTATGTGTATGTAATATAACTGTATTGTGTTTTAAATTCACTCCACCATTGTCAAAAGACAATAAAAATACTAGATTTTCAAGGGTGATTTTTATGTAAATGGTACATTTTGAAACAAAAGTTCCTAGTAATATTAATATTCTTAACTTTAATTTGACTCACTCTCCCGCTAGTGTCAAAATACGACACGAATAAACAAGCACTTCCAGTTGAAATATCCTTTTCTATGTATAATAAGATGATATCTTTCCGGGGATATACAAATCTTAATTCAAAACATTATATTATTTTGTTTAACAATATTGGTTGTAGAGCATGCATACACACACACACACACACACACACACACACATACACACACACACACACAGACGTCTTTGATAATGTTGTCAAAGTTACTTAAGAGACACTAATAACGGATATTTCCATTAAAATTTCGAGGTCAATTTTTTTATTTGTGCGTAACATATAAGAGAGTAAAATTAAGCAAAACTAATTAGCTGCTTATTAAAGTATATATGCCGGATATTAACCCCTCTAACTATATTGCAATGTTAGTTAATTACTAAAATTGATATTACTTCTAGAAAACATGCGTTCATTAGAAGCATCCCCTTCTTTAAGACTGCCGTAAAAAAATTGTAAATGGTAGTCCCGATGACATCCGGGGATTACCGAATGAAATACGAATGCTAATATGTAATGATAGTGCACACACCAGCACCTTTTGACCCGTGTAACGCAAGGGATGCAAGCGGCAATGGGGTGGTTTGGAACGGGGCGAGCGCGCGAATAGCGATAATGGCCGTAGATGGCGAATGTGTCCTCGGGGACGTCGTCGGTGATGAAATAACCCCGTGTGCATCAGCCGCCCAAAACAACCATCCTTCCTTCCTTCCTAGGTATATATCCACCCGAATGGACACCGAAAGTCTATAAATATATAAGCGCTATATAGCGGCAACCCCTTTAGTAACTACTGCGGGTTTGTTATGCTGTGTGCGTTGTGGGGTAATTCGTTTAAATCGGCCTTGAAAGGGTTAACGCTCGCAATGCAACATTCCATTTACATTTAGTGTTTGTACTACAAAAGAAAGTACTACATATTAGGGAATATATTCAAAAAAATTACAGCCCCCTTTATTGGACTATCTTATACATAGAATCAAAGAGTTTGTAGTGATATTTTGTGGTAGATTTATATTATTTTGTTACAAAAAGACAGTGCACGATAATCCGAGTAAACTGTGTTATGTTACATATTACGACATTTCGATCATCACAAAACAATTTAGTAAATACGAATTTCCAGTATTAAATATGTTTTGATTAGGTTTTACAAAATAAGAAGTTTTCTCTAAAATACACTACTAACATAACAATTAATGTAAAATGACACTTATAAAGGATGCAATTTTACTGATATTTAGAAAAATACTTGATATATAGGGTAATTTTACTATAATTTAGTTCTTATCATGAAAATCTTATGTACTAAGTTGTTAGCTACATTTGAATTTCGAAGGCTGTCTTTATTCGACCAGAAAATATTCAATATCCATTAATCTAACAAGTATAGAAACAGAAAAATGCCATTGTAACCAAAAGCATTTAACGGGGTCCTCATTAGACATTCTTGCATTGTCCACATGTAATGTGGCATGGTATCTCTATCTTATTGGATGTTATAACCTCTTGGAATGCAATTAAAGCAGCCACTAAATTTTATTCGAATTGTTCAACACATTAACGGGATTTCTATTTGTTTAATCGACATTTGCCTGCTCGATAAAAAAACGACACAATCACACGGGAAGAGACCTTAAGTGTTTCTCTAGTGCATACTAAAGATTATTGCGTTCTTATTATTCGAGAAAAACTACATTTTCAAAACGAGTGAAGCGTTGTTAAAAACAATTGTTGCAAATGTCCATTTTACGAATAAGATTTTACATCGTTAAATGGATTTCGTAGCATAAATGGCACATTTTGTTCTTCACATTATTGTGTTTTGAAAACTTCGTGCTGTTTTACGGTTTTATTAAAATTTTCTTCGAAAAGTTCACAAGTACTGTTTTGTGTGTTAATGCTTAAAGCAAAAAAGTTTACGAATTTCAGCGTTAAAAATGTAATAAATGCTCTAAACTCAAATATGTTCAAATATGTCAACCTGATAAAACGTTATGAATCAATTTAGAATTCTCTGCCAATTATCCAGACTAGTTATTATCTTCAAAGCAAGCATTCACACCGACAACAATGACTCCAGCTCGTTTTATAACAAGCTAATCACTGCGGAAACCTTTTTGGTGATAACATCAAATTATTGAGCGATGCTTCCATCTGAATACTCGACAATATTTACAAAATATTTGAATTTATTTTTTAATTTATTTAAACATATTTCAAAGTCAATAATAAGTAAGACCCATAGTTTTCGGTTCCTCTACTGTATGAAGTATAAGGAACATTATATTTAAAATGCAACAGGAAAATTTTAAGTGTCACAAACATAAGTTTACCGACCAACCGACTGACCAACATCACAGTATATGAGTTATATACATTCTAGGAATCAAGAAGACATGAAGTAATTTTTTGATCAAACATAAATATATCTGATAATGCTATAGACACACTACCAAATCATATAAATCACAAAGTATGTCTCATGGGTATGCAACATGTTGACAAATAACAATTCAGAACAAATAATAATTCCCCAACAAATTCCTTGTTGCAAAAAGATCAGTAATGAAAATAATAATTATTTATATGCAAGATTGATGACTCCCAAATACCTGCAAAAAAAAAAAAAACCATATTGCACACGTCACTTGTCTTCTTCCATCTGACTCATTTCCAATATAAATGCATATTAGAGAATGAGTGAGCAAGTTAGCTAGCAAGCAAGCAAGCAAGCAGGCGAGAGAGCGAATGAAATGAAAGATTACCCTCGTAATTGTTATTGAATTCGGCAGACGCGAAGTCAGAGAAACTCACGAAAAGGTCTGGCCTTGTGATTAATGCAAAAACGAAAGGCCAGTAGCGCCAACGGTATTGATAGGATCTGTGTGATTTCAGACTGACTGACTGACTGTATCTGGAAGTGTGTGTGTCGATGACAAAACGAGGTTCAGTGATCGCCATCGCGCTGAAACTGCAACGATGAAAAGACGAAGCCACTTGTGAAATGGACAGCGACAGCGCCGCCCGGCGAACCATTGAACTAGCAGCTACCGTTTATTGTACAACTGACATATCTTTGTCGTTGTTACCGGCTATATCTGTAGTTTTGCCAAAGAAAATACTTTCGGATAAAAGGCATCGCAATGACATGAACGGAACGGAACGGGAAAGCTCTCCAAACAACGAAACGACTGGATTTATTGTCGCGTGGAATCACAGACAGTTCTCGGGACTGAGTTCTTATGACATTTCCAAAAAGATACTTCAACTGACTGTCTATAACGCCAATGAATTGGAAAGGATATTATTTTTGTCTATTTCTAGAAAGCTCAAATATATAGGTACGTATTTCAGATTAAGTTTGCCTTCAAGGAAATTCAAGCGAAATTTTCTTTATTTATATCTATTTAGTTTAATTTTTTTAAATTTAAAAAAAATAACGATATTACACATAAAAATGCGTAATTTTCCTTCTAAAAATCGTTCGTGTATACCATTCAGTGTAATTTAGAAATTCTTCAAACAAGTATGGCAAGCGAACAATAAAATTCTAAGAATTCTGTATGTTGTTATGTTTTATCTGTTGAAATAAATAAAGTAGAAGGTAGGTATCATGTAAAGTGAATAACATCAATTTAAAATTAATAGGGAAAACAAACAGTATTTGTGTCGCGGGATAGAATATTAAAACGAAGAATATGAATGCAGAAATTTATTAAAGAAAATGATGATGGTGTGTTTCACTGGTAGATAGGGTGGATAGGAGCAGTGAAATTTATATAGGAAAGCTAGTCTGAATAACGAACGTTAGCTTTACTTCCTTGCGTTGCGTTGCGTTGGTAGCATTGCTGTTCCAGCCCTATTAGTGTTATGGAAATGCGCTAGTTTATTTATAGTTTGCAGCAACTAAATTACGCTGTATCTGTACATGCAAATACGGGCTTAGCGATACACCGCTTCCTCAGATCATTACAACAAAACAAAATGAGAACTTGTCTCTATTACCACCAACTTGTTATCTGTTTACCATCATTTACGGTTTTTCGTGAAATTCTTTGTCAACATCTAACCACTCCACAAACTCAAATTTAACATCTGATTGTATTGGCAACTGAAACTACCAACAATATCTTTAACAATAAATATAAAATTTCTGGACAACCCTTTACTCGACATTCTAATTTTGTTTTAATTTTCAACATTATCAATATGTATAATTACCAGAGAAACGTACATGGCAAATAGCTATTTTCAAAAGTGATATTTCGGTAGATGATACTTTGTTGATAAATAAATTTCAAACAAAAATTGCCATAAATGTTAATGTGTTTAATTTTTATGAAATACATTTTTTTCTCATCTCGTTTCCAAGTTATTAAAAAAGTAGCAAGATATTAATTTCAAAAATAGGAGGGTATCTATTGGACACTATACAATTCTTAGGTTTTAGCTCTAGAGCGATCACAAACACACATTATTTAGAAAATGGTCAGAAACGATTCAGGGCTAGTCAAAACGTGTATTTCCGTTAAAGTCTCGAATTAAATTTTACTTTGCGATTACATTACTTCCTTATATACATTCGTATAAGAAAGTAAAAATCATAAAATCTAAGTAAATAAAGATTAACCTTCGGAAGATTCGCAAATTAGTACAAAGGTACTCATTACTCAAATAGATTGTCAATAAAAATTTAATTTAAAATTAATAGAAATAATCTTATCATTAAGCTGTTAAATACATTTAATAGAAATATTACATAAATGCAAATAATCGTAATAATCAACAAATATTATCAGTATTGCATTCGTTATCTAGAGTATTATACAAATATACTAAATTGATAAGAACCGTTATAAAAGCAATTCCCAGATCAATAATATTCAATAATATTAAAATGGCGTGTGAGCAGGCAGCAGGTGAATCATTTGGAATTTATGAGTATGGCCCTTCGGGGACTTCCAAAAGTTGCCCAATGCAGTTACAACATGGACTACATCCAGGATTTGTAATTACTGTGCTTGGATTTACAAATGATCGAATTTCTTACAATGTTATTGACGCAAATGGACATTTTCTGTTTCATTTTAATCCAAGGTATGACAAAATAATTTCTTTATTATTTATTATAAATGACTACTCAAATTATTGACAAAGATCATACATTATTACGGCTACATTTAAATATTGAACTTTTGTCTGGCAATAAAAATTATTTAACAATATTATGCGCTGATTATGTTATTTTAAAATATTAATTTACTAGTATAAAAATTTTGCTGTATCCATGTTTTCATAATAACTACTAATCGTATAGTAATTAGGTTTGAACTTGAATATTCAAAAATAATAAATATATAATCCCAAAACTTATGTATTTCCGATAAATACTGCGGGCTATGATGATATTTTCGCTGATTGTAATTAATATTTCAAATAATTTATTATGGTTTAATTAATGGTTAAGCTATATGTTATCGAAAAAACATTTGGTTAAAAATATAGTATTTATAAGGTTGCAGAAAACGATTTGGGTATACCATTATTATGTTTTAATTACAGAGTCAAACAAAACAAAATAGTAATGAACAGTAACCTGGGTAAATGGGGTAATGAAGAGATACCAGATTCCATGCCTGTACAAAGCGGACTGACTTTTCATACAACAATTGCCTTTGAAATGGAAGGATATAGGGTTTATGTTAATGGAGAAGAAATTGCATTCTACAAGCATCGTACATCTTGCAGCCCTTCTATATTTCAAGTGATCTATGACAATGCTGGAGTATACAAAATTACGTATGGAAGAAACCATGTATGTTAAAATAGAGAACACGGCCACGTCCGGATAAACAGCTGTTTACGTACGGATCTCTCACTGCCGTGTATCTCTAGCTTTTATTTTTATTAATTCTGTAATTTTTGCGAAGTAATAGTGAATTTTATATACTAAATATATGATATATTTGTTTTTAGCAATTTTTAGCGTTTTATGAGCAATTTGGTGATAAAAATAATAAATAGCAATATCGCTAAATAACACCTAAAACGCTGAACATTGTATTTAGTATATGAAACGCCAAATTCACTATCATTTTGTAAAATAAAAATAAAAATCTAAATAACAGTTAGCTAGACGTACACGAATATTACACATCTATTACGGCCTGACTTCGCCAATGGTAGCAACTATAGAAACATATGAACATATCGTTCTACACATACATTCACATACACCTGTGTGTTATATATAATTTTAAACAAAAAATAAATTGCGGTAAACACTTGCTGAAAAAACAGGAACGCCCTTCACTCCACTATCTTTATATATATATAATATATATATATATATATATATATATATATATATATATATATATATATATATATATATATATATATATATATATGTATATATATATGTAAAATAGTAATCCCAGAATTTTATAATAGATAAACGCATTTGTAATTTGGTATCATTCAATTTATGAATATTGCAATGTAATTACAGCCGCAATGGGCCCTAAAAACTCCGCTTCAACATTTGCACGTGCAAGAATTTTCTAGTGGAATTGCACCACCGCACAAAATGGACGTTAAACTAAACAAAACACATTTATCATGGCTAACGGTAACAGGAATTGTTAATGCAAATGCAAATAGAATGGACTTCAACTTTTACGATTGTCATAATCATATTCTATTTCATTTTAATCCAAGGTTTGTATATTTTTGTTTACATTCAAAAATAGCTTAAATTCGACTAGAAGAAAATGGTAATATTTTCTCGGTAAGTAACGACTTATTTTTTTATAGATTATTAGTCTATTTACTGCTACAACAAAAGTAAAAAAAAAAAAAAATGAAACCGTCACTTACCCAAATAATAATTCGGTAAACGACAGCCTTACTCTTAAGTGTATTCTTTAATCCGTATTATGTATTTGATTAAACATCGACATCACTGTGTAACTTTTACGATAAAACATTTTCCCAAATCATTCTATCTAGGATTAATGTTATATATTTTCTAATCTTTTAGATTCAATGAAAATGTCGTGGTTCGCAACGCAAACTTAGGAAGATGGGGTAGAGAAGAGAGAGCTGGAGGTATACCGTTTACTAAGAACCAAAGATTTACCATCGCATTTGTGCTAGAGAACCAATGCTTCCGTGTTTACGTCAACGGCCAAGAGTTTACTACGTTCAACCATCGAAAATCATTCGATTGCACAAGTTATTTTGGCATTGACAATGATTTGAAAATTCTGAAAATTATCTGCCAAAAATGAATACATAAAACAAAAAAATTGTATTTTATTATGTTATGTTTCACATAATATAAATTAAAATATAGTATAAATAACCTTCGTGTCGTTTTATTGTAATGCCTACATCACTCAATTACCCATAAGCCAAACAATACTGGTCTAATTAAACCGAATTCGTACATCTTGTACATTCTAATGGTGATCTAATTAAAATGTACAGTCTGACATTACTGTGTGTTTATCTGTGAATGCTGAATATAAAAATAAGAAAATTTAATTTTAAAATTTGTATATAGCCGGCATTAGTTTGACCAACCCGAACAACTTAAATACAAATAATCCCGAAAGTACAAAATTTTCACCCTGCATTTCTTCAATTTGATGTTAACAGCGATATAACTGCACCTTGATGTGTTTAGTTACATAATATCTGGAAGCAAGAAGACATAATCGAAACTGGGCGCAGGATTGGGGTGTGCGTGGCGCTCCAGCCGAAGCTCCAATTAAACAATGACAGGGGTAGAACACAGAT
The DNA here is from genome assembly GCA_933228885.1 of Leistus spinibarbis. Classification (NCBI taxonomy): domain Eukaryota; kingdom Metazoa; phylum Arthropoda; class Insecta; order Coleoptera; family Carabidae; genus Leistus; species Leistus spinibarbis. The sequence continues at coordinate 6,477,270 of OW121796.1, read as the reverse complement.
AGCTTTCCATAATTACACGCATCGCAAGTACATGTTTGATTGGTATCTATCTGGAACTCGCAATTCACAACTACCAAAGTCATTATTACGCTAGCTATTCTGTCAAGCTCTACATATTCTGGATACCATTACCGAATATGGCCGCAATGACCGAATGATACAACCTACTACCTAGAACAATCTGCAATGCCCGTTTCCTTGGCACAACATAATTAATCTACAGTTATGATAACAAATTGTAAATCAGCCGTTGCATTCAGAACATGGGGGTTTGTTTCTAATACAGGGAATTAGAATTATTCAGGCTACGATTTACCATTGAATCCGGATGACATGAAACTAATTTCCGAGAATGCTACCGACACACGACCGAGCGCTTTCGTTTATTTTTTTTTTGTACTTACTGCCCAAAGAGCTAAGAAAGATATATGTAACTAAATGTACGATAAATCATAATAATAGATGTATATAAAAGGGAGTATGAGATCGTGATATTATGGTAATATCAATTTTCCGTAAGTAGCAGCTGTATTACCAGTACAAATCCGCAAAAGTTTGTACGATAACATCTCATACATACCCGTACACAATTCATATGTATATAGATTTATATTTACATACATCAGGATTGCCAATATATGTGAGTGGCAACCTGTTGAAGTATATACACGCACACATCAAGTGTTTGGTTATTCTGAATTGTATGTATATTGGTTGGTTACATTACTTCAACTGATGTTGATGTCCGCTCAAAATATGTATTTGCTGCATCAACATTATACACATATATAAAATATAATACTTACCTGAAGATCGACTATATTGAAGAATGAGTGAGGTACATTTATTTGCTAAATATGATCCAGTAGACTGACCTCACAAATCGTTTATAATATTTATGGAGGCAAATCGCTGCATTATTTGATACTTAGAAAACTCTACCGCTGCCAGGAAATGTATCAAAAAGAGATCTTGAAGATTTGTTTTGAGAGCCATTGTCTGCGGCTTTCTGTTATTAATGCCAATGCCACATAAAGAGATAAATAATTCCAACCACGGGCCAAATGCAATTGAAAAATGTTTAATACTAAATTTATTAACGTATTAAAAGCATCATTTATAACTGATTTTATTTGTAGATTTAATGTATGCGAAAAAAATTATTGGAAAAGAAATTCAAAACTTACGATTGATGATTTGGATATGGAAATGAACTGCATTGTTTAAGGACTTACCTATAAGAAAAGAAACAAATTATTAGCATATTAAATATTGGAAAACCAAACAAGACACCTTATAAACAGACATGTAATTACTAGTTTAGTAATTGATTGAAAAAATCAGCAGTGCCCTTACAAAAAAACTCAGTGATGCACGAATACTAAATAATCTTTATTCAGTGTTCTGTGTTCTCGTCACATTCGCGTGGTTCATACTAGAATTATGAATATACGTATATTAAACAACCTTTCCTAAAAACAATCATATAACATGAAATATGATTATATATGACAGGGCCAGACGGTGACGGAATCATCCATCTGTCATTGTATCGAAAATGCTCACATATACGTATTATCAAAGATTAATAATATTCACACTTTTATTATAAATAAAGAAGGATTAAGAAAAGGGGGCAGAGAGGGGATGAGAAGAGGATAGAGGATAGAAGGGGGGCGAGAGAGAGAGAGAACAATTCAATTAATCTCTTATAATAATGTTGTATTTATAAATATAGACAATCGATATATAACTTCAATAGACATGAAAATTATTTATAAGGTATTTGTAAGATGCTTCATTAACATCCTTGATAAATAATGGTATATTTATTTGGGAGAGTTATAAAGTAATATACAGGGTGGAATAGTAACATATCGTGTACAACGAAACGAATCTCTAGGGAGTAACACGGAAGGGCGTTTTCAAATATTCTTATTACTGACTGCAGTAACAAAATTTAATATCCTATGTTTCTTTGATCAAATTGTATCAAACAATTCAACATTTATCATATTGTACATGTTAACAAAGACGAGGCGAAGCGAGGCGAGGTGCTCCCCTCCTATATAAACATATTCACGCACTCACGCACAGACACCCCAACGACAGCATCGCAGTGTAATAGTTATAACAGTAGCGAGAAAGAAGAATAGCAAAAATATGAAATTCATGTTTTAGTGCGAAATGAAACGAGATCGAACCTTGAACTGTTGCTATAAACCAGGATGAGAAATATTACTAACCTGATAACAGCGGACATAAACGCAATGAATAATAGCCAAACAACGCGACGAGGAATGGCTAAAAAAGCCAGCTAGCAAATTGACAACAAAGTTATATTTATTTAATGAAGCTACATTAAAATGGCTTGCTTGAATCTCTCAATGCGAAAACGTTGACAACTACTAATGAAACGTACACTGTAAAAAATGGATCTTATTTAAAATTACAATAATTATACATAATTTAATTGAAATTATAATAAATTTACTAAATTCGGTAAAATTACAATGGTTTTAGGTGCAGTCACACGCAGTAAAAATTATGTAAATTTACTTCCATTTTTTATAGTGTATGACTGAATTACCAGAATTCATTGTATAGTAACTATACGTTATCTTGATAAATTTGAACCTAAAAATATGTTTAAATTATTAATGTTGTATGTTTTATTTTTGTATTGTAATTAATATTGGCATATTATTAATTGAAAGAATGTCATAAATATTAGTGTGAAATTTTTTTCAAAAAGCGTACCATATTTTGTAGAAAAACGCTCTTGAAATTGTTGAATTTATTTGTTGTATCTAAGATAATTTGATAATCGCATAATCAACGAAGGGCAAAACTGGCGAAAAATCAATATGGTAAATCATTCGAAATGCTTTTAGTGTAGTACCTATATTCTTCCCAAAACAAGCCAACCGTGTCAAACCATCACCACATACTCTAAGTGGCACGCATAATTTCCAAGATAGTGCAAAGACGACAGACAACATTGTAGATTGTAGAGTTGAGATGGCAAGCAAGGGCCCAAAGTGTGTTGAAATTCAAAGAGTATAATAATATCGGCTGGCGTTGGGGACCAGATACTACGTAATTGAATTTAATAGTGAATGAAGACGTTTGTTTTCTTTGCAGATGAGAAATATGATACAGGTCTGCAAATAAGTTGTATGCCTAGCAGCACCTGTCAGCGGCCCATGCGTTTCTCATATTTTAGCCGTGTATTATAAGCGAAGACACGAAACGAGAGCAGAGCAGAGAAAAGAACAGAAAGAAATGCATCCGTGTACCTGCATATTTCCCAAGCGATATATCGTACATCAGGTTTCGCGGATGTTTTTTCAACAAGCTCTAATTAAAACTGAATTCACTTGACGGTATCTAATACACTAACAACAGAGATGGTACACCACGGAGAATTTCTTTTTTGGTGGTACTTGGTTTTCAGTTTTAATATAATACACGGTATATAACTTAAGTGCCAACATTCAAAAACACTACTATAACTAAGGACATGTTCCTACGTCCATCATCTTGATTCTATATGTAAATTTATACAATTTTAGTCATTAGTGCAGCAGTTCTAGTAATTTTGGAGAAAGAGTCGAAAATGCATAAAGCATACATGCATTTTCGGTTTCAATATTATTTACTGGAAAGTGTACATCTAGACCATGTACAAGTCTTAAGTTTAAAGGTTCATGATTTTAAAGTTCTAAAGCGTTCACACACAGACCTCATTCCAAAAATACCCACATTTGATTTAAGGAGGGTAAAACGTGCATTTCCGCTGAAATCTCGAGTTGGATTTTTTGCACGATAACTAGAATTACTTATTACTGCGTATATGAAAGATACACATTTTTAGATTTTTACAAACAGATATTCAACCGTGTTTGTAAAGCTCGCATTAAATATTATTTATTGTCATTTAAATACCGAATAAAGCATGTTTTAATAAAAATATTAAAAAAAAAAACAATGGAGTAGCGAAATAAGCAACTAAAAATAAACTGCGAAATTAAGATTAGAAATTTCAATTAACAATGGTAACAATGGTTTAATAACAAATAATGCTAGAGTTGATAGCACCAAAATATATAATTAATGCGTAAATTTTCTTGCTGTGAATGCTAGCATTGCTTATCATAATACAAGCTGGATTATTGTTTGTGATTTCTAATCCGAATTACAAATTGGTCCGCTGTAAATGAACTTTATATTAATACAAGTACAAACCAGTCCAGACGTTTTTTTATATAAAATAATGGTTTATAAATCTTGGATTCATCTGCTGAGAATGACAGTAAATATTTTATTGAACGATATTATTATGAGCACTAAAGTTAGATTAACTCCTATAAAACTAACGCTATTAAAATAAGTCGAATCATGATAAGATATAAAATCGTATTACTGTATTTAATAGCCAGGCGCATAAGTGACATAACAGAATATCTTAACCATCTATTGCGTTTTGCACCCACAGAGAAACACAGTTTTGATACAATAATTCCAAGCAAAATACTTCTCTATAACAATAGAAAATATTTGTTCCGCGGAAGCACAAAGGTGATACTGTAAAATACATTTCCGTGATTTTTTTCATTAAATATATAAATAATGTGTTTCATTCGTAAAATGGTCTTGTAAAAAATAAAAATCTTGACCATAATCATAATAGTAAAAGAGAGAAAGAGATTAACTAACCGTGCTAATTTAACACTGCTAAATATAGGTATAGGTATAATATTTTAAAACAAAATCTTTTAAAATTAGAGTGTAACATATATTTATTTTCAGTTAATTTTGTGGTAGAGTAGAGACAAGTAAATGCGCAAATAGACGCCATCTTGAATATAGCCAGGAAAGTATAAATATAGGATAATAGATTATTATACCTCATATTCTGGGGAAAAATATAAGAAATTTAATTTTTCGCAATTAATGATATATTTTCATTGCATCATAAATCTATAGCATAATCTCACGTAAAGCCATACTAGAGGCAAGTTTTTATTTCATTGCCAAAGAAATTCTTCATTTGTTAGGTATAACGTAGGGGGGGGGGATGACAAATGAAACTCCGAAAATTTTATCTGCTTGGTATAAAATTTCAATAGAATTGCATACGATGCATTTCGGACGATTTATGGTTCTATTCAAATATCGCTACAGATAAGAAATTTCTAGATGCAGAGTAATTTGTTACCTGACACTGCGATCTTTGAACTTAAAAAATAAAATAAACCGCATATTATAATGATCTAGCACACGATTTTTAAATGTCACCAGATATAGAGGAAGTAAAAAATGATACGTGTGTGGTACACGGTTTCACAAAATTCACGTATCACACGAAACATAATTATCATTTTAAAGGACAAAAGACAGGAGTTTCGTTAATATTATATAACATGTGTATATGTACTATATAAGTATAATTTATAAGGAAAAGGCATCCCTTGAAAAAGTCAATTTAGTTAAAATCAGTAAATAAGACTACAACTGTTTAGTCCAATTATATGATAATCGCAAGAAAGACAATGATCTAGGTCGTTTTTTAAATTAAGTGTAGCTGGTGCAACTGGTCATTATTGTTTGTATTTGTTAAAATTCAATAACTAATTCATATGCATTGATAAATAAAAATTAGGCCTAATCTATAATTTCCAAGTATATGAACAAGTTTATTTGGTTTGTAATAAGTATGGAAGATTCAATTTTGGTTTATCAAGAAACTAGTTCGCGAAACTACAGGAACTTGAAATTTCCATAAAGGAATAGTGGGGAATTGGAAACCTTCGCTGGGTTGTAGTGAAATTCAACACTCTTCTAACTAATATACAAAGGAAATTAATTCGCTTGAAGTTTGATAGCATCTCAGCGTTCGGTCGCTTAACTTAACCAATATTAAACGTATCAAAGTGCAGCATGCTCTCAATTTTCATCATACTCTAAATGATGTTCGAGCGCAGTTTCTATCTAACATTTAATATGTACCAAACGATCAATAATCCACGGCATACATACATACATACATACACTGTAGATAGACGATTAAGAAACATATTCAAGCCGGTATGCCACTTTCTTAATAAATATCCATTAAAAGACATTTGCTGCAGAGGCCTGCACTCGTCTTTCTTATACTTCCATTATCTTTTTAATACACCTCATATTGCATTATTTTGTTTTAAATTCATTCTACCTATGCCATAACACAATATCAATATGTATGGTAATAAGGTAAATGGAAATATAACATGGCTATATTTAAACGTTATTTTTCATTCATTTTAAATTCGTTGCTAGACATTTTAATATCTTCAACATTTATAAGTATTACTTTTTCTCTAAGTCATGCGCCGAAATATTAAAAAAATATTGGAGCAAACTGTAATTTCCGGTTAACATATTATTTTCAAAAATAGGAAGTGCACACCCGGTTCATACACAAGTCTTAAGTTTAAAGTTTTAAAATTTAAAAGTCATGTTGACCCCTTTAGAAAGAAATGTATTCCACCGACTTAACTAGAAAAACATTAAAGATTCATTACATGAATTTGTATGCAATTTAAAAACATATAACAAATTATCCGGTGATAAAAATCTCCGGCGGCAAACGCATGTTGCTTTGGACAAGAATTACATATGCATGTTATTTAAACAACTGATTAGCATAACAACGGCGATGTTGGGTAAGGGCAGTCAGTCTCTTCAGTTTGTGCAGACGAACATACGCACACACACATATTCATACCAAAACAGATTGTTTAGTAATTTTCCGCGCGGTCAGACACATGAGTTGCCCTGCCTGCCCTGCGCACCAGAGTGGCGTAATCCGGCCCGGGTAGCAATGGGTAATTCGACCTTCGCGCCGTGGGCCACTATCAGATTGATATTCATGATGGCCGAATGCGAACTGGGGGAGGTGGGCGTAGCAATCTAACGCTCCATAGCATTGCATAGCGAATCAGCCTCCCCCAAACCGAACTTAAACGGGAGCAGCGCATAACTTGCAGGGGAATAACTACGAAACGTTTAATCAACAAGACACGATTTGACGGAAGCCGACACAGGTAATACGAGTAGCATTCTTAAATGAACGGCTCAAGACAGACATGGCTTGTTGTCTCGGATTTGCATCAACATTTTATGTACTACTCAGATTTTCATTTTCAAGAGCATAGACACTGTGTAATCAAGAATAGCATCACTTTGGAATAATTCTGTTTGTTTTAAATCATTGTGGCTTCAAAGTTTTTTTTTAATCTACCTAAACCTTTTATTTGTTTTGTTTAACTTTTAATAAATATAACTCTGTGATCATTAATTATATTTAGTTTGAATTTAATTATTGTTTTGTTAATTAAATAATATTTTATTTTATTTGTGTATGTACGATCCGGGACCTTCAAAAACAAAAACACATACTATACGATTAACCGAAGATAAATACAAGTAAAAATGTAACTTATAAATATGTTATGTACAAATATTTACTTATAGATCGTAAGAAGTGCAGGTTCATTAATTATTTTCATGTGTATTTATTGTACTCGTTTGATTGCCGATAATATAAGACACGGAATTTAATTCCGTTTGTCTTTACGGAGCAAGCAAAAAGAAAGCCAAATTCAAATTAAATTTGCCGAGTCGCAAAACTGATTTCCACGCACCGCTTTAACTGTATACGGAAGTGTGTTACGTGTCCCCTCCATTTGACTTTTGTACGTAAGTATTCGCATGTGTGTGCGATGCCCGTTTTAGTTGGACAAGGATATTGTCCGTCCGCAGTAACTGAGATGCGTGCAAGTGAGATGAAGGAAGCATGTTTGAGGAAAAGCTACCCGCTGACCGTAAGTCCGGTGTGCTTCAAAACCGAAAGACGTGTGGAGTCGGTCGGTCGGTTGATGTGCGGGACGCATAAATAAATTCCGCACAAAAGACGGATTATCCGACCCCACCAAAAGGACAAATTTGCAAGTGAAATTATTTTCAAACGGGTCTCGAGCACGAGTTAGGCACTGCTTTTCCGTTTGTGATTTTTCCGCCGTTTGCTCGAATCGCAGAAAAGAGGATTGCGAATATTGATGGGCGTGTCCGACCGGAAAATATTCGGGATTAATTAAAAATTGTAAAAGCTTACGAGTTCTTCTAATCAATGAATTAAGCGGCCAGCAGTGCAGAAATAGATAAAGGACAAAAAAAAATAATAATCTCTTGTAAAGAAAACAATTTTACGAATTTAGTTTGCAACAGAAGTTATATAAGAGAAAGCTTTGCCTTCGTTTTCAAATGTAGATTTTGCTTTTTGAGATTCTCCCTTCGTTTTACCGACTGCCTTACAGATTATAGAATTACTGAAAATAATATTACTGTGAGTTTATTTTTTGTATTGAAGTTGCTTTATTATTTTTATTTTTTAATCCGGTTTTATACAGTTTTTTTAATTGAGTTTTTAAACGAACTGTATTTAAATTTCAATATCTATTGAAATAGAACATTTATTTAAACACAATAAATAAACAATTTATATTTCGCGGCACGATTTTTAGTCGATCTGCGTAAGTAGTTATCGGACGACCCTCGTACAGCCTACTCGTACTGTTCCTCCTATCTCTCCTCACACCATCAAACGCGAAATTTCGAAGGAATTTTGAATGAGAAACAAGTTGGTCAGCCCTGATATCATATCGTATAGATTGAACAGATGTGATGAATATTCCACAATATACAAACTATATACACAGTGTGAATGTGTGACGTCATAAATAAATGTTGGTGGTTTGAGATGAATGAAAGCACACATGAAGTGATAAAGCGCGTACAAACAGAGAGCTGCACAGAGGAGTGAGTAAAAACGCGGTAAAGTAAATTAGGCAAAGACAGTTGCGCGGTCGGTGGCCGTAATGGGCACAGTGGAGCAGTAATAATGCGTGCACGGCCGACCGGCCGTGAGAGGGCGAACGAAATGCATCTGCAAAATGACAAACGACGGACGAGGGAAAGCGAAATTGTGTTAGTCCAGCGAGCGGTAGCGGTGTGCTGCTGCTGTGTTAGCTGGCGGCGAGCCGGAGCAGGGGATAACGACCCTAGGTCGCCCGGGATTGCAGTAAAACAGAGTTTCCTTTTGCACTAATTTATCTCCGTAATAAATTCTTCCAATTTGTAGGCAACTGAGGAAAGCTGCGATGCGACGCGACGCGACGCGACGCGACAGCTTCTCCTATTCTCTGACACCGATCGCAGTTCAGCAAATATTGCTTTATATTCCGTTTAAATTACTGCATACCGTGAATTGCAACAAGATTTTTTTATGAGTCTCGCTTCGACGTTTCTAACGAAAAACAAGAAGACACACACAGGTTTAGAGAGCCAGACATTAATAACAATATGTTAGTATTTAAATCAAACAAAATATATTATTTGAAAAGTGCATTATAATCAAAAAAATCACAGTAACAAAGGCGAACTTGGTGAACAGTAACAGTAACCATCAGTTAGCTGTTCACATAGTCCAGCCAAAGGTGGCTTCGGCTTCTCTCAATCTTATTGATATATAATTATATTTCAAAGCACGCTGCTGTGGTTGTTTGTCGCATTCATCGTACAACTAATGTATTGATTGATTGCTTCATTTAAAATAATATTATGGAATATGGCGAGATGAAAGGAAATTCTGTAATATTATTTTTGTCTGCATCAGCAAACTTTTGGGGCGTTGTTTCCTGTAAAATCGCTGACTCATGGGATACGTTGAGTGGAGGGTCAGTTTGTCAAATGAAATTTTACACGATACACTGGAAAATGTAACAAAAACGTGATTGATGTCGACAGATCCTGTTATCTAGCCAACTATCGCTAAATATCAAAGCGACGAGCGTCAACAAACTAATTGATAACAAACTTTATCATGACTTTCGTTAGCAGGACAAACACTATTGTCAATCATTTTTAAAACGTGTCTCATACTTCTAACTTAGCAGTGTTGTTTTTATAAACATATTTTATCCTTAAAATCAGTCTTCAAATGGATATTATATAGAGAATTATGATATAATTCTACTTATTGCGCACTTATATGTAAACCAAATTTGGTTAAGCTCTTTGGCCGTTTGAGCGAGCGAAATACATGTATGTTAAAGATACTTTGAGTATTTGAACATTGAAAGATTATTATTACTGTATAATGTCAGGAAATGTATTCTTCCAAAGGAATAACTTTGGTTTTATTTTTGAAGTCGATGAAACAGATTCTGTTGGCAGACTCCAGTTTCCTATCATAATATTATTACCTGATTTAATAAGACCATCTTCTATCGAACGGTATCTTTGCAGAATGTATTGATTTCTGGCAAGGCAGGGAGGGCCCAAGTGGCACTTAAAGCAGTAGCAGCAGCAGCAGGGTGCAGGGTCTGGTATGGTGTGGATCGGTCGGTGTTCCAGTGAACCCAACGTTAAAATTACAATCACTGTCTAATGTCTGCAACGAGTGTAGCATAAGAGGCTTCCACTACGATGCCAAGACGAAGCAATAGTTTCCTCAGCCCACATCATAGAATGACATGTACGCCCGCCCTCTTAACTACTGCGGCCACAACGCCAATTACAAGTAATCAACGTTAAGAACTTTTCGTGTACTGTCGATATCGCATGATTTTCTTTTTGGTTTGGAAAGTTTTGAAATCAGTGAGAGACAATTTGATTATCAACTTATCGATTGGGATTTAATTAAAAGTTTTTGCGATTCGTTTGACTATTATTTCGTTAAGAAAGGAATTATCTCGGCCCTGGAATTATCTTGTACATTTTTTTCAATGTTTTCACTGCAAACCCATCCAATTGTTCAAGACAGTGCAGAGCTAGTATATAATATATTATTTCAAAAAATATTAATATATGTGTATTGGTTCTATGACATCCGTTAACAGCAACATATTATAGACACCCTATGACGAAATGGCATGTGAGGTAGTAGTAATAGTAAGTGGTGGTTTGCATAAAGTGTATTTACTTGGTATATAAGAAATAAAGCGTAAAAGAAAGTTCTATGTTGGCCACAACCGATTATTATAATAAAATAATATAAATATACCAGAAAATATCAGTCAATATTCTTAAATTATATTTGTTATATATTCAATATGAAATGATACATTTTTGGGAGTCCTCTAATTTTCGATTAAAACCGTAACCAAATTAGGCGCTCATGTTATATGTATATCAGATAAAGTTATTACAAGTCCAGTACATTTCGAAATACATATTTTAAATCACGAGTAACATGCATGGATATATATATATATATATATATATATTTATATATATATATATATATATATATATATATATATATATATAAATTATATACAATACATTATTCTAGAATTTGTAAAACAAAGTTCTGAGATTGAATCTGAGAATATGACTGACAGACGACCAAAAACTAATGCAATCGTTTAGTAGTCTGTCAGGCAAAAAAAAAAAACAAAAATAACAAAAACGCGGCGGTGACTCTTATAAATAATATAATTGTGAACATAATCTGAGCTAGTTCTTTTTCCAAGTGCAATAATTCAAATGTCCGTATTTAAATGTTATCTCACAAGTTGCGCAGTGTGTACCTACTGTCAAAATACGACGTCCGCTTTCCACCGAGAGCGGATTACGAGAAAGAGAAAAATGATTTCGGTGATGACTCACGTAGCGACACGAGCCAAAGATCATTTGTTTTCGAAATGCTGACACTTTTACAGTGTGCGGAAAAATGCGGGACTGGCCAAATACGTATTACGAACGAACCGTATATTTTACTCTTTTTTGCTGCTACTGTCGCGCGGCTTACAATCGGATTATTTCGGCATCCGATATCATGATAAACCATCATAATGCTAAAATGATTTCAAAAATGAATATTTAAAAAAGATACAACAAAAAGAGTATACTTGATGTGGAGTTTCCATTAGTTAAGAGATTAAATATAACAAATGTGTAGATTAGTGCATTTCTACGTGTCTGTGGCTACTAAAAAATGAACGAATTAATTAATTCCAAACATTTTAACTTTTTAATTTCATATAGAGTGAACGAACATGTTGTATTATTTAAAATACGACGGAACTCTTAAAGCACTCATATTATAGATCAACCAAATTTCGTTAAAATCGGCCCATTACCTTGAGATGAGTCACATCCAAGTCTTTACATACTACAAAATACTACAAACACGGATAAGAGTGTATCTATAGATTGAACACAGAGGTCATAAAAGTAATAATACACATATATTTATAAATACGATTAATAAAATATTTACATATAATATTACCACCAATCATATTTACTGAACTTTGTGTGATAGACAGTAAACACAGCCCAATTATTACATTACCTTCAAAACTTGTTTTATTAGTGAAATGAATAAATATAATTTTAAATGTTAGTTTTGCACTGACCGGGAAGCTGGACTCCTCCAGGCTTTACTAAGTAACTGCTCCGAAATACTAAACATTCCAGGAATTATTATTCCTTTAACGAGCAGGATTACATTTGAATAATGAAGCAATAACAATGAAATAATAAAGAGTAATATTGTAGGACATTAATAAACATATTAAAGATGGATATCTGCGCGGCATATTCAGCACACAATGTAGGGGGAGGTAAATAAGCACGAGCAGGCAGGCAGGCACCTTCTATATCAAAATTATCTCCGACCATTCAGCGGGGAATTGTAGATGAGGGAGCGGACTTTTCCTGAACTGAACTGAACGGAATTGTATAGAAGTTCAAATAGAAAAAAATCCACCCTCCCCCCTATTCAGACAATTTATTCGTTTCCCAACGATGCTAGACGGCTGCAGGAAAACGAAGAATATTATGTCTTTATGTTAACAATCGTTCAACAGAGAATTGCCTTTATATATATATACCAAAGCGTATATATTTACTACACAACACCAGTCAATTCATATGCAGCAAATATACTGCACGTAAGCTAAATAGAAAGAGGCCAATCACACACACACACACACACACACACACACACACACACACACACACACACACACACGCACAGGCGACAAGAGAAAAGAACATTGAAAATGAGGTTTAATTTTTTGACATCCAAAGAACTTGAAGATTACGCATGACACATTTCAAATGCTCGGTTTCTCAGTAATTGTTTATCCTTACGTTTTCATAGTTATGATTCTTGTATTGTGATGTTATTTAAAGGATATTCGAATGAAAGCTTTAGAATTATAGCTGGGACTGTAAAGCCGGACATAAATCAATTCATAAAGTTTGTATTTGCTGTTCACTACTACGTCTGTGTTTAACAACGAACAAACTTACGATTCATCAACTAATCATATGAATTATAAAATTGGCAAAAAAATAATTCACCGAAAGATAAAAAAAATTATGACAAAGAAGAAGAATTTGTATATATATATATATATATATATATATATATATATATATATATATATATATATAATATGAGAGCTTATTTAGTGTGTAATAAAATTTAAAACCAATAGCATTTTTACTTTTCGAATTATAGGAATATTGATCTTAGCAATTTATAAATATTTCTTATAATTTTTTACATAAGCAAATTTATTTTGAGGTTGATTAAAAATTATAATTTAAAATTTAATAAAAACCATAGCCTTTGTTCTCCGCCAATCATTTCCGTTCACATGCTTCGATTATCTCTTTTAAAAAAAAGGGTGGTTATAAAACAATTTTCTTCATTTAAAAAAAAAGAACGGAGAATAAAAATAGTTTTTCTTGTTTTAATTTATTTCAATTAATGACTGTTTAAAATGATACTTGGTTACTTTTAAGTAATCCAAGATATTAGATAATAATCCAAAATTTAAAATAGAAAAGCATCATAACATTCAAATCACTAATTCGTTCTCCTTCAAGTACAAGTTTATATTTTCCAGAAGCGATTTCCAGAAGCTGGATAACGTAATCGCTGTACAAAGATAATTAATTTGAAGTCAGCATGGAACGATGTCAAATTCAAGTAAGTATGACGTTGGTTGAAGCAAAAGGAGAAGGCGATAGAAAGAAACGGATGACAGGAAAAACTAGGAAGGGTATATAGAGACAGGAAGAAATGTCCAACCTTTCGGAAAGTCCTGATAACCGCATTTTCTTTGGCCCGCCAACTTCACAGAGCAAAGGTTTCACGGTAAAAGATCGCAGTTTCTATCTCTGTGTGTGTGTGTGAAAATATCTGCCATGCAAAACCGGCCAACAGAGCTTTGAGACTTATTTATTTCATGGTTTAAACTTTTCTCTGACGTAACATTTTTCTTTTCTATTCTAGCTCCTTTAACGATACAACTTAGAACTTGTCTACGTACTCAGTAAAAAAATTAAGCTATTTTTACTTTTCTACGGAAACTACATAGGTAAGCGCAGTAATTGGAGTATTTTAAAATAAAGAGATATTATTTGTATTATATGTGGTTCAAACTGAGTAGTAAATTCGTAATTGTTTGCAACAATTTGTTTTAAATTTAAAATGCTGTAATATTACCATCAATAGCCAATAATGTAATGTTTTATCCATTTATTTAACAAATTAAATTTTAAAGTACATTTTTCTTAGCATGTTTTAAAGTACATTTTTCTTAGCATGTCAATTATTTGTGATGCCTTTATATTTTGATTCATGTATGTATGTATGTATGTATGGCTGTCTAGACATTGTTAATGTGTATTTTAGTAGCATATATACCCCTGTCTGCGAAAATAAACACTGGTGCTGTTGGCAGCGTTGTGCTGCACACGTAGACGCTGATTTCAGGAGAATTAAATTCTATTGTTTGAGGATGCGGGCGAAGGAACCCTTTCTGAATAATTAAAACTTCAACCAGAAAAGATGAAGTATACGCATGCCAAAAAGATTTCGCTACGACCATCAAAGGAATAACTTTCTCACAATCGCATTTCTTATGATAAAAATAAAACAAGAATCGACGCCTGCTTTGACGGAAAACAGCGGCTGGCCAAGCACACACTTGACTGTTTTAAGCAAACACCGTTTTCAAAATTCAGCACAACTTCTTGTTGGCTTTATTTTTTTTAAAAACAGTTCGTGTCAAAGGTATCACATGAAGTGGGTTTGACAAAAAATTGTTTAGTTTTCCTAAATATTCGTTGATTATGTATAATTTAAAAACCCTTTGAATTGTATCAACAAATAATTTTTCTGTGTTGTATTTTCAGTGGAAACGTTTGATTTGATGTCCAGGGAACTGCATAAAAAATAATTATAATCTTATTTCAAGTAATATGTTGCAGTTTCAAGCAATTAATTCTTATTCTACTTAATTATTTACACAACTCGATAAGCAACAAACTGTTGCCATTTTGATATTCACATAATGTATTATTACATTAAATAATTATTTTGACGTTTATGTTTCTTTTACTGTACAGTTTTTTCTTGATTAAATGTAGAAATTCTATAATCTCCGAGGCGTAGGGGTAAATTTCTCGACTTTCACGGTGAATGTTGGACATACTTAGAAATTAATGTTAAATTTAAGTAACTACAAATATTGATTGCTAATAATTTTGTAAATTCAACGCAAAGTTACTATATTGAAATATTTATCCAGTATACAGACACAAAAAATTGGCAAATTGTTTAGCAAAATGAAACTACTACAAAAACGGTACAAAAAGATTAGAGTAAAAATGCATGAGCGAATATTTTAATTACAACCTGGACATTTGTCTGTGATTGTTTCATACGTACAAAATGAGCGAAGCGAGCCAATGCACGACATATGCTTCACAGTTGGCACAGACGGGCGTTAGATTAAAAACTCTTTATGAGCATTTAGCGTTAAATAATTGTAATTTCATGAATGTCACACACACACGCTACAATCATTTAATTAAGATACAGGGAAAGAAATACCGTATAAACATATATTTTATATTCAATTCAATTGAGAAATATTTAATAAGAATTATTGCTATAATTAATTTAGACTGGTATGAATTCATTTAATAATTCTAAGAAAATTTTGAAAAATATTCCTCAACATAAAACTATATAGGACTATTGGAATTTGAAATCCAATAGACTGAAAAAATGACCATGTCACTTCCACTAATTTCAGCTCGTGAAATATGACAATACAATTAAAATAAACAGAATAATACGGACATTGACTAATAATAGATGAAAGTAAGCAGAATTCGTCATTCGCGTCCATAATAATAATATAATTTGTTCACGCGTTGACGTTGAGCAGGAACATTTTCATATTTCGCACATAATTTTTAGACTACCACACAAATTTCGAAGTACAAGTATTATGCTAATATCCACAGGGTGCATTAGAGGAAATGTTTCCCGGACTGCATAGTCTTTCTACTTTAATAATAATAATAATAATAAATAGATTATCTGATTCGAATCTATTAATAAAGAATTTGGTAATAATAAAACCGCATTATCATTATTTACATAATGATAGCGCTAGCATAATCATCCTCGAACGAAACATATGAAGAATCAGTTGAAACGGAAGTAACCCATTTCAACCCTCTAAGGACAAATAATAGTACAGTATTATATAGGAAGTGTAAAACCAAAAGACTCAACACACGCATGCAATGCTCATCAGATACAGAATATCTCAGGCTATAGGAACGCGTAAAACCAACGATCCAACCAGAGATTCGCCATCCGTAATCTAGTCACAAGTCAACAACAAAATTGGTCTACTTTACGGGCGATGTGTGTTTGTATGCGTACTACCCAGAAGAGAGCCGAAGATAAGGCGGAAAGAGTGACATTCGCGAGTGAAGATAGCGAACGATATATTATGTGTCTCACGTAGCCAACTTCAGATGGTTGGAACGCGCGTACAAAGTATAGGTAGCTAATTTATATTTTATAATTAAGCCCAACACAATTCAAACGCTACATACAATTGTAAAACACGACCCAACGTCACGTTTTAAGTATTACCCGACTCAATGGAATTATGCAATTTTAGCGAGTTGATCATATTAAATATTTCATCGATATGGTTTCTTTAAAAAAAATTAAGTTTGATTCCTTTTTATAAAAGCGATAAAGAGAGCAATCACTGGCGTAACAGTGTCTGACGACGGTCTAATGAAGCAATAATAATTAAGCCATTTGTATCAGGATAAGGAGGTAGAATACACAATATTTAACTGTGCACAAGAAACATCACAGCCTAAACAACTAGTGCTTAGGTCTGCTAGAACCTGGCCCCGCTCCACAGACTTGCTGTGGGAAATACGGGAAATGTCAGAGGGATCTCTCCTCACAACTAGCTGTGTGCGTCAACGAGTAGCTTGCCTCCGCCGCGGGACCTTACGGCATCGTGAGAAAGAGTAAAACTCAGTCTCCACCATATCCGTTCGAAGGTACGAAGGTAATCGTGGTGCTCCACACAAACTAGTTGTGTGAATCTACAAGAAGCTTGCCTCCGCCATGAGATCTGCATGCTATCGGGAGAAAGAGTTGAAAGTCGAGTGAAACTCAATCTCCACCATATCTCCTCGGAGGTACGAAGTGATACGTTGGGCTCAGTCCTGAGGATAGACATTAAAGTTGGCAGGTAAAGGCACCGCTGGCAACATACCGGTAAATATATATGCTACATCGCTGGGCACTTTCTCGACTATCCCCCGCATAAAGCGGTTTCCAGGCCAGCACCGATACAAAGGTTAGGGATAGGTAACGTACAACACATTTTGACATACACATAACGTACATTCAGGAAAATGACAATCACCATTTACCTATACATATGATTGCAAGAATATAAATATAAACAGACAGACTTGACTCACCGCTAATATTCTCCATACCAGATGCACAGGGCACAAATCACAAAAACACTACCATTCTCATTGAACAGCAAAACTATACAGACAGAGAAATATCATAACCAACGTAATCCCTTCGACGGCCTCTGACCAGTCTCTGTATTTCTTACAAGAAACTGATATAAACGCGTTGCATAATGCTATACTAAAAATTGCCGCTGACATTATGTACATATTGAAATCCCTATTCTTGTTGTTTCGGTAATCTTTCATGCAGTGTTTATGCATGGCAGTTCGTTAGCACTGCTTCTAAGTTAACACGAAATATATTAAAATATTAGAGACATTGAAATTGAATTTAGAAGGATATTTTTAATTGTCTTTGTACATTTCCTTTTTGCATTTTCTTCATTTTAGTAGCCAATATGTTAGATCTTCATTATAATAAATGTTTGTATTTCAATGTAAATATTCAATATTTTATTAAATATGAACAATAATTAGAAGAAGTTTCGGTTATTTAAATGTTCGGATCGCACTGGATGTAATAAATCAGAATGAATTATCAAAATAACTGTATTCAAGATATTAAAATCAGTATAAGAAAATGCTGAGTAATATATATATTTTTCTTAATTCTGAAACCTTACACTGACTACTATTATATACTTTGAACATCGAATACCCCCTATATAATCGTGTAACCTACATTGATAGTTTTTTTTTTTTTTTTTTTTTTTTTTTAATATACAACATTTACCCATTTTGATTAATTCCAAACAAGTACACCGACTGACTGTATAAATTATAGAGAGTCGCAGTTCGATTGCAAATGACTTTTCGCAAAAATGCAGTAAATATTTATGAACAACCAGTTGAAACAGTGTTTGTTGTAACAGCCGTTGGGAGCTTTTGCGCGAATTCATCGAACATTCATTCAGTCATTCATATATCTGTGATATGTGTGCGTGTGTGTATTTACATGCAAAAGTAGAAATCACATGAAAATATGTGCATGGACACTAGATGCAGGCTGCCCCGTAAATATCAAAGCGTGAAATTGTTGGTTTTTGTGCAGTGGCGCGCGTGTCACATCTGCAAGCCAAATTGCACTGAGCCATTCGGGTTGCATACATATTTGCCAAACAGGCACACTATAAGACATATTTTACCTTTCAATTTTTTTATTAATTCACGTAATTAAATTGTATAAAATTCTACACTGCATACGAATAATCAAAAAAAAAAAAAAAACATTTAAATACATTTTATAATTGATATATCTATATAATTTCAAATAACTGATAAATATGCAATATAATATTTTTAAATGCAAATTTACTGCATCAGTTTTTAATTTGTAAATTGTGTTGGTGGTACATATTCGAAAAAGTTATCTCTATAATTCATGTACGTGTTGATTGGTGCCACATGAATGCATATTTTACAGACTTCATTTGAGAGATTACTCATATATTTTACACTTCATTTATTGTGTGCAAAATCCACATTTTACCAGCATTATTCTGGATTTTTACACACAATTTGTATGAGAGTGGTGGCTGGCTGCCTGATGTATACACAGTAATCTTCATTATTTGTACTCTCGCCGAGCATGACAATAGGGATCATTTGTAAACAAATATGACATAGCCGTGTAACAAATTGTCTTAGTATACCAAGAATTGCAATTCCATTAAGAACCTACACATTATTTTCACCATATTATTATAAATTGCAAAAGTTTTAACTCTTTAAAATATCTAGAACATTTTTAGAATTAAATATTGATTGCATTGCACAGATATTTGTGAACAAGAAAATGTATATAGCTCGAATATTTGGTGGTATATTGTTTGTTCGGCCGTTCGTAAGGCGAGTTTGTGCTCGCCTCTGAAGCTACCGAGGCGTTTTTGTATAAATATTATGTTGGATCGAACCCCAACTATTCCCGTGCCAGTCGAGAATATGTTCCCAACTCCACGGATGTTATTGAAATTTTGTATTAAATCAAGAAAACTGTCTATAACCTAAATTGTAAAAAATACAGTTACGTTCTCAAACGTTTAAATAAAGATTAAATGTCACAATAAATATATTGTGTGAATATAAAAATGCCGATAGTTTGTGGCATATCGAGTTGTGTAAATAATAAAGTAGTTTATAATATAAATGGAAAGGATTATTTTTATAGACTTATATTTTTCGGACGATTTTTCATTGGTCAGATATTTGAAATATACTTAAGCGAGAATTTATTTCATGAAGAATGGACTATACATGATATGGGCACATGGTGCCTAGGGGTTCACCTAGTGCGTAATAAACTAAAAAAACTTCAAAAATTTTAAGATAACAATTTTGCCTTTTTCTAGCAATAGAAGTCTAACATATCACGAATATTTAAACGATGTATAAACTTAAACTATATTAAAGCTATATAAAGTGGTCAAGTAGAGAACAAGCATATCTATAAATACCGAAGAATATGAATTTCTTTCGAATGAGTACCCTCGCCTTTATGTTATGGATATCCAACTCTGGAGTTTATTATATAACTATGGATACCACCGGTTAAATGGCCCATGAAATGGGAAACGTGATCAAGGAAAAACATATTTTAAACAACTCACAAGAAGACGATTCGAATGTGGAGGAGGATATGACAACATTACAGCGCATTATTTCGTGTATGAAAACGACTGCGTAACGTATTTTAAATACATATTGCCGACTCAGCCATTCGCAAATATTTTGTTTCCGCTTTGAATGATGCGAAACGTCCAGTTTAGCGGATATGGAATATTTATCTTTTATAACTGTCATGTTGCTGTGCTTTTAATTACAAAAAATTCACACAGCAAACCAATTCGCAAAATAATACTGGAACCGGCCCGGTCGGCGGCTATCGTAATAAAAATAATATTTATATATACATTGGGATTTGCTGAGCGATTAATTCCAGTCGAATTCATTGTTATTATTATTATTATTATTTCATGCAACGGTACCGTTAAAAATAATAAAGGATTTTTCAATTTCGGTGTTTGATTTATGATGTCGTCTATAATAGGCACACTGACATTATTTCGATTGAAGCCTTCGTAGAACTATTTTTGTGATTAAACTTGGAATAATAACTCACTGTTGTTCGAGATAGTAAGTCTTAAAAGTCGACGATCTTAAAGATAGGAAAAATCTATTTCAGCATGAGTCACTGTCATTAGTAATATTTACCTTCTAGAGCGAAAAAGAAAATTGTAATCATAAATTAATTTAAAACTCAAGGTTTTAACAAGTTACCCTAAATTCATATTGACAATTTTCGAGATGACATATGTGTGTCTGTATATAAAAATTGTAGAAAATAAAAATATGATGCTTTAAATATAAGGTTTGTAAATAGCTCGAAAGATAAACCTCTAATTTCCATATCAATATCGCGCTGCCATTATTCAGCTCAGATCGAATAGACACACGACCGAATAGTTCGCAGAGTACCGAGTTCGACGATCTAAAATGTGTGAAGATATCTTTTATTTTATGTTCAAGTTAGATAAATGAATCAGAAACATATTTGTAAATACGACAAATATTTGTAAATTCTGCCTCAAATCACATATAGTATTTCAAGGAAATTTCACAGGTCATTTATTTGAACGAATGCATTCGAAGGAGAAAACTGATTTATAAGAATAAAATATTGGTGTTACAACATCGTATCTTGTGTTCAGTGAAACGAACCAATTGTTATGTTGTTTCTAAAAGTATTATTTGTCACCTAAATATTGTTTTCTTTCTGTAAACTGACCACGTTTTGATTTCATCTCTCATCGATTTCAATTTCTCTTATAGTGTCACTATATTTATTTGACTCGTGGGACGTAGGCAACGAATTTATATGTATACGTACATACATACGTACATCTAGCTTATAATATACGTTTTGAAATATTTTTAAGTTTTCACGCTAGAATTTATTGCGTCGTAAACAGTTCTAGTTTATGTCGCTTTAAATTACATGGGTTTTATTTTACTTGTTACTGGGTGGGAAAATAAAATACGACATAAATCACAGTTGCATTAGTTTGTATAATTTATTTTACATTATAGCTGTACCACATTTTAGTCTGAAATGTGTTGGAGTAATGACAGCGTTGGCTAATGATTAAGTTACCAGTTCAAATTGACTAATTTAATCAAATCTGTTTAATCTTGTCGCATGAAGCATTAATGTTTCAATGATTCCATTTGTTTTTACTGCATGGAAACCAGCATTGCAAAAACTAGTGCCTTCAGTTCACCGTACGATGAGCGTAGAATCAACGTCCGTCGGTGGCAAATAATCCAATTTAATATGCCTAATTAAATCAAAAAAAAAAAAAAAATTAAAGCAAATATTTGATTGATGACAAATATTATAAGATGTGCACCTCCTATTATTGAAAATAATATTCAAACCGAAACTGCATATTTACCAAATGCATATATTGCCCTTTCTCCAATTTCAATAGAATCACTGCACTTATGATAAAAATAGTTATATTCATAATGCAAGATATTACTATTTCGCTCATGTTTTGCTTGAAAAGTATCAAAAAATGTACATTTTACGAGAAACTGCTACTGCGACCATCTTTAATTATTTATTTATGTTGCCATAGATACGAATGCATTATTTGACAGGGAAACAAAATACTCAAATAATTAAATACTTGTAATTTGATAACGGTTAACTCAAATAGATCGACTGAGAACGTGTTTTGAGCCTATTGGTTATTGAAAATAAATATTGAAAAACAGTACATATTAAATATTATAATTGAATATATTGATAAGGAGAATATTAACTTGTAATTGAAGATACCGTATTTGTTAACGTAAGATTATTATTAGTTAAATGGTACAATATCAATTTATTACTGTGGAGTATTGGTTGGTTTAACAGTTTAATTTTTAGTAAAAACTACGTATAAGAAAGCCGAATGCGGGCCACTCTACATTCTTATTATTATAGCATTTTGAATCAATCTGAATTACCTTGAAAGAACTTGAAGTCTTTGTAGAATTATTCAATGTCTATACTAAATTTAGTTAGAATCGATTTGACACCTTCATGTGTCCACAAAATTCATTTGACGGGCGGATATCTCACATCCAAAATATAAACATTTTCGAAATCAGTTTGACGTGCATCGAATAACAGTGCTTTTTCAAATTTCGTAAATGTTACAGACAGACGAGCAAATACTATTGTGTATTCTGCACAACGAGCATATCTAGATGCGCTAACTGTATTTTGCTATAATTACTTATTTTTGCCAAATTCGGGATAACTAATTTTTTTAAGTATAATAATCTCAGTAAGACTTGTTGCGGTGCAACTGATATGTGGAATGATTCTGAAATCGCGCCAAATATATGATTATTATTTTTCTGTGTGCCAAAGTTTGTTAAAGTTCAAACGCTTGACGATTATAAAAGTACAAGGAACGGAATGGATACTGAAATAGTTTTGTCAGACAAATCGGAACTGTCAAAGTGATAAGAAGTTTTCTGCCCCGCTTGAAATATGACCAGACAATAGAATTTTCGTATTTTATACGTTTCGCTGGTCGGTCGATATAAGTGGAAACTTTCCGTAACAGTGTTCAAGTTGAAGTATCGGTGGGTGCTCCTCCGCTGATGCTCGTGTTTAATTCATATTGAAACGTCGCATGACGGACGAATAAAATGGCTACTCGGATCATATAAATTTTCTACTTGAATCGCACACAAAGTTTCACTAGCACGGATGAGCACTTCGGCAATGATTTATCTTTTTACATTGTTGCTTTATATACGAAGAAAAGTTGGGAAAATATTCTACAATCTTTGTACTTTTAACAAAACAGTTCCTAACTAAACAGAGTTTGGATGAAGTGGCCAAGAAACAAGTTTAGTGACATTTGTTTGCTACTATTATTAACAAGTAGCAAAACGTATTTGAGTTATTTCTATTGTTAGGTTTCTGCAAAAATATTTTTTAATATACTTTTATTAATTATAAATGTATTATTTATTAATCTAATTATAGGAAAAGTATATACGTAAAATAATGATAAAATGGATTCAAAATATGGAGTCTTCACTCGATTATCTTTTACGTCGTTTCACAATACATAGAATATAACTACGAGATTGAGTATTAAAATTATTCTACCATTGCCTTATTAAACAATCTTTTCTAACAAATTAAAATTTCGAGGTCGATTTTGCTGCAAAACATGATACTTTCTATTATACTTTACACATATAAGTAATAGTAATAAGGCCGAATTTTGAATGTATCGCACAGTTTTAGAATTTCAGTGCCTTTAGAATAATATTTATATAAAATAATAGTAAAATGCGAAACAAATACATATGTTAGCATTATGTGTATTGCTAATCATATCATGGCTCCTTATTTAAGTAACAATCTTCATAAAATATGTACTTAAAAGTAAATAAGTATCCACAATATATCATAGTAAAGAAACGCTGTCAGTGTTCCTTACATTCAATTAGGTTATCTTTATAGTTTCAACCATTAAATATTATTTTACGTTAAGAGATAGTTAAAATAATTCCCACATACTTACAATATAGAAGTGACATTACGACATGCAGGTGTTCTATCACATCAAGTGACTGCGATTTAAATGAACGTTGCAGGAATTCCGTGGTCATTTTATATGTTGTTGTTACAAAGTTAAAACAGTTTTAATATTCTTGATGGCAATTATACAAGTTTCAATATACCTATTAATGAAATATTTTCAACTTGGAATATAATAATGTAGCAAGTTAAATTATAAATATGTTTGTTGATTAATGTGTACACATATGTACGTTGTTGACAAAATTAAATAATTTTCAACCATTTCTAATATATCATAAATATAACAAGAGTATGTCAAAAAAAATTAATAATGCCATGTTAATATATTTGTTGCTATACAAACGAACAAATCAATTCATACACGATATAGAAAATTAAATGGTAACGAAAGAAAACATTGGGACAGGAACATTGTTCTAGTAAAAACTTACACACTCGTATCTGCAGGCTATATTTATTATATATTTTATTATAATATGAATATGGTTTAACTCCTAATTTTTGCCATAATGAATCGTGAAAATATTAGGATATTTATGGAGCTTTGTTTACCCCCGAAATGGAAATTAGTATGAAAACACAAGAACATCATAACATGTATATAAAAGCAGCTGAAATGCACGGTTTGTGGTGGTGTATCTGTATCATTATACAAGATGACAAACGGTTCCGCAAAACCGAGAAGGGAAAAATAAAATTCTATCTCCTGAGCCTCGGAAATGATAATGATCACAAGTTATGAGCACTAAACAATTACCGCCGCTTCTGCACTGTTGCCACATCGTCTCAACGTTACTGCAGAGATTTCGTAAACACCGAAATATCGGCGCATAGCGATTCCGACACACAACATTTTCTCAAAATATTTTTATCTCGCAGTTCACTAACATTCATGTTACCAATAATTCTCCGGACGTAATCTTATATTCACTTATTTTGGCACATTTATTAATTTTCGATATAGAGCAGATGAATGCATGTTACAGACACACGACCCAGTAGTATCGTACGACGAGCTAAATATATCGACGAAAATTTTACTATATAGGATATGAACATGAGAAAAAAAAACTGCAGTAGGTAGGTACTTACATTGTACTTTGGTGCACATATAATAAAAAAAAAAAATCTCTATGATTCTATTTCAGAAATATAATGAACATATACTCCGAATCTCTCAGCTATTATAATATTGATAAATAATCAAAGAATACAGATATTTCATAGTAATATATTCAACATTTGTAAGAATAATTAATAGAATATGTGTTTTGTCTCCGAGGTAAGTAAAAAAGTAACAAAAAATTTGATATTGTTCTCCAAAGTGGAATATTTCTTTCGGGCTATTGAAACACCTTAACTAAACAGTTTTATAATTATCATCTCAAAAAAATTGTCTTTATCAATTCAGAAAAGAACAAAACGTGCGCATTTCCGTGTAAAAGTAAAATTCAAAAATGTTCATGATGAAAATACTTCTTTTTAGAAAGTAAAAAGTAAGGAAAACAGTGAACAGGTTTATTAGTGCCATAGATTTATCGTTGCTCGTTTGTTTTCTATTTTGTGTTGTCGTGCATGCATGCGAATGTCTACTTAACATAAACATCTGCGTTGTTCATAGCTCGTTCTTGTTGTTGTTGTTGTTGTTGGCTGAACGCGATTGCATGCGATTTCAATACTCCAGTCTACACTCACTGCTACGTATACCTACTGGGGGTAACACGACACAGTATTAATTTGTAAACCTACCATCGCTGTGTGTGTCGCGCTACAGATACGTTCGTTAAGGGCTCGTCGATGTCGCCCCGGATTATATGACGTCATGCGGCAATCCACACGACACGTCACGTGATAGCCGGTGTGTGTGTGTGTGGTGTGTGTGTATTTGATTTACCAGACACGCATGCGCTCTAACGAACATGATGTCTATAGAGGAAATGATATGAGACATAACACAATAGCGACTCTATAATCAATGACATTATGGTTAGCTCGTCGTACAATATGTACAATAAAACTATAGTTTTCGGTCTTAGAACTAAATAGAAATTTATGCGAGCAGCGTGGTTATAACCATAATTTAATTTTAACTGTAAGATATTCTTGGAAGGAGTCCAAAGTTTCTATTTAACGATAGAAATTACCAAAAGTGAAGCTCTTATTTTTTATTTTATATATTTGTTTAACCGATTACCGCCCAGTGTCATAAATAGGACAGCAAGCTTATATTTATAATTAATGAAATTAATGTATCTAGTGTTTTTAATGCAATATTTTTATGTTGTCAGATGTATATGTCACTGAACAGTAATGGATTAATATTTGATTGCCTAAAACTAAAGGATTGATATGTTGCGACGTTTGAGCTATGCCTTGAACGCTAATATTTTTAAGTTCAAAATCCAACGTTCACTACATATTAATAATTATTAAATTTTTAATATTTAATAAAACAATTTTCATTATATAATTAGATATTTAAAAAAATTGGTTGCGGCCAACACAGAATTTTTTCATTTACGTAGTTTTCATTAGAAATATATATTCCAATCAAATTATAAAAAAATAACAATACTTTACAGTAATACACTGAAATTGTGCCCATATGTTATCAAATATTATTTCTTCAATATGAAACATAAATATAGATTCTTTAAAATTCACCATCTCAGTCGATCTATTTGTGTTCAAAATATTAATAATTTATGTTAATTTGCGCTGTTTAACATCTGTCTTTTTTTTTTCAAACATCGTTTATATGATAATTATAAAGAAAATACATTTCCATGACAATATAAATAAGAATTTTAATATTTTTCATAGTGGTTTTCCCGTAATTGGTACATTTTTTGAAGAAACTTTTCAAGCAAAAGTTGTGCGAAATATTAATATCTTTCATTATGAACGTATTATTTTTGCTATAATACTAATACCCGTAGTTCTAGAGATTTAAATTTCATATTTAAAACAAATATGTTTCAATTTTCATGGCAATGTCGATTTTTCAAATCTCAAATGATCTAGGCAACTAAAGGCATCTGTATGGTTGTAAAAATAATATAAAATCAGTACATTACCCTCACATCCTTAATAATTACCCTTAATTAACAATTGAATGGCCGAGATGAAATTAAATCATAATTATTGTTATGCCTAATAAAACCACTCGAGTAGAATTAAATGCATAATTAGTCAGCGTTCTTCAATTGTCCAACAATACTAAAGCAAATAAAACAAAAGCAAAACATTATAAAATGAACATACATTGTCAACAGCCAATCAAGCAGTTCTCTTTTTAGAAACGTCAACCATATAATGGCGAACGAAATGCGTACGACTTGATTCATGTTTTGTTGAGTTAAATAATTAGCAAAATTGGTCATACCTGTGCACAGCTGTCGCCGAGGCACAAGCATCTGCTCTACGCAGATTCAACAAATATATATTTTGTAATACTCCACGGGCTAACCATTTGCAAAACCGGTCTAAACGACATACAGGAAATTGTCCTTTGGTTATTTCGCCGAGCCAACGAGCTTTCATTTGAAACCGGAGATCGTTGCATATATATATTTTTTTTTCACTTTTTACTATCGCTCTTTCTGTTTGATCTGTTGTTGTTCTTTTTTTATTAGGGGTATACGTTGCTTATGAACAAATGCACCATGGCCATTATAAGAACTCATATGTCAAGATGAAAGAGGTATTTGCTACGATTTATCGGCTGATTTCTAAATGTTTATAAGAAATTTATTTATTCCTTGCGTAATACACTGATTGATCACGCATATTACACATACAACTTTAATTATTTTATCTCAGTATCCTACACTGAAATTCTTTAGCTTGATGATTTATTTATATAAATACAACAACAGCCAAGGTCAATAAATGGAATCAGATACATAATTATTACTATTACAAACTATATTATATTAGGTTTCAGTAAGGTTTGTAGATACATATCTATTAAAATTTGTTGAATTGCAGCTGAATGTGTTACATTTATTGCAGATATAATTATAATTTGAACAGATCAAAAAGAATTGGAGATTTTGTGAAAAGATTCGTTTTAGGGATTGGATTGTAAAATGCGAGATTTACCCGAGCTGACGTTCTTTCTGGTTACGCAAAATGTAATGTTGAAAATTAGACAATTTTGTAATTTAAGTTTAAAACGGAAGGTTAAACTAGACATTTATCTTCTATTTTCTATGAAAGTCAGATGAAATGTTGTAAGTAGTATTTTATTGTCAAAGCCTCATTCAAGATAAATTTGGTACATTTTAGAAATATTCTTTGGATATTTTCAATTATTGACTGTTATTGACTGTTGTGAAGCAATTTAATAATTTAAATATAGGCGTAATATAGATTGATACCGTTTATAAGTAAGAGGTGAAAATTACTTCCAGCCAGTAGTAGAGATTATTTGTTTGACAGTAAGATTTATACTAATTTTGACAGTTTTTGCAAATAAAATATACATCGATAATTAAATATGGATAATGACAACTACTACTAGGCATATCTTCATTAAATTATAACATTAAATTATTTCCTTAAATAACATTACTAAATGTTTAATTATAATACAGCCTTAAGACTTGTATAATATTGCATTTTTGTTTTTAATTTTAAAATTCCTTGAAATTGCGTTTATAGTTTTTATTAATCAAAATAACAAACGATTTTTAAAAAACCTGATTAATTTCTTCGAATACAACACTTATAAGAATGAATACTATAGCTCTTTAAACTGCACAACGAGCTAAAAACTATGTTTTCTGGTTAATAATTTGTGGTATATTGCTTAATTTGAATACTTGATATTTGTGATGAAATTAAGAAGCCAAATTCCAATTTCAAACAAAACAGACTTTTATTGGCAAAATAAATCTCAATTTGACATTGGTAGGATAACCCACACAATATTAGGGGATATCACATTAGTACATTATATCTATATATATATATATATGATGACCAATTTAGCGTACGATAACCATTACAGATCACCAGTAATGACCTCAATTTGTTACGCGAATATAATTACATATTCTGCACATAAATTACACGGGCGCACAAACATTTTTACATAACATTATTGCAATATTTTCCTATTTAATGTCGATACTTTGAACACACATTTTTTATGCCACACCCTTCCGGCATTTTAATTTCACTTTAATGAAATTCCATGAAGATAAATTTCAATTAATATAGTTAGAATATTAATCAGTAGTTTAAAATTGAGGTTAAAATGATACTGTTTTTTGAATGAAATTGTGACTGAGTTAAAACTACGTATAAGAAAGTCGAGTGCAGGCCACGACTTGATTATAATTAAGAAGGTAACAAGATTTAGTTGTTTGAAATTTATATTAACGTTAGACATGCGTTACCAGCAACATATCACAAATATGCTGAGTGAGCAACCAGTTAATAATTGGAATTTACCTTGTCGGAACTTAGAGACCGATTCAAATTCAGATATGCAAGTATTCGTTCAGAATAATTGAAATATGTTTTTACATGACGCAGAAAAGTCAGACAGTGGCATTTTATAATATAATTTTAAATGTTAAATTCTTAGGTGGAATTATTGAACTGCAATCACTGCTCACGAATTAGAAGACTGGAACTAGTGGACGATTATAATATCATCACGTGTCTTGCCCAAATAAGCTAGTCTAAAGCATTTAGCTTATCCTCGCAGAATATATTATCTTTTAATTCCGAACGTTAAATAACGATGAATCAGTCAAATAACATTAATCACTTCTTAGTAAATGTTATTCCACTTATTCTATTTCAAAATATGATACACATTTACTAATATAATTATTTGAGTTTTTGTTTTTTTTTTTTAGTGGTAAAACTAATTTTTTATCACTATTGACGAAAAATGTTTCATGTTCTAATTAGTAACGAAAGTGCAGTGACATTAGAAAAAGTTAATTCAAAAGCACAACCATTTTCTTATAAATAATTTAATTATTTACAAAGTAACAAGCCGGTGAGTGAAAATAAATCTATTTCACCTCTAGTAATTCTGATCTCTGAAATGTAATCGAATGTACACAATTTCATGTTGGCCAGTTTGAGTTAACGATGCGGGTCTAGCTAGCGCAGATCAGTTTAAGTCAGCGACCATGGTAATCTCGGTCATAATCCCGGGTGTTATCCACGTTCGGAGCCGATATCAAGTGTCAATTACGCACCAAATTGATTATAGAGTACCGTCGAATCACGCAACTGCCCTGTGAACTTGCGACATTAGCACGCGAGCCAACACAATCGATTGTCAACCTTAAGTACACGTGCAATACGTACCACAGACTGTATTTGTTTAAGAGATTACTTTGTTTACCCATGAATTAACTATGTGATAAAACTTGGGAAGCATGGCATATTTTATTTCCTATTCATTTCTCTATCTTTTGCTATTCCTTTTATTTTAATTATTTAAAATTTGTAGGCAAGCTTAACTTATGTACTTGTGTAAATCTAGAACCATTGATTAAAAAATAAATAAAAATGAAACTATTCCTGAAACCTGCTTATAAGAATAATGTGTGTTTTTGGTTATAAGTGAGTACAGTAGCAGAATAGAGCAAAAAGGAGCGGAGCGCGTTCAACATGTGTTATGAAGCACGTATCTCAGTGGTATTTTAAATCACGTAAAATGTGTTATTACTTCAAAATTATTAAGTAACGGGCATGCTGCACCGTAAAATGTGCGGCCATCGAGGCAATTCCATTCACACGTTATCTTCCATCAACGTTTGAATTATTACAACAAAGTACATTAAACTTGTTACAATAAATTTCGTACATTACCGTTGCATCTATCTACACAATATTCACACATTTAGATATGTGCTTGGCGGTTCGGCTTTCAAACATAATTAGTCCATATTTCATGGTAATGTTGCAGCAGAACCCAACCAACATTCCGCTTATGTTAATTTATATAATCATTGAATCTGCTAATGTTTACTACTTCGGCTCTCTCATACTATCAAAATGTTCTTCTTTCAGATAAGGAAAAGCCGGCAGAGTTGGCGCAGACAGGGTGGAAGCCGAACGAATGCGGGCGCAGTCAATGTACGAAAAGGTCATAACTGAAATCTGTAGTTACTCACACTTAACTTATACGTATACGTATTATCAAACAATAGGTATAAATATTATGTAGTCAATATATATTTTATTGGAAACTCTGAAAAAGGGCAAATATTCAAATAAAAAGACATTCGTTGCTACCGTTATTATCTTATAATAATTTACTAAATATAATAAACATAGATGCAACACTAAATTCTGATATTATTCATCAAAATTTCGAGGGAGATTTTTTTGCGATCACAATACTTTTTATTCTAGATTACGTAGAAGAAAGTAAAAATTTGCAAAACCAAGACCTAGATCACCCAAAGAAGTTAAAATGAATAGCCCATACTCCAAAATTAACCAAATGTTATGGAAAAAGTAAATATTTGTATTTCAATTATGAAAAGCTAGTAAATTATATGAACGTTTCCTCCGTATACTTTATATTTAGTAGAAATATTTTAAAACAAATTCCTATTCTCAACACAAACACTTTTATTAGTTGCAACTTAATAAAACCACAAAGACATGGACTTTGATTCTTTTGCAACAGTGCCCATCAGGTTTCTTTCAATAAAGGAGTTATGAACTTGTACACTCTGTATCAAACATCAGTCATCAAAAAGTTACTGTTCCAGAAGCAATATCCTACGGGAATGTAATTCCTTAGAGATGTGATCTGAATAGTGTACGCTTTCTACTTGAACTATGATACACTGCACTCTGAAAATTAACTTTTTTTTATTTTCTTCATTAAATACAAATATCACAATGTAAAGAAGTTTATTGTCCTTATAAGGCAAATTTGGCAGATACAAATACTATTTAACACTATATATATATATATATATATATATATATATATATATATATATATATATATATATATATATATATATATATATATATATATATATATATATATATATATATATATATATATATATATATATATATATATATATATATATATATATATATATATATATATATATATATATATATATATATATATATATATATATATATATATATATATATATATATATATATATATATATATATATATATATATATATATATATATATATATATATATATATATATATATATATATATATATATATATATATATATATATATATATATATATATATATATATATATATATATATATATATATATATATATATATATATATATATATATATATATATATATATATATATATATATATATATATATATATATATATATATATATATATATATATATATATATATATATATATATATATATATATATATATATATATATATATATATGTATGTATGTATATATATATATATATATATATATATATATATATATATATATATATATATATATATATATATATATATATATATATATATATATATATATATATATATATATATATATATATATATATATATATATATATATATATATATATATATATATATATATATATATATATATATATATATATATATATGTATATATATATATATATATATTTATTTAGAATATATAGGGCCACAAAATCGGAGTCTCACTAAACACTGACAATAGAAAATTTAGTAATATATCAAAGAGTGTATCCTCTTTAACCAGTTATTTATTAAAACAAGTCGAAACTTGACTAGACGGGTTGTCATAAATTGTTTGTTTTTCTTGTTCGAAATAATTAACTAGAAAGCAATTTATATGGTACTATTAAAACGTTATATACTGACGTATGTAATGTTGTAATAGGTTAGTGGCAGAGAAAATAATGTAAAATTCAGAGGAACTATCGTATGTACATGGTAGCAATATTATATGACAAAGTTTGTGCTCCATATTTAGAAATTTACGATGTTCATAAAACGTTGACGTTCAGTGTACCAAAACGTAAAATTTTATGCCGTTTTGAACATTTAAAAATACCTCGACCCGGTCGCTGAAACGTAAACGCATATAAAATATTCTAGCATAAAAAATATTATATTTCTACCCACCTTTCTAGCAACGAACCAACGTCACATACACATATCACTTCTACTAACAAATGGTAATTTTATATACTTACTTCCATATAACTTCAAATAATGTTTCCCATAAAAAGACTTGTATCATTATACTCAACCAACAATATTCCAAATTGAATCTTGTAATAAAACATTTTTATTATGCATATATTATTTTCTTACAAATTGATTCGGTGTAAAACAATATATGCACATGCTTTAATATTATTTTTATTCTATTCCTAGCGGTACTTATTAAAATTGAATATGAATTAGATATCGCACAGAGTTTGTAGGTAAAATTGTGTGTGTAGAACGCTTGGTGTGTATGTATCTATGGCTACTGCCAGTGGCACGGCCAAGCAATCATTACACTGGTTGTTCATAACATCAAATTGTACGCTCTTAAACGTCAACATAGTTTTATTGTGGGAACAGAAAAATAGATGCAGTACCTAAACTTAATATAGTACGTTAATTTGTTTATTTATAATCACAGATAACTTCACGTATCTATTATTTGATTTTTGAGTAAACGTCAAAATGTCTACAGTTTGTTGAATATCGAGTTGTATAAATAATATGGTAGATAAGATCTTTTTATGCACTTACGGAGAAAATGATTTATTTCTATGATATATGTATGTTTAATTCTGCATTTACAAAAAAAAAAAAAAATCATTTAGACAGATGGATCGATGCGGATATATTCTATTATTATTAATAATAATAAAATTAATAAAAGAGCCATAGTGTTCAGTATTTATAGTATTATCTGAATAAAATATTAAGCTGGAAAATATGTATCGCACTGGCATGTTTATAGAAACAAAATAATAAAATCATTAACATAATTCAATGTATATGCATTTACACGTCAGATTGATACATGTTAGTTATTCAAGAGCGCAAAATTGATATTATTAACGGGACACATATATGAATTAATAATTCAAATAACTAATACACAAATAGTGTATATTAAATAGCAGGGCCTTGCCTTGATAGTTTATGGAAATAAACGAATTTATATGCAGGCGCATTGTAAATACAACGGCGGACATGCTAATGTCAAATACTAACACTAACAATCACGCACCATAACCAACAAATAAACAAACACATCTACATATATGCGCAAATTCACATACATGAGTAAAAAAAAAAAAAAAAAACACTACAGAATATTCAAAACACAAAAATTGTGTGGATTAACAAACAATCATACAGTTGTCCCAAAATTGAGGTCACAAAAAAATATATTTAAAAGCTGGCTCAGAAATAAAATTTTGCATAAAATAATGATATTTAATCTCTTGGACGAAGTATAAAGGCAGTATTGTAATTATTATTATTTTCAAACATAACGGTTTACTTTTGCTTCTATTTTCATGTCTCGTAAATGGCATGAATTTGAGAAGAAGATATTGAAATTTATTATTTCCTAATAAGTCGTATTTGAAAGTAATTATTATAATTTTACGTATCCCTAGTTATTGATTTTGTTTCATAGCAATCGTAAATTGAATTTAAGATGAATTTAGCGGTATTTTAATAACAGATAGTGAAAGCACCAGAAAGTCAAGTGAGAGTCACTCTAGCAAAAATAAATAAAACAATATTGTTAATCTTAGTTTTTGAATTTACAACAAATAAGTTTTCTCGGTGTATGAATATCATTCGTAAAATATTATCATCGGCAGTCTACCAAGAAAATTCAATATAAAATAGAAAAGTTGAAATTAATGAATGATATCCAAATAAGCAACTCCGCCAAAAAATACACCAGATACCACTGTTGCAATATATAAAATATAAATATAATAATTTCAAAAGCGCTATTCCAATATATGGTACATAATAATTAAACTCAGTTGGTACATGTGACACAGTAATAAACATTATTTTTAGATTAGATAAATATTTAATGTTTCATATTATCAAAACGTGTTATTCTGTGGAAAGCTTGAGTTTGAAAATTGTCATAATTAGAATATTTCCATATTAGCGGCCGAGATAAATTAACCCAACAAGCTATCTAACAGAGAAAATATAAAAAAAAGTAAGCCCTGAATAAATGTCATGTTTGTGTGACGTCAGTTCTTGTCAGTCAACGCAATTCATTTTAAATGAGTCCTTTTCACCACGATTCAAAATGATTTATAATGTTGTGTTTCGAAATTTGTATTGTAAACCAATTTGCAAGTCTATAATAACATAATAAACACTCGGTTTAAATATAAGCAACATTTGCGGATTCGCCCCATTCGTTTAAGGCAAAGCTTGCTAACCTATTTGCAATTAATATTGTTTAAGTTAATTATATTTGTATTTGTTCATGTCTTCAACTTCAATTATAATTTTTTTTTTATAATTAACGTGCATGCTTGTTTTCTTAGTTTGTAATATTACTTTGTGGCTAGCCTAACTAACTAATTGGGATATTGTTTATCCTGTTGAATGGTGTTTTATATAAATAAATAAATGTCCGTTGTTAGGGTGAGAATGTAACGTCGTGAATAAGATATCGTTTGGAAATGCAACGAAAGTGTTGAATAATAAAAGCGTGTTTGTAATACAAATAGCGCATGTTGACAGACTAAGAAGATACGATGTGCAAGTCTGAAAATGTGAACAATAAAATTACGATTAATCAATTTTAAACAAGATAAATTAGTCCCACCTGAGTAATTGCTAGGCGAACTGTGAAACAATTAATCACAAATAATGAACAAAACCACTAGAAATTGCTCCAGCTAGAGCGCGCGGTTCGGCTTCATTGCTTACTTCATATATGATTCAATCACAATACCTAATATGATAATGTTGTTGCCCTTCTGACTTTACAATTACACTCCGTATACCTACTATATACAATCTAATTATTTCTCAGATCGTGGTACTTGTTATTTATTTATTTATTCGTTGAAAGCTAATTTGTTTCCGTTGTGGTTTCAACTTAAAAATTTAGAGATTTATTCGCACAAAATTGATTTTCGGCACAAATGTGCAATATGCGCCACCATTTCGAAAAGAGTTTTTACTTTCGTAGGTGCAGTCGAAAAGGCATTATTATAACCATGTATGTATGTGATAATTTGTTCAAAATTGTGAATCGAAATAAACTAATATGAACTTACTAAGTATTTCTAATTTTTGTAACTTGTTTCGTATTTTCACTGAATGGACTAATTAAACACTCAACAGGTCCATTAAATTTCAAATTATTTACTTTCTTATACTAAAGTATTTCGTTCACAAAATAAAATCAACCTCGACATTATGATGGAAATATTCGTGACATCTGTCTATGTGTGCGCACGCGCTACATTTTATATATCATAAAATTATGATGTTTTGAATTTAATATTTGTATATTCCGGGAAAGAAAACTCATATTTATGAAATTTTATTATAACCGAAGGTGATTGTTCACTCGCCAATTTTTAACCCTACCACTGGTACACACCTGTTTCAATTTGACCCCGCATCTGGTGTATCGATATAGTAATTTACGGTGTACCAGTTTAGGGTTATGTATCTCAAAAAGCCTCGAGTTAAAGTAGAAATGATTCTTATAAATGTTATAGATTTAAAAGATTTCAACAAATGTTAACTCGAAAAATGTACCATTTACTGAAAAAAATCGCCTTTGAAAATAGCCAAGTTACATTTCAAATTCCCAAGTTACCACATTTAATATGGCAATGATAGAGTGAGTTTAAAGCACAATTAGGAATTAAAGGAAAACACAACTTTAAAAAAGTCGAGTTAAGACCACTCCGATTTATTACTATTGCTGTGGATGCAGTCTAAATAATCTGTTTATATATCTAGAATCAAGAATATGTAAAATATTGATAGTGTAAAACATATTTTAATAAAATTTCAAATAATTTGTAGACTGATTCTATATAAGATATATCGAACATCATAAATGATTCATGTAATTAATTATATGTATCCAGTAAAGAACTACAGCCATTTCAAAATCTTATAGACCTAAAGGCTGGTTCAGAATCGCACCATAAAACTCCTATGTTTCGAGTACTTTAATAACTCTGGAATTATTTGGTTTATTTAAAATAAAATGCGAAAGACATGAATTACGCATTCATATTATATGTGTACCAAATTTGGATTAAATCGCGCCGGTAACTTCAGAGGACATGTTCTACGCCATACATAAATATCAGAAGCAAGAAATCGTGAAGTGCTTTTCTTTTATTTTGTTAATGTTACACATGCGTTACCGAACACTAAATTAATTTTGTAGTACTGTAATATGTAAAATCGTTTAAATTGATTAATTAAACAATTATATAACCACATTCTTTATTCGTATTACTGATGACAATAATCAAATATCCAACTAGATGAACCGAGTTGAGAGATAACCGTATGCATGCATCTGCATAGTGCAAGTAACTGCATTACATGCATCAACTATTATAGATATAATAGAGATGCATCACGTTTTGCGTATCAAGAATAATTTGTGTGAATGGAAATGTGCTATATCCCGTTTTGTATGTGTATTCGCCGTATAATTCAACCACTTACACGTCCAACTTCTGCCGCACGACACGACACGACACGACTGACGTACAGACGGACGGACAGGACGGTTGGACTTTGTTGTGTGCTTGTTAATTACATTAGTCGTCGGTTCTGCTAGGTTTTGGAAGGCGATGCAAGTGACATTGTCGGTGGTCAGCCGTCGCATTAGTCGCTCAGTTTAACTTACAACTGGCCGATTCAATCTCTTGACCCCGTAAATTCGTGGCTTTTACTGAATCCCATCCCCAGGCGCCATTTAACCTGAATAGCACGCCATCGAACTCGGTCATTTAAAAGAATTAATACTACTCAAAGTCCATATGCCTCAAAAAAAAAAAAAAAAACATTTCGTTTTTACTCTTTTCGTATCTGTTCCCATGAGGGTTCTCCTGTAAAACAGTTGCCTTCAGTACTGTCCGCCGAAACAAATGAAAGCTGAACGAAGAGAGAGAGAGAGAGAGTCGTTTCTACCGCTTTGATAAGGGTACACATGTGTGTGTGTGTGTGTGTGTGTGTTAACACAACGAATAAAGAAGATTTGTTTTATACTTGCTTTTTGTATGATGGACCAAGCGATAATTATATTAGACGCAATGGATATTTCGCAAATGAAATAAATCTTCAATGGAATTGGTTTCAATAAGCAAAACATTAATCGAATATACCCAATACATGTAAAAAGATATCATTTCTTACACAGAATTTATAATTTACAAAAAAAATGATGAAATATTTAATGAGATTTGAAAAGTGCTATATTTCATAAAGAAATGTCCAAATACGAGTATTGCCAGAAACCATCAGAAAGAGGAATGGGATGTAATTAACGTTCGACCAATCTTGTGAATATGTTTAAACAAATAATAATCGGCAGTAGATGATGAAATAGTGTGATACTTGTACTTTGAAGATAAAGCAATCCTTGCAGCGCATACAAGATATAAATCAGTGTGTACTTAACTGGACCCTGGCACGCGGTGTTTAAATGCGATCTGATCTGGAGTTGGGGTAATTAAGCAATTACAGGTTGGTTATTGTAATCCGTGGTGCGTTGCTCACGTGCACTGCTCGCTACCGCCACTAATTGGGCCATGGTGTGCGTCGCCTTATAGGTACACCTTACTCCCCATACCTCCCATTTGCCAATGCTTACTTACCGGTAAACAGTAAATGGATTCACTAATATGTTTCCTTATGTCTAATTTAAATTATACCGTATTTTAGTCTTATAGTATGACGACTTCAATCAATCATCTCTACGACTCACGCCATTAGCGATATATTGAATAACTAGCAAGAGAAATTCATTACAGCCGATTAAACATAGGAGATGCCATAAACAAATTTCAAATTTTAAGTCTATACATTTTACTTCTACTACAGTTTTGGCTGTAGACCGTTCACACGCACTCACAGATGTTATTCCGAAAATTGTCAGATTCGATTAAGGGATGGTAAAAATATTTAACAAATTAATTTCAGGGGCAACCTTTTCATATGTGTAAAAACAAATTTAGAAACATCTGTACACCACCGTTAAATTTCAATCAGTTGTGTCAATTATACGGAATTTTGTAAATGAATTTTAGAAGCCGACATACATTCTAGCATAAAACTTGTACACATTTTCCAAACTAGAAGGATGTGCTACAAGCTCCAATGCACAATTTTCTTGATTCTGTGAAAGCTATAGACACATGACCAAACATTGTAGCGCTGTACGACGAGCAAATGAAAACATTTGATTCGCTAGGAACTACTTTGCCTTAATTCATAGATAAAAATAATAATTGAAAACTTACATATATATATATTGGTGTAATCGTCGGATGGTATGAGAATATCGAAAGTAGAGCTTACCTAGAACAAAACAGAAATGAACACATTATTGACGAAAATCATAAAGTTTAAGTAGAAAAGACTACGTTTTTGTGAAGATTCTTTACAAATCGTTCATCGATTAAATCTTTGCCATTCGATATCTACTTATACTATGTTACTAACGTTGGGAATCTCTTTACAAACTATGTTTGGCTTGCTTTTATGTGAAAATTCACAATATATAAACTGCAATTGGTTTTTTGGTTCGGCAAACTTTTTCTAAACTTATTGACGTCAATTTGTGCGATTTGCGATAAACTTTCCTGTATAAAAGACACGATTGTCTTGAGAAACAATCCGTTTCAAGCTCAGGCTATCATCAATGGCGCACGATTCGTTGATCTGTGAGAATGGACGAATCCAATACTCTATTTTTTTATTTATTTTAAAATATGTCAACCCAACACAATTTACAAAATGGCAAAATCTAACAACATACGACACTGAAATAAACACATTTGTATGTTCCATTATTAATATACCTACTGGTAATCGCAATAGCAATGAATGTCATTGTATTTTAGACTTAAAAATACGACAATTTCGGAAAAACAATTACTAACTCTTTTTCTCTCTCTTTAAGTTTGTAATAAAAACATATAAATATAACATACTACCCATCAATACTTATTCTATATACAAAATATCTGGGGTGTCATTCAATACTTGGAAATATATACTTAAAAAAATGTATTCTTAATCTCAATAACTCTTGGACATCCTAATTATAGGGCCATTTAATTCTGGAGGTATTCAAGAGTAATTGACTCCGGTATCTTTAGAAGAGATACAAAATTGAATTGTCAATCCTATTAATCCATTAATATAATAATATAATAATGGAGAATTTATGAATATGTTTTGAGAAGTAGCCGGGTGTCGCCCATCTGGGTGATACCTACTATGTGATATTATTTGTCGTTATAAAACAGAGCTCACATCGAGCCAACACCAAGATAAGTCTGAAGAAACAGGGCAGGGCGACCGGATCTAAGATAGCAAAAGGAGACTAGTTGTTTGCAATGCCGAAAGAGCGAGCTTCTTGCGACGACGCGACGGAAGAAGAAACTACAAAGAAAGAAAGCCGTCGTGACGTATGACCCGACATCCGGTTGGTCACAAACGTCAAGCAGGAAGAGCACGAAGAGAACGGCGAGCGGGAACAGAGCTAAAAACATCACTTCCGCTCCGAGGTTTAACTAGTCCCCAGTGACGTGCCGCTACTGGTGTAGTCTGTTCTTCGCCCGCGTGACACCGAATCATTCAGATTCCCTACACAATAAATTGAATGTCATTTGTTTTTTTCTTTCGGAGTCGCACAGCCGGCCCAGTCGTCTTCGCCTCGTTATCTTTCGTGAACGAGGAAATGCTTGGGGTCAGCGGTCATAATAACGTAAACGCAAATCTACATTTGTGGCTATAACGTTTGGCTCACACATCTGGATATGTGGCTGCCTCGTATAATGGACGTTATATATATATATATATATATATATATATATATATATATATATATATATAT
Organism: Leistus spinibarbis; assembly: GCA_933228885.1. Lineage (NCBI taxonomy): Eukaryota > Metazoa > Arthropoda > Insecta > Coleoptera > Carabidae > Leistus > Leistus spinibarbis. Next base: position 6,435,653 of record OW121796.1, on the reverse strand, counting down.
ATATAATTTATTTTTCTTTCGTATTCGCTCTCGTTAAAAACGTTAAAATAATTCACCTAAAATTTATTTATCTTAATTTGCTCCATATGCAAAGGCGTAATATATATTTATTCGAAACGAAAGTAATGGTTGCGCCTCTAATTAAAGTTGTATAATTAGGCAAAGAAATACGATTGCGTTGAAACGTACGCACAATATCTGGTGCAGCACGTACGAGGCCAATGAGGTGAGCTGAGCACCAGCACCAGCACCAGGTCTCTTCGATCTTGTGGGAGAGTGAGATTGTGGGTTAGCGAAGGCAGGGAGTGTGTTCCCGGTGGCCAGCGAGTGGCTGTGGCTGTGTCTCGCGTTCCGCGTCAACTTGATTTGTGGCAGCGACTCCGGACACATTCCGTCCGACCAGCGAGATATATGGCCGATAGCCTATCCGATAAATACCGCTGATAAATGAGATCGCATGCGGGATAGAACGGATCAAGAGTGCACAAACCAGATGAACACCGCATAAACCATATTACGATTCGATTACGGAACATACATTCTCTCTATATACATTCGGCAGCTATATTATATATATATATATATATATATATATATATATATATATATATATATATATATATATATATATACCACATCATTTATATTATGTCTTACACTTATTTCTTCGCCGTATAATTAATTTTATGTTCTCTAGTACCATATAATAATAATCCATCAAATTCGATATTGAATGATATGTATAACTGAACAAAGTTCAATTTTTGAACTTTGGTTAAAAATGTCTGACATTCATATTGTTTCAGGAAAATGGTAGAATGAATTTAACCCATATGAAAGCTATATTATGTATTGTTAGCAGAAATCCACATGTCTAGATTACGAGACAAATGTAATCTTAGCAGCCTTATATTTTCTTATAAATGAAACTATGTAATTTAGGCATAATGCCTGATTTACTTTCGTGTGTCTACCCGTAGAACTTGAAAAATTGGGAATATTTGATAATATTTCACTTTCATATGCAATTCTTTCGATTTTAATAAATGTACATAGCTTAAATTTATAATAATTTGAATTCAAGAATCAGGAACCAATTGCTTTATAAACATTTACATAAAAAATATCTAGTTTCAAATATCAGTTGTAATTTAGACTGTCACAATCAACATCACTTTATCTTACTGTTTTCTATATTTTTATTTATCAAATACATTTTAATAATCGGATGGTGTTGCTGGCAAGTTGACCACCCTATTCGCACTATTCTTAATCATAAACGAAATATCACAACTTTGATATGCGTGAAGTGACAAATTTAGGCACCAATTGTCTATTGTTAGTTGTGTGACAGTGGCAAACGTCCGTCAACCTGTTTCTACTGTAATGTTGTAGTCGATTGTGACGGCGCGGCAACGGCGCGGCGGCGGCTACCGGCCAGAGTTGCCTGTGCTTCATGTTAATTGCTTCACTGTTGCACAAACAAACACATTATTCTGGTGTTTACAAAACGGTCTACGCCAGTCTACACAATTATTACGAATATTTATGTCGGCACGTACACTATCAATGTTTAATAAATATGCATATCAAATATGTTACGGTGCAATGGTTAAAATTCAAAATTATAATTTTTAATATCTATTTATGGCCTTTGGGTTACCAATATGAAGAATCTTGTAGACATAAAATATCTTGAGATTTTTTAAGGTTTTAATTTTTTTTTTATTAAAGAAAGGTTCAAATTTTGGGGCCCTATAACCAGGAAAGTATACAGGCGATAGGATTTAAATTAGGAACGGATTCAAATGGGATGCCGAATAATATGTGTAACAAATTTGGTTCAAATCACAATGATTATAAATCAGCATTATATATATATATATATATATATATATATATATATATATATATATATATATATATATATATATATAAATAAATATGGCGCACCATAAAGATTTAACTATTTTCATTACAATGTATCAATTTTGTAAGGAGATACAATCGTAAAGTAGGTGAAACACAACACTTTTATCCTTCTAGCTAGAGGGAGTCGTAGAAGAAACGTCAAAGTCGAAACGTCCGGAACGTGCAGTATATATCGGATTTGCAGGGTCAAGTCCGTTGCGAGCGCCAACGGATTTATGTCGGAACTTATTTATTTTCACGTGTATTACGGACGACAAGCATCCGATGCATCGACGCGTCGTGCTCCTTTGCAACATATTGTATTCAGTGCAATGTCTCAATGTTACTCTACTACTTTATGCACTTCTTGTTTTGCTTCCTTAGGTATTTGCTCAATTTTACACAGTTGCTAAAATGCTGCATTCACAAAAATCAACGTGTTCTGTTTTGTTTATGAGTGCAAACAAAAACCAAATACGACTCTTGTGCCCAATTATATTGATCGAGAATATCATTATCTATTACAGGGCCAATGGACCTATCTGGGGTGGGCTCATGTGATTTTCGATATATACAAAAAGCAGCAAGAGTAAGCCATTTCTTCTGGTATAGATATTGTTTTCAAAAATAGGAAATTATCTCCCGGGGCATATATAAGTCTGCTTAAAGATTCACAATTTTCCTTTCAATGGGCAGACAAAAACAGCCACACACACACACCCACACAGATATCATTTCGAAAATAGTCAAATTCGATTCAGGAATGGTCAAAACCTGTATTTCCGATAAAACCCCGGGTTCGATTTGTTACTTCGTCTAAGGAAGTAAAACGGGACCACGCGCTTATGTTTTTCTTTTATGGTTACTTTGGTTACCTGGAATATCTATAATAATTTTGTACATTGGTAAACAAAATGATAGGCATAGTAACTACCCCATAATGTATTTAAATTATAACGGACGATGTTATAGCATATCCCACCCTTACATATTATATATAATTAAAAAGAATCATTTAACTTGATGAAGATGGAAGCAAAATCAATTAATATTTCAGTAAAGTTACACAAAAGAACTTTTAGCAAGATTGAGAAGTCGGCCGACAAAGTTTACTGCTGCTGGTTACATTTCACCAGAGTGAATTTCATTTATTTCTTAACTTTTCCATTTCCAGAATCGTACACTCAAAAACGTAGAAATAATAATATCAGTAGATATTCAAAATTTGCTTGCTGAAGTTTATTTAACTTTGAATTTCATCTTGTAAATTGATCGACTGATTCATTAGCATATTACTTATATTACTATTTGACTTGGCTTTCCACCAACTAGTTTATATTGAAATTTTATAATTTGATTCCAAAGAAGAGAACCCACATATCATAGGAACAACTTGATTATACTTATAAAATTTATACATTTTGAATTAAATAAAATATCTAATGCAATAATTATAATCAGTTAGCAAAGCTATATCGCTCATTTTTCTATTCCAAACAAAAGTTCTAAACTTAGCATAGAAAACTGTTTTAATAATATATTATTCAATCATCAGGAAAGGGCGACTGAACATATTATAATAATCAATATATACTTGCAGTTTTAGAACTTTAAAAAATAAAACTACTTATAATTGATTTTAGCAAGACTATGTTTTAATAAAGCTAAAGATAAATACAAATTTATGCTACCATTTGCTTCTTTCGATATTCTCTCTGCTTTCAACAACAATGAACAACGTGACGTGATAAAATCGATATTAGTCCCGGTATTTTGTCAATTCTGAAAAATGACTATATCAATAATATGAAGCATTGCAATTGAAAAATGTAAACATCATCTGATTTCGAACATTCAAATGAAAAGAGTATTTATTTCATCTAGTATAATAATCTAGCAGATCGTTATCATTCATTGTGGTTTTGTTTCATTGCAAAACGCCAAAAGTTTCCATAGTCCCGAATCAATTGCAGGGTTACATCGAAACCTGAAAACCGGTTAATATGGTTGAATTACGGCACATACTAATAATGACTTATATCGTGACATTACAACCTCTAAACAAAATATTCTTATTGTTACGTTATCTACATATCCGTGGATTGGATTGATGTGTATATAACGTATTATTGTCCGTAACTCATCAATCAATTCGCGGCAAAACATATATTATCCTTCTAAATCTAACTAATTGCAGACAGCATAGAACTTTATCTTAGCCTGCTAACCACCATTATTGACCGTTTAATGTTAAACTAGCCACACACACACATTTCAATGGCATTACTACAACTGCGAGCTGCCCAAGTTATTTCGTTTAATTTTAGGTAAATAATGACGGTAAACTATGTCGACATGTTATTTCCACTTTTCATGTTATATGATACCAAGTAGCTGAATTGTAGCATGCCTTCATATACTACGTATATACATGCCTTCATCATAAAGTATTCATTATGGTAAAATACCAAGCTAGAGAAAAATAATCGGTTTCTCTTATTTAACTATTACTTAAAGATTCAGTTTGTTAGTTACAAAACTGATGGAAATTGTCTTATTGGAAAAATAATATAGCAATGCCTCATTTTTATACAAAATGTTGCTGTTATTCAAATTTCAAGTGAACAACAGTTCGATAGGCAAACTGGTTAAACACCACATGATAATGCTAAGCTGATGTTATTGATCGATGGGGAAAAACAGTTGGCAAGCACTGCTTTTGTGACCGTCAGATCGGAGCATATCTGCGCGTCAAGTCAGTTGAGATAACACGGATTGGTGAAGCCCTGACGACAGTTCTTGGCCATGAGAGCCAACACCAAAGAAAAGAAGCGGGAAAAAAAAAGATAATCCAAAACCCATCTGTGCACACTCCCAGTTCATATTGAACGGTAGACTCCTTAAATAACATTTATTTATTGTTGTATAATTAATTGTAAATATATCGCCACATAAATTAAATTTATCAAGTTGCGATTATCTTACCCAAAAATAAAAAAACATAAAAGATATTTTACACCAATTTTATTTAGAAGAGGAACATGATGCTAATATTTCGTACAAATGCCGTAGAAAGCTAATTAACAAAATTTGCATTTACATAAATATAATGCACACATTTATACGGGAAGTTTGTCTGTCTTTGGTTGCAGAGAAGACAAAAGTCCTTCCCTCGATTTCCTTGTCCTTTCATTATCTGTATTTATAATATTTCATAATTTAAAGCTTAAATTCTAAATAGCTTTTCATAGCTAAATAGCTATGAAACAAAATCAATATTGTAACTAGGGAATCCACAATAAAAATAACCATTTTCAAAGGTGACTCACTAGTAAATGATACATTTTTCAAGAAAGAAAAACATTTTTTTCAACCAAACGTTTCTAGAAATTTGAAAACCTTTATTGTTTACCTTCAACAGTTTTGGTTCTAGAGCGTTCTCACACACACTCAGACACGCACACACATAGACGTCATACGAAAAATAGTCCGAATCGATTCAGGGATGGAAAATTTTGTATTTCCGTTAAGATCTCGAATTTAAAAATGTGCGTGCTCTTCAAGACGTTCCCATGGCATATGTTAAATTGAAATGTAAAAATAAAATCCGAACAAAAGGGTACCAACAGTTTCATATGCACTAGAAAGTTTAAGAGTTAAGTTTCATTAGCATCAAAATTAACATAAGTGTTAAAACATCGTGTGCGGTCTGCAGGTCTGGTCTACGTACTGGGTACGAACGGGTACCAGTAAGTAAATATTTTTAAAACGCACATGTTACCAGGAACAAAATACAAATATATTTTATGTGCACTTAAAAGTAACACCAAACAACGACATAAGACTGGTTACGTAAACACGACATTTTATGCTAGTTATTTTGACGGCACCATTAATGTTGTTAAAATCAATGTTACATTTATTTACGTAACAAAAACGTAATAACCAAGTGGTAAAAGAATGGCCTGATGGCTCACGTGAATTATTACGAAAATAGCCAAAATTGATTCAGGGACTTTCGAAATAGATAATTACTTATAAAAATAATTAAAACACCCAAAAATTCAAAAATATTTTGTCAACAAGAATTTTTTATATTGTTAACTTAAAGGCCGTAAAAAATATTAAATATTATAATTTTGAATTTTAAAATATGCACTAAATGTTGTTTTAAAGTAATCTACAATAAATTGTAAGACATATATTAATATAACATTTTATCAAATTGTTAACCAAAAGGCCATAATAATTAAAAACCGCTGTTCGCACCGCATACATAATACTTAGAGGCGAGCTGGACGCATAGGTACGTTGTACCTAAGCTTGCTTTATACATTATTAATAAGTAAGTAATGATGATAAGTAATCAAATTGAAATTTCAAATCTTAAATAAATCAATGGTTGCCAATATTGTTTTTATTTATTTTTTATAATTATATGTCCATAAATCGTTGGTTATAAATAAGTATTCTAGTTAAATTTGTGTACGGTGTTATGAACAAAGGCATTGGTGCCTGTACCTGTGCTTGTTATACAAAAATAATATCGCAAAACATCAATACATGTTCACGCTAGGTGAGTTGAAAAGGCATATGTGAACTTTTAATAATAATAATAATAATAATAATATGCGAGTGTAGGAAATTGGCGATTGTGTTTGCAGTAGTGTGTCAATGTTCAATGTGTCGTGATCAATTAAGGAGCGCTTCATTAAAGCGAGAAACTAGGGCTCGCAGTTTACGGTTCGACTGTCTAATTAAGATCCGGTCGTGTCCCAACCATCTAATTACAATATCGCCGGGACGGACTAACGCTTTAAGCCACCTCGAGCTGTCCTCACACGAAATGCACACAGACACACACCATCCCGATTAATCAACCAACATTACAACACTTTACATATTAAAGTGCTGTATTCCAGCTACTGACTGATACATGTTTCATGATGTGATGTGAGAAGCCATTACTTATTATAAAGAATTTCAATTGTATTCCATACATTTTATTTTTATTTATAATAATATTAAATTTCTTTTGCCAATGATTCTTTGATTTTCTATACGTAATGTTTAAAAAAAAAGTATTGTGCTCACACAAATTTGAATGTAAATATCCGATTTGAGAGTACATATTTTGACTAATCCATTAACGACATCTATGTGGGATCGCTCTACAGTGTATAGCGTTAAACATAAAAATATATTAAAAGTACACGACCAAATCTATATCTAGTGAAAACTGTGTAAAAGAAAATTGAGTGCAGGCCACTCCAGATATTTTAATTTACGTTTAAGATTGTCAATTATAGGTCACTTAAGTGTACTCGAGAATCCACGTGATGCAGAAATATTGGTTGTTGGTTTAAAATTTAATATATTTTATACGACGTACAAGGATAATAAAAGAAGTGGATAAAATAATGAAAATTGCCAAGCATAAACGTGAAAAATCAGTGATGTGGTAAGAGACAAAAATATAATGAAGACCAAAATGAGAGTCATATATATATATCCCTCCAATCAGACAGAAACTTTATACAGTTGATTCGCTTGCAAATCTGATTGCTTTTTATAGGATGAAATAAAAATGAATGGAGATTTGAAGAGAACAGATATATATATATATATATAGATATATTATAAATAATAATAATAGGAACAGAGGAAAAAGAAGAGAACGGGGCAAAACGGAAAACAACGTCGATGAACCATAGTCTGATTAATGCGAACAATAAAATAAGACTTTAATGAAGCAGATGAAGTGTGAGATAGTGTGCATCGTTCCCTAATGAGCGGATAACATTCATAGAGCAATGTCGCATTTACAAGACGACCACCGCGCTAGCAGGAACTCCAGCCACCCACTGGTCGATGATACAGATACAAGACATCTAAAGTCTATCAAATACCACAATCTGTCTAATTCACACATTTAAGTATAGTTAACAGAACCTGCAAAACTCTTTAGATTATGATTGCCTGCTGTATATCTAAACTAGAATCAGATATTTCTTCTTAAATATTTTTCTCTCCTAATAAAACTAATGTCACATGTGCATGTCAATCAATCTTGTGCCATTTCTGTACAAACAAAACTTCAAATTAACAAGCTTTGATTTTCTATACAATTCAATTTATTGTAGTAAAATTAGAAGAAATGAAACAGGTTTGAAAATGTTTCATTTTATTTAAGTTGTGTGATTTTGCAAAATCTTGCATCGCCCGTTCCGCAAACAACCCGTTAATTCGTTACACGAAATTAGGCGTTTCTTAGTTGGTTCCGTAAATGAAAATATGAATAGAAATGTTCAACTCTGCCGTGATTGAAATAGGTAATAGCTTTATAGTAATATAACACTTAAATGACGCACGGCTAAAATGAGATTCCCCATATTTGCAAATGTAATGGAATGGAGGCGATGCCTATACACCGAACTGTATTACTGTTTACGTACATACAACCAGACATTTTCCAATATGCCTGGAGCGAGGACGTACCCGAAGGGCTGTAGTTCGCCAAGCATCTAACAACACTGATGAAGACCCCGCCGTCGCCGCCGTCGCCGCCGCCGCCGCCGGGTCCATTGTGAAATATAGAGCAGCTGCGGAATGGTGGGGGGTTGGCGGAGGACAGCCCACCCCTCTGCTTTATTATCTCTATATATAATACACAAGAGAAAGACAGCAAGCAAGCGTGCTAATGCTGTAAGGTGGCAGCAGCAGGGCCGGAGTTACCACTTGACCGAAGAAGCTTCGCACTGCTGTTTTTCAATAATTATATTCACAATACGCTGGAAACACATTTCTCAGTCAATCTATTTGTAGTAGCCGTTGGCAAATGACAAATATCAAATTATTTACGATTATTTTGTTTCCCTATCAAAATATTGTCAAGCATAGAACATACGGTTGATTGACAAATAAGAAATGTTAGATTTTCCGTAGCAGCTTTCTCGTAACTGGTATGAAGAAGAAACATTTCAAACAAAAATTGTGCGAAATATAAACACTTGTTCCCAATCCTTTATTATAAACACAACCATTTTTGCCATAACTACAACCGTTCTAGTGATTCATTGGATAAAGGACAAAAAATGCAGAGTAAAGATGAATATCCAGTTTAAATATTCTTTTCAAAAATGGGAGGTGCACATCTAAGTGTTAGTTAAGTCTTAAGTTTTGCAGTTTTTACGTTAAACACACAAAGAGACGCACAGTCGATCCGTTGAAATCTCGAGATCGAATGTTTTCATGATTACAAGACTAACATATTAAGGCATATATAGGAAAGTAAAAATTAAGGAATTTTGTAGGAATATGGTCGAACGAAAATGCCTGAACGGCTCCATTCCATTCTCCCTTGTAGCTCAGGGCCGCATAATGGATAAGAACGGCGCTGGGTAAGTGTGACGCGTCGGATCCTTTATGTGACGCACGGTTCCCCTCCAAGGAGATGGAAGAACGTTGTCAAGTGTGTTCCAGATCAGCCGTGGGGAAATTGCCAAGTAATTTATGGAAGGACATCGGAAGTATAGATATGTAAATATGATGGCGGAAGCGATGAGGGGGGGGGGGGGGTGTTTGTGTCGTGCGTATCAAGTGTTCGTGGAAGAACACAATGAGACCAGCAGGTTTATATGCCGTGCCGTGTCGTGCCGTGTCGTACCAGCATCACTACCTCAAACTTGTGCCACAGACGGAGGAGGGATTCGCTATATTGCTGCTATGATGGAACGCATTCATTCAACTATGTGCACAATTCTCTTAGCATGTGTTCCTTGCGTACAAACACCACCATCACTTGACTGTGACTGTGACTGACACTCACCTCCACGCAAAAACAAAATTTATCATTATTAAATTTGTATTAACAAACGCTATTCATACATATTTTGTTGCACATCATATAATTTAACATTTAATGAGTGCGCGGATATTATTATACGTAATATTGTTGTACTTTATAAAAATCTGTAATTTAGTACTTTTCTTTGTTACAAAGACTTTAGTTATGAGAATTGTTATTGAACTCCAAAATATTTAACGTTTTCGCTTTTCGCCGAATAGAATCACTTTATATTAATTTTAACATTCTTTATGGTTTCTGCGCTTAAAATAGTTTGTTGATGAACTATAAATATATATATATATATATATATATATATATATATATATATATATATATATATATATATATATACGAATATGAAAAAATCTTGTAGACATAACATATCTTAGAATTTTTTGTAGAGCTTTTGGGTGTTTAAATTAGGTTTATAATGACAGTATTAAGAGGTGTTCCAAATTTTGGGGCGATTGGATTTAAACTGTCAAATAATGTGTAGCAAATTTGATGTGAATTGCTCCTGTACCTCCACAGGTGTAGAGGGCACAAATTTGATCTTACGAGCGAGCGACGACCAACATCCAAGTATATTAGTTATATATAATATTGGATGCAGGACGACGCGACGAAACAAATACTTTTTGTCAATGACATCCGAGAATGCTACAGACATACGACTGAATGCTTTAGCTTTTTCTGTATTTCATACGGCGAGCTAAAAATACATAAAGAAATAAATAAAATATACCATTGAACATTAGACTTTTTTTCTCAAGAAAGTTTTATAGGGAATTGAATCGCATAATGAAATAAAAATGAAATCGAATGAAGGTAATCAATTTAAATAAATTTAAATTAAATTTTATGTGGAAGAAGATGTAAACTCATTTATAGGTTGGGTGCTAGTGGTGCATCTGTCTACAAATAGTGTATGCAAAGTTGACTAAGTGAGCGTTAACGAATGTAATAAATAAATGCTGAAAGTTGTGACGTTCCTTCAATAAGGATGATTTATCTAATTTTGATAGTAAATTGGCAACGGTCCAAGAAAAGATAATTTCCTCGGCAACGGGAATAGGAATAAAAATTAACGATTTTCTATGAGGAAGATGTTCAGTTCAGCCAAATGGATATCGCAAATTTATGTGTGATTTCTTCTTATTTTGCAGTTGATTTTTTTCTACAGTTGGTACGGTAGGTAGGTAGCATTAATGCGTTTCCAATAGCTCGCAGAAGTGCATCGTTTAAATGAATTCAATTTTCATTTTGAATATGAAATTCTCCAAGTAAAACTATGTCGGTAACCAACTGAATATTAATGAAAATTTTGCTTACATTACCATAATTATAAATATCGGAAACATACCACATTTTCAACATTAAACATTAAAAATTTAAATACAATATTAAACACGTATACATATGAAATTGCAAAATTTGCATATATGTACCGAATTTGGTAAATCTCCGTCTTGTACCTTCAGGGGATTTGAACCACAAAATTATAGTATTCTTTTATGTATATGGCGAACTAAAAATAAAATATGCAATGTTTGTATTGTTGAAATATTGTACCACTGAAATGGCATAATTAATATTCGACTATAAACTACTTTTATTCGTTAATTTGATTTTTGAAATTATTATTAAAATCTAATGTTAATGACTGTGGAAACTTCATACAACTGAATGTTGCTATTCTGATGGTTAATAGCATAAGTGCGATATGAATTGAACTGAATATATTTCAAAGTTGTATAATTTTGTTCACTTCAACAAAAAATGTAATAATGATTTTGCATGGAATAGTCCTGGAGAGGAATGGAGCAATAAATATCCAGATAGTGGAGTGTCGTTGATAAATGACAAATGTCGAAGTGATTGACGTTTAAAATTAAAGAATTTTAATCAATCGCAAAAGCTGACTCGGCGTGAAAACAATTTTATGCAAGTTAACCCAGCAGCAGCCTGGCCTCGTGCACTCCTCCCTTCGCTGTGCGCTGATGGTGGATCTGACGGGGAATATGGTGTATGGTGTATATACCATCTCGGCTAGCCAGTCTCTACTCTCAGTAGATATCAAATATATATGTAGAACAACGACGGAAGCAACGACGACAAAAGGGAATAAAAATGAAATTGAATTTTACCGACGATGTCAAGTGGAAAGTACGCAAATCTTTATTGAATTCACTACATACCCAGGTCACATTTAGGACACTTTTATTTTAATGGTTGAAACAAAACATTAAAAGACACTTTTATTTTAAAATTCAATATTGGACAAGACAAGAAAACATATTCTTTACGTATTTAAATATGAAACAATCACTGGCTTAATTTAATTTATAGAAAATACGTTAGTTGTCGAACCTGTATCATTCTGCCTATCCAAATAATTTTGAATTCGACTTTCTTATACGTAGCATTCACTAGAAATATATAAACTCTCAAACCAAGCAGCACTTTGATATTATTACATTTAACTTTTTATTTGACTGTGCTATCATTAATTTTCTCTTTATTATAACATATAGATTATTTCCTAATCATTCATTAAACTTCTTTTATATAAAATAATAATATTTAATATGTACCTACTGTTTTTCCATATTAATTTCAATATATATATCTGCAATAACCAGTACGTTCGAAACACGTTCTCAGTACAGTACATCTATTTGTGATAACCGTTGGCAAATAACAAATATCCCTGTCAAAATGTTCATACGATTTATAAAATATAATCCCCATACATGCGTATCTATGGAAACAATAATTAGAAATTCCAACTGGTACCTACATTATTTGAAGAAACTTTTCATACAAAAGTTGTGCGAAATATCAATATCTTTCATTATAAACTCAATTATTTCTGCCATAAGTGCAGCCGTTTCAGTGATATTGAAACTAGGACAAAAAAATGCATTGAGTAAACATGCATTTCCACTATTCAAAAATAATATCTAGACCATAATATACAAGACTTACTTATAACTTCGTATAAGAAAGTAAAAAGTGAATCAGTGATGAAAATACAAATCCAAATTAAAACAATGTGGTGAAAAATAAAATATTTCTATTCAGCAGCATGAATGATAAAATAAAAATTAAAAATTAAAAGACAGTCGGAGAGTATTACCAATTTGTCTATACTCCAGAAATAATATTAATAATAATATGTGGAAAGAGAAAGAGTGTACCTCGTATAAAAGCAGCTACGAACGAAAAATGAAGCGATATAAAAAATGAAATTTAGGAGAATAAATCTAATATTCACGTAAAAGCAAGAGAAAAGTGTACAACATATATATATCGTGGCGTAAAAAGCGCGAATGTAAGAAAAACTTTAGGGGATTGCGATTGACTATAAAAATATTAAAATGGAAAGGAAAAGCAGTTGGAAGAGCGTGGAAATAGTGGGGCGTCGCTTCGAGACCCGCGAGCAGACGCAGTAATGGCCGAAACGGGAAGTTGTTCCGAAACTTTACAAAGAACACGGTTTAACCGATTTTCACCGAAAAGTTCACGGGAATAATAACCGAAATGTCAGCAATTCAAGTCTACCTTTCAGCCACCAAATTTACATGGAATATTTTATTTCATAAATAATTGCATCGCATTCACGGATGGATATAAAGTCATTCAAATACGAGAATTCGCTGAGGAAATTCATAAACATGGACTTTTCCACATAAATAGAACAATTTTACACGCGTGTCAAATTCAACCACAATAATATATATATATATATATATACACGAACATGGAACAACTATACGCAAATAACATGCGTTAATTTTAAACTCCATCTGCAAGTCACGATCTCTACTTTAATAACGCTGAAACGTGATTACACGAATTTTCTCCTAATTACTCGACTGTATTTTAAGTATAGTACCTACACTGATTTATATTTTTGGTTATTATTATTATCAACCTTGTTCTAAAGTAAAGTAAAGTAATTATGCATTTGCGTTTCCCTAGTTACTACACATATTGATATTGTGTCATGGTAATTTTTTTGAATTCAAAACACAATAAATTAATATTATATATAATAAATAGTGGAAACATCAACCATTTATTACGATAATATTACAGGCATTACAATCGAACACTATTAAACATATACAGTTCATCGCGCTAAATAGCCACGTTTCCGTGTAGTTTTATGTAAATTTCGGGTATAACGTCAATTGAAATAAAATCTCAACCACAATTTTTCAAATAATTACGAATATTGCGAAGGGATTTTAGAAATTAAACTGACGTTGCGAATGCCTCATACTGTAAAGCACCGATATACACGAACGTATCATGTAAAACATAAATCTTATCCAGTTGAAATATAATAATTTGTTGTAGTATTGAATTCCGTGTGTTTAGTTGGAGCAATTTAATTTGAGTTGGTACACCGCAGGCATTTGTTTGTAGTAGAACGGTTTGCAGCGGCAGTGGAACTTGTGCTGGATTAAACGATGCACGTGAATTAATTTGAACAAAGCGCGCGCCGCCAGTGGTGGTTTATTCAAAACACAATAGGTATACGTACATACAATGTTGGATCACTGTGCGCTTGCTTCATATTTCTCGCAAATTTCGATTGCTAAACAATGTGCTCCAAATCTTGGACAAACTTGCGCGCCATCATATTACCCTTTGCATTTTGAATTCAACAGCCGTGATACTTCTGTTATATATCAGAAAAAAAAAAGGTAATTTATGTTCAAACCTAACCTAATATTGATTCTAAAAAAATGAAGCAATTGCACCTAGAAAAGAGTTCTAAACTCGATTGAATGTAAATCGTCTCTGATGCAAGTATAGGTCTTGAAAAAATAATATAGGGCGGCCATGCATGGCGACAAAGTGGGCAACGATTCGGTGTGGCAATGTCAAGGCAGAGTAGGTGGCTGGTGGTAACTAAGACTAAGACGACGAAAGGAGTGCTGTGGAGTGGTGAGGAGGGGAGAGGGACGCAAAGCAAAAGCAAAAGCAAAAGCAGGTCGATGTTGGCAGATCGCTGCTATCTGTATGCAAATGCTCGTCTTCTTGTACGTATAATCAGATTGGATTCGAGGATGATGGAAATGACGCCGAGATTACCAAATGAGTTTCCACTATGACTATGAAGTAAACAGAAAAATCACACCACACCGCATAACTGATGACACGGATTAAACGTATACCTACTTACTTACTTATTTGTCCATTTCTTACAATCATCTACAAACAATGAAGTGATGAAACAGAAGATTCAGCAGAACTTTGCAAATACTCTTGCAAGTGTCTATCAACGTTTTTTTAATAAACTGCAACCAAAGTATATTATATTAAATTAAATAGGTAGTGGAAGTATAAGAAAATCAATTGAAGAAGAGCATTACAGCTTTTTTCAATTCATGTCACAAAACAAGTGAACTGTTTCCCAAAACAATTGTTCATTTATTTGATGATAGAGTAATTAATTAATTGCTCTGCTGTAGTCCGGCAAAGGTGACGAAGGACTAAATAATAAATAGTGTTCCCCTTTCCTGTGTAAATGCGCTAGAATAAAATTTGCGTATGAAAAATAAAGAAATTTATTTAAATCGGTGTACACAGTGGATCAGTTCGCTCAATCACCGAGTCACAGATGGCTGTGCATGCCGAGATTAATGTGCCACCATCAAACGGCTTGATGGAACCATTTATAGCAATCGCGCCAGATATTTATATTCGTGCCCTTTTACCAAATTTGTATGTAAAGAGGATGATTTCTGCACCGACAGCTTGTACACCTACTACTACTTGAAAAAGCGTGACGCGAGAATTAGCCAATAATTGATATGAATTTCACAATTTTCGTCAGAATCGTACGTGCCCGATCGAAAATTAGGTCTTTCGCACACGCCGCGAATCAATTTTAAAATTCATCGATCTCTTATTTGCGTCAATGCACAACAAGATAAACATGGTTTCTTTTAAACATTTCAACATATTTAGAGTAGGTACTTATAGCAACTGATTTTCATTTTAGTAAACACTTTTATTATATTACACTGTGCAAATGGGATTGGTGGTTGAAAAAGCAAATCTATCTTAACAAAATAAATGCAAAAATCGTATTATTTTATGCATCATTTATTGGTGTTTGGGTTTAATATATATGTAAAAACTTATTATTATTTCCTACTAAACATTATTATTCGCAGCTACAACTTATATTCTTAAAGCATTTGTGCGAGAATCAATTTTATTTTTTTAATTCTTGAGCTTTTGCAAAATATATTCTTTCAGAATCTCGTAACGCCGGAAATATCAGTATAACGTATCTAATTTATATGTGTACAAATTAATGTGTCTTATATATGCGTCCAAGTATAGGTATATGAATATATTAATTTTCGGAAGCGGAAAGATGAAAGGCAAATTTCTGTAAAAATACTTTAGGATTTGCAAAATGTGACAAACGCATATACCTACTGTATGGCGAGATAAAATCACAGAATCAACCAACAAAAGCAATCTGCGTCAAACGTTGACGGCCTCTATCTCCCTCTCTCTCTCTCGTTACCGTATCAAATGTCACGAGTAAATGAGAGAGAGAAATAATAAAAGAATCCTCATTCAATTCCCATAAAAACACTACACAAAATCGGTTGGACTGCGCCATGGCAGGTAATAATGGGTACTCTTCATTGGCATTAATTTAAAACGGATCATGTCAAACACAGGAGACAGGTACGAGGAGTGCCGTATTAGCAGGCACAGCACAGCACAGCACAGCACCGCACTTGACAGCATCACAGCGAGTGGCGCATGCGCGCGGCCGGCCCACACAAGTGGACATAACCTCAAAATTAGGCAGTGTTTTGTTCGTTCGCTAGTGCGAAACTGCAGCGCTTCAATCGGTCGTCAAGCGTCGACAATCACCGCAACCCGTCAACTACACGGCGCGGCGCGGCGCGACGTACATTGTAAATTACGACAAGCGCTGATGACTGGACACGCTGGATATTCATCCCATCCCATGGACATCCCGCCGCGCCGCCATTTTTCGTTTCAAACTATAGATATTCTGCTGACCGATACCGAATTTGATCGGATGTTATTAAACTGTTCATTAATACCGTACTTCATGGCTGCCTACATAACATATATGACACCTATATGCAAGCAAACTAGTCCTTATATATTCTCGAATTTCTATATGAAACACGTTCCGATTTCCTAAATTATTTTTATTAAAATAAAAATATCGGCAAAACAATTCCACTTTTAGTTTCTATTTAATTAGAATTTTTAAACAACAAAGTGCTTACTGTTAGCTTAGACATTGAAATAGTACATAACCGAAATTATTTATGATGGATTAGTTCAACTCCCTTATTGAGAGATAAGTTATTCGAAAAATAATATTTAATGATATTATCTTTTTAGAAATTGATATATTTCAATAATAAAAAAAAACCTAATAAAACAAGCAAAATGTCTCCACAAAAGCTCGATGTCGGAAGAGCTTATAGTCAATAAAAAATAAATTATATATTAAGAAATCATTCTTATGGCCACTGATTTTTTTCAAAAGATATTTAAACATGTCTACAAAATTTCTCAACTTGACAAGTTTAAAACAGTCTTTAACAGCATTTGTAAACAATTGTGCTTTTGAATATTTCAAAATTATTAGTTTAAATTATTTTTTATAGTCTTTGGGTTCAAGATTAAGAATTAAACACCGTATATATCTGGCCTGTATCTTCGGAGGAGATGAGACCACAAAATCTGACCTTAATCGAAGCTTATATGTTATATACAGTTTAGGAATCAGGAGTACTTGAAACCATCCATCGAATATTATGGTTCTTTTGTTAACAGAAATTGATCCGATATTTAAATATCTTTTAAAAATCATGTCGCTCAACAAAATAAAATAAACTGTCATACTATCAATGATATTTACAGGAATGTTTCTCGAAAACAGTAAAGTGAATTCATCTGTTATTAATTCGGTAGACATATTTAACATGATTTTGTAATAAAATATGGCATATCGATTTTAGTTACAATAGTTGAGTGGCTCGTTCTTTTAACATAATGTTACATGAACAAAAAAACGTGTTCAGCGTCTAAAATTTCAAGGTAGTATATCAAAAACATGTTGGCCCCAATTTGATTACGTTTACATTGCCGTAGTTTTATTTAGCGTATACTTAACGAGTGTCACCTACCTATATACGCATGCATGTAGACGAATCACGCCTCGTCGCATTTTATTATAATCATCGCATGTGCCGCAGCAATTTCGACTATTAATTACCAACGCGTCGTATATATTTATATACATTTTACGCCAATTGTTTCGAGTAACATATTTTGTTTTTCACAGCACACTGGAAAACTAACAGGTGTGAAAATAATGACAAATAAAATGTTGATGTTTATATAGTGCTGTCTATACACATTTATGCATTTCAGTTTGTATGCACCAGGCATATACGTATATCACACTATTCTCGTATCCATGGATCAATTTGTGTTTACACGGTGTGTGTGTGTGTGTGTGTGCTTGTGCATATATTTATATAATAATATATCGCTGGAACTTTTAGGTTGTCATGCTATATTCATTATTCTTGTTTATTTTATGATTATATCATAATAATACTATTAATTTGGTGCATAACAGTTGTTAATTAAAACAAATTCAGGCCGCAAACTTTAAACATATTCCACAACCATTTTCTAGTCGAATTTAAATATTATTAAATTTAATTTAAGCTTGAATACTAGAAAGTAGAACAAGTTTTAATACTAGAATCAAGTATGAAACTTGGATACGTAATAGTAAAGTAAAGTGTGATGCAAATAGAGGTATTCGTGTTCCTTGTTTAATACAGCTTTACCGACGTACTAATATGATTGCAGGTTCTGATATCTAGGCAGCGCAGTATTTATGAAGGTTAGATTCTTTATAATCATATTTGTATAAGAGTCGCAGAAATTCATAAAGTAAATCAAACATTAAAAAGTGTAGTAATAAATATCATAAATTATTTAATTACAATTCAGTATGGTTACAAACAAACAATGCTAACATAGCCAGCAACAAAGTTAACGCATTAATTTAAAATTTTGTTGTCGTGAACACTAGCATTATTTGTCATAAAACAAACTGAATTATTAATTATAATTTCTAATTGGCTCGCAGTGTTTGTTTGCTAATAATAATTTGGAATTGTAACACGAAATAGCAGCAGTTTAAGAAAGAAGTGTTTTGTTTTGAAGTTGTCAGATATTTGACTGTTCTATATTTAGTTCTGGCACAACCTATACGATATGTATAATTTAGAGTAGGTTTTTACATGAAATAGTTTTTTTTTCTGGACAAAGAAAAAGACCTCGGTGTATAAATACAGAAGATGCTTGTTAAAAGAACAACAACAAAAAATTCCGAAATGCTTCACGAACCATAGAAATAAGATAAAAAGAAAAACCTCTAGGATTTTGGGTTGGGAAATGAATTTCAATATCATTTTGTTGAAAATGTGAAGGCCGGTGTATATTTATTATTTACAAATTCCCTGTACGAACGAATAACGAAAAATTGTTCTTAAAAAAAAGCAAAGACAAATTAAAAATATATACAAACCAAATAAAAATTTGAATTTCTTTTATCATTGAAATCAAACTTTATTAAACAAGCATAGGTGCATACACCTGATTACTGTTCGCAATCGCGAAATACACGCTACACTAACCGTTAGATGATAACAGTCTAGAGTTCACAATTAGAATGTATAAAATGTTTGTAAATAAAATGTTTTACAGTTTTTAATATACTTAAGATTCAAGCCGACGAAACTAGATTTTTATTTATTAAAACTGATTTAAACTCAAATGGCTATGATAAAACTATATGCTTAAATCAATAATAATAGAGGACGATGATAATTAATTCTTTGTGCGACCATTTTATGAATTTCTTATAATTTGATTAGTTGTTTCTAAATTATTCATAATAGAAAGTGTCTAATTTTGTGTAGCGTTTGTGACATAGCATGAATATTGTAAATTACATGTTGGGAATGTCATACTTTTTTCAACAAGCAAAAAAAGTGAACTACGAACTGAATTACAATTAAACTTTTTACTTCAAGGCGAGCTGATGCTAATATTTCCCTTATAATTATAATTATATTTTTCTCTTCCTGATGTGATGCAGTCACTTCATAATTTAAGAGAACACAATTTCATTAAATACATTCTTAGCTCATCGTAACGTACGTATGTATACAATAGAGATATATAGTGTGTTTCAGATAAATAATAAGGAAAATATGTTTATAAAATCACTGAGAAAATAGAAAAAATGGATTCAGGAACCCTCGAAACGTACATACTTTTTGTGAACACAATACTTTCTAGGTTTCAAATATTCAATAAACCAATTTCTTTACTAGTAATTTTGTTTCGACTTGTTTTATGAATGGCAGTAATTGTGAAACAATGTGAAACATCGGTTAGCAGAAATTTAGGCTGAGGTGTGAGCAAACAAAATTGATTTTGAGAGTGCGCGTCACTTGGCTTCTTTATTTATTTATTTATTTATTTATTTATTTATGGGTTAGAAAATTTAATTGCTCTAAAGGAATTACAAGTGCGGATAAACGCGGCAGTCAGTGATAAACTAAGTTGCAAACTCGCCGAGAAAAAAGGAAAAAACAGAGAAAATAGGCAACAACGTCGGCGGCGGCAATGGCGTAATGGTAGTGGGGCAGCAGCAGCAGCAGCAGCAGCAGCAGCAGCAGCAGTATCGGTTTACCCATAAATCATTGGCGTAAAGTTCGCGCAAGAAAAGCGCTAAATCTAATTTGGGTAATTAAACAAAGCTACGGAACCATAAATTTCAATTTGCATAGGTAAATGTTGTAACATACATACAGACATAGACAGCGCTGTAGTAGGCCCAACCAGTGTCTGAAACAGCAACAAACCAACCAACCAACCAACCAACAGCGGCAAAGCAAAAGTATATTATTATGGGAATAGTTCGGTGGTGGGTGCGCGCCAGCCATTCTTTTCCGTTACCGCTTGTCATGTTCGGTTAGTGTAATGTACCGTGTATGTGTACACATACATACATACATACCAACTCGACCGCTCGGACGCATAATTATTACATATACCACCAGAGCGTGGTGCTGCTCATGCTGCTGCTGCTGCTGCTGCTGCTGCTGCCTCCACACATATTGCAATCAACCTCTATTCCACTCATTTCGCATAAACTAATCATCATCTCATCCAAGTCTAAGCCACTCACTACTCACTACAGGCAACCTAGATTTACCCATCTCGCTCGCGCGCAACGTCCTTTGGCACACGCTATTTTGCCTTTTTTCACATAAGCACAAAATTTATGTTAAAGTGAGCCTGTCTTGAAGTGCTACTGTGTTTGTGCTAGACCTGACTTCCTGTTCATTTAAAATGTTGTCAACTTGAAATATATACAGTTGCTAGATTATAAAACTAATTGCTTAATGCATTTATCGGTGTACATATTTGAAGGTGTAAAAATACAGTTTAGCATGCGTATATGCGTTGTTATAAAATATGAATTGTAACTAGTAAAGTTTTTGAAAGAAAATTAAAGTCCTGAAGGATTAGTAAGGAGTAGTAGTAGTAGTAGTAGTAGTAATATTCAAACAAACAGTGCAGTTGTGTGCCAGCCAGCCAGCCAGCCAGCCAGACAGCCAGCCAGCCAGCGCAAATAGAATGGGACAAGTACACGGAAATTGTAATTTAAGGTGGAACTTTGTTGGCGCAGTTCGGTTGTGTAATTGTAACATATTTGCAACCGGAGGTTCAACTTTTAATAATAATATTAATCGCAGTCTGCATCTAACTCTAGCTCTGCCCAACCAAATTCAAAAGTGTTTCACTAGTAAATCATACGTATTCAATTATATTATTTGCAGCGAAAGTTTTATATCATTAATATTTATAACTATCTTTTTTTCTCTATTTCGTGTCGATTTCGAGATGGAAAATAAAAAACAGAAGTTCACTGTAAAGTTTTCATTAGGAGTAGTTACATATATTTTTTTAATTAAATTTTTCATCATTTAATTTGAAATAGTTTTGCTGTAAAGCACACAGTTGTCATCTTGAAAATAGTCATGGTATCAATTCAGGAAAGCTCAATGAATGCCAATACTTTGTTTTAAACCTTGTCCAAGAAAGTAAAAATTATTGTCTATGTGTTATAGAAATATACCTAGTTTTGCAAAGAAATAGATTCTCTGATTCTTCCTGTGTTTATATGATGTCCTTTATTGCAACATAACCGCAGGAAATCGCAAATATATATATATATATATATATATATATATATATATATATATATATATATATATATATATATATATATATATATATATATATATATATATATATATATATATATATATATATATATAAATGTATATATATATATATATCTCAGAGCCTAGATGATACAATGAATGCGTAGCTCACTTCCATTGTGTTTGATAGGATTACAAAGGCAGAAAAACTATATAGCTGTCGGCATTGAGAATACAGACAGGAATAATAAGGATCGACAGACAACACAGCATTGAGAATACAAATACCTACGCACACTGGATACTATTTAGAAATGCAAACAGTGCGAGTTATCTGATGATTGTGGTGAACATGGTGTTGTTCCGGATCCGTCTTGGACGTGGCTGATGTAATTGTCACCAGGGCTAGCTGGCTGGCTGGCTGGCTGGCTGGCCCCGCTCCTCGTTGTCGAATTGTTTGCCTTTGACGAGGAAAACGCGCTCGTCCGTGGTCGCTTAGATTGGTTAGTTAACACGGCCAACAGTCTGTCGTGTCGTGTCGGTCGGCGCAGACATTGAATATTCAAATGTCCCTGATGCTCCAGGCCAACTTGCCGTCGCGTCGGTCGTCTATACTGCTTTGTCCAGCGCGTCGTTTATATGAACGGATCTATCGGATGGCAATGGCAATGGCAATGTAATTGCTTTCTATTTATAAGATAACGCTGCTCGCCTGTTCCGAGTGTAGTAGTAGTAGTAGTAGTAGCAGTAGTAACCCTTCCCTCTATATGCCAGATCGATACATCTTCGTTTTGTTAACTTCATAAAAGGCAGTCTATTGAGGGTTGCTTCAAAGAACATTTTAATTGCTTCTTAAGATTTCTTTTTTTTTAATTTGATTGAGACGCCATAGTGTTTACCAAGTCAAGTTGTCAGTGCCCAGGATATATAAGATGTAACATACATATTTTATGAAAACATACTACGGATCTACACACAATTGAATTTGTATAAAATGAACTCAACAACAACAACAACAACAATAACACAGCTTCAACTAGCTTAGGTACACAGGCACCAATGCCGTAAGCTCACTGTTTAAACAATTTGCCAAGGGCAACATACATGATTAATAAAAAAACAAGTTTGGGTACAACGCATCTATGCGGTCAGCTTACCGTTTGGATAGAATGACATCTATTGCTGGCTAGATTAGTTAATAGATGGCATTACACTCAATATTATTTTTAACATTTATTAAGGTTCATGCTCTTAAAATCTGAAAAAATATTGTAGATATAAATAGCTTTACAATATTTTCTAGACAATTTTTTGTTATACAAAAAAAATTTATTATTTATAATATTTTTTATGGCCTTTGGGTTACCAATACGAAGAAATCTTGTAGACACAAAATATCTTAGAGTGTTGTGTAGAATTTTTGAATGTTTTAATTATTCTAAGAGCAACTATAAGAGGGATTCCAAAATTTGGGACCCTATAACTTCGGAAGTATACGGGCGAATGGATTTTAACTGCGAACGGATCCAAATATGATGCCAAATAATATGAGTAGTAAATTTGGTGTTAATTGTTCCAGTAACTTCAGAGATGTAAAAGGCATAAATTTGGTCTTACGAGCGCTCGACGACTAACATCCAAGTATATGGAGTTATATAGTATTTAGATTCAGGACGACGAGACAAACGTTTATTTTTTTTTTTTTTGATCAGAGGATGCTACAGGCACACGTCCGAATACTTTAGTTTCTTCTGTACTTCGTACGGCGAGCTAAAAATTATATCCTAAAACCATTGTTTAAAGAGGGCTTCATATTTATAAGCCTTTAATTACGGAAGTATACTGCCTGAATTGAATTTCTTTGTATGTAAAATTGATACGTAGACACTCATATCAATTGTATACCAAATTTGGTCAAAAACGGTCCAGTATATTCAAAGGTGATTGAGCCACAAAGTGAGATATACATTTTAGGAACCAGAAACTAAATGGTTTATATGTTTCTTTTATCATGAAATATTCTAGAGGCACTTTTTTCTAAAAAATGAATATGAAAATAGAAGGGGGGGGGGGGGGGGGGGTAATGGTGGTGGTGCCAATAGATATGAAACGGAGCGAATGCTTGGAAAACGAAATAATTGACAATGTATATATAGAATGAGCGCAGTAAATCGTTGTTCGATGGAAGAATGCGCCCCTAAATGTATCTGGATGACAAATTATTGGTCGCTGCCAGCAAATAATTTGTCGCTGGACACACACACACACACACACAACAACAGTGCAGTGTTGAAGGCACAGGCCACGTCCATAATGCATGCTGCACATTCGCGGCACACACTGGCAACGCATTAATAGTTTTTCATGCATGAACACGCTCGCTCACAGACTCCGTGCTAAATAAACCGCATTTGTATTTTCAAAATTATTTATGTGCAAATTGCATCCCTAATCCGTCATTTCAAACTGATGAAAGTGTGACTAAAAACACGATTAGTTACTACTAACTACCCTTGATGCATCGATAATTTACTAGCGAGTTTAATAATTATTTCAAATTCTGGTTACTGTCATAATTAGATACACATATATCTATCCATATTTATTACAGATTGTCATTCACATTATTTTGCAAACCAACACATTTATTTCTATTCTTAATTATCTAATTGTCAATTTATACGTGGATTATTCTTTTTACTTGATAGTGAATTTTAAATATTAGACTATAAATAGATACACGCATTATACTTTCACACTATAATAATCTTATATTTGGATCAAGTATAGTTAGTAAATGAATATGCATCGGATTAGTGTTAAGTACATCATGTTGCGGACACCAGTTTCATGTAGTCGTCGCGAATTGAAGTGTCATAAATATTAAAATAGCACACTGGTGGCAGCAGTTTGTGCGTGCGTGTATCAGAGGAGTAGGTACGTCAAAGATTTTCCAATATCGCATTTTTCAAACTTCTCAACTGTAACGTCATCTATCAATTTTACATCGAATCAGAACACCTTTTTGACAGAGATCGATTTATTGTCCCATGGGATACGGAATGAGGTGGCAGGGGTGGGGGCTCGGACAAGAAATTGTTATATCTATCCATCGCTGGCTGTACAATCTAGAATTCTAGTTTGCATGTTTCATACGTATATACCTGTTGTACGACTACCAACCTATTTATTATGTATATATGCAACTAGTATCTCCACTGAATATCTTATCAGGCTATAGATAGATGCGCGCATATATATATATATATATATATATATATATATATATATATATATATATATATATATATATATATATATATATGTATATATATATATATACTCATTTGTGGGCCTGTATTATATCTACTTGACTTAATTCCAACATAAATAAAACCGAACTTGTCTTAGCTACCATCCGTTTATGTTCATACTCATTTTAGTCTTCGAAACATGACAATTTACCAAATAACGGAACTGCAATGGCCTACACTAGACTCTCTTGTACGTATAATTTAAGGTTAGGTACTGATATCTTCTTATGGGTGTGTATATAAAATTTTAGTACTTACAATATTGGCGCAACTGAACTGGAATAATAAAAACTAAACTCACCTGCAATTAATAAGAAATGAAATTAGCACTGCATTCTTACTGTTACTAGACGAATAATTAATTTGAATAAATACAATATTCTATTGTTTTTACTAACGTACAGCTAACCATTATAATCACTCAAATTAAATTTATAATCCAGTTTAAGGCATTGTTATTTAAGTCAAGATCAATCAAATCAATGTTACAATGTCGAAGGACAAACAATGGTCCTGAGAAAAGTGGACGGGGTAGATAACATACGACGCGTCATCACGTGACCCGGCCGCCAGCAATCAATCCTGCACCAAAGCCACCTACGACCCCTGACATCTACATACTGACACCATATAGCCGGCCACCACGCCAAACCCCACCAAACACAAGCACACGCGCACACAGCCGACTATTAATCTTTATTAAGTTTTGTGTTATGTGCCGTCGCCGTCGGTGTTGGTGGTCGTGCTGTGTTTGGACGAAGAAAATTCGCCGCTGCATCTCGACTGACAAAGACGCGTAAGTACGTAATGTTTTATCCGTCAAACAGAGTGATAACATCTCACAAACATCTGTCTTACTCACACAATCAGTCACACGAATGAATATTGCGTGCGACACACACGCAAACAAACACTTCTTGGCACCGCGGCGCGGCGGACAGGCATACGCAACATAGTGTGTTACGTGGTGGTGTGTCGCCGTGTTACGATGAACAACTCACTAAAAATGTAATCACTATAGGTACGTACATAATATACTATTGTTATGGAATATATATATATATATAATTTTTCTTCAATTATATTTTGTTTCGGTAGTTTGTTTGTGTGTTGACAGTTCGTGTCAATGAACGCAATAATTATATAAAATATGGTATTTACAGCACGATTCAATGTGCGCTGATGAAATGTGCACGTCCATAATAACATAATAAACACTCTCGCGCGGCAAATATAACAAACAAACTTCCGTTGTACAGTGACTGAATGTTACGGTGTGCATCAGTGCCATCAGAAACAATCTCGATGGTGAATAGTCTACAAAAACAAATGAATTTGATTGTAAGATCATATGACAAAGTTGCATTAAGTGCGATATGCAGTAATGCAGCTATATAGTCGAGTCAGTGGCAGTGTTGAAATAATGTGCACAAGTAGGTTGTGGCAAAGTTGAAATTACAAATATAACATTGAATGTGATCAAATTAATGAAATAACGCCGTTGTTTGTCGTGCAGCCAGACAGACACATAAAATCGCTTACAATCGAAGTTTCTTAGTGTCTGGTTGGTTGGGATTGGGACTATTTGAATATCCAAGTATTTGTTCCGCGTAACTTTGTCATTACAATTACTGTTGGACTACAACTGCGCTAATGAAGTGGGCTCAACAATTTCACAACCACTCACTTCAATTATACAATGATGTTATTATTATACTATAGAATAAGCACTGAAACATAACGCCCAAACTTGTACAAACTACCGAAACTTCTATAGATTCTATTAACAGCTGCTTTATTGTTATTCATGCAATAATTCATATCTTTATACATATTAATTAGTACAATATAACAATATAATAAATATATATTTACACGTGCACCAAAATTTCAACAATGTTTGGTCTACGGACGAGTTGGGAATCAGGGAGATGTAAATCGAGAACCTGTGCAGTACTATCGAAAATCTGTGAAATACTATATATAGTTCGGTTACACATGTGGCGTGGCGAGCGAAAAGCAAGCAATGTTTATTGAATGGAATCGACTTATTCTGAACTGGGTTCTCATTTGCATAAGTACAAAGAAAAAGACTGTTAAAACGATTAAGAAGGCCTTGATAAAACGATTATATCGGAGGTGTATGATTATTATGAAGCCACGAAATACCTACCTATATATTTCTCTTGTAGAACTTTTTCCCTAACATGCATTTAATCTTTTCGTTTTGGATGCAGGGTTGGTTGGTTGGTTGGTTGGTTGGTCTGTATATACACATTCCATCATCGTTGACAAATTTGTGGAATGATGCACGTACAGATTGTGTCAACGAAATAATCAATTGTGCGAGGCCAAAAAGCCACAGTTATTGTCAATATTGAGAAACGGTCCAAAGATTGGATAGCCGTTGGAAATAAATGCGAATTATAGATATATGTTGCATCTTTCCAACTAGTGTAGCCGTTCTAGTGATATTGGAGAATGGCCAAAAATGCATAGGAGTAAACATGCACTTACGGTTTGAATATTCTTTTCAAATATTGGAGGTACACATCTTGACCATTTAGTTTGAAGTTTCACAATTAATAATGTAGAAAGTTTTAACTACATTGCAAGACATGACTAAGAAAATAGTCAAATATGATTCAGGGATGCTCAAAACCTGTAATTCTATTAAAGTCTGAAATTCTAAAATATAATTACATACATATGAATAATATAATCGTATATGAAGCAAAGTATACGTATTATGAAAGGCGTATTGGAATATCAATAAATGCTTTTTGATATTTGGTAAGTGTCTTCTTGAATAGATAACTTGTGAATTAGTAAGTTTAAGATGATGAAGTACAAGTGCAGCCCTTGTTCATATAGTATATAGCATAAACCGTAACTTGTAGTGGTGGTGGTGGTGGTGGTGGTGGTTTTAACTAAAATGCAAGATGAAAATCGCGCATATAGTTCTCATAACAATGTCCTGAATGACTGAGGACGACATCATTTCGAACTTTGCAGTAAGAGCGAAAGGTTGCTCGCTTCACAGCCAACCACACGACCGTACCGAGCATTTTGTGTTCCATTGAAATATGTAGTTATATGTTTAATGCTGCTGCTGCTGCTGCTGCTGCTGCTGCACCAGTTGCCAACAACAGTTGATGGCATCAAACTAACTAGCAGACAAAGTGGTGCGCAAACAGACACCAAGCAAACGTGTCGTCGTTGTCGTCGTCGTCGTCATCGTCATCGTCGCCGTATGTATTAGGAATAGGAATTGCGGCAGAACGGCATTACTGCGCAAACATTTCTCTCACCTCTGTTTATATAAAATCAGCGATTGTCTGTCTAACTTTTGAAATACCTGCAGATGGTAGTACATGTTAAATACACCATCATATTATATATATATATATATATATATATATATATATATATATATATATATATATATATATATATATATAATATCTTGCTGATGATCTGTACATATTTTGATGAGATCCATAAATTCTGTATTTATTTGTGCCATAACAACAAAATCGTCAGCATTACTTTCTAGTACGTGCGTATAATCAAAGAATATAATATTATGTTCATACTCCCTATGTGTTATATGTATGTACATACATATACATTGTATTATTATTACTAGAAGATAATATGCAATTATGTCCATCAAACCCGTAATATCATTACATTAAAATTAATCCTAACTTGTAGCTATAAGGGGATAATAATAATAATCAAATGATTGACACGTATTTTTTAATGCAATTCTACAATGCCATTAAACGGATATCAAAATTTAGAAAATTCATTTTGTCGAAAAAGAGAAAACAGGTTAGAGAAATACAGAAGAGATTATAATATATATATATATATATATATATATATATATATATATATATATATATATATATATATATATATATATATATATATATATATATATATATATATTAATAAGTTTTGTACGAATAGTGTGCTGTGGTCAGTCAGATGTCAACAATCAGGTGGCGGCACATCATCCACCTGCAATTAGCGCTTACGCATTGAATATTGTTATAAGTGGCAAATTCAATAAAATCCATCCCGTTGTTAATCAAACAAAATATAACAAACAGTTCCGAAACGTGTTGACTAATGTGATGAACAATCTATAATTGGAAGTGAAAGCTTTTGTAGTAGTAAAGGAATGGCTGACAAACAGAAGAAGGACGGTACAGGTGAGAAGAGGAAGAAGATGAAGAAGTAGATGAAGTAGAAGAAAACTGTTTGAACATCACTGGTCCAACAAGATGACGATGACACTCGTACATACATACATTCATCCATCCATCCATCCAGCGGCACTTAATGAGTTTACTCGGCGGCGCACAGAACATATTTTAATTATGAAGTAACTGGTAGTCGGTGGTGAAGTCGTAAGTCATTAGAAACTTTAGAGAGTGCGCTGGTCCGTCCCCTTGGCTCGGGGTCGGCAAAACGCGCAGATATTAAATTGTAATTTATTGGTATTTACTTGCGCGCGTTTCAGGCTTGACAGCGCCACGTCGCGTCGCGTCGCGTCGCCTTTAATTTATAACGGTGATAAAAATACACCAAATATTATTATTATTATTATTATTATTATTTTCTTCTGGCAGCGAATGGACATTGTTATACTATATATAGATACTAACTCCAAGTCACAGAGCACAGTTCACGACGACCAATGCAAGCCAGAGGGGGGTTAGTCAACTTTGCGCGTATATTGTTGTTGTTGACACACACACACACACACGCACACTAGTATATATATATATGTCTCGCTGTAATCATTGACGTACCTAACATACTATGTACACATATATGCCAGAGCAGTGTTCTAAGGAAGAGTTAGTTGTTATCTTTGCCAAGTTGCCACTAACTAGTTCCAACAGCTTAAACGGTCGCTCGGCTCGTGTATCTTAACTTTGTTAGCTAAAAAAATAAAAAAAATCTTGTATAATAAATTCAACTTGCGACAGGATTCTTTTACTTTCTCATATGTAATCATACGTATCAATAATAATAGTAATAACGATTTTCTCTAGATAACGTCTATAACGTGAGTGTATGGGGCTCTACAGACTATACTCGTATATAGCGTTAAACATATGCTTATAAGTATTGGGAAGGAAACCTCCCAATTTGGTGGAAATCGACACGGTATCTTCAGGAGAGACGCATACGCCTAGAAGTTTTACGAACAACCGATAAATATGCAATGAATATAATTTTGGATTTCGCGACTATAGTTCACTTGTAAATCAGTTTTTGGTTAGATCTCTGAAGCTGAGTTTTATCTAATTTGGTTAATGTTAAGTATTCAAGGCAATACCTTATTATATTTTGTGGTAATTATAGAAAAATTCCTTTTTATTAATAATTTTAAGATGTATTATTACATATCTGAAATATAATCGAAAATATCATTGATTCAAATGCCTTAAGAAATAATTAGAAATGCAACAACGCCCCTGATTGATTAGAAAAGTGTGACATGTGACATGAGAAATACATATATAAATAATTGTAATTGATAAGTCGATGATTGATTTATTTCCCTGATGACAGAGAATAAGAATGAAAGGGGTTGGATTTCAGTAACGTAACTAGATTTGAATAAAGTTTCTTGTGAAAATGGATGTGACACAAACACGTTTTTGCCGCCCATTGACAAGGAAACAAAAGTTTAATAAGTTGCTTGTATACGCAAATGCCTTAATTGAACAAGACAAAGCATTTACTAGGTATATCAACGAGAGCACACAGTTGGCATAACAACAACAACAACAATAAAATGAAACAGTTGCACTACTGTACAAAATAAAGCATCAACAATTACATTTGAATAGAACGCGAACGAAACACCAGTCACCCACCACCACCCGCATGGACTCACTAGCGCAACTTATTAAAAACAGTCTTAATAACGCACCAACCAACGCACCAACGCACCAACGCGAACAAACAAACGTACATATACCTGCTGCAACAAAGTAGTGTTAGATTAGATAGAGAGGAGCGTACGTAATGTACATATTTGGAGTAGTGAGTAGAGTGAGAGGAGATTTGCGTCAAACATGAGCAAAAGCACAAATCCGAATAAAACAAACGCGTCGAGAATTGTGTGCATCAGTTTACACAACACACACACACACACAAGTATACGAGAGAGAGAGAGAGAGAGAGAGAGAGATAGCAAGCGTGTCGTGTCGTGTCGCAAGTGGCGCCATTTACTACACGAGAATGCTCTTATAAAAGGCACGTTATTGAGTTATAAACGGGGCGGCATATAAGAAACAACAAGGTGAGAATAGCAGCCCCGTTTGGAGCATTCAGTGCGCTCCTCCGCTCGCAATGAATGAATGAATGAATGAACATGAACATGAACAGAAACACCTGCGAGCGCACTCAAACACCTTTCGGAGCGAGCGAGCGCAGCCCACTTGAAATTAAGTTCATAACCTTAGTAATTGGGCATAGTTTCATAGGGGCCGACCGACCGACCGACCGACCGGCCGTAAAGAAGCAACGGCGCATAATGTGTTCGAAGATCTCGCGCACACTATAGGTACCAACCAACAGCGAATGCCAACACCAATTGCAAGCATTTTCATCCATCTACTACTTCAGGCAAACTACCATCTATATATACCTATTAGGCAAAACGGAAATATACTATATTACATCCTAATATCTATTGCAATAAAAAAGAAACATTATTTGAGAATGCGTAAATAATATCAGATAATAATCATTGCTGTGCCAAGCAAATTTGATAATTAAAACAAAATAATTTACAAAATGATTGCATATTTGACATTGGAACAAATTACAATATTAATAAACCAAATATAGTAGTGCGGCCGAGGCAAAACTAATTTTGCAATGATTGGGGTGATATCGCGGAATAAACATTGAGTGAGTAGTGAGTAACAAGGGGAAGGGGAGGGAAAGGGGGGGGGGGGGGCGGATTGCAGATTGGTTCTGCTGTGACTGTCATTCACACTCATTTCAGATCACAAAACAATGGGAATTAATATCAGCCTGCCTGATGCTTATAAATATTCAAAATGCAAATTTACGTTTGCCATATTAATTCCATATGCAGCGGACCGCTAGTGCTTCAACTAGTGCTTCATTAAAATCCACGATACGTGTTTATTTTGCCGTTTTTAGCTCGTACTTAACATTCTCGGAACTTTCCTCAACAAAAAGTTCATGTCACATCGTCTGTCACAGTCTATACAAATATATATATATATATATATATATAATCATGTTCATATTTTGCCAAATTCTGTACTGAAAATAATTAAAAGAATATTCACAATTTCCATCATATATGTATGTATGTATGTATGTATGTATGTATACGTTTGTTGTGAATAATGTGAACGTTAATGTTAATTTAGTGCATTGCCTAAAATGCGGCAGCAAAAAAGAAAAGGTCAAGAAGCGCACTTTTCGAACAAGAAGAACTAGAAGGTTTGGCATTGATAAATCACGTATTGTTCCTGGACATAAATGTAGAGGACGCAAAGGATTAATATTGTCGTGGTGTGTCTAGTTTGTTGAAATGTATTATAGAGCGCGGGCGGGGGGAGGGAGGCCCTTTGACCAGACAGGAAGCAGTTCCCTTCAAGAATCCACAATCGGCCGTAGGTTCGTAGAAGGCATACATACACGCGCTTCGCCCAGACAATTAGATTAAAATATTTCCTCCATTAATCAACCGTCGCCGTGTGATCCTATAATCAAGGTTTAATATTAAATTAAAGCAAACTCTGCGAAATTAGATTGGGAAAATTAAAAGTTCCCTCGTAATTATCACGCTAATTTAATCAACTAGGAAAATATAATATTAAAATGATCAGCCAGCCATGCCTTTAAAAATAAAACGAAACTTTGGATTCTTATCTCAAATCATTATCATTATTTTCCAATCACTATCCTTACATGTTTTTTACATTAAATATTTCAATACATATATGCTCTATCCTCCGTCCTGGTTCACATTTACATATAAAATATGCCGGAACATGAAAACACGGAATATACAAACAGACCGTCAATTTATCTTATAATATGAACAGATCAGAGGCGGGCAGTAATGCCATAATGCATCTAACATTTTGTATCGCATATCCTTTGGAACCCTTTAATATTTTGTATGATGATGGTCTTTTTAACTTTGTTTCACTTAATTAAACAAGTATAACAAGTTCATGATGTGCAATGGCTTGAGTTAAGAGATGCTTGCAAAAATAAACCTAATTTGAATACGACAGTGGAACAATACGAAAACTTCAAAGGTTTCGCGAAAAAGTTGAAAACTGTGTTAAGAAATTTTTGATAATTTGCATTGTAAATTGTGGTTAAAATGTGATCTTCCGAGCGCGCAGAAAGTTCGTTAACGCACAAGTGCTTGCCCATATTTTAAAACTCATCCGGGATTAAATTTATTTACCTATTTTAACTTTGACAAAAACGAAATATGGTAAAACAGGTAAAGGTACCTACAGCCAAATACTTTTATATTATTTGACATCATTTCATTCTTCTGCTTCTGTTCGATTACGCTGCTACGCGGCACACTCCTAGTGGAAAGATGACAAACTATTGAATAGATATATAAAATTTATGTTTATACTAATGGAAATGGGGCACTTACATTGTCAAGTATCAATATATTACGCAGAACAATAATTTAATATAAATTTGGATTGGCCATTAACATGTACTACGTTCAATTTTCCTTTGCTAGCCATCTATGTTCCCGGCTTATAATCAATCTCGTACTATTATTAAATATTGTGCAACCCCAAAATAAAAGCAATAATATCAAATTAGTTTACTACACTAGAAATATGTCACATTAATATTTGTAATATTCAAAAATGTGCGCAAAATGAATTGGCGGTGACCCGAGAGAACAACACACACACACACACACACACAAATAAATACTATATATGAATTAAAATCACACGTTGGAATGTTCTGTGAGAATTTATATGAAAGTGTATTAGCTGCTCATTGCATATACAATGTATATTGCTGGGTGAAACTTCAACACATCATCATCATCATATTACAATAATGTCTTCAAAATAGCATCTTTAATTGCATAGAAGATTTCAAGAATTAAATCAAAAACAAAACCAAAATAAAGCTACATACGTATACAATTCAAGTGTAAATTGGCATATTTAGTAAAAATGATACGGAACAGACAGACCGACAAACAAACAAACAAACATTGACAATTAATACACGAGTATTACGTAATTTGAATATTTCGGTATTCGGTTTGCGCCGTTGCCAAAACAAAAATCGCCTGGATATATTACTGAATTTGCAATGCAAGACGAATCATTCTGTCGCATGGGTTCACACAGGCTGGTGTAGGTAGGCAGAAAGGTAGGTGTCCTGAAGTCACTTTGACCACTTTGAGGAAATGTCATTGGCAGGCGGGAGGGAGGGAGTTAACATATGCCGTTGGGATTTGTTCAACCTAAATACATTTTGGGTCACGAATCATTTTATATGTTGACCTTTGCTATAATATTGAAGCATAGCAAGTTCGACGAAAAATATCATTGAATCTGCAGTAAAAATAAAATCGAATACATTTTTTGTCTTTTGTTCAAGCCGAAAGAAGTACATACTTGGCTTGCAAACGGTATTATAATTTAACCTCCGATTGCGTTTCGGGTCAGTGAATATTCCGAGGGACTTGTCAGATAATATTCCTTTGGATTGCAGTCATACATAGCGAGCATTACGCGACTTGTAATTCCATAATTTCTGAATTAGATTACAATTTAAAGTAATATACAACACGACTAGTTTTGTAATTGTTTTGGCGCAACTAATTAAGCTTTGTTTATTTATCAAATTAGACTGATCCTATTGGATTGTTTAGAAACAACAAATTGCTTTTAACAATACACACACACACATATATATATATATATATATATATATATATATATATATATATATATATATATATATATATATATATATATATATATATATATATATATAGAAACAAATTTATAGTATCATTGATGTGGGGAATAAAGCCTTGAGCTTCAAATGTCTGTGTTTGAAATTTCACTAGAATTGTTTAGCCATTGAAACATTAAACCATTAGCAATATTACAATGATAGGACATATGGAACGAGAATTAGTCTATTTTATACGGCGTATAGTATTTATACTCCACATCACAACCGTATCTAAGCGCGTAAATGCGTAATTAACAATTATCAATGTCCAAGTTCGGTGAACATTGCCCGTAGCAAAATGGAGTGAAAAAGGGTTGCATCGCTCCGCTGTGTCCTTCGGCGTCTGCAAACTATCCTTACGACCAGTGTCGTACTAATGATTTCGACAGGCATACAATATTTAAAATTACAATCTTACTTCTATAAAATGATAAATAAATATTTTTTCCGAATTTACCATTTTACAGCTATACAATATATGTAATAATATAGATGTTGTATGGCCACATGGCACGTTTTCCGAAATAATTTTTTATGATTAATAGGTATTTCCTGTTGCAAGACAAAATACGAGATATATGCAGGTGTAGCCTGAAAAGGGGCATGTTTCGAAAACGGGCATTAACGCGAGCAAAACCGTAAGTAAGTGAATAATGATGCTAGTTGACCAATAAAAGAATGTGCCCCGCCACCACTGTCCACCCACCACAGCCGGTGTACATACATATATAATAGAACTGATATATACGGGTACGCACAAAGGGTTTCATTAGGCGAAGGCAGCACTCCTAAAACAGTATTCTTTATTTAGTCGCTTTGCTTTGCCCACTGCACTAGACCAATCCTTTGCGCTATTCTTTTACATCTTAATATCCTTGTCCTTACTGTGCAAATTTGCATAGTCAACTCCAGCCTTATATATCCAAGGAACGTTAGCCCTCACTTGTTTCATGATAGCTTTTTCTATTTATATTGTATTTGCATACATTTTTATAAATCACTATTATTTACAGCGCCCTAAAGTAAAATATAACCTCAACCATTTAGTGGTGACCTAGACATACTTTCCGCGTTATCTAGAAATATTACATATATTTTTGTACATTTTTTTTTAATCTAAACCCAAAATTGATTACTTCATCCTGACCCCAGAAAAATAATTAATAGAAAAACATGATTATTTACGCCAAAGATTGTAGATGATTGTAACATTATTAATTTATTTCAAAGCACAATTCAAAACGAAAAAAAGAAATCCGGCTGAAGCCGAGTAATTGTGCTAATATGATAGAAATATATGTTTATTGGAGGAAGTATACCTTTGACGTCATAAGTGTGTCTAATTCAAAGCCAAATACATATTGTACTGTAGTTATAGTAATAAATGTTTTAGTTCATTGCAAAAATACTATATATATATATATATATATATATATATATATATATATATATATATATATATATATATATATATATATATATTATATATATATATTATAAACATATATCTATTAAGCAAGAGGGAATACAACATATCTCAAAAGGAAGCAATTTAAGCCAGTGTAAATATATAAAAGGGGAACAAAAGTGATACAATAAATGTTTAAACACACGGTTTCAGTCGGCAAACGCGTAAATTTCAACGTTTAAGATTTGCCCCGTAGCCAGGCCCGAATTACATACGATAACTCCATATAGAGCCATTCTTTTCGCGGCCATTTCAGACGCGGGCCATGATACCGCCCAAACACTGATAATAACCGTATAACAGGGATACTGGTGTAGGGAAGTTCTTGATCCCATGAAATATTCAGCCATTATGCTCCCGATGGACGTGCATCATATCATGAATGACCATAGTTTCCTGTCTGCTACCATTCCGCTTTCCGCTATCCGCTTCGTAACTGCACTTGTTTTCTATTGTTTTCGATCGTGATACTGTCGCACTTATCACGTGTCCAGACCAAACTAAAAATTATGGAAATATTCATTCTATCCACTGCCATTGCTTCACTTCAACACTGTATACATGCATTTTCCTTAGATACGTATGTATTTCTGGTGTTTACATTTTTTATACACTTTTATATCTACTACGTGTATATATGTATACATGTATATATTGTAGACTTACCTATATAGTGGCTATAGAAATGTTATTTCTTAGTAATTGCATAGGTACTTTTTAGGAATATTGCCAAACAATAGTTGTTAAAATCTTTAAAATCATCAGTAAATTCAGCCATTTTTGAAATACTTTCAAAACAACAGAAGTAAATGTACTCTTTCCACTGTGCGATTATGCTCACAATCTAATTAGCAGTTCACAAATGTATTTTTGGAACAAATTTGAAATTTTGCTGTTTTAATAAATAGCTGTCAAGTATTCTGATACAGACACGTAAACACACACACACAAACACACTTACAGAAGAGAAACAAACGAGCAAAATAGTCAAGTTGTTGTTAGGGGATCTGAAACGGCTGTATCCATTAAAATATAGTGATTGTTTTTCATAATCTCTATATTGTAAAATTAATAATATTTATTTTCCATCGACATTTATAATAAGCCGCAGCGTTAAATTCTTGATATGGAGTGCATTTTGCATAGAATTCTGTATGGTCTTGATATCAATAGACTTTATTCAAATGTTATCAACACACACACACACGCATAGAGTATATGTAAGAACAAAAACAAAATAAGCTAGAAGTGGTTTTCACATACGCGTATGCTATTGTTCCTGGATTAGAACCGATTAGAGTGTAGTGTAGTGTAGAGGTACTTGGAATGTTTTTTGTTTTGTATTTTAAAGCGACGGGCATAACAAATGGCCTGGCTCTGGTTGCCCCAACTAAACTACTTATCCGACCCTAGGCATCAGCAGGGCAACTACTGTTTGCCAAACTCTTGCCTCTCTGCTGACCTACATAAAAGGGAACCGACATTCTTAATACATACTACCACCACCACCACCGTACTCGAAACAAAAACATGCCCACTGCATTAACATGCAAAATAATGCCAACATACTCACTCTGCTGCAAATATATTTCGAACTAAATATTAGCTTAAATTCACCTAATTAGTTAATGTGGGGCTAATTCTATGAAACAGAATAACATTATACTACAACTAATTTGGCATAGTTTTCGTTCTCTACATCCAAGACTCGCAGCTTCATGTTAATTTAATTGAAATTAAAAGTAGTGACATAAAACATAGTTCTTACTCAAATAATAGTAGAATATTATTTACGATACTTTAGCATGTCGCCATCTCAGACTAGTACACTTGAATTAGACATTTCCTCTTGATACTTGCGCTCAATATCCCGAAAACGGCAAAGGTCAACGAAATAAAATATGTTAACCATGTGTCCATATCATATATGGTTCATTCTTCATTATTATAAATGTGAACAATCGATGACTATTAAGAAACAATATTGTCCTGGCATAATTTTAAAATATAATTACGTATAAAAAAGTCGAGTAAAAGCAACAATTTATCTTTAACCAGTGCATATGCATGTTGACAATAAATCAATTATAATGAAGTAACTATCTGCACTAATTGGATATTGAAATTTCACAAAATGATAACAGTGTAACATACAAAAATCATTCAAATCTGTGATGTTCAAAAACGTAATTCATGTGTAATCACCAGTAAATAATATTTACATAACCGCCTCGATTTTACAGACAAATTGAAATATGTTTTCGACTAAAACCATACATTTGAAATGCTATTTGAGTCAAATTAAAAAAAAAAAAAAAAAAAAAAACATTAATGAACGTTGAACAAACTTTGAATTGGTTCGCTTAACAATTTTCATTTGATTTTACTGCATGAAGTAAAATACTATTAAACCAAATTACAAATCAATTAGTTTTAAAAACATGATTGGAAATAATCGATTTATTTAATTAACCGAGTAACCGTATCGGATGTTCTTTCCTAATGGAAAAATGCTTTTGAAATTAATAAATGTAAGTATCAATAATGTTTGGTTTATAATCGTAATGCAACATTCCTTCTCTGAAACTCATATATAAATATATATATATATATATATATATATATATATATATATATATATATATATATATATATATATATTTGAATAATGCGTCTTTAACCACAATGGCCGTCAGAGACATTAAAATAACAATATTTTGCGAATACAAATCGTGTCATTGTTGCACCTGATGTGCTCAATCAACTTGATAAATCGATCGCCATTCTTCACTTTGCCGATACTAAATTACGAAACGTACCAATTCCACGTGTGCTGGCAAGATTATATTAGAGCGATATATACGATAGTTTGTCACCGTATTGTCAGTCAGCTACGAAAACAGACAACGGCACAGAGTGTGAGAGAGAGATGGACAGATTTGAAATATTTAGAAATGCGTTGGCGTTTGGCGACAGTTGATACACATACATTTATGGATTTATATTTCCTGGACTTGCTTTATCTATATATATATATATATATATATATATATATATATATATATATATATATATATATATATATATATATATATATATATATATATATATATATATATATATATATATATATATATATATATATATATATATATATATATATATATATATATATATATATATATATATATATATATAGATATATATTCATTTGCTGCATAAAATTTGAGAATACTTGTCAAAAGCAATTTATATTTATTTTCAATTTGTTTCCATTAACTGGTTTATTCATTTTGTACAAAAATTGCAAAATGCCTGCACATACAAATGCAAATATTAAGTCGATGTTCGATTATAGATCTTTGGTGATTCTCTTTCATCGTGCGCGCGATTCTCCCCTTGATCCCTTGTTGTAAGGGGGTAATTTTGCAATATATCTGTGTGCCAGTCGCTTTAAACTGAGGACTACACTACACTACTTTTTAGAATAAGATTGTTCAGAATTTTAAACGACTACGATTAAATTAGCTGAAAAAATGTAAGTAATAATAATAAGTATCAATGCACATGCTGTGCGCCCAGCTAAAACCAAGCAAACATGATTTACAGTGTTAAAATGATTAATTGAATTCAGTAAAATGTACATAATATACATTTTGTGTGCGTCAGCTGACGAAACGAAAGCAACTCCAGACGAAAATTATTCGTTGTTTATTAAAGGATTTAAATTTAGATTTTTCATGAATATTCAGGATTTTGCATGCATTAACGAGAAACCAATTTCAACTGAATATTCCCTTCGTCAATTTTATGATTTATTTATTTTTATTTCGAGATGCATTTCATTTTGTGCCATCGAGTAAGCGGTGTTTCGCAGATTACCTTTAAGAGGGTAGAATGTAACAATGTTCGGAAATGTAGTGATAAATTTTTCATGGAAACAAAAAACCATACGCGAATTGTTTTAGACATTTTAATAATTGCATGAGTGAAAAAATTAGATTAAAAACGAAAATATGTTTAAACCAATAGTTGAGACATCCCTAATTGAATTCTTGTTTACGTAGTGTATTGTAGACAGACAAAAATAAGTTTGTGAAAGTCTGCTATTGTGAATGACAGATACATTTAACTCAAAAAGTAAAGAAACGCTCGTATTTTTAATAAAACATTTTCCCTTCAGGCAAAATTGGTGAAATACAAACGACTAGGGTACTTTTAAATATCAAACGAAAGACGGATAGGAGTTGAGAATAGGAAATGTGTTTCTTGAAACGTTTGCTGCCGGTGTAGCGGTTGCAAAGGACTTTAGTTATAATTGCACCGCTGGAAAATCACCGTCATTAAAACACAACTAAATATTTTAGTAATTCGGTTAATTTGATGACCCGAAGGGCTACCTCAAAGTCAGGGTCGGGTCCAGATAGAACATTCGAGAGTTTAAATTAAAATATCTCCATATATTACAAGAATAACATGCGTAATTATAAAACTTCCGCTAGATACTGCAGCAAAAGGCAACTTTTATTTGACAGTTCACTATTTCACATTTGAGAAATGAACATCACCAATATGTTCCATAGAAATAAAAGAAGGTTTAATTTAAAAACGATATTGAAATTCTATAAATATGTACATTGTTTAAATTTATTTTATAGATTGATAGACAAAAATAGCTAACTAAATACCTGTTCAATTTTAGGAAAACTATTCGATTCTAGTTCCTGTATAAACATTAATTGACGCCAAAACTATTTACATCTTTCTGCAGGAAGTATGTAAAAAAATTTTTATATTATCAAAATTTCCTCATCGCTCACAAAAAAAAAACGCGTTCGTGTATCAATTATAGCCAATGTAAAACAATTCATCAGTCAGTAGATCGGATAATAAAATAATAAACAGCAAATCAAAAAATCATCTTTGTGCGTTGATTAACCGGGGGAAGAAATGGGTTTTGTTTTAATTTCAGCAGGATTCAGTTCTGCGCGCTTGCAGATTACGCTTCATCGCTTACCGGAAAGTTGACCTGAGCTGAGCTGAGCTGAGCTGAACGTATTTCGGTTGTATGAAAACGGGCTAAATATACCCACAGGCAGGTACACGCACACGCACACAATGTAGAAAAGTTTGGCTTGTCGCATAAATTCATTCCAACACATTAAAACCATATTTTATCTGGGACACGTGGTTACATTTTTATTCTGTTTCTTTTACAGTGGCAGAGCCGTTCTAGGGTTATCTGGGCCCTAAATGTTTTCCTGCTTAGAACCTTATTTTATATGTTTAAACGAGAAAAGAAACATGAATGTGCTTAAAACCTTTTATACGCATAATCGAATAATATAATTATTCTGTCGTATACTTATAATACCTTAGTACAACGAGAGCGAATATACCCACATAACTCTTATAAGACTTACCTATATACAATATCATTGTACTATTTTCATATTACGGAAACGGCAGCAGTTGTAGAAAAACTTATTCTTATAATAGTTAAATATATTAAAATTTCGAGCAAGGTATTGTTTGAATTTTTCTACAAAAATCATTTACTGAAAAAAAAAAATTGAAAACGACAGAGGAGGAAAAAATCGGCGAGGTATATATTCCAACAATGGAACTTATTTATTGTGGGTGATACGTAGGAAAATGGAAATCTATGCGTTGCCTTTCCAGGACAGCGCGCGCCCGTATACATATATACACGGATGTATGTATGTATGTGTTCGTTTTAGCGTAGAAACATGGCAAACCTTTTTAACTTGAACAGAAGATAAGCAGCCGGGTTAAGAACGTGTTTCCTTTGTACCACGTACAAATGTCATTGCGACTTTAAGAATACAAGATGGTGATGTTTGACGCCACACGCGAATACAAAACGTGAACCATACGTACGCACGTACGTACTTACTTACTTACTATAGGCCTAATAACAACCAAATGCGATCCTTGTTACAAAACTCACACCCACGTCACTTGTGTATTCTTCTTAACATAATTCAACAACTCTCGTTCATTCAGTTATACACATTATTAGCAACAACGCTAAAGCTGAGTTGGCATGGTAATATTTTATTTTGAAAGAATAACTTGTGCTATACACTTGTACCGCAATTATTATGCCCTGAACGAAGCGAAAATGCGAGAAAAACAATTTTAGTACCAGCACGGCCATTTTATATGAAATAAAAAAGAAGTGTCAGGTATTTCAATCTGTAGGAGTTGTTGTAAATTGAAGTACTGTTACTCACACAAATTTCAGCTTCCCTCCGAGCTCGTATGC
Source organism: Leistus spinibarbis (assembly GCA_933228885.1). Lineage (NCBI taxonomy): Eukaryota > Metazoa > Arthropoda > Insecta > Coleoptera > Carabidae > Leistus > Leistus spinibarbis. Next base: position 6,392,434 of record OW121796.1, on the reverse strand, counting down.
TTTGGAAAGGTGAAACTTACCTGAAACAAAGAAAAACAAAATTAAAGCAATTAATATTAAATTGTAAACGATACGCGCGGCGTGACGATGTTTCAACGGTTTTCAAAGAAGTAAACATTTCAAGTAACTGTAAGTGGCTTCCTGAACTACAACAACAACAACAACAACAACGAGTTATAAAGAGTCGCTTTGACCGAACTGGTACTGGTAGCTTCTCTCACTCGACAATATGACAATGATGATGATGATGATGTTTAACCAAAGATAAACAGGAGATTTAATTCACACTAGTGAGTAATGCGTCGATTCCGATTGGAGCGTAACTATCGATTGAGATTATGTTATTTTAAAACATAAAAGGGCTACGCACAATTTTATAATTTAAAGTTTCATTATTTATAACAAGATCATCGCGACGGTATAAATATGTGACCAAGTCGTTTGAACATTTGAAATTGTTATATCAGTTGTAATAAGAGCACCAGCCACCGCACGCACGCACGCACGCACGCACACCTATAATATCAGAATATGAAATGCAACCATAAAGTCTAATACGAAATGCGGGGGTATAATAATAATAATAATAATATCTCACAAGGAGTTGCATACAAAACTATCGTCCGTCGTCGACACGACCGACTGACTGACGCTACAAAAAGTAAAACTAACGGATACACATGCATGCGGACATTTAAACAATGTATGACTTGATGTGAAAGCAACTTGCACGAAAACGATCATCGCCTTTTTGCTGGGCTTGCATTTTATTAAACAAATCAAGACGCATAGCATATAGAGGTACGTACGGAATACGCGCATACGTTGAGATGTGTGAGGCAAAGAAAAGAAGGACAGACAAAGAGAGGTGCAGAGAATGACTGTAAAGCAATGTTCAGTGAACATGAATGCAATAAGAAAGGTAAAAGCATGAAATATGCAGTCGTAAGTTAGACAAGAATGCGCCACAACGCGAACAGACGCACGCGCAACCGCTGATGTGAAAGAAGAGCCTGCCTGCTGCACATATATCGTACATACATACATACATACACACATACATACACACATACATACATACATACATACATACATAGAGTGTCGCCAAATGACTTGCCAACTTTGCACATAGAAAGGGACGCGCGTGCGTCGGTCGGTCGGTTGCATTATGGTTCGCGCAAAAACATATAATCATATATATATAAAGCAACACTCGCATATCCCTGAAATTATACGATAAAGTGTCGTCTACATAATGATCGCTGAACTCGGCCGTATTCACAAAGAGGTTCATCATCACCGGGATGGATATGTTTGTTTCCGAATTGCAAGGAAATTAGGGCACTATGTTGTTATGGTAGCTTGTCGTATTGTATCTACATAGAAACTATAGTTTCGGTCAGAAAATCGGTTTACGTCACCCTGATTCCGAAAATATATGTATAAATGGCGTTCGATTGCCTGGTCGTTATAAGACTTGATTTTGTGCATACCAGGATATCAAGGTTAGGTTTGGTTAGGTTAGGTTGATTACGCTACACTCCCTCTTCATATATTTTGCGAATGATGATGTCCACTTTGATAAATTGAAATACATTTCTTTTTTATTAAATACAGTGTGATAAAAGTTTATCTTTTATTATTATTATTATTATTGTAAGCAAACAGCCACAGGTTCTAAATAAATTTGTTAATATTTTTTTTAAATTCAAGCTGTATATGAAAATATCAAATAATTTAAACTCGGAACTTTATTATAGTAGTAGAAAGTCAATGCATATAGATATGTGTGAACCAACGATACAAATATATAGTAGCCACGAAATGAAATATCCCATCAAGGAATAGAGATTCCGAAGAATTTACTGATTGCAGATCAAATAATAGTTTACATGTTACATATTTAACAATATGCCTGTAGTTTTATTATGTGAACTTAAAGAGTTAAAAATATCTCATTCCTCGAGATGTTGAAATGTCAGTCATCAATCATTCAAAACGTGTAATCTGACGAAAACGAAAACGATGAGTAGGAACGCTAGTTCATCAAGAAACGAAATCTCACAAGTCCAAAGAATAAATGTGCAGGCGTTTCATAATAATAATAATAATTATAATCAACAAGAAAATCGTAAACAATGTAATTAGAATCTGGTGTATGTTATGTGTAAGCAGGGAATAATGTTAGTTGAATGCGATAAGTAGCGTAGACTAGTAGTACGTACGTACGTACGTACAAAGCGGTACCTACACTGCATCTACAGTCATGAATAATTGCCATATCGTGAAAGAGACATCTTGGCTCGGTACGAACAAGATGGCGGCTTCGGCTCTCAAACAAAAGGCAAACGGCGAAGGGCTCTGAACGTACATATACATATATATATATGAACGCCACTAGAGACCAATGAAACGACACAACTTTAGTCCGGGATGTCACATCAAGTACCTACGGAATTCTTCACGAATTCATTAAATAATTTATAAAACGAGATACAATTGCAGCGTTTCTTTAGATAACTTGACGGCTTAAATAGATGAACTATTCACATTGCACCAGCAATTTTCAAATGTAACTAACTAGTCGACAGGTGGATGTTAAAGTTTTGTTGTTTTAATGCTGAAATATTCTGTATCACCCTGTTTTTGCATACTGCATAAACAAAAGCCGAGCCGTCCTGATATACAATAGTATGTATTCAAATTTTGTTTCTTTTCAACTGAAGTAAAACAGAATAATCAATCTGCAGTGCCCTACAATGGACATTCTTGTACTTAGGTTATAATATTATGTGGTTCATAATTTGATTACAAATTGACTCATAATATTATTAGCTCGCCGTACGAAGTATAGAAAAGTGATCTGAACCATCATGCTACACATATTCTAAAGCATCCCATTTGTATCCGAACGCAGTTTAAATCGAATACTTCCGGAGTTAGAGAAAAATTGACATAAAATATAAGGTAATAATCTGTAAATATATATATATATATATATATATATATATATATATATATATATATATATATATATATATATATATAAAACGTGACATAATGTATGCGTATATAATTAGTAATGCTGAAATACATATGTAATTGTCGGTACTCTTTGGTAGGTGCGTTGGGTAGGTATAGGGTTGATGGTGAGTGCGAATTCAGAGAGCGCCAGCCGAAATTTCCTTTGATATTTAAATCACAATGTTCTGGTTTTGGGAAAGGTCACATGTTCTGGGCGATATGTAAACACACTCGCCGAGATCAAAGCATGCAAGCAGATGTGTCTGCATAGAATATAGTTGAGGAATCATTGCGCGTTGCACCACCAACCGGTGCGGTGGCCGGCCACAATTTACCTAAATCCTAATTTCAAAAAGGTGAGTTGTTTGATCCGTTCGTGATCACAGCTACTGCAAACTAAGCAAACACTGCCACTGCCCACCTGCATCCATTATGCAAACACTATTGCTTACTTGGTTGCTCTGTGAAGTTGGCACGGTATTTTACAGGTTAGGTTAGGTTAGGTTATAATATATATTTATATTATTATATTCAATTAAATTTGTGTTGTTTCCAGGGTTACAATATTTACTAAATTATTTCATATATTACTAAAATAAATGTAACAATGAAATATCGTAATATGGTAAGAGAGTCAAAACACTACAGAATTTTGAATTAAGGGCAGGGTGCCACCTTTGAGGCCCGAATATCAGGGTCGATTTTATTAATTTATTTCTCGTAACCAATAACTATTAAATTATTTTCTTTTAAAAGTTTATTAACTCATCTTTAAAGAATATATTTTTGTTTTATTTTTGGCTAATATGACGGGGTGGAGTGACAGTCGTCGAGCGTGAAGACGTCAAAAGAAAAAAAGCGGCGTAGAGCGGATCTCGGAACTAGTGCTTCCAGAAACAAATATGTATTAAAAACATCATATTTAGTTACTCTTTAACTATGGAAGTACATAGAGGTTCTTTGATATATATATTCATTTCACACGCTAAATGGTGCGTATTAAACAAAAGAAAAACATCTGTATAAATCAACAAATATTTCAATACTTTGCTATAGAAAACCATGTTTTATTGAACTTAAAAATCTTGCGCTCTTATTGAAACACTCTTTATATGCTCGGTATTATGACTGTTGCTGCGTTCAACGTGAATTCTTTAAAGTTACAGAGGAATTCTTCCTCGGAGCCGTGAATCTTTTCGTCGCAAAGGGCTCATGGCGCGTGTCTTCCCCCCACCCCCCACCACCTTTTTCCACGTACTCCCCACGTTTGCAAAGTTGAAAACTTTCAGGCGCTATTATTATTATCATCCAAGCTTAAGTTTTTAATAACTTTCGGCTCCGTATTATTAAATATTTGGTATCAGTGTATTCAATTCTGATTTAATCAAACTATATATATAAAAGTACAATGATAATGACTTAATATACCACCCCAAACTCACATAGGTTCGTCCGTAACTAAATATATTTCAAATAGATAGTCGCATGATCGCATAGCAAAAGTGGTAAGGTCATGAATGCCAAAAATACAAATCGTAATCATATTTCCGTACTCGAAAACTATATATTTTTTCAAAAAATAAGCTTAGGTATAACGCACCTATGCGTATTAAAATTTATTTTTATGCATATTTTAATATAAAATAAAATATATATATTTAATAATGATTTATTATGACGTTTATGTTACCAATATGAGAAAATATAATTGTTAAAAAATATCTTAGATTTTTTTGTATAATTATTACCATATTTTGGGGCCCTATAACTCCGGAGGTAAACGGGCGAATGGATATAAACTGCAAACGGAATCAAATGAGATGCCAAATAATATGTGTGTGTGTAGCAAACTTGGTTCAAATCGTTTCGGTACCTTAAGAGAAATAGAGGGCACAAATTTGGTCTTACGAGCAATCGAGTAACGCCGACTAACATCCAAGCATATGATGAGTTATATATGTATGTATGTACCTATGTTTCTTTGGATTTAGAGAGACAAACATTTTTTGTCTCGTACGGCGAGCCAAAAAAAAAAAAGATATTAGTGTTAAATGTTCCTTCCTTTTGTTTTACGTCAAAGACAGTAAAGCAAAAATTACGTATAGAATTTAATTGTACTTTTTCCAAGCGCTACTATACATCATCCTTTGTTGGAGGTCAATGTACAGTTAGTCAGGTAAAACAGAAAAATTGTAATACATCCTTGAATAAATAATTTTTCATCAAACTTTTCCTATATCTGGAATACAACCAATTTTTGAATATGTTTAAAGCGAAGGCTACCACCACCAAGCAAGCAATAGTTTCTTTTTGAAAGCAACTTCAAATTGATTACATGTCACATAAAATGTACTGACGTACTTTATCCACACTTAACCAACTCGGAATAAGTGAAGAACGAAAGGAAACGAGAAAAAAGTGTAAAGAAGAAAATCGTTTATAGCCCAAAGCAGAACTAAACTGAAACAGCGTCTATTTCCACTTCTTGAAACATTTTCAAATTCTGCCTTATGGGAACAGCCAACCTCAACAAGGAGTAGTAGCTAGACGAATCATCGAGATCGTTTTTGAACCATTTTAATTTTCCACCGCGTTGATTCCCGGCAAAATGAAATTAAATACGAAGCACATTCCAAGCTCCATTTCCTGCAGCCACCAATGTAACATATGTAACAGACACACAAAGTGATTCACCACAATACATTTTTCACTTTGATAGAATTGTTCAATAATGGTTTCAATACACAAAATGATGCATTACATTTATTACTTATTACAATTCATGGATTTACCTAACCATAAAATCAAGAATAAAGCCCAAGATTAAGCACACTATTGATTCGTACGAATTTAAATAGAGAGTGATTGTAGAAAATCTTAAATGAAAGATTTAAGTATTATTATGTAGGTGTCACACAAAAAAAAAAAAAAAACTAGCTAATAAATGTTTTATCCATATTTAATTTCCTTTGTTTTTTAAATGTCATGATGTAGTTGTATGCACTAGGTATAGTTTGCCAGTGGATGATACCGATCAGAGATCGTTTTCGTATTCTTAATAGCGCACCGTTTATAAATATGCACTTATCTGCTGGTGCAAGAGTGAACAATGCAGTGACGTACGTGCAATTTCGTATGCAAATATAACCGGTCCTGAAACGGCAAACCTTTATCCATGCCACAATAATGCTTGACATTCAAGCCGCATTCTGTGTATGCACCTAACTTCATAAACATTTATCTCACCGCTCCAGGCAAATATCAAACCAAAATCATATGATCCAAGGAACAAAAGAACTCAACCCCAATAATTACCAGTGGAATGCATTCATATTGCAAACTACATTGTCAAATCCATAATATATAATACACATTTATTTGATTTTACAGACAAAAAGTTTTATTCAAATTACATTCAGAATAAAATATACAAAACTATTAATAACGCATTCATATCACATGTGGGAATTTAAAAAATCCAATAATTCAATAAGCTAATAACGAAATTAATAGAAAATAAATAAATGTCGGTTTCATACATTTCGATCCATTGGCCGCACCAGTACATAAAATCATTGGTATTCCAAATTAGGAATTGTGTATCATATTTTATGGCCTTCAAAAAATGTAATGTTTCTATTTCACTCAGGAAGTAAGGTTAATCGTTAGGCACTAAATAGGCAGTGATATTATATGCTTAACAAATTTGTTTAATATTGGTGAAGTACCTTCAGAATATATGCATCCACAAAGGTGGTCTCATCTCAAAAGTTATATTTACATACATTCTCGGAATCAGGGAAACGTGAAACAAATTTTTGTAAAAACATTTGTTATAAACGCCAACATTGCAGAAACACTACCAAGCACTATAGCTCATTTGTACATCCTACAGTGAATTCAAATTATTATTACGGCAACCCAGACTTCTAATGGTTTGAATCCAGGAGGCCCACAATAATATTCTAAAAATCGCCGCATTTCTATAAATAGATCGCCATAGGGGAATGGGGGGTGCCCCATTCCCCTATGGGAAAATATTTCGATAGTTGAACTAAACCTCCGCATGGTTTATTACATCAGTACCTGTTGTGTCTTTGCTGTACATGCATCCATGTATTAAATAAGTTGTATTACAAATTTTTATATAAATCGAAGAAAAAAGTAATTTTGTTTTGTTTAATTAAAAAATAATTGTATTAAATAAATATACTTTTTGAAGCCAACCGCTATTCCATGCTTATTCCCTTAAACTATATCTTATTTTCTTTCCAATTTTGTCGTTAAAAAGTTAATTAACCTAATTTAAAGATAAAATATCATTAAAAAATAAAAAATAAAAGATTTTTGGAAATTTAAAAAAATATCTTTTTTTATATATAATTTTTATAATCATAATTTTTTAATCTCTATTCTTTAACCATGTAGTCGTCGAGTGATCTAGACCCCGCTTGTGTACTGCCGTTAAATACAGGGTGTTGTGTTGGTGAGGGTTAACAGCAGAGTTAGCCATTTAAATTAACATAACAAATAAAAAGGACAGAACGATTAAAAATGATAACATTTTTGAATATTGTAACCGAAATAGAAGTGTCATAGTAATGCAATATTAATTTCCAGAGCAAACTCGATTCGTTCCATAGTGGTATATTAGCTACTAAAATATGAAATGTAGCACGTCACGACGAGCAAATATTCGCCGTGCTTGTGTGTGTGGTGTGTGAGAACCGATGCAGCGGAGAATTATTTGATGGATCATTTGTCGCTGAGGGAAGGGGCGACCTTTGACCTGACCTCACTTTATACCAGAGAGAGCATCATGTATTAACCATCCTAGAGGCATTAACTCGGCGACCGGACCAGACCGGACCAGACCGGACCGAACCGGAGCACAGACAGTGTATTTGTTTCACATGTTTCATTCCCAACCCTGTTTGTCCGTCCGTTATATATACTATATATATATATATATATATATATATATATATATATATATATATATATATATATATATATATTGATCGAACGAAAATGTAACAACCAGTATGTGGGTGGACAAGTGCTTCAACTCACATCAGAGTTTGCTTTGAGAATCTGAACCCGAGCAAGTAACTTTGCGATTATTTCAGCGTAGTAAACGATTTTAAATTATGAATCAACCTGCGTAAATGTGTGTATTCACAGCTAACCAATTAGTAATCACGAATAGAAATTACACATAGTAGTAATCGAGTTTGTTTCATGGCCAACAATGCCAACAACGTATACATACATCAGAGTGGTGATAAAAGTAACGTAACGCATTGCTCATTGCTGAAATGTCTCTAAACTCCATCACTCGGATTAATACTACGATTTATTTGTTTGATTTGTAATATATATTTATATATTTGAGTTTCATTACTAACATAATAAATTTAAATGTGAAACGTAAGTATTATAAGTATTTGATAGCATGCATTTCAAATTTAGCATTATATTATTGTTGCTGAATACAGTTAAAAGAAACACACCAGCGCAGCGCAACGCAGTTCCTGTGTTTTAGTGTTTTTCTAATTTATAAATAGAAATATAAGCCAATTAGGATAAAGAAATGATTCGTCAAATGATGCTCAATAGCTTTATGAAAATGATAAATGACGGTACGGAAGTAATAACAAAACTGTACTTTAGCCATGTGAGCAAGTAAGTAGAAGTAAAAATAGTACCAACCAACGATAAGAAGTGCATTTGCTAAAGAGTAGCATCCCCCATTCTGAAGATAACTGAAAAACACTTGAAGTTGGTGGCCATAATAGACTTTAATTTTGGCTGGTGGTAAACAAATTAAAAAGTAAGGAAGTAGGCCACAACGAGAATATTTCATGGACGTCAAATAACATAAACAGGGCGCTAAAACTTTCGCACCCTAAGTAGCAATATGCGCATGAAGAACGAAAAGTAGCAACCAAACCACACAATATCGCATTTGTATTTCAACGAGCAGGGTACACGCGGCTAAAGAAAAAATTGTTATAAACTAAAATATACAGCAATAGATACATCTACCTCCCACTGGAATTATACCAGCACAAAGTGTTGATGCAAGTCCTTTGCCATCCCTTGATGGAACTAATATTCAGGTAAATTCTCGGTAATATGATTCATTGACAATAATTATACATTATGACAGAAACCATTTGTATTATCGTTTGAAATAAAACAGTTCAATAGAAACAAAAGCGAATTTACTGCGACGTATTCAAACCATAATTATTTGCGACATCAAATGTCAGATTCATATCAAAGTGAATTTTAAATGCTTACATATGGATATCCATTTCATCAAATATATTTGATGCCATAGGTATCTAAACCTGAAAATTTTACCTCATAATAATTTGATAGCGATGCAAGCCTTGCTTTTTGGAAATATGGATCATGCAAACCATAATATTGTAAAAGGCTCTTAACCTACTCTATGCTGCAGAAAAAATGAATGTTATTTTAGATTTTACGAAAAACACATTTAATAGTTATAGCCATTGCATAGCATATGTATGTTGTAAATTTTTCTTAAAGAAAATTTTGTGCATTAAAGAAAATCTTACTGATTCTCTTTATAGACCTATAGACTCGCTCAGAATCGCACCATAAACCAGTATTGGAAGATATGAGTGTTTCTCGCATTTTCTAATCAATACACCGAACAGAACCAATATCCTAAGTAACTTGTTACGCAGACCAAACGTTTAGAGTACATGGTGATGTGTACGTAGTGTATGTCAAAAAATCTATGGCCAAAGTCTGTGCGGATGTGACGTCATATGGCATATTAGCACCAAAATGTAGAACCATTAGCAAGTAATTTCAAAGTGTCTCTAATAATATTGAAACTCACTGAAGTATTGGTAAATTCACAAATAGTTTGTAGACCAACCGTCAAATTCCTGATGTGCATATATGTATACACCAAATATTTAATATCCAACAAGTCCCCTAGCATGCATAACATGTCAAGCACTATAATAAGATGTATACTTGAAGCAACCATCTGGTGCGATCAGATTTATTTTTCAAAAACAATGTGCTTTAAGCTTATTTATGGGTAATTAAATGTTTGAATAAACAAATAACTGAATTTTTGGTGCGGAATTAAGTAGGTAGTAAGTAGTGATTAGGTTTTATCGCCAGTCCGGTCATGGTGCATTATCCATTATGAGGTGATAATTAAAGGCGGGCGGGTGTATGGTGCGGGGCGGGGATTGAGGTCTGCTCAGGCTGTGGTTATCGTACCCTTGGCGACGATGTATGAACAACTATGGGTGTCGGTCGTTTATGGTAAAATCGATATACCTTCGGACACATATCTGATGGCAAATGACCATTCCCTGTGCTATAGCCCTGTTCACATCTTAAATGCCATGTGGAACTGATAGAGAACTCTAACAGGCTTAAGGATGAGATTTAGGACACACCAATCACACACATGTGAAGAAAAGAATAGGTGTATATCTGTCAAATAATATTCATTGTACAGTATGTATAATTCATTGTACAATATATATATATATATATATATATATATATATATATATATATATATATATATATATATATATATATATGTTATTGATTCGTTGAAAATAATGCGAGAGTGGTCATTAGCCACATAATGCTTCTACCGGCCGGCGCGCAGGTGTAATTTTTTGTTGGTCTATTTAATGTCCGACGATAGCAGTTCAACATTTGAACCCTGGTTAATTCACTAACTGAGATGATATACAACCAACTGTTTTCCTAATATTAAATTAACGTGATGTTCCAACAAGGCTTCAACGCCACTTAAGTTCAACTACCATTTTCGTGAGTTCAAAGCTCGTTCAGCAATTAACTGACGTTTCAGAGTATATTTAATATACATTTAATTAGAACTGATATCCTTATTGCTATGTAGATGATCGATTCGTTATCGGAAAGCTAAGAAGAAGATATGCTTCTGTTTTGGTGTTGCTGCTCAATTCGATAACATATTTTTCATTTTATAAATTATGTCTAATTTTTAAGATAAATAATAAGAGTTTAAAATAATTCTGCAAATACATTTTTGAAAATAAATTTTCAAACAAAAGTTGCAATCATATTCTGGAATGTTGAATATTTTTGAAGCCAGTTTAGAGAACCAATTTGGGTCCGATTTCAGTTTTTAATTAAAATTGTTGCAGCAGAGATGATTCGTATGACTGCATTAACAATATGAACTGGTCTATAGGTACAAGTGCGAGAGAGTGTGTGTGTCTCTTGGGAAATTCGGAGTAACTCAACACGATGATGTGCGTTCGTCTTCTTCTTTTTTACAATCGTCCCTCCGTGTTGTTTTGTTTTTTTTTCCTTTCCATTCCTTCCTCTTCTATGCTTCTATCCATTTTGTCTGCTTGTTGAACTTGGAATTTCTGCAAGTTGCCAACCAGATCGTTCCATACACCGTGGAGTCTTGTCATATATGTATGTCTCATATACAGTTCTCTTATTGACACAGAGCTTAGTGCCATTTCGCTTTTATGCAGGTTTTATTTGTGTTTTTATTTCGCAACACGTGTCGACACGTTCGTGGCATCATTTCGCTATTCTTTAAATGAGGGATGAATTTTTTTGCAAAAGTAAAGAAAATTGTATTTGTTAATGCTCGCGGGAGAGATGTTTTGTTACGAAGCTGGCATTATACGGCTTTTTGATGATTTCATTAATACATATCTCATATATACTTGGATGTATGTATCTCGCTCGCTCGTAAGTTTGTGACCGCAACTCTTCTGAAAGTACTGGGCCGATTTTAATGACATTTGATATACAAATAATTTCCCGATTGTTAACCACAAGGTTAAAAATATATTATTAATAATATTAAGATTGAAATTTAAAATGTTGTGGATTGATTGATTGTTGGATGATTGCAACAATAAAGTTTGTCCTCTAACAATTGCTATTGTTTGCATTATTGTATTTCAAGTTATTGTTGCTCGCTGGTATGGTTAGTAATATTTCAAAAAAAAAAGAAAATATATTAAAAGTGTCGAATGCATAAATGAAATTCATATCGCTAGCAAATTAGTAGCAACAGAAGCATTTAGACAAATGACATCGTTACGCCTGCTACTTAATTATCTATTTAATAATAATGCTGGTATGAGAACAGTGCGCTGCTGCGCTGCTGCGCTGCTAAGTTTAATAACGAAGACATCTGCTCGCATTAGGTAAGTACGGTTAATATGCGCGCAGAGAAGCACTTCGATGCAGCAATAAATACATAACCTCGAAACCCTTGAGCGGAGGAGCGTCTTGCTTCGTGCAGGGGCGAACTTACACAATTCACTAACTCAAACATTGATATTAATTGTGGCTGTAAATATTCGTGGGCGCAAAACTACTATCGCGTGCAGAGTTCCAGAGGATCGTTAACATACACAGGAATTTGACATTAAGCACACATTCACAGGAAGACACGTGTAGGTATTATGAGCGCATGCGCACTAATCTGTTTCACTGTTACTTATAATCATCTGGATAGGGCATTTTCATTGACTAATCTGCTAAATTATACCTTCTATACATCTCATTTGATTGTAATTGTATAATTATCTGTTTATTGTCATTTCGATCTAAATTGCGCGCTACTGTCACAACATTTTCATAAATAGACAAACGGTGGACAGTAGTGAGCCGGTTGACGTATGAAAAGAATATTATCAAATGACACAAGTCATACAAAAAGAATTAAATTAGGTGCTAATGGCGAATTCGAATTGCAAAATTTTGTTTAATTATTGCTAAATATATTTGTTACAGTTTGGGAAAATATAAATACAAATTTTTAGTGTCCCTTTTATACAAAAGTTGTCAAAAATGTAGAAGTAGTTTTGTTTAAATAAAACGCGATACAGTATCGAAATAAACATTAGAAATACATCAGAGTCGTGAAAAAACTTGAGTAAATAATGCTGGCAGCATGGTGTGTCGCTCCGATAACGTGTTCTTAGTACAGAGCACATTAAAAATCAAGTGATATTAGCTCCAGAAAAAGCGCTTAAAGCTGCAAGCACTGCCGATCAATATCAACAAAATTTTATGAGTTTCCAGTGTGTCGGGAGAAATTCTATCAAAGTATACGACGCGTATATATTGCAAAACGGGTGCACCCATATACGACACAGACACACACACACACACACGAGAGAGAGAGAAAGACACACCGTCGTAGGTACAGACAGTGCCGAGAGAAACAAGCCAACACGAAAGAAAAAAGTGCATATTCCCTGTGAAATTACTCGAAGAATCGCGGAAACTGAAATGGAACCAACCGTATGCCATCGCGAATATATTAAAACGCGCGCGCTGCAGAAACAACACGGCGCAACAGAGATAGCGATGCAGCATACGCGAATGTAATGTGTGTGAGCGAGATGAAGGCACAGAGTGGAAAACGCTGTGCGCGCTTCGCATTTAAAAGGATTTATTCTGAAGTATTTATTTCACTTTCATAAATTCTCGCGACCGTGCGGTCGTGGGGTGGAGGAATTGTACATTTTATTCACAAGCCTCTATACTGTGTTGCACCAGAATACATACATACATACATACATGTATGTGTGTGTGTGTGTTCGTGAAGCAGACGTTCTTCGTCGCAGTGAGACCGGCAGCAGCTGAACAAACTTCCGAATATTGTCTCTCACGATATTTACCTTGCACAATTTTTCAATGATTAATGCTGCGACTACAATATGCAAGCATACTTATCTGCTGCGCCTTGGTAACTTTCTGAACAAGGAATACGAAATACAAATACTTATTAAAACATACTATCTATTTACAACATATAAAATCCAATTTGTTATATCTAAATCATAATGCATAAACACTAATTAGGTAACTCTCGGTTTACGATCATTCGCTACAACGATCGACACAATTCATTACAAATTTGTCAAGTCCCCAATTGGTAGAGTCACTATTTCCTATACTAAATAATTATTAAAATGAAATATTATGCATATCTAGCCAGTAAATTTAGTACATGGTGATCATCCTTTAAAATGACTACTAACATTGCATGAGTGTATTTACAACCACTATTTAAAGGTAATTCATACAACTTTGAAACAGTGCGGCTTTATGATTGTGTTGCGTGATCGTAATATAAATTTAATAGATTTAAGTAAACAGGCAATGTAAACCTTGAACAGCGATTGAATGATTGAATTTAGTGCAAATAATTTAGGAACAAGGTGAAGTTAATATTGAATACGGATCAACACACAAATTTGTGGCAGTGCGTTCGTCGGTTTCAGGAAGGCGTAGGCACACATCTCAATTACATTCGCCGCGCGGACAACTGGACAAAACCGGGCTAATTTATGCAATTCTGCGTTGGAAAATTCTTGATCCAAAAGTTTATGATGAATCTATTTGATTTAAAAAATTTTATAATTTTTATTCGCATACGAAATTAGCGTAGGTATCGTTAGTGATCCCCTACTAGATGGCTAGTGCGCGTAGTGTGTTTGACAGTTGACAATGTTACGAGGTTAGAAGTTGCAGTATTTATTTTAGTATCGCTATTTCTGTGTAGTATTTGAGATCAGTTTTTCAATAGTAGTTGTTAACAAGTAAACGTAGTTCTGCTCGTAAAATAAGTTTTCAATCTTTGGTTCACTTGAAAAACTTGATGCAATCGTCTGGGAGCTGTGTACCAAGTTCACATGAACGTTAGTTTAAACTACTATTGAAAAAGTGGCACAAAGTATGGCGTTGAAAAGTTTTTGATTTCATGTTGTTTGCTTGGCTTCCATGTTATTTGTAAAAATAAATAATGTCTTCATTGTAGAATTCGTTGAATGGGCTAGAAAAAAAAATCTATATCCATATACATATTAATATTTTTAAAAATCACATTCAATGATAATGTTTAATCATTAGGTACATTTGGAAAAAAGTAGAATTTCTTTCTCGGAATATTCAAATCATAAATTGAAAACATCATATTTGAATGTTATGCGTTCAGGCACACATACAGATATCATTCGGAAATAGTCAAAAGGGATTCATGAACGCTAAAACGGATATAATCATATTTTTGTGATCTCAATTTTATCTTTAATACATTACGTATAAAAAATAAAACAATATTATTATGATTATAATATTATACTCAAATACGATTCGGCATTGGGGTAAGAAGTACCACATCAAAAACAAAAAAATTTATACATCCAATAAGAAGAAAGCAAACATAGAAATTCGATTAGCAGTGGGTAAACCACAACACAACGCAATCTGAAGTAGAAAAAAAAAAACATTTAAATTTCGCTGTAAATTATGCAAGGACAAATCACGGTGCGCCGAGCTCGGGCTCTTGATCTTGTTAGCGGCACTATACACCACCTTATTCTGCTGAGGGTGCAACAAATGCGAGACAGTGTGTGAAACAGGCATATACAGTATGGTAGCAGCAGAGAGAGATAGGTGTGTGTGTGTGTGTTGTAACGAATTGCAGTAATGTTTCATGGCAATTGATGCCTCATTGTAGCAGGCTAACATTTATTGCAGCCATCGAGCGGTCGGTCGGTCGGTTCGATAAAGCGCCGCCGCTACTGCATAGTGATAAGTGTTCAGGCAGCGCGGTCCTGCTATGCAATGTGCGGTGCCGCCACCGCCGTCTTTGCTGGATTGGTGCGCCCTTTTGATATTATTGAAAGGATTTAACTTTACGTTTTCTAATGTAAAAAGTTTCCACTTTCGCGCAGCCAGCCCAGCCCGCCCATTCCGTCAAACCGACAGGACGAAGAAATAGATTAACTTTGTGCGCTGCGGTTTTTGAATCGCACCGTCGCGTCGCGTCGCGTCGCTCGTGTATTATACGAATACGAAGCGCTATATCGTTTCCAACATACCAACATTAGATGCATCTTTGATATTTGTCATTTGGTAGTATAGGTACATACACACAACACCACAAATATAAATTAGATTGTTTGAATTTAAGATTTGTTTGTCAAAAACTTGGCATAAAAAAGTAGAGTGAAGGGCACTTTTTTTTTTTTTTTTTTCTATTTTCTATATTGACAGTATTAAAACAAGACTTACTTATTACTTCGTAAAAGAAAAAAAAAGAACGGAACTTTTACTGCTTACAGCCATTCCTTATTATATTATTAAAATTAAAAATTGATAAACAATACGTCATCGGGACATAATTCGAAAATTATGAAATTACACGCATAAAAGAATTATTCTGTGCTTACAGGTACTATTTTTATATTACAAAAGGAAAAATTAAATCAATAAATTATCACATGCTTCCGCAGATTATAAATGCAGCAAGATTCTGTAGCTTGTATATTTACAGTAGCCCTGCCATGCAACATATAGACACAAGATGTACATAGCTGTTAATCGGGACTCCGTAGTTTACCATCAAAACCTATTTATGTATATAGTATATTAATGGACTGGTATATTCTGGTGTGTAAACATTTAATTTATATATTGCATATAGCTTTGTATCAAACAAGAAGATTAGAAATATATTTTCAGCAAGTATAATTTTAGTCATAAATAAACGCATTTGCGTCTATATTTAGCGTCGCCCTGGGACTACAGATAAACGTTTGTGAGTTTCAAGATTAAAGAACATTTAAATTGACGGTGACGTCCTAATCTTTACGCACTATATATAGAATGTTTTCATTTTGCATTTTAACTTTTAAAACAAACTTAAACTTTAGTTGCTTCTACTATACGGTGCACGATTTGGGCTAAGATTGTGTTATTAAAATAAACATTAGTTAAAACTGTTTCATTTCTTAACCTGTTTGCTTGTATTTATCGAATAAAAAAGATAAATGTACGGATATTCGTTTGTTGAGTAAAAGTTTACTGTGTATTTGCATTTTTGAAAATGAGGAGTGGCCTGCACTCGACTTTCTTTTACGTACTTTATATTAGAAATATATATCCAAAACAAACTGTTGAAAACAAAAATTCAAACTATTTCATCTAGTAGCTGACATCTATGCTTGTTTTTATAAAATTCACATAGTTTGTGATGTAAGCCCTGCGGTTATGGTTGGAACTGGAAATAGATAAACTATGATAATTAATTTTATAGTTTTTCATTTTTCATTTTTTCTTTTCTTGGTTGTCAGCGCAATAATCTATACAATATTTAATGGCCAACAGGCTATTTAAATAAATTATGGAATATCAAACGAACCTTTATTAAATTTACTATACATTATAATTATTATTCATATTGAATTGATTAATTAACGCTATTTACTAATTATTCAATTGCATATATTTATATGCAAAATGTTGCGAATATATCTAATTTCCATGCATTCTATCATTGTTTAATTCATCAACAAACCTATAAACAAAATGTCAACATTCGCTCTAATAATATATTATTATTTAAATAGTTAATAGCGAATGTTATATTAGTAGTAATAGTTATATATATACCGGCAGTGAAATATATTAAAATATATATATATATATATATATATATATATATATATATATATATATATATATATATAAATAAATAAATAAAAGGATTGAGGGTTAAATATATGGGGTTTTGGTATGACCCTGTGTGTGTGTGTGTGTGTGTGTGTGGGTGAGAGAGAGAATTATAGACTGGCACCTCACTGAGTTTATACACAAACCTGTATTCTAATTTCAGAGCCTAAATAGAGTATAGCCACATTTTGACATTCTCACAAAACCACGTAGTACTTCGATACATCGATTTCAACAAGATTGCAGAGTAGTATTCAATTGTTAGCTTTTAGATCATCAAGTGCTTCTTAAACTTTCAATTGTCATATAGCTATATATGAAAATGTATATTGCATATATTTCATTAGTTGGTTACAATAAAATAAAAGCGATGATTGGCTTTAGCCCGTCATTTTTGAAAAAAAAAACTCGTTCCACGTCTTCCTGAATTCGTTAATATATACAAAACATATATTTGTCGGAAGATCTAAGTATGTGACCGCATCTCCTCTTCCAGGACGAATAATACATTAATGGTGCCCAATTTAAATTCCCGTCGCATTTTATACCAAATAGCTCTAATAAATACTTCCGGGGTTACAGAGCTCTTATTAGGGGGAACCTCCCTTAATACTGTCTATAGATATTTTTTGAATATATTAAAATATCTAGTAAAAATCTTCAGATTGAATTCAAAGGTCATAAAAATAATTATGTAGAAACACTTGCTTAATCACATCAAAAATACAGGGTTGTAATTATGTTTTCTTAATTTAAAAAAAAAATCCAAGCTTATAATAATTTATTCCATGATTATAGCTGCTGGCATTGGGTGCTTGTGAATATAGAAAACTACTAGTGCTTAGTATAGTAGCTATCGTATTTAGTAGCAAAATTTTATTTATTAGCCAGCCATCTAGTAGCAAATGTAGAACATTTCCTCCAATGGCGTCACCGCAAATTTAATAATAAATTAACCAATAACAGATACAGTTACACACGTATTTTATAAGTTACCATAGTCTCAAAACTTTACAGGCATCTAAACGAGTTTTAGCATTTCACAATCGGTGTATGTACTTTAGTTTGAATTGAGCAATATAAAACGTAAACTGCTGTGGTATGGTAGACTAAATAAAAAGGAAGAAAGTAGACGACGTCAATGAACGACGTGCGAGATCTGGATTTTTCGTTCGCAAAACTATGCACTATTGTCATTTATATGTTAATATATATTACAAAAGTTCGGCGTCCTGCTGAAACTAAAAACGGCACGTTTGCTCGCAGAATATACATAATATACATAAAACCATATCTGATGCGAAGGAACGGATAGTTATAAACTTATAGCACGTAAACACTTCAATATCCGCGCGCCAATTTGAAACAGTTTTTGTCACTTTATGATCGCAAGTCGAGCGCGAAATATACTAAACTTGTTCGGAAGTTTCAAATCATAGCTAGCGCCCCAAACACGCCAAAAAGACTACTTGTTGTTGCTTTTTGTTTTTCTTTTTCCTGAATAAATGTAGTAGTACGGTTAGGGAATATGGCTGCAATGTGAAGTAGAGAGTTGGTTGGTTGGTCAATATCCGGTTGTAATTATAACGTTAAATTTAATAGCACCGAGTCGGCGTCAGCTTAAATGCGAAATGCGGAATACTGCTAGACGATAACAAAATTAATTTCATGTTATGTCGCAGCAAATTCGATATTTTATATAATAAATTTGAATGAGAAAAGAAAAAAAGATTGCGCCCTCTAATGAACATGCAAAATCTTATATTCTATTAAAAATATATTGTGGATATTCCGTTATGACTTTTATTATAAAACTAGACATTCTAGACAACAATTATTCAATAAATTCGAGTTATTGAAAGAGTAAAAGGTTACTTCCGGTAAAAATTTTGTTCTCAGAAATAGAAGGTGTACGTATGTACGTTCAGACCATATACAAAACCATTTCCATTATACAATACTTTCTTGTAATTATCCGTTTCACGTAGTACCATTTTTATACAAAAATAGACTCACAAAAGACAGCATTCGGGAAATGGACAGATGGGTATTTCCGGTAAAATCTCAAGTTCGAATTGTTATATGATTACAATCGAATTATATAATATTATATGAAAGTTCTACTAATTTGCAAGGTTAAAGTATTTTGCTAGTTTTCTTTCTTTTTCAATGATAGTATACATGTATCACAATATTGGTATATTCATATTTACGATTATAAATTTTCCAATTTTATGATAGAATATGTGCGGCATTACTGCTACAATGAAATTGTTACCTTTGTTCATGGTTCATCGCAAAAAATGCATTTACTCTGTGCAAAGAAACTTTGCCGGGCGGGCGGGCAATATCTCAAGCGGGAAATATCTTTGTTTGGTGGTTTTCGGTTTTCTAAATGAAAATGGAAGAATGTGTTTGAATAGTTTGTGATGAAGATGAGAATGTTTGCAGGGAAGTAGAAGCAAAGTAGCGTCAGGGCCCTAGGGCGTCCCGACGCGACGGTCGGTCGGTCGGTCTCTCGCCTCTTGTGCCAGAAAGCGTCCCTGTTACCTGTTTCTTATCAGTGTTATCTATCTAACGGCGAGATTGCCGTGTGAGCCTTAAACTCTAAAGCACCTCGGCTCTTTGCTTGGTCGTGCTTCCTTCTTGGCTATTGTCCAATGCACTTGCTTTATATTAAAATATGAATAACCGACGCGGCACTGCTTCTTCCAGATTACATTCTAGGAACCATTGTAAATGTATGCTCAAATATATACCTGATACACACCCAAAATTATTCTTTCAATTTCTTACTCGCGCTCAAGCCCCAGGCTTTCATCTGCATTTATACATTTTAAATGACTTCAGCTTGATGAATTTTTGCCATATTTTACTCAAAATACCAAAATACACAATGCCATATGGTGTGTCATAACTAGAGCACGGAGTTATATGCATTTAAAACCCTAAAAATATGCGTATGTATATATGCACACAATTTTAATAAATTATGCAATAGTTTTCTAAAAATATGCAACCATTTCCTTAAACACACAGAAAATTTGAAGCACAAAAAGGCAATAAAACTAAAACATTGATTAAATAATTTTAAAAAAAAATTATATGATAGATATAGAATTTTAATATAAAGTAAAAACTATAAAATTTTCCTTTTCATTTATTATAATATATATATATATATATATATATATATATATATATATATATATATATATATATATATATATATATATATATATTTCATAATCAACCATTTCTCTAAATTTTTAACAAGAAACGATTCTCTTCGATCAGATAACAAATGTTAAAATAAAGAAAAACTTCTATCTACATTAACAGTGGTGATCGGTGAAAATTTTAATTTGTATTTAATGGTGGCAGTCATTGAAATAATTTGCTCATTATTTCCATTTGAAATATTTGAAATTTTTGTCCTTTGGACCCTGTATTTATTTTTAATACGCCTTTCATCTTCGTTGTTAAGGTGTAGATAAAATAGGGGAATCCCAGTTTTTGAGATGAGACATACCGGGCGGTTTGTTTTGATCCCTAAACACCTTCGAATTAACTGTATAAAATCACCCAGCTCCATTTATAAATATTGCAATAGTTGAGTACCCCATTACAACAAATTATTTTATAAAAAGTAATAGTATAATAATGTATGCGAATAATTAGTAGGTACTTACGAATAAATAAGACTGTATAATAGATTGACTTACCTAAAAAAAAAAAGAAACAAACAATTAGGTACGAATATAAAATCGTTTGCAATGTGCTACAACATAGAAATACATATATCGTAGTTAGTATCGGAATAGAATGACGCTGACTGCAAATAGCATGTCGAACCAAACTTGAAATATAATTGAATATCGTTCGCGAAAAGCTAAGGAATTCTACGTATATACTTTGCGAAGAACAGACTGACCTACATACAATGAAAACGCTAAAAAAAGATAAGAGTACGTACCCGAGAACGGAACAGAAGAATACAAAGCTATAGCAGAAGAAGAACGGAAAATCATTGGTTGGTTGAAACAGTAATATTTACGGTAATGGTCCGTTTACAGTACAACGGTATGATGTCAGGTCGCATGTGTTGTAATTTGCATACACTATCTGTGAGTGTGTAATTGTGTGCCTATGTGTGTGTGTGTTTGTGTATGTGTGAACGCTTGCAGGTGTATGCGTGTATTAGTATGTTGCAGTTCACATAATATGTTTCTTGCTCTATGCTCTATATTTTTAGAACCAAAATTCGAAATGTTTTGAAAAACTGTCAATTTTCTGAATGCAGATAAGAAGAAACAAAAAATATGGTCCATTTGAAAATATCCGTAAAAATAGAATGATTATTTTATTTAATAATTAAAATAAGGTTTACAAATGCCAAAATCACGAAAGTGTAATGCGAATTAAAGTGAAAAAAAAAGTCACAAAAGGTTTTACAATATTCACAAAATAAAAATTAAATAAACTGAAGTGACCTTCGTTCGACGTTCTTATACTGTCACTATCTATACATAATATTGCTTTATTTTGAATTTAATTTTATCTACGATTGCTTTGAAGCAATTTTAATTTCTATTATAATTAGGGAAACGTAAATGTAACAATTTTTTTTAAATGCGATTTCCATTAAATGGCATACAAAAGTTGCTAGAAATTTCAATTTTTATAAAATTCACTTATTCTCTAACTCAAGCCATTTTCAAGATATTAAAATATAGCAAGAGTAAACCACAACTTCTGGTTAAGATATTATTTTCAAATATAGAAGGTTTGCCTCCGGGTCCTATACAGGTTTTAAACAGTTTTATAATTATATTATCACAGACACACAAACAGACATCAGTTTGAAAATAGTCAGAAACGATTCAAAGAGCATGAAACTGTATATTTTCTTGAAAATCTCGATTACGGATTTATTCGTGTTTACAATACTTCCTTATATACCTACATTCGTTTAAGAATGTAATAATGCCGATTTCAATAACGCGTCTGAATTCCTTTCAAATTTGTTAAGTAAATTTAAGTACAGGTAGAAGCTAAACATCTATAACAAACTGTGTATATAATGGTTATCCAGCGACGACAGTATTAGAGTGTTTCCTTCTTTGCTAAGAATCTTAGCTTCAGCGCCGGCAAAAGTTGGTAGTAAAAGAAAGATGAGAAAAGTGCACGAGGAAGCAGGCAAGCAAAGTGAATGTGACAAAATGTATCGATTTTGTGTTGAGTGTCGAGTCTGCAAACACCGCAAATCCTAAGCAATCAGACAGACACGAAGACCGAAGCAAACACGCACGGATTTTAAACGTTGCCTCGGTCGCAGCTGATGTGTTTGTTGTACATATACGCAGACGTTGCACAAACTAAACAATTGTCACCGATTTCTGTTCAACAGCCACAAGAAAAAAGGGTTGTTTACTTTTTGTAATGGTACTGGGAAACGAACTCAATTACTATACTTCTGTGGCAGATTGCATTCTTCGATATACACACTACACACTAAAACTTGATAATTATTATTATTTTATATGAGTGTATATAAATAAGGTCTGTAATTTGATAATTTGAAAAAAATTGGAATTACACGTATTGACCGCATCCCTGAATCGAATATCTCGATTTTTGACATGACGTTTGTGTGTTTATGAACACTCTAGAGCTCAAATAGTTAGGTAGAATTTTGAAACTTTTAAAACTTGTATACGTATAAAAACCATATTTTAACCGGATGAAACATTTTAAACAAATATTCTCTGTTTTATTTTTTTTATTTTTCAGAAAATATATCATTTGCGATATGTACAGTATAATAAAAAGCTTCCAATGAAACTTAATGCTCATAATAAAGATTAAATATTTATTGGTAATGTTAAAACATTTCTAATGAAAATACAATTTAATAAAATATTTTTATTGTATATATTCACTATAAAATTGTGTTTCACTTGATGTAACTGTTAACATATCATGTAAAAAACGTTATTTTCTTTATGTTCGAACAAAAAACAAAACGAAATATATATTTTATACCAAAATAATTTTTGTTTTGAAGTCACATCGCTGTATTTATTTGTTTATGTTACTGATAGTAAAAATACCGTATTGAATAATTTTTTTTGTGGTTGTTGTTGTTGTTGTTGTTTATAAACTTTAGTTATGATATCTGTAATATTTCGAACTCCCAAAATCAGATTAGCGTGAAAAACAAATGGCTAATATTTTTTATTTACTAATGCCGGAGGGGTCCAATCACAATTGCAATATTTTGTGAATGGTTTGTCATCGGTGGTTGACGTATGAGTTTCACTAAACATTTATTTTTTCAGTGAGAGTGAGAAAGTCTGCAGAACCGTAGAACATAAATCTTGTGTTATACCAACAAACATGGTTCAATATGTATGAGTTTTGAAAATTGTAAAGATTATCTAAACAGATCTACAAATTTGCTTAAAATCGTACTATAGCCCAATAAAACGCTGTAGAACTATAAATGAATGCAATAATGTAAATTTGCAATTTAAAGTTTATCTTTAGAGCTTAAACTCATTAAGTGGCGTCATATTACATAATAATTTCACAACGAAGATATAAATCGAGAGAGTATCTATCTCATGATGTATTGCTTAACGATAATGAAACTCTGAGATTATTATAAAAAGTTTTATAGGTTATTTCGGGTTATTTGTGGTTATAACATCGTCTGATGATGGATATTTTATCGTTTCTATTACGGACCACGCTATAGTTTCTCAAATATATGGCGCTATTTTTCAGAAAATTTAATGCGAAATGTCACAGCTTTACTACTTTATTGTTGGAATTAAGAGGATGTAATGTGATACCTTGGTATCTCTACTCAAACGATATTACGCTGATATTTATTGACTCAATCTACACATTTTTATTATTTCTCCTGCATTTTAGTTGCCCTATCATTTCACGACACTATTGCGACGAATGGAATTTACATCATTCTGATTACTTTCGTAGTGCACAAATAAAAAACTGGCGTGGTCTTCCCTCGACTTTCTCGTCCTTTTAATCTATATTTATAAGATTGTTTTATTTTGTTTTAAATTCACCCTAAGATAGCAATGAAAGAAAATCATAATGAATTGTAACTAGGGGAACGTATACATATAAAATAACCATTTTCAAAGGCGCATATTCAATGAATTGTACGTTTTTCGAACAAAAGGTTCTAGTAATTTTAATATCTTCAACTTCTTTTTCAATCAATTTTTCTGCCGCTTTCGAGAAATTGAAAAAGTAGCATGATTAAACTTATGTTATTTCCGATTAAGATATTGTTTTCAAAAATAAGAGTTCAATATACGCATATATAAATGGAAATATCTCAAAGGATTATTTTTCAAGTAAATTAAATAACACACCGCATGCAGAATTGATTTTAATTAATATATTTCGCATTGAGCACGGCCCCTGTTGCTGTCAAATATCGATTAGATTAGCTTTTGTTTATATAACGATTCACTGATAGTGAATATATTTTGTGGAAAATATGTGGTATACACCATATGTTATTTGTTCGGACTGTAGATAATATTTTTCCGACCATTTTCCCTATGTGTTTATCATTCTGTTTTTATTGGATTAGCTACGTTGTGTTGGTATAATATTTTAATATAAATAATGAACAAAAATACTGAAAAAAATAAAACAAAAAGAATGAAAAATTTCATCAGAACTTCGCCAATCAACCATTTTGAATGCATTTTCATCTGTATGGAGTCGATCCGCCAAAGTGATTGTAGTCATTCGATCCACGATTAACTGGTAGGTCCTCCCTTAAGCTCATCTCATGGTGTCTGTGATATGTCATTGTTCACCTTTAAAAACAGTATTACTTGAGATTGGCTAATACATGTGTACGACACGGGTGACAAATGTTATTCAATAAGTAGATTTGGCAACCATGAAAATAAGCGCGTGATGATAACGCACAAGAAAAACCAACAAAGAAAATTATTATTATTTGATCACCAATATGTATACCTGTCGACCTACTTTTCTATAAAAATGTGTTTTTTTCGTATTTAATGTATTGCTAAAGTATTGCCAGAAATGAAGGAAATGACAGCAGTGGTAAATCAATGGGGAAAACACAGTGAAAAATATCAGTAAGATTCTGTCAATATGCTGGAAATAGCAGATAACAGTGGATTTTCTTCACTCGCTCGTCCCTATGTGAGAGTGATATCAAGTTGCGTTCGAATAATAATGACATTAAAAGCTTGGTACACAACACTTCACTTAACGTAATAATAACGGATGCCATTTGTAAATGAAATAATCCTACATAATACACTTATTTTATTTTATTTTATGAACATAAATTTATAGTTTAGAAGCTTTCTCGAAACTTCCACAAACAAAAAGCCAATATTTTATTCTCTATACATACACCTGTAAAATATTCTCACCCCATTTACTGACTGCTCCCATACACATGCATGTAACTTGGCAATTTTTTATAATAGACAGCAATTTCTTTCAAAAGGAAAAGAAATCTTTCAAGAAATGGTATTACATCAATGTATCTCTAACTCATATGTTACCTGCATAAATGCTTGAGCTATTTTGAGTTTGGTTACAGAAACAAGTATAGGAACATGTTTTTAATGCAGTGGACGTATATATTGTTTGACGTCCGTCGTCGCGTCGTTGGTAATAATGACAGATACACTATCAAGAACATGAATTTCATTTATGAAATGTAGTCATGGGTGGTGGTGGTGGTGGTGGTGTTGGTGGATCTGTATTTACCAAGAATCATCAACTTGAAAGACCGAAAATCTAGTTTATTCAAAGGCAAATACTATCAGCGGGCGAACTTTGCAAAATAAGCGTCATCCGAACGGGAAACGGAGCGCAAGAAAATGACAACTAAAAACGGCGCTGTGGATTTTGTACCGGTCCGTCTAAACTCTGCAAATATTAAATTTCAATATTTTAGCATCATGCAAGGGCCTGCGGCAACATTCAGATTGAATTCAATCTTTTGAGATTGCATAGCCATCTTCATTAGATTAAACCACGCGCGGATAAGCTGATGCCAGGCTCACATCTATTACCACACTAGCTATCTCGCTCACATTTCCAGTGGTGCCTATACTACTGTCTCTTTCAAATCGTTTTTGTCGTTGTCATCGTTTCTACATAAATTAGTGTTGTATGTACATATGTACGATAAATCTAGTTTCATCTTACAATATGAACGGTAAATATGCCGAATTCGTTGACGATTTAAATGATGATACATTTATATAAATTGATATATTTCGGTTACCATAATTTTTGTATTTGAGTACAATATTAATATATGGGCAATTGCAGTTTGAGTATTATGAGTGCATATATCGTAAGTTGTATTTTAATAAAGCAATAAATTGCCGCCGTAATTTAAAACGAATTTTAACACATCCAGCTACAGACCCTAATATACATAAGTTATGTTTATTTATGTCAAAATAATTTATATATAGTTGGCATGAATGCGGGGACCACCTACCAACTATTAACGTATTGCACCATGCATATGAGCACACTGAGAATAATCATACAATTTTATGAGCATAATAAATTGCTTGTATATTATGATACATACATACATACATACATACATACATACATACGTGTTTTCCCACGGAGAACAACTAACTACTTACTACCAAATACAAGACAACCGCCGTTTACAATACTATACTTAAATACCGACATCTCTTTCGGAACATTTTAATCGTTACTTGTAACTACAAAATATGTATACAATTAAGGCCGTTTAGACTGGCAATCAAATTATTACAAAGCAAATATAACGTTTTTATATATTTGTATTTATAACTATTTTGATATTTTCAGTTCCTATGTCACCGGTCACCTTATTAAAGTTATACATTACGGCTACCTATTTCAAAAACTACTTTCAAATCAGCGAATTATCAAAATATCTAGAAATCACTAAAACAGTAAATTTTCAATGAATGGTGAAAACAGCTTATAATAATATACGTCCGGAAGAACTAAAACGCTTTTGAGCATTCTCTGTTTTATAGTTTATTTTTCAATAATCGATTTATCGCAGTATTTGATTACATCCTTAAAATATATATATATATATATATATATATATATATATATATATATATATATATATATGTATATATATCACAGTAGATTTTCTGAATGCAAAATCTCTTTTTGAAAGAAGACAAGAAGCCTTGGAAAATCAAGAACAAGACATCATTTCCAAGTCTTCTTAGCTCTAGTATCGTATATACATAAACCAGGCAATTGCATGTAATAAGTCTTTAGCAACGTGTTAGAGTGTCGAATGAAGGCCAGTCCAGCTTTTATTATTATATAAGTAACATATATTTGACGCTGCTAATAATAATAATAATAATAATAAAACATATAATATTCAATTGCCGTTGCATATCTGAATTACTTTCTCTACAACTATGTTTTAACACGATAATAATAAATTGAAATATCATTCAATTAAAATATAAATTTAATCGTTTGTTTGGAATTCTGTGTAGATACTACGACACTAAACATAAATACGTTTATATTTTAATGTCAAGTCTAAATGATGCATGCATAATTTGAGGTTATAATCAGGATTCAAACAGGATTATGCATATTGAATAGATCTCTAACAAAGGCAACAGCTTGGAGATTCGATGGTAAAATAAACTAATCTTTCACAAGTTGTGGTTGAAGCTATTTGAATCACAGCAGGCTTACTATGTACAAATTACATATAACTTCAGTTACAAATGAGCACTAGAAGGAACCACATGTGTTCACTTGTCGTATGGAATGTATGTATGTATGTATGTACATCTTATATATATACATACATATATATATCTAATGATGAATTATGACTGCCACATCAGTCAACCTATTTCAATATAATCATTTTTCATCATCTGCGGTGAAACATAAGCCAAATTAATGTCAATATATTCGTACAAGAAAATGAAAAGAACATATTTTTGATTGAAACCTTTTTGCAGACGCAACATATTGAATTCACAAGATCGGTTTACTTGCATACGTGACAGATGTCAAGGACAGTCAGGCGCAGAAGAAATTGTCAATTATTGGACATAGTATACATAGTATGCAGTAAAACCCATTGAAACAAACTAACCGAAAGTTAACATACGAATAAAAAGTATAGACCGGTTATGTCGTTTAGAATACGGATATCGTAGAAAATTACATGTCATGTCCGGTTATATTTGCTCGCACTGAAGTATGTTTCTATCCTTGGGATTCTGTTACGTTAACAACCGCGTTTGTTTGTTTATTTGCTCGATTTTCAAATACGGAAAATAATCTCCTATTTGACAATGTTTATTTTCTCTGTTTATGTAAATATTAATTTATTAAAGTACATTGTGTATATAACATGCCTTAATGCATTTTGCGAATTCTCACATTTTAATTAGCAGAAAATAATGCATTACATCAAAAGAAAAGTAGACATATTTGTAAAATAATCCACATATTTTTATATTTTATACATCTTCTAAAATAGTCATTATCGGTAGTGAATACTTATTTTGCATCAAATCAACAAAAAATAAATGACCTTCAGTAAATAAAGTACAATAGAATCTGCGTTATTGCTATCGATTATATTTGCGAAGAATTAAAGCGCATATTATATATTGGTTAAATACCAATAATTGATAGGTAAGCAAGAAATAGTCAACGGTAATGGTGGAAAAAAAAAAAGTTTCGAAGCAAACTATACGAAAGAAATTAACGAGCGGTCTGTGGAGGTTTGGGCGGAACCCATTCGGTGACAAGTGGTCGGACGATTAGTGAACTAGAGAGTCGGTAATTTAGACATCTGCCCAGCCCCTAATAGTCCTGATACTGACAGCGCAATATACACAAACGAAAATACGATAGTTTACTTTAAAATACTACATCCAACGAGTTTTGTACAAGAAAAATAAAAATCAACCACATTATCATGAATATAAAAATGTTCCACTTGACCATAATTCATTAAAATTCATGATCATTTAGTTGCGAAATTTCGTATTTGTTTTATACTATTATACATATTATAAACGCAGTAAGCATGCATGCACAAGTTTGTTAATTTGGTTGACAAATGCATTGTTAATTATTATTTACGTGAACTGTCAGAAATATATTAAATGTACAGTGTAAGAAATAGATGTAAAATTGCATTACTTCCAATGTAAAATTACAGTGAAAATCATGTAATTATACAGAATTATAGCAAAACTACATTATATTTGAGGTAAATTAATTTATTTCGGTAAATTTAAATTGTATTAAGTTGTAATTCTTTAGTCAAAGCCATGTAAAATTTACAGATATTTGCAGTGCAGTTCTTAATTTATTATAGGTAAATAAGACAGTTCAGAATGTTCTTACTAATGGAAGTATTGTAATTATAAAATAAATTCTAACTTACGGCTAAATATTATTATCTTATACAAATGTATAAAAGGAAACATTCGAACTATGTGTTTTATTGCGTGTATGTCTGATTGCGTGTGTATGTGTGTGTGTGTGTGTGTGTGTGTGAGTGTGTGTGTGTGTGCACTATCTTTAAAAATGTCTCATTTTTACTGAACATTTTAAAATATTTGTAAAGTGTCACAGAAAATTTCTTACAATGTAGAATGGAATATCTTGGTCATAATCAATTCGAACTCTTGAAATTTCCATCGGTAGAGATTTAAATGTATATTGAGAGTTAACGACATATAATGATCAGTCAGTTAACATTATCATATATTCCCCTGGCGAACTAAATATGTATGAGAGTTCAAAGTTTGGAAGTGTGCTACTGGTTGCTACTGACACAACTCAAAAATTCCGTCAGCCTTGGAAATAATCTCGCAAAATTGACTACGCTCATATTCCCATAAACAACAAACTTGGTTTTAGTTTACTTATAGGATATGCAATTTTATCAATTTAGCTCGACTCATATGCAAAGCATAACATACGGCAGTAAAAACGGTAAAGATGCACGCATAAATAACAGCAAAGTGTAGTAGGTAAAGGTGGTGGATATAAGCGGGGGGGGGGGGGGAGAAAGTCATTTTCGCGAACGGGCAGATGCACGGCCGCCGACCGCCAGGCCAGGCAACAGAGCCCCACCGTCCGTCGCGTCGAATGGCTCATATTCGTAATAAAAGACGACCGCACGAAACTAATAAGGATTTTGGCCATCGCGCTGCACACTATTGCCCAATACGCACACCTCACTTGTCCTTACGTTCACTTAAAATAAAGCCGTGCCTCGAACGTGTTCCGCGTCCGGATAAAAGGATTGCTAAGCCTCTCGCGTATTCTAGAATGTCTATTATGATCGTGAACATAGCTGTCCCTTATTGATTCTTATTCTTCCCTAGATGTGATACATGAGGAGCTACAGTCTTCGGGGTCTTCAGAATTATATCCTTTTTTAAAAAGTTTTTAAACAAGATACAGGCATCTATGCCGTCAGCTAGCTGAATACATCCAAACTACGAGACAAGCTTGCTAATGTTAAGTTTTGTGTACGGCGATCTAAAAAATCTAGACATACTTAATTTGCACGATATATATATATATATATATATATATATATATATATATATATATATATATATATATATATATATATATATATATATATATATATATATATATATATATATATATATATATATATATATATATATATATATATATATATATATATTAAATTCATACTAACATTATCCAGAAACAATAACACTATGTGTGGTCACTAGGGATATAAAATGTATGCACCAAATGTTTGTAGAAAATATTTTTATTTGGTATCTAGCAATATTGCTGTTGGATGCTTGATGCACTTGACTAGCTAGGTAAAACTTTGAGATAAGTATCAAGTGCGACACACGAGTCGTTGTTTGGGCCCGTGGGACGTAAGATTTTTGCTGTTGAGAGCTTCTAAGAATATTCTTATCAAAAGCCTGTCATTCTCAAAGCTAAACTTCTTAGTAGCTAAGTAGATACGCACTACAAGGAAATAATATAAATTGTCATAAATGCTGCAAATCTATCAGTACATTATTTTTATGTAGTTATAATTCGTCAGATTATGTTTTGTCGAACATGACAGAATCTTAATCTAAAAATACATTTAATTAATAAAATAATTTTGCATATACATTAATTGGTAAAACAAATTTAACGTAATCTATTGTAGAAATATATGTTTACCAAAATCTTTATTTATTTATTTAAGGCAATTTATATTTTTAGACGAAAATACATTTTTTTTAAATTTACTATTTAATTTACCAATAGCGAAATTTTGTTGTACAATAATATGTCAGATGGTAGATATGGTTCTAGGCGGAATATTTTACGAATTTCTTTATATATAGTTTAATATATTAATAATAAATAGATATTTATTATTGTTAGACGGAGAACGAATTATAAACAGGTGTAGCAGGTTATGCTTTATTTATTATATATATACAATAATAAGAAGTGCATTTTGCACACTATGGAAAACGTGTTAGTAATAGTAATAAGCCATATTTGTGAAACAAGCTTGATGAATTGGCGTTCATATGAGCTATGAACAGCAATATTTTATGTTATTAGCGTACATTAAATTTATAAGCAGACTAGTTGCATAAGCAGTTTAATATAAATGGCGGTAATTTAGCATCACTAATCGTTCTGCGTAACAGTGTGCCGCAGCGGGGCGGGCGGGTTGGTGCCGCCGCCGCTGCTTATGTCGTGAGAACCACATGGTGTTTGTTGTTCAAAACTTACCAACCAGAACACAACAACTAGCCCTTACCTGTTTGTTAGACTCTAGGGTAATTATATACGCAAACGAACCTTCTCCCCCCCCCCCCATCTTTCAAATACTAACAACATTTTTCAAAAAATAACAACAATGTTTACATTATGAATGACAACTTCATTGTATCCGATTTAAAGTTTAATTTTTAAAAAGTAGTACGTTCCGGCTTGTGGTCACTTTATAACGCTCCACTTATAAATGTAAGCTTAACCTATAATATTTAGGAAACAATGCTAGATTCCCATAAGAAATGGCATTGTTAGATTAACTGGAAGCTCACACGCTGTGTGTATTGTACATAGAAAAACGTAAGTGCAAAAATTACTACAATTGTTGCAAAAATAGTGGTCGAACAATACTTTAGTAAGACATAAGGGTGAATGCGGAGGTAAGGCAGATGCACCGTGACGCAAGCGAATATGTATGTGTACTCTTGGCATCTGGACAAGAGAAAATTTGTAGCGCTTTGCATTCCGAAAACTTACAACGCAAACAATGTTTGGAATGCGAATAGACAAACTTTCGTGTTTAATCTTGTTTACAACGAGTACGCTAGCGCTGATTATGTAAGTATATGTACTCATGATAAGTTATAAACTATAAAATGAGATTGTTTTCCAACGCGAAATTAATGGCGTTTCACTAAAAATTGATATTTATTAAAATAATAATTGATTTTATTTTGTGTGTGTGTGTGTGTATGGCGTTTGAATTCCATAGAGCCGCGTGACTGTGCATTGTTATTTGATTGTGCTTTTGATTAGTATAATTTATAACTCATACACAATAGTAATTAAACGCCCAGTTCGGCCTCTTACGATTCGACTGCGTGTGTTCACAGGGTTGCGTAGGTTTATGCAACACTTCTAAATCTAATGTTGCATACAGTGCCCCGTACACACGATAAATATACATGATACATTAAAGAGAAAGCCTACCTTGTCCATTTATCAGTGCTTGTATCAAAATCTATACGTTTGCTAATTATAAACCGAGCAAAGATTTTTTATATTTGGGAATTGGCAAGTATAATTTGTGCTTCTGCATTAATGATTAATTGTCTTTGTATGTTTTCCATTTATTAGTCGACTGGAAAACTACACCCATATAACTGTTGACGTTATTACGTGAAATTGTTATGTATGTTATAACTAAAAATATTTCAATATCGAATTGTAACTCGGAATAATAATTTCTTTTTTGAAAGAAAAGAAAAGTTGAATAAAATGAAAATCGTATATGATCAATTTATAACAAACGCTAATCGGCAATCAATTAAGCTGTTAAGTTAGTTAGGTCAACTAGACCGTGCCATTTCGCTCTCGATTGCTTTTCGTCAGTTACCTGTAGCACTGCGTTTGTTTCCTGGATGTCATTAAAGTCGCATCCGCCATTACACCTGTGCCCGAGCACACTTTCCGTCCTATCTTTCGATCTATCCCGACCTATCCAAGCGAACTTCCGTTTTTTCACAAAAAATGATTGATATTGCCGACTTGTCTGAATGACTTCTTTCAAAATTGAATCCTTTTCATCAAATAATAATTAGAATTGAAACACGATAAATCGCCGTTAAAATACTTTATCTATCTATATTTTTCACCTATATATTGAGTGATTTGTAGTTGAATGAATTCGTAGCTACATACAAAAATTATAAAAATATCACTGCAATATGTATTTGTATACTTCACTGGATAAATAAGATATGTTAACGTATAGGATTAACTATAATCGTCTTTGAAAAAGGCTTTAGCTCGCCTTTTATACTATATTTGCTGGATTTAAAATGAAATTTCTTTAACTACTAATATTTTTAAGAAATAAATCCTAATGAACTGCATACTTTTCCAATGATAAAATGATAATAAATAATATTGAAATAAAAAATTATTTGTTGCATTCATCCGAACAGTCAATGATTTTCTATTTAATATATAATATGTAAAAAAAAATAAAAATGTGTGTCACAAAGTAAATACCCTCAGCTATATTTCGTTTGAGACAGTATCAGTAGCTCGAACTAATCATCAACCGGTTAGATAAGGTCGAAATGGTTAGGCTTGCAATAAAGTTGTCTCTTTTGTCACACAACGGACTGACCCGACCCACAAACCCAGGAGACTCGGCTTGGTCGGTCGGTCGGTGTCTGTTCTTATTGCGACTACCACCACCACGTCCTCTTGATAGTGTAGTAGAAACTTTACAACAACCATGTACTATATACTACTAGTAGTATTAATCTGCCCCTTTGCTTTGGACTCTATCACTACACTATGTGTATTTAAGTTCGCTGCGTGTGTGCGTGTCTTCCTGTCTAACTGGTATATCGTATATCTCTTCCCACTGGTGATAATGGTTAATGTGGTTATACGTCTGACCACTGAAATGGCTTATAATTGAGTTCATTGGAAGCGAATCCAGAAATACGATGGCTTGCTGAAATACATGCCCACTAATAAATGCGCATGAGATGAGATGGAACCACATTATCTTACGAGAGATCGACCGTTATACATCAAATTATATGAGTTATATACTTTCTCGGTGGACGACGTGATATGTATTCCTGTACAACATTTTTTGGTTTCCAATATATATATATATATATATAGTATATATATATATAGTATATATATATATAGTATATATATATATATATATATATATATATATATATATATATATATATATATATATATATATATTTCACTTAGATTAGTTAATCTACATACAGTTGTATGACGAATTATTTTGCATACATTTAAATTTTTATAGATATTGTGTATCTGCCAGCACATATATTAGTTAACGAGTTTCAGAATTTGAGATTGTGTAGCAGTCCATGCAAGTTCGAAAAGATATTGCGTACTTTCATTTAAAAATTAAAATCGCTTTGCACTTCGGTGGTCTGAAAAGTGCAGCTTTATGTATTACTAAAAATAGAATGGTATATCCTGCCTCAATCTTTACGTATATATATATATATATATATATATATATATATATATATATATATATATATATATATATATCTATATATATATATATATATATATATATATATATATATATATATATAGATATATATATATATATATATATATATATATATATATATATATATATATATATATATAGATATATATATATATATATATATATATATATATATATATATATATATATATATATATATATATATATATTGAACTTGAGACATTCAATTACGTGTCTCAGTTGGCGCAGAAGTACAAGCCGTAATAGATAAACCTTAGTTCTGTAGTGTCCTATTTAAGTAGATATGTCTCCGTAACATGCAACAATTTATATGTTCTTGCGTTAGCAGAACGGACAAAATGAAGGAAAAAGATGAAATAAATTGCGGTATCCTGTTCACGACACGACACAACACGACACGACGAATACATTCAATTTCAGTTCCCACAATTTAAACGAGAGTTGCTCGCGTATCACTTAATTACGTGGCCGCTTACATTCTTAACTTGCCTTCTATCTCCTATATAACGCCAACAACATAACATCATACCTGACAAA
This sequence comes from Leistus spinibarbis, assembly GCA_933228885.1. Classification (NCBI taxonomy): domain Eukaryota; kingdom Metazoa; phylum Arthropoda; class Insecta; order Coleoptera; family Carabidae; genus Leistus; species Leistus spinibarbis. The sequence goes on along the minus strand of OW121796.1, from coordinate 6,356,397 downwards.
AATTATGCATTTCCATTTGGTAATTTGAAACATGTCCATTCTATTTACACAAAGTAAACTTTTTGCATACTAAATTGTTTCAATTAGTTGGTATTATTTATGAAATAATCAATTTCTTATTGTTTTTATTTTTAATCCCCGTACACGAAATAATCGATATTATTTTTCGTTGTTTACTACGCAAGCTTGTCAATTATGTACATTTGTTGTTAAATGTAATACAACCTGTAGTCGCTTGTTTGTGCTAGCGACTGTTATTTATAACAAACTTTGCTTTGTTATTATCAAATTACTTTGCAAATGTAATATGTATATATATATATATAAACTAAAGTAAAATATATGTACAACTGTATAATAAATACAGAATATTATGATTCAAAAACTACCGCAAATGCTTCATAACGCATGTTTAACTTTGTGTAAACATCTCTCTAATGATTGGATATTATTAATTCAAACATTCAATCCATGTGCATCAAATATACTGACTGATTAATTAATACATGAACAATGGAATCCTTCCAAAAATGCAAACACTTTATAATATGGTAATGCAGGTAGCAGGCACCTGTCAGAATCATACAAAATTTATGTCGGGTTCAAATCCCATCAAAGAACATACACAAGAACTAAGTCAAAGCTTTTAGTGGACTATTAAAATACATACTAAAATGGGGAGTGGGATTTGGGGGGAGCCTATCCCCACTTCACTACTAGCTACCCCCCTCCACCCTACTAGCACCCATCCTTTGCCCACTTGGCGCACTACATCTGGTATACAGGGTTATAATTATCGCGTGCCTGGTCCCGCGTCCCGCCCCATCGTGTATATTAGAAACGATCAATCAGCAGTGTCAAAAATACACAGATATTCTGTACTATAATGCGCTTAACGTGTACTTCTAACTCCTGATAGCGAATCGCGTAAACTTCATCTATCGCTGTGCGCCGAGTACACTTATATGTATGTCACAGACATACGCGCAAGCAATGTTGATTCATTGTTGTTTTTATCAAATCATTTTAGTTTGACAGGTTCAGCATGATTTAATGAGGTACACAACCAATCTTGTTAATTTACTAGATATACTCTATCAATCACTCATATATTAACCATTCATTATTTACATAAATAAACCAGATTATCTTCCAAAGTCTTCAGACTAATAGCAGTAAAATTGATAATCGAAATTGACATATTTTATAGGAAAATTATTTATAATACTCTAATCCACATCTAATGTATAAACATTTACAAAAAAGTCAAAAAATATGCCATGAATTATATATAAATTACAAGATATATTAGCTCAAATATCAATATATTTTATACATGCGAAGTTATAGGACCTAAAAAACGGTACTCCTCAAGAAATACAATATACCAAGACAATGTTTATTTAATAAAATATATTTAAAAATATACCTATATATTTCACCAATTAAACTATATTAAAATAATAGTATGCAGACCAATTAAAATAACAAAGAAAAACAACGATTTGGTTAACGTTCGAGGAATGTATAAGGCATATAGTAAATATTTTAAATAATTTTCAAGCGCGGCTTACCAGTGATGTGTGATGGCTATTAAGTAAATAAAAGATTGTATCTTAATTTAATTACACAAAACAACTCATAATGAATATAACTTTTATGTATAGAGTAATAGAGTAGGTGCACCTGTCGACCCAATAATATTCATGTCAAAAACTAATGTTTTATTAATTATCTAAATTTAAAGTTTAAATGAAGGAACTTTTTAACGAATGGGAGAAAATATATAAATGAAATAGTACTACATATAAAAATATAGTTGACTGTTTTTTTCGAACCAGAGAAGTAGGCTACCCCCTCAATTTTACGAAGAAACCAATTAATTGACCACATATTTTAAAAGTTATATCAATATCATTTGTTACTAAGTAAACCCCTGGGCACTTTGTTCATTCTACATTTTGATTTTCACGGAAAAAACCGGGGTTCGGGGGCCCATGCCATTTTCGGGTACAAGCAACTTAAAACACGTTAAAACAATAACAGGGGACTTATTGTATTCCAATGTTACGGAAGGGATAGTGTATACTGGTAAATTAGGTTCAATAAGTACGTTTCTCATTCCAACAAAAGGAAATAGTGAAAGGATACTATGAAAAAAAGTATGCCAATTAGTTTGAAACAATACATTTCGGTACCACAAAAAAGAAACCTACTCACCCAATCGCGTTCAAAAGAATTGAACAAAAACAAATTCAGAAACTTTGCTAATCTAATGATTGCCTGTGTGTTATGCGCTACCCTTGATAGAAATCCGACGTGTGCTAGTAGTTGGTCGGCAATGTTCGAGTGTATTCGTATGGAATAGGCTTATATGATCACCTAGGGCTAGTGTGTTCCGGATCACTCGAACAGGTTTGTTGCTGTCACACCCTTTGCACAACCGCCGGTGCTGTACCATACATGCCCCAAGGGCACTTGTCTGACACTGTAATCAATGTGTAGTTGAATTTATATGCCTGAATATAGATCCACTTATATTCCCCTCATTTAAGGCATAAAATAATACATTTTCCAGTAATCAAAGCACGAATGATTCGTCGAATTTCTAACCAAAGCTTTGTTTTGTGTAACAATTTATGAGGAGAATTATTGGAATTGATGCAATATTCGGGTTCATAAAACAATATTCTGAATTTCAAATTAACTGGTCGCAATACTACCAATTTCTATATGAACAAGGGGTCAGGATATTGTTGAAATTATCGATTCACTTATAAAAGCAATTATTTTAACAAAGTGGTGTATTACACTAATAGATGATTAAATAGATGGACATGGTGTTTATAAAAATAAAAACTCCCATATTAGTTTTGGAAATCAGAGGAAATCCAGAAATAAAATAACTGCTAACAGGCAAACTTCCATAAGTCAAACCTTAAAAGTGTGACCAAAAATCTACGAGACAGAAAATTCGAATTATTATTTCATTTATCCGATCCCGATCCCAGCAAGTCAGCAAGGACGGACTTTATTCAGCGTCATCATTGCATTGTACAAGCAATCAAAATTATGTATACAACTAGCATTTACTAAATAAATGAATTTATTATTATGATTATTTTTATATTATTTATAATTATAAACAGAATCCTTTCTTACAGCCAATTTTGAAGTTTGAGATAAATAGCAGATTTTGAAACATATTTTTCGACTGTTATTTGTAAATCAAATTCAGAAAAATTTGACTCTAGCAGTTTTCAACAAATAATTTTATGCGTCCTGATAAGATCTGGTAAAAAATGAAAGTTCGTTTATTTCTAGTCATGTTATATGAGAAAAATCATTGCGACTCCAGGCAACCCCAACTGCGCTGCGCTGCACTGTGTGGCCTAGCCTAGGGTGAATGTTAGTTAAGTACGGTTGAGTTATAAATGCGTGCAAAGGACTCATTTATCACGTGACACATCTGAAAGCGTGAAATTTCGTATATCCTTATTGGGACATTAACAAATTGATGTATAATGTATACGCGTAGGCAAAACTAACAATCACAGTCACATTTATTCTTATCTTGGGCCAGCCAAACCACACAAATAGAATGAATTCATTATTAATATGATTAAATATTATACACGATTTTTCATCTAGTTTGCTTTGCCTACCAAGCTTCCTATGAATTTTGCTCGTCGTACGATAATACAATAAGCAATAGTGTTTGGGCAGGTATGTAACATTCAAACAACAACAAAAATTCCTGATGTATATTGCAATTCACATACTTGTATGTATGTCGGTCGCTCGTTTTAATAGCTTTATATTTTCGACGATATATGGCATAGCATATGAATTTTGAACATGTTTGAATACGTGAATACATAAAACGAATTTCTGTGCAATAATATTTTGAATCCGACGATGTTACATATACACGAACGTAAACTAAAGCTCATTTGCACTAGCGAAAAATACCAGTCATTTACAAATATAACAAGCCACTTCTACAGCTTTTTAAAATCATGTGGGAATTTTTCCGTAAAAGGTCTAAATTTTGTTAGGAAAATAAAGTTGCCGTGATTGCTACAACTGAAAGTTCCACAAAATTGTAATTTACTATAGAGCGATAAGACTTAATAATCAACTGACACGAATACCTGTGAATTTTGCATCTACTTGTTGCAGAACCTTATAGAATATCTTCATAATTACACTTCAAAATAATACTTCATATATCCATTTTGACGATTAACGTCCAATAGTAAAGAATCGGCTCAACATCCTGGTTCATTATTGTAGGTTATGTTTATGTTTATGTTATATATATATATATATATATATATATATATATATATATATATATATATATATATATATATATATATATATATATATATATATATATATATATATATATATATATATATATATATATATATATATATATATATATATATATATATATATATATATATATATATATATATATATATATATATATATATATATATATATATATATATATATATATATATATATATATATATATATATATATATATATATATATATATATATATATATATATATATATATATATATATATATATATATATATATATATATATATATATATATATATATATATATATATATATATATATATATATATATATATATATATATATATATATATATATATATATATATATATATATATATATATATATATATATATATATATATATATATATATATATATATATATATATATATATATATATCTTCAGTATCTCGACTATAGTGTTATTTGCCTAAATATTCACACATTTATACCGGGCAATAGCCTCTTAATTTACGGGAAATACATTCCAATGTCAACGTTAACCTGGCACACGTATCATTAGATTCTAAAGTATCTTTAAGAATAATAGCAAATAAATTGTCCTTGCTTGTACAATAGCAAATAAATATTAAATTAGCGACAGTATAATGATATAAATCCTAATAGTTGGCCAATAACAAGTGTTTCTTCTGCAGCAAATGCTCATTACAGAACATTACCCTTTAATAGCTGTCCATAAAATAGTTTATGACGTACGTGCTATATATGGTTCTCAAGTACGGGTAACTTTCGATACCATCGCATTTCCAATTCGCTGTTTTGCATGGTAACGCGCTTAATAATAAATTACATATTCTTTATCGGGAAAATTAGTTTCCTGGATGCATTTATTCGAAGAGGATGATCACAATCTTTATGATGCCATGATTAATTTACTATTTCTCAAATGATAGGTTATGCATTAGTACTGCTTATTCGTACAGGAAAATGTTGCATTTTGCACTAACTACCCAAACTTCCGCTCAAATATTAATCATAAGAAATGGACATTAATTGAAGCCTTTGGACAGCACAAAATATGTTGGCAAAAAAATCATAGAAAAACCGCTAAAGATACTTTATCACTGACATTTGATATACGGAAAAGTATGAGGAGAATCGATTTAAAAGCGATTTTATATTGAATATAAGATTTGAATAAGAAGAGATTAACTATCCTTTTAGTATTTTCATTAGCAAGTCATTTAAGCTCATATGTATTGATATTAAAACTTTAATGTTGTTTTAATATAGGCGGGAATTTCCGTTAAACTCTCAAATTCAAAATATTTCATGATTGCAATATTTCTTTTTGGTTTCGACGAAGAAAATAAAAAAAGTACACGTTCGCATGAAATAGTTGTGATGATTGCAGCGTTCTGGTACGACAATATTTATTTACTATGAATGTCGGTACATCAGCAAAATACAATTTATTTTTGATTAATACTCATCCAATTTAATTAGCATTTCATTATGAAGCTCATTAGAGCCATGCAACACTGATAGTTTAATTTTACGGAAGCACGTTTCAACGTGCTATTAATTATATTACTACGTTTGTATTCGTATATTTTTTGTAACTGTTTATATGCACGTAGAATATAAATATGTGGTCAAAATAATATGTATTGCAAAGCCTCATAAATATCCAATAGTCACTAATCAAACAAACGTTGATTTTGGCACAGAAATTTTTACAAATCTATGTTATTTTTTCATTTACACGGAACAATGTGAACTAATAGGTACATTTACTTTTAATTCAATAACTCTTTGAAGCATGGTGGGATTAAGAGTGTTCCATCTATCTAGAAGTCGAATATATTTTGTACCACTTAAAAAAATTAAAATTACTATCTTGGATTTTATAAGAATATTTCTGTAGAACAAGGGCCATTCTATTTTCTAAAATTCCGTAATTCAATGGGATACCAAGCAGAGTTACATAAATTGTACATTTTATGTTTACTTCGTAAATGTACATATTATATACAGTGAAGTCCGGATATAACGAACTCTTATTCTCAGTTGACGCAGAAGCATAATTTGTTGGCGCATTAGAATTCTGAGCCGAAATAAATAAAAGAAAACAAGCGCTTAAATTAGAAAGTGTGTTATACTACTGTGGTGGTACATCGTAATATCATGGCATGAAATTGTTTGTTGTGTTTTGAAATTACATAAGGGTATGTATGTAGTATCTGCTTTGGCCAGCTGACACATTCACACAGAAAAATAATATTCTTTTAGAGGACGCTGTATGTAACAGTGTAATCAGCAGAAGTGCATCACATGACGGCCAGCGGCGGCGGCGGCGGCGCGAACCTTCACAAAGAATTAACAATAGAAAGTATCCAGCACACACACATGCACGCCACCAAACGTACACACACACCAAAATGAAGCGTTTATTTTAAACAAAGCTATCACACGGATGCAGCGCTCAAAACGATTCATTGTTTTTAAATCTACTATATGTGATTACTAAATATAACATCAGTAAATTGAAACTTTAAACCGTTGCGGATAATATAAATGTCACTGACTTCAACGTCATTTCTAACAATCACATTTAAATGTAATTAAATTGCATTCTATAATGGAATCAAGTTCTTAATAATCATATTTAATTTCTTTCTACAGGAGAAATGAAGTGATGAATAATCAGATCAAAAGTTAGTGTATAGGTGATATTGTCATGGGAAAGAAACCTTTGGTAAAAAGTGATGCTATAAAGCCACGATAAAACTTATTCAATACAAAGGGACAGTCGTGTCTGGTGCAAAAACAGAAACAAAATACATGTATAGAAAAATATTGTATGAAATAGCTTGCGGTCAGAGTGAGCGCTGGTTGCGTTCACAAGAGAAGGAAGGCTCATCATTAAACGAAAACAATCATAGTCGATGATTCTGTCTCTGTTCGTTCTGGTTGCCGCTAACATTTCTTCTCTTTCATTTTCCTCTGTGTGTCTATGTCCTGAGGGTTCCTAAACTCTCGCCCCGCCCTTCGCACAACCACAATACTAGCGTGTGAGCACAATTATCAGCATATAAGTATGAATCGTGGCAGTGCTGCCAGCAAAAAAAACAACAACACAAATTACATTATAAACATCCCTTTTTTTTTCCTTAAGAGAGCAAATATTCGAATAATTACTCTGCGGTACCTATATGATGACGCTGGACTATGGATTCGTTTGAAAGTGTCATCTCGCCTCGAATTTATTAATTTTGTATGCCCTTTGGGTTACCAATATGAAGAAATTTGAAGATAAAAAATATCTTAGATTTTTTTGTAGAATTTTTGGATCCTATAATTATTTATCTTAGGCCAGTATTAAGGGGGGCTTATAATTTTGGTGTCCTATAATTAGGGAAGTATACGGACAATTGGCTTTATACTGCAAGCGGATTCAAATGAGATGCCAAATAATATGTGTATCATATTTAGTTCAAATCGCTTTGGTACCTTCCGAGAAGTAGAGGCCACAAATTTAGTCTTACAATATATACTTTTTGATTCGGGGCGACGAGACAAGCAATTTTTGGAAAGGAAATTTCTTGATCTGAGAATGCAACAGACACACGACCGAATGCTAAAGCTCATCTGTACTTCGTACTGCGAGCAAAAAAAAATAATACTAAAGTTATCAAGTCTGATTAAAAATATATAAGTGCTTATATATTATTAGACCAAATTTGCGCCTTCTACTCCTCTGAAGATACGAAAGCTATTTGAACTAACGTTGCTACACATATTATTTGGTATCCCATTTGAATCTGCTCATAGTTCAAACCCAATTGCCGTATTTTCCCGAGTTATAGGGCCACAAAATTTCGAGTCTCCCTTAATACTGTCCTAAAATAAACAATTAAAGCATACAAGAATTCTACAATTATTTTTACAGGATTTCTTCAAATTGGTAACCCAAAGACAATAAAAAATTAATAAAAATTATAATTTTGAATTTTAGAATTTGCACTAATTGTATATCAAAAATATTATGTTTATATATTATAACAAAGTACAGGTTAGTAAAAAATGTGTCTAATGTTCACATGAATTTATATTAAATCTCTTAAAAATATAAAATCGCGAAATAGAAATAATGACATTACGAAAAAAGTGCCGTGCGAATTATATTGATTGACTGCTGAATGATGAAGTCATCAATTAAAAGAAGAAAAAAATCCCTGGTCGTTATCTTCATTAAAATATGTTTCAGGCACACCGTGAGGTACGATATTCTATTGAGTGAAAGAAAGTAATCACATTTTTTAGTTGGTTCCAATTTCTTTATAGTGAATCGCATTAAAATCTCTGCGCGAAATATGTTCTAGTATTTGTCGATGATTATTCGAGAAAAGTTTTCGTAAATTTTCTACGATCTAAATCACAAGTGATTAAAAGTTTTATGGAATTCAAGGGTTTGGTCGAAAATCAAATGAATAGAAAAATCAAGATTTTTCGTACAGTTAATGAGACAGAATTTTCAAATGCAAATGCACGGTATTTAGCATCAAAAACCGTTCCTTATACTTCACAGCAAAATGGATTGTGTGAACGAATAAACCAAACTCTTGTCGAGAAAGCTAGATGTATGTTAATCGAATCTAATCAGCAGAAAAAAATGTTGGGTAGAAACGTTAACACAGCAGCATATTGATCCGCATTAGAAGCTCTGCGCATCATATGTACCTTGGAAATAGACAGTGCTTCGCAGTTTTTATACAGAAAGTAAAGAGATCATTAAAAAAATTAATTGCTAGATTCTAATGGTTATACCCGTTTCGTAGACTCCTGTGTAAGTAGATTGCAATATGTACACATATTTGAATTAACTATTTACATTATATTGATTACGATTCCATTTCAAGTATTCATAGACTACTATCCATTTTTGTCAGTGTAGGGCCTCAAAATTTGAAGCCGGGCCTCAAAATTTGAAGCCGTCCTATATACTCCATAATACTGCTCTTATTCTAAAGAATTTCTTCAAACTATGAGCACAAGGCTATAAAAATAATAATTGTAAATAATAATTTAAACAAATTTAATATTCATTAATATTTCCTAATTATATCAAAAATATCTTCAAAAAAAAATTAAATGCTTTATATATCTATAACGATTTCTGCAGATTATTAAAAATAATGAAATTGACATTTAAAATGTTGTTGATTAATTGGTTGTTCGGATGATTGCGACAATAAATGTTGTATTCCAACAATTAATTTCGTTTTCATTGTTGTTTTTAAACATATTTATCTCTCGAAAATAAATGGTTTTAATTTGGGCTTTTGTCGTAAAATATCAGTGGTTAAAGAAATATTTTCTCCATAAATAAATATAAGAAGCACCAAATTGATAATATACGCTTGTTAATACGAAAATCTTGCAGTGGCTTCAATTTAGAATATTAGGGGAGTGTTTAACACTGGCTGTAGATACGGCATATGATTTACTTGAAAGAGGCAGAAGAATTGTCCCTGAGAAAAAATGTTCGGGAAACTCTGATGTATCAATATTAAAAACTGACGCGATTGAGTAGGATAAACTTACGTAACTCAGTATATAGACAGGGACAGGAAACTCGATGCTCGCACTTACCTAAAACAAACAGAAAAGAAAGAAGTGTTAAAACATGAATTTGATCATTATGACAACAGGATGAAATGACAAAACAATCAAGTGAATGTCAAGTAAACAGCAGTCAGCAAACAACGGTGACAATTTATCTTTAGCGGGCGCGCGTTGGCTTGACTCAACCTCAACCTCATTATGCACCTGTCAATTCTTCCAACAAGACGTGGATTATGTTCACACCGAATTTCCGCGCGCAAATATTACCATATTCAATCAACGTTTCGCGCGGCCGCATGCGACGCGACGAGAGCGCCACAAACATAAAAATTGTTCTGAACATCGAGTCTGACAGTTCGACTTTTGAGCCGCACGCACCTCCGCCACCACCCGAATCTTTTCCAATTCCAAATGTCACTCTTCCGCGAAGATAATTTGAAAACATTCAGAAATTCGAAAAGAATTTATCAGTTTGCTATTTTGCCAGCACACTGCCGATTTCGCATTCAATCGCAGCATTGCTACTTTCGTGAAGAATATCATTTATTTTCGCTTCCATTCGTTGTCTCCGTGTTGCGTTAAGTAAATTTCGGAAATAAATTCGCAGGTAAAAGTTAGTTTCTTTCCCCCATTATTGTGGCAAGGGTTACCGTGTAAATTGCAAATATCATGACACACACTTAAGTTAATTTAGTAATCATTTCAAAAGCTGATTCATTCTTGAAAAAACATGCCAGAGATAAATTTAATTATTATAACCTTTATATAAATCAAATTCTCTCAACTCATGCCGTTCGGTGAGAAATATAACGAAAGTAAGCCATTCCGTCTGGCTTCGGTATGGTTATTCTTACGAAGTGTATGTAACTATAAATCATACTCTAATTATCAACTATATTAGCAATACAGCGATCACAGATGCACGAAATTTTTGGTTATTTATTAATTTGGTTTGTATTTACAAAATATCTGCAAAAGTACCACTTTTTTGGTCTATGCTTCGTTTATAGGTATGAATCTCTTTTATATCGTTTACTGACTCACATACCAGTATGGTGAAGATAATAAAAAACCAATTTTAATAAGTAAGTAGAATTGGCCAAAGGATACACGGGGAAGAAAGTGTAAAAATGTGCCTCATTTCTATAAAAACAAGGTTAAATGATGTTATAAATCCAAGTTTTGAGTTGAACATCATGCGAACAAAATATATGTATATAATATATAAGTGCGAGTCGCTGCGACCACCCACACACATGTACAAGCACTGACACCGAAACACTCGTAAAAGTTTAACGGGTGTCAACAAACTGTGTTAAAACAACACTAAACACTTTCCGACCGAAACTTGCCGCAAACTTTAAATGGCAACGCATCACCGAAACTTCTCTCGCGTGTACAAGCAAAGCCGTCCGTCCGTCCATCCCTGGGCGACCAAAAGTGGTGGGCTATCCTGTCATCTCGGGCCATGAATGTGACTCATCATTGACGCAAAGGCAGGGTTCTATACTGCAGGGTATACCAACAAAGAGATTCTCTACGGAGACTACGCCAAAAATAATTAGATTCCAGTTCCCAGTGCAATATCGTCACTTCATATCTGAATAACTATTTTCATTTTAAGGCATTGAAATCATATGATCATATTCTTATAGGAGGCTAATTGCGGATTATGGAAAATCATGGAAATTATAAGGCTACAAAATTAATATGTATACATATATTCTTCATAGCACATGCCACATGCATATTATTATAAGCTCGCCACAAGATGAGCTGAACGCATTGGTGATGCTAACGAAGTAATATGAGGAGAAGGCTGCTACAATTTGCGTAAATATAAAGAACGAGCCAGTATTAATAAAAACTTTAATAAAGAAAGGGCAATAAAAATAATCAGAGGCTTTCTGAAATTAGCGATCATGGCCGACAAATGCCAGACATACCACACATCTTTTGTGTCGTTGCAGCCAAATAGGGTGTCTCGTTGATCGCTGCGGCAACAGACTCATGGTGACCAGGACACAACAGACATGCACGCGCAGGGGCAAGTTGGCTTAACAACAAAAGCAGCAATAGCAGGCTGCTACCCCCAAAAAATGCGACAAATACATGCGCGGTTGACAGTTGTCTTTGATGTGTTATTGAACGCTGATATTGAAGCGCCAACTACCCCAGCGAACAGCGCAAATGTTTCAAATGGATATTACGAATGCCTCACACCATGTTCACCATGTGAACACAGTCCTTTGTGTGTCGACCAACTGTAAGTGAATTTTGGGACGTCTAACGAGCCTCAAATTTTTGTTTTAATTAAAAAGTACAGCGCTGATTTAAAGGCTTAATATGACCTAAATATGCGAAACCGCCGAACGGTGAAAATCAATACCTTTCATTTATACTTTAAGTCTGCTTTGGGAATTAACTCCCTGAAGGTGGATGCATGAGTTCGGCTTTTTGCCTGTTGTGGTTTGACCCGATAAAATATTTTGGAACTCTATTGAATAATTTATTTTGCTTTCCACTCTGCGCAATATTCAGTGTTCTAAATAGTTCCAGAATTAAAGAGCTCGAAAAATGTGCCCGTTTCTTTTGAGTACCTCAAGAAACATGAATTCAAAAAAAAAAAAAAAAAACTATTAAAAAACGTTATTTAGAACCTCGTAAATAATCAGTGGTTGTAATTATTTTGTTCGTAATATCACTAAATGTGTACAGACGTTTATTTCTACTGGAGCTCTGAATCTATCATATTTGTATACATTGTCAATTCAGGAAAACTCAAAACATGTAGAAATTTCCGCTAAAAGTTCGAAATATTTTTTATGATACTTCCTCTTAGACTTCGTTCAGGAGAATAAAAAGCATGTTTCACAAAATTTATATCCGTCTTGAAACTGGAAGGCTATTATTATCATCCCTTCCATTTTCACCAACAATTTTCTAAAGAAAGAGATAGTATTTACGAATTATACCATATTTCTTACATTTCCAAAAATATTACTTTCCAACTAATAGGTACGGTTATTTATTCATTGATGCAAAATAAAAAAAATCTTAAACAGTTATATCAACAAATACGCCTTGTATTTCTCAATTCTTCTTAAAACTAATAAGCGCAGAACAGCGATATGTCATACTTGAGTAGAGTGTAGAGTTAATCACAGAAAAATAGATAAATTCATAATAAACAATATGAAAGATATTAACAAATTTTGTTAGAAATAAATTCTCAAAAAGTATATCAAATGTACTGAATATTTAATAAATGTTGTATTTAAAATGAATTGTTTGATATTGACATTAAGTACGAAATACAGTGTTATTTTGAACAGAACGGTATAGAAATAAATTCAAATGAAATCCAGGCAAATAAACCAGAATGAATTCTTATTTGGGGGAAGAGCAACAACACACCAATTGAATTATTGCTATTGAAAGAGAGATTCAATTGAACTGTTAGACAAAATATTTCTCTTTGCTTACACTGTGACGTGCTATATAAATAAGTGGGGTTATGTGTATAGTATACATAGGTGAAAGTGGGTGAACCTATACAAATATCACGGTGTGCGTGGATGACGTGTGTGTATGTATCATCGATTGGTTACATTTGGATAAATCCAATCGTAATATCGCGTGAATAGGATTTATTGCGCCCTGCTCACTTAGTCTTCGCGTAGGGGAGATCAGGGCTATTTTCTTGGCATTCTTAGCCCGTCGTACAAGCCTACAGATCGAAGAGGGCCTTTACTCTAATAAATTTTCAGATTTTATTTTTCAAATTCAAAATGAACGATTTTAAATATCTTAACAACTTTTGCTCGAAATTATTTCCAAAAAAGTTTGTAAAAAATTATTGTTCTTAATGCATTTTATTTGGCCTTTGAGTAAGGTGTAGCAGGTTTATTATAAACCATGTCAAATGACACAATTATCAAATAAATTGAGTCTATTTTTTTCTTTTGTCTTTGTGTCCAAAAGAGTCATTAGATGAAAATTAAGATGTTAGTCAACGTTCTGATATGCTGAGACATAAAAAGTACAGAATTGGAAATATGGCCAACTGATCCTTATGGACAAGAAGCCCGGCGTCCTCCATACGGTGCACATACTTTGTGCGTTCGCTATCGCACTAGGGTTGGTCGACTCCAACTCTGCGCGCTCTTTTCGCGGAATGGTGAAGGGAGGTGAAACAAAAACGAATAGGGCGTTGATGTTGGCGCGCACTTTTTAATTACTAATTACCCATATGTTTGATTACACGTTGGGAGCGTTCTCCTGTGTAAGTATAAGGTGCTGAAGGGATCACGTCAAATTGTATGGCTGTTGATTAGGCTGCACCATTTAACAAAGTAATTAAAAATGCGGAATTAATATTGCGTCCGAGCAGAGGGCGGCGAATACTCTAATAACATTAACGAAACTGAATCAGTGTGAATATGGCCAAAATGAGTTATGAAATCATCATGGAATTATTTGAATTTGTTCTTTGGGAACCATTTGCAATCAAATCGAGTTATCCCCAAATAATTGTTATTTCGGGCATTATGTACGATATCTTAAGTAAGTATTTTAGTCCCACACTTTAAAAATGCATATAATCCAGAACTCTGAAGAGTTAAACTGGTTCCTAGAATGTAGAATGTCAAAATGTTGCCTACGGTGTACATTTTTAATGATATGTGCGCAGGTCAGTCGAAAGTATATATTTGAACATTTTGACAATGAATCATGTGACGAAAACAATATGCTGCTGTTAGCAAACCCCCAAACAACAATTATGAATAATTCGTATTAAATTAGCGTATTTCACACCCACAAATAGACAGTAACGGGGCGAATGCGGGGTCAGTGGGAGAATGAACAACAACACTAACAATGCAAAAGAGGCATACATAAACAGACCATCTTGTTTTGGAAGCTCGCCGAGGAGGGGGAGGAGATGCGCAGGGGGAAGAGTGGCTGGTTTGCCTGTTTGCTAGCGCACACAAATTGATTAATGTTTCAAGTACGTCGCAAAACACGCATACACAGTCCGACTGTCCTTAATCCGCATGCCGTTTAATTAAATTACTGTATTTAGATGCACCGACATACACCGCCACACCCTTCAACACCCCCTCTATCTCATCACCTCACATATCATCCCCAATATAATATATTAACACTAGTCAGTGTTGGACATGTCTCTAATTCAGTTCAACTATAGAACATCTAAAACTATGTTCATTATTCGCATGGACGAACTTTAAAGCAAATTATTGTAATCATGAAAATTTAGAATATATATATAAATAAAATATATATATGTATATATATATATATGTATATATATATATATATATATATATATATATATATATGTATATATATATATATATATATATATATATATATATATATATATATATATATATATATATATTTATATATTCTGTAAATCAATGGCATTGGGAACGATACACCTAATCTATCCTAACAATACAATTTTGACAAGTTGCTGAATTAGCAATTACAGTAACACCTATGTGAACGTGGCTTTACTTAACCCGTGACTATTCAACAATGTAATTAAATTATCGAGTGACGGAATTCAAGTATGTACTGTTAGCCTGAGTGAGTGTGGTTATATAGGATCTGTAAATGCCGGATGATGGTAGACCACAGTGTTCGTTTCACATTCAAAGTGATCAGATTTCCGAAACACAGTCATCTAATATACAGTCGCATACATCTTCTCGGTTGGTTGTTTGTGGCCACGCCAAGTGATACATTCAAATGATCCAGGATGTTTTTACGGCTGGCTCACTTTGTCATTCACGGAAGACTACATTTTACAACAATTCGCGGCTGAATAACAAGATATAGGTTCTTCTGACAGACAGTGGTGCTGGTGCAAATTGGAACTAATTTCACATTCGTTATAATTTCAACACAAAACAAAGAAATACTGGTCGTGTTTTATTTTTACGGTACGATTTGTTTTACTTTGTCTAATGGCCGTGTCCCTTACTGGTATGGTATGGGATACGCTAGTGTTTTCCTCTGTATTATAATTTAATTAAAATTAAGCAAACGGCACCTTTAGTCGTTCAATTATTCACGAACGATTTGAGTTTTCTTTGTTTGGTAATGAGATCGGAAATTTCAATACAAAATTCAATTAAATACAGTCAAAAAAGTTCCTTCACTGAGATCTACGGTTCAATTTGATTGCGTTCGATAATAATTGAGTTCTCCGTCAATTTTAAATAGTAATTTTAAGCAACTTTTATCTTCTGTGGTAGACATTGTTTAAACATAATTTTCCATATTTGATCTATTATCCAAGAATTTGATAATACATGATTTAAAAAAAATTTAAGACCAAAATGAATCAAAGAAATTAATTATTGAAAATGGTAAAAAATTATATCTTTATGGCAATTAAATCAATTGTAATTGTAATTTATTTCGAATTATTTTATATATTAATATAAATTAAATCTATAATATAGGAAGGACCTTTTTTATAAAGCTCTCTATATTCAGAAATAAAAGGTCATTTTGCCTATAAAACATGTTAGGCACCTTCAGAGGAACCACCAACTTTAGACCTTAGTATCGGCCGACCGAACAACATCCAAGTTGTGTATACATTTTAGCCATCAGGAAGAAAAATAATAAAGCTTCCTTTCTACGTACTGTACGACAAGCTGAAAATGCCGATATAAATCAACACTAACGAGATGCATCCTTGTCCACAACACAGTAGTGTGAAAAATAAAAGTATTTATTTTGTTTAATCTTACCTCTATGGTCTGTACATTCATACTGTCCAAGTGTAAACCTCTTGGATACAATGTTGACTGCTGACAGTTTGCGTTGAATTTAGGTAGATTTTTGTGAAAGCCAAATTAG
The DNA here is from genome assembly GCA_933228885.1 of Leistus spinibarbis. NCBI lineage: Eukaryota > Metazoa > Arthropoda > Insecta > Coleoptera > Carabidae > Leistus > Leistus spinibarbis. The sequence goes on along the minus strand of OW121796.1, from coordinate 6,339,525 downwards.
TAATTTTGTAGAAAGTTCAACAACATACGGATTTTATCTTCAAGTATTACAAAACGATGCTAACAAGCTTATCGGATGGCACGTCACATCGAAATGCTTAACGAACTTGTAGGTTTTCGTCTATATCAATAGTATCGTGTATCCGCATGCCGGTGGTTGCAAGTTCCTACCGACGCGACGGAAGATGCTGGTGATCCGTTATTCTGATCCACGTACCATCGAACGTGATTGAACAGGCGCATTTTGTTTCAGCTTGTGATGCCATTTTGGTGCACTCTATCACAGGATTAGGTGACATTTTGTATACTAGAGTACTCTATATGTGTATGTATATACATACATAGATGGTGAGCCTTATGGATGGATATTGTAAAAGACTCGTCCAATAGCACGCTTGAAAAAGTTAAACAAGCGGGGAATCTGATTGTACACAATTTGGGATTGTGCGAGGGGAAAATTGCCTTTTTTTATCTCGTTGGCTTATCGACAGCGATTGGTATTCGGTAGTGCGCCCGTTTTTATTTGCAGACATACATTCTCATTATGGAATCGCCCGCCACCGCGCTGCTAGTTGTTATGCGCCTCTTGCCCTGGCCACACTAACGAGTTATTATTGAATTACCTTTAAAAATGTGCCGCCATTTTCGGCAATAAACGCCCACCCACCAAAACGATCGAATTGCGGCTGCATGCTGCGAGCACCCAATTTATTCTGCTGTAAGACAAATTTCCCACGAACCACGGACAACCTATACTTAATGTGCTCTCTTTTCCCTAATTTACGAAAACGAAGGGAAATCGAAATTACAATAAATTACAATTATTTCAAGGGCAATATTTATTGGCACACCGAGATACCAGTTGCGAGATTCCTTTCAGAGGCAAACGTATACTATAGCTCAATGCTAGATTATTTATCTCTTCTCGGCCAAATATACTCTATATATATATATTGCTAAACCCAAAATATAGTTGGAACAATATACTATTATTTGAAACAATGTAATATTTCGTTATTTTTTATAAATTGTTACTAATCAAACTATTAAAATGTGAGTTGGCAAATTATTTTTCTGAAAAAAACGCACGATTACTTATAATGAAAAGATTACGAAACTATATAAATAGTGCGCTTTATAAAATAAATTGTATATAAAGTTGTAAAAAGAAGGCATAATTTAGAGACTGGTATGCACAAATTTATGTGAAAGATAAGTAAAGTTGTGCACTTATTTTCATTTTAAAGAAGTTTAGGCAAAGTTAAAACATTAGTTGGCAATATAATCAGGGAATAAAGTTGAAACTAGTAAGTCTAAAGCATTCTTCAGTGAATTTCATCATGTAAAACTATGTAAATTTCTGTGTACCGTTCGCATCATGAAACAAGAGTACAAAACACAACACAAAGGAAGGCAGGCACACACACACACACACCGAACAAGTTAAAAAAAAAAAAACAAGCAAAAGAAGCCGACATCACACAGAGTAACACAGGGGATGAATGAAAAGTTATAATAATAAATAAGGAGTTCGCTTTGCTTATCAAATTCTGCAAGTCCATCTGTTTCTTTGCAACACGCAAAACTCTAAAATAACTTCATTAATTTGAATGCATTCTAAATGTTGTGGAAGCCGCGAGAGACACGTTAAATACAGGGCAGGGTTAAATGAAAATTCCGCGGTGAAATTAGATTAAAGTGGCGCTACAAAGCAACGGATATTAAAAGCTTAATTTGGAAACGAAACGGCGGGGTTCACAGCTAGCTTGCATGTGCATCATCATCATGCCTGTTTGAGTGACGCGCGGCTGCACGATATCGGGGACGCGGCGCGGCGTCCCAAACCCTCGCACATAATCATAATACTATGTCGCATACAATAATTATTCACACTGTTGCGCCCCTCCATGCCTCATATCAGCTGCTCAGCCATGAGATTAACACCCCTCTTGTTTATGCGGCGACCAATCAAATATTTTGGGCTGCCAACAATCACAAAATCTATTTAGTGTTTACATTTATATTCAATTTTTGTGTTTGGCTTCGCCGGCCATAATCTTTGATTGTTGCGCGAGCCCTTTATTTGTTTATTTTGTCATTCAATAACTAATATTCAATATATTGGGATTATAGTGTTTATTACAATATCTATACGTATCTACTATTCCAAGTATACATAAAAATATTATACTAGTACGGAGAGACCTTTCTTATGATAAATGACATCTGTCCGTAGTGTGCTCTGGCGATCTAATTAAAATGAAAAAAGCACCCATACAAGCACCAATGCCTTCAGCTCGTCGAATAATTTATTTTGTGTATTTTATTTATGTAGACACATTCTTCTTACTACTTGTGTAATTCATAAACAAAACCTATTCATTACCACTGGTTTTTGAAGTTGAAAAAAGCAAAAGTAGCAACAACAGGTTGGCACTGTAAGTCTTTTCCTGCGAAATGAATGCTCTTTAATTTCAAAATTTATGTTTGAAAAATTCTTTTCATAATCTGAATAAACGTTATGGATACAAAAAAAAATTAAATCAAAAATGTAGCCACAAATCCAAATACTATAGTCCTTTGGTTCATACTGTACGACGAGCTAAAATATCAATAGCACAATGGTTAAAATAATCAGAAATAACTCGTAAAATCCATTTGAAAAATCAGTAATAATCATTTCAAGTTATAGTCGTATAAATCAAGCATTGTTTTGATGGGGTTCGATTCGTTTTAGTACGTTTTAAGCAATTACGAATATTTATTAGCACAATGAGGCTTCGCCCGAACGAAATATTTCAAGAGCCTAAAACGGAGCTACCAGAACATTAAGCTAAGTAGGAACAGTAGCAACGTCTGCTCGCTGTGCTATATCTATTATATCAGTCAGAAGAAGCAGCACGGAAACGGAGAAGAGTGTTTCGCTTCGTGATTGGAAATTCACTTACGTTGCGGTACACCACCCCGCACCACACGTCTTAACCCTCACCAGAAACTATGGCGGGGTAAGTCGTTTCTTTGGCCGTTCGGCTAGGGAAAAATACGCGATCGTAAAATTGGTGAAAAGTGAATTGAGTTCTTTATTAAATTGGCTGTTCCGTGAAATGAGACAGCATTAAAATAATAGCGGCCTCTGTGAAAGCATTATAAAAGAATACAACAACATGTACATGCTGATGCACGAGGCTCTTGTGGACTGGAGCGCTTACTAGATATATGTACGATAATATAAGGGTTGTTCACTTATAATACGTGGAGGTATAGTCTGTGTGAATACATGATGAAGATAGCCTGGCATTGCTAGAACAGTACACTTACATATCTTCGGTGGCCACCACAAGAATGTCTTAGAAATACTGATTAAATTTACATTTATGCATGGTTACTATTGAAATGTCCATTAATTTTAAATGCCATTTGCTTACAATTAGTACACTTTTAGAGAAAAATTCAAATTTACATCGTTCAATGCTTGAAAATCTTGCAACCATGAAAATTGTCGAACATTTCCATAGCGATCATATAATGTATTTTATTCGATAGTCTTGTGTTTTTATGTAGTGCGAACACATGTACGTGCACACGCACACACACACACAAAATAGTCAACCCTCGAAACGGCTACATCAAAACGAAGATCTAGCAATGGATTTATATTTATGTGTATATTTAGCCTGAATGAGTTTGCGTTTATTTTCTGCGTTCGTATGTTAATTGTTGATAAATAAAATATATTTTGGAAATCAATTAATTCTATAATTGAACAGACTCCCGAATCACACTGATATTATATCACGACCTAATATTATGTATATTTTGATTACATTTCAATCGTTGTGCTAACCATTGGGTTCATTATTAGTATTTACGAGACATCTCCCCATACAACATTGAAACTAGAAATGATACCGCTATTGAAAATTATTATCTGGTGTTATGCGGTCAGTACAGATGAAATTATTAGGTCACAGTTCTAACTTCAATTGGTTACATTTCATATACTGTGACATGTGTCATTTGTTCTAACGGTTATTGTAACTGATAGCCACTAAATATCAATTCTCTCAGATAATTAACTGGTTTATTTTAATGAATGACTAACTGTGATTGGATGATTGGAATTCTTAAATGTAAAAGTCGACATGGATGTGGGCCTCTTGTTATCCGAGCAAACTCAACTCGGATTTAAGTCACATGTTTCAGAAATATTACGAAATAATAGATTTCAACTCTCTTTGGCATAAAGTATTGTATTCCTAACCATTTTTAAACTCAAGATTTTAACGAAAATTACATTTATTTTTTGGGGTAATATCTATACGAATTTTCGTGTGCATGTGTGTTGGTCGGAATGTATATTTAGTTCACAATGACCAACGATTTTGCTGCGCAATAATAAAATAAAATATCTCTAATTGGTTGACGCTCACGCTATCACGTTTAACAGTTGAATATGAAGTTAAAAAACTTAAAATTAAAATTTGTACATCAATAATATTGGAAAAAGTGTAAAATATAAATATGCAATAACTCTCATTTCCTTTACGCCATCTCGAGAATGTTACGAGAGCCAATAGTTGCAAATGTGAATTTCTATATAAGTTCAGGATATTAAAATTTCTTATAGTTTTATTCAAAGAGCTTTTTCAAACAAAATAATATCGCTGTTAGTGAGAAAGTACATCTAATAAAAGATCAAGATATTAAAATTTCTTATACATTGCGTCTAAAATTTGTGAATTTATATATCATGTCCTTTTTACTTGATAATCGAGTAATCGATGATCATCGAAGCAATATTATACTGGTAAGAAATTCGAGCGCACTCCAGGTATTAAAAAAAAAAAGAAAAAAAAAAAAACATTTTTATTTTTAAATAACCTGAATACGATATTATTTACTGTATAATTATAATATAGCTTTTATATTCTTTTTTGTCGTGTTTTGTATATTATATTGTATTTTAGTAGGATTACGCACGAATGCTCTAAATTCGTTTTACGATCCGCTGGCTCCCGTTTTATTATTTTCACGCTCATGTTGCTCGACGCATCCCAAAATTCACCTGGATACCTTTTTGAATATAATGTTTTGGTATATTTGATTGAAAGTAAAATAAAATATGAGGTACAGGTATTCACACAAATATTAATAACGAAAATACGTGATGATATTTATTATTATATTTATATCTTGATATAAAAACTAGAATCATATAAAAATAATCTAAAGCGGTGGATATCATAATAATAATAGGTTAACACATTGTTAACCTATTGCTGACATATATTTCTCTTGATGTAAAAGCCCTATCAAATTATATAAAGTCGTACGATTGAATTAATTTAGTGAAGTCTCGTAAAAATTAAGTGTGTGTACTAAAATTTTACTGCTATCCTAAATAGCTCGACTTTCTTATACTGTCACTGTCCATATATAATATTGCTATATTTTGTTTTAAATTGTATTCACAACTACTTTGAAACTTGGTTAATATGTATTGTAAGTAGGTAAACGTAAAAGTCACAAGTCTTTTTTAATAGCGATATTTCAGTATATGGTAGATTTTTCGAAACAACTTAATTTTAGTTTTATAATTATATCATTAACAGTTTTTGCTGTAGAGCGATCACAGACACACAGACATCAATCCGAAAATAGTCAAGAATGATTCATGGAGAATCAAAACGCGTATTTCCGTTAAAATCTCAAATACGAAATTATTCGTGATTACAATATTTTCTTATATACATTCGTATAGGAAAGTAAAAAGTACGTAATTCCAAATAATGTAATTTATCTTTATGGAAATGTTAAGTGCGATAATTCCGTAAATACTTATAGAAGCGTATTTAAATTGAAAGATCTAAATAATCCGAACGTATTTCAAAACGAAATTGAGCCTATAAAGTTGAGATACATTTTACTCTTGATAAGACCATCGAAGTAACGTAACTTTAGTACTGAAGCAGTGGAGTGAACAAAGAAATTTTAACGAACGCAACAACGACGTGATTCAGTCAGTGTAGCAAGCGCGCTAGTATAAGCACCCAAATGTTTCATATCAGACGAGAGTACCACGCAGAGCCGGACAGACACACAGCCATTGGGGGGCAAATGGCGATACAAGGTACCTCCCTGGACCAAATTTACCTGTAGCTTAAGGCCTCTTGATTATACGGGCCCTCCCTAGTTAACACAAATATTGATTTTGTTTCATGACGATGATAAAATGAATTTTAAACAGAATAAAGCTATATTACATTTAGTGAAAGATAAAAATAAGAAGTCTAGTGAAGGACAATTTCTTCTGTTTGAAAAAAAAATAAGAATGTGGATGCCTTTTGTATTTTAACAATAGACAGATCCTTAATAGTATATATTTCATGAGCAAAATGAAGTATGTTCCTCATAAAATAAGATTGTGAATGCCTGGTAATTTTCTTTCTTTTTGAACCTAGAGTATCGGAGATAAAAAATAAAAACCTCGAAAATAGGCAATTCTTTATAGTTTTTATTTTATCTCGGAAACTCTAGGTCTAAAAAAAAATAAAAATTACCAGACATTTATGCAATTACGGATCGACAGATTTTTTTCATTATAAAAAAAAAAGTCAGTTCAATGTTTATTTTTAGTGGTTTGTTTCATCATGGCTTTAAGTAGTTTTATGTAATTAATAAATATAACATTGATCAAAAGTGTAACAATGTGCCCGTAATACCTTTTTATATAATAAACAGTGATAATATTTATTTATTTGATTGTAGCGTAAACATAACTGATAACTAGTTGTTTGAATGAATACCATCTGAAAAAGCCCAAAACGGAGCGGCATAACTTCGAACTAGATGTACCTGAACTTAACAAGCTTTAAAATATATAGTTAATTTTTATGAAAAACACTAATTAAGTTTTTCATATTATGCATAATATGGACATGTCACCTGTGTGCTCTATGGTCAGACTCATTAGAGGATACATGTGATACACATCCACATCATTAGAACTAAATTTTTTCTTTTTAATATTTTTATTTGTTTAAAATATCATATATTGAATGTGGATAAGTCACTTTTGTACTCTTGCACATCTATGAGTCGCACGTTATTTCTTTAAAATGCCTTGTATTTTAGGGCCCCACGATACCTAAATCCGGCCCTGATAGCAAGCACAGCAGTTGGCAGATCTAAACACACTCTTTTAACTTTAAAGTAGACTTTAACGTTGAAAAATGTTTATGCTGTAAATTTATCACCGTCAACAACGAACACAGCAACAGTTAAGTCACCGTGCAATGACTAGAAACTCCACCTCCCCCCATCCCACGTCTACTTGAGGCATGCGAATAAAATTTATGATCATGAACATTTCGTATTTAGACAGAATTCAATTCAGCTATTTACGATTTTACTGAATAATTAAATCGTAATTTAAGCTACTACTAAGTCAACTTGAGAATGTATTTATTATTTTTCCGACATTATCGAAATCAGTAAGTAGTTGGACGAACTTTTGTGTAACAATAATTTTGTATGTGAGAATGTTACAGACGCAAGAGCGTAAAAGCTAAAAATGCCATGATAATAAGTTCAACATTAAATGTCTCAATATCCTTTTTTGTAAATTGACGGTGTTTAAAGAATACATTTTCAAAATACGAGCAGCGTGTTATGTGGCCTTCTAGAAACTTTACGACCGACGCCGAGATGGTAGGTGTGCGTTACTTTATTATAGAACGTATACCTACCACCTAATATATGTACCGTTGTCCTTGTAACGTGCAGACTGAGTATTATATAAAAACGGTAACAGAACTTTGTGTGCTCGTATGTGCTCTTGGTTAGGTAACCAAGGGAATTCAATACTTTTGACAGAGACACGCTCCAAATAAAAGAACAATATGGCAATAAAATAAAATGAAGTGTTTGTGCTCGTATATATGGCCTGAAGTTTGTTTTTGTTGTGGGAAGAAACTTTCTTGTTTATACAATAACTTTACCTTATACTTCATCCTTTGTTCTAATTTGAATGAAATAGTGGACGAGAGAATTCTTCTCATTCATGTTGTACATGTTGCTGTACATTCTTCTATTACCAGTATTATTATTGTTAACATCAAAATGATTCTCATATATACAAAATATATATTTGTGTAAGATTTACATAGTGCACTGGATAGAAAGCTAAATAAATATTGTGATAGCTAAGCTGGTAACTTAGATATTTTTATCTAACATTATTATCCCCACTGGAAATGTAATAAAGATAATATGAAACCGTTGATATTTGTTCCAATTTTAAATATGTAATGTATCTCCCATTTGTTTTTGCTCGTATTTTATGAGGTTGATGTGTGTTTTACGATACAGACCGTGCCAGCTTGATGAGAGTAAACTTCAATTAATCATAGGAAGCTTTTATGGGTAGCTCCCATTTCGAAAGCGTTGTTACCAAACCGCATCGCATTACGCGCTGATCACTACATACATTGCCATGGCTAGAATCTGCATTCTGCTCGTCACTTTTGTATCCCTCATCCCATCGCTTTTGACACGTTGCCAAACAATTGCCATTTCATTTTTAATGATGCTGTTTTGAGGACTCAGTTTCTAATTCCCTTGGGGTGCTTCGGCACTCTACAGTCAGGGTGAATTAGTGGTCATTTTAATTTTCATTGTAATCTAACACATTATTAAATATTGAACCAGTTACGTATTTAGCGGATTTCCGAGAATATCCTGCCTTTATGCAATGATTAACTATCAATCTTATGGAGTAAACTAACTGAATATTTATTTCTCTGCATCACAACATGGGAGACTAGTCGAGCCGTAGAATACTAGTTATGTTAGAACACAGTGTAAATAATTGAGTAATATTTGTCCGGTCAAGTTTGTTATATTGATTGTACGAAACTATTTTGAACCACGTGCAACTTTGATTTTATTTTCCTCTGTTCTACTTTCACAACGGAATGTACACTACTAATTTATAACGTAAATGAAATGAGTACTTTTACCTGTAAAAAGTTTGTGAATTAAATTTTAATGCCTAGTAAAATTTAATATTATATTTTCAGTGAGTTGTATTTGAATTTTATGATAGCTCTCATAAAATTTTATGCCAATTATTGACTTGATTTATTTTTGCTAGAGATATCGGTAGTTATGATATTAAATTTAACAAGTTAAAAATTCTGTAACTAATTATATTTACGTTATAATTCCCTTGACTGGATAAGGTAATAAAGACTATTTATATTTTGCAGGGTTGTAGTAATCTGCTTATTAAAACTCGTTCTATTTCATATTTTATTTTCTATTTCTTTAGATATGATCTTATTATAAACATGTATAGTTGAGATTTCAAAGAGAATCTAATATTCCAATGATATCTGCAAAAGAAAAACATTTCAGGGTTTATATAACCCATAGAGGCAATAACAAATCCAAAATTATAATTTTGTTAATTAAAATATTCAATTCAGTTTCGAATTTATTTAACTAACATAAAAAAGATATTTAAGATTTTCCGTTCTAATTTTCTTGTAACTGGTACAATTTAAAAAAAATCTTTACAAACGAAAGTTGTGCGATATATTAATTTCATTTGTTATGACTATGAACAAGACTATTATTTGTATAAGTGCAGCCAGCCGTTCTAGTGATATTGGAAAAAGGACGAAAAATGCAAAGGGTAAACATGCACTTCCGGTATGAATATTCTTTTCAAAAATATGAGGTGCACGCTCGTTAATTTCGGTTCTAGAGCGTTCAAAGACACACAGACGTCATTCCGAAAATAATCACATACGATTTAGGGAAGATCAAAACGTGTATATCCGTTGCGTCAAAATATCGCCGAGTTGAAAGCATTATGCTCGTTTCAATATTATTCTAATTAATATTAAGGAAAACTGCAATCCTTTAAACATTTCTCAGAATCAATAACTTAAATCAAGAAAAACCAAATTCCCTTGTTATTATTATGATTATTAATTTAATTAAAGCGCAACACAGCACGATAAAAGCATATTTGTTCCGTAATGCAAAAATATTGTGGAATATAGGTACACGAAATCCCAAACGAGTGAGCAGGCTTTTTCGAGTCACGCTCAATTAAATACATTTGTATTTGCAATTATCCTACAAAGAATGCCATAATGAGGTTACTGACTGCCGCCTCTTTGCGAGCGAGGAACTCGTAATGAATTCGCTTGAACACTTACAGCAGCAGTAATAGCAGACGCACCCCTGCTCTTACTGCGATATACTCATCCACAGAGGTCCGCCTACCTACCCCCCAAGCATGCAAGTTCTGCCTAGTCAAGCCGCTAAATCTTTTACGAAAGGGGGAAATCCGCAAGGTTATTCCAAGGGCAATGTTTGCCGTAAACGCTTTGACGATACAATAAAAAAATACATAAACTTTTACGCTTCCAAATATTTTCTTTCTGCCTAGCATTGTGCAAATTAACATCAGGAATTACTTAATTTGCAGTATAAACCTGCTTTACTTTAAAGCCGCGCACATTAGGGCTCAGTTTTGCAATGTTTAATTAACCGTGGATTACAATTTAACCTAATTATTATTTTATTATAAGAGGGTGTCTGCGGTGAAAATAAAAACCTACAAAATAGGTCAATTTTTATAGTTATTACTGTCCGACAATGAACAATCAAAAAATTCGTATTTTACCAATAAATATTTATTATACAAATGCACATCGACACTGTTGAGGCACTCCTGTTTCAGAACGGGCTATATACCTACTAGTAAATTATTAAATTAGTTAAATAAGATCAAACCAAAAAATAAATTCTAAAAATAAGATGTGGCTGAGATACGAGGGCTGTCCGACAAGTACTTAGCCTCACCGGCCTATGGCGCCACTGTCGCAAGAGGCATAACCTATTGTGTAGTACATTATCTTAGATGGCTACTGTTAAAATTTCAGCCGAATCGGACTCGTAGTTTTGTTTTGACCGCGTGTGAAAGCGGGAATATCCGCAGATTTTAGAAAAATGGAAAAAGAGCAATATCGGTCGGTGATTCGATATATTTATTAAGTATATATAATAAATAGCTAATTTTAATAGTTAAAAGACAAGCAAAGATATTTAATTTGCGGTACTACTTTGCGATCTACGAAAATGTAAGAAAAAAGACAAACATTTTCTTGCAGGACCAACGTAAAAAATGCGATAAATTCTTCCTTTCTTTTTTAGCTATATTACGAAAAATTTAACAACATCAAAGAGCTTAAGCATTAAATTAAATTTGCATACAAATTGAAATTATTTTTTTTGTGAGCATAGCGTAATAATTTCATTTCGTGGATATATTCAGTGTGATCATTTTCTTAGGTCACTATATAATTTTATGCCTAGTAATTTCCCTGTCTAAAGATGATATGTCATTTATATTTTGCATAATTTTGTGTATCAAATAAATTGTCACTTAATTTACGTATACCTAAGATGGATGCATAGTTATGAAACTGGAATTGTTAGAATTCAATTTCATAATAGCTCTATTTCCAACGGCGTACAGATTTATTGGCATTTATATAAATATAACAGTTTAACCCATGTCAAAACTCGAATTATTGCGAATAGCTGAATACGTACCGGTTCGATCGATGAATTAGTTTTAATTTGTAGTTAAATTAACATTCATAATATGTACATTAGTGTACCATGTACAGACGTATTAAAATACTCTTTTGTATGCAAAACATTCTGAAATGCATGTGCTAAGTGATGTTGTCAACGCAAACTTCAAAACCCATTATCACGTCAAATGTAATCACAGAAATAATGTACCTTTATGAAGATCTCTGCTTTAATTATTATTATTATAATATGATGCGACAAGCGAAAATATACATTTATACATTGTTCTCTCTCCGCACCCCTAAAAACGTGGTCAGAATTTAAATCACCACAAATTTTATGCAAAAAGTAAACTGGTACGCATGGAGCTTTTTCATTTTATTTTCTTTTTTAAGTTGAAAAACTCACTAGCCACTTAATAATAATAATATATAAACACCCAGATGTGTAGAATGCTTTAGTTATCAAAATACTAACTGATATGGACCGAGTTCGAGCAACTAACTGCGAGAATACCAGGCAAGAACATTATCGCATGGCCATCGCATCATGGCTATGGCCACAATTCTTTTTAATAAAATTAACTGTCCTACAATCTTGAAGAGATATTTCAAGCTCTTGTATAACAATGATTGGCTGGCAAAAATTACTATTTTTAATTTCTAGAGTAACTCACTGTACAATTTTGAAATGTTGTAGAGAAGCTACGTATTTAAACTTTAAAATAATGATTAAATGTCAAAATAAATATATTGTGTGAATACAAAAATATACATAAGTTTATTATATATTGTGCGTGAATTATGGAAAGCAGTAAGTTTAATTAAAAACACTGTCAACGTTCACAACCCATTCATTGATATCAATTATTATTATTAAATAAAAATTCGTTCGAAAGATTTACATAGCGTTCTGGATAGAAAGCTTGACAAATACACAGATGAATCTATGAAGAGTGAACAGTATTCTGTATATAATACGGGCACATGGTACCCTCGGTTAAGCCTAGTTAATAATTCGAAAACATACTTACATATTTTGAAATAATTGAGACATCAAACTTACCTAAAACAAAAAGAAAGTATTGTTAGAAACAAGCTATGTCAACTATGTCACTATCCAACCAGCAACAAGTTTAACGAAAACGATTTGTGGGGAAAATACATAAGATCCGCAACAATCTAAACAATTGTTTTTATTAAAATTCAACTGAATGTTTCATGCATATATTGATTTTCAAATTATATTAAATATACTAGTACATAATTTCTATTCTTTATGCTAGGTAGGCATTTGTATTAAAACAAAAACAATGATGTATTGTTTAAATACGATAACTTTGCAACAAAATAATTATTTATTTCTATTTACGAATATAGCAATGATATATTAATAAAATTATTTGTCGAATCTGTCAACGCTATTTTGATAAATTTATACATTCCCCTATATTGACATTCAATAAATCATATTTTCCCAAATTGATTCAGTATCAATTCAACTGATTTTATTAAATATTTTTTTATATAAATTCGAATTATTTTCTAGAGTACACTAATGAAACATTCAAAATTGTATTGACATAGTAATTTGATGAAAATAATAAAGAAGAAAAAATAAACACTTGCTTCAAGCACCTCCACCTAACCGTTTGATATATATATATATATATATATATATATATATATATATATATATATATATATATATATATATATATATAATAATAATAATAATAATAATAATAATAATATGTATGTATACTGGCACCAATACAGTAATAATCCATGAAGTTTGAAGTTAAACGCAATCCAAGGTTAAGTCAAGATTGAAAACCTACTGATGCTTACATGTTATGAATTTTAATTTTAAAAATCTTTAACAAGGTAACTCATGTTTTGCGCCATTATGGCGTGGGCTGTAGATGATGTAGAAACAGATTACAAATACCATTCCATCACAGACACATACACACACAACTTTATTTCAATTTTCCATCCTAACACATGCGTTATACGACAAACAAGGCAATCTATTTATAAACTGAAGTATTTCAAGCATTTAATTTAGGAAATATGACATATATCTTAACTAATACTTCCGTGAAAAATAAGAATATTTCTTTTTGTAGAAATGTGCGCTTTTGCGTGTAAGATAAGAGTGTTTTTCTGGGTATAAATTTACATATTTATCGATTGTATAAGCCCTCCCCCCGCATGACTGGATATGTTAGCTTACTATGATAATACCATTTGATGGCAAATACATTTTTTTAATAATACCGGCTTGTATGTAATGTGAATGATATATGGCACGGATATGAACTGGATTATGATTCTATATCTGATTAGCTTGTGGAAAAAGTGGTATTCGCTGATTTCACCAAATTTATTGCGAGATTATCTTCACTGTTCGGTATTGAGGCTAACCATTATTGGTTATAGTTACTTTTATTAGAGTTTAACTCGTTTTTCCTTATTTACTACACGTATAGTGAACTAGGACTACTTTACCATAGCAAAATCATATATTAAATTTCAGTAATGGGCTGTTGCAGTAAATGTTTACATTGAAACGCACCAATACCTACTTGCGATGCGTGAACCAGGTATTTCACATACACAACTATATTGACATACACGTACATATGTACTTTACCTTGAACTATGTCCGTAGATACCAATTAAACACCAAAATGTATAATGTTGCGAGTGTTTGTGCGCACAAACATCAATTTCACTCTACCATGTTCAACATACTAGTTTAATTAGCACTATATAGAATTATATAAATATTATAATAACTGATATTATTTACTGTTAATGTGTTTAGCTTTAATTTATTTTAAATAACATATATAAATATATATATATATATATATATATATATATATATATATATATATATATATATATATATATATATATATATATATATATTGCTATGTCTACTTGCGATATTAATATAATCCAACTAAATAGGCCGGAGTTGGTGCGTGAATATCCATTCGCTCTATTTTTACTTTCGTTTATGAAGTAATAGATAAATCTCTGAGTGAGAAATATAAAAATAGGTATATAAAAGACCAAAATTTCAACGTTTCGTAAAAAGGATTTTCAAACAAACTGTCTTACTGGGTGGCTTAAGCACCTGAAGGTTCTAGCTCTAATGGTTTGGACTTGCGTTGCGTTGATGACTCATGAATTAATTGGTCAGTGAGGACACTAAGTTTATATATAGATCATAAATATATGCCACAAAATAAATATTCCTTAGCATTAACATAAATACATGTTGTATATACTATTATTGTCAATGAATTATAAATTCTTTGATTATACATTTAAATATTTTGTGAGACTGCAGATAATCTTTTTTCCTTCATTCGTATCTACAGTAAAAAGTAATTTACACATTTGAAACGCCGCAATAAAATAAAGTCCGTATTCGTTTCAACAATTAGTGCACCGCATAGCTACCACTATATTTAGCTCATGAAACTTAAAACCTGTCTGCAAAAATGTTAACACGTAATGTCTCTTTCAGAAGACCGAAGATGCCCTTATGTGTGTAATTATTTTACAAATACTTAGTTATTTTCAATGACAGCATCATTCAAAAGACATTTAGCGACCACATTTGTCTTTTTGTGGCTGTTGCAGAATATAACGAAAACAACTCAAAACATACGTATGTTTGGTTTTAGACGAAAGCCCAAGAATTTCGTCTACGCAACACCTGCTCTTTAACGAAACAAATTTATACATTGCAAGCGAACTTTCGGTTAAAAATAGCTATTACGGACTAAATATCAACTAGTCTACACAAGTAACCAACTATTTTCACACACACACACACACATAAAGTAGACATGATTGAGAAAACAGTCAAAATGGATTCAACACCGATTCATCCATTAAAATTTCGAAGTCGATTTCTTTTGTCTAAATTTTCATTTGTACATTACGTATAAACAAGTAAAATATACAAATATAGCTGAAATTAATTCAGTAGGTGCAAGTATTTAATATCATTTTGTAATTAAATATGCAGATCTCCAGTATCAATTTTACTAATATTAATAGGCGAGAATATATTTTTTTACGATATAATATTTTATTATCAAATATAGAAAAACAGGAAACAAAACATATCTTATTGATGGGCACTACAAATTCTTTATAATCAGTAGACATATTTGACCTGATCTGACCTAACAAATTATCTTTAGTAATTTATGAGTTTCTTGTAAATTTGTAACATGCTGGACATTTATAAATGAAACACAAATAAATGCACGTCTAGTATTTACATTCTTAAAATATCTACATTAAATTTAAGAGGACATAATTCGAAAATAATATTAGATAACATATATGAATTTAATTGTATTCTACATTCACTCGACTAGTTTATATTTATATTTATTTAAATTCATTGTAGCATTGCCAGGAAACAATATCAATATGTGGTAAATAGGAAATTGTAAATGTAATATAACTATTATCAAAGACGATTTTTCAGTAAATGGTACATTTTTCGAAAAACATTTGCTAGATATTTCAACACCTATCTACAAATTATATAAAAATTCCTTATCTCTAACCTAAGCCATTTTCAACCTCAAGATATTGAAAAAGTGGCCGGAATAAACCGTTACTTCCCGTTAAGTTTCATAATTTTATCCCCAAAGCTTTGGCTCCATAGCGTTATCTCACACACACATTAACGATATTCCGATGATAGTCAGATTCACTGCAGGATGAACAAAACGTATAATATCGTTAAAATCTCAAGATCATAATTTTTCATATTTCCAATGTTTCCATTTATATATTCGTATATGAAAGTAATTACGTTACTTTACACAATAAAATTGGATTCATGTTACGCCTGTGTGTGTGTGCGGAAGTTCATTTATGCCCTTTTCACACCAAGGTTTTAAGCCAGGGTCATTTTAAGTTCGCTGATCTTGAAATTCGTTTGACGCTCACACCAGATATTTAAATCGCTAGTGCTGCCATCTATAACTATTTATTTATTCTTGGGTTGGCAACAGTTCGCGCTGTCAGAATTGTGTATATTTTGAATGAATGAAGTTACAAGAGCGGCGCGGCGTGCTGCAATATCATTATTAATAAACAATTTATGTGCAAGTAAAAGCGGCAGGCGGCAACGGGCATAAAACTCAGAATGGAAAATAAAGAAAAAGAAATGTATAAAAGCCGACAGGTGCAACATTTCTTTTACAATTTCACGCTTAAAAAGATTAATCCGGAAATAAATGTGCAACGCTGTGTGGAAGCACAGTGAACATGCAAGTGCTGCAGACTGCACCACACTAACCCTTCCATGGCTGTAGGGAATTCATGCGATGAATAGAATGTGAGTGTGTCTGTTTGAGCTACACTGCACAGGCACACAGGGCCTTTAGGCTGCGTATACACGTGCTCACACGAAATATGCATGCATGCGTGCATGGTGCAACCAGCGATGAAAGTATATGCATACACATATTATGCCATACATACATAATATTTTGAGCACAGATTCCGTTTTGCTAGAATGTACTGACACCATTACGACAACAAGCATTGCTGTCGGTAATACTAACGCCCGCAGCTTACCGTAGACAAAGAGCATGTATTAGTGAAAAAAAATCTTTTATTAAAACCATTATTCATCAACGAATTTTTAAGATATCATCTTGATTGACTTGCATAAATTAATGCGAGACGCAACCAAAAAATATTTTACTAAACTGAATATTATATACTTTAAAATTATTATCTTTGTGGCTTTTGTAGTTCAACTTCTTCAATACTCATTATATACTTTATTGTTTTTAAACCTTCAATTTTTACTTTATTTTACGAAGTAATAAGTAAGTATTGTAATCATGAAACATTTCAAATTCTGCAACAATTGTAGTACTTTTTAATAATGAATTATTTTCCGTGTGCTGGTTATTTCTTGTTTATGTGCATACAATCTATTCATATTAAATGAAATCCCGCATATGCCTTACGTGCACAGTAACAACATAGCATAGAGGGTTTATTTAAAAAATAATTTGACTGCCACTTTGATCCATCGAGAGGTTTAGTCACGTATCGATAATCAAAAAGTACATGCATATGCGTAATAGGTTTGAACAGGACGGCGGCCTAATGGTAGGTACATGAAATTCGATTGCACTTCAAGAAGCATATGTATATTCAATAATAATAATAATAATAACAATAAAAGAAAGTCGATGTTTCGCATACGTCACGTGCCATAACATTGTTGGCTGTATGTTTGCGTAGCGTAGCCTTGTTTATATGCAAATGCTAAGCACGAGTACCTTCACCAACGGGCAGCGGCTTGTCGTAA
Organism: Leistus spinibarbis; assembly: GCA_933228885.1. Classification (NCBI taxonomy): domain Eukaryota; kingdom Metazoa; phylum Arthropoda; class Insecta; order Coleoptera; family Carabidae; genus Leistus; species Leistus spinibarbis. The sequence goes on along the minus strand of OW121796.1, from coordinate 6,321,535 downwards.
GCCGAACGTCAATATTCTTCTGTATATACATGTATTTGAGGTATGTACACGTACACGCGGTAATCAAGTAGATACCTGTTTGTACAAACATCTAACCAACTTAATGCAAAATATAGTTTGTTACTCTATTTACTGACTAACTTAATATCAATCATTCTCCACATGGTGATATTTGTTGGAAAATTGTGCGCAAGTATTATAGTAATTAATACAAAATATATTTCAGAAAAATGTGTTATTAATCGAACTTAAATTTTATTGCTTCATTTAATTCCGATGACATATTCAAACATGTTACATTTGTCTGTTGTATGGAAATGGTAATAATAATCTGTTGTTGCGTGGGGAAAGGCCCGCATACACGATCGTTTTATCCCAATTTCCGTCCGCTTTGGCAATTGTTGAGAGAACGATAGAGAGAAAGAGAGCAAAATTTGGGGCTAACACTTTTTCTATAGCTAGCGGGAAAAATCAATTTATCATTATTATTTTTTTTGTATAAATGTGATGCTAGCATTATTGCTGACATCACATAATTTGAAAATGGTGAATATAGAATTAATATTTAGGGTCAACATTACCCTAACTGTGGTTATCTATTATCAGTAAGTTAAACAAGCATAAGTGTAGGCCACAGTACCTTCAGCTCACCATAAAGCACACATATAATAAATTAAATGTTACCACGTCTGATTTGTATAATGATTAAAACTGTTTTACATGGCCGGTTCCGTATTTTAAGACCCTATAACTTCGGAATTATAAAAACTGTTAGATTTAAAATTCGTTAGACTCTAAATCATATTATGTAAAATTAATTTGTCTCAAATCGGAATCAAATGATATTAGCTTGCCGCCAACAATTAAATAATGAGTATTCAAAAAGCTGAGGTTGTAGCTATTCTGTTATAATAGGTATTATGGAAAATTCTAATGTGATATTAATTTGGTGCTCGCACAAAACCAATATTTGTAGTTATTAGAAACGCATCATTCTGCCCTGGAATTAAAATATATATATATTATGTAACTTATCAAAAGCGGTTAAATAAAAACTTTTTAATGTATCCACGAAAATGTGCAAACTTTTATGAACACATTTCTTCAAAATTGCTTTCTTTTATATTACCACATTTATAGTCTAATTTCGCTGTAACTTTATACTGGATCAGCACGGTATCGTTCATCATTTCCGCATAATCATATTCATATTTACACAGTGATAAACATGTTTACCAAGAAAAAAATTAGTTTACAAATAGTCGAACATGCATTACATGTTGCATAGCCTTGTGGCAAAGGAAATTAACGATACACCATCTGTCAAAATCATCTCGGACTTTGTAGTATTCATCTTGTATTAGATATTGTTGACATAAAATAACTAGTAGAATTTTTGTGTATTTAAAAAAAACTACGGGCTTTAAATTTTGTAGCTTTATAACTCCGAAAGTATAAGCGCGATTGCATTTAAATTAAGTGTGAATTCAGATGAGGAACCTATAAATATTTAGTTAGATACCAAAGTAGTGTGTGTAAACGTAGCCACTTACTCCAAGGTTCGTTCGCTTTTCTATCGATTTCGTGAGTTCACACAGAATAGACAATTATATTATGAATAATAAAATAGATTATGGAAATAACTATATATTAGATTGGGATTCTCATTAGCCCTGGTTGCTTGCTTGGATAGTTTAAAATGCAACGAATGGAGGTTTCGTGTTCCAATCAGCGAAATGAAAAGGTGTAATCAAGTGTAAATTACCTAGGCGCTGTGTGTAATACTGACCAGCAGTTAGTTATTCACCCAGACATGTACGGATAGCGTGTTAAGAAAAATAAGGAAATGCATTGACTGACATGGCAATATGTGTTAATAACTTATATGCACAACACACTGCATTGTTCAGCTTTTCTATTTACGGGGAAATAATCCCGCCGCTTTGGGCTACACTTTATTTTGTATAACACTGCCACTTTTTGGCGAACGAACAATACGTGTATATTATGACCGTTGTTCTTGATGTAATTAATCAGAGTAGTACAGTCTTTATAGGTGGTTATGTATTAAAGGTTGTTATTATTAAGCACCTATGCAAATTTAACTTAAACATTTACTTTTATTTTCATTCCTATAATAAAACCATAATCTAAAATTGTTAAAATTATTGTTTTTCTTAAAGTTGAAAAAAAAAAAAATTGGCGGGCAGGAGTGAATATGCCGAATGGAAGAAAATAAAAATATAATTTTAAGAAATAGACCCCCGCGACAAGTATATATCTTGGGCCAATATTGCCATAAAGTGTTATCTAAATAATTACGATAATTGAGGTAAATATAGTAATAATGGGGGATTCTATTTGTGCAATAAATATGAACGGGCAAATTAATATTCCAACTTTAAGAATTGTAATGCTACACCTAGTAAGAAAATATTTTATTCAAACCGATAATGAATTCAACAATGATTCAAATTTGGTTAGATTACATGTTAGCCCCGGGGTATATACTTAAAATAATACCTATGAATTAAATATGTAAAAGCCGAAACAAAAGACACCACCACATCTCTCAAACAATAAGCAGTGTTTTGCATTACAATATAATATACGTATTATTATTGTTTTGTTTTTACTGCGTATTTCTAATTTATATTCTATGTTTAAGTCAGTTTCACACTAAACAGTTAAATGATATGTGTAAGTATTCATGTTCAAAAATATTAATTTATTACTTGAACATGAACTACTGTGCACCTGGTGGTATTAAGGTGAATGAGCTCATTTACTTATAATAATGTTTCATGATCTCTATCTACCATTTACTTATTCACAACTATCTAATTTGTAAAAACAATATTTATTTTGTACAAGACAACAATGCTACACGCTGTTTGATATCTGCATTTATGTACATTTACATTACTTATTAGAGACTAGGTTAATCCGTGGGCACCATGTGCCCATATCACATACAGAATATAGTCCACTTCTCACCGATCCATCTGTCTAATTGCATAATTTAACACGCACACATGCATTTTTAAATTATATATATTTCGTACGCGAGCAATGAGTCAGTATCATTGAATTATTTTATTGCAACTAAGAAAAACTACAATATGTTGTCTGGTTATGAAGATCTTTGATAACAGACAAACATATAGATCCTCATTTTGTTTTATAATATATAGAATAGAGATTATGTGATAAAATGTATATTTTTAATTTAACTAAAAATCATTTTACAAATGATAGTTAATAAAACAACGACCAAAGTTGTATTAAGATTATATATTTTCTTAAATAATTATAATTTATTTATGGCATTTGAGTTCAATTTGAAGTAATGTACAAATACATTAAATTGTGAATTTTTTTATATTTAATGAATTATTCTAAAATGTTCTGCTTCTATTTAAAGCCCTCTTACTTCGAAAGGGTAGTCCATCATTGAATTTAAAATGCAATCGAACAGTTACGCGATCGAATACAATAGCTCTATTGAACATACTGTGCTGCGAGCAGTAAAAAAAGCTAATAAACATATTATATCTTTATTACATATATCGTTTGGTATAGCTGTATTTATATGAGATATTCTATTGATATACGATCCCTATCATAAACCAATGCACACAATTTGTAACCATTAAATTTCGTTTATATGACAAGTATATAATTAAGGAACACATTTGAAATAAATATATTATTTCAATAACCATATATTTAGGCATTTGACTCAATTCCACTGCCATTAGTGTCATTAGATATATCTGTAGATTATGGTACACATATACATTATTCAATATGACAAAATAGACATTTGATACATACATACATATATATATATATATATATATATATATATATATATATATATATATATATATATATATATATATGTATATATCAAATAAATCTAAAATAATGCTGATATTACCCAGTGTATTCCTACCGTGCACAAGTTAATTTCAGATGTTCAGCATAAAAAGCCCTAAAGTAGTTCGGAATAATTTTATAAATATTATTTCATTTACATGTTAGTTTCACAGTGTGCTACAATCAGAAAAAGTATACAATGAACTAAGCAAACAGTATATAATTGACATAAGGTGACCAGATATACTGACTGCATTTAGCGAGACAGCTCTGTTTTATAAAAGCTTGTCCTTCCTTCTGTACAGATAATTTTGAGGAATTAATATAAAATTTTCTTTCAACGATAGAGAGAGAGAAAACTCTCATAATATTGTTGTACTTTTGTTATAAATTCTAACTTTCATTGATACTGCCGATTATTACAAAGCAAGTTAATAAATATAAATAACTAAACTTGTAAGAACTAACTAGCTAAACTAGTGCCGTTTTCATAATTATAATACTATTTTTAGACTTCATTCAAAAGAATCAATAGTATATATTGGTTTTATTTTCCATAACAGTTTATTTTCTGATACAACTGTCATTTTTGAATAATTAATATCTTATGTTCGGAATGAGTCTGTACTACACATTTAGACTTAATCGATAAGTTTAAAATTCCAAACAATTTTCATTTCTCATACTATAACATATAAAATGTACAAGGAATATAATATTTGCATTTGTAATATACGAACAAGTAAAAGTGAACCAGAATCATCAAGTTTGTGCATAATTAATGCAAGCAGGCTCGGTCGTGTTTGCATCAGTCATTCATACATGATGTGTAAGGTGGATTCTTTATAATTAAAATGCCCTCTAGATAGAAGCACGAAGAGCAGTCGTAGCGGCATCGTTCGCTACACAAGAAAACTAGTCAAACACACACCACCTGTACATACAAGTATGGGCGCATGTTGTGTCGCTTCACTCCTTCACTGTATATATTCTTAGTAGTGCATACATTGTTCATTGGGTGGTCCACTGGATCCCCCTTCCTTGAACATACACTTTTCATTGGTGTTCGTCGCGTGTAAACCTACCTTAACCTACTTTTAGATCTACAATCCACTTAAGGAATACAAACTGAATATACTTCAGATCTCAACACACAAATAAGACATATATAGCCTAGTCTTATTCAAATACATATAATAACACTCACCAAAATATCCAACTCTTTATGAATAATTGCGAGAAATATCAAAACTAATTGAAAAGATATTGCGTTTTTTTTTTTAATTATTTAAAGAATGAATAGAAAGTCGACTGAGACTAAAGTAACTCATAGAGAATTAAAAGTATTTGAAAACTAGAATGGAAAATAATTTGAGAGAAAACATTTATTCTATATTTTATTTGCGTTCAGCCAAAAAGCAACCAGTTTAAAAGTCCATTATCTTAGTTTAATACAGTTGGCTTTTGGAGGCGATCTAAATCATGTACGTAATAATATTATGTCGCGGGTAGTCTCCTCTCGTTGAGAAATTGTTATTGTCTTGCGATTTATGTCTTGCTCCTTATCTAGGGCTTTATTGTGTCCCATATGGCACAGTGTTGCAACTAGGTCCATTCGATTATTACAAATCACACGGGAAATGAATAAATGCATTATATCTTCGTCCTACGTAGTAGGCTAGCTATAGCTAACCAAAAGGTATACACGAAGTACGAACTTTATCCATAAATTGGAATTATAATCACGCTAGTTTTTAATTAAAAATGTTCATAGCGAAAAAACTTGGGATAATTAAGGCTCGCACGATTTATGATAATACGAATTTATTGGTTTACTTATATAGGAAACCGAATGGATTATTATTATTTTTTTTTTTAATTAGCAGCGTCAATTAACGCCTGTATTCATTTTACTTCTTTGGACAAACTCTAACAGTAAATAGTCTAAACTTTAAAAAAATAATTAAATCGAGTGTATTGAGCTGTCGTTTATCTAACTAATGTATACATAAAATATATATTCTATTATTCTAAATATTTCGAGTTAAATTAAATAAATTGTCTCATAAAACCTCCCTTATCGTCTTTATATCACAAATTTTGTGCTTAGTAAACGACGACCTGTAACGACACAAATATTCACAGTTGAAATTAGATAGTAAATTTGTTTTATCCATGGCTGCTAAATAGTTTTTTTTGATAATAGCAGTCAATCATGCAAAATAACAGTGTACAAGGTGATCTATGTAATTGAAGTACCCATAAATTAAGAACAGAAAAAATAAGTCTACAACAAAATCATGAGTTTTTATCGAAATATGCGTTCACACTCATTATGTAATAAAATAATACCAAGGAATATTACTACACATTCTTTGGTGTTACGTACTGGAAAATCCAGTGTAGGACATTGCAGAGTTTATTAATTATGCGCCTCAATTAACGCTTATATTCTAATTTCAAATACAGTCTGACAGTGCCTGTTTGATGAATCGAGTATATTTCGCCGTTTCACACAACGCATGCACAAAAGATCATTCACAAATCATCCGATCCGATTGTAAGTTCGTTATGATATACGTCATATGGGAATATCCACACATCACTGTCAAGCACTGGACGTCCCGTTGCCATATGCCACAATCCCGACTCGGCTAATTATAGGGGCGTGCAAACAAAAGAAACATCCATACCCAAAATACGTCAAATCTGTCATTTTAACATGGACTAACGAGTTTAAGATCACTTTTAGCACAATGCTTGGACATCAAATATTGCGATTACATTGTTTCTACATATAATTCAACAACTAGGCTACACAATTATTCTAGAACGTGCACATCTTGACCGTGATTGAAGTATCACAACTTTGCGATCGACAATTTTGGCTCTAGAGCGTTCACAGACACACAAAAGTTATTCTGAAATAATCCCATTTGATTCATAAATCTTGAATTTGAAATATTTCATGATTACAAGATTTACTAATATATCTCTTGAGATTCACATAACGAACAAACGTTTTGAAATGGAACTCGTTCGTCAATCTGTTGAATCACAAGTTCGGACTTGTAAGTTTGATTAATATTGGTTTAAATATAGATGTTTATAATAATCAAGTGTGAAAAGTGATATATACGATAAGTCTGTTATAGAGATTGAGTCTGCGCATTTAATTTGAATGTTTAAAATGGGTGCGCAGGGTAGTAAGCATAGCTCGCGTTCGTAGTGCAAGTCATGAAGAGCGGCCCTTATTGTTTCCATTATACTCTGTAATCTCGGTAATTTGCAAGTGTATCTTCTCGGCAATGCCACAAAAGCATTACCGGTGATAAATAGTTGGTGCGATATTGTGTGCCAGGCATAAAGTTACAGTCCGACGCCAAGCCACTGTTCTTGGCAACGGCTCAGCGGGCGGGACGGGACGCCTGGAATGGGGATCCCCCCAGTCCAACGTTCACTGTAAGGAGTCAGTTCGCGCTTTGAATAATAAAAATATTTGGCAGTCAAGTGAAAAATGCTTCGTTTTTGTTCTTCAGTTTTTAAATTATTGTTTCGATGCTTTGGTTTTGGTTGCGCTATTATAACTAAAAGCAAAAGTACTTCACTTCAATATAATTGTTTAAAATAAGTAGATTGTGATATTTTAACGGGATACCCATTGAAATAGAAACTCATTTTATTGTTGAAATACATGATACGCAACCGTGCAAGGACAAATTATATAATTTTGTCATCGTTTTAACGCGCAGTACGTAGCTTATATTATAATATTTCGTTATATATATGAATTTGCCTGGTTTATATTTCAATTCCAGGTAATTCCAATATTAGTTTCAATAATTCGTAATATAGTACATCAAATAATGTATTTGAGTAGATTATTATAAATTCTGTTCTAATAAATCATATTGTTGCAACCGGATAGAGCCGACACACAATATGTCAGATATAAGATTAACGTTGGTTTATTTATTTTAAATTATACAAATATTTCTCATGCACTGGAAAAAAGCTCTTGAAAATAAAGCATGATTTTTTTGTTGAAATCTAATTATGCATTTCAAGTTATGATAAACCAAGTGCAATAAATTAAATACTTCACGTGACTGCAAGTGCATTTGCCACCTGTAACACACGTAAATTGTGGGCTGTGATTGGTCGCATGAAATTCTATCATTATAACTGTATATTATAGAATCTCGTGGAAGAAACTCGACATTCCGTGCCCCAGAATTGCATGAGAATACCTTTCAGTGTAAACACGCACTAATTCTCTGTACTTAATTCTTTCCTCTGGGTTCGCGTATTTTTGTTTATATTCGTTTCTCTGCTTTTATAGATTTGCTCAAGAGTACCTACTACTGACACTTGCTTTGGTGAAACAAAATTTTTTCTAGTTCTCTTTTCTTTTTGCACAAAAATTTTTTCACGCAAAAGTTTCGACGTTAACAAAAGTAATAATATTATTTTGCCAGTATCACTTCAAATAATCGTAATAACTCCAACTGAATTATGTCAGAAACGATTAGGTATTGAATTGAATACAAAAGAAATTTAGATAATTTAAACAAGCAAAAGGAATGCATTCAATTTTAATGGTATAATTTGAAAGTTATATTTATTCACTATTTTTAGCACGCCGTACGAAGTACAGAGAAGCTTAAGTATTCGGGCATGTGTTTGTAGCATTCTAGGATTTAAAAAAATCTTTCACAAAAAGTGTTTGCCTCGCCGCCCTAAAACCGAAAATAAATAAATATATATATATATATATATATATATATATATATATATATATATATATATATATATATACATATATCATATACTTGGATGTTTGTCGTCCCTGGTAAGACAAAATTTGTGCCCGTTTCTCCTCTGAAGGTACCGATGCAATTTGAACCAAATTCACTACACATAATTCTTTGACTACTCTACTTTGAATCCGTTCGTAGTTTAAATCCAATCGCCCGTATATTTCCGAAAGTATAGGGCCCTGAACTGTGGAATCCCCCTTCACACTGCCCTTAGAAAAATACGTAAAACTTCCAAAATTCCAAGATATTTCATATTGGTATTATCAAATTATAATTTAATGTAACTGACACACAGCCGAACACAACAACTCTAGTATGTGTTCTCAAACAACTAAGGTTCGATCGAGAACACTTGTACTCCAAGGAGTTGATATGTAATTTTGTAAAACATGTCTGCATTTAAAATACTTATTCCTTTTCAATATTGGTAGTATAGATATTCAAATACGTAAAGTTCGATTGAGCGAAGAAGATTCGATTCCATGGCGATAAATCAAAGGTAAACGACATGAAAATCAGAAATTCATACCCTCGCCAACGAACAAGCCATAGCCGTAAATTTATGTATATATGTCAAAGCAAGTGGCGCACTTCAACATATCGCACATGCCTCGAAAGACAAAAAGCGAAACGTAAGCATTTATTGAATCGGCTTCGCTTTGGCTCATCTGGTTCTGGCCTTTGCTTCCGAGCTGAGCTGTGTGTGTGTGTGTGTGTGTGATATCAGTGACCGTTTCTCATCGGCGGCGACAAGTGGCCATTCAGTCGCACAGCCGAAGCACAATCGGCGCAGCACAGCAACGAGCAGCCAATACACAGGATGTTCCCCAGTCATCGTCGATAATGATGAACGGCCAGAGGAAATTGCGGTTTTTACCGATTCGCTTGCGGTCCGTGCGACGAGGGATGGATCAAAGACGACGTGATTCAATTGCAGCACATCCACCAGGCACATAACCACTCAGCCGCACACCGGACTAACCACTTTGTTGTTGTCGTCGCCGTCGTCGTCGCCGTCCATGTGATGCTCGCCTATATACGTATGTGCCTACGTATTCTTGCTGTAACATTTGCTACCCTAGAACACATGCCGCTGCACTTCCATTGCATTCCATTTTCTTTTATTATTGTGTATTTTTCAATTTTCTTGCTGAAAGTTTATGGGACCGAAATACCGTTTGAGCGAGGAATAAACCAAGCTAAAACATTTCACCCGAAACGTTTTAGAGTCACACATTTTTCAGTGCTAACATGCTACACTTGCCATTCTTATTTAATAAAAAAAAAAAAACATCTGCATTGGCCCGCACTCGACTTTCTTTTACGTTAGATGCATATACAAACTTGTGGATATTATCGTTTGTTTTGCGTTGCTATTTTCAATAACCAATACGCTCGAAACACGTTCTTTATTTGCAATAACTGATGTCAACTAACAAATACCAAATTAAATAATAATATCTATTTTGTATTCCTGTCAAGCTGTTGTCAGGCAGAGTTCATATGATTTATTAAATATGATCATGCAAGCGTATCTTTGACAACATAAATAAGAACATTTAAGATTTTCCGTAGCAATTTCCTCGTAAATGGTACACCTTTCACGTGTTAAATTTCTTTCACTATGATTACAATTAGTTTTGTGGAAAAACAGGGGTGTCCTGTACTTGACTTTCTTATAGTTCAATATAATATATTGTTGTTTGATTTTGTTATAATTTAATTCTACTATTGCCATGAGACAATATCAGTATGTGTGATAACAATGGAAACTTAAATGTAACATGGCTATTATATAATTTCTAATGAAAACAGCTGTATTTTTAAATTTATTATTTATGAAATTTCTATGCAAAAATAAGTTAATGTTAGCGACCATTTCAGATTTTATTTTGTACTTTAATTGAAAATCAATGTGAAACTTTAAGAAAAGCGGTATTAGCTGTAGCATATTGACGTGTAAAAATTAAAATCACAACAGTGATATTTTCCGTAAGATAATTTTCGCAGAGATTACTGGTTAATAATACGGAATTTATTCCGAAATTACATCGAGTATCATGTTTATAATTAAAAAGCGTTTATGTTACATATTTAATACCCACATTATAATACGTACAATACAGAATAGGTCAGTTTGTTGGCTATAATTAAAATAACATTACCAAGAAAAAACGAACCAATATATATATATATATATATATATATATATATATATATATATATATATATATATATATATATATATATATATATATATATATATATATATATATATATATATATATATATATATATATATATATATATATATATATATATATATATATATATATATATATATATATATATATATATATATATATATATATATATATATATATATATATATATATATATATATATATATATATATATATATATATATATATATATATATATATATATATATATATATATATATATATATATATATATATATATATATATATATATATATATATATATATATATATATATATATATATATATATATATATATATGTATATTTTATTTCTTTTTTTCCTTATTTTTTATGTTACATATTTAATACCCACATTATAATACGTACAATACAGAATAGGTCAGTTTGTTGGCTATAATTAAAATAACATTACCAAGAAAAAACGAACCAATATATATATATATATATATATATATATATATATATATATATATATATATATATATATATATATATATATATATATATATGTATATTTTATTTCTTTTTTTCCTTATTTTTTATTAGTTATAATTTTCAATTATATGTAGAAATTTGAAGACTATATGTATTATTTTATTGGTTATAGGCAGCGGTGGTAAACCTATGACACGCGTGCCCGAAGTTGCACGTACATAAATTACCTGGCACAACAAAAGAAAATTAAATCGTGTTTTTATAAATGTATCCAAATCTATGATAATTTTATACTATATTTGTAAATTGACAATATATATTAATTTCATATAATATTTACAACAGTTCAATTATATATTTATAAATTAATTAATAAATATAAATAATGTATATAATTATAATATATATAATTATAATGTTACTCATTTAAATTATGTATTTATGCATGCATTAATAATTATCAAATTAACTGAACATAACCGAAATTGTAGCTTCCCTTTTTTTGTTTAGACTAAAATAATACTTTTATAAAGTCGAGCATTAAAGTATAGCTTCACGATCTTAAATGTAAAAAAATTCACTATCTTGTGGAATAATAGCTATTTATGTAACCAGCTATGATATACCTCATTTTGATTTGCAATCCGATATAAATAGTTTGCAATTTTTCAAATTTAGCAACACGAAATGATACGAGCGAAGCGAGATTCCTCAAAATCACACTAGTTACGGAAAATTGCAGTACTTAACGTTTTTTTTTTTTTTTTTTTTCTGTATTCTAGTTTTATAAAATAAATGTTCTCGATATGCCTTACTTTCAGAAATGGGACTATTTCAATAAACAATACATTCGTAAAGAGAATGTTCGAGTTGAACAAGTACCCAGGCTCGGTGTCATGGACAAAACGACATTCCTGATTTTGTTACGCATAACACAAACCTTATTCTCAAGTCGTACAGTATGTAGAACTTTGGTGTTCGCTCCTATGTCTGTAACTTAATCGGAATCAGCAAATACTTTTGCATAGATATTCGTTTCAGACAGATTCCGTTTAAGGGGTACGCCTACTGTATATTCGGTCAAAAAAGTAGGTGTTTTTGGTACGTGGATTGTCGGAGAACTAAGAAAGCCAGAGACATGTTAATTGGCACTCTGCATTCTTGCCTTGTTAATGAATAAAGACGGCACAATAAAAAATTCAAATATTTATTTGTTGTTAAGTTATATAAACTAATTTGTGCGGCAGTGTAACAAAGTGTAAAATACGTACAGTACAGAGCAATGCAAGGTAATGTCCGCAGTGTTCGGCATTCCACCGCTCACAGACCGGGCTCCGGGCAGGGCACTCTTGTTCTACAACAAGGAACATCGAAGTGTCCGCACCGTTTGGCAGCCACTAGGTACGGACAGTGGCATTGAGGACACTGTTTGACAACCGCGATGCAACTACAGATCTCTTTTGAACGCTAGCACAGGTCTTTTAGTTGTGCGTGTTTGAATATGTGGGGATGTGTTAGTGACGAGTTCTCATCGTAGTTGGTTCGCGTTGAGGCTGTGGTTTGTGGTCATGGGAACGCTTTACGTTTGCTATTGTGATCTCCGGTCCGTAATCGAAATGGGATTATTGTACATTTGATGACACAGCATGTGATGGAACGTGGATAAAAATACACCACGGCATAAATTATCTTCACGCCTTCTATATCGTAGCTGTAAATAGCTATTTTAATTAAGTGTGTTTTGTCGTTTCTATAGAAATATCTGAACAGGGCGTGGGTGCAAATTTATTATTTTTACTTTCTTATACGAATGTATATAAGGAAGTATTGTAATCAACAAAGGCACATTTGTAGTATTTAAGCCTGTAACTTTGTTTGTTCTTGTCAGACCTGAATATGGTTTAATAATTGAAAACTAGTCATCGTAAATAAAGTATTTTGTGAAACTATACAACAATTTTATCAATAATACAAATATGAAAGTTGAATGTAGGACACTCCAGATTTTTTACATCTTTATTCGAATGTGCTGAGATGAACGGAGGATAATAGTGTGACGGAGAAACCATTCTATGCTGCCCTATTATATTGGATTGTATATTTAAATCGGTCGTCGACGAAAACAGGCAATACGAAAAACAAAATGCACCATATTTTATTCCCTGAATATGTATAAATATGTCGCACAAAGATTCGTATACACAACATACCACTTTACACAGGCAGGCAAAGCGAGCGAGCGAGTGGCGATGGCGGCCTGGTTGCCTTTCTCAGGCAACCACGCAACGACATGTATAACACTAAGGATATGGCGATGCTGTATTATTTCTACGGGGTGTTTATGTATTACTGTCACGAACAGGTGACCTCGATTCTTCAGCAGGTAGGTGCATGGCATTTTATTGTGAAGTGATTTAAAGTCGGATACATTTATATCGCAAGTCTTTCGTATACTTGTTAACTCTACCATATTTCACTGTCATTCCGTCTCGAAGAACATCATTTTGGTGCGCTCCAGCAATGATTGTATTCGATTTCATCTTTGTTCAAATATCTATTGTTCTTTGTATTGCTTCCACTCTATTATATAATATGTCTGAAAGTTGTTGGAAACTGTATTTGGACATATGTACGTCCACTTTAGCATCTTATATATTTGCTACGTTGAAAATATCGACGAATTCTTGATGATATTCTTGAAGAATAAGTATTGGTACAACCACCAACAATTCAAGCCCGCGTGGTAACGAAAATAAATGTATTTAATAATACTTATTCATAAGAACAGGAGTAAATAATTATTTCCTGTTAAGATATTGTTTTCATAAATAGATGAATTTTCTGTTTCGAAACAAGAGACGTACAACGAATATGTGTGTCAAAAGAACGCATGTCTAAATAAATACTATTGCTCTTTTGCACAGCACAGTGCGATAAGCCAATAATAAGACATAATGGAGATGGTCTACTTTAACGAAAAAGATGTAGAAAATGTCAGAATTCTTCAATTTTTGAATACTGTAGTTCTTTCATACAGCATCTATTGGCGAGCTAATTATATGCCGTTCTGCATAAGAAAATCCATAATTTTATAATAAATTATTGTTTGAAGTGTCAGAATATTAAAAAAAAAATGTCAAACGATGCTTGGCCATTAATAAAAAAAAATCATCATTAAATACTTTGTATCCGATCTTGTTCGTTTAGCAAGTTATCGAATCATTCTCTGAGTATATTTCATTAATCTTCTGTTGAAGACTCTGTTCTTAGATGATTTATGTTGAACGGACACTTTTCGATTTCACCACTGCATCGAGCGGACTCGTAACGAATACCTATGATTGATTTGTACGTAAGATGTAACAGTCGCGTGCGATGCGTGTGCGTCAGTGCAACGTGTGTACGTGCACCAAGGACCGCAGTAAGAATGCAGCCGAATTAGGGTTTAGTTACATGTAGATACTGGTCAGAGATAAACAGCTCTACAAAGAAAATCAATGCGGAAACATAGGAACTTCTACTATTTAGTGCTATAATTATATATGGTTTCCGGTTGAAATTTACCAAATTATAAATTTAAGTTTTGCCAAATGTCTATCGTAACATTTACGAACATATTTTCATTTTATGACCAGGGACCCTCTGATTTAGGGCGAAAAATTTTATGCAGACACCAATCCCTTTAGCTCACAGTTTAATAATTTTGTTGAGGAATTCCAGAGATATTTAAGAAGAAAACATATTTAGAAGTATGTAAAAGGTAGTCCAAACATGTGTTCAAAATTAATTGGTGGACAATAAATAATTCAAAGCACAACAATGAAGGCAATAGTTTATTGAATATTTAAAATAACAAAAAAATTATTTTATTTTCTTTTTTATCACAACGAATCACGTGTATCGCATGTCAAAATAATTGATTCTCAAAACTAGTGTTAATGGTTTATCCTTAAAATTATTTTCTTTGATTATAAGACACCAAGGTTTGATTAGTATGAAAATTAGTGTGAATGATTTAAATTGAATAATTTCAATTTCTCCCAATAGTGCGAAATAATAATGTGATTTAAGACATAATAAAAGTACGCGACATGCATATTTATGAACCTATTTCAACTACATGTAGGATTAGATGTGCTAGTTAATTCACTTAGGAAATTTAACTGGTAAGCTGCCAACTCACTAAATTAAAGTCAATTTTGATATACTAATATAATTCTCGCTTAAGGGAAGACTCTACTTCTTTGGTTTAAAAATTACATGATTTTCTTTTTCTGTCTTATAATGAGATATCGATTTCGATTTAGTTTATATTTCTAATATATTTACGAATCTTTTAGACAAAAAGAAACAAAAAGTTTTTCTGCTACGACGGAGAGTTTCTTCAGATGCACAGTGTGCTTCTCTGAATGGCCGAATACCATCAATTTCTATAAAAAATTCAATATTGACAAAATGAGGGGTATTCAAAAAAAAAAAAAAGTCAATTTTTTTGTTGTTTATTACAAAACCCCTTGCCCAGTTTGAAAAACATGGTTTCGATAAAAACACATTTAAAGTATTACAATAAAATAGGTCCTGCATGGAGAGAGTCACTTTTTGGATAGTACAGAGTTACGTTGGATCAGTAATCTACTCAATTAAAAGTAGTAAGAATTGCAACAAAATAAAAAATAAATGCCCCAAAGAATTAGAACCTTTACTTATTTCTATTTAAATGGCATAAATTATTTAAAATATATTCCTACAGAAAATATGATAATAAAATTTACATGTTTATCGTACGTTTTCGAAGAAACTAGCTTACAGCTATTCAACAAATTTATTAAATCATAAATCTTAATATACGTGCAAGAGCAAAAACTTAAAATATGCTATGCATATGGCGTAGCATACAAATTTATTTCAGATGGAATAAAAAATGCTAGAAAAAATAAATGTTTTAATGAAGCTGATGACAAATTGATTGTGATTTGCTGCCTTGCATCATTTAACTAAGTGCTTGCATATCTTTTCTTATTCAACACAAAAATATGCGCATACCTATGTATATATAGGTGTATATTATACAAGAAGAAGCCTTTGTCATATAAATAATTTGTTAGGATTTCTCGTGAGAAAATGCCGACGATGACCTTTGAACAGAGGAAATTATATCTCATTTAATTTTCGAGTAACTAACGTAAAACATATGTTTTTAAAACCCAACTTTTGTCATATTTGATGTATGCTTATTCACAAACATTTTAAAGTTTCACTACAGATAAGTTGATGTTTTAAATCAAGAATATTGTCTGTATAGTTGGTGGCATCTCTGACATTAACATTTTTTCAGGAAATAGAAATTTGACCAGGTAAAACTCATTGAAATAGTCCATGCTTAGAGAATGCAAATTGAATATGCAAAAATTCAAATTGGTAAGCAGAATTATCATAAATATAAATTTATTAATTGTCATTATTAGTATTATATTCATTTAGACTTCTATTGTATACGGTAATTATTCATAAAAGGATCTCTACGGACGATTGAATTTAAAATACAGAGACAATGATTTCTTGTAAAGGAAATTTTATGATCCGAAAATGTTACGACGAGCTAAAAACTGGACATTCCCCGGACGTGATAAATACAAGAATATCTCCGAGAATATTCGGAGGCATGGTAACCCTACCTCTGTTCATTTAAGGACACTGATTTCTTTTTTATATAATTCCGTGTAAAAATGCTATTTTTTCATATAACATTTATGAAATTAAAGTTAATCACCCTAACGGCTTCTCGTTTAATAATTTCTTGGTAAATATGTGCATTAGAGTTTTCTGCATATACCCTGAAAAGCGCTTTAATGTACATCTTAGTTGATGTACTAATGCCAAATCTTGGAATATGTAAGTTACTCGTATTGGAATTTTAAAAAACAGAATAAACATCCAGTTGCTATTAACCTGTATTAGCTAAGCTTTTGTGGTATGTTTGCGTTGATTATTTTTAAGCATAACATTACAATTTTAACATGCTGATTAGTGCGATAATGCGCAACTGCACTAAATGAGACATTAAGCCTGCTGTTGTACTCTGCCATATTATTAATATAAATGTCAGTGTTGTAGGTATAGGTACTGTTAGCACGGTCAAAATGCAATTATTTTTAATCCAACGCTGCACTTTGTTTTAATTGAGATTGAGACTGTAAAGTTAGTTCGCGTGTAGTTTGCATTTGATAACAGGTGTTACACTCACTACGGTGGTTTGTCGTTAAAAATGAATGCACAAACGTATATATTTCAAATACTTGAGCTGTGCTTATTGTGTCCTTTCACCGATGTTAAAATGTCCGTTGCAGCGAAAGCTAGATCATAGATAAATATTCTTGTAATTATTAATTGATATTGTAAAACAAATTATTAAAATAAAACATGTCTTTTCACGTTCGTAAGCATTTAATACATAGTTCATTTGACTCAGCAGATTTTCAACTCGATAAGTAAAATCTGAACTAGATTTTTATTTAAATAGTTATAATATATATTGTATTTATTATTTAAATTTGATAGCCAATGAAACAAAATCAATATATGTATGTGGTAACCAAGGAAACGTAACATTAAAATAGCTATTTTCAAAAATATTCAGATTATATTCAAGAATTATGAAATCCTGCATTTCCGTTAAAATCTCGGGATCGAAAATTTACAAATACATTCGTAAACAACTTTAACCAGTAGTAATATAAATCGGAAAGTTAAATATCACAATAATTAAATATTATCAATTCTAATTTTAGTGCTTATATTTAGAAAATAAGTATTATAGAAGAGATTATTATTCGCCAGAGAGCGAACTGAAAGCGTTGATGCTTCAACATACATCTCAGTATGTGAATTATATACATTTTCACCTTTTGGATTCAGAGAAACTAAAGGCTTCGCAAATGTATTTTGATTCCGAATAATATATGCCTATTGCGCGTTAAGTTTAAATACTATAGTTATTTTGCACTGCATTTTGCGGCAGGTTCATGATAGAGACAAGAATCAAATATAGGAACCGCACGGACAACGTATACTATAGCTCTTTTGTATATACAATGCGACGAGTTAAAAATGCTAATTTGGTATCAATAAATAAAAAAAGAGGTGAATCCAATCATGTCGAATATTTATTGACTTTGAGTTATATGTACGGGCGTTACATGTTATTTATTTTAACGAACTTTTTATGTTTTATGATTGATGAATCCCTTCGTATATGAAATGGAACAATAGTACTAAATAAAAAAAAATCAAGCCAAAACCAATTACACATATTAAGGTAATCAGCACTTTGTGCAAACATGCAAGCAAAATAACATTCATTTAAATATGTTGGGCTCAGTGACCCGAGGAACGACGCTCGGCTGAGATACACCTATAACGGACAACACCGTTGTAATCTTCAATTAACTTCTTGTGTAATGAAGCAAAACTAATGTTGCTGAAGAAAGGAAAGCGGTTCAACAAAGACAGAGCCCAGAAATAAAAATAAACGCAACGAACAATCCAAAATGAATGTTCTACCACGACAAACTTAATTCCACATCGAACGCTTTTATCACCTGTGAGAAATCATTCGAAATAGGACGATCGTCGTTTACACATTCAGAATACGCCACTCGACTCTACAATTTTGATCGGTTAATATATCTATCAATCAATCATGTAGCGCACACGCATGTAATATTAAATGATTATTCGTGAACGCCTGCAGTCCACATTTGTACTTACAAATTAAATGGATCGACTCCAATCCTATTTAACGCCTATATTAGGATTGCCATTTGGTTCATAGAATATTTACACAGAATGGTATTCAGATATTTTTCGTTATAGCGCTAATTATTTTTTCTTAGTGCGTTTATACCGAAGTAACAATTAAAAATGTAGAGTTGACTGCATAGATTTAAAGGATGATCGTATGAAATTGGACCCCATATTTAACACACATAATTACAGAATAAATGCAAACATCGCAGAGCGAATTAAACTACCCACCACTCAGAGTATGGAAATATATTTCAAATTTAAAAATAATTATTTTTAATTATTATGGCCTTTCGGGATCAAATGAATTTTTTTAACAAAAAGTTAATGTCTCGTCGCCCTGAATCCAAAAATGTATATAACTCCATATTCTTGGATGATTGTCGTTGCTCGTAAGACCAAATTTGTACCTCAATACTCCTCTAAAGTTACCACTGCTCGCATCGCATATATTTACTTATAAGGTGAGCTAAAGTCATAGGTGCATGTACCTAAGCTTGTTTGCAGATTTTTAATAAATATTAAAAAAAAATTGCATATTTTAAAATTTATAATTAATATATTTAATATTTGGCTAAGACCTTAGGGTTTACAATTTAAAGAAATTTCCTAGACGAAATATTTTAGAAATATTTATAAAGTTATGCAGTATCTAAATTTTTTGTGCGAAAGTATATTGTCCTAAAATTAGCGGGGACATCAAAATTGAATATAACATCATGTTTGCTATCCGAACTCGAATTGAGCTTCAACATAACCTACAAATTAATCAAAATATATATACAGATATTTTAAAAACTAAATAACAATATATTTGCCATATATGAGTTATATATCGGAGAAAAACGGAACAATTTTTTGTATAATTGAATTAAATATAATTCCTGTAATATTACGAAATCATATTAGCTAAAAATGCCCCGTAAAAATAAAGTAAATAACACAGTACAGTTTCAGTATACCATATATTGGAGATATTTCTCTTTTGCGCGCAATGATGCTATTGTATTATACGATAGCGCAGTTCGCAATATCGTTCTAGTGGTTTGGTTTTACACGTTTACCAACTGTCCACGTTTCCCCCAGCATAAAATACAGTAATTAGTAGAATTACTTTTAATCCCTGCAGTATCTCGAAGTAATTTTAAATAAAAATTCAAATAAATTACTGCACGTAGAGACATTAATTAGAAAATGTAATCTTTACTTAACTACACTTCCGCTGCAATTTATTTTATCTGTGCAATGCATGCACTCTACACAGACAGAGAATAAATAACTATGTGTAAAATTATCTTCTATTCTAAATATAGGTTATAAAATATTGCACCATAAACACAAATAACTGCTGAAATTATTACAAAAGTGATGAAAAACTAATTCCTAATTGGAAAGATTCCCAGTCTATATATATATATATATATATATTTTTTTTTTAGTTAAACGTAACATTAGTATCTGTGATTATGTACTAAGTGGGCAAAAAATGTTCGAAAATAAAACACAAGGTTGAAATGTGGTAATTGTAGAGAACGAACCTCTATAAAAGCGACTGTCGTCTTATGAAGTACATCAGCGTAGTTTTCTACCTGACCTGTCTCCGCTTAACGTAATGAACGGGACAAAAACTAGAAATGCCACTGTCTAGATTAGACGTATTATCTATAACTATAGTTTAAGACAACCGACGAAGAAACGAGCAAAGCGATTACCAACGGTACAAGCAATCCATTTGACACATACATTATTAAGCATCACACAATCGCTTTTCGCATTTCCTTGATCCGAAACATTTAATATTCTGCGCTTCTGAACAGGCATTATTAAATTCGTTACGAAAATAGGAGATATCGTTAATGCCGGTGGTAGCCATAAAAACGATACTAAACCTGAATGTGGGTGTCAATATTTCCTAATGTTCTTTTGTATTGTGACTGGTTTCATTTCATTTATTTGTATTTTTACCCGGATTAGCTGTCAGTATGGGGATAATCGAATTCCTGTTAGTGTCAAACGAACGCGTGATTTGTTTGTTTCGTGTTTGTGAAAATATCCGTAGTATAATTGTAAAGAAACGCAATGCATACAATGGTTACATAGAGTACAATGAAAATACGGTTGGTATCCAATAACAGCGTAGAAAGTGTGTATAGGCAAGGCTGCAGGTAACTTACCGAAGTAGAATATGGTTGACAGCTGAGGCGAATTCCGTCTTGGGCCAACTTGTCTCGCAAAAGTAATTTCAGTTGAATCCGTGGAATCTTGACCAGCTCAGCTTTGCCCTCTTCGTACTCGTCGAGATATTTGGTCAGCTCCTGAGCACTCTCGGCGGACGAAGAGGCCCCAGGTGATGTTGTGCCGGGCAAATGACGTGCAGAAGCAACGATCGCTTCCTTATCGGAGCATCGGCCGGACGAGGTACGCGAAGAACGAGCACTCACATTGTCGCACAAACATTCCTCGTGCACAGCTGCCGTTTCTTCCAGCGTAAAGTACACAGAAGCGGCACCTTCTTCCCGCAAAGTCTTCACGGATTGCAGCAAGCGACTTCTGTGCACCGGATTAAAGACCCCGATGGCGTCCAGGTCGGGATCGCCGACTTGTTTACAGATTTCCAAGTCATCGTAACCGTTGTCTATGAAACTTTCCGCGTATTGTCCTAAGTGAAGAGATCTCAGCCATTCGGCAACGATATTTCCGGCCATCATGCAGATGAACCTGGTTTTATAATTATACAGGTAAACAACACACGTTGGATGCGCGTGGACGCACGAACGCGCGCACTAAACACGACCACACTCTGCCACTGCACTCGCGATTCTGACTCAACTCAATCGGGCCGGCAACGAACGGTTCGAAAACCGGCTCTAACTCGCTGCTGAAGACACTGTATATATCGGGCTGTTCTCTATCGACCGACAATGGCGCCGCGCACTCACATATTTTAAGCGGCAGCGCACCGAAGCACAAGGCGTCATCGGCCGTGCGGGAACTGGCGCGAGGAAATACTTCGTCTACTTCGCCCCTTACTCCTCCGGCACCAACCCCACTCTTCACCTCTAACCAATGTCGAACTGTGTGTGTGTGTGTGTGTCTGTCTCACCTGTTCACGTAAACGGGCTTGCTGCCATCCTACTAAGATGATCAATGATGTTGACACGACTCGGATTACTGCCCGATCTAAGAATATTTCAATCGCTTTCATATTGAATTTACAAATATTTACCACCTCATACACTTAGTCTAGCGAAAAGTATTTCTGTATCAAAGGATCAACTATCAAGTTTAGATACTGATAACATAAAACATTATTTTAATTACATTCATCATTTATTCGTTGCACATGATCCTTTCATTTTCACTTTCCTAATAAACATTAATTTTATTTATGAAACTTGACAATAACGATACTTTGTAATTATATTGGTATCAGACACTTTTACATAAAGCACATCTTGTCACAGAAATAGGAATGCATGAATGTATGTGGAATTCGACTTTGAGGACGTGCTTATAAAATTAAATTTGGTGGTGTTGATTTGACATTGCCGTGAGAATATGGGAGATTAATTTATTGGTAGAAAAGTCGTAACTACGGTTTGATAAATATAAATTAAACGTGTGTTTAGAGTTGAATGAAGAAATAGAAAAAAAGTGTCGATGCAAGAATCGATTTGTCTGCCACTTTATATCTGGGTAAAGACGTACTTCAATTTAAAGTAAATTTCTACTAGTTTATTTTTTTTGTAATATATAATTGAATTGTCAGTTATTTCATTTGAAGTAAGGAGCATGTTCGCTAATAGAATTGTTAAAGTTTGTTTACAAACTACAGCAATTACATTCGCTAATTAGCATCATGAAAATTACAAGTTATAATTAATTAAATTTCAGATAATACTTAACTCAGCAATGAACAAATTAAATGAACGCGTATTCAGAATGTTTGTTCATAATACATGTAAAAGGAATCCTAGTAGAAACTAGGTTATTCCGTGGGCACCATGTGCCCATATCATATTCAGTTATTGTATCTGTTATTGCATCTGGTATTGTATTATAAGTGATTGTTGCTCTCGGCACAGCGAGCTGTAAGCAATAGTGCCCGCCAATACAATGTTTAAAATAAGTAATCATTTTAGAATATAAAATAAGTTTATTGTTTATTTTGTTGAAGTTTTCATTTAAAGCGTTCACAGTAATAATAATTCATAGAAGTTATCTATATTAGTTTTATCTATGTAATATATTAGATAAGTAGATTGTTCTTGTAACACATAAACATTTGCATTGTTTGAGTTGAAGTTGTGAGACGGAGCAGCGTTTGACGGAACTGGGGTAGTTATCACGTTCTGTATACTGTAAAAATGACATGATTTTGTTTCCAGTTTGGTTTAACTTTATTTCCTGCTACCTATCGCGAACTTTAACCCCTGTCATGACAACTCTAGAGGCATGTCAAAACCCCAATTGGATTCTATGACACCGAGACTATCATTATACGAATAAATGACCGGTGTGTTCCAGAAGAGAAACGATTTTAGAACCCTGGAAATGTGAACATATTTCAAGTAGCCATTATCTCAGAAATAGTATATTAATTTATTATTAATTCATTAAATCCATTTATTGTATATTGAAAATTTAAAACCAGACTTTATTTTTAGTCAAACACTTGGGATTGATCTGTCTGTACATTTGCACTAGCGGATGGTGAATTGAAAGGGATTACATATGCAAACACATGTATAATCCCAGTTCATTTTAAAGTAAATGTAGCATAATTCAAAGTTGCTGAGAATTTAAAATTGCAGCGATGATACCTAAAGTTGTAATACCCTTACATTCAGAACAAAAGATATTAATTATTTAAATATAACTTGAGGCCATACTTAGCGTTATTTGTCGTTGATGCAAAAATAAGTCGAGTTGCTGTGTCCATCATTCCATTATTGTTGTAAAGATACATAACTCTCACACAAATGAACCCAATTAATTTATGTTATTGAATACAATAAGGAAAATGACATATAATATAAATGTTAGTTTAACAAACAGAAGAAAGCTATTTCGAAGAAAGCTCCTCTACTGACAAAGGCATCAGAAACTTTTCTCACGGATATCATAACATGTCATATTCTGTAGTTTTCGCGACACTCATTCGATCGATACGTTTTTACAAAGGACAAAGTAGTGCAAATTGTTTAGTATTTCAGGGAAACACTGTAATGTTTTCTATGCGCTGCTTCTTGCAAAGTTTCCTAAACGACGTTAGTATCTCTCGACACTTTTTGCAGTGGTTTTGTTGCTAATGGTTCATTGTTGATGCCTTTTGTAATACAACCATCCCAAAAAATGATATTCTGTTCCGTTTCTGAGGAAGGTATGTACGTACGCGTCAGCTCAGACTGCAACTCACGTTCGAACCGTAAAAACAAGTTTTAGGTGTCTGGTGAAATAAACTGTAAAACTGGCAACAAACGGAACAAACTTTTTCATAAAGTACTCAAACAAAATTTTGAATGCGGCTGAAGTTGAATATTCTTCGTTCTACAGATCTCATTTCACCTGGGAATAGTGTGCTGCAGCGAAGTTGAACCTCAATAAAATACTGACACGGCTATTATTGTATACCTATATATGGCATATATTTCTATATTATTATTATTACATTTGTTATCACCCGGAACCAAAAATTGGAGTAGCCTTCACTAGACTGGATACTCCAGCTTCATTTTATCACAATACTTTAATTATTACATTTATGAAAGAAAATTAAAGTATAACTTTTTTGTTTCTACAAAAAAATTGTAATTGATATTAAAATTTTTTCAAATTGAACCCAAAAACCATAAAGTATAATTATAATTAATAATTTTATAATTTAAAACAATACAATTAATTATAAGTGAACTGGAGACCCTTGTGTCTGCGCTAAAACTTTTGACAAATAATTCCGTTTTCATGTCGGTTGACATTGGTTAATTACAAATGGCGAAGTATTGGATTGAAACTAATATGTATTATGAATCAATGTGTCTGAATATTTGTTTCGATATTTGAAACTTTTCTAATCAAACAAAGTTAAATTGCTACTCTACTAGGTACTCAGCGTCATTTTTGTCTTTGTTATTCTCGTATGTATCCCCAATCCAATCCCTTGTTGATATTTTAAAACGAATATTATTACAAACAACATGTATGTACGAGTATGTATATCGAATGGTATTCAACGCTACACATAGAAAACGCACTATGTATAGTTATGAAAAGCTGCCGTTATGAAAATTAAAATAATATGTATTGTATGATGTACGAAGACCAACGTAAAAATGTTCATTGCAATATTTGACTTCTCTTATTTACTTCATAAGATACTGATATTCATTTTCTGTATTAACTCCGAATCTTTCATAATAAAAATTGTTTTATTTACAAAAATTAGAAGGACTCTAAGCTAAGAAACTTGCTACGGTTATTATAAATATTATTTTTAATAATATGACTTCTCACCGGAACTGAACCGAAAACTGGAAACCAAAAAAAATAAAACTTTATTTTTTCCGGAACGAAAACCCGAACTGAACTGATATATATATATATATATATATATATATATATATATATATATATATATATATATATATATATAGATATATATATATATATATATATATATATATATATATATATATATATATATATATATATATATATATATATATATATATATATATAGATATATATATATATATATATATATATATATATATATATATATATATTTATATATATTGTTTTAATTAAACCGGAACGAAAAAAATTACGGTTCCAAGCCCTGAATTTGACATTCATTTTCCTAAGAAACATTTTCATAGCAACTCATTTTTTAAATGATTATAACTAATTTTGTCAGTTGGCTTATATTACTCAAATATTGACGCATATGTAAATTGTGCTGATTAAATAAAACACTTAAAGGCCATAATATTAAAAATAATAATTATTAAAATTTATAGCAGGTACTGTGGGATGGGGTGAGTAGAGAGGCCTGCAACCTGTAACTTATGCGTGTTTTAATTATATTCAGAGTAAAATACAAGCTTAGGTATAACGCACCTATGCGTTGAGCTCGTCGTTTAGATAGAAGAAGCGAAAGACAAGTAACGAGCATAACAATAATTTTGATTGTATTGCCATCTATTACTGGCTACATTAGTTACTCTAGCCAGCAATAGATGCCATTAAACTTTATATTTCTTATGGATTCTGCGTTTTAAATGTGAAAATATGAAAAAAATTTATAGATATAAACAGTCTTGTAGATATTTAGATATAATAAAAAAATATATATATATAAATTTGAACATCAAAATTTTTAATATTTAATAATTGTTTACATGAAATCTTGTAGACATAAAATATCTTAGAATATGGTGTTGAATTAATGGGGTTTAAATTATTTTTCTAAGGGCCGCATTTAAGAGGGCTCTAAATTTAGGGGCTCTGTAACTCCAGAAGTATAAGGGCGATTGGATATATAAATCCGAAAAATATTCTTGTTACGTGTTAGGATGAAGTCCTGTATTTAAACGATTTACAGCTACACATTATTACAATTTGTCAATTAGTTTGTTTCTTGGATTTGGATACATAATAGTTATAAGAATCACTGTGGTGTTGCACATTAAGTTGGCAAACTTGTCGCCATTATGGATGCACATACCATGTACTTTGTTGAGTATAAGTAAATGAGCGTATATTGGAAATAAGCGTGTTCATTTTCAGCAACCTTGTATTATAATGTTCATAACCTCACAATGCTTACGAGAAAATGTTCCAGTGAAATGAGATGGCTAGGTACGTGTGTGTTGGCTTCTGCGGCAAAGATATAGAGTTAATCTCAGTTATGATTGCATTTGAATTCTAAGTTTGCATCTAACACAGACCGGGGTAAGTAGGTCAGATGAATACGCTCTTAGCATTCCCAAGGGTTACTCCGATTGACTTTATATTCTTCAGGAAACAAATATTGACGGAAAGCAATCTATAATTCATCTTAGCGAACGGCATGCACTTAGAAATCATAAGTTATACAATCCAATAATATCAACATGAAGTATAGGACGTATACGAGCTATCGGAAAGTACTTACTTCTACTACTAACTAAGGGAACCCCCGGGTAACAAATGTGCTGATATCATATACACCTTCTATATTTGAATACTATATCTTTACCGGTTTTTGAGAAACAAGTCATTTCTGAAAAATCGCCTTATAAATATATTTTATATTTATATATCCCTAGTTAAAATACATATTGATTTTGTTTCATTGCAATCGTAGCGTAAAATTCAAACAAAATAAAGCATTATTTATAGCTTCAGCACCAATTCTTGTATTATATTGAAACATTCTTAATTTAAGTTAAAATATGCTAAACGGATAATAATTTGGTTTAAAGAAGACGGTTAAGAGTTCATAACATATTAAATTTAAATAATTATAATATAACTGAGCATGGATTACTTCCATCCCAGAGATTATTGAGTTAGTTTCACTAGAAAGTTATGACAAATTAGATATTTGACTTTGTTTAAACAGTGTGAATGATTTAATTGGGTTAAACCAGATGAGTAAATGTGTAAATCCTGGCGCAGAATCACTACTGCGCATCAAAATAATGTTGCTACTGTCTAAGCATTATGAAAAATTATTTCGATTTTATTATCGTAAAATTTGTTGGTAGATAAAATTCAAATTATAGAATTCCGAATGCAAATCTCAACAAATATGATGAGCATTTTAATGCTGGCCATAATATTCTGGCGACTGATTTTAATCATTGTTTTACGGACGAAATTTTTATTAACTGCCATTATATATTTTTGCACGGAAATATATACGAACGGATGAGACTGGGTCATCGCATGAATTCAATAGCGTAATTATTTTTCGTTTACGATTCGATGGCACCTATTTTAATCGAAATTTTAATATATTTCAGGATTACCTACCGCTTAAAATAAAATATTTTTTATAATGATTAAATATTTAATTGAATTAGGGCTGTGCTATAAATGATTTTATATTTTTAAAAATGTATTTTTACATTGAGGACTGACTGACATTAGTTCTCAATATAAAAATACCTATGAAAGTTCAAACTGAGTGGACTGTATTTGGTAAAATGTAAAAGAACAAAAAAATAAATAGCTTGAGTCATTGAAAACCAGATTGTACGTAAAATTGGTACATGTACGTTATAATTGTCATGTCTCACACCATCTAATTGGTATTGCTGATGCTCAACGTATTCGTGTGTCACGAGAAGAAAAGTGGAGTAATTTGGAATATTCCGAGGTGCACATACGTCAGACACGTAGCTTGGCGGGAAATTAAATTAAAAGGTGGAGAGTATGTGAAATCCTACTGTGCAAGTGGTGTGGGGTGGGGTGGGGTGGTGTGGGGTGATGTGGGGTTGGTTGGACTGTGACAAGCCAAGCTGGAGAAAAATGAACACTACAAGGGCGGACCTTTCGACTATATTACTTGAAATCAATTATTTTGGAATGTTCTACTTTATGCATATATTTAATGGCAGATGTAAATATAATTCAGAGGTCGAATACATGTCTAAAGTTATATATGCTTTTAGCATTGTATTGTTTTACATGATATCATTCTCTGAAATTTCTTTATTATAACACTTATTATATCTATAATATTTTTTTGGATTGTGAACCCAAAGACTAGAAATATAAATATAAAGAATATAATTTTTAAAAATTTAATACATTGTAGCGATCGCATTAAAAGATCAATCAACTGTAATGTCATTAAGTTTTATCTCTTCTAAATTCAATGGTTATAAATAGGTTTTCTTTTTTTATATATCAGTGGTTAATAAATGTTTTCTAAATAAATACAAAAATTAAAATACTCACTGAATAGATAATACGGCGATGCTTGTTTTATTCATTCTAAGTATATACAAAGTACTGTAGCTGTACACAATTCTACTACTAGTATAGTGGTTTAGAAATATAGAATCAACGCGAATATTAATGTTTAGGTAGAACTTAACTGACAAATTTCTTTCAATCGTGATAAATGCATCATATATGTTATAGGACACTTAAATATAAATCATGTTATTAACCAAAATCCCAACAAGAAATACTAGTAGACATCCTACAAACAATGTTAAAGCCAGAAATTACTTGTGGGACAACATATCCTAAGAAAACAAACGTTGCAATTGGTTGGTTAGGTTACGTCTATGTACATGTGTGATGTGCCCAAATTTGGTTAGGCCCTGGTGTAGGTGCCGCCGTTGGTACGGGCGTCAGGAAGGGTTGCTTACGGAGTCTGACGTGGACGTGAATTTAGTGGCCGTTTGTCTTGGTGATGTATGGTCTAAGGTCCTTCAGTGCCGCGCTATGCGCCGTCCTGCTGCTAACTCCCGTTATTGGTGTCGGACGGCGGTGCTGCCACCTCTGAACAGACGCGCGCGCTATGCGGTGACTGCGAATAGCTTTATAACTCAACTATGATTACATTAAAAATAGCACACTTGTAAATTATTTCAATAGCAGACCAATTTTACACTCTTGTTTTAACACAATATTAATGTCTAGTTATCTAGCGAGATTACTAGACTCGATAAGCATGTTTACATTCGGTCCACATCAAATATTAAACTTTCATTAAACTCAACAAGTAGCTAACAGAGACGCCGATGATTTCACTATATAAACATAGATATCAATTTGAATGGCGACTTATACAAAGAGCCATTTCGTAAGCACCATCTTTTGACAATGACAATGTTTTCGGATTCAGGAATACGTGAAACGAATCGGTGCAAATAAGTGTAATCCGTCAATGTTACAGACACACGACCAAAGAGTAGAGATCTTTTGTAACAATTCATAAATAGTAGTATAATTAGCAAGAGAGAAAGAAACGTTTTAGAACTGCAGATTCCAATACAAATGACTCTTGGATCTTGATAGCTATTGTCTTGTGGTGAGTAATTTACACCCGTGTACCAACAATATATTAATCAGGGCTGCCTTGCCTTACCTTGCCTTGCCATACGCCCAGGTGTTGTCTCGTCCCGTGTTACCTGACACAAGTGTTTCATATAGTCATGTATTTTACTCTGTTTTATTTTATTTCCTTATGGTTTACTTAAATGCATGTATACATTGTGGTATGCACCTATGTATGTATGTATGTATTGTGTACAGCTGATTTGATATGCCCTGCCCAGGTTACATTGCTTGATCAAATACAGAGTCGGCTTCAAGATATTTAAAACATTCAGCCGACGGACAAGTGACAAAAAACCCCTCGACATCGGTTCTATATTTCTTAATAGAAGAATTTAAAGAAATAGTTGAAATATATAATAAATATACCCAAAGTTTCATAAAAGCAAATAGTTTGGTTCCTTTCCAATACAAAACCTTCAAAATTGGCTATTTTAAATAAATAACGCAATTCCCTGCGGATACATTTTTGTATTTTCGTTGTAATCTCTGTAAGTCAATAAAGAGATACCTTTTAATTTAATTTTTCGTTTCTTCACCTAAAAATCACTTTTTCTCTAATGCAATTCCCTACCGAGATATTGCAAAAGTAGAAAGAGTAAATTGTTACTTTTGGTTCCGGTTAAAACATTGTTTTCAAAAATAATCAATACCCAGTCTATAAACAAGTCTTAAGTTTGAAGTATCATAAATTTACATATTATTGCTATGGCTTTAGAACGTTCGCACGTACATATATACACAAACAAAAAGTATCATTTACTGAAAATGGTTACACATATTAATAATGTTTCACAGCAACAATAAATCGAGTGAAGACCACTCCAGCTTTTAGAATTTAGCATTGGAGATGTAAAACACCAAATTAGTATGAATAAAATAATTTATTTGCATGGCCGCAATTTGCAATTAAAAAAAGAAATTGTATAGCAAGTAAAACAAAATGTTTCATATTTATATTGATGTATACAGTTCATTGTAAATTATTTCATATTCATCGCAATTTTAATTATAAATTCTTTGTTGAAATTTGTCCATTTAATTTCGTTGGTAAATAAATAATGCTTATAATATCAATATTAAAAATAAATATACTCTACCACAATACTAGACAATATCGCTTCATTTTTTAATAAAACATAAAATATTTGTTCAAAATAGAATCACAGGGGAAATTACTAGGTTTA
Organism: Leistus spinibarbis; assembly: GCA_933228885.1. Taxonomy (NCBI): domain Eukaryota; kingdom Metazoa; phylum Arthropoda; class Insecta; order Coleoptera; family Carabidae; genus Leistus; species Leistus spinibarbis. The sequence goes on along the minus strand of OW121796.1, from coordinate 6,290,104 downwards.
CCTTACCGATACAATATTATATTGTAAACAGTAATGGAGGACAATGGCTGACCACCTTTAAATCTGCAATAAATACAGGGTAAAACCAGCAGCGATACATGATATGGTTGATTTAAAAAGATGGCATCAGTGTGTCTCTCATAGACAACGTATACTCAGGTGATAAATGTCATTCCTATAATTACATAATCAATAACCATTCACTGTTGTCCTTATACATAGTTCATTGTGTGTACAACGTTCTACTTCTTTGTTTTGTATTATATTTTCGCCGACATATTTATCATCGATTGACAGATCCAAATCAATTTTTGGGTTTGAGGAAATAATTAGAGAAAGTCGTTGGTATATTTAGACACAATTCCTCGGATTTAACAAAAACAACAAAAACACTTTTCTAGTTCAAGATATAAATTTGCGTGAGCCAACCCTGTCAGCATGTTTATCTAAGATGTTATCTGATTGTTGGTGCACCCACGCATACCTAACCTACCTCCACCTACTCTTGTATCAGACGCAACAGCAAGCCAATGTTGAGTATAGTTTGTATACCCAGCCGCGAATGTTTGTTTACAGTGGTGCGGCGGTGCATTGCTATGCGTTCCGCGACAACTTAAATATACATAACGAACCGACACTGATTTACTTCATAAAACGTCGTTACAGAATACAATCAGAAAATTGCATGCAAAGTTGCAAAGAAATGATTTTGCTGACTGGGACCTGTTAATAAATTATGGCGGAAAATCAATCTTTTAATTAATCAAGGACTCGTTAAAATGAAGAATTATACATATATATATATATATATATATATATATATATATATATATATATATATATATATATATATATATATATATATATCAACGAAAATACAAAAACGTGTCCGCTTGGAACAGCCGTGTAAGAGGAATGCTGTATTTATATTGTGTATCTATAATTAGCTCTACATTTACAAAGAATTACATGATATACCGCCACCCGTCAAATTATTCAATTAGACAGATGGATCGTTGAGGAGTGGACTGTATTCTGTGTATGTCCAAGGGTTAACCCAGTAATAAATTAATATATGTACATATTCGGAGTCAGGAAAACGAGTTTGTAAACACACGACTGAATATTTTTCACAGGGTAAATGAATTTCCTTCTTATAAATTCCAATAAATTCTTTGTCCTTTAACTTGTTACGTGTTAGTTAGGTGCAAAAAAAGTGAGTGCTGTACATTGAGATTTGTAAGAACGAATTTAAGTTTGAAGATTTAATTATCAGATACGTGCAGTGCAGACTTGGTTGGTCTCTATAATCGATGACCCGGAAACAGCGAATACCATCAGCTCAGCGTGAGAAAAGATTACATTCGTTGTATAAAGTACTAGCATGCTGTTACATTCACTGTCAATTGTACTATTGGGACAAATAACACGAACGAGATGAAGAAAATAACAGGCAGGTAGCTAGAAATTTACAGTGCTACTATAACAAACCATCTTGTTTATTTGGTTTAGTATTGTACCGAGAGACTCGGAGGCTGTACAAAAATCCTTATTATTTATTGCATCATTCAAATACCTTAGATGAAATGCTTTAGAAATATATCTTGTTTAAATGCTACTACCCGAATCGTTACTTGGATCACCAACGAATTTATTATACTTCCCATCTAATATAAAGACTGGCATGGCCATCTATTTGGCAATCAGATGTTTTCTAATTTCCATGCGGTTAAAATTTTAAGGGTAATATTAAGGGGGCCTCACATTTTGAGACCCTATAACTCCGGAAGTATACAAGCGATAGGATATAAACTGCGATCGAGTTCAAATAGGATACCAAATAATATGTGAAGCAAATTTGGTTCAAATCGCTCCAAGATCTTCAAAGGAGTAGAGGGCACAAATTTGGTCTTATATTTAAAAAAATATGTTTGATACAAGTTAAATGTGAAAAATGTTGTCGACAACACTGGGACAACAATGTGCCAATAGCGGCTTACATAAGTGGCAGCAGGGCTGGAATACACAGTGCACCCTGTTGCCATCTTCCAATCACAAAGATGTAAAGCAATCCACTACTAGGCGTTCACATTTATATTTCATACTAAAGCAATAGTTTCAACTCTCGCCTGCTAGATCACACTGCGTTCGCTCGTTCGCAGCCCTACCTCTTGGTATGTAGCACGACTAATCTATAAGTGCACGACATTTTCCTTGTAAAGATTCCTACTTTCATTAATAGTAAATGTGGTTTACAGAATGCGCTCACAATTACTAAATATTTATAATCAACAAGCACTATTTTCGGTTTAATTAACAATATTTTATTAAATATATATTTATTATTGTTAATTTCTTAGACCCAAAACTCTGAAAATTTGATCATTAGGCATTACTCATACTATATGTATATCAAATTTAGCTAAAGAAGAATCTAATGTGTAAGTTACAACCATTTCAATATTGTAATACAAGGAAAATTACAGCCTAGCTCGTCTAGTATACAATAAGATGTAAAAAATAATATAGTAATAATTAGCCCGTCGTACAGATTGTACAAAAGTGCTATAGTGATAGATCGCGTGTCTGTAATATTCTTAAATCAAGAAAGTCGCTTTGAATTAAAAAATGTTTATAACTCATATAATTGGATGTATCTCGTTCGCTCGGCCGGTCGTAAGACTTGAGTTTATAACCATATCTCCTAATATGTTTTTACAGAATTTGAAATTTGTAAAAAAACAAACTAATTTTAGTGCGTAATTCGTCTAGTTTAGGTATTTAGATGTGCTGAATCCGTAAATGTGAATGTTTTTAGTTTTTCATGGATATTGACAGCTTAAATTGTAGTAGTTTTAATGAGAATGGCATTTCATGGTAGGCTTCCCTAGATATAGTCGCGCGTGACATTCTAACTGTTTTAAACGTTTATAAATGATAAAAATGACTTAAATCTAAGAGCCTAACAATATACATTATATTCAAGTGTAAAAGAATGGTTCAAGACACATTTTACGGTAGACAATTCATAAAATTGTATCACTGCAAGTTGAAGGACCTAATTATGCTACAGTTCACAAATTGCGATCGTACCTGTACGAGCTCAGTTGCTTTGCATGGGTCCTTATATTAACATTTGAGCGTGCAATTATTGAATAAAATGTATTGTGTGTTAATTATAAGTTTGATTAGTATAGTCAGTGGTGTTTATATTGATTTAAACGATATTTTAAATGATGATTACATGCCAGGTAGTCTGTTACTACTCGAAGGCAGAACTGATGATATGATACAAAATGTTAGTATTAAAAGTGAAACCAATATTGCTACTTCTAATGGCAATATCAAAGAAGCATTCAATACTATGGGCTTTCACAGGTAATTTTTAATCATTTCAAGTATTTGCACGGTTTATGTTGTGTGATTGATTTTATGAAAAAAATTTTCGGCTATGGCCAACACAGAACTTTTTATTTCGTTTTAGTAGAATGCTAATTTTGTTTAGATGTGATAGATAAATATAAACTTTTAAATTTGACGAAATTTCTCGAGCATTGATATACGGAATGTGTTTCTGCCATTCTATTTCTCGGTTCATCTCTCTTTCATTCTCTTTATATTCGATATTCACCGTCTAATTTTCTTACTCTCGCTGTTCATCTCTCTTTCTATTGTTTTGTATTCTGGAACTTTTCTTTTCTTTACCATGCAAGTCTTCTACATTTATTTCTTTTTGTTTTGTGATTTCTTTTTATCCATCCTAAAATTAATCATATTCAACAAATAATTATCGAGATTTAACGAAATTTCTTGAGCATTATCATACGGAATGTGTTTTCGTTCCATTATTCATATTTAGCAGCACGAAATTTCAATTTTGTCAAAGCTTGACATTTCTAGACAAGTATATAGATCAAGAATCAATAAAAAATTCTTGATTAATAAATCGATGACGATTAATTATTACATTGAGTGAATAAGCATAAATTACAATATAGTACAAATTTTCAAAATATTACAGGATATCAAAGGTAGCTACACCCCCTCATTCTAATATATTTTTACTACTGATGATGGCAAGAAAGTTGTCGAAATTCGTATTTAGTTTATTTCTAGAAGACTTTGTGGTGAAGGGAATTTAATTATTACATTAAGTGAACTAGCACAAGCTACACATTAATTTGTTAAAATTACAAGATATTTAAATATTTTTAAATATTATATCTATTATTCTGCGGCCGAAGTAAGCGCAGTAGAATATCTAACGGTCTACATACAAAATTTAATTTAATATTATTTTTTCAACTATTTATGCGGTTGAGAGTTTGCATACAGACAGAGACAGAGATTTCCAAATATTTAATATTAAATCAGGTAATAGTGTTAATACAATTATCTCAATTGTTACGAGCTAACTCTTAAATATAAGACCGTATTTACAACGTTAAATATGAAATGAATACAATGCAGAATATTTTAAATTCCCCATAGAAGTTCTTGAAACTCAACACGTGAATTTCCATTAAAAGTTCAAGCTCGACATGTTTCATGATATTATCAACATTTTCATATAGACTTCGTAAGTAGGAAAGTAACTTTTTATGTGTGAAATAGGAAAATGATGAACGAATACCTCTGCCGAAATTTCGTGGCTGACCAAATCTTATCAGATATGTCGGTTACACGAATCCGACGAAAAATTGGATCATCAGCTATGTCACCACGACGTCGAACTACAGCTCAACCGGGTGATTCGTCGAAGAAAGATCTTTCAACTTTCAAAGATACACTTCTGTCCGATGAAGGATCAGCGAATTACAAACATTGGCTTTCAAAGTATGTCTATATTTAAAAATGTTCTTATTTTCTTGTATACATTCGTATAAAACAGTTAATATTACTTCAAAGTATAAAAATATTGGACATTTGACATTGATGTTGAGATGGAATGATATCTAAATGTCGTATTTTATTTTAGGAGTGCAACTTTGGAGGATATCTATCGCCATTATGAAGAACATATGCATGATCGAAACCTCGATGCAGATGCGACTGATGATGATACTGAGCAAGAGGAGTATGAAGGCCAGGTGACAGGATTTGCAATGCCAGCAGTTCAGCCTAACATACCTCGAGTACCAAATAGGGGTGGAGGTCCACCACAGAAAGTTGGATATTCATCTTCTGGCGGAGGGGGTGGGGGTGGTTATGGCGGTGGATATAACGGAGGAGGTGGGGGATATAATGGTGGGGGTGGAGGGGGATATGGTGGCGGCGGAGGATATCCATCATTTCCTGACGGAGGTGGTATGCATAACAAATATGTTTTTCGTAGGTGTAGAATATCGTATTATTATTACCTCGTCGTACAGTACGAGTATGTACAATGAAGATTCAGTTTTCGGTCGTGTGTTTGAAACATTACCAGATACACACATTTTTGCACGTCGTCCTCCTGATAACAAAAATGTATACAACTCTTTACTGGGATCACAGACATAATATAATTGCTGTGCTATGACCTAAGTTTATGGTCGCAACTTTTCTCTTTTAATCAAATTTGCTAGGCATATAATATGTAGCTATCATACGGAGTTAGAAATCTCGTCGTTATATTGTTGAATCTAATGATATTTATAAATATATCAAATAAATTACATTTTTTTAAGTAAATAATAATTCATTAAATAGTTACCTGCACTAACGATAAAAATTTTGGTTCCAGGTCAATCTGGTTATGGAAATACTGGACATGCAGGAGGAGGAGGTGGAAGTGGTGGTGGATATGATTTTAATCCTCATCATATTCATTATCATCATGGCGGCATGGAACATATGGAGGAACATGGAAAGGGTGACAAGGATTTAGCTCTAGCTGACCTATTTGAGATCGCATTGACAGCAATTGCATTTCTATCATTTGGTTGTTTTATTCTTCAAGTTATCATGTGTATCACGAGTGCGGTAAATAATTTTACAAACACCTTCATTCAATTTAAGTTTTCTAATGCAACAATATAGTTTATATAGTTTTGTTAGTCAAAAACTTCATTTAATGCAGCTGTTTCACTATGGTGTAAGATCTAACAAAACTGATTGTTAGTTTCACTGTTTTCCGAAGAATACGTTAACCAATAATCGTTTAATAGAAATTGTATCCTATCTTAAACATTATATGACCATATAGAAATATATAAATCGATTTACTAATTTACTATTTCTTAAATTGAATTGTCATCAGGCAAATACAACAGTAACAATGATACCTATGATGGCGACCGCGGCAACCAATGACGAGGAGGACGATGATGGCGATGAGCCCGTTCGTAATAGGTTTATATCACAGCTTGTAACCAAAAGAATAATATACTGAAATTGTTCTTAAAATGAAAGCACGCCATAAGTATAGTGACTGAATAGATTACATAGATTTTGGAAATGAGTATTACCAAGATAATAAAAAGATTATGGGGAGAATACGGATTAATATAAGTCAGATAGACAAATACTGATTATTTAATTGTTTTCCATTTGCAAAATATAAATAAATAATTTAATTTATGTTATGCTCACAGTTTCTTAATTGTTGTCTGATTTTTCACCAAATCATTACCATAAGTTCAGTGCAACTTCAGTATATCGTTCAAATGTAGGAAATGTCCTAAATCGTGTTTAATCATTTTAAGATATAAACGAAACTACAAATTACACAATAACGAAATGATCAACGATTTATCACGGCGCGTTCTCCTATCAATTGAATCAGCTTTCGTGGCCGAAGACGACGATGGAAATTGTCTACGACAACAGTTGTGTGAAAACAATAAATTTTCACGAGAACTGACCGATCATCAGCGTATTTGGATACCAGTTTGGAGGTATGTCTGTATAATTAAATATTTGTTAATTACCATTACAGTAATTCATTGTCATACATAGTTTTGGAATGAGCTGGCTCTCTGGACGAATCAATTCGCGAGTTCCACCAGCTACGGCAATGTTGGATAGCTTAAAAGCTTCGATTCTTGGAATAGGAAATGCTAATTGTATGGTCATTTATAATAACTGTAATTTAGAGAAGTTACGTGCGGACCGAAGAAGACGACGACGCCGGAAAAGATCTACAAATGAATTATAAATAATATTTATTTGGTTTATATACACACTAATTTGTATAAACATTTTTTTAGTATTATGCGCAAACAAATAAAATATTCAGAATATTTCAATATCGAAATATTTAAAGAGAATTGATTTCAAATTGTTTCTTTTTTTAAAAACATCATATTTTCAACTTCTATTGATGTAATTGAGAAAATAGTCAATATGAATTCAGGGACCCTCAAAACGGATATTTACATTAAAATGTTGAGGTTGATAATTTGTGGTTAGCACAATTTTTCTCTTATGCATTACGTACCAAGTAGTATGAAGTAAGAAAGCTAATGTATTCTTTGCAAAATCAATAAATATTATTAAACATGTTTATATTAAGTAGTACGGCAAGCTGGTGGTATTGGTGTTTTCAATTTGGGTTGTTTTTATTTATATGTTTAAGATAGTATAACATATACTAAATGAAAACTTAAAAACAGCTTTTCTAAAAAATTTCGTACTATAGATGTCACCATTGTGTGCCAACTAATTGAAATATAACTAATTATTAGAAACTGTCATCTAAATATCTTTACAATCATAGTAGTGTGATACCAACACATGTTATGTTACACAAATACATTAATACTTTTAAAAATTAAAATGCAAATTAGGGACGGTTCTAGATTAAACAAGTTTGTTAGGATTGACTTCGGTTTTACACTGCAGTTTGAGCCAGTAGTGGAACAACCTTTGTTGTGTGTACACGTATTTATGGGTGTTAAAAATTCACTGATTTGTATAAAAATAAGATATTAAATTCGTAAATTTCCTTCTCGTGCCTAAAGTTTTCAGGATTAGCTTGTAAAATTTGTAATATATATATATATATATAAATATAATTTAAGGGTTTCGCTCTTCTAAACATTTTGTTTACTGACTATAATAGTTCACGAACCCTCAAAGATATTCCGCTACCTTAGGTTTGGAATCCACTGCTTTAAGTGTTAGTGCAACAGTGCAAATAACTTTGGTGTCCGAAAATCGCAACTATACAACGAATAACGACACACGACGTAAGTGATATTTTTGTTGATAATTATATTTATTTCTTACACATTTATAAACCAAATAAATCAAACAGTCTCCATCCGTTCTTCATCTGCATATTATATTAAGCACTACAGCCTTCTTTAGTAAAATATTCCCTTTATATTACAACGGGTTTTCAGCTATTTGATCATAGATGGCGAATCTACCTCATTTGTAAATATTATTAAAATATTTTAAGCTATTTACTATGTACTTTAATATACATATTATTATTTTATATTGATAATCAAAGTTTTAATAATTTTTTAAACTATAACAAAAATTAATTGTTTTTTGTTCGATCTACAAATAATAGGTTGCTTCCCCATTATTTCCATCATATTGTAACTAGCAATATACGTCAAATAATAATACCAAACCTTGACTCAAATTTGAAAAAAGAAAGATAATTATTTAATTTATTTGTTTATATTTTCTTCTCTTCCTGCATGATATGAATTATAATAATCTATTTATATTTAGTTGTTTGGGTAAACTTAATAATTGAACACCGTATTCTTACGATTTAAAATACATTTAAAGTTTCTTTATTTGATATTAATATATAAAAGAAACTTGTATTTCGCGAACACGTCTTTGATATGTGTATATTTAGGTGAAGATTTTTCTCGAAGAGCAACCTATTCTTATTTATTTTTTCCTTTACCATAAAATCACTAAAGCTGAAAGGATTGCAAAAGTTAATGGCGCATATCAATTTAATATACTTACCTGTGTATGCAAATACGGTTTTTGAAAACGATCAAATATTATATTGAAAGATGAAAATATTTTGAATGGAAAATATATTCTAGTAAATATTTATTTAAAAAAAGAAATATAGGCATGTCTCGATGGAATTGTGCCATCAATATTGGGGTGTCTGAAGTTTTATTTGCGAATATACGAATATACGCATACCAGGGGATGTATTGTCAATATTGAATTCTCAATTATTGGATTTTCAATAAATATATAATTTTATGTATAGTTTAAAGCTGTATTCACAGCGAACCAGTTGGTAATTAAAATTAGAAATTTCAAATAATAATTCAGTTAGTATCATGACAAGCAGTACTAGCAATCGCAGTTACAAAATTAAAACAATGAATATAAATGTTGTTGCAGTGAACGCTAGCAGTGCTTGCCATAATGCAAACATAATTTATTAATTCTAATTTCTATGCTTCATTACCTTAATGTATGTACACTGCAGAAACATTATTACTTAACGTAATTGTTGAGTGGTGCTGCATTTCCTTTCATTTAATATATAACAATGTATTATTTTAAATTATGTAATTATGAATTACACATATTGACCATTCCTGAATTGAATCTGCCGGTTTTCGGAATGATGTCTGTGTGTGTGTGAACACTAATTTGAAACCGGTATATGACTCGGGTGCACACCAGAATTATCAGTTTTCTCTTGCTACCTTTCCAATATCTCGGAAATGGTAAGAGTTTGGAGTAAAAGTTATATTAATATAAATTGAAGGCATTCATATTTCTGGTAACTTTTGCTACTATAATATCGTTTTGGAAAATGATTATTTTATATTTACGTTTCCCTAGTTACAATACATATTGATATTGTTTCGTAGCTATTATAGGGTAAATTTAAAACAAAATAAAGTATTACTAGAAACACAGAGCGAACGAACAAGAAAGTTGAGTGATGGTCACTCCAGCTTTATGTTAATAAGAATGTGAAAAGTAAAAATTTCGGTGGGTATATTTTACTAGTATTATAACTAATATGGGAACCGTTATGGACACCTGATTTATGATATTTATGAAGTGAGTTGCTTTTTGCTAACCAAGTCGAACGAAGGCTTGCAGGTTCTTGTAGTCTTGGGATAGAAATTTGTCTTGTTGCACCTTCGATGGTTCGCTCGTTATTTTTGAAAGTCCATTAATTATTTTTGTAAGGGCAGACGATGCTTACAGCAACACTTTTAATTCAAGTAACAGCGAGAAGTTCGGTTCTCGGTTGGTGCAACGAGGCATAGATACGAATATACGAGAAGAGTGTGTCAGAACAGCGAGATGACAGTTTGTCAGTTTGGGAAGTGATGGCACGGCACAGTACAGCTTGTAGGGTACCCGGTTCACTCGCTCGCTCGTCGTACTTGGATGCTGAAGTGCTCTTGGGACTGCAACCAACCACAATTTGACAACTGACGTGGAGGAACCACTACATGGCTTGTTCAATGCGTAAACAATTACTAATCAACTATGCATATACAAACATGGTACACATTTACCTAATAGCTGGTCGCCTACTCCGTGATTACCACCATAATTACAGATTATAGATTTTAAGTCCCTTGTAACGGTCCCCTTAACATAGAATCCCAATGGAATGCGTATCAAAAGTTTCCAAATATGGGTACAGGCACCAATGTATTTAGCTCGCCGCATTGCAAGTTTATAATGAGTGAAACACAAAAATTAGAAAACATCTTTACAACCACTGATTTCAAAAATCTAGAGAGCTATTGACTCGACAAGCAAATATTTAGTTTTCACTGTATATCTAATATAGCTTCATAGTGTTTTAAATTAATTTTACTATTGCAAACTTAAATATTATATCGCTATTTTCAATTTATCAGTAAATGGTACATATTTCGAAAGAAAAAAGAAACACTTCTCGTTGAAATGTCTTTATTAAAAATAGAAAATCGAAATATACAATTCATTCTTTCAAAACGCCATTCTTTTATGTTCAACGGAACTGATGACATGCAGGCACACCGATGTCACAATACTCAAAATGAATCAAAGGACCCTCAAAACGGATTAACATTTCGTGATCGTTTTTTTTATGACCACAATACTATTCTCTTTTATACGTTTCGTATAAAAAAGTAAAAGGAGATAACCCAGATCATCCTTAATTCGCGCGCGTAAATGAATTCACACCACAATAATGATAGCATCAGTGTGTACATTAAATAAATAAAAATTTCCAAGTGAATACGGTCTAGGCTGCATGCCGTAGTTGCAGAAATATTTAACGTACAATTTTAAATTCACTACCCTGTTACAGTATTCATTAAAGAAATTTCATACAATTTGAATTGAATTGACAGTGAATGTTGATATTTCATGGAGATATAAGCGCTCTCGTAAACAGTTCAAGATAATGTAAAAGAACTTGAGATGATACGTTCTCGTCTTTGTTAGATTTCAAGTATGAAAGCCTTGGCCGTGAGAGATATGATTATAAAACAGAAATAACTAATATGTATTTTTATTAGCGAATATCGATGTACATAAAAATGTTTTAAATTTATGATATGTGCGGGAAAAAAGACCTATGTTTGAAAATGTTATTTCAAACGGAAGTGCTGGTTTAAGTATTTAAGTATCTCAAACACGATATGAGTTAGAGAAAGATTTATTCTTATAAAAGTTAAATATATTAAATTTTTTACAATTTACTGAAAAATCGCGATTAAAAATTGCCAAGTTACATTTACCTATCCCTAGTTACAACACTTATATTGTTTCAGGGATATAGAATGAATTTAAAACACAATAATGTAATATTATATTTATAGTGAAACTAAATATAACACAGCCGAGTAAAGGCCATTGCAGATTTTCTTAAATAATTCACTGGAGTAGTCGAAGCGGAGTTAAAGTAGATAGATGTGTATAGATATTGAGGCGTAGCAGTTCTTCTCCAGTGAAAACATTGTTGATTATCAAATATTCTATATGAAAGAAAATATGTATAGCTATTTAAGAAATTACAAATTTATATATATACATATTCAGATAAATCTTTTTAAATATAATTTGATTTGTGTACAGATAAATAATATAGTATTTTTATTGTAAATGGACAATTTTATTGAAATGGATAATATTATTTCAAATTAACCCTTATATAAAATTCACAAATTACAGTTGAATTCTTACACTCTTCACTAATTCATACAAATATGAATGTTTACAAATGTTTTTTAGTTATATGGTAAAAATAATAAAACTTCAAATCTAACAACACTAAAAAAAATCACGACTTTTATTTATTTCATTTCTTGCATAAACCACGAGCAAACAGGGCTGGGTTGAAATGTAAATAGGACATGGCAAGCAAAAATAAATAAATCAGTTCTTTTTTTATGCTTCTACACTCCGTTTCACAGTTGGTAAATCTTCTTGTGCTACATCTTGTTTTGTTATAGTTTCAGTTTCAATTACATCAGTTGTTACATCATCTTTAATATCTATTAAATCAGCTTCAGTTGTAGTGACAGAGTTTGTACCAGATAAGCTACTTATATCAGTATCAGTTGTAATATCTGCTTTAGTACTTGATAAGTTAGCTGCATTTGTTGCAATACTACTTGTAGTTAGTTCCGTACGAGTTGTATCCGCTATAGTTGTAGTAGTATCAGCTGCAATTGTTGCTAAATTAGATTTTGTTCTAGCAATATTAGTTTGATCTGCATTAAGTGTAGTTACATTAGCTTGAGCTGTAGTAATATTAGTTTTAGTTGTATTTTCATCAACTATATTAGTAGTTGACTCAACTTTGTCACTTTTAGTTTCTTCCCGATCGATGTCGGTCTCTTTTAAGTTAGTTTTAGTTGTAAGATCATCAGTTTTAGTAATAGAGTTAACAGCTACATTTGTAGTAACTTCTGATTTAGTTATTAAACTAGTTTCGGTGGAGACATCATCTGTAGTTGTAGTTGCATATGTTTTAGTTGTAGTTATTTTCGGTTTAGTAGGAGTGACAATAGCAATAGTTGTAGTAACTTCAGGTTTAACAGGTGCTGAATGATCCCGCTTATTTATTAAAAAATCAGTGTCATCTCCAAAGCGTCTGCGAGTTTCCAACTCGTAAACAACTTGCAAAGCTTCATCGCTACAGTCTCCATGGTGTAAAGCACATGGTTTGATTGGTCGAATCGTTTTAATTTTAATGTTATGGCCATCATCATTCAAGCGTAACGACTTGGCATTCGTATTCTCTCTGAAACTAATAAAATGAGCAAATATAAATGAACAGATTTTATAGGTTTCTAATACGTATTTAAGATGCTACTAGATTCTGATTTGTTTATCATTTTTCGAATATTTTGTTTGCGGTGTGGCCACACATGCTATTTTCAATGGCGATTATTCAGTAAATGTTTTTCAGACAAAAGTTGTTTGGAATTTTAATATCTTCAACTTTTATTAAAATCACTTTTTCTCAGAGATATTCAAATAGCAGGAGTAGGCATTACTTCCGTTTAAGGTATAACTTTAAAATTTCATAATTTTATTTTCAATACGTTTTGTACTTCAGCGTACTCACATACATATGTAGGCGTAATTCCAAAAATAGTCTATTCGATGTACTCCATTATATTAATTTTTTCTTTTGATTTTTGATATTCTTCGAAAAAATGTATTTTGTAAATGGCTTTATTATTTATGCAATGTTTTAGATATATTATTAAAATATATTTTCTTTTCTTATTTATCATGCTGCTTACTTAACACAATTATACTTGCAATTATATTTTAAAAATCTCGTTATGCGGTGATTATCGAAAACGGCTTTGCGACTACTAAACACACTTCTAATAAATGGCGCACTATGAAATATACAAGATCCAAAAATTAAGTTTAAGTTTCCCCTAGTAGTTGAAGCTAAATATTTTGATTATTGAAAATAGTAAAAAAAAAAAAAAAATTCGAACTATTGGAACTACACTGAAGCATAGAAAAATTAATGAAGTCGAGTATGAGCAAATGCAAGAATCGTTCAACTGTGAATTATTGAAGGCTTCCTGTCAATCTATAAATTCTCGAATATTAGCTTAATTAAATTTTGATGTAAAATATTAGAAAATATATGCTTTTATCAAATTTTTAGAAAGTCAACCATTTATTATCACCACTTCTATAATATTATATTATTGGAATATTTTATAATTCCCTAATTTAGTTTGCTTTTACATTTATAGGAAATTCACCAATTATAGTAATCCAGGTTATCCGTGTCAATAAAATATAAAATACTCCCATTGGATATAAAATTCGTCATTACAAATTAAATTGAATATTTGACAACATAAATTATATTTGGTGGTCCGGTATACAAATAATTCAATCATAAAATATATAGTGTAACCTACACATTCAATTTTATTACAGAAATGATATAATATTTATTCGCTTACGTTTTGCCACTAACAATCGATTTTGTTAAAGATACTTTTAAATAGATTCAATAGTAATACAATATATTTAAGTACAACTTACTTAATATGTCGGTAACCAAATCTTTCCTTATCTGGAAAATGTACATCATGTCCATCAAACGGATTAGAATGAGCATAACCATATACACCGATTAAAATAAAAACGATTATCTGAAAAATATAACAGTAAATTATCACCAGAGAATCAGTCAAACTAGAAATATTATTAACATTTATAAATGCAAACATCCATAATTTCTATATTCATTAAATAATAACATTTTTTGATATATTAATTACAAAATGAATAAATACATAATTTATAATATTGTTATATTAAGTAGCCATTTAGAGAAACAAAAATAATATGTTTAGCATAATGTAATAAAAATATACTATTTAAAGATGGAATAATTATTAAGGGATAGAAATGTATATTTCCTGAGGCGTATCCCGAAAACTTCATAAATGAAATCTAAATATTGACTTTAAAAATAATTTAAATAAACTTACCAGTTTATTAGCCATGTTAACTGTTGGCTTCTGTTCAGAAATATGATTGTATAATATTATTGATACCCGATAATGCGCGAAGACCCACTTTCACTTTTCTTAAAATATCCATTTATTCATAGCCTTGAGTCAGATTACGAAAAACCACAATTTTAAGCCGTTTAGGTTAAAATTTATTATTATTTCTATTATGTCATCTTCAAAACATATTTATCAATAAATTTTGAAATCATGACCAATACAAGTAGCAGTGGCGTAGGAATAATCGTAAATATCTTAAAATTTTATAGGTTTACTTACATAAAATATTTTTTCATTCTGGAATGTAGTATAAAAGGAAGTATTATAATCATTAATATTTACCAACTCGAGATTTTAGCGGACCTTCTCTGAATTGAATCTGACTATTTTCGGAATAATGTTTTTGTATGTGTCTGTGCGTGTGCGCGCGTGTGTGTGAACGCTCTAGAGCCAAAACTGTTGCAAGAAAACTTTTATATTAAAAGCTTTTTCGAAAAATGTATCAATTACTGAAAAATCGTCTTTGAAAATTATTATTCCATATTTTCTTATAATTGTTAATCCGTCACGTACATGTGACTTAATCGTCAATGTATGAAACCTCTTAAGGAACGGAAGTAGTGAATCTAATTTCATGCGTATTTGACTCGTGTGTTGTGGATGCAGCGAACCAAATCTTCTTCAATCTCTTCTTCTTCATCTTATTCTTCTTACTGAAATGTATTGACTTTCGCAGCAACCGATCTGATGTATCGGAGATACAACGCAATCTTGTTTCTTAAAGGATCATCCATCACTTTATTTTTGTAAACACTGTGAACTATTATTATAGCAACAAAAAATAAAAAAGGCCAAGCAAATCACTTTCTTTCTTTTTCCTTTACACCCTAACCAAATAAGTGATTGTCAAAAGATCGGCACATGCTTGATTGGATTTGGGCTAAATTTTTTATAAAGTTATCATTAATCAATTTGTTTCCCAGTGGAATAACTTTCCGGATCGGAAAAAGTAAATTTCGATACAAATAACACTTTAGGTTTATCTGTGTAAATGCCATTAATATATGCGTTGTTACATCTAATAAATATTATCGGCCATCTATATTACCTACACATAGAAAATAACCGATTAAAACTCAACTACTAAGGAACCATTGAAATATATATCAACAAGTAGCAAAAAATAAAAAAGTAGATCGGCGCGCTAATACGATCTTGCACGGCGATTTCAACATAAACGGAGTTTCGGGCCTAATACCTGCCTAAATTTATTTACCTTATGAGAAATTACCCTGCCAGTAGATGATGTGTCCTAGCGGCTATCATCGACGCTATAGTAAAATCGCTGTAGCTGAGTATTCGAGCGATTTTCTCGAAACCGCATTTTCGATGTCGGTGGGCACTCTAGCTTCGCCAATTTTCAATTAATCTCTTTGATGTTTTTTTTTTTTATAATCGTCCCATATTTTTCTATTAAAATACACAGAATTTATTGAATGTATTGATATCTCGATTTTCTATGCAACTTTAAGTAACGAAATTATTTTGAAACGGCTACGTATTTCGATAGTTTTTGGACTAATAAAATTATTATTTTGTTTCACTGTTCTAGATCACATGTAGACTGAGTTATCGGCAGTCAAGCCGCCATTTCTAAATATATCGAAAAGAAAACTACTTTAATGTATATATAATAAACTAGTGTACATAGATTTTCAAAGAACCTTTTCATTTCTTTAATAAAAATTCTCGAAAAAGCATAATATTTCGGTGCGTCAAAGTAGTGTTACCCATTATCATTATATAAAATGAACAAGGCAATTTAATAAGGCTACATATTTAAAAATTAGATATGCATTTAATGCAAATTCTGTTAAGAATAATTTATTTTATACAATACATTGTTAGAGATTTTCGGACGAGGAGAACGCGCGTAACATTTTGAAGACTGCACCCATATAGGTTGACAGTCGTTCCCGTGCATTATTGCTGGTGTTTCCGTTGCAACAACGCATGCGTAGCATTGGCAACCCAAGCGTTGTGTTTTACGCATCATTCTGGTTAGCGAGTTGGTTAATTTCAATGTGTATTGTGTTTTAGTTATAAAAACCAGTTAATATCAAGTAAGTTAGCTCTTACTACATGTATTATAGTTTTTAAGTACATTAAGCATCATTACTAATTATACGGACGAATTGAATAATCATACTGACAACTGTATGGACATTGTGATGGAGGGAAAGATGTTTTGGGATGTTTGGTGACGTATTTAGTGTTTTATGGCCTGTTGTTTATTATGGGTTGCTGTGTGCCATCAGTTGTATCTAGTCGACCTCATATTTTGATAATGGGTAGCAATCGTCTCGTAGAGTCGACCCCATATTGTTTATTTTAATGAGAAGCAATCGTCTCTTGTAGTCGACCTCATAGAATGTGTAGTATCGGTAATAACTGACCACATTTAGTTAATGTTAATTGTTCTATGAGAAGCAATCGTCAGATTCAACTGAGCTCATAATATGCGTTGTTTGCGGCCCAATATTGTTTTATCACCACGTCGTTGTAACAGTTGTATCGGAGCTGATCACTCTCGATTTGTTTGGTACCCGTTGTACAAGTGCGGCTTGTATGACGTGAGGAGATTTAAATCCGCTAAAGACTTGTCCCGACTTTGACTTACTAATCATTGTAATACTTTTATTATTGAGCTACTTACTGAGTATATCGTCCATACTCAAGTCTTCCTTTAATTACTAATTTCAGGACATGTCGTAGTCTTGCCGGGGCCCAATCAGCGTCGACCAAGTGATACCATTGTTTTCTTATATTACATTTATGATTATTATTATTTATGTGTGTAATATTTGTTTTAATACACTTGTTATAATTTCTCTGTGTTCGCATTTATATTTCATCATACATGTTTTAGAAAAAAATTCCTGACAGATAATCTAAATCCATCGGTTTACTCTTCCCAGCGTTTTCTCCTCTTAATAACTTCAGAAGTGGGATTACCTGGATTTATTTACCTAGATTTATTGGGAATAAATCTATACAACATGCCCCGTACCAGATTAGCCGCACAACGCGAGGAGGACGACAGAATGGTCGTCAATGTGCAAGAGGGAGAGCGCAGTCGGTCGCCGAGAAGTGTTGCGTTTGCTTCGGACCTCAACACCAACTCTACGCAGTTGACGCAACTATCGGAGATGATGTTGAAGTTGACGGAAAATGTTACTACGATGCTTTATGGCGAGTCCTTACCAGCTTTTGATCCCGCAGACAATACTCAAGATATTGTCATATGGATCGGAAAAGTGGAACAATTGAAAACGGTATATCGTTGGAGCGAAATTACGTCACGATCCAAGAAACAACACGAACGGGGAATCATCAAACACCAGAGTCGTTGCTGTTATTCTTGAAAACAATTGTTGAAGCGCAAAAGCCGAATTTCACAATTCCAAGATTTCACGTAAAACACGGCAAACAACATTTTCGGAAGTTCGAAAGAGTGAGACAGAAACCGAATGTCGATCAACGCACAGTGCGTTGCTACAGTTGTGGAAAGGAAGGCCACACATCAACATTTTGCCGCGCAAAAGTTCCAAACCGAAGATACCCCGAACCATTTGGACGGAAACCTGAGGAAACTCGTAAGGGTGGCCAACCAGCTGTGCTGATCACAAATGCAGTAGATGACGACATTCAACAAATACCAATCTTAATTGGACAAACTTTTACGGAGAAACCGCATGTAATAATTCATTAAGATCCTGAAAGAGTTTATATTTTCCAAACTAATTCAGTGCTACCAGGCATTGAGACTTTACCTCCAGCTAGAGCCATTTTATGGGCAAAAGAAGCTACGGTTATACCACCCAATTATGTTGGACACATAATTTGCCGAACCGAAGCAAAAGAAGACCTTTTTATCAATGCTAGTGTACGAAGAGAGAAAAAACGGAGAACAACGTTTATGTGTAGATTATCGCAAATTAAACAGTATCACGAAACACGATCGACATCCATTACCACGAATCGATGACCAATTGGACCAATTACGTGGATGTAAATTTTATACCACTCTAGATATGACATCGGGATATTATCAAATTCCAGTATCATGATGAATAAAATCTTGGGACCATTACGAGGTTTAGCACCAGATACGAGGTTCAGCACCAGACTTTGACGAAGGAATAAAACGTTTAAAACTATTATTAGAAACATTCTTGAATCATAATTTATCTTTAAACCCAAAGAAATGCAAATTCTTTCAAGTAAAAATAGACTACTTAGGATTTGAAATAAATAACGATGGGTAAAACCCGGATCAAGTTAATTTAAGTCAGTTTCCAACTTTAATGTACCACAAAATGTCCAACAAGTACGACAGTTTTTAAACTTGACAGGTTTCTTTCGACATTTTGTTAAACAATATTCTATAATTGCACGACCACTAACCGACTTAACAAAGAAAAAAACAAAACCTGGATCTGGACTGAGACAGAACAATCAGCTTTTGAAGAGTTGAAACAGCAGTTAATTCAAAGACCAATATTAGCGATATTTAACCCCAACGCAGAAACCGAAGTTCATACAGACGCCAGTAAATATGGATTAGGCGGAATCATTCTGCAAAAACAAGAGAATAGAAAGATGCAACCGATTGTATGCTACAACCGTAAAACAACACCACAGGAGCAAAAAAAAAAAAATCATTCATACGAATAAGAAACTCTAGCAGTTGTCGAAACTTTGAAAAAGCATCGAGTTTATTTAGTCGGCATTAACTTCAAAGTAATTACAGATTGTAGTGCAATTCGTACCGCCGCAACTAAGAAGGACCTGGTGCCCCGGATAGCAAGATGGTGGTTGCTACTCCAAGAATTTACTTTTAACATCGAACATCGACCCGGATTACGAATGGCTCATGTGGATGCGCTTAGTAGGAATCCAATTGCAGGTAAAGAAATTGACAATGACAATTATGTTTTTCGAATAGAAACTACCGACTGGGTGTCAGTTACGTGACGAAAAAAATACAACTGATTCATGAAACTTTACAAAAATCACCAAAAACGGACTACGAACGTGACATCCATAAAAATTATGTTTTGGAAGATAATAGAATTTATAGAACATCGAATGGAGCAAAACAATGGGTAGTACCGAAAGGGATGCGCGCACAAGTGGTTCGCTCAGCATATGACGAGTTCGGACATTTTTTTCATTAGAGAAAACATTAAGAAAGTTGTGTGAAACTTATTGGTTTCCTCAAATGCGTCGATACGTGCAACGACACATCAAATCTTGTATACCTTGTCTATACCACAAAA
Source organism: Leistus spinibarbis (assembly GCA_933228885.1). Classification (NCBI taxonomy): domain Eukaryota; kingdom Metazoa; phylum Arthropoda; class Insecta; order Coleoptera; family Carabidae; genus Leistus; species Leistus spinibarbis. The sequence continues at coordinate 6,269,823 of OW121796.1, read as the reverse complement.
AGCCAAGAGGTAAACAAGAAGGATTACTTCATCCGATAGAGAAAGTAGCGATTCCATTTCATACCGTACATATTGATCACCTAGGATCTTTCAACAAAAGTACAACAGGAAAACGTTATATAATCGTAGCTGTCGATTCCTTTACGAAGTTCACTTTAATTTATGCGACAAATGATACGAAGACTGCTCCAGTTATAAAATTCCTAAATAACATCATTGAGGTTTATGGAGTCCAAATAGAATCATAACGGACAAAGGTACATGTTATACGTCTCACGCATTTACGAATTACTGTAAAAGTAAAGACCTAAAGCACGAACAAACTGCAGATGCGACGCCGCGTGCAAACGGACAGGTTAAAAGATATAATTCAACCATTTTAAATTCTTTGTCCACTTCCATCGACGAAGAACGACAGTGGGAGAAGAAAATACCGACGATTCAGTTTGCTATAAATAATACGATCAACACCGCAACAGGAAAAAAAAAAAACATCATCAGAACTTCTTTTTGGATTCAAACCGCGAGCTCCTGCCGACTCACAGTTAAGTTTGGAAATTCAACATTTAAGACCAGTAACTGACAATATCCACCAGTTACGAACAGAAGTTGCTCAAAAGATAAGGATCGACCAGCAGAAACAAAAAGAGACGTACGATAAACATCATAGACCAGCGAAGAAGTACGAGGTAGGAGATCTGGTTGTTTTCCAGAAGCATGCGACTGCGGAAGGAATGAGCAAGAAACTAATGCTGAAATATAAAGGGCCATTTAATGTTTCTAAAGTGTTACCGAACGACAGGTATATTATTATGGAGCTGCCTGGTTCCTATCGTAGCCAACGAGCATCATTCGAAAACATTGAAGCGGCAGATCACATTAAACCCTGGATACCACACAATGATTCATCCAGTGATGACCAGGTTGAATCAGAATCAGTAATAAACATTCGTAAGTAGAATTTTCTTTTAGTCTATCTACAGGTGAACGGGGACGTTCACATTTTATCAGGATGGCCGAGTTGTTAGAGATTTTCGGACGAGGAGAACGCGCGTAACATTTTGAAGACTGCACCCATATAGGTTGACAGTCGTTCCCGTGCATTATTGCTGGTGTTTCCGTTGCAACAACGCATGCGTAGCATTGGCAACCCAAGCGTTGTGTTTTACGCATCATTCTGGTTAGCGAGTTGGTTAATTTCAATGTGTATTGTGTTTTAGTTATAAAAACCAGTTAATATCAAGTAAGTTAGCTCTTACTACATGTATTATAGTTTTTAAGTACATTAAGCATCATTACTAATTATACGGACGAATTGAATAATCATACTGACAACTGTATGGACATTGTGATGGAGGGAAAGATGTTTTGGGATGTTTGGTGACGTATTTAGTGTTTTATGGCCTGTTGTTTATTATGGGTTGCTGTGTGCCATCAGTTGTATCTAGTCGACCTCATATTTTGATAATGGGTAGCAATCGTCTCGTAGAGTCGACCCCATATTGTTTATTTTAATGAGAAGCAATCGTCTCTTGTAGTCGACCTCATAGAATGTGTAGTATCGGTAATAACTGACCACATTTAGTTAATGTTAATTGTTCTATGAGAAGCAATCGTCAGATTCAACTGAGCTCATAATATGCGTTGTTTGCGGCCCAATATTGTTTTATCACCACGTCGTTGTAACAGTTGTATCGGAGCTGATCACTCTCGATTTGTTTGGTACCCGTTGTACAAGTGCGGCTTGTATGACGTGAGGAGATTTAAATCCGCTAAAGACTTGTCCCGACTTTGACTTACTAATCATTGTAATACTTTTATTATTGAGCTACTTACTGAGTATATCGTCCATACTCAAGTCTTCCTTTAATTACTAATTTCAGGACATGTCGTAGTCTTGCCGGGGCCCAATCAGCGTCGACCAAGTGATACCATTGTTTTCTTATATTACATTTATGATTATTATTATTTATGTGTGTAATATTTGTTTTAATACACTTGTTATAATTTCTCTGTGTTCGCATTTATATTTCATCATACATGTTTTAGAAAAAAATTCCTGACAGATAATCTAAATCCATCGGTTTACTCTTCCCAGCGTTTTCTCCTCTTAATAACATAATCTTTGAATACACGTACCAGAAAGTCCAGTGCAGGGCACTGCAGATTTATCGGCCTATCATATTTTTTTCAATTTTCCACTCATCATATACATCCATGCATTCCTGACAAGAAAGAAAGATTTCTGATAGAAAATTGAATTCGGGTAAACTGTGGATACAAAGTAGGAATAGGATATAAGTGCCATCATCTTTCGATGTGAAGGTTGCCTACAAAATAGAAACACGTTCCGAAATAGATAACATTTTCTATGGAAAGGAATGACAAGGAAATGTGTTGTCAGAAGCACATAGAAAAGCTGTCATACAACATTCGTTCGTTTCAACGACACCAATCTCCGAGACCTATCGAGCTATTATATTCTTTCGAATTTACTGCACACATCAAAAGTAAATATAGTATATAAATAATTTTATCGGATTGACATACCAAACATAAATAAAAACGAAGACAGTAATGCAATCAATCTATACCAGTCTTTCTATTTTAAACAAGCAATTCGATTTTAACTAGGGTAATTTTGCTGTTGAAATAGAAAATAAAACATTCGATGGATATCTGAAGCAGTTGTTGTCATCGAGAGGATCAAGTGCTGTTCATTACTATGATTACACCTATAAACAAGTTTTTTCCTGAATTCCAACCCGAGTTCCGACAATGCTAATTTACATCATTCCATCCACAACTATAACTGGTAGCTCAGCCATCATATGTTCCTCGTAATGTATGTCATAGAATGAATATAAAAATACTATGCAAAATGGGTACTTATTTACGCAGCCGTAATAAATAAGCGAATCTTACACCCGATTTACATGATGAGTTTTCTATTATATTTAACGTGACAATTTTTACTGTCAGTACATTTCCCTATAATGTCACACCATATTCAAGATCATTTTACTCACAAGTTAGCGAAGGTTCTAACTTGAAATACTTGAAATTCTAGATTTATTTCATATGTTCATACATTCTATATATCATAGACCTTGAATAAATTAGAAATCTCATCGTGCAAATAAAGCTTTACATATCTCATAAAAAAAGGGAACCTTGACGAACTGAAATAAATCAATTCAACTCTGAATAATGTTTAATTATATATAGGTAAAGCTATTTGCTTGAACAGACAAATTCATTGTTTGTTAAAGTATGACCGCATAGTATTTGTGCCTATAAAAACGACTAGGTTTCTATGTATGTATGTTTTAATTGCAGTTTTGTGTCATGATTACTTCAAACCATGCCAAATGCGCTCTGAGCGAATATGCCCTGATTCTGGAGGCCTGGCATGGCATAGCGTGGCGTAGCGCTGGTGGCCAGACGGAAAGTAATCCGATCGTTAGTCGTAATTTATGTGTGGGTCTAGGCTCCTAGTCTCAGACAATAAGGATGTAATTATACGGTATTTCTATTAGACATGTACAATGTATGAACGTCACTATAAGCCTTCGCATTTGTCCTAATTATTGGCTTAATACTTATATTACTATCGCTAAATCATTGAAACTTGATTTACATGGGTTGCAAAATATATGTACTGTGTAATAAGAATGAAAATAAATACAATTTTCTTAAAAGCGCCAGGCTGCAATGAAAAAACAAATAGTACAAATTATTTCTATAAATTGTACAGCGAATACAAAATTATTAGTCAAATTTAATGATATCTACAGTGCCCTACACTGTACGAATAACCAAAGTATTTGAATTACTTTAAAGTAGCATATTTATATTATTTTATTACATAACTTTCATAATATTGTTTTACTTTTGTTTTAAATGTTGATCATGAAAAACAATTTAGTAACCACGAAATCTATGAAAGCAACGTATAAATTTAGAAATTACAAGAGTGGTTTCCCAGTACGTGATACATCATTTGATAACAATTTCAAATAAACATACAAAGAATTTCACCTTCTTCAAATTTTATAAATATCAACCCAATCAATCCCTCTGTTGTCTTAATCAGTATGTTTTCTTACTAACAAAAATTCCCACGTAGTCGACAGTTTTGATTTGATTTGGTTAATTTATAAATATGTGATTTATGCCAATTATTTCATAAAAAAGAACTGCAAATGACAAGCTAGACTACAATTAGAGGATAATTTGTTTATATAAATAATTTAATTACGCTGTTGTTACGGGAAACAAAATAGCGAAATTGAAAATATGTGTACATGAAAGTTATCCAAAAATTGTGCCAATTAACAGATATTAAATTTTAGTGAAAAAATGGCATGAATCAGACACTTAAAAATTAAACAAAAATCAAAAATAAACACGGGAAGAGCAATGAGTAACCTATTCGATACAAAATAATTATAATCAAAATAATTCCTGCGTATAAGTACTGCTCGATAACTATTTAAACATTATTTAAATTTATGGATTGTGTAACACCGTGTAGCAACGCTATAGATTCCGAGCGAGAATTTTCCACCACGCGAGCTGTCGAGATTTTGATATACGGTCAAAAGATTTACCATTTTTACCACATTCACTCAACTGGTGATGCGTGCTCTTAAAAATTGTATGGTAAAATATTCGAAATCTACCGGTATGTACCGTAGCGCGCCCTATAAAGAAGCATCCAAACTCTTGTTAAATAATTCCAGCTTGAATAAAAGGTTGGCATCTTATCTCATGCCAGAAGAGATTAAGTCACAAATGTCGCCTAGCCAAAGTATATGCATACTATACAAACTTTGTTTATACCACATCAAACTGACGAGAATTTTTCAGTTTAGATACGCCCGAAAAGCTTGGAGAAAATTAATTAAATTTTAAGGTTATACAGTGACATTATTGTACATTTTAAAACATGCATAATTTAGAATTTTTGTTTAAATATGTAATTATATATTATATATAAATTATTTAACTCATATTTCTCTTAGATCACACAATTAATTGCTAATGTATTTGGTCATATCTCATATATGTATGTATTTACTTATGTGTTAGCCGTCACCCGTAAGATAATACTTGTCCGGTCTCCTGTCAAGGTACCGGAAGTACCATATACTTCCGGAATTAAACGGGCTTAAAAATCAAAAGGAACTTTGATGCAGCCCGCATAGTTTTTGAATAAATACAAAAAAAAGTAAAAAGAGAATAATTTTGAATTGAATTATGCTCGCTTATCTAGTACCAACACAATTCTTTGAATCAAATTCTATATTACAATAGCTGGAGTGACCTTCACTCAACTTTCTTATTTTTCCATTATCTATTTAGTATAGTTTATTTTGTATAAATGTAATCCTAAAACATTTTAAAATGGTTTAGGTTCTGGAGTAGCAGTCTTTGATAGTTTTACATGCGGCCCTCCATGATAATAATGATAATAATAGTAACTTTTTATTTTTACTGTGTAAATATTTGTTTTAGAAAATAGTTGCGTTTGCTTTGATATAAAATATTTAATAATAAATTAATAAGTCAAATGCATCCAATTATCGTACACTTCTTTTGTCATCCCAGCTACACATTCACTTTTATATCTTTTTTGAAATACAATAAATTCCTTTCAAATGTGGTATTTCCGCCTTTTATGTTGAATTTTACATGAAGCAATGTAAAATAATGAATCAGTTAAATTTTACAGACAAAAATCAAGTTGTTTGATCGCTGTGCAGAGTGACGTCACTGGTTGAAAAGCAATATATAGGATGACAAAAACTTTTGGCAGCAGTAGAGTACAGTGAATCCAGCCCAGCTTGTCTTCAGATTAGGTCGCGATGCCATGGGAGGAAGGTGTTGTGATTCCTAGAAGAGCTATATGCCACCGCCCATGAATTCAGAATCTTTTGATATTTTATGTTTGTAGTGGCACCAGAATATCAATCGCTTTGATATGTCCCTCGTCAGGAAATATAAAATAAACTGTGTGCATGACAAACATACAAAACGCGCGCGTCGAAACGAATTTAACTTTCGACTATAACACTTTCAATTTAAAAGTGATGCGAGACGCATATTCTGCTTTTGACAACAAATAAACTTATTTCCGCATTTATTTCTTTCGACGCAAATGTTTCTTATTTGACAGATTTCAGCCAAAGAACAAAATAAATTGCTCCTTAAAATTTCGCAATTATTGTTATTTGGTCATAATATGAGAATCAATCATAGAAACAGGCTAAAATACAATCGTACGACGAGCTATAATCAATCATAATAAAATAAAAAAACATATTATAAACTCCTTGTTCTTTTTCCTAATGAATACAACATGAATACCAAATATTTGAAAACATCAACATGCATGTGAACATTTGGTTGAGGCCAAGATGCCATTAGTTCGCCGTACGGCCCAAAAGTCTTATTATTCTGATAGTATATCTATTATATTTAAAATTAGAGTGACATAATTATAATACGCAATTACGTACTCTTCAGAGAAGAATAGGCTATCACATTTCGTTTTACGAATTATATCAAGCGACATAAATCCAAGTATATGCGATTTTCGGAACCGGAAGGCAGAAATCAAAATTGATTCGGAGAATGTTCCCGGCACACTATAGCTATATTATTATATCACTATGTACGATGTCCTAATTTCTATCCGATAACAATCCATAATGGTCAGAACTTTGGTGCTGTAAGAAGTGCTTAATTGTTACGATGCAATCAGCTTGATTCTGTAAATAGTGATTAAGTTGTACCAATTAATTTCAGAGCTTAGTTGCAAGTTCGTTGAATAATTTGTATGCTAGCAGCTTACCTTGCAATTGACCACTGAAGCCTGGTTTGCTAAATGCTAACCACATCTTACGGGTTCTATTTTAGTGGCTTTTTGCAAAGTTTTTACAATTACATTTTATACTAAAATTTGAATGGTTTCATTGATTTCAAATCAAAATCGCAATATTTATGAACGGCCGTTATAAAAACGATTCAAGTTAGCTAACTGTGGATAATAAATCCAAAAATTAACTAGAAGTATATTATAAATTCATTTACATATCATCTCGGCTTAAAATTGTATTTACCTAATGTATCATTTATTATTTTTGCTTCAGGTGGGTAAGTTGGAACTAATATTTATCAGCCTTGAGGGATATTAGCACAAATACAGGAAAACCTACTTTGATACTAACTGGTAAGTATTATTTACAAGATCGATAACACACAAATTATGTTATCATTTGCAATTTATAATTAACAATATAATAATCTTGCTATCTTTCCTGAATATCACAAATATGCTTATGCCTCGTAATAACTATACGATTATGTCCAAAACCTAACCAGCTCCTTCACAAATGTATCAAATACGAAATAATAAGGAATATAGAAACTCAGCATTTAATGTTAAGGACCAAATACTCAGACACTTGTATACAAGACCATAAAAGAAATCGAATTTTGCAAGTTCATACATTGTACAATATTACAATTACAATTTCTATGCAAAATGACACCGTCCACAAGCATCCGTGGTAGTTATAATTTTTTCCTATTTTTTCTTTTCGAATCATATTACATTCAGAGAGTGTTCGCTGGCGTATCTACGATATATACCGGAGCCAGCCGATCCTGTAACCGACCAGGAGTACGAAGGATACGAAGTATGGTTGGCGGGTTTCGCGCGATCAGTTGACTGTCGACGCCGTGTCGTTTAGGGGTGCGTGCGTGTTTGTCCGTGTCCGTGTGTTTGTGTGCAATGCCGCCCAGCGCCGCCGAGACGCTGCGGGTATGGCTGTTGAGCGCCTTGGTGGTACACGGAGCCGTCGCCGGTAACCCGGACGCCAAACGGCTCTACGATGACCTTCTCTCCAACTATAACAAACTTGTTCGACCCGTTGTCAACACTTCGGACGTCCTTAGAGTGTGCATCAAGTTAAAATTGTCCCAGCTCATTGATGTTGTGAGTAAATTAAACTATTACATTCTGACACGAATATATCCTATATAATTTTAATACGGTATTACTATTATTATTAGTTGGGTTTATACTGCAGTTACAAATAAGTTTTACTACTACTTAGCGAGATAAGAGAGTCAAACAGCAAGTATCTTGTTCATAAATGACCACTTGAAATTCTAACAAATAATTGCCATTTCACATTAGTTCAGTTATTTTAGATTCGCACCCAGAAAATTCTTACATATGTGTTCACTACTGTGATTTTGGGAAAATATGTAATTTGTAAAATTTTTAAAGGTTTGCAGATTTTTAATAAATACATAGTTCGTTACAATTTTCTTGCACAACACAAAATCTATGAGTTGGTACAATCATTATTAGATTTGCAATTCAATTAAAAAAAACTTTCAAAATCTTATAGATTTTATTTCTAGAAGAACGGCTTCGAACCACACCATAAATGGCAACTGTGCTATACCTAGTTCTATGGCCCCCAGATGTGTAAATAGGGTTTATTAAAATATGAATTGACACATCGATTTATTTTAACAATAGCAATAATTTTGCGATATAGAAGATGTACATTTTAATTAAAAAATTATAAATTTACACACAGACGTAGATTATTTGTATACATTGTCATTAAATTGTTAAAACTAATAAATTTTGACCTAAAATGTATATAAACTTTTAGCAGTAGTATAGAATTCGTACGATTAAATTTAATTTTGAATTTATTGGAGATTCAGTAAAAATTTTGGATTTGCAATTGTTCATGATTACTATACTTCCTTAAGTACTACGTCCAAGAAAAGTAAACATACATTTTATGAAAATACATTTTTGTATGTAACGAAATCGTACACCTTAAAAAGTTAAAGTTTCGTCAAATAATATATTCGTACGGCAAAGTTTTTATATGGTAAAAATCTCGTCTTTAGGCAGTATAGGAATATCACATTAGCATATAAACTTCTTACAGCTTAAGGATAAAACGAACTCACAATGTAGATATTTCGCGTAGATGGAGTCAAAGGAAAATACAAATGCTGCTTCCCGTATATAGTACAATCTATGTTAATGCTATCGGTTATTTTATATTCTATTGTCAAATTATTCCTTCAATTATAAATAAATACGTTTATCGCAAAGTTATTCTTTTTATATGATTTCTTCAATATCTAAATTCACTTTTCTTTAGAACATTTAGCTTATGAACTATTCATATAACATACAATTCTGTTGTTTTACTTGGCTCGTCGTGTTTTAGTTGCATTCTTTTTATTATTTTTATCATTGTAATTTTCCTTTGTAATATCCTGGCTTACCTTATGAATAAATTAATATATTTGGTTATGTCTTCTTTTAGTAACGTCAAATATTGTAGTCATATTCTCAAAGAAACCAACCAATTTTAGCTAGTAGAAAACAGACTGTAACTTCCCTGCATATGTTTTACTTTCTAATATGAATGCACATTATGAAATATTGTAATCAAAAAAGATAAGAAAAGAAAGAAAAAAAAAAACTTGAAATTTCAACGGGAAATACACGATTTATCCATCTTTTAATGAAATCGATTCTGACTATTTTTGCAATGATGTCTCTATGGCTATCTATCTGATTATTTTCGAATTGATGTCTGCCTGTGTTCGGTCTACAGCAAAACAATTGTAGATAATATCATTATAAAACTAGTATAAAGCCCTATATAGGGTTCGAAAGAAAAACAATAATTTTACCGGAAGAAAATAGTTAATTTTTGCTAGTATATGATAACACTTTAAAACTTTAATGTAGTATAGGTTTCAACAGAAGAAGAATATCTTAACGGGAAGAAATTGTTAATTCTTGTTAGTATTTCAATATCACGTAAGCAGTATGATTGAGAAAATAAGTAAAAATACTAAAATATGTATCAACTTTTGGTAACATAATTATTTTGAAAAATGTACCATGTACTAGAAAATGCATGCAATTTTACTGAATTATGAAAAATCTACACAAAAGATTTAGGATTTTCTTATAATCAGTAATACTACCTACAATTTAAGGGTACATTTATATTAAAAGAGATATAAATTTGCACCAATTTGTTCTAAGAATAAGTATTAAAATAGTGGAGACCCCTCCATTAATATTCATATAAAATGGATTTCTAGTTTTCTGCAATATTCTAGAAAACGGACAATACATACACGTCGTTGGTGACGTTTTCCCGATACACGCGCTATCTATATTAATATATCTGTCAGGCGAGGGGCATGAAGGGAGAATGCAGGCAAGATTTACCATTATATTTCATCATTTGAGGCAGCCATCGTCGTTTTTATTTTCGGTCTTTTTGCTTTACATGATGTGAAAATTGAACACCACGTCGATAATATACATTTTTGATAACATTTTCATGAGCTCGTTACGCTCTAAATTAAATTTCTCTGCCTTCATTTAAATTCGAAGGAACGTTTATTAAGCGACCACTATTACAAGTGTCGCATACAATATGGTCTATAATTTACCGGTAACAACGAGATTTTAATTATTTTCACGTATCTTAAATGGATCGTTTATTAATTTAAGTTAGTTGGTGGCGCACTTGCACATGTCGCTTTTAAATCAAATTACCGCGAACTCTGTTTATTGTTCTCATCGCAATTTGAAAGTCCTCTTGATTTGATAAAAATGCTTACATTACGAACCGCCCACGCACTAGTTACTTACAATGTTACTTATGGCTCAATTTGATGATTATGTGGTATATTTGTGTTACTTAATTACGAAATGAGAGAGGCCATCATTCGACTTCCATTATCTATATTTATTATAATGCTTTATTTTGTTTTACATTCTACGATAGGTATGAAACAAAAGCAATATACGATATATTGTAACTAGGGAACCGTAAATATAAAATATTAATTTCCAAATGCGAATTTTCAGTAAATGGTACATTTTAAAATTATATTTTTTCAATCTATAGTTACTCGAAATTTCAATATCCTGATTTGCTGTTTTTCTAACACGTGTGGTTTTCTAGATATGCTTAGATCTAGAACGCGCACACACAGCCACACACCCTAACATAATTTCGAAAATAGTCAAATTGTAATCCGGAGATTGTCAAAACGTGTATATCCTTTATAATTTAGAGTTCGAAATTGTTCATGATTGCAATACTTCCCCAAGAAAGTAAAATGAATGTCAACGGATCTCCCGATAAAGCTCTGATAATTATGTCTTACGTTTGCCATTCGTCGATACTGTAATTTTCATGAAACAAATTAATAAATACGACATCCTTGAATTATAAATTTAAATACTGTGTTTTCAAGAGAGATTTTCCAGTAGAAGTAAGAATTTTTTTTTCTATGCCATGTCCTTGATGAAATAGCTAGAGTAACTAGCTGTTTAAATATTTGTTTCAACACTAATACGTTTTTTTTCGTACCATATATGAACTATAAAGTATAATTTTCTAAATTCTAAGTTTTTGCTATAAATCATTCGTGCAGACACATCTCGAAAATAATCAATATCAATACTCAAAATGTGTATTTCCGTAAAAATCTCGAGTTCTATGTACCTCCATGTTTACAATATATATTTTTTCTTTCTTCTTTACTTCGTACAGAATTTTAAAATAGAATATGCATAGGGTTGTTTATTTATGTGTATCGAATATTTCTAGCAATTATAATTTACCTATAAGAATTTTGAAGTACGAGTTTAATTCGAATTTTTCTACTATATTTCTTAAACGATTATTTTTGAATAAATTCTACAAGATTCCTATGGGGGAATTGTTGAATGAAACAAAATCGGCGCAGACTGTGGGGATATATAATTTCGAAGTATCCGTAACATTTTGGAAAGAGGTGGTGCTTTTGCGCTCTCCTGCCCGCGTTCCTGACCAACCCCATATTTTAATCTCTGTTTGGTTTGTTTGTGCAAGTGGTTTAAAACTGAAATGCTTCGAAACCACATTTGATACATTGTAGCGTACTTGAAGCACAAACGAATATATTATCCGTGCATAATGCGTGTTCACATTAAAGCTGATAGAATATTTTATATTTCTCTGATATAAAATACTAGATTTCTTTTAATCCACAACGACTGAAATATCGTTAGCACACGCGGTTAAGTTTGAAGAAAACCAGCAATATAGCGAAATGCCAATTGTATTGGTATAGTTAAGCTCTCGTCTTTAGTACGTAATATAAGTAAACTGTTTGCATTGCTGAAAATGGATGGGGTTACGCAGGTCAAAATTGTCATCTCCTTATATCACCTGGGTGCGTTCTTCCCCATATAACGTGTGAGAAGTTTTAGAATTCTTGGAATTGCGACACTTATGCAGGTCGAAACTGGGAAACATTAATCCACACAGTGCTCCCCCTCTTATTCCGCGTTTTAGGGAGTTGGAGGGCAGAGTGGAGGGAGTGAAATTGTCGAGATCTCTACGGAACTTCCATGCTAAGGACCCTGATGATATAGTTGTCCCAGCACGCGTATATGCTGCCTACAGCGCCACTGCCGCGTCCTGTGCTAAAGTTACGAACTATAAACATGGACACATGGGGACTCCTCATGTATATGTCTCTCACTCGAAGACTAAAGCGGATTAACACACATTGTCATCATTAGTTTTAGGAGAAATAAGTTTAGAAATGCGATCATCACCATTTTTACACATCTGCTTGTATGGAGGACAATGAATAGTTATCATTCTTTTATATATTTTAAAATTTTATGAAAATCTGAAATATATTATATGTATGATAAGCACGAAACCGCCATAATTTTAATATTTTGCAGGTCATCTCCATTATTCATGACTTATCTTTTCATATTTCTTTTTGGATAATTGGATTCACGACACTTTGCAGAATTTAATTAAACATTTGTTATAGGAAATTTGAATTAGTTCTACATTAGTCGCAAATATCATTGAATAGTAAAAATTGAGCTAACAATTAGAATGCGTCAGCAGCATCTATTGGGCCAAGAATCAATATCACTTCCGCATAAAATTTTAAATATAAAAATAATTGTTCTTACAATTTTTTGTATATTTTTTCTTTGATATACATTTCTTAGTGCAGATTTTAAATTTCAAAATTATAATTTTTAATAATTATTTATGGCCTTTGGGTTACCAATATGAAAAAAAAAAAAATGTTTTTGATGTTGCATGTTATTCCAATGCTGTCTAAACGTGACATTCGCTCGCTTGTACGTTTCGTAGTATTGTGTATGTCTACAGAGATGAAATGAAAATTCTAGTATACCAGAGTGTCTTGTAACGATAGTCGTTTAGTTCTAGTAGTTTCATTCGTTTTTCATACCTACATACATACATCTGTATCGGTGCGAGTACCTTTTAGTTTAACGTGATCACGTGATGCTATTTTATCATTCCTTACGAAACATTCCTGTTCCTGTAGAAACACCTGAACACATATTCTGCATAACATTCCGTCAGTATACCATCGGTCATGCTATATTCGGGTAAACATATTTTCTATAATAAATAATATATCGTTGGTTTTACTCGTATAGTACTTATAGCCAAGTATTATGGCGTGTTCGCTCAAAAATATGTTTGTGTGCATATAGCTATAGCAGTAATAATTAATTTAATATTATATTTTCAAACCTCTGTTAGTTACCACACATAATGCATAATGGCATAATGCATTCAAAACACAGTAAAGGTATATTACATACGAGTATAAGAATGTCGAGAGATGGCCAGATTTTGTACATTAAATACATCAACATAACCTATATTTACTGTGAATATGAATGAATCTTGTATTTTCAGCAATACGCTGTAGGCGCATTGTATTTTCATTACAGTCAAGTAATCCATTTTGTCAGTGCGTTTGAGCTACAGAAGCCATCTTTATCCGTCAAATATATAGAAAATGATGACATCTCATTGTCATCGTTCTCCAGGATGTAGCGTTTTTGTCAGAAATAATCTGTAGTAAAATGGCGAGTAATAATTTAGAGTCGCAAAAATTTTTACTTTGAGATGAACTGCGTCTCACGAAAGTTAGAAGATAAAGAGATCATTATTTGTGGTTGAGGTTGTCATAAGTACCTACTACGTTATCCAAACCGTGATTCATATAATTTGTCTTATAATTAGAACCATACATTTCTGTTTGTGATAATATACCGATTTGCAAATATGCTTGCGGCAAAAGTTAATCAGTTTACTATTCACGTATCCACAATGTACGTAAACTTCCCTTGTGTGGTGGGTGTGCCAACACTGCTGATCGAGCAATAACCATCAGCTATTTACTCAGGCATATTGCAACCGAACATCATCTACATACGTAATTGTTAATGATAATTTTTGTTTACTTTTTGATACATTTTGAAGTTAGCACTTTTGTTCAAATATTAACAGCCATCCGTATTTATACAACCGCAGTTACTACATAAATATCAGTACGTTGATAATTATATTATATACAGCCCTATGTATTATGTTATCATTGTCACCTCCAAGATAGATACGGCTGGTGAGTTGCCGGTGCCTTTGAAGGGGTTCGCGAATTTTCTCAAATTTTTACATTTTATTATTTATATTACAAAATTATTTATTTATACAATAGGGAAAAAGAGAAATGTTATTTATAAAGTGGTTTTAGTGATATAAATATTGAAATGTTGAAAACATATGGGGGTTATTTATGCCACCTTCAGGAAAATTTACGAATTTTCAACAAAAATCTATAATAATCTAGTAAACTTTGATGCAAAAACGCCAAATCAACACTGTAGTAAGTAAACACATTTGAAGCGTGTTATAAAAGAATGTCCACAAACAAATTGATAAATCAACAATGGCAAAATGGCTTGTTCAAATTACCTCATCCACTACTAGCCTACATACAAATGTTGGGCGTTCCATATACATATATATGTTCAGTTGGTGACATGCATGGTTGAAGTTTGGTCTGTCTCTGTGTGTGTATGTGAGCAGAGGACCAAATGTTCTGAACAGTAGCAATGCCAGTCACGTGATACAAATGCACCCTGCTGCCAGGACGCGACATACCAAATAACTATGTCGTCCTGTACGCCTGCCCGTCCGCTGCCGTGCATCGTTATATATAGATAACAACGGTCGCCGCGTCGCGCCGGGAGATCTTCATACTGAAAAAACGATGTATCCTAAAGCGAACAATTTCGCAGAATACGAGTACCTACTTATGGTTCTGAATTTTGCTACATTATTCAATTTCGAAAAAGTTCAATGGTAAAGAAGTTTGTTTTGTGGGGGCAACTCTTGAACAAATACGTAATGAGCATCATATCATATACGATTCTATGAACTACATATTAATTTATAAATATCAAGCGAATATACAGTAAGTGTACATTTATTGAGAAAACTATGCAAGCAATGCTCTGTTATTTTAGAGGTAGTAAAAATAATTTAAAATAATCTTTATTACAGCTTTTGTTTTAAAATATAGACAAAATTTTCTTTCGAACATGCTAATTCGGGTTATTCTTGATTATAAATAAATAAAAAATTTCATTGTCAATGTCGCAAAGCAAGAAAGAAAATTAAATTGATAACTCATTGTAAATATAAACTATATATTTACAAATGTGTTTTTGTTGATTCCTAAATGAGTAGGAAATATGTAATATGTTAACGTGGTTTCAATTATGAAAAATAGAGTAAATTTAATTTGAAATTCAAATATACCCAACACCCTATGGAATAGATGCATAATGCATATTACGGAGAATTAACATTGTAATGAGCAATTTAGCAAATGAACAAATTCCAGACGAGACACCTTAAAAAAATAGAACAATGCGTATGATGGTCATCTTGTGTTTGTTATAAAATTATCAGTCGGAAATTAACTAGCCGTAATGCTACGGTAATTACATTTGCATGAAACTCAACGGGGCGCGAAAGTTGAACATTAAACCGAACTTGTCAACACCACGTTCCTCCTCATCCTCAGCGTCCTCATGTGATTGCAAACAACCTGCAAACTAGCACACGCAGATTTTCACATATACAGTCACACGACAAACGCTATCCTATATCAAACATGTAACCAATGATTGCCGCTTTCAAAAAAATAATTTCTATATAAATCATACATTACGTATTTAAACTCAAAACGTACTACATTCTTGTTCATAAATTGCAATGATAATAATAATAATATTAAAATCCTCATTAAATAGCTTCTATTTAATAATATTAATTCTCTACATATTTTCGTTCAATTTCACGAAGGGTGTTAATATATTTGTTAATTTTAGTTCATTTAATAAGATGTTTGATTATTTGAAAAGGAAAGAGATATTCTTATTGTTGTGTCAAATCTCAAGTAATATAAATCGACCAGAGACACAATTACTTGATGTTATCTCTAAAGATATTATTAAAGAGTATAGTACCAATGCCATCAGCTCTCCATACCATTTCTTTTAAGAAACCTTTACATAACTACTGATTTTTGAAGAGATAATCCAAAAATGTATTTCAAATATCAATATTTCTTTGGCAAATTCACAAGGAGTAGTAAGCTCCCTTTCTTTGAGCCTAAAAATACATTGCCTGCGAGCCAATGAGTAATTATGATTAGATATTACATATAATAATCATAGCAAAATAAAGTATAATGAATGCGTTAATTTTGTTGTTGTGATTGCTAGTATTGCTTGTCGTGAAACAAACTGGATTATTATTTATAATTTCAAACATCCGTGCAATTTCAATTTCTGAAATGTTACAGACACACGACCGAACACTGTAGCTGTTTAGTACTTTGTATTTTGCATAAAATAAGAACAAGGAAGGTAATGATGTTAAAAATAAATAAAGCGTGGACCTTAAATTGGAGGATAATATATTCATTGGAATATTCATTGTAATGTTGAAGTTAATTTCTTGAATTTATTTAGTTTTTGAAATGTTTCGAGGTTCTGTTATTGATGGTCAAATATCGTGTGGCCTAATTAATTAGCATAACATAGTACTTTGTGTTTTAAAGGTCAGACAAAAAGAAATGCTAATACTCTTGGATTAGATTCTTATAATGTTTTCATTACAGTTTCATTTTTATCTCACAACATCTAGCGTGAAAGTATGATTAGTATATTTTGGCTTTCTGTCGCTGAGGTTTCCATGCGGTTGGACTTGGTAAAGTTCTTCGTGTGTAAATAATATTATCACGCATTTCAGCACTTCCTTGCAAGTACTTTTTTTCCAAATGTGTTTCATTAATAATTAACGAAGCGTGATACCGAGATATCTTTGTTATAAGCAATCAGTCACTATAATATATCAGTCGGATTGGGAGTTACGCTGTCGCATGAACAATTTATTCAATTCACAACACATTTTAGTATCGCGCTGATAATCTATATTACATATATTTGCAATTATCACGTATTTGTATTCAATTTATGGTTGGCACAGGATTTGGCATACAAACATACTTAATGCCTGTAATAAATTATTGAATTTATAATACATTAGTGGTACCATTTGTCTAGGGACTATTATTGCAAATATATTGCTCATTATGTTGTATCTCACTAAACTTAACATCTGCTATCATCAAAGCTAAAAGTAAAAACAATTATTTAATAACTTATGTCTTTTTTTTAACCATTCCATAACGTCTCAATTGAAAGTACATATAGCAATCTGCAGGGTTCTACAAATACATACATATGGGTGTTTATATAATAAAAATTGATGATATTAAAATGTTTAGCAACTTTTGTTTTAATTATGTATTCGAATAATGTATCATTTACTGTAAACATTCCTTTGAAAATTGGCAAGTTACATTTACGTTTCCCTAATTACCCTAATTTTGGTATTTTTTCATGGTGAACTGGCATGCATTTAAAACAATGTAATGCAACATTATGTTAAATAAAATAAAATAATGTAAAATGAAAAGTAAAAGTATAAGAGAGTCGCGTTCAACTATCTGTAAATATTAATTACGAATATGAAAATGCTACTTCATTGGAGAGCACGCTAATTAATTTTAATGACTGTAAAAATGCCGAAACTGGAATATATAACAGTAATGTTGCTGTGAAATGATTCAAAATTGCTATTCAAATTGTTTTCGCGCAGAACAACTCCAGATGTCTTTGATGAAAATGTTCTATTTACAATATTCAACCTCAATTTAAATTTAGTTAGCTTGCTGTGTAATATAAGCTGCAGATTGTGAAGTATAACCCAAATAAATATACTGAAAGCATGACTGTTCTTAATCAAAATTCAATTATGAGATGGAATCATGTATGCACAACATCAATTGTTGCATATTTTATAAATAGTTTATAATCAAAACTAAACAACTATAGCTTTTATTGTATAGTATTTCGGAAATAGAAAATGTTCCTCTAAATTACAAATATGTGCATAGATAAATACAAATTTACAGGTTTTTTAAGTTACTAATTTTTAACCAATGCTTAAAATCGCCTAATAAGCATAACTTATTTTGAAAGGAAAAAAAAAAAACAATTTCTTGGGAAATGCAGTCGTTTTAGGAAATTAATTTAACGTTTTGGCATCATTTATGCCATCACCGGAGTTTGAATATTTAATCATTTAAAACAGATTCATTATGTACATGGATAATCAATATTTAAAAAAAAGCATCGCAGCTAGTTACTTATTTTGTGTGATTTACACATATTTTCCAAAAAAAAAAATCATAATAATAAAACGACTGCATATTCCAAGAAATTACTTTTTTTCCTTCATCATACATCCAGCCAGGAAAATGCACCAGCCCAATAATATATTTTATATTCTTTAATAGTTTATTAAATCTGTCGAATCCTTGGTAGAATAACCTATTTGAAGTACAGATTTTGTTTATCATTTCTTGATAGAAGACTAAAAGGGAGCTTTGTAATTTGTAATCAAGAAATATATCTTAAGATTTTAATAACTATTAAAACTAGCATTTCCTAGTAGATGCAATTTTCAATAATAATGCTTGTGTTCCTGTTTGATATAATATATTATTTTTAAATACATTCGATTTATCCACATTAATTTGCACACGTAAATAAAATTGCGATGAAATAAATCTTCTACATATTTTATATATTATTTAGAATTTGAGGTTCAATACAAATTGAAGTATTATGAAACAAGTAACCCCACAGCAAAAGGTAATTTTTGTTTAATATATTCACCCATTTTCGTAAATGTGCGATATTTTCCACAGGACTCTTTAATTATTCATTGCCAAGGGAACTGTACTCATACGGTTGATTAAATCATGAAACCTTTCACTGAATTATATGTAACACGAAAACGCACTTCATGTCACCCAAAGTACACTCTTAATGCGCTTGCTTTATTTCTAGTTTCTTTAAACTTAATTATCATTAATAATTAAATTCACTCACATTTTAACTTAGTGGGGAAGTATATTAGTTGATGGCTAATCCAATAAATCAATTGAATTGGATGATTCCGATATTTCAAACGGATGCTTTTGAAAATGAATTTTCTTGATTCTTAAGAAAATCAATAAGCTTCTCTCCCGTTATTTTTCTGGGAATTAAGTTAAAAAAAAAAATACTTCAACATTATATTCTCGTTAGTTATTTCTAAAAAGGCATTAAAGCAGTTACGAAGTCACTCGACAAGGCAATAACAAGCAATTGGGAAAAGTAAGAATGTCAAACAACAAAACATGTAATGCTTTGCATATGTGAAATACTTTATGATTATAATTCGTCCTTTTATATTTCATACCAAGCACTAGGTATGCTTACGTATAAAACAACATTGGCATTGATTTGAAAATGTGCAAGATTGTAGATGATGTGCGGTAAAAATCTCCGTCTAATCATATTTAAAAGTCATTTATTCCTGCTGCCGTTCCAGTGGGTATAAGGATTACATTTTAAATGGAAACAATTTACGTGCAGTCACCGTCTGGCGCACTGGAGGAGTGTAAATAACGTATGTCGTAGCGTCGCCATCTAGTTCAACCAAAAAGAACTTGAAAAATTGGGTAAATTCGATAACGAGATTTATCGCAACCCAGAGAAAATCGAAGCAGTCTAAATAAGATGAGGGTCGTCGATTTTACGTAACCCAATATAAGAGGATACATCTGAAATTTATATGCCACTTTAGTGCGTGCCCCACGAACACATCGGCCCAGGTAAAAGAAAGTGAACGCTCTAAGTAAAACATTGTATGCGAGCACATCCATTTTACACAGACACTTATTGTCTTTTTCGTTGTAGCATAAGTAACGAATGGCCCCAAATATTCTCAACATGTTGTAAATTACTTATATACGTATATTGACTGCATGAACAGCGACTCATGAATATGCGACCTTCTGGCAACAAGTAATTAATTATTATTCAAAATTATACAACAAAAATAATGTCGCTTGTATAGTGTACATTATGATACAAAAATTAATTACATGAATTCATATTTATTACATTATAAACTTATTCTTAAATAAAATAAATTCAAATAAAGGTAGAATGTATTTTCGTCATAATGTATCGAGTTTCTTTAGAGATTTACCGGAAGGAAAATAAATTAAATATATTTTATTATTTGTTATTGTTATTATGTAAAAATAAGTCTCCTAAAACAATTTTTTTAAATGTATGCAACTTTACAAATATTTAAATAAAAACGATATTAAGTATTTTTAGAAAGATTTGTATTTATAAAATAAAAATAAAATTTTACATACTACATAAATATTAGAAAATATCCGTGTTTCAATGAAACGAGCTCTTACTACGAATATACGAATATGATTTTAATTTCCGTTTAATCATGGAAGTACATATTCTTTGATTATATGGACAATATAATGCAGTGAAGAATTTTTTAAAGCTTATCTAATTGGCATATTTATATTCAATGCGGAACATTTGTAGCTTTCAATTAATTTCTGAATCATTACTAAACGTTTATATTTGGAGAAGTAATTTTCGAGAAACAATCACCATGTGAATTTCCAATGTACATCAACTGAAGCGCCACATAGTATATATAGACCAATGATCAGATTCCTGATACAATATCTCTTTTTGACATACTGTAGATGGAGGTGAAAAGGATAACTGGCTGTCATTTATAAAAACGAATACAAATTTAAATGTCGAGAAAACTCAAAACCACAAAACTCAATTCCGTATTGCAATCAAACGAGCTCTTACTACGAATATACGAACATGATTTTAATTTCCGTTTAATCATGAAAATATTTTTCAATACATATACATACGTAGTTATTTAAATAAAGCGTTCTACATACAATATTATATAAATATGTTTTTCGGTAGGAGATGTAGTTGTTCTCAAATATCAATTCTGCAGTATATATATATATATATATATATATATATATATATATATATATATATATATATATATATATATATATATATATATATATGATTGTGATTGTTGAAGTTATGGATTACTATTTTGAGCCCATGGGAAGAAATGAGCAATTAGTTTTATTTTAAATACAATAGCCCATTGGGCCTTGAATAAATGGGTTTCCCTCCATGCAAAGTACAAGAAATTACTTATGATAATTTTAAATATTTAAAAAAAACGATTTATTTCATTGTTATCTTTCGTCTACATTCGTGGTTTTAAATAGGGATTCTTCATTAAAAATGTAAATAGTTATAATAATATCTTTTTTCCATTATTTCTAATAAATAATATTTAAGATGGTACATTTGTCATCCTTAATTGCTGCTAGATGAAACAATCTATACTTGTATATTTTGAATCATTTTTAAAAAATGCAATAGAAATATTTCTTTATGATCGATGTAGTGATGCGAATAACGCAGAAATAACTTTGGCTGGTCGCTCATGCCCGTTTTATAAAATCGATTTTTTAGGGTCTCGGTCCACGTGACAGTTTTCGCTACAACGCAACGGTCGGTCCGTCTTTCTTCTTTAAATTCATTCCCTCGACGAGACTCGTGATTGAGGGAATTGCCTTCTTTCTATCTTCCAAATTTCCTCTTGCCAAGATGCATATCTTTCTTCTACGAGCCCACGGCCCCATTAGCATATTTCATACAATGAACTGCGAGACTCGGCGAGCCCGAACTTGCCGATGAATCCTTTCTGATGCCTCGGTTATCTTTTCTTTAAAGGCTTAATCGTGAACTCCTTAAGATAATTAAGGCCTACGCTCGCGTGTATCTGTAGCTTGTGATAAGTATGTTTTTGCTTCCTTGTTTCTCACTGTTATCATTGTTCATGTTTCACAATTTTCTAGTATACAGAATAACATTTCAAACAATTTAACCATGTAATTTCGTTCTTTACAATCTGCAAAGTTCCGAAATATTGTTGAAAGCTTTTATTCTTGCTCATTTCCTAACAAAATTCTTGTTAACAAAGTTATTTAAACAATTTACAGTATAATACGTTTAAACATATAGCTGAAAATTATAATTGTGTATAATGAACAATGTACTCTGACTCTGACTGAAAATATTAACGAAAATAAATATTTTTAGCTTCCCTGTGTATAATTTAGTCTATAAGTAAAATGTGGGAAGCGAAACGAGTTTGAGAAAAAGTTTATCTCATCAAAGTTGAAGATATTAAAATATCTTACAACTGTACCATGAAATGAAATTATTTTCTGCAAAATCGGTTTTTAAAATTTGCGAATTTATATGTTGTGATTCCATGATTTAATACTTACAAGCTAAACCTGTAACGGTCATATTTATTATTTTCTGATATATTAAGTTCTATATACATAAGTAAATAACCATACAATATCTATAATATTGCATATTTTTTTAAATATACCGTTTTGCAGCTACAATAATAAAATTTTACAGTAGTAAAATGTGCTATTGTAGATATTATATGGCACGCATTTATATAACCTTTAAGAACTACAACAGTGTAACTTAACTTAATAATAGAAAAATACTGCATCAGATGTTTTAAATTGTTGAATACATATTTTTTATGTTTTTGCAAATACACTCTAATTTCTGAACAGGTGAAATAAAAAAGCAGGTCCACCGCTGCCGTGATTGGCGCTTCCACATTGCTTGGAATAAAAAAACCCAAAATAATCATTAAAATAAATATAATTTTCCGTACCAAAAACCGTGGATTTAAAATAATATAAAAAGTTATAAGAATGGTGGCGTTTAGAAAAAAATTAAAAAAAATCGCCAAAAGTGTCCGTTTTTTGCATACCAAATTGATATTTGTCGTCCAATGAATGAAATCCATAATTCATGGTACGACAAAACATGTCCTTAGCTTGCAAAAAATAATTAAATCGATACAATAATTTTTTTTCGAGTTACAGCGGCAGAAAATTTAGAAAATACTGTTATACCTTAGTAATAATAATTATTGTTTCATATTTACAGCAACGAAATAAGTAAAAAAAAACGAAGTTTTGAAATAAGTTGACATTAATGACAATTGACAAATATTTGCCCGTTTCCTTAATGATTGTAGTATTTGATAAAAAGCTTTGCTCCTTTGATATGAAATTTGGATTGATTGAATTTATAAACTTTCAAAGTTCAAAGATGTTCTGTATTTATTTTTGATGTTTGACATGGCGTTTCGTTCTCTTAGGATTCTACACGATTGATTTTTATTTAAAATTTGGAAACTCACAAGTTTTATATCTATGCTATACATATGTATTGGCATACAAACATATAGAACTTCATTCTAAATTTTACGACAACCATTTCTAGCTTATATTATTTTAAAATTCCTGGTTTTTGAAGAGATAGTCAAACTGTACACATTTGATTGGTGGGCATATATTCAAAACACAAGAGTGTAAGCAATGATTGTTTCATTGAATAGTTTAAATTTCAATAGTATTATTTTTTATAGCGTTTGGGTTTAATCTGAAGAGATTATCATCCAATAATTTTTCATAGTACTTTTCGTCGTATTAAAGGTGACTCCGATTTTAGGACTCTGCCTCTCCAGAAGTATAAATACTATTGCACATTTAGTTAGAATCAACCCGGTACCAATATTCCGGGTGTTAAATCAATTTAACAATAACCAAATAGAGCCACTTTTATTATATTCAAATGCGATTATTGTGACATTATCGCATCAACTGCGCAAAAAGTTATATGTAATATTTTCTTTTGGTGGTTAAATTAAAAATGAAATTTGATTTGAATTTTTAAAATCGCAAGAGATGATATACGGATGTGTATGTTGCGAGTGAATTTTAATTCGATTTGTAGTATTACGCATAAATCTGTAATATCAGCATTCATGATTTAGCACGGAGTTCTTACCCTTTCAGTCAGCGAAGCTTATGTAAAATTTATATGCGACGATGTGCTGTTGGCAATGTGAATCTATTAAAATGCATTCGGGATGCATGAAGGGTGTAATACTCGTCAGAAGCTCGTTCCACATTTGAGACATGTTTTTCTTTGCCGGATAATGGAAATGTGATGGCTGAGAAGAAGCTATTACCTATATTTGAAGATTATATTTTGTCCAAAAATATTTTTTGGTTTCTCAGCAATTTTGTACAGTGGATTATACGATCTGTGAACATCGACAAGCTAAATGAATAAAACATAATTTATTTGTTTTTTCATTATTTTGTGTTCCGCTTTAATGAAATCGTAAATCTAAATTTTGATATATTTACAACTTTTCTACTGAAACTTTCTTTCCTCTGTTGTATCATAAAACTTTATGAACTGAAAGTTCACGGGGGAACCTAGTTCATATCATTAATTAGATGTGTTCTTAGCATTTTTATTACACGAGGTAAAATATTTTCTTACAATATTATTATAATTAATTTTTCATGAGGTAATTACAGGAAAGCTTCTATATTAAGCTACTAGGTGGTTCTATCATCATTTTATCAGTATGTATAAGAAAGTCTTCTGGTGGCCCTAACAGATATACTTTAAAGTGCGTTCGCTATAATAGAATAGGTAATACGATAATTCTTCTTCGACTTGTTCGAGTTCTTTTGTTGGTTATAACGGAACGGGCGCATTTACATCGCGAATATACTTAATGTTCTCTTTTGAATCTGTTATGCGGGTTTTGATTGTGATGAACACTCTGGGGGAAATCTCCCAAGGAGAGCAGTACTTACACCAGCAACCACATAATGTAGCGCAGTCCCATAAAATTCCGTTTGGTTCGATGGCGCTGGTCTGGGACTCTTATCGTATCGTGGAAGACTGAACGTTTTAGGTTAAAAACACAGTGGAATTCTATGTAAGACTCTACTGGAGCAACCCCGGTGCCTCTGATGTGCTTCTATGCCTCCTGTATGCTACAGTGAAAAATTAGTTTCCCATGCACGTAACGACGGTCGAAGTTGTGCGCGTTCCACGACACCACTGGCTAAAACATTTTCACGAAAGCGAAAACAGTTATATACAATAATAATAATACTTCATCCTCACTACGGCTGTACGATATATCGTCAAACCATATATTGATGATGGGATAAATCATTATATTGATATATTGTTGCGTGGTTGCCACATGCAACATTTATTATTGGCATGAACTTCTCGGTGGTATCCCACTAGTGATTTGGGGACAGTTTCTATAATTGAGGTTGTAATTCCTATCGGAATTCGAAACACTGAATATCAATTACATGGCTACTGTAACCAACAACATAATCAATGTGAAACTTGCAATTTCTACCTATTTCTCGAATGTTATTGACACTCAACAATATCAGGTTGCTGGGAAATATTACTCTAGAGAATACTGGCACGATATATTACTAGATAGTCGCCAAATAATGCGATTACGACTTGCTCTACAAATTCCGCCAGATTTACAATACTCTTGTTATTTACTGAAAATATATCCTTACAGTTATATGTGCATTTAGAACGTATATTTGGAACTGATTTATACAAGTTAAATAGAAATACTAGCTTTTGTCTTATATTTATATTTCATAATGAAAATTTAAATTTTGGAGAATAAATGTAGTATTCCAATTGTGAACTCATCCATAATAATTAAAAGCAATTATTATTTTTTTTTAATATTATGCTAAATGTGGAGTAGGAGTGGGAGTCCGCTGCTTGCTTCGCATATATTACATATAAGGCAAGCTGAAGGCGTAGGCGCCTTGTACCTAAGATTGTTTAAAATAATAGATTATTTTCATTATTTTATTCTGATTATATTTCTATATGGAATAAGACGTTTCAGGTGAAACAATGAATAACAGTAATGTAGGAAATGTTGTCGACCAACAATATTTATCACTGACGCCTCATCGATCATTGCCGGTTTTTGTAGCAATTTACACAAGTCCGTCGCGTTCGGTGACAACCTTGCACAAGTTTCACTCCGTTATAAATGGTTTCTTGTTCTCTCATACTTGAGCGGTTGCCTGCCTTCTCGCATCACAGAAAATAGTCAACTTGCGATACAGTATCGGTGAACATAAAGTGCTTTGAAAATTAAGTGGGACAAAATAAAGAGCATGTTTACGAAATAAATAAATAAAAAACCGTAACTTTACGAACACGAATAATGACTATAAACACTGTACAGACTCTGGTAGAGTATGCCCCAAAATTTCCAAGCCCCTCTTAATACTTCCTTTATAAAAAAAATTAAAACACTCAAAAATTCTACCAATAAATCTAAGATATTTAAAGCCTACAAGTTTTGTTCATATTGTTAACCCAAAGGTTATAAGAAACTATAAAATATAATTTTGTATTTTTAAATATGCATAAAATTAAAATAATATACAAAGAATTGTAAGATTTTTCTATTTCTATAACATTTTTGACCAAATGGCCATAATAATTCAATACAATAATATTCATTTAGAAAGTTCGCTGCTTGCATCGCATATATTATTTATAAGGTGAGCTGGATACATAGGTGGGTTGTACCTAAGCTTGTTTATTTAGGTTTATGTATAAATGCATTTGAAAATGTAAATAACATGATTATCAGTAAAAGCTAAAAACTACTCTAGTAACTACAACAAATGGCAATTGTATTATATATAGAAAATCGATAGATGTATATTTTCATGTTACATTCATAATGTTTCAATAATAAAATTGAATCAAAACCCTATGCATTTAAAACTGGTGTCTCATTTTATCTACAAATTTAATTAAAATGAAGCACACATGTGTGTTTGGCATACTGAAACAACAAAATCGGAAATAACATTTCACTTTTTTTTTGTAATCCCGAATGAGCAAACGGGGTTACCTTAGGATGTTAGTGTTTACGGGTACGACCGCTTTCAGACGGAGCGTCGCCACTGGGCGTGGCGGCGACTTCTTGACGCCTCTCTCACTTACTCGCTACTTCCAACGCCAGCCAAACCCAACCTCACTTTCGATCTCGCCAGATCACTATCGAGTGAGGATGCCGCCGTGTAAAGCCTGCCATGGCGAATAATCCTGAAATTCAGGACAAGCATTTAAGTTTCCACATTAGTTTATATGAGCGCATTTTGGCAACAGTCTACTCTACCTTGTGGGTTATTACATATGTTGTTCTTGTTATTTCCTTGTTATTAGGCGACTCTCTTTGCCAATTTTCTTCTAGGAACTGTACAGTTGCATTATCCGTTTCATATGTTTCACATATTGTTTTACATAAAGTACGCTTTTTATTTACGATTTTCTCTCTGATCTTTATCTTTGACATGGAAAAATGAAGTCAGGTTTTGTGACAGAGATGTATCTAGAGAATTCCGTTACATTCTTCGGGTAAATGCCAAAACACAGACAAATTTATGTTGCGGAAATATGTAATTCAAATGCAAAACAAGTAAAGTCCACTTTTTACAAATGCATTACTACACATTCACACAATCCTAGTATATCATCAGTCAAATTAAAAACGAAATAAGTTTAAAACGTATAAATTCAACCTTCTTTAATTAACAGAATCGGAAAAATGTGCTGTCAAGCTACGGCCGTTCGCAGGACGGCGAAGCGATAAGCGAAGATCGCAGTCAACATATAAAAAAAGAAATTCTATTTGTACCCGCCGCACTAGAATGTGCCTTCCTGTTCAAATAATATAAGTTCTCCGAGCAGTTTTACTATATATATATGATATAGGACGTAAAGGCAATATTTGACAGAGTTCCACTTTCTCTCACCCAAGTCCAAAGCAATAAAAATAACCATCCAATCATTTTATTCGACGATTCTGGACGAGTCTCACCGAATTCTACTCTACTGCCCTAGAACGTATACCGGAGAATTACGATTATTGCCGAACATATTTTCTACACTGTAACACAGTATTCGTAAAATAAATCGGTATAATTTAGCGTCGCTACAAATGTGAGTGCAGGGGTTCACACCTATATAAGTACTGTTTGGTTAACCAAAACATCGTTGGATTATATAAATTAATTAATAATCTACATACATGTTTTTGCATTTCTAGGACTAACTTGTATTGAATTTAATATTTGCATATCTCGAGAAAGAAAACTCTTTATTTTTGATAAAGATATTTCAACCGGGGTGCTTTTTTTCCCGTGTCATTTTTGGCACATCTCGAAAATGAAGCGAATTAGATAGAACATTAAACTTATAAAAGTTAGTGATATTTTAATCGTTCTAGCAACTTTTGTTTGAAATGTTTTATTCGAAATATGTAACATATACCTACTAAAAAATCGCAAAGTTACATTTTTAGAAGATACTTTCCAAACAATAGTTGTACAAAATATTAATATCCTGCATTATGAATATGACAATTTTGGCTGTTGATTAAATTAATTTATTATGATTCCATAGCAGTATATCATAAAACAGGGCTAAGGAGTAATAAGTACTATTTGATTTGTGGCACGCAAATGGTTAGGTTTCATAATACGATAATGTTCAGATTGTAAACATTAGTAATGCATTAGCACATAATAGTGACAATTCGTGTAGTTATTCACCTAATACAGAAATAGTTGCGGTTCAAGTTGGTCGTTTAACAATGATAGTGTCTGATGGGCGAGGCCAAGAAGTAGACGCTTTCTCGTACAACAGCCAGAACCGGGCGCTAGCACACAGACTTGCTTCTTGAATGTTGAATATTAATGGTTTTACTTACTTACTTAGGACGACGGGGGTATATGCACCAAGAAATCAGGGTGTCGTTTATAGAACGACGCGAGGAATAAATTTCAGGGAAATGTGAACTTTAATCTCCCGCCAACGAACCAAGATTAATTTAAAAATACATTAATAACAGTTTCTAATTTCAAGGTAGATTTCATAGGAACTAAAGAGAAAGCGAAGAAAAAAAAGGAATGCATAAATTTCATGGTTACCTAGCTACACATATATTAGAATTTTTACTATCTTATACGAATGTTTAGAAGGAAGTGTTACATGTTTTGGTTAACTAAAAATATACATATATTCTTCAAACAATATAAGTAATTTAATATCTACAACTATTTTTAGCTCCCCGTACGAAGTACCGAAGAAGCTAAAGCATTCGGTCAAGTGCCTGTAGCATTCTCGGATCAAAAAATTTCATTAACAAAAAGTGTTTGTCTCGTTGCATTGAATATCCAATTTCATTCAATATATATTACTTATATACTTGGATGTTATTCGTCGCTCGTAAGACCTAATTTGTGCCCTCTACTCTTCTGAAGGTACCGGAGCGATTAACACCAAATTTGGTACACATATTATTTGGCACCCCATTTAAAACCACTCGCAGTTCAAATCCAATCGCCCGTATACTTCCTGAGTTATATATCCCAAAAATTCTCTAATCTTAATTACTATTTGGTTCGCTCTGAACACGCCTTTACATATTATCTATTCATAATTCAATGATTATAAATAGAGTTTCTTCTTTAAAAACATCAGTGGTTACAAAACTGTTTTCTATATAAATAATAAAATTAAACCTTTCTCCTGCATCTCTATGTTTGTTTATTTCGAAATACGTCCCATTAACTCAAAAATCACCTTTGAAAATGGGCATTTTATATTTACGATTCCCTAGTTATAAGATATATTGATAATGTTTCACTTCAATCAAGTATGAATTTTAATGAATATTAAATTGTTAGTGGCAGTAAAAGAAAGTCAGGTGAAGACCACTAAAGATTATTTTTTAAATTATATACACATTCTAAATTTTCATTGTACAGTAGTATTCAATCTAGCGGGATCTATGGCTATGTAATTCTTCTTATGACATGAAGGATCACTAATGAGGTTTCTATGTATGAATAATGCAAATAAAGGGTTGTTCCCAGAAAATAATTAATGAATATCATTATAAATAAATTGTGCAATAATTTAATAAATATCATCCGATGTTTCCCGAATACAGTTTTGTGCAAATGCAAATTACATTTATGCATAAAAAATGGTGTCAACTAAGTATGCAGTAATTGCTGGTAATATTTGAGCTTGTTTGACATTTCCTCAAAGCCAGGGAAATGCATTTGAAATTAAATTTTAAATTGGCTCTTTAAAAATCTTCAGCAAGAAGAACAAATAAATGAAAACGAAAAACGCAAAAATAAGATAATTTAATGCTATTGATTTTCATTTCGGAAAACTTAGTTAATCATACCAATCAACGTTTAATTCATATTAACCTTCTAGTTCCCAAAACCGCCTCGAGGCGGGTATTACAAAAATTCATGTAAACAGTATATGAGTAAACAATTTAATTTAATGCGGTTGCCCGCCTATTTTTATTATTATTATTTAACTTTTTAGCACTAACTGTCCAGGTTAGCTGTAAGGCAGGAACCAGGAATGGTCACTTGTCACTATTTTCACTTTAGACTAAATGTGATTGTATATTAAGTTGTAATGACCTAAATTTAGACTAATATAACTATTACCAAAGAAAAAAATGTGGGTACTAGAGGGTTAAGTCACGGGTGATTATACAAGGAGTTTTGATGGAACTGTAATGCTGTAAAATTGAATTTTATATTTCAATAAATATTGCAAAAATATATAAGTTGTCGCGAGCCACAAAAAAGAAATCACGTTTTAATATGAAAATGCCAGTATCTTCTCCGAAACAAATACTTTTTTTTTTCTCTTCTAGTACTTGTATTACCTACTTTATTAAAAAGTCAGTATTCCGCATCATATATCCGACGTTGTGAAACATTTTTGTCTTCATTTCCGTTTCCGGAAACACGTCAATCGTCTCAAAAAATTTAAGATTTTTATAAAACCTCTCTAAATGTTCTATTTTCATTTCCTGTGCTGTAAATAGGGGTAAATTACAACCTCAAGGATAATTTTTAATGTATTTAGTCATATGTTTTGCAAAATATTCCAGATAAAAAAATAACTAGTAGTTTATACTACTGCAAATATTCGCTATATTTAAGTAAAATTTATGATTTAATTGCAAATTTTTTGTTTAACATGTCGTTATTGGAAATATTCCCTCTTCACCGTGTTGGTAACCGCATAATGATGTCTAGTGCTCTAGTGGCTCAGTTTCTGCTGATAGTATTGGTCTTATTCAAACTAAATTTCGTCCTAGAATTTGGTCCTACAAAATGTAGTTTCAATTGATAAACCCTTCTATTTAGTAGTGTTTCTGGAGTGGGTTTATAGTTGTTCCATTTTTGTTTGGTAAATAAGTCGCGTTTCTATTACTAGAGTTAACAGATAACTGATGCCAACGCTCTTCAATTAAAAATTCGTCTGTTGGTTAGAGCTGACTCCTGCTACTTTTTTAATTATATCAAACACAACACGAGCAGGAGAAAATGTTAGATATAAAAGTTAAAGATATTAAACTTTAGTTTGAATATTTTTCCCAAGAATATACAAGTACCATCTGCTAGAAAATTACTATTGTAATTTGTGATTATATATATACCCATAGGGGTATATATATACCAACTGGTTTCATGATAATCGCAGTATAAATGAATGTCAATTTAAAACAAAAGTAAAACAATATTATTAGTGATTTCTTGGAATAGGTGCCAATTACCCAATGGTAATAAAATAATATAAATATAACAGAAATTATTTTCAAATATTCTGTTCAGTGTAATACACTTAAGATTTATTACTTGTATTTCAATCAGAAAGTAAACATAATAACCCACCAACCCAATTCTTTATCGTAATGTTTAATTTTGGATAATGCCAACAATAAATACTGAAATAGAACAGAAAATTAAATTAAGAATCGCCAACGTTTGACAAATATTTCGGTTATCACATTGACGTAATTTTTAATTGAATAAGATCCACGGTATTGTTAAAACACAGTGACACTGGCAATCAGTCATAACAAAACACCGTTGATAATTTGTGCGAACACTGCAAATACGAAAATGTTTCATTTTGCACGAAAAAACATCGCGTAAATTTATTGAAATGCTTCGCGAAGAGATGAAACTTGTGGGAAAACTTTGACCCCCTTTCGAGTGTGCATACATCACAGCTGAACAGACAGTAATACAAACAACTTTAACAGCGTATTTCAATTCCGTATAAACACCATTCGTATCGTGTGCTTCCCCGGAAAAACGTTAGTTTGACACCTTAAACGTATGCGATGATTTGCGTGTTGCCGGTATTTAAGTGGCATTAGCTATTACATGGCTGAGGAGAGATTACATTACGGTTCTGGGGATACGGCTTAAATATGATGTCAACGCAGTTTTAAATTGGTTTTTATAATTGAGATGTAATCACGCAAAATGGGTTAAATCCAAATACAATATCGATTGAAACAGATGTTTTT
Organism: Leistus spinibarbis; assembly: GCA_933228885.1. Classification (NCBI taxonomy): domain Eukaryota; kingdom Metazoa; phylum Arthropoda; class Insecta; order Coleoptera; family Carabidae; genus Leistus; species Leistus spinibarbis. The sequence goes on along the minus strand of OW121796.1, from coordinate 6,237,001 downwards.
TTTTAACTGCTACATACCGAAGCAGTTTTGAACTTGTCGTTTCGTATAAAAGAACTATTTGGTAGTGTAACTGTAGCATTACATAATTCTATTAATATTTGCACATAAATTCCTCTACATCCCCTGCTCGCATATATTACTTATAAGGCGAGCTGGACGCATAGGTGCATTGTACCTAAATTTGATTTTACAATGAATTGTTTGCTAAAATGTTCTCTCAGTGTACTCAATTTGAGGAAATATTTTTAAATAAATCCTAAATTCTGGATGCTGTCCAGTATGTAATACTTTGGTTAGAATGCGAAATCCTACTTACTTGCTACATGACCTAAACGCCAGCAGGAATTCAAACCACCGCTATAGCGGTCAGATAACACACCAGCAACATCAATCATTTGTACGTTTGCCATGCACGAGCGTTTTTCGACTTTTTCTGATAAAGTATTTATTTTTAGTACACTTGATGCCACTCTGAATTTATATGCATTCTAAAACTATATTCATATAATATTCTAGGAGATCAAGATTAATCTGCAGACGTATTCTACCCTTTGTGGTAACATTCACAACCAATTTGTTCTTAATTATTTTATTCAAGATTCTAACAGAGTATATTTAGCCCATATGCATTGTTTCATAAATGAAGGACAAAGGAATTTTAATTCATATTTTTTTTGTATCATATACGTAGGGTATACAATGTGTTTTGTTCTCTAAATGAAAATAAAAGTGATGTAATACACACGTGTGAATTTCCTGCGGGTAGTTGTTTATTATTTAATCAAAAGGCGTACATATTATTTTTACATTGTGTTTTGCATGTATTTAAATAAAATACTGCCAGATTTATATAAAGAATTTCTCGTATATTTGCTGTATAAAATAAATATGAAACATTTTAGCATTATTTGACACTATTCGTAAGTAATTAAATAACCGAAAGTCGAGCGGCGCTACAGTCGTTGTGGCAGTATTACTGTGTTAGTTTACCGGCAACGTTGCATCTGTATCCATATGAGATTGCACGACTCTCTCTCCAATATCACAAGAACGGTTGCACTTATGTCAAAAATCTACGTTTCTTCAATTCCCTTTTCGAATAAGTATCTCAATACAAGGCTGATGTGTGTACATTCACAGTTATGCAAAACACACGATAAATAAGAATAAGAACAAAGGAAAGCAAACGCCATGCTCTTATAACGAATTCTTGCAACGTAGTGGGTTTGTGATCGGTACGGCAGTAGCGGCTTGCTATTGACAATGACTGCTTTCTGAAACTTGCGGTAACCTGAAGCAGAAACGAGACTAGTAAAGTGCGTGGAACATTTAACAATATCCGACAAACTAGCTCATGTGACGGCAACGACAAACCTACGTAACCAAACTTCTATTCTGCTAAACTAAATCGCGTTACATCCAAGAACAACGAGACATGTTGCACAATGAAGGTACATACTCCTGTTTACTTTTCACGACTACTACAAATTGTGCAAATATAACACCAGAATTAAACTATTGTAACTTCAGTTACCAATTTAACAAAACCGAAGCTAAAAGTAACATACCCGGGACGGGTATGTTACTTTACTTTACTTGGAGTATAACGTAAAGTAATATATTTAAAAAAATATATATATTTAAAAAATTCACATTTATGTTTTGTATTGGAGAAACGGTATTTGATAAAATAATAACAATTATAACCTAAATGGTACAATTTCAAGGTATTACTGTGGAGTATTGGTATATTTGGACAGTTTGCTTGGGATATATATTTCTAATGAACATTACGTAGAAGATAGTCGAGTGCTGGCTACTTCTCATTTTTTTTCTTTACGACCTACGGATTCACAACTTGTAACTCACCGTACAAAGTGCAGAAGAGCTAAAACATTCGGTCGTGTGTTGGAACATTCACGAATCCAAAAAATTCCATAACAAAAAGTTCTTGTCTCGTCGCCCTGTATCCAAAAATATTATTGAAATTTCTGCATTTCTTGTCGAAATTAGACACATGATTGGGTATCAATACAAGGTATACGTATGTAGATACATGTTTTGAAATTCAGATTTATGTTTACTTTACGCAAGATATATGGAACAAGTTTTTGAGATCGTTCTAGTGTAGTCAAGCATTTATGTAATTTTAATTCATTCGCTTGGCGCGTTAAGCGCACATTTTTCATTTAGCCTTAGCACGTGACGTTTCACAAAATCGGAAACGAAAGAAAATATAGGCACTAGAATGTGTATTAAAGTAAAAAATGGCGTGGCATTAATTCCGCTGTTTTCCTCCTTTTATGTACAACAGCCACATTGATTGTAAATTTTCTCGTTCTTTGACAAATATCATAAGCTTCCATGAGCTTTCCATTTATATTACAATTTCGATAAAATCCATAACGTTGAAAGTCGAGATTCTTTGAAACAATCAAAATTCATCAAAAGCTTTTCCATGTTTTCTTTTCCAGTATTTATAGGTAAATTATAATCTCGTGTTATTAAAAAACTTTGTAAAATTCGCTGAGAGCCAACTCTTTTAATCTAACTTTTTCAAGAATAACGAACGAAATTAGAATTTCAACGAAAATGGAAAAACAAACAATTGGATTTGTTCCGGGGTAATACTTTAATATGCGTTTTCATTTAGAGAACCTTATAAACTTTCCAAAAAAAAAAAAAAAAACCACGGCTAAAATATTAGTAAAAAACAAAAACAGAGTATATCTGATAATAATCTGAAATTATATGAGTGACATCAAAAAGAACGAAATTAATTTTGGAATTGCACATTTTAGAAACTGTTACAAAATAATATCACCACGCCTTTTATCAATTATGGGGGTTGCAAGGTTGCAAGGCGTTACCAGCAACATATAACAAAAGTTTTAAGTTTATCTTGAATTGATATTGTCTGTTTTCTGCAAGTGTATTTGAATGCTTTGTAGCAAAACCTGTAGGATATAAAAATTTGAAACCTTTAATTGCGAGTTTGTATGTAACTCGTTAAAAAATCTGCTATTTTTGAAAAAAAAAAAAAAAAAAAAAAGAACTAAAATCATATTATAGGAGTTTGAACGTAATATGCATTAACTAATAATAAAAATATACCACAACATAGCAAAATATATTACTTACTATTATTATTCATATAACAAAACACAGTGTATGAAAATTAAAAACATCAGTTCTATAGCACTGAGGTTTTTTTTTTTTCATTGAAAAGTAAAAATAAGTCTTTATATATCAGTTCAATACAATAAATTGTTCGCCATTAGAACTGATATTGATTTTATGTATTTGTTTTTAAGTTATAAAATATAACACACATTGATAATGATAGTAGAACATATTGTTATACGAAGTATTGCATGTAATTTAAAATAGAATCATGAATTCGTAGTAAAGTAATTATTAATCCATATAACATTGAATTACAAACTGAAAAACATTGTTACAAATTGTACTGTACATCATTCAATATCGATTGTGAATTTTAGTGCGGTTTCATAAGCGCTTTGGTCATTTGTATGATTTTTATTTTTATATAGAGAATATTATTTTGACTAAATGTCAGTATGATTTGAATTAGCTATATTGTCCTTATACTCTTATACTTATATACTTATACTGGATTATATGTTAAACCTTCTTTTAAATAAATAACACATTGGCAGTAATATGAATATTTGACAATTAATTGCAACTGAATCATATTAATATAAAATTACAAGATATTTAATTAAAATATCGATACAGTAATAAAACTATATATGTCCGGACTTATTTTCTCTTTCTGGAACTACTAATGAAGTAAATCTATCTCATTCGTCGTTAGTTTTATTCGAAAAGCATATTGGCTAATGTTTACTGCTCTGTGCCAGGATTTTTTATTTATATTCTTCAAAAAGTAATGCACAGGTTTTGCGAATAGAAAATAAATTCGAAAATTCAAAAAAGAACATTAAGACAGACAATTTTATTTTGCTTTGTCCCATCTAAAAAGCCGATTTAATTAGGGATTATGTAAGATTATAGATTAGAACTATTGCTCCAAAAAATAAAATGTATTTAAATTCTTATTCGCGATCGAGATTAATTGGTTGCTATCTAGCTTAGAAAAATTCAAACACAGTCCAACTCGAACAGAAACCATGTTTACATATATTAAAATAAAAAAGAAAATTACCATGATTCAATAGTTTCGTAATGATGTGTGTCGGAAGTTGCACGTTTATAATAGCACAATACATACTACAAATATAACTAAGATACTTCAGTTGTCGGTATTTGCAGTGGCCGTATTACTGCGTGTATTAGCGTCACAATCGTTATTCTCGATAAATAATTGTTATAGGAACTCCAAACATTTTAATAATTAACAAATATAAATAAAATTATGAAATTCTCGTGATATTTGGCAATTACATAAATGAACGTGGCCAGAAGCTACCATGTTGGTGGCATAGACGACAGCACTTAATTGAAACGTATATTATGAATATGTTGACGAGAATTATGAACCAGATGCTGAATATGCATCAAGCTGGTCCTGTAAAGAGATTGATATTACACGTAAACATGAAACATAAAATTACCGGTATCACATTTAATCTCATTGCTTTCAGCTGCATCCATTTACAAATGTTACATTGCATTAAAGCTGACTTAACGAAAATTTAATAATGCAATTTATATATTTATTTCTTCGTGTGCTGAACAAGAATATATGTTTATAATAATGAGTTAAATTTTGACTGAGAAGTGACCTGGTCGCCTATGGGCACTAATTGCGTACGATATATATCATCCGTTCTAACGATATTTTATGTAGTATTAATTTTACAAAAAATATGAAACAATTATAAACTTTTTTTTTTTTGATAAATGTACACTTTGATCAAACATACCTCTAGCGAATAGCATTGAACTTCATATCATGTAGTTGCATGGCCTTCGTTAAATGTTTATCAGAACCTGGTTCATCTGCAGTACAAACGTCATTTTCATATTATATTTTATATTTTATGGAGAATGTATGAATGATTATTCATTTTTGTAAATGAATTCAGATAATTTATTAAAAATATTAAGGTCGCTATTATAATCGATTCAATCCAACAATAAAAGAGAAACAAGAGAACTCTTGATCGGGAGGATATGTACTATAACATACTGAAAATTCAGCCAATTCATTCGGGAAACAATTTCCATAAGGATTCTGCGGTGTCCTTTACCAAAAAATTTAAAAATGAATTCTTTGATATAATTGCCCTTCATATTTGCATTAAAATACAGACAGTCACAATTGATGTTTGATGATATTTTAAATAAAAAGTGCTTATACCAGAAAAGGATTTGCATACTAATGAATTCATAATTATACACACATTCCAGCATGCATCAGACTTTTCTGATTTGACACGTTCATTGCGCCAGCATTTTTTATTTTGGAAGTATTCACAGATTTAATACTTCAGCAGGTTTGTAGATTCAATTGTTTTCGAGTTAAATCAATGTCAGACAAACACGCATAGGAGTGATCGTGATACAAATGTAATATTTTAATAATACTTATCTATTGACAATGTATTTGTATAACTAATTTAAGCTTAGGAGCAAAGGCCTTTCTAATTGCGCAATTATGAACACAATGGCACACAGACATACTTGGAATAAAATTTAAAAGGTATTCTACTTCGAAATGGATATTATTAATAAGAAAATAAATGAAACAAATATATGCTATTGTGCGCCAATTCAATACACCATTCTGCAAATATTTTTACGAAAAAGCACCAATTAAGAATACTAAAATATTGCAAGTGTAATAAAGAAGATCCATGTCCCAAGTGAATGATTAGGGCGACCTGAATGTTGTAGATGTTTGTTGTCGACAATGATGTTCGTGTCTACACATCTACTGTTTTCAGGTGTTTAGGACTCTGGACACGTACGCCGTACGGTCTAGGAAAACTTCCTTCCCTTTGCAATATTTGCTGTTGTTATTGTTACAGAAGTATTTCCGAGGGATATTTAAACAGTGCGCCTCCTTTCGCTCTTTTTCACCAACACCCGGAACAAGAGGAATGTTTAACTAGTAAAGATTTTTTTTTAAATCAATATCATTCATTGCTCCATTGTATCATGGTATTTATTCGATCAACAAAATATCATTATGAAAAACGCTGAATTGAAATATTAATCACATTTCAAAAATCCAGAGATGGTTAAAGTTTTAGGTGAACATATTTCGCAAAATTAACAACTTGGCCTCTGGCATAATTGCAAAATACATACGCCAGCCGTTATCAGTTTACCGTAAGCTACCAAACGATTCAAAAACAAGCAAATCACACATGCTCAAACTAAGATCTACTTATTACAACAATAACTTTTTTATGTTTACTGCTTAAAAACACATAAACGATACGTAACAAAAAAAGATCTTAAAGTTTGGTAAACTGACTCGGTCATTTCACTTTCGGATAGCTACCTGTCAGATAAAATTATCTAGCAATTAAAATGATTAGAATTTTCGTGTTATGCAAAATTATAAAAGATATTCATTCTTTACTCAAGTATTGAATAACTCATCTGCCAGAAATGTCTATATATTCTGTTTGTTAAACTTACTCGATGTTGGAAAACCAAAATTATTAGTTATCTGATAGATAGTCGATCGGGACCTTTTTCCGAAGGTGAAATGACCGGACCTTATAGCAAAGACATAAGCTGCAAGACAAGTTGTCAATAACAGAGCCAATCCATTGTTGCAGAACAACGAGCTTTCAGAAAAGAATGGTCAGGGTATTCAGTTCGGTGACCAATCATAAACTCCCTAATGTGATTACTAACTGTCAAATACATCGAGTTTTCTGCACAAGCATCTTCGAATAGTGACAGTACTACCGGTAAAATTGTTCGCGAAAGAAACCAACTATGACAACATAGCTCTGCGTGAGAGAGGTAGAATTCTTTCAAAATGAGATATATAAACCATTTCAATTCTAGAGTGACTGGTATAGGATTAAACGAGCGCTATCCCAGAAACAAGCTTTCTTATTAGTCGATATTCTAGGAAGTTGTAAGGATGATCGAGTACTGTCAAGCTTAATTTCACTGGACATTTTGAAGGGACTAGATATAGGCTATCGTTGCAAGTATACTCTGCGTAATCAGTATAGCGCATAAAATGTAAAGGAAGGATAAGTAAATTTTATTTATGAATAAGTTACTTTCTATTGTATTGTTTTAAAAGATATGTAAGATGTGCCAAGGTTACGTTTATATGCATGTCTAAATCCAGTAACCATTTGATTTTTTGTAATATGTCTGCGATGTATGAGATCCATAACTTGTTCAAGGTACGTCCTGCAACATCCCAATGATGATACATGTTTATAGCGTTTAAATTCCAAATTTGAACGCTATAGTATTGCATTGCTCTAATTTAGTTTTCCCATATAATTTGTCATCAAATATATATAGCATGTTTTAAATGTAGTTCAATAAAACCCTTCAAGAGAAATTTGAACGTAGTCTTAATATTTCAAAAGTGATTATGTTTTTAAATATCAATAATTATTATATACATTCGTATAAGAAAATAGAAAAAGGAAAAAAAAGTGAAAAGATGTGAAGATTGAAGCAAAAGCTAGACAATGCTCTGCATTTGGTATATGATTACGAGTCAATTGTCGTAATTGAAAGTGATAGAATCTCTAATATACTGTTTGCAATGAAACTCATCTTCTTCGTGAATGTGCAGAAATATCAAAGAAAAAGAAATGTGATAATAATGAAACCATTTCCACGATACTTTAAAGATGGCAGTTGTACATAAAGATGTGTCGTCTGCTTTTCATATTACACATTAGATACTTTTATGGCCTCCATAGCTGACGAATTACACGCCGTGAGAGGATTGTGAATGTGCCCACTGCTGCTGTCGTGCTTGTCAAACGAAAATATTAACAGCTACAGAAAGTTGACATACGTACGTTTTCCACAGTACATTATTAAATCAATATTTTCGTTTGATATTGAAGGAATCCAGGAAATTAAATTTCCTGTTTACATTTTCACAGCATCAAACCGACGGGTATATAATTAATTTTCAAAATACACTGTTTACAAATCGTACGGATAAAGTCCACAAATATTTTTCATTAGCAATATTATACATATATATCCATTTGAACATTTTTTGAAAATTAAATCTGAACAGATAATAAAGGTTTAATCTTGATACTTTTCTACTATTTCGCAAATGATATAAGTTAGAGAAAATATAATTAAAATGAAGGTTACAGGTATAGTGAAATATCTTATAACTTGTGTTTGATTTTTTCACAATAATCGTGACAATTACTGGAAAATCATATATGAAATTGGTAAATTTACATATTGATTTACAAAATAATTTCATAATAAAAATTTCGTTTTTGTTATTGTTTTGTTATTTTTACATTTATCGGTATTCTTCGGACTAGATTTATGTGTTCTATATATCATTATATCTAAGAATATGTTTTTATAATTCGAATTTTATATAACACGAATTTTTTTAGCCACAGTTTCGGGATTTTGGTAGTAATAATATAAACACATAGCATTCTACATTAATACGAAAACTCGCTGACAGAATCATACGATTCAATTTTCAATAATGATCACTGACTGATTTCATGTGCATATGTCAGTTGTTCGTAGTTCCTCATGGGACAAAAAAATACGGCTATGGTTCATTGTGTAATTATGGTTTTGTTTGCTGCGTGATGAATACTGAAAAGTTATGTTGAACTTTGTTGGCACATATATATATAATATGCATACACAGAAAGTGGCAAAGCACATACATATGAGTGAATGTATAAAGGCTTAAAAGTACGATTCATTTATCCGTTTACCAGGCGGGACTTTCCGCGTGTATAGGTATAACTGTGTTAACTCCATCTGCATTTTAATTGCTTGGCCGTCGGCCTCGGCTTTAAAGCAAGCCACCCTCTAATCGCGTCAGGAAAAAACTGGAACTGGTTGCTCAGTAATTTTTTACCTTACGAATGAACGCGTTAAGTGCATGCTATCACAACAACGTATACCTATTATATTTAACAATTTTGCTTGTATATTTTTGTATAGTTGAAAAGAAATAATTGAAATAATTACCGGAAACTGCTATACTGATTCCTTGTCTACTAACTTCAAAGATATAATAAATATGTATAATATTGTAACAATTAAAGATCTAGTAAGTCCTGCTAGTTCTGTCTGTTGTTTTGCCTCAAAATTAATGTTAACATTTATTTATGTCTATAAATATATATATATATATATATATATATATATATATATATATATATATATATATATATAAATTAATACACCAATTTCATCAAAAATCAATGTGTTCACGGATTTTCTTGATGGCATATTGCTTATAGTTAGTTTATAGAATAATTTTTCATAATATATTTTCTAGGTAATTTTCTTTTTGTGTGCGTTTGTATGATTTAATTTATTAAATAAGTGTTATACTAAATGTATTTAATCAATTAAATTAAACTTAATCGACGCAGCCAATAGAAGAAATTAATCTAGACTAGACGATTATGATCTACCTGAGCGAATACATTCCTAAAGCATTTATGCTGTTTTCGCGTTTATTAGGTACGTAGCCGTAGAATTTAAAAATGAACAGACGTTTTTAAGCGCGAAGTAACGGGGCTTTAGCGGACAATGTTTATGCGGTTTACGTCGGAGGGTGACCGTTGGTCGCATACATAAACACTATTAACGTGTTCCCTTGAGCGGGATTAGTGACGGAGGCTATGCCACTCCTTCTCGATCGTCCCGCATGGGGTCCATTTCGTTTTTGAATCCGCACGTTGGCTTGTGACATGTTCATCTCGCCCTATCTCCGTCACCTATATCAACCGTATCCACCGGCCCTGCTGGGCTCGACTCTGGCGCGGCTCCGGCGATGAGGGAACCGGAGGCGACAGCCTATCTGTCTTTGTCTATGGAACGTTCGCTCTCGTTGTTTTCCCACTACTGCTACCGCCCGGCACGACGGGGTTTACAACCAGTAGCGTCCCAGACATATATCATAATTTGATAATTCAACATTAAAATATTGTATTAATACAAGTAATTTTATGTTGTTCCAAGCAAGTTTTGGGTTGAGCCAAACATAGGTTATCTTACGCGCTCCATACACAGCTTAAGTTTAATGTTTTATAATTTTATCATCAAGTGCTTTTGCTGTAGATAGATCACAGATATACACACTTCAATTCGAAAATAGTCAGTAACGAATCGGGAATGGTTAAACGTGTATTTCTGTTAAAATCTCGAGATTGAACTATTTTTGTGGGCACCATACTGCATTATATACATTTGTATAAGAAAATTATAACAAAAAATAATTATATTTAGCTTTTGATATTTGCAGAATAACGGATAATTTCATAAATGCATTTTGTCGCTATCTTTAGAATCACACGAATATCAAATAATTTCACCGATGAATACCTGTGATTTTAAGTAAATTATATTTTTATGTCGCCGTACGAAGTTCCGAGGATCTTTCGGTCGTGTGTCTGTAGCATTCTCGGATCAAAACATTTCCTTAACAGAATGTGTTTTGCAAGAAATTCTAAAATATTTTGTATCTACAAGATTTATTTCATATTGATAACTCATAATCTATAATTTTAAAATATGTAGAATTTTGAAATATATACTAATTTCTTTTTCATTTTTATTATACCAAAATTCTCTACAAAAAATTATAAGACATTTTATATCTGTAATATTTTTTCGAATTGTTCACCAAATGGCCATAATTGGAATAAAATAAAATTTAATTTAGAAAATTCCTCGCTCGCATCGCATATTATTATTTATTTATTTAAAACTTATATCTAAAACAATTAATAATAAAATATATTACAAATATAAACAACAAAATATACATGGAACATAAAATAAAATATAAATTGAACAATACATATTATATTACTTATAAGGCGAGCTCAAAACTCAAAAGGAGAAATGACGATGTATTTATAAAAATTAAAGCCATATATCATGGTATAAAATAAAAAATAAAATTTCGCCAATTCTATAAAGACGTCTTTTATTTGTCGGACGGCGCTTAATATTATGCTCCCAGTTCCGCGTCGTGCCGTCATGTCTTTGGTCCACGCCATGGCAAACTGGGACTCCAGCCCGGATGAATTATTCACCCTGGATTACGACCTATATACACTAACACGACCCGAATGTATATCGCGCTAAAGATCAACACACATATACACATACACACATTCTAACTTTTCAACTGGTGAAGCTAAATTTGGACTGATTTTCACACGATAAATGCTGATATATATTTTTAGCTTTATTGTGTATTTTACCATCATCTAATTAACAATACATACATTTTCAATTTCAAATCTAATTCATCATATACCCAAGCGACAATGTTGCTATGAAAATGTAGTTTATTCGAATAGTCGACATGTCGAACATGTCTTAATCTTTGCAATTACTGGCGCTGTATCTGTGGGACACTATATTGGCAATTGCGCAATAGTCTCAAACAATATTCGTCCGAAATATATAAATTGTATTTGAAAATCCCACAAGTTTAGTGGTTCTTTTTTTGATCAGATACAGTTCACAAGGGGGTACAAGAGAGTAGTATATAGATATATTTACTAGATTAGATATTTATACGGTTATTGAAGTAGTGTGCTGTGGAACAGATCGTGAAGACAGTATATAATATAGGAAGCGCGTGGAGAGCGGTTGTTGCAGAATCTTCTTTTCTTTTCCTGGTTGAAGTACCTACCTACCTACCTACTTTCGGTTATTATGGAAATGCTTGCCATAGTGTGTCGCGTCTCTCAAAGTCTTTACTGTCTGACCCAGTTTTACACTTCAACTTCGTAAGATTGCGCCGACTACTCGCTTTTATTGTCTTGAGGTTCGAACAACGCCGAATATATGTATGTGTATACTTCGGTTACATAAGGACGTTGCAACCTTGCAACTTCCGCCTCAAAAAATCGGAAATACATCAATATACTGACACGCCGGGAATTTATTGCGTTTTCAACTCTCACACGGTGCAACTTTTGTTTTCATTTTTCTTTCTCTTTTTTACCACATGATACGATGTCGATATCGCAGGCAATCTGCCAATTTTTTATCGCCAACATTTTTTACAAATAAAAAATTGTTTACACTGTGTGTACCTATGTTGTGGATAGTATTGATTGGTGAGTTTTAGGAGAGGAATTGATCTAATGCTGTCTTGTACTATCGTACGACGAACTAAAAATATAACTTATTGTATAGGTTTATGTCAATATTAGGTTATTGTTAGAACATCAAGCACTGCTTATGATAAATGCATCATACGCATGTCTGTTACAATTATGGGTGATATATGTTGTATTTGCTTTTAGTCAAATTAGATAATTTTGCCACATTGCGAGAATATTGTGAAAGCTACAACATAATTGGCATACGAGTATGATAAAGTACCAATAAATGAATACACACCACTAAGTAAATAAAATTGTGAGCATTAACTAGTCCTTAATAAATTCAATGATTATCTACGAATATGAAATGAATGATGTTGACATCCATATTTTACATATGAATATAACAGTAAAATCAAAATTCAAATTGTTAGTTTACTGGCACTTTAAACATATAATAAGTTAATGGATTAAGAAAGAGCTCGATTATTTTTATTGTGGGTGGTGGGTGGTATTAAATGGAAACAGATTATAGACCTAGCAAAATATATCTGTCTATTCATAGCTGCGTAAGCAATTTTTATTTAGTTTTTTTTTTATAATTATACATATTAAAACCCTAATAAAATTTTCATAAATGCAGTATTTGATTTGGCACAGATATCTTCAAGTTTTTTAAATAATTTATGAATATGTTCCTAAATTCAAACACTATTCATTAGGAGTAAAACAACATTTTCCATATATCCCAATGTCCTCATCTCCGCAATTCTGAAACAATAACAATATTCATATTATATATCTATCAAAATAATTATATTAACTGATAAACGTTTAATTCAAAATTTCATCCTGGAACATTGTAGGAACATTTAGCGTTATCGATGTAACCAATTCTGATTGACTGTTTCGTGAAACAATAACTTTGAGAACAATACACAATCAATCAAAATAAACTACGTCGACAATGGCGTACGTTTTTTGCGGTGACAACGTTCCATTCGAATTTTGCTTAATGCAAATCAACTTTCACAGGAATATTAATAAATCCTTACCAAAAGTTGGTCAACTTGTTGTACTGTCAGCTTGACAGGAGAAGTTGTTATAACACCTGCAGCAGTGCAGAAATGTGACTGAACACATTGCATTCTATGTGGACAGTTCATAACTAATTTGGTTTTCTTCGGAGATTCAGTTTGAATTTCTTCAATCTTGTGAATTGGCTGAATTTCTATAGGATCTTCAATCACTGGTCTTACTGTTCGTTCTGGAATAGGCTGAATCATAACTTCTTGTCTTTCAATTGGTTGGAATTCATTATGCTCGTAAGTAACTGGAATTAGTGTTTGTCCTGTAATTGGTAGATATATTTCTTCTTCTTGATTATGAGCACTAATTCCATTATTGTATAAAACTGATGGTACATAGTTGTTGTTATGCCCAATATTTGTTGCTGCGCCTATTCTTTTTAGTACATTTTGAAAAAACTCAAAAGTTCTTGGTTCTTTAGATACTTCTGAGTATTGTGTATCGATAACTGGTACTTGAATATTACTACCTGTGTTAATATTTAAACTTCGCGCAAGTTCATGTAATGCACTAGTATGTCTTTTGATAGTTGGACTAGCATTGTCAGTATATTCAGAATTGATCAAACTAGCCGCGTTGGCTAAAGGATTTGACAATGTTGTTCGTATAACCTCTCCATCTTTAGCTGGCAATGCGTCATTTACTAGGAATGGTTTTCCAAATCTCTCGTTTATATTTGAACCCATACGTGCTACAGACACTGTATCTTCAGTTGGGTAAGTAATAACATCAGATGTAGTTGCATTAGTTATAGTTAAATTTCTAATAATTGATACTCTTTTAGATATATTATTCAATAACACTGTAATATCGGAATCATCGATTGGTGTTGAAGATGACGATTTTACTTCCTTTGTAGATGCAATAGATTCATCTGAACTATTCTTAAGCTGGTCTAAGTTTGTTGCTGGAGTTACTGCTCCAAAGATTTCTGCAATTGGGATTCCATTTAATACATCTTTAATTGGGTTTTCCATCACTTGTTCAGTATTTTCTATGCTTGTTTGGCTTGCTGGCTGAATTTTACTACTTTTTGCACTAGTTATATTTGATTCATATCCAAAAGCATCCCCTGACACACTTTCAGATCCTTCTGTAGTACCATTTGATACAAATGTTGTAGTCATAGTTTGAATTAATGTATTATCAGTTGATTGACTAAATCCGTTGGATGACCCAGTTACTGAAAGGACGTTACTGTTATTTATTTCTGCAAAACCATTTGTTCCAAATGTATTACCAGAACTACCAGATGATTGAGTTAAGTCAGCTTTTGACGCAGTAGTATCAGGTTGTCCAAAACCAACAGAACCAGATTGCCTAATATCATTCGTAACACTATTTGTTGATCCCATATTTTGTTCAGCTGTATCTGTTGTTATCATCATTTGACGCGATTTTCCAGAAAATGTTGCAAAACCATTAGATGAACCGATGATACCAGATTGTCCAAATACACTTGAATGTTGCGCATTTCCCATCCCAGAAACATCAAATTGACCAAATCCATTTCCATTTTGTCCCGATTCAGACGTTGTGACTCTGGTTTTAGTTACAGTTTGGCTTGAATTATTAGATATTTTAGGGACGCCACTTATAAAACCAGATGTGAAAAATTTATTAAAATTAGTTCCGTTTTGTCTAGAACCTTCCTCAGATCCAGATGTTGTGAATATGGTTTCGGTCACAGTTTGTCCTGAATTTTCAGACATTTGAGGCACGCCATTTATAAAACCAGAAGTGTCAAATTGATCAAAAGTAGTTCCACTTGGTCTAGATCCAGATGTTGTTACTATAGTTTTTGTAATGGTTTGGCCCGAATCTTCAGATATTTGAGGCGCACCATTTATAAAACCAGCAGTGTCAAATTGTTTAAAAGTAGTCTCTCTTTGTCCGGAACCTTGTCCAGATCCAGACGTTACTATAGTTTTGGTTATCGTTTTACCTGAATCTTCAGATACATGAGGCATACCACTTATAAAACCAGAATTATCAAATTTATTAAAAATAGTTTCGCCATGTCCAGAGTCTAGATTAGATCCAGACGTTGTGACTGTAGTTTTAGTTATGGTTTGGCTTGAATCTTTAGTCATTTGAGGCATATTGTTTTTAAAACCAGAAGGGTCGAATTGATTAAAAGTAGTTTCACGTTGCCCAAATCCTTGTCCAGGCGCAGTCGTTGTTACTATGGTTTTGGTTATAGTTTGGTCTGAATTTTCAGATATTTGGGGCACACCGTATATAAAACCGGAAGTTTTTAATTGATCAAATGTTTGGTCAGAACCTGGTCCAGAACCAGAAGTTGTTATTATGGTTTTTGTTATGGTTTGGCCGGAATTTTCAGATATCTGAGGCTCGCTATTTATAAATCCGTGAATACTTGTCTGACCAAAATCAAATGGACTTGATGTTGGACCAGTATTTGTTACTTCATCTATTGATTCTCCACCTGATGAACCTAATTTAGTAGTAACTGTTTTGATTATAGTTTGTCCTGAATTAAAATTGCCAGGTATTTGATCCAAGCCATTTGTAATTTTAGTAATACCAGATTGATCGTAGTTAGTACTAATAGTTGGTCCCATATTTGAAATAATTTGCTTAGTTGATTCAAATGTGGATTTAGATATTTCCTGCCCAGATTTAATATTTTCGGGTTTCGTCAAGCCATTTGTTAAACCAGCGATAGCTTGTCCAAATCCAATTATTCCTGATTGTTGTTTATTGCCCATACCTGGCAAACTAAATCGAAGACCTTCTAAACTATTATCGATTTCCCCACTTTGTTCGAATTGTGTTACAGCAACTTTTTGTTTACTCGAAAGTCCTGGTTGATCAGCAGCACCTGTAAAATTTTAACCAGAAATTAATATTTTGTTAAAATCTTTAATTGATTGATCTGAGTTTATATTACCAGTTGTTTGAGCCAAATCGCTTGGTAAGCCAGTGGTGCTTAATATTTCAAATCTAGAAGTAGTTGATTGCTCGGTATTACGCATTGGTTGAATTGTCTGAGTAGTTTCTTCAATTGTAGTAACTGTTTGATTTTCTGTTATTGTTGATGGCTGTAATCCAGTTGAGAAACCAAGACCCTCAGTAACTTGCAGTGATACACCAGAATTTGTCCCTGTAGTTCCTGATATTAATTTACTTGAACTACTAGATGATTGAACAATATTATTAGTTGAGCCTATGATACTTGGTTGTCCAAAGCCAATTTTACCAAGTTGTTTTATGTTATCTAGAATTGGCGATTTTAAACCAAGTTCTGATTCATTAGTTATTTCAACTTTAGATGCATCCATTTTAATTTTTGAATTGAATTTCGATGATATGTTATCAATTTCAACATTTATACTTGATTCAGCATTATTTGGCTTTACACCCATTACAGTATCTGCGTCCAAACTAGAATTATTTGATAAATCTACTTTTGTTCCTGTAAAATCTTTAATACTGGAAGGTGAAGACTGTGTATCAATACCATATCCAATGGTTTCCAAACCGTAAATGTTTAAGTGTTCGTTATGATTTCCTGATCTTATTGAATCTTCTGTATTTGTTTCTATTGAATCCATATAATCCATTATTGGTTCAGTCACGTCTCCCTGGTTTAATGTTGGCATCAATACTTCCACAATATCCATTCCTGATTCAGTCATAGTAATGCTTGGTTCAGATAAGTCAGGTTGATTTATTCCTGCTAATCCATTTATGTCAATTTTTAAAATTGATGAATCTGGTTGAACCACTTTAGGTCCGAATTCAATCATTTCACCTGAATGATTTACGTTTAAACTTGTTTCTGAACTTTCAACTGAATTTGGATGACTAGTTTGGATAGCTTCAGCCAAATTTAGAATTTGTCCATTTGATCTAATATTACCCATTAGTAATGAACTTAAACCTGTTCCAATAACGCTAGGATTATTTAAACCCAAGTTTGAGGGGTCAGTGTATGTGCCGTAGTTTGATTCTTCTATAAATGATGTAGAATATGGTTTCTTCATAACCGATTCAGTTGGTGTTGAAAAGCTGAGTTTTGTAGGTATCATACTTGATATACGATCATTGTTGGTGTTCCCATCCATTGTGAAATCACTCGGAATATTGCTGATATGATCTGCAGTTGTTAGTCCAAGATTTAAATGTGGGAATATATTGCCATTTTCCTGAATTACAGGCTCAAATTGCGTATTTGTAAATATAGATTCAGGCAGTGGTTGCTTATATACATTTGAAACTAGGGGTCTTAGAATATGTCCAAGCAAAATATTTTCATAATAATCTTTTCCCAACTCTAGTGTTGGATTTTTGTTTTTAACTGTATTTCCAGCTTGGAAATACCGTGTGATATCGTTATTAAAATTGGTAATATTGGAGTTATGAATATAGTTATAAATTTGATTACTATCATCACCTCCTGGTAGTGTTTTCAGCAATGACATTACTCTGCAACAGGTATGGGTGAGTGCTTCGCAAGAATCAGTCTAAACATAATATTCTATATTAAAATATTGTTAACAGACTATTATCAGAATGAGATGGGTTGTTTTTGATAACTTATCTGACAATTTGGATTGTTGTTAGAATTACAATTATTATTATTCAAAATGATTTTTATAATGAATGAAGTATTATAAATTAAATTACCTACAACAAATTGTGTATATTGTTCTTGAAAACTGTTCTAAATAATCTAAAACATGAGTAAAATTGCATTCGACCGATATAATCTGAAAATTGGCAAGCAAATATGTATACATAATTTTAGTAAATTTCATATATTCATAGTGACTCATTAATACGAAATGTGGTTATCTTCATTTAAATAATAAAATGAAACCCTTAACAAGCAAAATATTTTAAAAGTTAAATACGTAATTCAACAACAAATGCATAGAATCTATACATTTTTCTTGACTCACCGAGAAAGTATCCTTGAACTTCAAGTACTGATTGTTATCAATGATTCCATTGTTGCAAAATTGTTTTGGAATACATTCAGTATTTTGTCCAGGACACACCATAACTACTGCCTGTCGGGTAACATATTTTACGTTAGGACAATAACAAGAAGATTGTCCAGTTCGTCTATCAAAAATATATCGTTGACAAGGACATTGTGGTTGATAGTTTGATTCTTTTGATATTGACGGAGACCTCATATTATTATTTCCATTGCTATAGGCTGGAACCAAAATGTATTCTTTTGAGCAATATAGTCAGCAATATAATGGACTAGCATTTGGTTTGCTCTTGTTTGTTTGATTATGGTGTGATGACTCAAGATAAATGTTGTAATGGAATATAAGGCATGATATTATTATTTTGAAAATTATGAGAAAATGCAGGTATGTTAATTATGGTTTCTTCTACATTTAAATAATTTTTTTAATTCAAGAATTTCCCATTTTGATGTGAAATTTGGGAATTTAAAATGTTGACCAAATTGTTGTTTATTCTGTTAATTTTTTTGGTGTAATTTTTGTAAATATTTACCTCTGTTTAAATGATGTTTTGGCCAATGCGGCATTTGCGAACTTTGTAAATAAACATTTTGGTGTTGTTTATTTGGTGAATTACGCAAGATAATTGCCGGATCAACTTGTTGTGGAGATTCTGAATTTTGTAAATAATTAGCTCTATTTATATGAATCTTGGGCACATTTGGAGGATTTTGCAAATAAAGATTCCGGTCCGTTGGTGAATTTTGTAAATACATTTCTTGCAAATTTTTTGGAGAATTTAGCAAGAGGTATGTCGGTTCATCATGATGTGGAGTTTGTGGATTTTCTAAATATTCAGCTGTGTTAATGTGAATTTGTTGTACGCTTGAGGAATCTTCAATATGTCTTTTTATTTCTTGTGAATTTTGTAAATAGGAATCTGAATCAATGTTCACTTGTTGAATATTTGGAGAACTTTGAACATATGCATATTTATTATCTTGTGCATTTTGCAAATATGCATTATTCTGACTTTGCTCAGTGTTTCTAGAATTTAACAAATACCCAATGTTGTCATTTTCTTGCGTATTTTTTGTATTTTCGATTTTATTGGCAATTGGGGAATTTAGAATATAAGTATTTCTGTCATCCGAATTTTGCAAATAAACAATTTCCCGTGCTTGTTGATAATTTTCTGCATTTCTAAATATTTGTTGTTCATTTTGTACAATTGGACTCACTAATCGCAAATTGCCATTTTTATGACTTTGGGATGTATATCTGATTCCATCTGTTGATTAATAATATTAATTTTTAGCATATAAAATTCAAAAAATTTTGATGTCATTATAAATAATTAAAATATAAAGAAGGATTATTGTAGAATATTTAAAGTATCTTTTGCATATAGTTGAAAATTAATTAATATAAATATTGACTGACCATTGTAAAATTCGTCTGAATCTTGATATGGGTAATTATGATATTTATGATGCTTATGTTCCTTTCGATCTTCTTCATTACTCTCGTGCATATGTTCTATATGTTTATGTCCTTTATGAGCTTTTACACTATCGTCTCTGAAACTTGGGTATTCATCGGTATTTGCATATTCTAGAAACGGAGCATTGCCATATTCTGAATCATCGAAATAATCCTCGTCGTCTGAATCATCGTAATCTTTGAAAGCACTGTCTGTGTTTTGTGCTACGTACAAATAACCAGGTGGTGCTGGCTGTCTAGTTATGTATTCACTATATTTGCTTCCATGAACAAGTGTTGTCATAAGAAGTAGACATGAAACCATTTGAAGGATCATGTTGAATTCTGAAACATATATTATCAACTGCAGCAACTGATTACCAAATATATTGTAAGCGCAGTAACTGCAAGTCACATAAGAGAAGCACTTATTTAAAATTTGACAAACATTGTCTTAATTCAATGAAAACTGCTTTTATGGTCATCATAAATATTTCGTAAAGATTCGCGACGGGATCAAATGTTTGCATTGACAATGAACCCCTATCGAACAAAGCTAATCATTTTTTAAAAGTTAAGGCTAGAAGTGGCCTTTAATATGGCTTATATTTCTAGAACAAACAATGTTTGGTATATAATCGATAACAATTTTGATCAAAAAACACAATTTTTTTTCACAAACTACACAGCTTGTGATTGCAAAATAATCTGTGTGATATTAACACTTAGGAGATCAAAATTTAAAAAAAATCTGATGTGCTCAACGCTGAACTATCTTGTACATATAGAATAAGTTTAAATATTATGCAGAATATTTATGTTGTTTTATTGCAAATCTGTTAAGTTATCTCAACCAAAATTAGATTATAGTGTACAAGTTATTGAGAAAGTAGTAAGACAAAACTGTTACTTCTGGTTCAGATATTGTTTTCAAATATAGAAGGTGAACATATACAAGTCTTAAGTTTAAAATATCATAATTTTGCATTCCACAGTTTTGGATATAGAGCGTTCCACACAGTAACATACACACATACGTCATTTCGAAAATAGTCGGATTCGATTTGGGAATTATTAAAATGTGCATTTTCGTTAGTCTCGAGTTGAAAATTTTCTTAATAGACTTTATACAAAAAAATAAAAATGAAGGTACTCATCCAGGATGCGTTAAATATAAACTTGAAATTTAAAGTTTCATATTTCGATCTTTAACAGATTTTGCTGTAGGACGCTCATAGACATACACACATTTACAAGTACGCGCACACATGCATCATTTTGAGAATAGTATATATCTACTCAGTAAAATATCTTAATATTATATTTCGTATTAGACTTCATGCAAGAAAGTAAATATTCCAAAAAATAAGGTTCCATTTTTATAATTACATTTTAATATTGATTCTGTACTCATAAACTTTACAACAAAAGAAAAATGATTTATTAAACATCAAGTAACGTTAGTCTTTAAGCGAAGAATATTATATTAACTTAGCATTATTTGAACTGGAAATTAATTTCACATTACATAAATATCTAATTGCCTTAATTTTTATCCGTTTTAAATTGGCTAATAATTTATTACTAAAATACCCTAGACTCTCTTCTTAGGACTGGTTTAATAGAAATATGTTAATAAATAACTTACAAATTTAGAAAATCGTTTTTTTTTATGTCACAGCACCAAACACTATAACAAAGCCCAAAATATACTTAACAAATGTGAACATTTTTCAATACACTTTCCTTTATTGTCATTATCTATTCATAATAATGACATGTGACGTCATTTGGTATTTGGAATTAACATAATTAAAAATAACTTAAGTCGTTACACCGTATAAAATGATACGATATATCGTGGATCACAAATTATTGACTTTATTTTGACTTATATACCATTCAAAATGATTCACAGAAATCAATTATTATATATTAATTAAATTAATCTATTTTAGATTCAGATTATCATTAATAATCAGGAACCAAATTTAAAGTTACCGTCAATATGGATTTATAAAACTATATTGTCGTGTTTGTTATCATTTTTATAAATTATAAGAACCTCTTACGTAGAAAACATTTTAAGTTATGAATTAGCAGGAGAAGGTTCCAATTAATTTATATTCTCCAAGCAGTTAATTGAATCTGTGGCGCGTGATGCATCAATAAAGCTCAATTAGTAATCGTATGAATAGAGAATTGTCCCATCAACCGCTTATGATATCGGAGTTGCACAGGTAACGACTGACACACTGCACATATTACTGCAACTGCAGTCGCGATTCTGCCATGCCAATTGTATTCTATAGTTCATCTACATGGGCACATAGATACGCACGCGGTATAGGTATGCCACAGCCGTGAGGATATGCAATTTTCTGCATGTGTTGCTCTATTATCCGCTGCCAGGATTATAATCTGTATTATTATTTAATACCCTATGGATTAGTGAGCGGACATGCCAAATATATTAAAGCCTTCAATTTCACTCGATTTAACTTGTGATGCCTCATTATTTTCGATATATCTCTAATTTGATTGTAAATAATATTGGTTTACGCTCTATTTCAAATGTTACATCCATACTGCCCTACAATTATAATAGAATACGTTTTAGCTCGTCGTACGATAGTATAATACAAATAGATACACACTAAAAAAAATCGCAACAATAACTAATATCAATTTAGAGTTTCTTAATATATGTATTTCCGTTAAAAATTACAATATTTAAATTCTTCATTCGCCATTGTTCAAGAAAGTAATGCAATTTACTGAAATAATGGATTTGAAATTAGAAGGATTTTATCTGTGCTTCCATGGCTACGATATTTTCTAAATTTCTTCATAATCATTGCAGTATCGATTCAAAATAGCAATAGCTTATCTTCTACACCAGTGGTTTTCACCATGCGATTTTTGCTGGGACGCGGGTGTAAAAAGATTGAGAAACACTGTTATACACCACTTGAAGAATAGAGAATTTTATGGCATATAAAAAATAAAACGTAATTTTTTGTCCAAAAATCATATAGTTGGAAACATAATTTTCAATATTCAATGTTCAAACCAAAGTTTGAAGTAACAACGAGATTTTGTGCATCAGAATTGAGTATACGAACATTTTGATTCCTTTGTCGAGCATCGTTAATAAATAGTAGCTGTGGGAGCACAAAAGAATCGGGTTTGAATAATAGGCAACCATAAATGTAACAAATCGCATCGTTAACCGACATAAATAATTCGAGAATATCACTACCTATACCTCATTCTACTTTTATCGTATGATACATTATTCTTTCCAATAACAAATGGAATAGAAATCATATGAGTATATATGTATATATATTACCTCACATGTAGATGGACATAGACAAATAATCTAGAGTACCCTTCGACCCGACTATAATATATAAAATATTTTATTTCACTTCTTTAATCTGAGTGTTCTGCAAAAGAAAATGAAAATAAAATTAGCATCCAATTAATAATGACTAAGTAGAGGTTATTGTATTAAGCAATTGATAGCTTAAAAATGATTGTCAAATACATGTTTTTAAAAGTTGACCTCAGCATCGGAAACAATAGCTGGTCTT
Source organism: Leistus spinibarbis (assembly GCA_933228885.1). Lineage (NCBI taxonomy): Eukaryota > Metazoa > Arthropoda > Insecta > Coleoptera > Carabidae > Leistus > Leistus spinibarbis. The sequence continues at coordinate 6,213,601 of OW121796.1, read as the reverse complement.
GGTCAATCAATCTAACACTGAACAACGAGAATTTCTTGTGTGAAAGTGTTTAAAACAGCAAATGCGCGAGTGATTGATAGTGGTCTCATTGCATCAGTGTGAAATTAATCACGGTTAAATTAATTAAAAATTGACAGAACTGAACACACCTACGATACGGTGCGCGTTGTTCGACCAACTATAAATCACGCCACTGCGTAACAGAGTCGCTGTTATCGTGCGTGGCAGAAACGGAAACTAAGTTCCAAATGACAATGACAGTATCACCAGTTTACCAAAATTTATTGCTATTATTTGCCACAAGTTTGATTCTGTATTTACTTCCGATAGCAAACTTATAAATACCTTTTAATTTTTACTTTCGTTTACAGAGTAATAAGTAAGTATTGTAATCATGAAAAATTTCGAACTCGAGATTTCAACGGATGACGTCTGTCTGTCTGTGTGTGTGTGTGTGTGTGAAAAATTATGAAACTTCAAACTTAAGACTTGTATATGCCCTAGATGTGCACCTCCTATTTTGAAAAGAATATTCAAACATGAAGTGTATGTTTACTCTATACATTTTTTGTTCTATCTCCAATATCACTAGAACGGCTGCACATACGGCAAATATAGTTATGTTCATAATGAAAGATATTAATATTTTGCACAACTTTTGTTTGAAATATTTCTTCAATAAATTTACCAGTTGCGAGAAAAATGCTACGAAACATTATAAATATCTTGTTTTTGTTGCCATGGATTCGCATGTAGTTTATAAAATCGGATCAACTGCTATTTTGACAGGAATACAAAATATTCTCAATTAGATAAATGACATTTCAGGATATTTCGGTAGAGTATTGGTTAGTTTGATAGCTGGGTTTGGTTATAAATATATATATATATATATATATATATATATATATATATATATATATATATATATATATATATATATACATATATATATATATATATATATATATATATATATATATATATATATATATACATATATACATATTTTTTTCTTGTGGCATCCTTTGATTACCGACATTACGATAATATTGCTTAGATTTTGAAAGTTTCTTTGTTGGGACGTTAACTTGATATGTGCTTAACCACATTCCATAATAATACACCTTGAAAACTAGAACAAGCCTCCCTTCTTTCTCTCTCTTGTAATCGAAATATACTTTAACTAAATAAAAACAAACAATATTGTAAGAGATTAAAAAATTAATGAGGAGAAACTATTTATCACCACTGAATTTTGAAGAAATGTGTACAACTTGATTGGCAAATCAGTGAAAGCATTGTATTACATAAATTGTCTAAAAGAATGTGGAATCTATTTGGAAAACATTATATAAATCTTATTACTTTCTTTTACGAAGTAATAAGTAAATCTTGTTTTTTGTAGATTTTGATATATTCAAAAAAATTATTTGGTCGGTAGTAAGAGAGGTTCCGTTTTAAGGACCCATAATTACGGATGTGTAAAATCTATTGAGTTAAAATTGGTTAAGCACGAAATAAGCACCCAATATATGTATAATAAATTTGGTTAAAGTCGGTCTACTATCTTCAGAGGCAATACAACCACAAACTTGATCATACGAATGAGTGACCGACATACTCCATCTACGATTTATATACATTTTCGGTATGAGGATCACGTGAAACGAATTTATGTATATATAATTTTCAATTCCAAGAATGTAACAGACACTGCTGCTGACACACTATTGCTATTTTGTACTAAAAATATAATTTTGTTATTCAATTTATGAAAAATTGCAACGTTGATTAGAAATAATTATTATTTGTCTATGGTCTATATAAGTACACATTTATTCTATCGACATAATATGCGCATCGCGGCATACCGATGGTTCCCCCATAATCTCAATTTTCTGCACATTAATTAAGAATTTTAAATTGCGAATGTTTCATAAAATTCTCTTGTTTTTGTTGTTCTTTCTCCTCGTTCAGCGCACAGTTTTGTTTAATTTGTGCAGCATTTCAATGGAACAAGGAATTGTATGGCACACATCGCTCCGTTGGAACATTCTTTTCGTTTCATTAAATTTTATCCCATTCTGTGCTGAAGGTAATTAAAAATACACTAGTATTTTTAAATTATTCGCTCATTTTTCTATTATTGCTAATTAAATTCTGCTTTTTAAATAGTACGCTGCGTCGTCGGATCGTTCACAATTAAAACACATTTATTGCATAACAAAATAAATGTGACATATTTTTAAATAATGTGTTTGTTTGTTTCAGAACTTGAAGAACCAAATTATGACAACAAATCTATGGGTTGAACAGGTAAATATTTCGCTTACTACCATATTTTTATTCTACTCGTATTTATTTTACAATTCAAGTTTAAATGTAACAACCGTATTAATAAATATGGAATGTTATTTTATAGTATATGTATATTATATTATTGAGGCAAGACTATGAGAATTGCTATAAGGCTCGCATAATATTGTTGAACTTTTGTTATTCATTTTGGCATTCGTTGATACTGCGATTATAAAGAAACTATTTAATATACACATGGTGTAACCATGAATATAGCATATAAGTTTTCTAATTTCAAATGCGATATTTCAGTAATTAGTACGGTTTTGATAAAACGTCGCAAAGGAACCTGTCAGATAATTTGAATATCTTTAACTTTTTTTTTTTTTGTAAATCGTACCAATTATAAAATGAATAATTTCAAATTGAAATTTTCAATAAAACAATAGTTGCTTACTGTCTATATTGTAACCCAGCCAATCATGAACGAATCATCTCAAAAATTAATGGATCGTCTTAGTTTTGTTTCACCGTTCATGAATATTAACTCGCTGTACGGCGAGCTGAAGACTTTGGTGCGTGCACGTCTACTTGTTTTATAACAAGTCAATATTGTGATTGATGAAAATAATAATGGAAAGCTTGTAAACAATAACAAGATTAATAAAACATGGGGCTGTTAACACAGGCAATACACACAGATAATAAGTAGTTTAATAATTACTTATAAAGGAATTCTTATTTATAATGATTTATTCTATATCTTTTGTACTATGTACAGTCACCGACATAATTAATGATTTAATGTTCGATTTAGATTATAATTGTCATTTATAATTTTCAAAGATGAAGAAATATTCTTCATTCGTAGAAGCAAATTTAAGGACAAATTGATTTAAAATGCAATATGAACATATATTCTTAAACCGAAACAATGATATTTGTGTCTACTGTAGTTGAACCAGTTTGTTATTATTGATAAGATTTTGGTTTACGTAACTTTCTACAAGAATACATAACAATATTTTTACAATTTTATTATAGCTGAAGTATTAAGGAGAATCACCAAAAGTTTTTTCTGCCTAAAGTCTAAAGGACGCCTGCAAAAAAAAAACAACAGAACAATATCAAATAAAGAATATATCTCTTTGTTAACTTTGGACAGAGAAAAATGTTGACAAATGAGAGATGGAAGTGAAAAAATGTGTTTTGTACCACTGCCCATTCAAGGCATTGTATGAACATATTTTTTAACTTCATATCTCTTCTCATTTGTCAAATATATGGTATCATGATTCTTGTGTTTAGTTAGTGGGATTTTAATAACCTTTTTTATGTTGATACATATTACTTGGCCAGAATTGCTAGGACAATATTTACCATAATTTGCCCACGATGTTGATATTCATGTGTTTGGTATATCTTGAGTATCAAAATATCAACAATAAGTTTCAATTTAGTAAATATTCGGGTTTATAATTTAGGTTACAACAGCATAATCGATGAACTTAGTGCTATAATAACAGTATTCTGTTTGCGTATTCAACATAGCAACAACTTACAAATTTAATGATTATACTGCATCAAAATTCAAAGTAAACACACATATCTTGTCTGACTAGTTGATGTAGACAGCCTCTACAAGCTGCACTTTCATGTATTATTGTTAGATATAAAAGTGGTGATTGTATGCTGGACAACACATTAAATGGCTGCTGCTTTATATTGTTGGCGAATTTTTTGTTTCAGTCATGGTACGACTACAAGCTGCGTTGGGAACCGAAGGAATATGGCGGTGTGCATATGTTGCACGTTCCGTCCGATCACATCTGGCGGCCGGACATCGTACTATACAATAAGTAAGTGCCAATAACTAGTTTGGTTTTGGTGTGCGAGCCTTTTGTGTCACTAGAATAGTAGATTGCTTAAATGACGTGAAAATATGAGTAGATTTTACATTCGATGTTTGTTGATAATAAGGAAAATGCGCGTGCAGTTATTTTTCACTGACCAATCAATGAACACGAACTTTTGAATTATAAATAATTATAATTTGACTACATTTATTTAGGCAACTTTCCTAGATCTGATTCGCCTTAAATAAAACATTATCTTCTCTTATCTAGCATTAACTAACTTAATCTAACGCAACTTTATATAAACATACGTAACCAAACCTAGCCATACCTAGCAATAATCAATCTAACCAAATCTTATTTAAACTAACGTATCTTAACAAAAAATTAACCAATCTAGAATAACAACAATTCGTAATCATACATTCAAGCTCTTACATTCTATCCTAACATTAACTCACCTAAGCTGACTTATTCTTACCTAACATTACCAATGAAAAGAATCAACAATTTGATAAATTATTCAGTATTGAACTCTTGTAATCTTTCTATTATATGTGCAACGCTAAATTTAGGATTTTCTTGGGAATTTCAATTCATAGAATATTTCTCAAATATATGTGCATTATAATACAAATTAATTGACAAGGTTTTCTCGCTGCGAGTGATTTTCTCTCTTTTCATAATGTTCAATACAAAATGAAATGTAATGGACAACTTAAAAAAATAATAATAAGATAAGAAACCATACCGTCATGTCTAAAGCTGTTATTTTTAGTCATAAGCATAGGCGTGATTTTGGGCAAAATTGTGGAGACTCTGGCTGGACATTCTTATAACGTCCAGAAGGCAATTTGGTGAGGTACATGAAGATTTCATATTTGTATATTTAGTAGAATATGGTCTCTTATATCATTTTGGTATATTTAATTGTAATTTCTCATAAAAACGCTTCAGGATTAAAATTTAGATGTGAATAAGTATTATTGCTCCAATCCCAAACCTACAATATTTAAGTTAGGCATGCCAACAGAATCTACAGAATTCAATTACCATGTTTCTAAATATTTATATTATTATTGGTATCAATTTTTTTTACGTACAATCTATTGTAGGATATGAGTCTGAAAATGATTTATTATAATAATACGAATTTTGAAACAGTTTTGGTTTTAATTATATTAATATGAAGTTAGGTAAATCATACGCATGCGCATTCTCCAGATTATCTTTGTATATTTGTATAATGAAACAAAACTGCGATTTGTACATTCAATCGTAATTATAATTATTCTAGGTTATCATTTATTTTGGATTTACTATCATGTACAGGTATTTTAGATACTTGCGCCAACTGTACGCTTAGATTTCAGGTACGCACGAGTAGGTGTCAAATGTTTCACGTTGCAATGCTTTTCCCTTTTAGCCATTTAATATGTAATTTAATTTTCTCCCATCTTTGTTAGATGTTTTTGTTTCCTACTACCCAACAACGTTCTGTCTCTTTCTACGAACAAGACATTTTGCTCCAAGCCCGAATAAAACAACACCGTCTCGTAGTTTAATTACATAAAAAGATAGAATTAACGTGTCATTTAATGAAATGAGAGTTTACGTGTATTATAATAATTCTATTGCAGGACTGCTAAATACTTTCTAAAAGTAGTTAGGACCATTTCGTCTGTGTCCATCCATTACTTTTATATTTTCTAATGTGAATCATATTATTTCGAATGAAACGTGCAGTTTGTTATAAACTACAAAAACAGCCATTTATTTTGGTTTAAAATTTGAATCTTTGTCAAAAATGTTCCCAAAACTAATTGAATATGTTTGAAGATATCATTATACATCAGAAAGTATTTATAGGCAATATAATTACGATATAAAACTAATTTAAAATTATCTGAAATTCCATATTGCGTAGCATTGATACAAATTCATTGTAAAACATATTAGGCGATATTATGTTTTGTTGATATTTTGGAGTTTAACCAAAAATACACCAACAAGAGCACTGAAACTAGTTCAGACATAATAAACTCAAATTATGTTCATATCTTGGGACACGTAAATTGTAGTTTATTACAACTTTCAGTCAACTCCTTAATAATATTTTTGTTCACATATCCTGTACGAAATATGTAGCTTTAGGATGATAAGATACTAAGTATCTAATATCCAGTTTATTTCAATCTTAGCTCACATGCTAATTAATTTATGTATGAATAGCTCTCAGATATAATTATGTTTTTTGAAAAACATTTGTATCTCTGTCGCTTGTGAGAATTGGATTTCCAATAGCAATTCAATATATGGGTGGAGCAAAACTCCCACCGAAAATGCGTTAGTTAGGTTAAATGCTGTTATTTCCCCGCCAATACAGAGCATATGACTGCAGATTTGTTCCGCATGTAATTTTACATCATGTAAAGCACAGATCGTACCAACGATTACAAATTACAATAATGCAATAGTTTGAATAACGCCAGTTTGACATGCAAATTATTGGGGCACATGCGGATTGTTTTGCAGCGGGCAAATTGTGAGATATTTTTGCCTGAGTCGACCACGCAGAATTGGTGGAATATTGTGATAATTTGCTATAGAAGTTTCTTGAGGGAGAACCATAAAATGTTTTATTTCCTGACATCGTAAACTATTTTTATAGCATGACAAAGTAAATAATAAAATAGAGGTTTGTTATGTTCTGTACAGAGAGATTATTTATAAGGACGATCATTCTCTACTATTCACTTTTTGCAATCTTTATTAGTCTCAATTTTGTAAAGCTAATTCATATATGCTTCAATTTATTTAGTAGAAAAAAATAAATTATAATAAAGTAATATTATGAAATCGAGATAACGAAAATACACCTTAATAAAATGAACCTATCAATTATCAATTTTACCAATGCGAACCATTGCTATCTCATGAACTAGAATTGCAAGTTTGGTTAAATTAGACGTTAATTAGCAATTTGTAAGCCCAAAAGCAATGAGCAAAACAATTAAATTTTGAGCAGTGGTTCTCAAAACACGGGGTACAACTATCTAATTTTAATTTTGAACAGATGTACTTCTATTTTATTGTTATGTTTGGTTTTATGCAATTTAGATTCTAAATCGAATAATTTTTCATTATTCCACTGCAACTATTTATGTTTACGATATCGTTGACAGTTCTCCACGGGTTTAAAGATAAGGATGCGCTTGTGTTTTCTGCTACACACCGCAGAGCTGTCCAACATTTCTCCATCTTCTTCATCTTCTGGTGTGCGTTGGCTTCGCGCCACTTAATACCTCCCTCGTTTCTTGTGCTTCAGTTTGGTTTTTTCGGGCTGGTGTATACTCACGGATCATGGCGTGCAGTGTGCGCTGTTCTTTCTTTTAGTAATAGTGCTGTGCTTCGGTCTCGTGAGCACACTTTCTACATATTTCATTTGTTCTCCAGTCCAAAGGCGCACATATACAATGATATACTATGATTACGCAGTTGCTTCCCTCTTCCTTCGGTCTCTTGTCCTTTTCCCCTTGCAATAAATGCTCCTATTTCCGTTTCATCCTGTTTGCTATCGTTGCATTCCGTTATATGTACATCTAATGCGCTCTCTCTCTCTCTTTCTCTCTTTGTTTGTTATGACAATTTTATAGCAGGTTTTTATATTTTCGTTGAAAATAATTTGACTTTAGTTGCTGCAAATTATATGCTTACTGTGTTCAGTCTTAATTCCAATGTCAAGAAAGATAAACTTGCAATGAGACAATTTAGTACACCTCTTAATATACATGTGCAAAGATACTATAGTATTCGGGCGAGTCTGTAAGATTATCTGTACATACTTTTTTCCACAGTAGGCCATCTTATATTCGTTAACTTAAAATGGCATTCATTAAGAAATTCTAAAAAATGTACAATATTTAAAATATTGAATTAAACAGATACTTTCTTTTTATTATCTGGAATTGTTTGATTTCTACAAATTATGTTCGTCCACATGTCTTTAAAAATCTGTAGTTGTATTTCAAGAAACTAGTGTAGATTGGTGATTTATAGTATCACGTAAATTATTAGCAATCATCACAATATTTCGACATTGTCTTTTCAAAAATTAGGAACTATAAAAATACTTAATGAAGATTTTTTTGTTAAGCTAAAATACGATGTCCCTTTAGAAATTATGCATTTTTAATAAATGATGATCTTTTATTTGTTACAACAATGTCAATATTTTGTTTTATTCGGAAATGCAACAACCTTATTAATTATCTAAAAAAAAAAACAGATTGTATACGATTGTCCTAACCGTTGTTGATTAATCATTTATGCAACTTGATTGTTATTAACACTACTCTTCATTCTTTATGCTGCTATAACTTTTCTAATAAGGCAGTACATATGTTAGAGAAAGAATGTAAATTATTTCGCTTCGTGCATTATGTATGTTTCGATTGGTGAAACTTCCGTTTTAACAAAATTTATTTTTCAATAGAAACTGATGTTAAAAGAAACAAATAGTCCTTGGTCGGCGTTATAAGCAGCTTTAATGTTATGTTCTTTTATTTGAATAATTCTTTGGTCCATTCGGAGTACTAAAATGATATCGCCCAGTGATAAAGCTAGTAACAAAGTACTTCATACCTTTTTAAATACGTCACTGGTGACACCCTGAACACAGCAGACAGAGTAGTGAATGGGATTGTATGGATGCATGGTGATCCTGTCGGTGCTTGCTATTAGTTGGCACTGGCAGACCAGATCGGGTCGGGTCCTCGGGTCGGGTCGCTAGAAGTGTCTGCAGTGAATTGTGTGTACAGACGCCCATCGATCTGGCAACATCCATCGTTCCCGATTGTGTGCTTCCTGTAGGGTTTTGGAGTATCCACTTGATCGCTCCCGGGCTGACGCGGCTTCGCTCAACTTTTTCCCACTTCCAATTTTCTTTCCGCTCGCCCGTTCATTCCATGTCTTTACACTAGCTGGCACTTTCTTGTTGCACACACACTCTAAACAACTTCGCGTATTACATTTTCCTATTGTTTCCCCACATCTCTAACGCATCGGTGATTTGTAATGTCATTATTATTGACCTGCATATTCAAGAACTTTTCTCATCACCGTATATGTAATACATATGAGGCCAAACTTTGATGTACGTTATTCTGAGACTGTTAACCCATATACACTGCCGTTCATAAATATTTACCCATTTCTATAGACAATTTTCGATTTCCGTAATCCGCAACCCGCTGCTGTCGGGACTTACACATCTATATTATAATTTACTTTTTTATTCAAGCAACTCGATATGCAACAAACTGTCGGCATTTTGATGTTTATTCATAAATTAAGTAATAGATATTAATTAATTTTCGTAAGTTTCAGGAATATATAGAACACAATATTATACAAAATGCAAGACAAAACTAACTTTGAAAGGCAAATAATTCACTGTCGGTAGTTATTAAAAATAAAAAATAGCCACTTTCATCATGGAAGTGAGTGTTTGAAATAGGTTTTTTGTCACCGCATCTAATAGTAAACGATATGATGTTGCAATTTATGTGTTTGTTGTATATAAGACCGTTGCCCACGCATATGCGAAGCGATTGATATTTGACTTATATTTCCCTAAGGTAACATATGGCGAAAGGCGGATTGTGCGGACAATGTTTGGAGACGCATTTCATTATTAGGGGCGTTCGATCCGCGCGATCCCCCTGGGCCTGTGGGACTTATTCTCCGTTCCGCTTGTCGCTACCTCACTCTTACCCTATTTATTTATTTCTTTCCCTGCTCTACATTCCAAGGCAGAGCTGCTTCTCAACACGTGATTGTATTACAATTTTATTGAATTGTAATTGCAAAGAACAGAACACCGTTAAGCCCACATGCTTCTTGTTGCTCCGCCTGGGAGTATCGACGCTTGCCAACAAAATAAACATTCAATTTAGAACAAATATATATTGATTTACTTTACACTAGATTTCACTTAGAGTGAAGCTTTCACAATTAATTCCATAGAAAAAGAAAACTGAACTAAAGTGCCTGAATACTGGTTTCTAAGAAAGATATAGTGCACTCTAAAAACAGAAGATTGAAAATCAGTTTCATAGCTCTTTTGAGAATTTTCCCGTAAGATCATGATTGAATTTTAAACAATCAATTCGCACGTGGCTTAAATTTTCCATGCCAAACACTATTATCATAAATTGCATTAATTTACAAATAAGTTTCAACTTTCAATATATATATATATATATATATATATATATATATATATATATATATATATATATATATATATATATATATATATATTTGTTTTCGAAATGAGTTCAATCATGGCATCATATGCATATTTCCATACATAATTTTTTCAAAAATTTATCGGTGTCACCAACAATAATAACTATTGTGTGGTCACAATTCTATTATGTCGGTCATTTTGATGCACAAATGCATGTTTCTCTACCAGAAAATATAAATTTGGAATCTCCAAATTCGACAGTTCAAATACCATTTATTTGTTTTAATTTTGGTAAGAACTATTTATATTGTGGAGAGATATCAGTTGTTTGGAAACCACTGTGGTAGAAAACAAGCCATTGGTCATAGTGTATGCCTGTCTCATTAGTTCGATATGCTGATGATGACCATAGAACAAGAACTTGTAGCAGTGACATTCTCTGCGGCATCATATATGTATGTATATGTATATACGAACATACGTCACCTAGAGTAGTACCGACAGCAATTCTCTTTCGATTACCAGTCTGCATCGACAGACTGAAACCAATAGTTTGGCGGCACACACATTCTTGTGCCAGAGTTATTTGACGTGTGTTACCGCCCTGTAACCAACTTCACCCTAACCTCACCCCCCTTTCCGCTGCCCGGCATACCCCTTCAAACACGCTAACACTTTATTACTGACGGGCGGACACACTGCACAGAACACAGTACAGAACATTGCGGTGTACCGCATAATCTACGAGGCTTGTGATTTTTTATTTTCTCTTCTTCTTCCCTATCCGGAACTTTATCAATTTGATGGCCCAAAGTTCGAGACCGAAAATAAAACGATCATGAACAAAGAAACTGGGAAAAGTTTAAGGGTAAATGCGATGCGATGTCTTGACAATATCACAAAGAAATACAGAAGAAAATATTTTTATCAATATTTCGATATTCTCTGTATTCATTGTCAGATTCGTCGTTTCGTTTTATTTTTCGTATAGACCCTCGTTTAATAAATGGGATAAAGCAACGACTTATTTCTTTATATCGTTGGCACAGTGAGTGAAACCTATATAAATTCAATTTCTGCTGCAAAAACCATTAATTGACGGTAGAGACTTATCTATGCTTACATGAAATACAAGACAGACACGCACTTGTTAAAATATCTTTAATTCAAAATTATTTTGGATATTTCAAAACTAGGATATTTCATCTATAAATTAAAATTAAGGTTGGGAAGTGAAAAATTAAATAGTTAGGTAGATTTCTACCAATATATGGTGTTCTTCAGAAGTGTTATATAATCATTGATGGTGATTCATCACATCATCATTTTACTTTTTAATTCATATTTATGGATTTAATAACCCATAAAATGTATCTGAAATTTTAAAAACAATCTTCAGCAGAACAAAATAGAAGGATATATCGATGGAAAATCACTTTATTTTGAGAATAATCAGTTCCTATGTTGACCTGCCATTCGAAGGGTTATTTCTTCAGCGATCAATGATCATTTTTCTGATTTCTGATATTCGGCGTAATTCTGTAGATTTGTTAAGAGCATTTATACAAAATTCATTGTGTTTTAATTATTTTAATTGTATTGCAAATTGAACATTGATGAAATCGTCAAATGGTTTAGTTCTGAGCTAATCTCTGATTTTATAAGGGTAACATATACATATTCAATTGCGTATAACTTCAAAACGATTGCTTTGCAGCAACATTTCTAGTTAAATGAGACAATGTTGTACAATTTCTTAATTAAATTAAATTATTTAATAAATTATAAATACAGTTATAGCGTTGTCAATATATAGACATCTATATAAATTTATAGTTTACTAATTTTATTATAAATCTATTGAACATATATTTGCTATCTGTAATGAATAACTTATAATTGTGCTTTTTGTGTGCACTTTTATTAATTTGTGATTAATATATCTAATTACAACTAGTAATATAATAAAAGCTTTTACAAATTAATTACTAAATTTAATTCAATTATAATCTGCAATTTATAGGTCAAATTTTAGGCTTGTATAATATAACTCATATACATTAAGTAGATTATATTAATTATGAAAATTGAAATATTAAAGCGAATATGTAACTTCATAAAATATGGGTACAACAATTTGTATTGTATTCCATAAATTGGTAATTATATTTGTGGTTATCTATATACTACATAACATTTAATTTCGTACATATACAAGATCAAAATTAGTTTTTTCAATAAGAAAGATTATCTGATGATTAGTACTCGGAGTATTAGTAAAAACATTTTTCAACATTGAAATTCCATAGAAATGTTGGAAAGTCTAATGCCGCAGGGGCATTTATGTTGCGCGTGCAATTGCTTCAAAACGGATATTACATTTGCCTATTGATCTAATGATATATGAAATAATAATTGAAATGATATTTGAACACAGATTTATTGTTTATAGAAATTTTGAAATCGAATAATGCTCCCATTCATAATGCCCTATTTATCCGAAGGATGCTATTTTACTTTGTATACCAACACCAAACGGACACTGAATAATAAGTATCGTAATAGGTTGCAGTACGTGGCTACTTTATTATTCCAGTTTGGCCCTCAGTCTACTATTATTGTTTTAAAATGCTATACAATTTACATGGATTAAATTTGTAAATGAAATATACTTGTTTTAAATAGTTCTGGCGTTGGTGCAAGTATAGTCAACAACAGCACAAATAAACTGTTTATGTTATAAATATTAGTTATTAGAAGAGAAATTAGAAATATATTGCATTTTTTTATTATTTCGTATTTGTCAATCTTGCTTCGGCGCTAATAATATATTTAATATTTAAACAACTATTGTTGTAAAAGAAATGGCCTACTATATTTATATTTTTTATTTGAAATTTAGTTCGTTATAATACCAACATCAACAATTATAAATTTCGAAACCTTCGTTTCTGCTGATCGCAGACGATACAAAAACTTGTTTTATTCCATCATTATCGATGATAACATATACAAGTTATGGTTATGCTTTGAAGACCGAAGCAGCTAGGTAGGGATACACCTCAGTATCGCTAAATTAGCGAACGGGTGTAGTCATGTTGTTGCGTAGCTTGTTTGTGTTGTGCTTACATACTTTCACTGTGACAAGCCAATGTACAGACGAGTATGGTGGCTACGATGAATATACAGCAACGATTGACTTAGGACGCAAATCAATTTGGTACCAAACCAAATTTCCAAGATGTGTAAACGGAAAAAGAGTGGCAAAAATAAAAGCAAAAACGCTCCACTTTTTAAATCCAGGATATTATAGTTCGATTGAAGGCATATTTAATTTTACTCATTTAGAAGAAATATACATGGATCAGTACGGTATTAGCGATGTACCAGTGTTTTATGATATGCCGAAAATCCGAACAATATCCTTATCTAAAAATTGGATCGAAGAAATTAAAAGTAATGCCTTCGCAAAAGTTCCTGTGTCAATGATAGTATTATCCAGAAATAAAATTAGCAGCATTGGTGCGGGTGCCTTCGGAGACACCGCGTCACAAGTATTTTTGACCTGTAATAATCTAACAGACTTTTCACCGGATTGGTTTACAAAACCAAGTGTTCTAACAGGCCTTACTATTGGAGGAAATAGATTATCGTCATTGCCTGAAAACGCTTTTAAAAGTTTCGTAAAATTGCGATTAATAAACTTACGAAACAACCAAATCGCTACACTGGGTACAGGTGCATTTGGCCTAGTAGCAGATTTTTATGAAATAAATTTAAGTTATAATCACATATCGGAAATTGCTGAGGACGCTTTTTTAGCAGCAAGTGTTAGTATTTCTTCGTTTGATATTCAGTATAATCGGTTGAGTTTTCTTGGTGATCAATTGTTGAAGAAACTGTCAGTGGAATCGATTTTTATGTGGGCGAATCCTTGGCAGTGTCCGTGTGAAGCGAAGATCGAGCGATGGCTCACTCAACAAAATCGATCAATTGAATCGCAAATTAAACGTGATGAGGACCCAAATTGTGTGTATGCCCTATCGTTTGCAAACAAATGTGTTCCCTTTCCCGACGATGATTTGTATAAAGAGTTTTTAAAGAATTTTATTAGTCGTCCACTTGATATCTGTCCAGAACTGAAAACATGTAATTCATAATTAAAATCTCCGGCATTTTTGAATAAATTCAGCTCTATTTTGCTACCTTTTTGTAACAATTTTATGCCTAAATGCATCACAAACATCATCTTTAGGTTAAAATATGTTGTATTTTAGCAATAAACGAAATTTAATAAACCATACTTTATACACCATAATTTTATATTTTATTTTTGTGATTTCAGAACAGGAGTAATTTACAATATGGTTTTCTTTGGTTTTGAATTGTATCTACGATTGCTATGAAACAATGTCAATATGTATTGTTACTAGGGAAACGTAATAAATATCGAATTCTATATTTACTAGGGTTACCCGTATACAGAATATAGGTCAGTATTGACGGGTGGCGAATTTTCTTGTAATATTTTTGTAAATCATAGTTACAATATATAAATAATCGAATGTGACTATTTTCGGAATGACGTCTGTCTGTATGCCTGTGAACGCTCTAGAGCCAAAACTGTCGAACGTAAAATTATGAAATTTCAAACTTAAGATTTGTAACTGGTCTAGATGTGCACCTCCTATTTTTGAAAAAAATATTTATAACCGGAAGTGCATGTTTATTTAATGATTTTTTTTGTTTTATTTCCAATATCACTTAATCGGGTGCACTTATATGGCAAAAATAGTTATGTTCATAATGAAAAATAATAATCTAGTGAAAATTACCTAAAAGAAAGTTGAAGGCGGCCTTCAAGATATTTCTCCAGATATTTTCAGATTATGAACTTGAAAGTCAGAAAATTTTCATTACGAAAAATTATACAAAAATTTATAATGTTGTTGATTGATTGAGTTGATTGTGCGAATTACAACAATAAATTTATTATTCCAATAATTGTTTTTCTTTTCTTGATTGTTCTTTTACAAAATAATAATAATATTTCATCTCTTAAAAAGTAAGTGATAATAATTAGATTTTCTTCCTTAATAACATCAGTGGTTAATGATTTGATTTCTCTATAAACAAATAAAAAACACCAAATAATGTATTCGGGAAGATGAAGGTATTGGTGCCTGTATTTATGCTTGCTTTTCGTTAATTTTACTATGGTACTGGTAATATATTTCAAATTAAAACAAATATTATTGTTAAAAAAATTGTCAACAACATTTAATTACTTTATTTGAAATTTAGTTTGTTACATTACCAATATCTACAATTGTAAATTTCGAGACCTTCGTTTCTTTTGATCGCGGAAAATACAAAAACTAGTTTTATTCCATCATTACCGATAATAATAATAAATTATAATTGAATTTCGAAAAACAAAGCAGCGAAGTAGGGATACTGTTTAGTATGACTAAATTTGCGGACGGGTGTAGACATGTTGTTGTGTAGCTTGTTTGTGTTATGTTTACATACTTTCACTGTGACCAGCCAGTGTAGAAACAATGGAGTCCATAAAAATGTAGTAACGATTGACTTAGAACTCAAACCAATTTGGTACCAAACCAAATTTGAAGGATGTATAAACGGAGACATAGTGGCAGAGCTAAATGCAAAAACACTTCACTTCTTACAACCAGGATATTTTAGTTCGATTGAAGCCATATTTAATTTTACTCATTTAGAAGTAATATACATAGATCAGTACGGTCTTAGAGAAGTACCAGGGTTGTTTGATATGCCGAAAATCCAAATTATATACCTATCTAAAAATAATATCGAAGAAATTAAAAGTAATGCCTTCGCAAAAGTTCCTGTGTCAATGATAGTATTATCCAGAAATAAAATTAGCAGCATAGGTGCAGGTGCCTTCGGAGACACTGCGACACAAGTATTTTTGACCTGTAATAATCTAACAGAATTTTCACCGGATTGGTTTACAAAACCAAGTGTTCTAACAGACTTCACTATTGGAGGAAACAAATTATCGTCATTGCCTGAAAACGCATTTAAAAATTTCGTAAACTTGCGATCAATTAACTTACGAAACAACCAAATTGCTACACTGGGTACTGGTGCATTTGGCGTAGTAGACAATTTCTATCAGATAAATTTAAGTTATAATCACATATCGGAGATAGCTGAGGACGCCTTTTTAGCAGCAAGTGTTAATATTTCATCGTTTGATATTCAGTATAATCGATTGAGTTTTCTTGGTGATCAATTGTTAAAGAAACTGTCAGTGGAATCGATTTTTATGTGGGCGAATCCTTGGCAGTGTCCGTGTGAAACGAAGATCGAGCGCTGGCTCACTCAACAAAATCGATCAATTGAATCGCAAATTAAACGTGATGAGGACCCAAATTGTGTGTATGCCCTATCGTTTGTAAACAAATGTGTTCCCTTTCCCGACGATGATTTGTATAAAGAGTTTTTAAAGAATTTTATTAGTCATCCGCTTGATATCTGTCCATAACTGAAAACATGTTAATGTATTTAGAATTTTAGAATAAACTTAGCTTTATTGTATAACTCTTAGCCTACTAGCCTAACAAATACTTTAAGTCTAAGTTATATTGTATTTTAACAAAAGAAAAAATATGATTAAAGTGTTTTTTTTTTAATATTCTTTAAATGTATTGTGTTTTATTTGTTCTTGGTGATTTTAGGATTATCATTATTCATTATAACACAGTGAATAAACATTATTTTAATCACATATTCTGTGTACCATATGGGCACACGGTGCCCACGGGTGACCCTAGTTTCAATAAGAAAAGCCGAAACATTTTTCTAAGAAAAATTAAATTCATAGTTACTAAATTTCCTTACATTTTATTATAAATTAATTAATTCGCAATGACGATTCATACTAAATATAGATTTGGAAATACCAAAATTATTAATTTTATTGCTTGATAAACATTATCAACTGACAGCGGCGGGTTATCTGCATTTGACACCAACTTGAAGGTCACAATCCCAGCATATACTACATTAATTATGCAAAAATACAGGTTTCAATGTCATTGGTACAGACATTTCAAAATGAGTAAAATAACATACCAAAACTTTCGCAAAAAATATACAGAGACTACGAAATCCTTTATTTTCTTGAAGGTAAACTTTTAAAAGACATGCCAAATATTTCATTATTTAATTATTCATTTGAAACCAGTTTATATAAAACTAAAATGTTATCTTGGTCACTCTGATAAACCTAAAATTATTTAAAAATTGTATGGTTATTCATAGATCCTCGGCTATATGTTGCTTAGCTAAAGATGCTTTACAATGACAATTAAACAAATTTATTTACCTCATTTGAAATTTTGATAAACAGAGATTGCCAATTATATCCATAGAAATAAAAAATCATTTAACAAATAAGTTTGGAGTCTGTGGCTGATAACTTGAATAATAATTAAAAACCCTTAGCCACAAAGAAAATCATTTGATTAATAGCGGTTAGAGATGATAAAACTAATTGCTAATTATTTATTATCTAGAAACATGAACTTCATAATATAAAATAGTTCATAATTTCAAAATAATAACAAAATTAATTGCTCAATCCATTAAAAAAAATAATTTCAAAATATAAAATGTTTTAGTCCGCCAATTCATCACATTTGAAATATGTCAAGATTGCTAGACAGTTTTCTTGAGTAAATACAGAATATCAAAATAGTCACATTCGATTCAGGAGAGCTCAAAACGTGTATATCCGTTGAAATCTCGAGTTCGATTTTTTTTGTGATCCCTATAATTACTTATTACTTTGGAAAGGAAAGTAAAAATATTCTAGTGCATATTTAAAAATTTGGATTAACAATACGAAACTATCTTATAGATATAATATATCTTAGAATTCTTAGTAGAATTTTTGAGTGTATTAAATATTTTTATAAGGGCAGTATTAAGGGGGGGTCCAAATTTTGGGGTAGGATTAAGGGGGGCTCCAAATTTTGGGGCCCTATAACTCGGGAAGTATATGGGTGATTTGATTTTAACTGCGAGCGGATTCAAATGGGATGCCAAGTAATATGTGTACCAAATTTGGTGTGAAATTCTTTGTTTTCTGCCAGTTAAAGTCTTCCATTTGTAAAATTATTTTCTTCATAAAAAATAAGAACAATGATTCTAATGACATTTTCTTGTACATCTATTATAAAATCAATATAAACGATTTCATTATATTAATTTGACTATTCGATGGAACACTGTAAATTTGCATGAACACAATGTCGATCGCTATAATAAATTCTAAAACGAAAGTAACTAAATCAAGTAGCGTTGTGTCTGTGAATCCAAAGAGCATGACCCCCAAATGACAGCGGAGCGGACAAATGGATTGTGTGTAATCTTTCCCGGTTAGGCTGCCTAGAGTTTACGGACGTTTCCATGATTGTTCCACAGGAGGTACCTAGTCCTTCGATCGGTATATACAAACTTACGAGACTTGATGTTTGAAACTTTTCGAACTCGAAGCCAAAACTTTCCAAGAGATTTACTTGTTTTAAGAAATTTGTCTCGGAACTGTATCTAACTTTATTGCAGTTAATGTCACTTTTAAATAAAATTATTTCTGGTGAATAGTGCATTATCGAATTCTTTCTTGTTAAACTAATAAAATGGGAATATCTATCTACTTTAGCTTCTTCGGAAAATATACTCGCCTATCTTTGTGTAATGAAAAAGTTTTGTCTGGATAAAAGCAAAAACTATAAATATTGCTTTGATTTCCAATTTATAATCATTCGATATTTTTTGTTTTGTTTTTATTATTTATGTTTTTGCAATATGCATTCATGTCAATATTGAATTAAAATTTATCAAACAAATCATGGGAAAACATTAAAATGTTCGAATAAATAATTTTACAATAGTAAAATTTATTTCATTCTTTACAATAATTCATTTCGGTTATATTATCAGGATTCTATGATAGTGACTCATCCAATTTTATAACATTACCCAAAAAAAAAGTTAAAGTCTAAAATCAAAATATTCTTATAAATATATGAGATTGTTTCAGGAGAAATCCAAATTGCGAAAATTCCTGGAGTTATAAGGCCTTTGTAATTGATTTAGAAAATTACTATGATAAACATGTATATATTAGTATAACTTTAGTAACACTTAATATTATATATATATATATATATATATATATATATATATATATATATATATATATATATATATATATATATTTATCAATTTTTAATAATTTTAGAATTTTTTAGTAAATATTCTAAGATATTTCATGTCAACAATAATAAAAAAAAAATATTTTTAATAAACCAAAAAATTATTAATAATATTAATATTAAAATTTATAATGTTGTTGATTGATTCATAGTTGGATAATTGTAATAATACATTTTGTACTCTAACAATTGCTATCATTTTCATTAGTGTATTTCATATGATTGTTGCTCGCCAGTACGACGAGCTGGAAGCACTGGTGCTTTCACCAATGTTTGTTTTATTGTGTTTTTCTTGCATAAAATGGGCATTTTTAATATGTTTCAAATGAACAACTTCACCTTCGAAGATTAGGATACATCCTGCAGTAAATCGGAGTTATTTGGGATACTGTGTCATTGGAAGTAATTAAATACATACATTATCGCAATGTCTGCTATAATGTTGGTGCATTCAGAGTTTCCGCATTACAAGTGTAGTGTAATATTCACGTTTCGCCATTAGCTTCAAGCATATGATAAATGCGAGTCTATGTTTCACAGAAAAAGCAGCTCTTCCATCGTCATTGCCTGATAGCGGCAGAACAGAGAATGAATGGTCTCCTATTGTTTTGCATTATTTTCTGCACCAGAATCTTTTGTCTGCATGGTGCACTCTGCGTAACGGAGTACCTACAGCAGTCGCTGTACTGCTGTTCTTGCTCTGGCCTAAATCTGACTCAGTGGTATAGTATTCACAGACTTCATTCGACTTTTCTACTATCATCGCATAACGAGTGTTATAAAAGTAACAATAGCCATATAGGGATACCTTCATAGCAAAAGCAACCAAAAGGTTATGCTATACTTATGTAAACACGGTTGAATATTGTTTCTCCTAACCATGATGCAGTTTTGTCTAGACGATTGGGCTTTTCAGGAATGTACTCATTTTTTATTTTATATTATACCAGATAACTTATGGCAAAATTCCCTTACATGCTAATTATTAATTATTTTAAGTAGTAAATATTAAATATCACAAAATTATTCAAAATTTCAATGATAATAATATACTTAAATCAGTTGACGTTAGAAGCTAGATATTCTCATCTAAGCGCAATATCCACATTACGTTTTAAACTTTACAGTAGGTTTAAATAAGTAATTTCTAATTCTTTTCCAAAATTTTGCCTAGTAAATACATTTAATGAACATATACGTTTTGTAGGTCTCTGAATCCAGTATGATTATTTACTCAATGACGTATGTGTGTGTGTCTGTCTGTGTGTCGGTTTTTGTGTCTGCCTGTGTATATGCGAACTCTTTATTAAAGCATTACTTAACTGTTTTGTTCACAAATTATTTGATGGAATATCTACTAAGAAATTAAGTTTAATTCTAGTTTTTAAGATACTGTCAAAGAACGAATACGATCACAGCTTTAAGAAAATTAAACTTTAATGTGCCCCAAGTCTTTTTGTTTCCAAACCTTGGACCTGCCAACACTGACCTGAATGTGTAGTTTATATTCCTCCCCTTATTCATCGCATTGTGTTCTTACTCGTAACATTACACTTTTAATCCATTATACAACCGCACTGGAACGGAATAACCTTATTGTTCAAATATTTTCAACACTCTTTACTGACATCAAAGTCTACAGGAAACATTGTTGTGATTGTGTTTACTTTTCAATGACTACGTTAACGTCAAGAAGTTTTCGAGCGATTCACACTTCATCGCAACGAAACAATTTTTAAACTACTACTATTTACATAATATTTACCATGTTCACATGGAGGATTGAATACGGTACTGAATTTGATATCGGTATTCAATCCTGCATGTGAGCACAAAAAACAAGGATTGCATTGACCCATTCTAGTCTCCTTTTTAATGGGATTGGATTGTAAACTTGTTTTCAATTTTACCTTGTGAACGCATCGGATTGATATGTACATGCGCAGTATCAGTGTCAGCAGGGGCGTCGGCACGCCATTTCAGAGGGGGCGCACGTACCCTCTCTTTTAAACTGCGCTCCCCGTTTTCCCCAAAAAAAATTTCTGACAGTAAGTATTATCATGCACTAGCTATACATCTGATCAATTCTTCTGAAGGTGCGTATTCGTGTCAAAGACACATTGCTGCGATTTGGTGAAATAATATTTCTCTTTCGGCTTTTGTTGAAGAATGTGCCCTTAATGACACTTTGCGTTATAAACGTTTTAATATACCTGATTAATTTTTGTTGACACACACACGCAGAGCAATACAAAGAAACTTTTTTTTTTGCTTTAGTGTGTTTTCGTACGAATTTAGCGTGCATTTGAGCATTAACAGTTCCACGATAACGGCCTGTAAACTTTGTTGCACTTAATGGCCACATATCTCATATCAGCCGTCGTATCACATATCCTTTTCTGCCCGATATATTTTATGTGGTACCTACAATAAAATTGATGGGATATAGCCCAATCCATATATCGCGCAACGAGTACCTACGATAACTGCGACGAAAAGAACCTTTACACATGGACTGTGATGGTTACTTTATTGATAGAATGACAGCTTTCATTTTATATTTTTCTGTTTTGATATATAGATGTGCAATTAGATAGGACGTGGCGTATAAAATTTTGGAATAGATATATACGTTTTATTGACGATTAAAAATTTAGTAGATCTTTATTTCTAGTCTCGATACATAGGTGTAGACACGGTTTGTTTTTTATTTTGCTCACATATGCAATTAGGTATAATATGGAACATAAAATTTAGTCATAGAAATGTTTTATCGACGCTCGTAATTTATAGGATAGATGCTTTTTCCTGAATGTTTATAATTCATAATATTCAAAATCTTCTACATCCACCTTTTACTTTCTTATACCAGTAATAAGTACTAAGTCTTGTAGTCATGAACAATTTCGAACTGGAGAATTCAACGGTAATATACGTTTTGACTCTTCTGAATCGAAACTGATTATATTTGGATTGACGACTGTGTGTCTGTTTGTGAACGCTCTAGAGCCAAAACTGTCGAACGTAAAATTGTTAAGCTCAAAAATTGAAAATAAATATTTTTCTCACTCTCACTCGCGTTTTATGAGGTCCTATATTATAGTAGTAGAGGTTGTATTCGTATATAAGTACAGATATATTTTGTTTAAATTTAACGTAACTTGAAGCCAAACTGCACATATAAATGTCGACACCGTTTGAAAACTTTCTGCTATAAATGTCTGAGTGACTGAATAAGTTTTTCATCATCTGAAATTCGAATGCCACTGCCTCGTAATAACTGGCAGCTAAACCCTTTTTTGATAAGGAAAAATAAATTCTCTTTTGTTGGAAAGTTAATAATTACAATTCCGAATAATAAGAGCTTTGGAATAGCGCATGGCCATTATCTTGATCAAAACAATTGTATAATTTATTGACTTTTCGAACGGACACCGTTACACCCTTGTATAAGTTATTCATTTACCAATAGACGGTAGTACTGTGTATGTTTAAATCAAATTAATAATGCCTGGTAAAGGGTAATTGCTGTATCGCATAAAATAACGCTATCCTCTTTAACTGCACACGAACCTAAACAATAGCGGAGCTCCGTGCAGACAAGCCGGGTTTGTCTGTGTCTCTAAGGCCGGGAGTAATGTTGCGTTATAGTTTCACTGGCCACTTCCTGTTCCGCCGCTTGCTAACCAATGGAAAACCACCAATGGGAAAAATACTATCAGCTACAGTTACTCCGAACTATATGACACACTTTTAGATATTTAATAATCTACAACAAAACATTTCTTTATTATTTGCAGGTTTTTTGTCTTTTCTTTTTTTAGTCTTTGGTCGTTTTATTTTTTTATATAAATAATTAACCTTAATGATATTATTAAATAAAGATCAAAAAATCAGTCTATGAAGTTAAATAATTGACGCCGCTACGGTCACGTTAGATCGATTTTATATTAGTGCATATTTATGAATGGTGTTTTTCAAATTTTTTAATGTAAATACTGTTTATTCAGGTTATATATTGAACAGAATTACACGTTTTTCATCGAATATATAGATATATATATATATATATATATATATATATATATATATATATATATATATATGTATATATAAATAAATATATATATATATATATATATATATATATATATGTATATATAAATAAATATATATATATATATATATATATATATATATATATATATATATATATATATATATATATATATATACGATTACTAGCATTGCCATTGAAAATAGACATGTTAGATTTACGTTTCCTTAATTACAATTATCTTGATATTGTTTCATAGCAAACGTAGAATGACGTATTATATATAGACAGTGAAAGCATAAGAATTTCGAGTGAAGGCCACACTGTATATTTTCAGTATAGTATTCAATCATTGTACATGTATATTGTATAAAATGGCATATGTAATAAAATAAAAGAATCATATAAATATTGCTATAGCGCCAACAATATTCGTATTTCATTTTCACTAAGTTCAACAGCAATAAACTCGCAGATAAAATTGAAAATTAGTATTCTATTATTTATTAAAGCACTTTAAGGTTGGCTATAAGGAAGTAATAAAATAATTAACGTGACAGTTATTTGGTTTGTTTTAAAATATTGTGGTTAATAAACAGAGAATATCCGTGGCAGTTGTAGGTACTTGTAAAGTCGTGTTGTTGTCCTATAGAAATTATGAGGTGAATGCGGTGTACTACAAGACAGAAGCAAACACGAAACGAACACTTGATTAGAGGCGGCGAGGCGATTTATTATACTTGGGTCCTACGAGAGGTTTTTACCCAATTGCTTGCTCAGTATTGTGTTTGGTTTGAGTGCCACACAGTCCAACCCCGTCGCTTTTCGTGTCTTGCTCTTCTCTACTCTGCTATACTCGCTGCTGCTTTTCTTTTAGTTTTCTTTTTCCGACGCCCACTTCACTGTACTGTTCGCGGGCGGATCTGTGCGTGTATTAGTGTGTGTGTGCGTTTACATTTTTTCGCTCACTGCAAAACAAATCAGTTTGTCTTTACACAGCTGCAATATGCCAACCCAAAACTGCAGATATTAAATATTTGCCAATCTCCCAGTTTTTCAAAGTTACTAATTTTTTTATAACATTTCTGTATGCTCTATGCATTGAAGGAATGGGGGGAAAGAAAACATTTGAAATTACGTGTAAAACGGTAATAATATGGACTTGGTACTAATTTGTATTTTCTAAATATTTCATGATATTTATATCAACTAATTAAATCTGGAGCACCCTACACTTTTATATACGTAGTTTTGACTATATATCTAATATAGCTTTGTGTTCCAAATTCATTATACCATTGCCATCAATCAATAACAATATGGGTCCGAACTAGAGAAACGTAAATATAACTTGACTATATTCAAAGGCGAGATTTCAATAAATGGAAGATTTTCCGAAAAATGTTCATATTTTTCCATAAATTACATTTACCTAGTTTCTAACTCGCGTTCCTTTCGAGATGTGAAAAAAAATACGAGAGTAAACAAGCTATTATTTCATTCCCAAGATATACATATCTTAATTTCAAATCATCATATTTTTGTTTGGCTCTAAAGCGTTCACAGACACAGCCAGATATGGACCCTCAAAACGGATATTTCTACTAAAATTTCGAGGTCGATTTTTTTTTAGGATTCACAATACTTTCTTTTATAAATGATTTATAAGTAAAAATTTTGAACAATTATAGTAGACCTCTGATGAGATAATACAAATATCCAGAAATGTTAGGGAAAATGTATTAGAAGGTACCATGTAAAATAATTCGACTGCTTCATAGTTAAAAATTTCCGGGTCCTGTATTCTTGAACCGCATTCGAATAAGAATCTGTTCGAGTGACCTCGAGATTTTGGTAATTGGCGCAATATATGTATTCAAGCTTCGGCGTTGATAAAATAGATTAATCTTTCAATATTTTTATATAATATAAAATTACAGAAAAGTCATTTATACAAGCAGGTAAACAGAAATTTTATTGGATTAACTGTGACGTGTACATGTTTTTTGGGAATATTTAATCGACAATCTCATAGAAGTTATGCTCTCTTCTCAAGTAGACTTTTTCACCGTCTGTATATCTCCTGTTGGCAGACATCTCCAAATGAAGTTCTGTGGACACACGTTGCAGAGTATTTATACTTTCTTCAACAGCGCCTAGCTCTAGTTTGCATTTATTCTCCACAGATTGCAAGTGCTGCTTATAAGCTTGCACTTGGGAAAGTAACACATTTGCTCTACCTTTTTTCACGAATGCTTGATCGGCAGCTATATTGCTATTCGAGTCTGAACCAGTTTTTGGCATGTCATAATTGTAAATCGTTTCCAAATCATAGTTATTATTACTGGCAGTTTCACTTGGATACTGCTCATCGAATTCGTAGTATTCATCCTAGTAAGAATACAGAATGCTGTGTGTGCGTGGATGCCAAATTGATTAAGGAAATTGTTAAAAATGTATCCGAAAAAAAACTATTTTTTCGACTTTAAAAAAATTAGATTATTAATAATAATCATTCGGATTCATCCATTGTAATTAGTGGATTGGTTTGAGATATTGTCTATATTATTGTGTTATACTTTTAGTCATGCGTCGAAAAGTTTAAAAATTATTAAATAAAATTATTATATATTTTTTTATCAATGTAATCTAGAATTTCTAGAATATTTTTTCAAATTGTTAACCAAAGAACCATAATTATTAAAAACCACTGTTCGCATCGCATATCTTACCTAAAGGCGAGCTGGACGCATTTGTGCGTTGTACGTACCAAATCTTGTTAATGTCAGAGAAACGTATATTTTCGTTCATGTTTAATAATTTACCTAAGAAGACACTGCCATGTAAATTAATCTTTTATTTTAGTATTTCATATTACTTCACATGCTACAATACAGTTGCGTCTTTTATTAGATACCAGTACACATTTGCTTTGTTCGTTTGTTCATGATTTGTGTTAAAATGAAGAAAAAGGACAGATTATGAACTGAGCATGAAATACAGGTCCAACGAACAAACCTATTATTGATTAGTTGACCATGGAAAGTGCCTTTATTTAAATATATTATTCCCTAACATACACATAAGTATTAACTTATAAACATAAAAATATAGTACGAATACTAAATCATGAAAGGAGAATTAAGAAATAATGTAGCCTTGTTTCCTAACTACTAAAGATGAAGAAATATAGCAGAAGATATGTTCAAAGCGAAAGCAGCCAATTAAGAAACAAAAAAGAAATGTACAATTTCTTTTTAATCGTTTATAAAGAGTATACTTCTGATCAATAAAAAGAAATTCAATCTCAAACAAGAAAAGTTAGTGTCGTACAATAGAAACTATTCACTGATCAATTAAAATTCTTACCGTTGTCGAGAAAAGATATGGGGATCGCGCAATGTCTTTCTCCTTTTGTAACAACTCTCTTTCTTCAGTGAGTTTCATTCGTAGATCGGCGATTATCTTGCTAACACGATGGACCCTGTCATGGAGTATACTGTGATCCGAATGATGTTTGACATAATAAATTTGGTCGTCGGAGTCATTGTTGTGATGGTGGTGCTCGTCGTTTCGTATCGGATCACTGTACGGTCGCGAGTGCGAATGATGCCTCCGTTGGTGTCGATGCATTTTCACTATTATGACCTAGGAACTAAGGCGGTCGTATGTACACGTCGATAAATGTTTGAAATTGGTATCATTGTCATGGAAACCATAACGAAGGCAACGATTATTTTTTATTTTTTTATTCATAGACAACTTGAAATGTAAAGAAATAAAAATATTTCATCACGCTTTTTCCTCAAATGCATTAATGCCCGGCAATTTTGGTCTACGAACTTTCTAAAAATATATAAATCTGCAGAATTTTGGAAATATTGCATGACCCATGAAGCTCATGAAGTCTTTATTCGTATACAAAAATTGTGTAAGCTTCGAAAGTGTGCCGTTGCTTTAACGGGTTAAAGGGTAAACAAAGGTTAGTAGTTTGATATTTACGGATCGGATCTACGTCAAAGAAATTTCACATTTCATATTATGTTTTGCTGTTCGGAATTATGCCATATGTAGTTTCTTGGATCAGGTTTCCACCAGATGGAGTTTCGCAATTTCAGCATGCAAAATGTGGTATTTTATTGTTTGAATTGTTTTCTGTTTTGCTTAGTAAAATTAAATAAATATCAATCTTTTCCTCTAATTAAGGGCTTAACAAAATTCATTACCTTGAAATTTATATTATGTCTATGTCATGCAATACCAACAACATATAATAATCATCCAAAAATAGAAATTTTTGGTGAGTTCAACGTGAATCAATTAATTGTACATTCACTATGTTAGAACGCGGGTTCGAACGCAGGACCCCATACAGTGATCTAAATCGATGCTTGTAAGTGTAACCATACAAACTTTAATGCTATCATGACAATTGTATATATTGATTATATTTAAATTAATAAAATGAATTTCGTTTATTACTTCTATATAACAAATATGCTGAATTATAAGACAATGTCAGTATAAAAAGAATGGGTCTAAACCGGAAATAAATATTTGTCGACCGGAAAATTGTGTATGTCTCTAATGCAGGGTTCTAAAATAAGTAAGTCAAAATAGCTCTGTGATATTCTTGGTGGTTGCATAAATGGATCGGTTTGGTTAGGCTGCTAAAATCCTTCTGCATGCAATGGTGGCTTGATGGTTTATGACAGGGGGCTCATCTTTCGACGGGGGCTAATGGAAAACGTGTGTCTGGATAGGAGCTGATAGTATAAACAGCCACGGGGTATGAAACACGACGAGCGACAATGATGACGACCGGCCCGGCCGGCCGTTCGAAACTAAAGCATCACCATTCTCTAAACTGAAAAGCTAACCATCACCGCACACACACACAAAACACTATAGCTCTCGCTATGTCCTCATCCATTTGACGTTGCACAGAAGTAAACAAAAGAAGAATCTCCCCAGTGATTGCTGCACATGAATAACTAGCTAGCATTGTTCGTTTTTAAAACGAGCTATACCACGGAACAACACAAATAGATGCCTACTCATCATGCACTGCTCCATGTTATAAATAATATACAGGCTGCTGAGTTGAATAGGTGACATAGTTCTCTATGAGAAAATATTAATAAACGTAAATATTGCGTGGCCTGTACATATACCAAGAAAAGTTCTAATAAGAAGCTATTTTATAGTGTATTATGAAAATCGGTTGTGGTCAACACAGAACTTTCTTCTTCGTTTTAGTAGTAGATTTATTTTGTTTAGATGTGATATTATATAAAATTTTCAATTTCTAGAGCATTGAAATACGGAATATGCTTTCGGTCCATTATTCAAATTAAGCACCTCAAAATTTAAAAAAAAATTATTTATATATATTATAATAACAATTAGGACAATAATATCTAACCATGTATTCAATAGGTTGCAATTCATATAAATTTCTATTAATTTGGTTGTATCACTATGTGATTGCGAGAAGTTTCATTTAAATATTCATCCAATTAACGCCATAATATTTAACAAACATTGGGAGGTTTTGTTTGACAAATATAAATGTATGCATGAGGATTTAAGAAAGAGAATTCTGTAAAAGAACGTAAATATTTGAAAAGCGCTGTATGTTTTTGTTGTGGTAAGCGTTTTATTTTAGTAACAGCTGATCTTTAAGGATTGATGTGTGTCGGACGTTAATCTAAATTGGATAAGCGGCTTATAGTAATGGTTATGGACGCTTATCTATATGCAAACATGTAGACCTTGTAATGTTCAAGCGCAATTTCATGTCGGTTAGGTAAACGTAAACACCATCTATATTTGCTATAAATTCGCGTTACAGCCACTCATATCATTTCACAGAATTTTCCATTACGGTTGGAATAAATAATATAATAAGTAGATGTACACGTCACTGGGAAGCAACTGTACATATTATATATATTAAAATGTTTCAGCTTAATTGTAACTTATTCCTGATTTACTTTTGTTCAATTCTGTCAAAAAATTGTAATATTATTGGAAACTTCATCAATTTTTAGCTCACTGCGTAATATTGTGCAAAGGATCGATAATATTCGGTCTATTGTCTTTAAAAATGTTTATAACTCAAATATTTGAATTTTTGTTGCTCGCTCGTTCGTATAACCTGAGTTTAGCCGAACCTTTTTTAATATAAATTTGGTTTCGATGCGATGTCTTCATTTACACTTCCCAATTTATTAGTTTCGGAATAAACCGAGCTCATTTGTGAAATGAATTATGAACAATATTTAGTACGTCATAATTCATTGCGATTTTTCTTTGATGTACATAGATACACACATACATCATTGCAAAAATAGTCTGAACCGATTCATGTGTTTGCAGTTTGCTTTATTCTTTCAAGAACTGTTTTTACTTTCTTCCACGTAATGTATAAAACAAAAATATTGTGTTCACAAAAAAAGATCGACCAAGAAATTTTTACGGAAACATAGGTTTCGACGGTCCCTTAATCTATTTTGACTATTTTCATAATGCCGTCTGTGTATGTGAACGCTCTATAGCCTATACCGTTAAATATATAAACGTAATGCTTTTCATTTAAGATTTGTATACATTGGGAAAGAAAACATCCTATATTCGAATAGGATATTACTGCCGGAAGTGCATGTTTTTTGTGTTGTTTGTTAAGTATCTCGAAATGGAAACAAGTTAGTGTAGAAGTGAAAATTATAAATGAAAAGATTTTTAAAATTTCTAGCAACTTTTGTTTAATTTTTCTTTTTAAAAAATTATCCCATTTACAGAAAAATTGTATTTGAAAGTAAGCATTTACGTTGCTTTAGTTATCACATATATTAATGGATTGTTTCATGGCAATGGTAGAATGAATTTTAATTATAATAAAGCTAGTGCATATATATTACACACTGTATAAAAAAGTAGATTGAATAACACTCATAATTCTTTATTTCTTAAACAATGTTCAATTTTATTATCATAAAGCCACAGGTTCTAAGAAATTATCCGTTTTTATCGTAACGTATAGTCTTCTAAATACATTTACAATAACTTTCTAACTGATTAGTTCGGACCACTTTAGACAAATGTGTCGATTTCCCTCTTAAGTTTTTTTCTTTGAAGTTGAAAGGGACTATAATTGAAGATAGCATTTAATCAGGATGAAACTGGAATTTAGAATAAATCAAGAAACAGTGCTTGGATGTGTGAATAGAGCAGACGAGCGGAACTGAATTGTTATTAAAAATGCCCCAAACTCTCACATTTGCCCCCGTGATACATAAATCAAGTGGAATTACTCCTATAGCAAAACCGCGTGGTGGTTATTAAAAGTAAAAAATGTGAGCGAGGATCGTCCTTCCATAAAAATAAAAATTATGTCTTAGAGGGGGAAACCGAGCTATCGCTCCGACCGCCCGCTAATAAGAATATTTGCATTCTTATAATTCACACACTTTTTCATACTGTTCGCAAATAAAAGAGTTGAAACATGATTCAAGAGGCCACTACGGGAAGTTCCCAATATTTTAACAGGAAATTTAAAAATTCAGAAAACGTTTCTGCTACTTAAAATTCACTGGAATTATGTCAAACATTTGAAATGTTTTTGAGTCATTGCTTGCAATACCATACCAGTATTCGATAATAATATTGTATTTTACATGTGTTTTATTAAAAGCGTTACGTAACAACATACTAGACATGCAATCGTATGTCAAATAAATAACCAACGTGCGATTCTGATATTAACAACTGGTACGGGATGTAATACGTCATCGTTTATCGCCCGTGTAAAAGGTGATAAGTTCAAAATCAGTCTCAGGGCATCTCATAACTTATAATTCCTTTAAAAGCTACAGTTTGAAAATTTTCAGTATTACAATATTTCCTTTTTGACTTCGTTGAAAAACGTAAAAATTAGTTTATTTACATCTTATGTTCGATCTTATATACATAAAATTACTAAAATACATGAAAGATTTTACATATTATCCAAGTAAATTAATTAACTTGTTAGATTTTCGTAATATAAAGGACAAATCCAGTAGTAGTTTATTAAAAATAGCCCCAGAAATGAAGATCTCGATATTCTAAAGAGAAAATTTTAATCGCTACAGCAATTTTACACCTGTCACAAATTAATATTCAACTGTCCTAATATCTTGAAATATTTAATTTTATTTCTCAAGTCATTCCAGTTTTTATAGGGATACCCATACGTGAAATATAAAATTTACGAATTCTATTTATCTAAAACAGAATATTTTCTTTACTGTCTAAATAAATTTCGTGCATAGTAACAATCCAACATTAACTTTAATAAATTTATATGTTCGGGCTTTTTTATTTCACTTTTCCTATATAAATTCTTTTATGTTTTGATTATTTAATTTTGAGGAAACATAACGTAATATGCCTACAACAGCTTTTATAAATCTTGTTCTGACAAAGCTTACAAGAAAGTCGTATAATTTAACTTAATAATACTTTACGAGGTTATAAAACTGCTGAATTACAAATATTATCTTCTACATTTTAGCTTATTAAATTTTCCTTACAATTTGATACGACTTGTCCATTTGCAATACAATAGCTGTGTTCGTCTGTCCTGCACTGACTGTTTAGTTCATGAGTTTTCTCTCTTCCACTTATAATGAAGTAAAAGGACAGATTCTGACCTGATCAAGAGGTGCAGGACAAGCGAACAACCTAATTTTACGAGATTGATGTTCAGTTTCTAAGTAATTGAATTATTCTTATAGTTCACAATTAACAGTTATTCGGAGTAGTAGATTACAAACAAAAATCAAACTCTGATTGTATTAAGGAGATATTCGACCAAAGCAAATTCTAAATTTATCTATTCTAATTTAAATTGACAGTGTTACTTTCGCATGAATTCTGCCAAATATATTAGTGCCTATGTTGATGTATAGGGGTGAATATTAAATATGGACAGCGAAACATATCCTAAAATTGCTATTCAATACTGTTTAATGAACTTCTCCCACAAATAAGCGCTACATTGTAATAAAACATTGCTATTGGTAAGCCGGTCTTATACAGCTCCACAGACCGGTCAAAATCACGCACTCTGCCAATAATGCTCTTCACAAAAATTGAATTACTGAGTCTGTTCATTGAACAGATAATAGTATAAAAATTGTATGGAATATAGGTTCAGTCTCATTTTGAAGTTTGTAAGCACAATTTCCCCTATACATTTCTGAACTGATTTTAACCGTAGGGATTTTGGAATTTTCGTCCCAAACTTCAAATTGCAACTAATGGCCTGCATTTTTAAAATTGTGTCCAGGGAAATGTATGGCTGTCAAACATGGACGCCTCGCGTCGGTATCGTGTTTGCTTTTGACCTCCACCGCGAGACAGACCGATATGAAGTTTGTTATTACAGCACGAACTAAAGTTAAAGTCGATGTAGATAAAAATGTGTTTTACACAAACAACGATGTTTATCAATGTATTTATTAATGGAACGTCGATGAAAATCCCATAATAATTATAAAATAACACAAAAGTACCTACCTCAATTATTATATTGTATATGAAACGTAATATTAAAATGTAGCATAGTAATTAAATGTATTCATTAAAATATATAATAATTTGTCGTTAAATTAATGTTCTATGTTCTGTACCTTAATTCACGTTACATTTATAACTCTGTATTTTAATAGAAGAACTAGTCATACAAGGCAACGAAAATGGGATAAATAAGATTTGTTTTTATCTTCACATATCATAATATAATCCGTTTAAAAGCGTAACAGTAATGCCATTAGATCCCATTTAATCCGAATGCATGGCAAATGAGCTGCATAAAAGAAAAATATGCTAATTAGACCGTAACGAAAATGGGAAGAAATGTTTCAAGATATTTATGTTGTGGAGACACAAAAAACTGCGTAACCGAAAAAAGTATTTGCATGTAAGATAAATGCCGGAGATAAATGAAAATATTTTCGTAAAAAAACTGGACGTGTTAAGGAAAAAGTAATTTAATTCTTTGTCGGAATTCAGTAATCTGGAAAAGCTCAAAACTATCAACGACGTACAAGTGTTTAATTTTTACAAATTAAAATTGTGCTTTATAATAAATCGTGTGAATTTAATTGTGGGAATCCTTGTATATTTCATTCATGATGTTATCGTAGACATTTCGAACTTAAGACTTTAATGAAATTACATGTTTTGACCATTCCTGAAATTTTTTCATATTGTTAACCCAAAGCCCAAAAAAAATTATTGAATATTATAATTTTGAATTTTAAAATATGTACTAATAATTTTTTTATCAATATAATCCTCAAAAAATTGTAAGACTTTTTATATTTATAACATTTCTTTCAAATTTTTAACCAAATGGCCATGATTATTAAAAATCACTGCTCGCAACGCATATTTTACCTAAAGGCGAGCTCTTCGCATTGGTGCGTTTTACGCTATCAAATCTTGTTTTTTAAATGTTCCATTTACAAAATACTTTTTAAAATAGCTGTTCTAATATTTTTTTTTATCATTATTATTATTTTAAAATATTCATTATACCACTTAATGAATAGGTAATGTTCGTGTCTTACAACTCAGCAGACACTAAACTCATAATTGTGTGTCGCCCTTCCATACCACAAAATATTAAATAGTTCTGTACTGCTAAATGGTTGTTGAAAGATATTTCATTTTGAAGTGCTGTTGCTCTGTAAGTATATGTTTAAGAACGAAATACGTAGCAGAGAAATGTGATTATAAAAAATGGCAAATTATAAATATCAATTTGCGGAAGCTGGTACATCAGATACCGGAATGATACCAGTACCTACACCGGTACTTCTACCAGCGTACAGGCCAAATGAAATGATTCTCCGGGGGAATAAATCTGAGAGAAAATTAATCACAATTACCGGAGCGTAGTCGAGAAAATTAGAATTTGTATGATTATCATTCTAGATTTCAGCAGGTCGACATGAAATTTTTACATTTACATTGGAGTATTCCTTTTTTGTTGAACGCAACGTATATTTTATTTTCAATTTGTGTTAATTCCCCAACGATGTCATTTTCAGAAAATATGTCTATAATAATTATAAATGGCACTGGAGAGCACTTTCATACTTGCGGCCACGTACATTTTTTAATATGCCACCATTTTAAATAACCTGCTTAATTTTTCATAACTCTGTTCGATGAAATGACCTTGTAGATCTCGTGTACATCAATTTTTGTGTGTTTTTTTTTTTAATTTATTTTTTAATGGGTAACTTTGGATTATCGCGCTTGATGAACCAGTGTCAAGAACTAGTGTGTGCCAGTGTTTACTTATCCTGCACTATAGGCCTTGAGGAAGTGTAAAATAGTTCAGCGTATGAAGTAGTGTATAAATTTTAAGCATCATTGAACCATTATTTATTAATTATAGTTGCTATGGAAACGTTTACGAATTTCAAATGCGTTTTCTTACAAATGGTTAACATATTAAGAAAACTGCTCTAGCAAGAGTAATTAAAATCTATAATAACGTTCATTTTGAACTATTTTTTATAAGTGAAAACATAAATGTCCCCTTCCAACTGTGCAATTTTGCCCAAAATTTAATATGCTCTGCGCAAATATATATTAGTGTCAAATAAGATATTTCGCATACACATACACATAAACGTAGAAATCTTATTCACAATAACCAGAAAACGACTCTATCTATTAAAATCTAGTAATGTATTTATTTACTGTCCCTGTACCATCTTTAAAAAGCAGCTAATCAATGTATATATACACCATGTGCAAATAATACAACATTGAATTTACGAATTCGACGAGAGGTTAATGCGAAGAACATCATTATTACAAACCCTTGTAACAAATAAAAGTGTGATGGCTTTTTGATGAGTAGTGCAGCAGTTTATCATCTGTAGACCGAGCACCACGTTCCACCAATTAACACATTTGCAGATTAATTACTGTTCTGGTGACTGTGAGCGTCCTCTACACTCCCTCTCTCACACAACGCAAACCATAGTCAACCGGAGTTTTGAATTCGAATGAGTTTTCACCGCTGTTCCCATTTCCTCGTAATCGTCCACCACTACACTATACTGTAGTATACGGGCACAAATGTAATCTATGTCACGAAATAATTACTATGGAAATGACCCTATCTAGTTATCTCATGACTATACTCACATTCTCCGTATGTTATTGCATTACACTAAGCTTCGAAATGAAATTCTTCACGAAGAACAAAGAAAATAAGGAATTATCATCTCATGTTTCCGAAAGTTTAATATATTTCACCTATGCCAGGCAGCATTTCATTATCACAAAAAAACTAGTGTGGTCTTCACTCGATTTTTTTATAATTCCACTAACTATTTAATATAATATTACTTTATTATTATGTTATTAATTTAAATTAGTTGTCGTGAAACAATATCTATTGAGAAACGAAAATGTATCATGTCTATTTTCAAAGAGTTGCTAGTAAATGGTAAAGTTTAAAAAAACAATTAAACCAAAAATATTACATATTTTAATATGTTCATCTATTCTTACAAATAATTTTTTGCTTACTCATGGCATTTCCGAAGTATAAGGCACACATACTTATACCAAATTTGTTAAAATACTGTCCGGCACTTAAAAGAAATGCAACTACAAAGTTGCTCCGAGCGAACGAACGACACACATCCAAGCATTTGAGTTACAGACATTTTCAGAATAAGGAAAACGTGAAACGAATTTCTGTTGTAACATAATTTTATTCCTAGAATGATATAGACACACTTGCCTTAGATTTTAACTATTTTGGACTCGTTTAATACCTTTTGTATTCATTTATATGAGCATGTACTTACATGAAAGCTATCATGAACGTTATCTTTTGATGTTAAAATGGATTAAAATATGTTTACTTTGTCAACTAAACAGCATAGTTATTGAATGAGAAAGCCAACTGGAGACCACTCTAGACTTCTTTATATAGTGAATACCTTTGTAGATTGAAACGCATAGTTCTCTAGGCAACAAAATAATGTGTAGTCCTTTACACTCTCTTATTTAAGAAATATGGAGAAAGAGCACTTGTCTGCAAGTAGGAAAATTGCTATATTTTAAACTGTTGGTTTATATAGTTTTCTTTGAAGCAACAGTACTTCTTCTATTTCCGCATATAAAATAGAGGGAATAGGCGTCGTCTACACCTGCATATTATACAAAATATGTCACCAGAGACACACTTCTGCATCTGTGAAAACTATTAACATACATTTTTCAGCAATATACGATAAAAATATATATTATAAATGTGCCTTTGTTAAAATACATGTGTCATCCTTGACTTCAAATTATTGGCACACAGAATATTTTATGTATACATTCATAATCGCAAAAGGAGCTTTGAAATATCAATGAGAAAAATGCACTTCGTTATTTAAAACTTGTCTTATCCTTTTTGCAACACAATTTCTTGTTAGATTGTTTGATAAATTTGATAAATTCATACGAGACTATTGGGATTTAAATTATGTAGTTAATGTTAGTAGGCATTTTTAGATCAAAATTTGTACGACATTGGTGTAGGTAATATATAATTGATATGTCAGACACAACAGCTATGGAAACGATAACTAAACTAAATTTGTACGATACTAGTGACACATGTCATTGCATTGGCAGATGGCAACTTTGGAGACGATAACAAAACTAATTCTGTACCACACTTGCGATAAATGTCATGAAAACGTTACCTGAAACTTCTGAAGGAAATGATATTGTTTGATAACCTAATGCACAAGCGTAAAATGAAAACTTGTATACCAATAATTATCGATACTTTCGTTATTACAGCTGGCCATTACAGGTTAGAATGTGAATCGATTGCCTTGATTAGTTATTTTAAATTTATGTTATATATTTATTCTTCCATTCGGACTATTTAAATCACCGAGCTCCTGTATTTGCCCTCATGCGCATATAGGTACGTTTAGCACGTCATAAATAAATTTTAAAATAAATACAATATAGGTGACTATCGTTTCGAATGTGGTCGATTTTAATGTTTATGTGGGAAGGGGATGAGATAATATACAACTGTGTCTCTGGTGTGATAGCGTGAGAAACATTTACAATACCCATACCTATTTTATCGGAGCTGGGTCCCGCAAAATTGCCGCCAGATCTAGCTTGAACTTTTCGACCACGGCGACCGGCATGTGGTCTATTATTTGTTTTGACACTACTATTATTAGAAGTATGTGTACCTAGCAAGAAAGAAGTTGTTGTTATTGTTATATTAGTCGAAATTGAGTAAACTATATGTTTGCTTTGATTGAAATGTAGTCGTTATGGACTGAGAGTTGTGTTACCAATAAGGGTTTGTTTTGTTTGCAGCCGTAAGGCCTTTAATGAAACAAAAGCTACAGGAATTCGTCTCGTATCCATGCTTCTGACTACTCTGCTTTACCACACCCCCGGATACACGTTATACACACACACACATACTACGTATACGCTGAACTAACTCTAATTCGGCAAAGGAGAAGACGTGAATAACTAAATCACAGAATCTGCGTGGCCTTGAAGCCCGCATACACTGTTGGTGTTCTAATTATTACTTGTACTAGAAACACGTAGCTGACATCAACGTATATCATACATTTTCAAATATTACTTCAAACAGATTTGATTAAATCTTCATCCTGAGTAATATTTAATCTGGCACTAGTTCGTCTCAAACAAGGTAAAATAGAAAATTTTAGTGTACGTATCCACTTCTTAGTGAACAAAAGTGACATATCCACTGTGTATGCTCGTTGTACAGTAGGCAGAACTTTGAAAAGTGTTTTTTTACGAAAATTAAATTTCATCCAAATGTTTTTCTATTTTTCTCTTTCTCAGTAGGTATGTACAAAAGCAGTTTCTGAAAACCAATCAGAACATCACGATTGAATTAGCTGTAAATAAATTGAAAAAGCAAGAGATCAAATATCAATTTAGCAATCTAAAATAACATTGGCGATAACATCTGTCGTCGCAATAGCACGACAGTGCGATCTTGGTAGATAATAATTAGATATCATGTGACGTTTGTACATGCATATATCTTTTTCTGACGATGTTTAATAGAAAGAAACACACATATCCTATCGGATTGCACCTAAAATGAAAACGAGAAGACTGCTCGCTGCGGTTGAGTAACAAGCTTACGATGTTCAACGGCGATGGTAGTTGGATACTTCCTTATTAAATTTTACTCGGATACGGTGGTCTGGTAGCCGCGGTAAGAATCCTGGGGATGTTAGCAGCCATGCTTTTGTCGATCGTGACTGAACTAACATACAACCAAGCGCGCGCGCGCTCTTGTACAGTCGCACAATAATAAACCCAACATTTTATCATCGTACAATTCTCGGAATCAAAACAATTTTCCAAATTTCACAACTTCCTTATTCCAAAAATTTATATTTATATATATATATATATATATATATATATATATATATATATATATATATATATATATATGTATATATATATATATATATATATATATATATATATATGGAATTATGCTTGTTTTTTTATAGAAAAATGTAAATTTTCTTTACACTAGGATAAGGCATCAAACAAAGGGGGGCTCTAATCTTTGGGGATCCATAACTCGGGAAGTTTACGGGCGCTTGGATTTAAACTGCGAGCGTAATGAGATGCCAAATAATATGTGTACCAAATTTGGTGTGAATCGCTCCGGTACCTTCAGAGGAGTAGAGGGCACAAATTTGGCCTTACGAGCAACGACAAACATCTATGTATATAAGTTATATATATTTTTGGATTCAAGGCGACGGGACAAGCACTTTTTTGTAATGAAAATTTTTTGATCCGAGAATGCTACACACGACCTAATGCTTTAGCTTTTTCGGTACTTCGTACGGCGAGCTAAAAATAAATATATGTTTTTAGGATAAATTAACAGTAAATTAGATAATATAAACAAGAATAACTTTGTTTAGGTTACGTGAAAAACTATAGATAAGAAATTGTTCAAATATTACATTAATAATATAATATGTAATCGAGCACATTATCTGTAGGTGCAAATCGTTACCACCAATTATATGCTTATCTGTTAACATTTTGTTATAATATTCTATGCGAATTAACAGTAAAGGCGCCTTTATAATTAATTTTCGCAAGATAAAATAAACTTTTGTAAATTATAGGTGATGAAAGCCATAATATACGTAAAACTTCGTAAAGATGTGTGATACGCATGCGCAGTGAATTTTGAGACGTTTACTTTGAAAGTAGGATTGGCACATTGCGTGCGGCCATGATATCCATCAGGGGTGGCGGCGTCGGCATTCGTATAGGTAAGACGAACGAGATAACGGAGATAAATGCCTCGTTGCGGCCCGACGGCCCGACGGCGCACACATCGAGCGATTCTATTGTGTTTGCGCCCGTCTGACGTTTTCAAACGCTAACACGTGGCCAATCGATTTCACATTCTGTTATATGGCTCGTAGCTCAGCTCTGTACACTCCCCCGAAAACATTATCAAAGTTGGTATTGAATTGTTCGCTATCGCAAGTACCAATCATTTTTACCCTTCTTGTGTCGTATGTGAATATTGAAAATCACGAGGTTCAGCATGTACACAATAGTAAACAAAGAAATATCACATAGAAATGATTAAACCAATTTCTTACTTTATAAGAAACAGTAAAAATATTATCAATACAAATTACCCAATATTATTAGACAACCTCCACTAATAATGCATCAAAATTACGGAAGACAATAAAATATATATATATATATATATATATATATATATATATATATATATATATATATATATATAATTTAAATATTATTATTTTTAACAATTGCTTTTCTGACCTTTGGAAATAAAACACTATCGAGATTTTCATTGGTGGCGCTGATAACTTAAGTTCGTTGGATATACTATGGACGTACAAATTTGTTTATGACATTTCGACTCACAACATTATGAAATCATTTAAATTGTGGTGAAAAGGACACATTTAAATTAATTACGTTAATTAACAAAATCTGTCATTAACATGGTTTTTATTCGGGGCGGACTGTTTGAATTTTTCTCAACTAGATAGCGAGAAATTAATCTCGTTTCAAAAAAAAGTTGTGCAAAATATTAATCTTTCATTACGCACATAACTATTTTTGCCATTTGTTCAGCCGTTCTAGTTATATTGAAGATAGAACAATAAATGCATAGAGCATGCATTTATTACTTATTTATTACTTCATAATAAAAAGTAAAAGATTAAGTGTATCCAAGCTACATACGTGAAGGTAAAAATCAGTTGGTCGACGGAAAGAAATAATTTCTTTGTATTTTTTAATAATAAGTCATATTTTGTGAAGCAATTTCCATATCTGCTGTTGCACAAGTAAAAATTTGCATATTTTTGGTTGTGATTAAACGTTTTCAATTAGACCGAAAATGTTCTGTTGCGAGACGTTGGATCTTGCCAGCAGATAACCGAGCTAGCTGGTTTCAATAAATGACATTTCATTTCTTAAGCACTTAATACAGCTTTTAAGGGTGGGTCCACATAATTTCATTGGTAAAATAATCGCTATGGACCATGGCACTTGTAATAATTTTACCCCAAATCGGACAGTCGTTAAATTATATATCCGTACCGTTATAAATTTACCAAATTTATCTTTATAAGGTCTTCCGTTAATTGTATATTCTTAATATTGTTCTCTAATTCCTTTAAAATATTTTTATAAATTCTAGCAGACTTATCGGGTTTGAAGACAGCGAAATCTTGAACGACTTTAATTTCAAGCGTATTTCCTTAATATTTGTTTAAGTGGATTGAAAGGAAAATGGCGATTTTAAAGTTACTGTCAGCTCATTTAATTTAGTTTTAATCCACAGAGATACATTTAATTATTATAATTAATTTAACCAAGACTCGCTGCTGCAATCAATACTGTCAGCTTGCCGTAGTTAATATAATGTAATTAACCAACTAAATTTTATAATGGAAACATATTCAGAGCCACTGATATTTGAAGACGACATATTTAACTTTTGTGAAGTGTCAGTTTCCATTTATCTCTTTATACTGTTAGAACAGTGAGCTTAAAATAATATACAGTTTACAAAATAAATTTATTATGGTTTTAAAATATATCAACTGATATAACTGTATTAAAATGTAAAGCACGTTTATCTTGACTTTTCCTTGAATACAGCCGCACGTATGCAGCTACTGATACATTCTTATTACATAAATATACAGAAATGCATACATATGTAATGAATTACATTACGAATGTTACATTACTACGTATATATTTTGTGTATGTACTAACATACCTATATGGTATGGTTATATGTAAATCTGACCATCACAATAGATAAAATTTTCATTGTAGCAAGCTGTGAAGTAGCAATTGTGGAATCGAATGTTCCATTATGGAACTTCTGTATAATGTGAATATTATTCTAGAACGACTGCATGCCAACTTATGTTCAAGTTAAATTTACAGTAGAGATTGTGTAAAATTATACATTTCTCATCATTAAACAAGATTAATCTTAAAATAATATATATTTTATTGCTTTAAGTTTTGACGTTCTTATGTAATTTGTACTGTATGTTTTATGAATATAAAATAATTATTAAAAAAAGCGGTTGTGTCGCACACAAAATTTCTTTTTACGTACTTTTCATTAGAAACATATATTTTCCAAACAAACTGTCAAAATATTCCAATACTTCACAGTAATACCTGAAATTGTACTAATTAGCTTACTATATTATTATGTTATAAAATATTGTTTCTTCAATATAAAACATAGATGTTGATTCTATAAAATTCGCATTCACAGTCGATCTATTTGTAATACGAAATCTCTAAAAAAATTATCACAAATTCATTTCCATGACATTGATGTGCGAAATATTAACATCTTTCATTATGTACATAACTATTTTTGCCATAAGTGTAGCCGTTCTAGTGATATTGCAGATAGACCAAAAAATGCATAGACTAAACATGCACTTCAAAAATTAGAAGTGTACATCTAGAATCTAGACCATATACAAGTCTTAAGTTCGAAGTTTCACAATTTTATGTTCGACAGTGTCGACTATAGAGCGTTCACACACAAGCAGACATCACTTTGAAATTAGTCACATTCGATTCAGGGAAGTTCAATACAAGTATATCCGTTGAAATTTGAGTTCGATGAACCTATGCCTTCAGCTCGCAAAATAAATTCAAACCGCAAAGAGCATAGTACTACATATGTAACCCGATAAGAAATTACAAATTCCTCCTCTCCAGTCCACTAGCAGCTCAACGTATATAGTATTAAATTTAAAAATATATTTTTTTAATTAGTATGACCTTTGGGTTCACAATCTGAAAAATAATTGATGGATATAAAAGGTCTTTCAATCTTTCATAGATTATTTTTCTACATCTTCTGTATCTCGTACGGCGAACTAAAAAAATAAAACTTTACGTGAATTCCTTTTTATGTTCTTCGAAGAGGTCTGCAAGGAAGTATTATAATCAGGAAATCGATAGTCATTAATATCTTACATTTTATGAATGATCGTTGGGCATATGGGTAACTGACAAGCTTTGACAATAGATAATAATCCAGTTGTATTGAAAATTATGTTTCTTCCCGTGATACGCACCGAAACAATTTGTTTAGATTATTTTGAGACTGGATGGACGGTTATCTTTCACGTGCATCAGTATGTGAGTGTACGTGTGAGATATAACAGATCCATGGGACGCGACTTGGCTGAGGCTCCGGGTTGCGGCCAGTCCAGC
The DNA here is from genome assembly GCA_933228885.1 of Leistus spinibarbis. Taxonomy (NCBI): domain Eukaryota; kingdom Metazoa; phylum Arthropoda; class Insecta; order Coleoptera; family Carabidae; genus Leistus; species Leistus spinibarbis. The sequence goes on along the minus strand of OW121796.1, from coordinate 6,169,978 downwards.
AGTTACAGATCCAGCGATTCCGGCCTTACTGTAAGCCATTTCGGCGGTTGAGCGTGTCCGGAATTGGCAATGCTCCTACGGCCACTTTTGTACTAACCCTCGTCGTGCCGCGCTACACTGCTAGGCTTTCTTTGTCCAAACGTGTCGCTGTTGATATCTGTAAATAAAACTACTCTCTTTTTTTTTCGCACATGAAATATCTGTCGGGTTTATTCTCATGAAAGTATTCGCAGTTTACTGGCGAAATGTGATGATTGTGGAATTTAATACTACTGTCTGTATATCTCACGCTATGCGGATTATTTTATAATTATTTGTTATGTTATCTGCGTGGTAAATGGGAATATATGTTAGGGTTTTTCATTTGCAAATTGCTTGGTGTATTACTATTATAAAATTTATTTAAATTTCATGATGTTTATTATATATATATATACGTTCATATATGCCGTATATTCTCTGGTTTTTAGGTAATTACCGTATACCATCAGCTTTTTCGAACAAATTACATGTTCTACATAGAATATTATAAAATCTACCCTTCTATAAATCCAATATAACATGGCGTATACCCTCTGCTTATATTACCAATACAGCTCTGGCATCAAAGTTATATTTTGTACTCTAGACATGATATTATAATAAAACAGGGTAAAGGTGGAGTATTCATTTATTCTGAAATACTAATTAATTTAATTGATAATCATTCTTTAATATAGAAGAAATAAGATTCTGCAGAATCCACGTATTTTGAAATCAATATGCACATATATTATTTTCATAGCAAACATATCCAAGTGAATTTAGAAATTAAATTGCTTGATGTAATTTGTATGGAATGGAAAATCGTTCTTAGATATAGAAAAAGACTATTAAAGAAAGATATGAAATTTTTAAAATTCTAACTTTCTATATGAGGAAATTATTTCAGAGATGTACCTAGATATTAAAAATTCTTTAAAGTTATTGAAGTGTGCCTTCTGGAGCGAAAATTGCAATAAGACATTGGATTGATGCAGTCATTGTGTGCCCGGGCAAATATCAGCCAATAACCGTCGCCATTGTGTCGCACATTATGTGAGGACGCAATTCTTTTTAACACAATGACACAACGTAATAAATCGGATGACTGGATGGATGGATGGATGGATTAGGAATTGTGTGAAGTGAACGGTAAAGGAGGGAATGAACGAGATTTGGCGTTGTGCGACATGAGCAATCCCGTCAGATGCGCGCCGTCATAGCTTTTGGTGCTGTCGGCCGTGATTACTATGACCCCATGTTTCAAGACAATCACAAATCACAACGCACAATTGGTCCGGCATCTCACGCAGCACGACTACCTGCAGTATATATGCTTTCATGTTTCGTCCTCATTGCGCCGCATCACATTGTTGTGTATTACGCAATCTGTTTTCATCAATGCCACCGAAAGGATCTGATAAATCATGGCTTAGTTATAATATACCCTTACCTGTGTACAGCAATAAATCGGTAGCCTGTCTCTTCTAGTATGTAATACGAGACACTAGCCTTATCATATACCTTATACTCGTATCTGTACATCAGCCGAGACTGTATTTGTGTAAACGGCAGCAAATTGAATCTTTTTGTGCCTTGTCTAGTTATCTGATATTTAGCTGCTAACTCCGAACAGGATCCAATTTATCAATTGCAATATGAAGTTACATAGTGGGCAACCTGAAATATTGTCACCAGTGTATTATACTCATTAGGGATTATTGCAATATCGGATCAAAGATCATACCGGTATTTTTAAAAACTTCTGTAGAAAAATATATTGCTTAATCGAATTTATTTAAACACTAAAAAATTGTAAGAATCAATACATCAAAATAAAACGAAAATTATGAAAGGAATTTATAAAATATGATAAACAATAATAACATTTTAGTCGAAAAACAAAAACAGAATAATTTTTAAGAAATTTAATTTAAAAATAGTAAAATATAAGAAACCGAATAATTAAGAAAAATATAATATAGAAATAATAGGTAAAATATAGTCAAAAATAATAAAGTTTTATGCAAAATTTAAATAGATTGTTCAAAAGATATAAATACTACAAAGTTATCATCCAATGATTGTATTATCTTTGGCAATCGATTTTCTCAGTTACGCGGATTTTGCTCAAAATTAGTTCGGTGCAAACGACACAATGAAATGGGCAACATTTACAGTTAAACAACAATTCGCTCTGTATGAAATGAAACGTGGAACCGTCCGGTTTTCTAGCACTTAATTAAGAGACAGAATCGGTTACCTCTTTCCACCAATTCCTATCGCTCTCTTTCTCTCTGTCAGGTCAGCGAGCAGCTCAAGAGCTTTATTTTTAATTTCGTTTGTCATGTTTTATTTTGTTTGATTGTGTTTCTCATCGTTTGAATCTCGTATGTGTTTTACTGGATATCGTCCCTTTTGCCTAAAGCGAATCGTTCAAACTGGCACATGCATCTATTTCCCGAATAGTCTACTGTGTAGTGTACACTGTACTTACTGTAAACAACGTGATGCTTCACAGGCATATTTGTACACGAGCTTAATCAAAAACGAATAATATGGAGACATACTAGCATTAGAATTAACAGGTGATAACTTGCTCGAATATTAGTTGTTAAATTTTTACTGTTTAAAGAAAAAAGATTCAGGCACGGCAAATGGATCATAACATGTATTCACAACGAAACAATTAGTAATTAAGCTTATATATTAAAATTAATAAATCCAGTTTGATTTATGACAAACAATGCTAGTGTTCACAGCAACAATATGTATAATTAATTTTGTTCATTTTGTTACTATTACTTGTCATAATACAAAATATATTAATATTTGTAATTTCTAACCTTAATTACTAAGTGGTTCGCTGTAAATACAGCTACAGAAAATCAAAATGAGTACTATACCGTACTAAATTTTATAACGTTTTTGTATATAATTTTGATGAATTTAAACACGGCATAAGGCACAGTCTGAATTTTTAGAACTAGTACGACATTGTATATCATTTTTTGATGTTTGAAATTTTGTGACTATTAGTATTTTTGTTATCTTGCATCACATTTTTTATTATTAATTTTATTGAACTCTTCCGTTGAAAATGCTTCCCGAACCTTAGTTTATCTTCAATAAATTCAGTTATCCATGCAACAGGGTTATGAGATTTACAAAAGTTTATGATATATTTCAAAAACTACTCGTTTTAAGTTGATTATTCTTACAAGATAGAAAAGACGACTAAGCTTCATAACGATTCAATATTTTTAATTCAGATGTAGTGACTGGTTTCGACAAATAAGTTTCCAAGTTTAGGTTTAACGGGTAGACCATTTTAGTTGTATACTACTTCTTTTTATATTTAGTTAAAATTAAATCAATTAAAATATCGAATTCGAAGATTTTCATGATAACCATTCTCCAATACATTCATATAGGAAAGTAAACATATTTTTGTGATAATTATGTAATCTACAACGTAAATGTTTTAACATGTAAGCTTGAAAATGCAACCAAATTTGTCAAAATCTGTTGCAATTCTTCTACTTACCTTTGGAATCAAGATCTTCAACAAGGTGTATAACTTTCAACAAAGATGCATCAAGTTATCTTTTAATTATATAATCCAGTCTAAACCAGAAAAGTGATTGTGCCTGCACAGTAGACAATTGTAGAATATGATTTATGGCAGCATTTAGAGGTGATGACGAAAACAACTTGTTTTTTTATTTATTTCGCGATCCACATGTGATTGCATGAATTGTTACTGTATCTATGTCTGTGCACGTTGTGATGAGAGCACTTAGATGTGAAATGTGTGTGAAAGTATGTGTTTGGAATGCATGAAAGTGGGATTAGGGGAACGAACAGAACGAAACATTGTTGATGAAGATGCACTGTGATGATGATGATTGAGTTTGAGTTGAGGCGGATGCTGGTGTGTCGTTGATTACCTTGCAGCGCGGACGGTAACTTCGAGGTGACGTTAGCAACGAAGGCGACCATCTACCACCAGGGGCTGGTCGAGTGGAAACCGCCGGCAATTTACAAGTCCTCCTGCGAGATAGACGTTGAGTATTTTCCATTTGACGAACAAACCTGCGTACTGAAATTCGGTAGTTGGACCTATGACGGGTTCAAGGTAAGCGCATGCTAGTGTTTACTATTGTGTGTGATGGCTGCTGGCTCGCTCGCGTCACTTTTCATCGCACATACATGCATACCGGACGTGCCGTATACGGTTTTCCCCACTAGCGACATGCCGGTATTCGCTCAATTCTAAGCGTGCCACATTGCATTTCCGAGCTAACCAACCCTACGTTTGATGGATTACGCACACGCATCGCCCTGCGTCGATGTAGCACAACGCGAAATTTAATTGTTTCATTGGAATACATGTAGAGCACTGGAATACGGTTAGTTTCAGATAGAAACTACGTGAAATACATTTACAGTAACACACATTTAGCTTTATATTATATTAGGATATTTCTGACATAGCCAATGCATTTATTGAAGAACATACAATACTTGAAATATAAATTCTCCTCCATATTATAATTGTTTATAGAGATAAAAATTTAAACAATAAATGCATTTAACTTAAAAGAGGATATGTTTAGCCTTTCAAATATATCCTCCATTTTCAGTAGATAGATTTACATTGGTTCTCCTATTTTGTTATCAACGAAAAGACATTTAATATCACACGTATACGTGGCATTGGAAATATAGTATCCTACATTCTTGTAATTTTTTTTTTTTAATTCACAACATAATAAATTGCACCCATAATAAACATTTATATACATAAGAAATAGCTTCTTTTTTACAAAATAAATCTAAGGCAGAGTATTGCATGTTTCTTATGTAGATGCTATTCTTTCCATGCTTCAGTTTTTAGATTGAATTGTCACATTTTATTTATAGTGTAGCGTGCATAATTATGAAAATTTAAAGATCTATTATTTTTGTAGTAATTTTTACTTTTTTTTACAAAGTAATAAGTAAATCTTGTTTTGTTTTGAATTTAAAAATTAGAAATAATATACACTTTAAAAAAGGGTATGCATTTACAATTTCATATAATGTATATTCAGTAAAATTATATGAATTTTTGGAGTAATTTTACATTAAAAATGCTGTAAATTTTCCATCACTTTTTGTGAATCAGTTTAAATTTAATAAAGTAAAAATAAAATATGACGACATCGAAATTCTTATTAAATTTAGCTTAGAAGTAAATGTATCGCCACATAAATTTCGTGTTGAGTTATACAATAATGTGTTTCGTGTATTTTACAATCTGTTTCCATCAATGTCAACGTAAGATCAGATAAATCATGACTTAGTTATAATAATATACCTTTACCTGATGTTCGTGCAGACATAAATCAGAGCTAGTTTGTCTCGTTCATATGATACAAGACACCCAACAGCCTTTACATCCAGTTGATTCTGCTACATGTCTAGACAAACTGAATCTATTCATTCGAAGCTTTGATATACATACTTATATGATTTATTTAAATATGCAAAAACTTTATCAAGTTTTACCTTTATACTTGATCATATTCTACATTTATTTCAATGAAATAAATTATCATAAAGTCAGTTCAGTCTTTGAAACTCGATGATCCATAAAGTATAAATAGTCAATGATACATGTGAAAGCATCCCCCATCATTTATACTTAGTGCTTTTAAATTTAAGTTTTAGACTGTTTATTGTATCTATCATTCTAAAATTTGTAATAATATTCAAAAGAACATGTGTGCAATATTTCCATGAGAAATTATATATACTCGTAGGTCAATTTTGATGTATGCAAAATGAATTGGTTAATTCATATTATTCATAAAAGGGTAAAATTTCAAAAATTGCATTTCGAATTAGTAGTAATTTTGTTTACATTAAATCGTAGCATATTACATCATCACAATAGAATCCTATTGTAAGACTCAATGGAATATAATTGTATTTTACGATATTGAGCAAGTCTGAAGATCAGTAAAAATAATTTAATATTTTGTAGGTATTTAGAATATAATTGAAGCAATCTCTCTTATTTTTATGCCAACCTATTATTCATTATAAAATGGTTAAATAAGCTTCACTCGACTATCTCATATTCCACCATCTATCGCTAAACTTTACTTCAAATTAATTCTACGATTACTATGAAACTAGGAAAACGTAATGTAACATGGCTATTTCCAGTGAATGGTACATTTTTCGAAAAAACTTTCCCAACAAAAGTTGTTTGAGCTTTTAATATTTTTTATTTTTATATGAATCAATTTAAGCATAACTCAGGCCGTATTCGTAATTTGAATCATGTACAAGTCATATGTTTAAAGTTTCAACAGTTTTGACTCTAGAGCGTTCACAGTCACAGAAAGATGAGATTCAATTCAGAGTGTATATCGATGAAAATCTCGAGTATGGAAATATTCATGATTACAATACTTTCTTGTATAAATTCGTAAAAGAGTAAAAATGCAATAACAATAGTCCAAATAAGAGAAATCGCATTCAATACACCATTGTCCATCTATTTATAACAATATAATTGGACTGGAAATCGATTGATTCTGCAATACGTATCAAATATAATTCTTATTTCATGCTATACAAGACTTGCTGAAATTTCAAAATTCAATAGATGCTCATTAAAGAATTATGGATTTGCTCAGAATAGTATCATTAGTATGATAATAGCGGCGTTTCAACAAAGCATTGTTTTTTTTTTCTTGTATTAATATTTGTTTTGTGATTGAATATTCAATGTGTGTGCGATGAGAAGTGACACGAGCGTTCTGAGCACCTGTGCTCGGTGAGCATACCACCGCGAGAGTGTATCTATAATATTAAGTAGTGGTGATGGCGATGCCGTTGCTGCCGTGCCGATGACGCGGGAGACGTGCGCTGTGCAGCCAACAGTTTCACCGGTGACTGTAATGGTGGTTGGTGGTGTATATCGCGGACGCCAGAGACTGCTGCCATGTGTATATGTTTTCTTGCAGCGCCGACGGCAACTACGAGGTCACACTTATGACCAAGGCAACGGTGTACTACAACGGTCTGGTGGTGTGGCAGCCGCCGGCCGTTTATAAGTCTTCGTGCACTATAGACGTTGAGTTCTTTCCGTACGACGTCCAAACCTGCGCTTTGAAGTTAGGAAGTTGGACATATGACGGGTTCAAGGTGATCGATCGGGCCGATCGGAAACATAAATACTTACGTATACAATGTGTTGTTTGGTTTGTTTGTTTAGAGGATTGCCGTGCGCTCCCTGTACATAACTACTGTTCACACTTGGGAAAGGTATAAAATTATTTCAAAACGAATTGTACTCTCATTTATGCTGACTCTCGATACCTACACTCGCACACATCAGTGATACCCTTTTGAGCGCGATTCCGTTTTCGTCGTTTATGGCTTACAACTTTTGCACAAACACGTTGACAAAACATTGAATTTCGATTTGTTACTCTTAACCGCTTATGTTAGTTTCTATTTGAAAATCATTGTAACCGGTTAATCGGATAGTTTTGACAGCCGTAAGTACAATAATTCGTGAAGAACATTTTATTAAGCGCAATTCACAACTATATTAGTATTTTATCTAAATTTAACATTTATTTTAAATTAAATGAACAAACCTCTGTAATATGCATTCGGGCATTGTATTTGTCCGTAACCCTAATGGTAATACGAACAAGAGACTAATAGATATTGTAACATTTTAAGGTGCAGTTTTTCAATCTTTGGTTACTGTCTGATTATGTTAACCATGATTAACTTACTGTAAGTTCTGTATATCATAACCATGGTTACTATTAATCAACACCTAATCAGTCATTGATAAACCGGGTCTAAGTGATGATGTTACTTTACAGACAGTTCTATCGAAATACTATCACTTTAATAGAAGATTAGGTATTATCAACTTTAGTCTCTTGTTACTGCTGCTGGCCGATTTGGTGAAAATCTAAGCAAGAGTCAGTTTTAGTCTGAATTTTAGGTTCGATATGTCTGACTTAATGATATTTTTCGGTATTTAAATTTTCAAGTATATTTTTATTACCCCTTAGTTCGGGTGGTTGTTTTTCAAAAGTAAGTTCACGAAATCTTCAATATATGCATACACATGATAAATGAACCTTGTTAGAAACTATCTATTATTAAAATTATATAAAAATATGATACAAATATAACTTATGAAGTATATAGGCTATATTAATTTGGGTCTGATTCGTTTAATTCCGAATTAGCCTAAGAAACTAGCTTTAGGTAGCTTTACTCCTTCATACCAATTTTGCTTGACAGTTTAGATGTAAATTTGTTCTTTAGCCCAAATTGCTTGAGTATAAATTTTGTGATACGAATTGCGAACCAACCCCAAGTTATCTAGCTATATCTCTTTCTTATTTACAAGACATTTCGCCGTATGTCCACCTAGCCAAAGTGCAACGTAATACGTAGTTGTATCACGTTGCTGTTGTTGCCGATGCTGCCACCGCCGCTATCACAGCTCGCATGCTGCCGGCCGGTGTATGCTCCGCGCGACTAGACGCTCAATCGATAGCGTAACTGTGTCATCAGTGCCACCGGCCAGCAGCGGCGAAGGCAGCATCCGTTTGTGCGGCAAACGGCAGTGACCGGCTACACTAGACCCCGTGGGTCTCGTCATCAAATCGAGACACAATCAAAACTATATTATATTCATTCTGTTTTAGTTTTTATCCTTTAGTTTTGAGACTATTTTTACTTTTACAAGAATAATCCCACTAGCACAAAAGTTGAAAAATGATTTAACACCCATTTTAATAGAATACCGTATTTCTAAAAATAATTGGCGATTTCTATCAAATTGCATCTCCGGAAGAACAATGGTAGTATAAAATTAATTCTTTAGATATCGCAATTGTAAAAAAATATGCAATTTTGATTAATTACAATTAAGACGTGAAGAAGTAATCTTGGAATAATAAAAGGAAGTTTCATTTTCATAACAGTAATTTTGTCGTTGTGCCATTGTAAACATGTAACATTTTCCATACTGTTGACGTAATCTGTTCGAAATTTGCAGTTGCATTATTGTTCTGACGGAGATGCGATGTCAAATAGTGGCAGTTTATGTATTTTCTCTTATTTGGACTACATCCATGGCCATTGCATTTTTCAGCTTTAATTATATGAAAATGGACGTAGTCCTAATTATACGCCACTGTCACAATCCATTAGCAACGGTATATCCGCTTATCTCTCCTTGATATTTCGAGTACCTTTAGCGAAAGTACTTTTCGTCAAGTGTACTATTTGACTGTATTTTGATGAGATTAACTTTGAAATGGGTTAACGTGGTTAATTTTCTACTTGAGGTTATTTTGCTCATTGAAGTAAATTGTTTATCTAATGAATTTTGGTAATTTTTTTGGATCTAAAGCCCAAAAGCGTAGAAATGCCAATACGCGAAAGTACCAACCTTTGCAATGTTTATATTTTTGCTTGAGAATGTCTGACTTTGTTTGCAAATGTCTCTCAGAGTTCTCTTGATGGAAAGCACCTAATACTGCTTGGTCTGGCACCCGGGTGACTACACTTTTAAGAGGCTACACCTGTTTATCTCTCGTTCTCTATCTAGCAACAGTAAATATCTATAAATTTCTTACTTACTTATAGTATAACTACAGTAGTAAAATACCTTCTGCAAAGGATACTGGCCAGAGACTTTGGAGTTCGGCCGTAATGAAAAATTATATTGTTAAGAAAAAAAAAAAAAAAAAAAAAAACGTTAACTTGTAAGAGCTAAAATAGTCCTATAGATTCTAATTAACTCCGCTATAAGTACGGTTAAATTCGTGCTGGTTCAATCTTCTCCTAACATATCACCATGCATGCTGAAGTTCTAGTGCTGTTCCGAATTTCAGAGCAAAATTATGTAAGTCTTATTTCCACGATGCAACATGCATGAAATTTATTTGGTAAAGTAAATAAGTAAATAATAATTAACAATAGATATATGAAATGTATTCAGATGTTTACAAAAACCTACGATCGATATGTAGAACTTATCCCCGCTAAATTTCGATACCTGCTCGGCTTAATAATGCAATGGTATAATGAAATTACAGGAAGTGAAACCAGCGAGCGCACCTTCTATTATTTGAGAGTTAGCACGTTGTTTCCGGTGTACGCGGCGGTGTGGTTACTGCCTTGCGTTGCTAAATTGTACATCGAAGACAATGTCGTCCAATAGTAAAGGAGCGAACTTACAGAGCCGTCTCACGATTGTTAAAAATATACCCATTGTGTTCATTATCCTAGATGTTTTAAAATTAAAGATGTAATTAAATTATTCCACTTGTTGTCAATATAAATGGAAAATTTACGATTTTAATCATTTTCACAAATATAACCTACTAATAGTGGAATTCTGAGTCAATCTATAAATCTATGGAGAATTCTATATATTATTGATAATGTTTTATTCATTAAAAAAATATTTTATTATTGAATTTACTTAATAAACTGAACATTGTCTGATTTAACATAATACTTTCGTTGGTGGGCATTTGGTGAAACATTTTCAATTACAATAAATTAGAAACACACTTGGTAAGTTTCACAAAATCTTTATTAACGCTCTACAATTGTTTCGACCTCTCGGTCATCATCAGGAACTAATTTAGCATAAAAAGGTAAAATTTGGGAACATGATGACCGTGTGAAGTACAAACGATTATTTCGACCCAAAGATTGTAAGTAAGTAAGTGTAAACGCCAAATATAAATAAATGTATTGAAAATATTGTTATTACAAATTCAGATTCAAACACGTAATCAAATGTATTTAATAAAAACAGTGGATCAGCATTAATGGAATCCATTATTTCCAACACCATAAAAGAAATGAATCACTGACCTTAAATCTTAAGACAGCTCTGTGTAGTACCGTACCGGGGCCCTCGCAAGGCATTCGTAAATCCGTTTGGCTTTATCTGCAGCGAAAATGGGAGATTCGTAGTAGTGAAACCGTAGAACACAGAACAGAAAATCACATCAGAGGGATACGAATTCTATAAGCTTTCTAGCTAGCGCAGAGATTAAAAGCACTATCATTACTATGCGGAATTGTTGTTAGAACAGCGCACCGAAGTGTCAGCCATTTAACCCGGTCAAACTCTTGTCACTAATCTCATATAAATGTAAATTGAAACGTTCGTTAATAAACCATTGGGCACAAAGTTCCCTCTGCCTACAAAATAGAACAACGAGCTATATACAACAGTGTAACTAACTTATTCGATGTACACATTTGTCCACATCATCATTTCACTATTATTATAGCAGTCTATTCTAGGTCAAAGGGACATTTAGATAGTACGCCAAATTAACCCTTTATGACTTTCTGTTGACACTTTGCTGCTAATGTCTTTTTTATGTTCAGTTTCACACATCTATATTGTCTTATCTTATTCGGTGTTTTCTTTTAAAATTCATTCTCCCTTTTAGCACTGGCACTAAGTGCCACGTATACTAGTGTCAAAATTTAAGCTATTATAAAATTTACCGGATGCAGCATTATATACGTATGTGGCAAGCTTTTTAAAATTTATATTACTAAATTTAATAATATTTTAAGCTATACATGTCTAGCTCGCTCGTCTAGCATTATCGGATCAAAAAATTTCATTAACAAAAAGTGTTTGTCTCGTCGCCCTGAATCCAAAAAAATATATAAATTATATACTTGAATGTTAATCGTCGCTCTTAAGACCAAATTGGTGCCCTCTACATTTCTGAAGGTACCCAAGCAATTTGAACCAAATTTGATACACATATTATTTGTCATCCATTTTGAATCTGCTTGCAGTTTATATCTAATCACCCGTATACTTCCTGAGTAATAAGGTCCCAAAGTTATAGGGCAAAGTAAGTATAAGGCAAATATGTAAATGTTATTTTCTCTAAATACATGCGTATTGTGTTAAATAGGTGAAACTGTGCTCATTTGTTTCATATAACGATATCTCTTTTTGTATTACCTAATTAGATAATAGTAAGGCTAATAAGCCTTGTTCAAATGGAGAAAATTTAACAAAGAAGGTGCAAGAGAATTCAATATAATAATATAAAATAACGACAGCTTATGATTATGATATGACTAAATTAGTATTAATATTAAGACAGTTAGGAACTTTTTTGTAAAGTAGCTTTTGATAAACGTAGAATGGTAATGTTTACAGAGTTGAGTTGGGGATCTCTTTTTGCAACATATATCCATCTCGTGTTCGCCTATGTACTCCCTGCTGGTTACACTGCTTTATTGCACTTCAGAGACCAAAGTTTCAATGACAATAACAGAAAAAACAACAACTGCGAACTCACTTTTATAACAAAGTAAAAGTTTACTTTGCAAACCGAGGTAAATGGAAATAGGTACAACATCAATATGTATTCTTTCAGAAATTCCGCATATATTCATGGAAAAAGAAATTCGCAAATTTTTACTGAACTGCCATATTATCTTTTCCAGTAAAGATAATATTAAATTAAGTTTTCCTTTATTAGCTTTTACAATATTTAGATATATTGATTTTAAATTATTTATTCATTATCGACAATTCGGCTTATGTCGTATTCATGAGATAGAATTAGTTAGTTTTCAAAATAAGTGTGAATGTTAAAATGGATCGTTAAATTTATAAATATTATCCCAGGAACTTATTTACTTTCTTATACTTAGCACGAAGCGAATGTAATATAGCTCAGTTGTGTTTTAGATTCGTTATACCATGGCCATTAAACAATATCAATATGTGTGCTAACTAGGGACACGGAAATGTATCTCGGTAATTTCAATTATGATTTGTCAGCAAATGGTACATTTTTCGAAAACAAAAAATACTAGACATTTTATTATTATTATTTTTATTTTTTATTTACAAGATTTGTCAAACTCATGTCGTTTTTAAAGGACATAGAAAATTACACTTCCAGTTGAAAATAGGCAACATGGATTCAGGGACCCTCAAAACGGATATTTCCATTAAAATTTTGAAGTCAATTTTTTATTGTGATCACAATATTTTCTTTAATCCTTTATGTATAAAAACTAAAATCTTGTTTCTTGTTATTTTTTGTTTTACTTCATTTATAATGGGATAAAGTTTCGCTAATAGCTTACAAGTAATTTCTAAATTTACTAACTTTCTTACTTAATAGCGTTTTAAATTCTAATAGTTTATCTTTAAAACTTTAAACTTTTATATTCTTTGTACATGGCGGTAAATCCCGCTGTTTGACAGTAATTGCATTATTTTTCATGTGTGGATCTGTTAACAAACAAATCATGAACTAAATAAACTCCTATAAAACAAACTACATATACACTACCGCATACTATGTATATGTCAGTAGAAGGTCAGTAGATCAACCCCAAACAGATCTTTAAGCTCAGCTGTTAATCCGGAAATATGCCACGTGTGTGAAATGTCCACCCTCAAAATGGCGAAAGGGACAAGACCCGTACTCAACTGAACACACTAATTGGCAACACGTGCACTATACGGCTACAGTCGCTGTCTTTATTTTGTCAATTTTGTTTGACCGGAGCTGGAGCCAGAGTCCTCAATAAACGTAAGATATCTCTTCCAAATTGATGGTTTGTTTTTTATCGCTTTAAAGACAAGATTGCGTTGAAAACGGCGCTAGAAGATTTGATCAATTCTGTGTGTATGGTTTCAAAAGTCTTGAATTACAAATAATTTTTTTGTAAATCCAAATATCTTTATATTTTCTACAAAGGAAATATCAATATCAAAGTAATTTAAAACAAGTCCGGCCATGTTTTTATGTGATACCATATTATGAATATTAAAAGATATATTTGTCTTTGTACAATACGAGTATAAAGTTTTTAATATTCTTCCTTACAAAAGTAATATTTTTAAAAGTGCCAGAGAATTTCTAGATAAAGCAATTTCATTACCAGCACTATAATAAATGACAACTTTTGCCAACATTCACGTCAACAAAGTCTGAATGACAGTTTTGACAGATGCTATTTTAGCTACTGTTCAATTGTTGTTTCATTCTTTTGTATTCGTATATTATAGATATTCTTTTTTTCAAACTGTGCAGTTATAATATCACATAAAACAATGGCCGCGTTCGCACATAACAAACTCGAAACTGCAAGTATTAAAAATATATTTTCATGTATACTTTGTATATTACTGTTCAAATAGCTGTAGGTCAATTAACATGGTTGTACAAAACATAAAAATTGCCAGTTCCGTTTACGCTACAAAGTTAGTAAACAGAATTCGCCACTGCATAAATTCCAGGTTGATACACAAAATTCTATTTCTGGATTTTAATTAACGTGTACTCATCATCTGTGAAGTGAAATACTGATTTGAATACAAAAAAAATTCTATCGGTTTGTTTCAAAAATATTTCACGTTTTATTGTAAACCTAATGGGCCAGCAATAACGTACATTTATAAATTATAATCTTTTTTACCTTTACATGATTTTGTTTGTGATTTCAATGATATCTCAGATTTTTACAAATTTGTTCGTAAAAATTCAAAATTTGCCAAATGTCGAACATTGATCTCAATTAGGGGGTTAATTATCCTGTATCTATAACTTCAATTTCGTTTTTAGTTCCCCTGAAATGCAGTTCATCATTAAAACTGTGATAAATCAACGACCGACAGTATTAAAGGGGAACTAAAAGGGTAATTGAAAATAACAGAACAGGAATATTATCGACTAAATTGTGTATGCACGTCATTTGGCAGATTTTTAGCTCGCCGTACGAAGTAACATTTATAATTGTCTGAATTTTCTGTAAAATGTCATTACCGAAAATTGTTTGTCTTGTCGCCCAGAATCTAAAAATATATATAACTCATATACTTCGATGTCGCTCGCTCGCTCGTAAGACCAAATTTGTGCCCTCTACTTCTCTGAAGGTACCGAAACGATTTGAACACATATTATTTGAATCTGTTCACAGTTTAAATCCAATCGCCAATATTAGCATTACATTTTGACATATATTACGCAACGATCCCTGAAACAATATGCTGAAAAACGGCATCTAAATTTGATATGATAATACTTGTATATTAATGGTTTAAATATGTCAATTTCAGAAGATGTTCTTTTGTACACTGTTCTTGTCCGTCGCTTTTATAAGGGTTTCGCTATTGTGGAGAACGAACGGAATTTAATATAACTGCATTTTGTTCACAAATCATATTTAAACAGAGCTTGATTAAATTTTCAAAATTCCTACGGTACATGGCGTGACTTTCATCAACAACACACAGAACCAAGCTATTGTCCGTTTGATTTAGATGTCAAGATATTTTCATGATTGCCATTGTATGCTCATCATTATTCAATAATAATATAATTACAATTGTGATCCGATACAAAAACGACACGTTATTTGCAATTTTACATTTTCAAGTTCACTATTTTCTTCTGAGTTATTGACGCTGAATCAACAAGAGTACGTATATTTGCTGTAACACATTTTCCATAGGAATGTTAAGTTTAGTTAAATCATAACCATGGTAAATATGCTATGCTAATCTTGTGTTTATTCAGATCCTTAATTTCGTTTTATGAGACACAGTTGACATCAGTCTAATATTAAGAATATACATAGATTAAGGTTTTGTAAGGTAAGATAATCTATCAGATCTATCTAGTTCGTTTCGAATTCCATTCCACTATAGGTTATTTTTGTAGGTGGCGGCACCATACAACTTCGAATATTCATATAAGCCAGTATTAGAAATATGCTATTTTCCGCTACAGGCAAAGCTATTTTGTAAAAATATTGAAGTAATATAAAAATATTTCGAATTCAATATCTTGTTTTAAATTTACCCTACGAAACGTAAAAATTAAATAACCATTTTCAATGGCGATTCTTTAGAAAGAACTTTCTAAACAAATGTTAGAATTTTCAATATCTTCAACTTTTAAGATAATCACTGTTTCTCTAACTCATGCCGTTTCCGAGATATTGAAAAATTACCCAATTACGATATTGTGTTTAAAAAAATGGGGCACACCCGGGTCACATATCAGTTTAAGGTTTCATAATTTTGCATCAACCGTTTAGGCTCTAGAGAAAATAAACAGATTTGATTCAGGGTTGGTTCAAACGTATATTTCCGATAAAATCTCGAGTTCGCTATTGTTCATGATTTCGTCCAAAAAAAGTAACAATTTTTTCATTCAAAATTAATACATACTTCCACAAACAATTACTTGTACAAAAACAATTGTAGCTATTTAGAAATCTTAACTGTAACAAATTTCAAGTTTCATTTATTTAATGAGTGTGTAGGTACACTTAAATGAACGTATTTCCGAGTAATCATAAAGATACCGCGAACGAACCAAAACGAACCCTATTCCGTGCAATATTAGGTGCCGTTTGATTAAATTTATTCGATTTCCCAAACACCCGTATAATGATGATTAATTAATATCACAAGATTTATTGCAATTGTGTCAGACCGCACATCTAACACCAACGAGCACAGATTTACTACGTTCCACATTTATATTCGAATATTTCTGTATCTACTGGCATAGTTGATAGTAAACAGTCTACATTACCATACCCTGGATTTTTTTATTCATGTAGAATATATATATATATATATATATATATATATATATATATGTATATATATATATATATATATATATATATATATATATATATATATATATATATATATATATATTCAAATATGATATCGGCTACATATTTTGATAGGATAACTGAACTACTATAATCGCTTACTACTCTGGTTTATATTATACTATAGGAAGTAATTAATGTATATAAATATATTAAGTTTGAACGCACTAAATATTACAATTTACTATGTTCAAATGATCGTAGAAGTTTATTTATTATTAGTAATGTTGGACTAAAAAGTTCATTAAGGCTAGCGAGTACTAAGAAAAGCAATGTCTGCCTTCGATATGTGGTTTTATCTCGAGTTAGTTTGTTTCGCTGTTCGATGGCACCTGATTGATTCGACCACTACATTAAAAACGCCTGTAACAAAAAGGAAAACAACTTTGGATAATGTAACTTTCTGACCTCGTCCTCATTTGTTGTGTTCAAGAAAGTAAAGCTAGCGGAAAATCTAAAGGAAAAAGATGCTCACTCCATCGATTGTGTGTTGCAGCGAAGTAATATCTTCTATCTGTATGATTACCCAGTGCTATATCCCATTGATCCTATTGATTGCGATGCCATTACTGTCTAAAGCACTTTGTAAAACTATTGCAAATCCTAACCACGTGAAATTCAGTCACGTGGATAATGGAACTAAATTTGAAGTATCTGTCAAGTTACATCTTCCTCTGTTCATTTTATATTATATTTTTCAAAATTATCTTGTGTTCATAATTGTATTTTTCATAAATTTTATCTACTTCTATTTAAATGGCATAAATTATCCAACATCTATCTATAAAGCATCAATAAAGAAATAATAACTTATATTGCGCAAGTATGTATATGAAATTTTTAATTTAACAATGATGAAAATTATTCTAAGAAAATACAGTCTTGTTTCATATTATACATTCATTCCCGCCGTTACGGCATCTATTATGACTTCTAAGGGATTTATAAATAATTTAAAATATGATTTATTAGATATCCGGAATTGGTATAAAAATATGGCGAAACGTTGAGAATGAATAAGTAATTTCAAAACGAGCCTATATATATATATATATATATATATATATATATATATATATATATATATATATATATATATATATATATATATATTTATATATATATATATATATATATATATATATATATATATATATATACATATATATATATATATATATATATATATATATATATATATATATATTCCTAAAATAAATTTAATCATCAATAACAACATTAAAAATAATTTATTTAATTTACAGTTTGTATGTAGTTTCTCCCCTTGCCCCTACGCGCAAGCGTATACATAATATACTATTTTAAATTAAAAAGAAATTGTTCTTAATTATAACGGCCTCTGGGTTCATAATTTAAAAAGTTGTTTCAGATATAAAATGTCTTACAATTTTTTTTTTTTTTTTGTTATAATTAAACTAAAAATTAGTGTATATTTTAAAATTAATATTATTTATATTTCATATGTTTTATGACCTTCAGGTTCAGAATATGAAGACATTTTATAGACATAAAATATCTTGTAAAATAAAAATAAAATAAAATCTTATACGGGCAGTATTGAGATCTTTTCAAATTTCAAGGCTCTGTAACTTCAGGAATAAAAGTGATACGATTTTAACTGCGTGCGGATTCAAATAGGATACCAAAGAATATGTGTAGAAATTTGAATTCTTATCGCTTTTGTACTTTCAGAGTGTAAAAGTTACAAATTTGTTCCTACGAGCGATCGAGCAAGCGAACGAGCGGCGACTAACATCTCAGTATATGAGATATATATTTTTGAATACAGGATAACGAGACAAGAAATTTTTTGATACGAGAATGTTACAGACAAGCGACCGAATGCTTTAGCTCTTCTGTACCGCGTACGGCGAGCTAACAAATTAAGAGAGTCTATTGTGGATATTTATTCCCACACTTTTTGAAATAAAATTATATAAATGTACCACAAAATTGTTCATATATTGCTGAAATTACTAAGGTATGCTAAATATTTAAAGCAGTAAATTAATTAGACAAATAAATTACTAATATCATTTGATATTTAATTAAAATAATTTTTTTGCTATTTGTTTGACAAGTAATTATATATTTATTCACAATATCTTAATATGTTGAAGTTGAAAATTAAATTAGATTAAAAAAAAAGTATATTTAATACCGCACTGGCGAATTGAATTTATGCTAATATAATTTACACGGTCGTCGTGTTTCATCGTCATATTTTCATTTTCATTTCAATATGATCGTGTACAATATGAAAACGAAAAAAATTCACAACTTTCTAACTTGGAAATTGCTTGTTATTATGTGTGACTGCAGACACTTCCAAATGGCTAACGAATGATCTTGCAAAACCCCTATTCCTTTATAAAACTAGGCCAAACTAAATTTGTGTAAACTAATAAGAAATATATTCGCCCAGGTGTTGTGTTGATAATCTAAAGTTTTAGAATCTGCAAAATAAAATAATTCCAAAGCAAGTATAGAATTAGTGCGACGTTTGGCTACTTTTTGTGACTGTACTTCGCGCGAGTCAAAGCTTTGTGCTTACGCGTCACTGCATTTGAAACAAGATCATCTGCTATAATTCAATGGTGTGTAACAACACCAAACAGATAATGAGCTTCTCCAACAATTTGGAACTATATTTAGTGAACGCATAGTGTTCTATTAACATATATATGAATAGGTAAACTTTAAACGTTACTTTTATGCTATTATTATATTATACCTTTAAGGTCGATTCGCACTATACGTAACGTCTACGTCACGTCACCGACCGGCAACGTCGCGTGAAAATATTGTATATGGGTTTTATACGATAATATTCACATATTCGGGCAACGTTACGGACCGTCAACGTCAGTCACCGTCACCGTTTCTCGAAAAGAATACTTTGACGTGCCGGTGCGTGTCTGTTTCTAGTCTCTCCTGGTAGTGAGAACTTGCAAACGTCCAAAATTAGAGCAATCATTGCTAATTGTTTTCTGTTAAACTTGGGCATGATACAAAATCAAAAAAAAATTAAACTGAAATTTAACAGAACGAAACAAACCGCACAACAGACGGACTGCCAGTGTAGGTATTTCCGTGACGTTACCGGTTAGGTGTGAATGTATGCCATTTATGACGGACCGTTGCCGGTCGGTGACGTGACGTAGACGTTACGTATAGTGCGAATCAAGCTTAAGTCGGTTTTAAACAATTCATAAGAATATAGTTTTATACACTAGATTAGTCATGTTTAAAACAAAGGCGTTTTAAACTTTGTCAATGTTAAAAGCATCTTTAAAATCATGTGTTCCCAAAAAGGGCCGGTTTTTAAATGTCTCTCAATTTGAAAATAAATGTCTCTCAATTTTAAGAAACATAGCACCTCAACAAATATTTCTCTAGAAAATGTGCCAATAATAGAGATGTAATTCAGATATGAACATCTAAACATTTAAAACTTCTTCCGTACAGTGTACTTTAACAATCGCTTTGTCCCTAACACTAACTGCAAAATGCCGCAAATTCTGGTATTGATTTTACATTGTACTATCACTCGAAATGAGCCCGGGTGCAGCAAACGAGCTCCGAGTTTCGAATGAGCACAACTACCTGATCATAATTTTAACTTATATTTCGAACAAGATCCCACACGACTATAAAGTATTGATTATTCATTTGATTAGCAGAAACAACACGCTGAAGTTGTCGAAGCTACAGTGTTATCAAGAACTTTATTTTGAAACTATATGCTATTATTTTGAGAAAGATACTTTGTATGCGCTTACGAAGCTTTATTCAAGATTATCCAAACGTGTCTTTATTCATATTTGAAGAGTAAACTAACCTATCTTCTATCTCATAAACGATACTTAAACATTATATTATTTTATATATTTCTGCATTTCATTTTATCTTTACACACCACACATTTATGTTTATAAGCCAGCAAGATTTTAGTACAGCTTATAGTCATGATTATGAGAATCACGTTTCTTCGTTCGTTATTAGTTATGCCTACTCTTTTATTGATCAGAAACTGACAGTCTCCTTTCCCATACGAATCATTCTATTTCTATGATTACTTGGATTTAATCACAAAACTGGCGAAGAAACACGCCTAATATTGATATGTTTTTGAAGACATTGAGCGTTCAATTCCATTTTACCTACTGTAATAACGAGATCATAGTTAATATGTTGTGTCACGAGTGTAAAATGGGCGAGAAATAAAATAAGCAAAATGTAACTTTCTACAATAGAATAAATGTACCGTGACATAAAATTCCACTCTATTCCCGAGGCACATCACAGCAGCACAACACACTCAGAGTAACACGGCAGTGGTGTTGCAGAGTTATTTCGAAATGTCTCATATTTTACCACATCTTATGACGCGTGCCCAGTTTTAAATTAAAATAACATCCCGGGTAGTTTACAATTTGTGGTCGGTCGAAAAAACAACATAAAAAGAAAACAGTGTCCTCGCTGAACACGACATAAACGAAAATTATTAATTTACCCACGGTTTGTTTCAACACTTCTTGTGCATGATGTTCTGAAACAAACATATTTTACTAGACATTTAATTTTTAACTGTCATGAATATATTTAGCGAAAATAAAGTGGATACGTCATAGAAATTTTAGAAAGAAAATACTTATTATATTACACTATTTCCTGGTTATGAATATATTAGACGGGCTTTTTAAACATGATAAATAGGAAAATAAATGTTGTTCCTTTAGAGAGTAACCCATGCTATAATTTTTAAATTTCAAGTTCAAATATTGCTTTTTGCGTTATAATTTCAATTATTATATATTTATTAAATTATGAATATATTATACACAATCATTCAACAGATATATATTCGAACATATCTTAATGCATAAGAAAGACGAGTGAAGGGCACCTTAGATTTGTATTATTCATAATTATAAACGCTGAGGTAGATGGTTTTATCATTTAGGTACCCTTTATTTATATCGAATTTGCTTCACCTTTCTCTGTCATTTTGGGAACAGCTGAAACACATTTTCCTCTATATATTTAAATAATTACGAAGCTCCAAAGTTTTCCTTTTTTTTTATTAAATATATATCGTAAATAAATAAGTCATTTTGAAAAATATCTGTTTATCTATGTAAGAGGAAGATGATCATTCTCTTAGTGAGAAAACACGTAGTCTGCAGATGATTTGATTTACTGATGATGGTGAATGTATTCATGCAAATATAAGTGAAAAAACAGAAAGTTCGGAATGGCTGGCAGCAGTGACTTCTGTTGCCAGCGTTCTATTCTATACTAACAAATTATGCAAATGAACTGTCGACGAAGAAATATATGTTGCGTGAACTTTGTGTATTGTTGAATTGGGGAAACACTTTTGTTCGTGTAACAAAGACTGCGCGGATTTCACTTTCTTTCATACATACATATATTCCATTTTATGGGTTGCTAAGATACGGATTAAAAATATAAATTATATTCCACTATACATGAGAAAAAAAAATATTTTAATTAGTTTTCACACCCACATGCTTGCTGAAAACATTCTAGTACATTATAATACATGAGCTCTGTTCGCAAACATTTGCAGTCGAAAAGAGATACATTTTAATTATAGCAGTTTTTATTTTTTGGTTTACACAGTATTCACATTTCTCTTTGATTATACACTCCACTCATACAATTTAGATTCTAATGAGTGTATGTAGCTTGAGTTGGGGAGATATATCTAACTTTTAAACGTACTTGTGGCGACAAATTATTATTTATTTTCTGCTGGTAATGAAGTTTTATTTTTGCAACTATTAACATAAATATAAATCGCATTTAGTGAGAGTGAAAAAGTTATGGGTGATTTTATGCTGTTTATATTGTAACGTACTTTGTTAATGTCTGGGGCGAGACAACGTGTTTTTTAGAAAATGTAAACTAAATCGTAAAACTAAATCATAGTATATTTGTACTGCTTGATTACATCCTAAAAAAACAAGAAAATGTCATTGCCAGACGGATTGAGGCGAGAAGTGTGCCAAACGTGCGAAAAATGTTATTATTTTTAAATATTTTTTATTGCCTATGGGTGCAATATACAGATATAATATATAGCACAAACATAACTAACATTTTCTTGTAGATTTTTTTATTAATTTCAAACAAAATTTACGGGGTGTATTCGGAGGGCTTCATATTTTGGGATTTTATAACTTCAGAAGTATATAGATTATTGAATTTTAAATACGACGGAAAGTTTTTGGGCACTCATATTTTATGTATACCAAATGTCGATAACAATATCTCAGATCTGAAGCCTGAGCGAACGAGCGACATAATTGGTTTGTGATCACTTCTAACTACTGGGTCGATTTTAATCAAATTTGGTATACATATAAAAAGTTTGAAAAATCTACAAAATAACCATAAGTAAACAAACTGTACGTCTAACAATCATAATATCAACATAAATTTGAAGAAACTAAAATATGTATATTCAAAAGTAACTAAGTTATCAACAGAAACCTATTCCAAGCATATCACTATCACGTTGTGAGGACAAAGCATTTGTATAATATAAAACTGTATTAATTCTGATTGCAATATTAAATGGAAATATCCTTTACTTATGAATTCTGATAAAGTTTAATGGATTTACTAGAGAAACAAAAGCCACGTCGTAATTTTTTTAAAGAGTGATATTTTTAAGTAATTTTTTTCGTTTTCAAGTGTCAGCATTGCATGACTTATAAACCGGCAAAAAAAAAGCATTTTACGAAATTTTTGTTAGATGCTTGACCAATACCTGCAACTTTTGCTTCGATTTTTGTGGACGAATTTTTTGATGTAAATTTTTTGAATAGTGCAATACGGATTTTTGAAGCAGCACAAATTTTATACCTTTTCCATGGGGGAGGTTATTGTTCAATAGTAGGTGTTCAATGTTGTAGGACTATAAATATATGTTGTTTATCGCATTGCGCTATCATTCTCCCATAATCCTCAAATATAAATTTAAATAAATAAAACATCATGTTCAGTGCTGCTCGCAAACGAAATATTCGTAATTATATTATTTACAAGTACATTTTACAATATTTTTCATTGTTTAAACATGTTAGAAAAAAATTATATCAATACTACACTTATACTATAGTTTTTCGTTTCGATTTTTAATTTACAATATTTGCACGTACTTTTTGACAATCTTAGCATTTATTCAATAATTTGATACTCAAATCTTAACTTGTCTATAGTTTTCGACAAATATTTGACATCAAATTTAAGTTTCCGTAGCACGAACATAGTAATGAATTTATAATCTTTCCATAAGCACTATATCGTACCGTAACGTAAGATGAATTTACATATAACCTAACTCTATCGCGCATATAAGACATATATTTATCTTTGTCTTACGTTACGTTCCGTTACGCTAGGGCGATTATAAAATAGTTTTAAACCAGACTTAGTACAATTTCAATCGTTGCAGATGTTTTAAACTGTACAAACATTAAATTGTTAAAGTTTGAGTATTAGTTTGAGTATTTTCTCCTCAATTTATAATATTTTTGGATAAAGTTACATGAAATTACTCTGATTATATCAAAAACTGTAAGTTGGTGTTAAATGTACACGACATACTGTTAAATTTGCTATATATATATATATATATATATATATATATATATATATATATATATATATATATATATATATATATATATATATATATATATATATATATATAGTATTAACTTCATGTAACTTTCTCAGTGTAGGGTTGATTTTTTGTCTATATTTAGATATATTGTCAGTTTCAATATGTTGAATTTCATTTATAAAATAGGTTTTTTTCTTTTATTATTTAAATATCTAGTAACATGTATACTACACTACAAATGAATTTTTCAGTTGCACCGACGACACTTATCGCTTAGTTCTTTATTTTTTGAAATATCTAGAGGAAATACGGTTCGAAAATAGAAGAATTATCATTAATTAAAATTTAATTTTTTCTAGTAATTACTTTAATCCCGAAATACAGCAAAAGTAAATTTTTTTTTCAAAATGTATATGACACTCTTATTAATGACACCGGATTGCAGATATAAATTTCTTTTTAGAGCTAATATATGTGAAAATTTCACTTTCATGAAGATTTCTTTTAGAATGAAGTGTAAAGTGCATAAAATTTTAAATATTGAATGAAATATACCTGTTAGGTGCGCCTAGATGCCAACTGGTAGAACATTTATTACATTTAAGCAAAAAAAAAAAAAAAAGGCAGATGCGCTAATGCACCATTATTGGGACGATATGGAAGATTCTAGTTTCTCTTTAGAATATTCAAGCTTCCAGCTATTTAAAAATAAATAATTATAGAAAGAATTTAATTGAGATTCACTGTAATTGAAACAGATAAAAAATCAGCCTATAATTTATTTGTCTTATTATTGAATATAAAATCTAAAAGTTTCTGAGCACTTTTAAACTATATCGCATGGCATTTTCACTTTTAGTCCCACCACATCATAGCACCAGTTCTCTCCAATTAGGGTTAGTGTTATGTGATGTGCTTTGTCAATGTTTAAACGCTTCCAAACCATCAAACCATTGTATAAACCATACATTTTACATGACATGGCCACACCGAAACCTGATTCCGTCACATGAATGCATCACTTCATATGACATTGATACATCTCCTAATAAATTATGGCATTGCTACTTTAAAATCTATGGTTCATATTATACAATTTGCATGATGATACCGTTGAATATATTTCAGTTTGAATACAAAGCAAAGCACGTTTATTATCTTTTATTTTCAACTTTTCAAAATTGAATTTTGAAATGTATTTCTGAAGATCATTTATGTTTTAAATATATTATTCATGTACTCGAAAAATTATCTGTATTGTATTAAAACTCATAGGCACTAAAATATTAAATTGTACATGTTAATTTTCATATGGAAACATAGGATCTGCATATGCAATTTTCCGATTACAAGGTTACAATGTAATGCCTAATGAAAGAAATATATGTTACGTACATCAACACCCTGTTTATATACACTACTGCTCAAAAGTCAGTAAACACCTAGTGAAACGTAAGTTGAAAGTAACTGATATGTTTGATATGTGTAGTCAGACTTTCACACCTAATTCAGACTTGCAAGCGTAGTGTACATTTCGTAGTATTTATTTTAACTAAATTGAAATTGTGTATTTCTCTGATAACTCCATAGATACAAATGTAAAATAATCAATAAAATTCAAACCGTATATGCAACGTAATTAATTCTCACATGAATAATATATTCAAACGTTATCCTTTGGGATCATCGAGGTAGTTACGAAATGTTGCAAGGTACATAAACAAATAAATTTAATTTGGGTAGTGGGACTAGCAGGTCCACCCTGCAAACCACGAATGGTTGTTTCCGACCATGCACCACGTGTCTGGCATTACTTTACTGTGGCTTTCATTAGGGCTCTTGTCCTTGTATTACAACACCCTAATTCATGTCAACGGAGACATTATATATTGCAGGCGTATTAAAATTATATTTATGCACCTGCGATACTTAATATTATATGAAATACCATACCGAGAAACCAACTACCGGGTTGTTGCTATATATTTTTTAGTATTTTAATACAGTACTGTGCAATGAAATCCGAACATTAACAATCGATGCTAAATATGTTTCGGTTAGATTTATTTATTTGCAATTCATTTTAATTAAATCTTATAAAATAATGTATACTAGTGTTTATAATATTCAAGAACTTATAAGTTAGACGTTTTGATATTTTTGTACGTTATTAAGAGGAATCCCCATTACCGCTGCAAACATAGCTAAACAAGATTTTTCCGAACCCTTAAAACACCTTTATTACAACATTAAAATGAATGAATTTTTTTTTTCAGATAGCCAATACTTTGCTTTAGCCTTCTTTAATTTTTGATTTTCAAGTCTTTGCTTAGATTTCTTTTTATATTGTTCTATATGTACCCTATTTTCAAATGTCCATAGTTTTTATTGAAATGACAAATTTAAAAATTCAAAACTAGACAAGGATACATTGATTATTTTTCTACCGGAAGTTTTATTCAAAAAATGTATTTGCAAGTATTTTAAGGGTCAAACGAACGCTTCAATTGAATAGTAAATAGTATTGGCCCTAATAACGCTACGATATTCGTGCGCTTCCTCTTTACACCGAGCTGTAAGGACGGGCAACTATGGGGATTCGTCTTCACGCGTGGACGGATTCCAATGTAATTGTATTAGTTATAAATGTGAAAATTATCACGCCAGGAAAAATATTATGTTAAAAGAAAGAAAAAAATTGGCGATCTGATAATATAAATTTTTCTTAATTTGAGATTTTTGTTTTAATACACTCATTTAATATGTGCACAATTTTTATTTATATATATTTCCTATTTTCTTGCCCTTATATTTAATGAATTCTAAAAATTGCTTTTAAACTGAGACGTTGTCTAACTAATATTAAATGATATTTAAATGTTTCTGAAATATAACTTTACTTATGAATGAATATATTTTGCGTGATGCTTCAAAAGGTGTACTCTGGATAACATAGTTAATCGGTTTTGTTATTTCAAATGGTTATTCAAAATATGAATGTGCAATTATGATTATAGTATTGACCAAATAAAATTAAGACAGGTCAATTTTTTTATATCTGAGAATATTGCAATCACCATTATTAAAAATTATTGATTCTGGGTTTGTTCAGATTTTAAGCAGTAATTTGAGAACATATTTAGTAAGCGAACTAATTTCCTCGGTATCCCATTTGAATCATTACTCAGTATAATATATATATATATATATATATATATATATATATATATATATATATATATATATATATATATATATATATATATATATATATGTATATATTATATTGTTTCTTTTGCAATGCTCTATGTACAAATGTCTGCCCATCAATGCAATGCATGTTTTAAATTGATGTCCACTTCTGTGTCGCATGAATAAATCTGAAATTTCATATTTTATTTATTTTATCTCTGATTACACAGAATACAACATGAAAAACTTAAATTTTGTATGTCTCAAATAAAAATAATGGCTTATTTATTTTTAATATACATCCTCTTATGCTTATATATATGTATTATCTACATAGACTTTCGTAACGGTACAGTCATAAGTCAAAAGGGCAAAAGAATATTCGACAAAACGTTTGCAATAAATTCCAAACAAACTAAATGTGCTGTACAAATTATTAGCGTTACTTGATTTATTTTGTTCCAATGTATCTCGTACATACACTTTGTTTTTCAAATCTCCTAAATTTCATTAATACAAATTCTAGAGTTGAGTTGCTAAATTTTGCCAACATTTTTATTTGAGAAATACATTTCATAAAAGCAAAACAATATAATACAATAAATAAACAATTTTATTCGTTCTCATAAATAACTGAATATAAACATATTTTTGATGAGTATCAACATGAACAATCACGATCCGTTTTGAATTTTGAAATATCGTTACCTGGATCGTCAACGAACTTTTACAGAACCCAGAAAACATTTGTTTTTTGAGTCAACAAACAAATGGCATATATAATGGCAAAACATACACTGTAAAAGAAATTTTAAATGTTTATAATTTTTTTTTTCAACTTATCGCACACCGAGTACCAGTGACAACGCGCCGGCATATCCTCGGGTCAAATGACAACGCACCCCTCCCGCAATTTCAATTCGCGTTACTGTCAGACAAGACGAAGGGTTCACAAATCATTACCATGCCAAAACTATTTTCCAACCAAATCCCACGCACACTCGAAATGAGTCGACGGATAATCGGTGGGAGAGCAACGGTGCGCACCCCTTCCAAGTCGAGACTATTGCCAACTTTTCTCCGCGCGGCACAAAAACGGAATCATAAATCAAGCCAGTTCATTTCGTCGTCCGCGATGCAAGAATGATATCTATCTCATTACTGTCTGCCACATTGCTACACTGCTTACCTTTCTAAATTTAATTCCTTTGTAACCACGCTAGTTGTAAGAGGTATTTTATGCTATATCAACTCGCGAGTACCACGCTACCTGAATCTGCTCAATTTTCTTGTTATTTACTACTTCGCTATGCGCATTGCAGTATTTGCTAGGTTCCGCAAATACCTAATATCATGCTTATAGAGTCGCTGCGTACCTAATAAAAACAGATATAGTATTCACACACACACACACACACACACACACACACACAGAGCCACACACACACACACACATATATATATATATATATATATATATATATAAATATATATATATATATAGATATATATATATATATATATATATATATATATATATATATATATATATATATATGAGATCTTGTTGTTTGTTATATAATAAGGTGGGACACATATTTGTCGTTCATCATTCGCAAAGGTAATTCCCGAAATATGATATTCCACGAAAATCTGAAATATGCTGTGCTACAGTCTACATATTGTCGGTAACCAGTGAACTATTCATTACAAATTGAACCATAGTTGCATATTGTATTAAAAAGAAGGTAAGATAATTATAACCTACAAGTAAACACAAGTATTTGGGAATTAAGAAACAATATCTATATTTTATATTGCAGAAACTGTACTTGATAACGTAATAAAATAATAAGCTATATGGTACAATTCCTGGGTTATGACTGTGGAGTATTGGTATTATTTGACACTTTATTTGGGATTTATATTTCTAATGAAAACTATGTAAAAGAAAGTTGAACTGCAGGCCACTCCTCATTTTTAATATTATCACTTAAGAAAATATATTCTAATACATGCTACTTTTTATATCTACTTGGAAATATCACTCATAATAGAATGTTTAATAGTAATGGGAAGCTACATTCAATATGATAATATAAATGTCCTAATCACAAATTAATTTGTCAAATGCATGTACAATTATTGTTCAACAGCGTATGAACATATTATAATTAAACTCATTTTAATCAGTGTTTATAAAATTTAAATATAATTATGATAATTTATTTTAACATGCTGTTCTTGTTGAAGCACATACAAATTCAAATAAAAAAAAACACAGGCTATAGAATATCTCCGGTTAACCTTTTAAAGCGTACGAGGATATTTATCATTTTTACGACCGCCCTTTTTTTGTTTTATACGAAACATTTACCAATTCTCTGTAGATGTCCGAGCAAATTTTGCAACGTGTTTGGACTAGAAAATCTCTTTTCGAAACAAAAGTGTTGTTATTGAGAACAATTCACCCGAAATTTAAAGCATTAGTATGTAAATAAAATACTACTGTGTTTAGGTTTAAAAGCTAAAATAAACTATCTTTACATTTTTAGTAAAATATGTTAAACTCTTTGGTGGAGGAGTTTTATATATATGAAATATATTAGTTTGGAATGATACGAAATGAAACAATTTCAGAATAGATTTATGTTCCGATTTTTTTTTTATGCAAATAGAAAGCTTACACAAAAAGATAATATTTTGAAACATTTCACAAATAAAATGATAGTTTAGAAATTGGTTCCATTTGAAACAAAATTTTCTGTGTATTTCACCTTGTCAGCATTCGCCACTTTTTAAAAATTAGTAAATAGTGTTTGACAATATTTTAATGTTTTAACGGGGCTTGATATTTATTTACAATTGAACATTTCATTTGGTCCAGTAACATTTCCTGCTATTTGTGATGGTTATGTTAGTTATAGAAAGTTTGGTCAAACTATGAAGCCTTTGAAATGTTTTCCGTACATTTACATGTAATGGTTATTTTTTATCAACGTTTGAAAATTTTGCTACTCTGAACGTCATGTATTACATAATAAAAATAAATAAATAAAAATGGTGTATGTAAATTATAATTTCATATTATTATTTCAACAAATTTAAATGTATTTACTTTGATAAGTAGATGTAAACAGACAATGAATATTCTTTGACAATTTTCTCAATGATGTGTCATAGTAATTGGGGGCATAATCGATAAGTTTATTCTTGTTGTATTTTCTGTGTTTCTAAAATGGCGGCACTTGCAGAGAAATAGTTAGAATCTAAATGAACGATATTAAAGATTAATAATTGTGGAAGGAAAAATTAAGGAACTTTAAACTTAAGACTTGTATATAGCCCGGGGGTGCTCCCCTTATCTTTGAAAACAATATCTTAATCGGAAGAAAATGTTTACTCTGGCTATTTTCTGCATATTTTGAAATCAACACGAGTTACAGAAATAGTTATTCGTATAAAAATTTAAGATAATAAAATGTCTAACAACTTTTGTTTGATTTTTTTTTTTTTGACTTATGTACAATTTACTGAAAAGTCACCATTGAAAATGGTTGTTATATATTTTCGTTTCCCTAGTTACGATACATATTGTTTTTGTTTCACAGAAATCGTAGGGTGAATTTAAAATAAAATACAGATAGGGATAGGACAAGAATGACGAGTAAAGGTCACTCTAGCTTTTTTACTTCATAAGGGCTGTGACATATTTGGAAATATAAAATATAATATTTAACAAAATTATAGTAATTGGCCCTTTGAAGGATGTTATTATACACTATCCAAGTACGGACACCTTACCCTTTGAAAGTGAATTTATTGCGAAGAATATTTAAGTCGCTTTTTACTACTAGTTATAAACTTCCTATTCTGCTATTTTATGGTAATAGACGTTTAAATTACATTAACGTAGCGATCGCGTCATACACTTCAAGAATGTGTATTTTGTTTACGTAATTTAAAAATAAAACTAAAATTAATGCTTTTCATTTTTTTTAATTAAATGTTATACGCTCGCCTCATGATTGTTAAAATTCTTAGTATTATAATTTCAAAGCGTGCTTATCTATGAAAGAGATTTAATGATATATAAGGAAATTAAACAGGAAACAAAACAGCAAGTTTAGTAATCGTTCAATGTGAATAATTGATATCTAAAACGGTATGTGAAGTATAGTTTAGTTTTGTTTGTTTGTAATCCTAGTTGGCTTGCAACGCCAAATCCAGTATTGACATTACTTCCGACATTTCAATAGCGAAACTAACAAAGTGCAGGTAAAGCATAATATAACTGTCAGTAAGCTCACTAGTGCCAAAGATTAAGAAGAAAAATATATATTTTTAGTTTACAAAACATTATACCAATATTTTACACCTTTATAATTTTAGTTTTTGAATTAACTTTAAAATGTAATCTCTGGTATAAAATATTTTTGCTTTAGGAACAAAGTTAGAAAGTCCTTTACAAGGAACATGACACATACGGTAAAAATATTTAGATTAGTTTTGTTACAAAAAAGAAATTTAAATATATTGATATAAAACTTTGTTATTGGAAAGTTGAAATTTATTTTATCAGGGTAAGGTAGATAACATTCTTTGTCGAAAGTGAATGTTTACACTTCCTACATTTTCAACATCACTAAATTCTACTTTTGAATTGCATAAAAAGTAAAGTACTGTCTTGCAGGAAACATTTTATACAAATTTAGAAATAAAGTTTTTTTTTTTTTTTTTTATGTTACAATTATACCAGCTCAACAGAAATATGTTATACATGGTATTTATATAATAATATAGATTCTTAACAAGCAGGATGTGACATTATTGAGGTCAATGACGTATCATCCCTCGGTAGCTTGGTTTTATTGGTAGAGTGAGGTTTAATCGCTTTCGTCAGTATCTTCTTCGTCTGGGGAGATGAGCAGATCTTGAGGAAATCTTTTTTTGAGTCTGGTTCGGTTGGATCTTTGTCCTAGATGGTAATAGTTTGCACTTGCGCAGGCTGGGATTTTAAGAAAGAATTTCTTGGCTATTTTGTTGATATGTATTTTGATGGTGTTTAGTCCTAATTCTTTGTGCAGCTGGGTGTTGCGTATGAACCAGGGTGCGTTTACAGCTATGCGGAGTATTTTATTTTGAAAGGATTGTACTTTCTTTATTGTTGTATCGGATGCGGTTCCCCAAATTTGGCAGGCGTAGGTGAGGATTGGTCTTAGTATGGATGTGTAGATTAGTTTAGTGTATTCGGGCCGCAATGATGTTTTACGGTTGATAATAGGGTACAGCATTCCGAGTCTGTTGTTGGTTTCTTTTAATTTTTTTGTAACATGAGGTTTCCAGGTGAGACGTCGGTCGAAGTGTACACCCAAGTATTTCACGGAAGAGTTGCTTGGATTCCATTGTACAGCGATTTCGTTTATGAGGATAGCGTCTGGTTCAATATCTTTCTTTAAGGCGAAGATTTTGGTTTCGCACTTGGATGCGTTTAATGTAGTATGCCATTTGTGAAACCAGGGTATTAAAGTGTCGATAGAGCGTTGAAGGTTGTTTCTGGCAGTATTTACGTTTGTGTGTTGCGTTACTATGGCCGTGTCGTCTGCATACATTGCAAGAGTGGCGGTAGAAATAAAGTTTGAAATTCAATTGAAAAATTATATGTGGTGCCAAAAATATGGCTCATGCAACAAATATTTTTAGCTAATGTTGGTTACAAAATAATTTGCAGTGCACTACACTGGACTTTCTTGTACGTATAATTTGTGTTAATTTTATGTAAAATTTCTATTATTTTAAACCAGCCAAAGTGTAAAAGATAATTTCATAATATTGTTGCTATAAATTTTGACATTTTTTCATACTGCGATTATAGTGAAACAATTTAATAAATACAAAGTACTCTGCATACAACAAAAAAATGTCTAACTTCAAAAGCCATGTCTCAGTTAATAGTACGTTATTGGGCATGTGAAATATTTTAATATCTTTAAATTTTAGAGGAATATATTTTTTTTAATGGCCGTTTTCTAGATAGTGAAAAGGTAGCAAAAAAATAACTCTTACTACCTGTTTAGATTTAGTTTTTAAAAATAATAGGTATTCTTTCCTCAAATTTAAAATTTCATATTTCTGTTTATCTTCAACACAGATAAATTCGCGAAAATAGCCAAGTCCTATCAAGTATCGTGTATTTTTGTTTAGTTAGAAATTTAGGATGTTTACAATACTTCATTTTAAACTTGGTCCAAGTAAATAATTGTAAATGTTTTTAATTGGAAAGTTAAAATTTATTTACTAAAAAAGTTAAATTTAGGAATACATTTTCCTAATCGAATGTGAATGTTTTCTCTTACGTATTCACGTATTCAGTATTTCTAGTGATATTTGTAAATTTTTCAATATTCTAAAGAAACGAAAACTAATTATACTAAATTACTATAAGTAAGGAAATAATAAATAATTTCACAAAAATAATACAGGACCATAAATGACTAAAATAATATTAAAATATCTGGAGTGGCCTGCACTCGATTATATATATATATATATATATATATATATATATATATATATATATATATATCCCAAACAAACTTTCAAACTAACCAATACTCTTCAGGAATACTCCGAAATGTCATTTATCTAATTTAGTCTATTTTGTCTTCCTGTCAATAAATTGACAGGCGCAGATGATCTAATTTATTAAGCCTCATGCGAATCCATAGAAACATAAACATGATATTTATGATTTTTCGTAGCAGTTTTCTCGGGTATATTTTTTGAAGAAACTTTTCAAACAATAGTGGTGTAAAATATTAATTTCTTTCATTATGAACCCAACTATTTTTGTCATAATCGCAGCCGTTCTGTAATTCGAAATAGAACAAAAAATGCATAGAGTATACATGCACTTCCGGTATGAATATTAATTTCAAAAATAAGAGGTGTGCATCTAGGCCATATACAAGTCTTAAGTTTGAAGTATCATAATTTTACGTTCGGCAGTTTCGGCTCTAAAGCGTTCACAGACAAACACACACACCCCCACACACACAGCCGGCCAACAGAAGTCATTCCGAAAGTAGTCACATTCGACGCAGGGAAGGTCAAAACGTGTATATCCGTTGAAATCTCTAGTTCGAAAACTTACTTATTACTTCGTAATAGAAAGTAAAAAATAAACATTTAATTTTTATTAAATAAGGTTTGTGAAACCTTACAGATTTTTGTTTTGATGCGCGATATCTCTTGATAATTAAAAAGCTCTATTGTTCCACTTATTTTCGTCATATATATTTTTTCCTAAACCAATCCGCACTCTCATGCAATTTGAAAACTACATCGACCAATAAGAATGTCGAGTCCTGCAAATTAAATTATTTTCCTATTACAATCTGACATTCTTCCAATACAATTTGTTCATTTGATTATTTTTTGTTGCTTTATTTACTTTTGTGCTGCGTAACATTTTCCTTTATCAGGTATTCCCTGTTCTTATAAATCATCTAATATCAAAGAAGTGAACTTTAACGTGGAATTATATTCTTCATTAATCAAGCTGACATTAGCAGCAAGGAATTCAATTAAAATTTTATCAGTACCTATAAACCAGTACAGGCGTGTTTACACGGTGAAATATGTACAGACCGTAACATGTCACTTTAAAAGGTTTTAAAAGCTGCTGTAATTAACCCTTCATTGTAGCACACATAGAACAAATCGGTTCTTTGTGTTACAAGTATTCTTCAGTAACTCTGTATTTATATTTTCACCCGTGATTGCTCTTCTTAATTAACACCTATGCATTACATAAACGGTTATGTCAAGCTCTTTAATAATGCTTAACATTTTCTTTGATGTATCTGGGTGTGTTAAGCATTGCAACACTTTTGTCGCTTAAATTATTAAATTACCAATTCTTTAATTTCCATTATTTTTCCACGAAAGTGGCTTGTTTACTCTCGAAGTTACTGCTCATATTTGTTCCTCTGTATTATGTTTGCTAGTAAAAGTAAATATTCACTATATTTCTAATCTGTTTCATGCCAAAACAACTTTGGTGATACTTGCTGAAAGTTAGTATAAGTCCTTGTATTATGTTTGCTTGTAAAGGTTAATATTCCCTATATTTCTAACCTGTTTCGTGAAAAACATGACTTTAGTAATCTCTGATTATAATATAATATAATAATAATAAACTGCTTAACGATATTGGACAGCAAAAGGGGCTTTCGAAATTCAAATGACTGTACAGGTTCAATCTTCGCCTTTACCATAGATATTTGAAAATTATTCGCCATGTCCGCAAATTCGTTATTAATTAAATAAATGTCTAATCAATGGCTCTATTTAAAAAAATTAATTGAATTTTGTCTAAAAACAAATGTGCTATGCTAATTTACGTTCAACTGTTATAGCGAATGTGCAGCCTGCTGTCGGTAATATCAATCTCAATACTTTACATTGGTATAGTACCTGTTTTTTCCATTAAATTTGTTCTATTAACTATAATTTCTATGATTTAATTGGTGCTATATATTTCTGTTTATCTATACTATATATATATATATATATATATATATATATATATATATATATATATATATATATATATATATATATATATATATATATTCCTTTTATTGAAACAAAACAAACATAACTTATCAGAAGAATTAATTTAAGCCGATTACTTAACTTAAAGAGAAACTATCGGTCCTTAAAGGTTATAATTTGCCAGCCAATTAATTACAGTATCGATTCCATATCAAATTTAAAGCCAACTTTACCTTAAAAATCTATTAGCTTTTATTTTTACAAATATGGACTCTTTGTATCGCATTTTGATTTAATTATTTTTAAATTTCCATAACTCGGTAAATAATACTATAAATTGTATACAAATATTCATTATCTATTCGAATTCCAATCCGATAAAACTAACAATTCAAAATCAATTATGAACACTTGATTAGTAATGTTAGAGTCAAAAGTGGTTTAATTGTGAATCGCCTCTAGTGATGCCTAGCGAGCCATGAATGGCGGAATGAATATGTGAATAGTAGGCAGAGCTCACGTCATTCTCCAACATTCGTGCATTGTAAGTGTAGTTAAAATGCCCAAGTACACCCGAGCGCAATAGAGCGCCATTATCTGTGCTCGCACCGTGTCACTTCGTTAATTGAAACCATTTACTGAAAACTCCACGTCGCGCGCTTCTCAAAATCATCACACCTCCTAGCTACTGTGTGCCGCTGGACTGGGATGGCCCCTGGCTCCGAAACGGGAGGCGGACCAACTAAAATGTTAATGCATGTAACAGGCTTGGGGTGGCTCCCCTGTCGCCGTCGACTTGACACTGGAATCAGGTCAGGCTGTACTGAAAAACGGCAATCACAAACTTGACAGAACCATTTAGGGACCGGTCGATATTTAAATCTAATTTCAAAGCAAACTTTCATAATGGAAATTAATAACCAAAATAATTTTTCTTCTTTTTCTTTTGGTGTATTACTCACGAAAATATATTTAGAAACTCGAGATTTTAACGGAAATACACGTCCTTCAATCGTTACTGACTATTTTCGCGATGAAGTGTATCCTCAGAAATAAAATATTTATCCCTCTATGCGTGTTTGAATACTCCACCGCAACATTTGTTAAGACTAAATATTTCATAAAATTGAAGTAGCACATTCGCTGCTTTTGATTCGATAGAGTAACAATTGGTTCGGTGAATGATGGTATTATTACCTACTGTGGAAAATGTTGGTATTTTCAAAAAATAACCTTTGGTAAGTTACTCAATATTACATTTCAACTAACTTTTGAACTTTTTATAAACTTAATTAGACTAAATAATTAAATTTCCTAATTATCAATTCCTGGGTTTTCTGTCTCTAGCCGTCATATTGAGTCACCATCTTGGATTTTTTTTTTTTTCAAGAACGACCCTCAACATATATGTTTATATAAATTATATATATATATATATTCATACGACCACTTCAAACTTTACTTATATGGACTGCAATCACAAACTTTCCTCACTGTACTCTGTATAGTAAATAAATAAATTTTCTACAGTCTCAATTGATGGAAATTAAAACGAACAGCTGTTAAAACAAATAGAAAATCTAGGGGAAGTTTTATTTGTATTTTTTTTAAATAATCTTTTTGCAATCATCAATCTCTATGTCTACGACATTCTTTTCAATGCTGAAACGAAAATGTAATACTATCTTTGTACCGGCATCATGCGGGTTGGTCTTCACCGATAAACTATAACGATCCAAATAAAACGTATTACACTAGACAAAATTCAAAGATGGCGTTTGCTATACCTAGACGTCCATTGAGCTATAAATTTCACTGAAAATAAATAAACCATAAATTGGGAGAGAGAAGTTGCTGGTTACGTATGTCATAAGGTTAAAATTAATATCTCTATCGAACTTTGTAACCCCTGTAATAGAAATCGCGGTGGTATTTATCTCTCTTGCTATATTTTTCTTATAAAGATAATAAAACTCGATTTAATGCATATAGGATGTTTGAAGTCACTTAAGTTCGATTTATTATTTTCTCAATTATGTCTGTGTCACAAGGAAATTTCATATTTGTCCCTAAGATATATTTGTGCAATGTTGATTAAATTTTGGACAAAATTCCACAATTGGAATGTGAGTAAATCTTGTCATTTGTTCAGTATCTTCAAAATGGCTGCAAAATAAAGATTTGAACAATTTATGCTTTTCTCAAAAATGGTACCATTTATAAAGAATTAATAATTGGATGAATAGACGTTTCCATAGCAACCATAAATGTATTTTATGAGTTTAAGAAAGCTAAAATAGATATTGTAGACCAACAATCAGGGTTTTGTGTCAATGGAAAATGGGTATGAATTACTAACATCCATGGTTTTTGTGGTACCTTGGCTGAGGTCAAACCCGAGACGCCTTCTTGTTTAGCGTTTGAACATATATACCTCTTACTTCTGCTTTCTTCCATTATAGTCTGGTTACAAGATCCTTAAATCAATTTTATATATTTGGTCCTAAATAAAATTGATGGAATGAACTGGTTATAAATAATAAAAATAATAAACAATTTATGTAAATATGTATTCTGTGTTATTTGCATATTCTTATGTTTATCTATGTATACACAATTATCTAAATCATCGTAAAAAAATACAAATATATGTGCGCTAAAATATATATATATATAAGATATGATGTTGCACATATTGCACTCTATGTATACTTTGATTAGGTGTCACCATACGAGTTTGTTTATGAAACGAAGACAAGTACTCTTGATGGTGTATATATTTGTTCTTGTATTCCCCTACATTTTGTAGTGGTTGACTTAACATTTTGTATTGTATCACCCAGGTGGACTTGAGGCACATGGACGAGAAGGCTGGTAGCAACATTGTCGAAGTTGGCGTCGACTTGTCTGAATTTTATATGTCGGTTGAATGGGACATACTTGAAGTTCCTGCAGTGAGGTTAGTAGTCGTTTTCTTTTATCTACCCTCTTTTATAATATTCATGAAGATTATATTCAGGATGCATATATTTTTTATCGACCGTTTTGTCAGTTCCTTGTTTATCAATAGCTTGCTAGTTTAACATTTCTATTGTTAAGTATTTTTATAGATATAATACTTTTATTATAAAATAAAAGTTGCATTGTATAATGTCATGGCATAAGTCTGCTCCTTCGATTTTACGTTGACATCGGTCACTGCGTAATGTTGTTGAATAGCTTTCTATCGGTAACAATGCAAGACTTTTTAATTCTGTAAATTAATATTACAGCTCTTTATAATTGAAGCAAATATTTGTGATTATTTAAGAAAATCTAACTATTGGGAAAGTGATCAGCAGCTAGCGTGCAGTAAAAAGGTTTTGTATGAAATACCAGTATACTTCGAATTAAAACAAATAATACATATTCGTGAAACACACAAATCTTGAAAGTTTTAAGTGTAAATTGTAGATTGTTACATATAAAATTATGAATAACTTGAATCATGAAATTTATTGATAAGTGTCGAATCAATATTCTTTAGTCGCATATGCAAATAATGTCAAATGTTGATCTCATGAGATTTCTACTGTTTGATCGTATTC
Organism: Leistus spinibarbis; assembly: GCA_933228885.1. NCBI lineage: Eukaryota > Metazoa > Arthropoda > Insecta > Coleoptera > Carabidae > Leistus > Leistus spinibarbis. Next base: position 6,130,192 of record OW121796.1, on the reverse strand, counting down.
AAAGATGGTACCAAAATTTTCTTGTAGGTACAAGAATTACATACAATCTCCTAACGGGCAAGATATACAGTTATATGAGTTTGCAAGTGGTAAATACACAGACTTTAAACTTTTATAGATATATATATATATATATATATATATATATATATATATATATATATATATATATAACAATTATATTAATTTAAATAACTTTATAGACATATATGCATTTCCCCCTATTGAGGAGTAGCAAGGTTCAGTATTATGATATTTATGTCACGAAACGTACAAAGAACACATCAAGGATAATACACCACTTGAATGAGAGTGAGAAAGATAGAACATAACCTACATTTAATGTTATCGCTTATCACCAAACCACATTGCAGCATGTGTGTACTTGTGTATACTTGAAGGCCATAAAACTAAGCTAACTGTTTAAATCGTTCCTTTTTATTTACTACTGTATATGTTAGTGTATCTTCTCGACTCGTACTCGTAAAATATGCAATACCAGCGCCACCGCACCTAATTAAAACTATAACTTTTTCAATTTTGCTAGTTTCAATTTAGTTTTCCGTCCACTTTTCATTAAATTCAGCACCATATATTAAATATAGTAATATGAATAGATTCATTTGCAGCAATTTTCTTTTCTTTTCTTTGTTAGATAACAAAAATGCAGCAAAAAATTCCAGCGCTGTTTATGAATATGAAAAGTTTAGTTTGTTGTCTGTAATGCTCAATTTGAACGCTGGATTGCAGTTTTTACGATGTATTTCTCTGGTTCTTTTTTTTTACAGAAACGAGAAGTTCTACACATGCTGCGATGAACCATATCTAGATATCACGTTCAACATCACGATGCGTCGTAAAACACTGTTCTACACCGTGAACATCATCATTCCATGCATGGGCATATCCTTCCTCACCGTGTTGACATTCTATCTGCCATCAGACAGTGGCGAGAAGGTGAGTGGCATACCTACCACCGCATTGCAAACCGTTACCGCACGTGTCACTTACCAACCCTACTAAGCCGAACATTCATGGCTTTCACATTACTATAGTACACTCCCAATACAAGGTTTCAATATGTTCTTTTTTAACTTTATACGTAACTGCATATTATCAAATTGCAGTATGCAAACAATAATAAACAATATTGGCTGATTTGTTTAATATTGTAATAATAATTTAAGAGGCTTTATTATTGAAGATGGATACTATTTCAATTGTAATAATAATAATATGATCTCCTGTGGAACAAAATAATTATGGTTATGTTTCTTTTCGCGAAGTAGTACCGTTGGAGCATTTTTACTATCATTTACGAAGTACATAATATGTAAGTATAGAGAACACCAAAAAATCGAACTCGAGATTTCAACGGATATACACGTGTTGACCTTCCCTGAATCGAATATAACTATTTTCGGAATGATGTCTGTGTGTGTGTATGTCGCTCTAGAGCCGAAACTGTTGAAAATAGCAAAAATAATATTATGAAAAATACCAAATGGCTGCCATATGTATGTGCTCATATATGGAAAATGAATTTTATAGAATAGTCGATGGGTGACAAATTTGTCGGAAAATGAACTAACCATGTCCGTCCTACTGGCCCGATTCGAAATGTGATCCCGGTGGCGCTCTAGCCCTCCTCATCTTATTAGAAACCGAAGACGGTGAGGATGTATTGACAAAATGTTGTCCTGTTGTAGCCGAACCTGTGTGCGCCTGTGTCTCATTCTACATCTTCATCGTCCTCGTCTCACTTTCACTCACTTTCCGCCAGTTTCGTTCGTTTGTTTCTTGCCTCTCCTGTCATTCGACAAGATTAGCTGGAAACGTGCAATTTACAACCAAAACGGATATATGTAGGTATTCCTTTTGTTTCGTCGTTTAGTCGTTTCGTCTCTATCTCTCGCCAGTTGTTCTGCCTCTTTTGCTTTCTCAGATTTCCAACTACCTAAACAATGCAAATTATATTCGTATTAAATTAGGATTAAGTTACACAATCAACGAGTTGTAACGGTCTGATTAAATACAGTAACGGTAATTTTGTAGCTGTACGATTGTTGTAATTTGCGAAATTGAACTGCAAGTTGATTTTAGTCAATCATTTATTTCTTTCGATAAAAAAATTGTTGCCATTAAACATAAACTATTGTAATTTAATCTATGAAATTATTTTCGACCACTAGTTTTGGCTATTAAACCATCTTCAGGTCTGACATGAGAATATACAGATACAGGTTTATATACAAATTTAAAAACTAAAGGGATTAGGCGGTAAATGAAGAAATTTCCAGATGGGCGGGAATAAACAAAGCTTTGTCGGTGACAAACTGTTGTATCTGGTTGGAAACTGCTTATGGCAGTTATCGTAACGTATTTGTTCTTAAGATAAAATTTTATTGGGATTTGGAATGATTTCAAATAATTTCTTTGTTAAGTATAGGTATCTTCCGGAATTCGGCTCTATTTAACTCTAATGCTTCTAGGAAAGTGAATTTGGCACCATTTTCAGTACTGTGAATTATTTTCAAGTTCTCAATTTTGCAAGAATGATTGTTTTCAATTAAGTGGTTAGCTAAATTTTAGTCGATTTTGACTAGTTTCCAATATATATATATATATATATATATATATATATATATATATATATATATATATATATATATATATATAAATATACCAAAATATCAGTATTTTTATTCATCCTGTAGTAACCGGTACATACTATGTTGTACTTCAGTGTCATTTTTTCTTGCTGCTTATAAGAAAGTACAAAGTAACAAATTATCACAGAAACTTCAGTAATACTTCTAGAAATATAATATAATGAACAGAATATCATTATGAAAAACTGTTCTTTTATCCTAAGGAAATGTTATTCAAATTAGTGGTGCTTAATCATATAAACAGGGCTGTATACTTTTAATAGACACTCATTTTTTTCACAACTTTTGAAACTAGGTAAAAACTTTGGGTAAAAGTACGACTTTCTACCGTGCCTCCTTTGTCATAATATTTTGTTAAAAATGCAACCGAAATATATTCCGCTTTGATTTATTTCTCGCAATTTATAAAAGAATAAAACTGCGGTTAGATAAATATAAAATTTCCAGTCGTCTCTCAGTAAAATATGCGCATGCGAACAAAAAAATCAGCCAGGCATTTTCCGCCCTCGAAAAGGACGTCGACTCTCGACTGAGCTGTACAAGCGAAGAAAAGATTTTTCAGTGTCAGATACAAAGGTCCAAGCGTAGTCACGCACAAAAGTTCTACGTTCCAAAGTGAGGCTTCATGTTCATTAGGAAGCAAGCGTACGTATTCGACAGGGGCCAACAATGCTATCAACGAATAGGGATGCAACAGGGCCGTACAAACAGGGTGCGTTTACCTCGAAATTAAACGGGAACCTCTTTTAGCCAAATTGCCAGTAAATTTTGATAAAAATTGGCACGATTCTTTTGACACAAAATACTAGAATTAAAAAAAATTCTCTCGGTTTTTAGGTAGTTAAAAATTAACCAACCAAGTGGTTAATTTCTGAACAATTGCTGCGAAAAATAGCTATTTTTAATAAGTAGTCTTACGAGTAAGTAACCGAGCGAGCGAGTATCTGAGTTATATACATATTCGGAATAAGGAAGAAGTGAAATAAATGTCTGTGCAAAAAGAATGTTGTTACCCTGAATGTTCTAGATAAAATATATAGGTATTTTTACAACTGTACGAGGAACCGAAATCGAAGCTACGCTACTGAACAAAATGGAACGCAGAACGGCGTACTCTGAAAGAAATCAGCACAAAGCCGCTACCCACGTTCTCCTACTTTGGTAATGGGTAAAGTGTCACGCGAAATTCATTAACGAACATTACGATGGTTCACTCTTTATTGCGCGGTTGACATCATTCAGATTAGCGCGTTATGATTCGCGAACAGTATCGCTTCAAATGGGATATAACACTCTCCGATTTCTCTGCGTTCACACATCCAGACACATGTTTCACGTTGATGAGCTGTCTTCATTTCTATACTTCATAATATACACTTCCATCTTTCGACATTAAGTCTGAACATTTTTTTTCTGCAGTGATGTTGATTACCTTGTAAATAACAGTCTATATGAATTATTAAAACTAAGAACAGTATTAATATGGTTTAAGATTATGTCATGTTAGAGAAGGAAACTCATTTTAATCGAATAATTATATTATGTTTAAAACAAGCTAGATATATTAAAATTTAAAAATAATTGGTTTTAATTATTATGACCTTTGAGTTCACCATTTGAAACAATGTTATTTTTTTTTTTTTTTTTTTTTTTTCCTATTTTTGGCTAAGGCTCACGCCGTACGCCATCGCTAAGTGTTTTAAGATTTCATGAATGATACACAGAATCACAAGAAAGGATGAGGAGTTTGTCGGTGAGAACCGTCACGACAGGGTAGAGACGTACTGGGTGAGGTTCTTGGCAAGGATAACAGTAGAGAGAGGAGGAAGTTACTGAGATTGCCTAATTGTTACAATGTTAATTCATTCTTTTCCAGATATATCGCTAATTCTTGTAGTATCTTTTCATCATCATTCATTAGCATTAAGTTGATGTTGATTGGTGCCTTAATTTTTTTAATTATTTCATTGTATAATGTGTCTCTATGCTTAGAGAAACAATGTTATAAATATAAAAAGAGTATTTTGTGTAAAATTAGTTAGGTTAGCACATTCCAAATAATTTAAATACGTATATTGTTATTGAACGTTTTATAAGAATATAACTTTATACATGTAACAAAACTTTTTAGAGAAAGATAAATTCTAGTGTAACACAGGTGTTTCTTAATAGCTACATATAAAAAGATCGTTTGAACTGCAATTTAATAAAAAGCAACGAAAACAACCATAAAGGAAACTTTTGAATGGGAAACACGAAGAAATTGATTTTTCGAAAATAAGTTAAAGAACTAGCATTGATGGTAACATGATATTTTATTTTGAGAGCACTTCTATCTAAAATATCCAATATAGACTACAATGAATTCTCTCGACTTTATTGAAAAGTATTTCCTGCCTTCACCCTATATTTATATCAATACTTCCTATGTGTCTCATAATTTTTTTAGCGTAAATAATACAATTCCTTTTTTTTTTTCCAGATTTTCTTTTATTTTACATATATGCTGTATGAATTTGAATACCGAATATATTAAATTATTTTATGATAATCGCATTGAATGTCAAAATTTAAATAATAATGTCTAATGTAAGTATAGTATTCATGAAAATTTTCAAACTCGAGTGTGTTTGTGCGTGCGTGCGTGTGTGTGTGTGTATATAGCTCGGATGTGCTCCTCCTATTCTTGAAAACAATATTTAACCAGCAGCAAAAGTTTAATCATGCTGCTATTGCAGAATAACAAGACGAGTTAGATAAAAAGTGATTCTCTTAATAGTTGAATATATTGTTATTTCAGGCAACTCTTGTTTGAAAGATTTTTGAAAAATGTACCATCTACAGAAAAATCGCTTTTAAAAATGCTTATTTTATGTTGACGTTTCCTTGGAGTACATATTTGTTTTGTTTCATAGTTATCGTAGGGTGAAAAGACAAGCAATTCCAGTGCCGCTCAAGACTTTTGTTACTGGAAATATTATAAGTTTTAGGTATGATTTTATTGAACATAATTTTATTTTGCTCACTTGTTAATATATGCGTATCTCAAAATTATATGTAAATTTTACGTTCATAAACATAACAATCATACATTGTGGCTTGTTTTCTCTAGCTTCATCTCATATTTTGATACCATCACATTTGAATGCATTCTTGAAGGACAAGACAAGTTATGGGTACCTGGTATATTCTATAATATTACAATCAATTTCATTCTCCATTAGTTGTCACACTGTTTCTAATGCTGAACATTATTTTAAAAAAAATATCAGTTTTGGAGCTTTAGAAGAAAAAAAGCTTCAAAGTTTAATATACTTCCCGTAACGTTCGAAGTTTAATACGAAATTTTCAAGACGGACGTGTGATATTAATCAAGATATACCTATCTAGATATGATGGATGATTTTATCGGTTTAATATAGCTTAAATTATTTGATCATAATGGACTTTTATAAAAACCTTTCGATTCCAGTAAGGAAATTCAACACATTTGTCAATGCCATTAATCGTGAGAAACTTCTTTTACAATTTCTAATTTAGCTAGTGCATCATGACAATTTCCCCCTAAATAAAATTGTCTCTTCTTATAAGTTTTCTTCCTAACTTTTTGCAGAACTGTAAATGGAAATAAATTCCTTGGGGATAATCAACTGCATATCAATTAGACACATGCAGTTAATTGACTTTAAACCATTGTCGTTAATTACATTATTATACTTCTTTCTGTACATGAAAGTGTTTAAATTATCGCCCGTGTTCGATATCAAGAGTGAGCTATAAACAATTTGCATGATTTAGGGCCGGTATTACAAACATGGTTTAAACTCCAGTTTTGATTTAAGTTTAACATTGTGTTTAGCTAGCTGTAATTTAGAATCTCCCATAACCACGCCATCTTTTGATAATTCGATTTGTCAATACAAATGGCGCCGACGAGCTGCTGAAAGCTTTTCTTTAAAGTCGTTTTCGTGCATCAATTAATTTACCGAGCACTATATGTGTCGGAAAATACAAATTTGTTTGCTGTACCAAGCGATGGTGGATATTTATTGACGTACGATAAATAATGTTGTTGCGTAGATATATAGGTAGCGATTTTTTATCAGTGTTTGATAGAAAAAAGGACTAATAAACGGCCCTCTGTTGAGAAAGCTGACAGGTTAAATGTAATGGTTTAACTTTGGTAGCATTCTTTCGTATTTATATTACCCGATAGACCCATATCGATCATTATTCGATTTTTACTGATGGCGACAGCCTGTTTTACGATGGCGAATGGGTAGATAACAAAAAAAACATGTTTTCTATGTAACAAATAAAATTATTATTTGGTTTACTCATAATTTACATTTAATATAATTGAGATTACAGTCGTCTTCTTACAAAATTTAAATGTATATTAAAAAGCATAGGTTCACAAAAATTATAAAGAATCTGCAGTGTATATACGTATAATGAAAAATTTGTGTAGAATATTTGTTATAAATTATTGTTCCATGTTAATATTCAAATATTTTAAAATGTAACTAATTTTTATTCCTGAACATGGTATACGTAATGCCGAAACGAATAAATAATTTTAAGAAACAAGACTACATTTTACAGCACTAAAATCAAATGTGTTATTTATTTTTGTTATTTTGTGTGATATATATTTTTAGGATAAGATCGAGTTCGGCATATTTTTATCTCACATGAGTCTATTTTTATACAACCGATATTAATAATATATACTGCACTATGGGGGAACAAAAGGGAGACATAAAGACAGAATCGTGTGGTATAATCGAAATCATTAGAAAGCCTAGAGGGCTGATACAAACACTTACATGCCACGACAAAAAGATGAAAAAAACTGCAAAAAAAATGTCATTTCACATTTACCAGAAAGATAAAAGCACCGTTTGAAACTAAAACGAAGTAAGCGACAAACACATGCTTTGCTAGATATAGAGGAAATATCTTTTATTTTCTTTTTTCGTCTCACGTCTCAAACTTTTAATATTTACATATAGAAGAACATACACAAGCTACATGAATATTATACGTTCGCGTTTTAATCAAGTGCAAAATGATAAAGTTCACAAGATAAATATAAAGAAATTATTTCGAAAGGATATTATCATCAGCATCACTGTATAACCAGCTCATTTATATTCATTGTAGCAATATTGATGACCCATTTTAAATAGATCTCTCTTTTATTTTTATTTTTTTATAAGAGAATTCTTACATTGCCTTTGCATGATGTCTTTTCTAGTTCGTCATACAGAAATACAAAAAGCTATATATATATATATATATATATATATATATATATATATATATATATATATATATATATATATATATATATATATATATATATATTTATATATATATATATATATATATATATATATATATATATATATATATATATATATATATATGTATTAGACAATTGTCCATTGGCCAAAGAGAGAGACAGAAGGACAGTGTATCGGCTCACTTTTTTCCTATTATGCTACTGCAATTACATTTTATGAACCGTCCTTTTGTTGCCGGTTGCCGCTATAAACGTTCTTCTCTTGCTCTCTGTTACCCTAACTTTCTCCAGATGCTTGTTCATTCGTCGTAGACTCGTATCGACTCGTAAAAAAAGATAACACTCTTTCAACAGAACAAATACACAGTACTGGCAACTCGTGACGGAAACCTATTCTCGCTAGAATTCGTGATAAAGTTTCAAACGCGCGCATTCAATGGCTGTATATTGGATATAGACCCACACGCAATATTTACATACAAGTAATTTAAATTTGCCATCAGTAATACCGTGCAAGTTGTTAGATGACAAGATATATGAGATATGCCAAATAAGGAGGATATCTGCCTACACAATGTATACCAGTATTCTAATTACAAATGTTGTTTACTGTACTGGGGTTCTGTTAGTTGTTACTGTTTGTAGTACGTGAATTAAAGTATGTAAGAGCAGACTCGAATAGAGGGAGGTTGGGAATGTTTGAAAATATTTGTCTAGCAACCCACTTATGAGATCGGTGTTATCTTATGTATGTATAAAAGATAATTGTTTTGCGATTCGCAAATGAGTTGAGTATAATACAAACATTTATTTAGTACAAACTTTTAAATAAAACTCATTTTATCCAACAATATAAACATTATTATTTGTAATTCATACTTATAAAACAATGTATTGTGTATGACAACGAGAAAAACGTATGATAACTATTTTTAAAAGTGATTTTTTTGCAGTTATATGCACATTTGATACAATTTTCTCATTTACTCATGTGGTTTTCGAGATATGACAGAAGGTACCAGACTATGTCAGTCTGTGTGCCCTAGATGTGCACTTCTTATTTTTGAAAAGAATATTCAAACCAGAAATGTATGTTAACTCTTTAATGGATGATGCTGTTGCCACTCGGTGAAACATAATGAAAAATTAAAATAAAAACACTCGGTGTAAGTTTCACAAAAATAATTTATTGAGACGACTAGTTTCGGTTGTTAAACCATCTTCAGGTCTGACCTGAAGATGGTTTAACAACCGAAACTAGTCGTCTCAATAAATTATTTTTGTGAAACTTACACCGAGTGTTTTTATTTTAATTTTTTATGTTAACTCTATACATTTTTTGTTCTATCTCCCATATCACTAGAACGGCTACACTTACGGCAAATCTAGTTATGTTCATAAAGAATGATATTAATATTTCGCACAACTTTTGTTTGAAACATTTCTTCAAAAAATTTACCAGTTGCGAGAAAAATGCTACGAAACATTAGAAATATCTTGTTTACGTTGCCATGGCTTCGCATGTACCTTATAAAATTGGATCATCTGCTATTTTGACAGGAAAACAAAATATACTCAATTAGATAAATGACATTTCAGGATATTTCGGTAGAGTGTTGGTTAGTTTGATATATATATGCATATATTTATATCTAGTGAAAACTGCGTAAAAGAAAGTCGAGTGCAGGCCACTCCAGATATTTTTAATAGATTTAATCGGTCGGTTGATTTGCTTGTATCTATTATATAATATTCATTGAAGCATTCATCTGTTATTGAATAAGCAATATCAAACAAAAAAGTATACTCGTATTTCAATTTTAAAGAAGAAAAAATCATTTCCAGAAAAAGCGAAAAATAACGGCAGTGGGTGTGAAATGAGTTGACAATCTCTTTGAGAAAATATGTCAATTTCCTTCTTTGAAGCGTTTTCTTTTTTATCAGTGTTTGTTTAATCTGGCGATTTCTATTCAGATCATTCATCACACTTGAAGTATTTATTGACACAATGCCACACTGAAGTTTACTGAAACTCCGCTGTGAGTCTGTCATTACAGAGCTAACCTAACCTTACTGCGTTCATTGTGGAGTATATTATGTATGCAATGTTCGCCGAAAGTTCGTCTGTAAGCCAACGCGGTGTTTAATTATGTATTTATTCCTATATATGAGGAAAAGAGAATTGTTTGTTATTATATGGAAGCAGTGCATAAGTAGGAATATGTAACTCGCCTGAAATACCAACTATGTTTATAGACCAGATTTAACATGAAACTTGGTGAATGCATTCAATTCTGTCAGTTCTGTTATAATATTATGCAATAGACAGGCAATATCCACTTTGGAGCTTTTTCGTTTATTTTTAGTGTGTACTACAATTTTTTGCAATTCCTTGCGAATATTACGACGCATGAAATGAATAATGAATATGGCCTTTTCTTTAGGGGACCATGTCTATAGGTATTTTTTTTTTTGTACACAGCTTATATTCATTCCTAAAAAGAACAAAATGTCCCTTGCAGATGGATGGGGGCTTGTGCCAGACACGTAAGAAATGTATATTTTTTTAATGTTCGGTCAGAACATAGTTTACAGGCTGATCCCTAATAACAAAAAAAAAAATTGGTTGTGGCCAACACAGAATTTTCTTTTACATTGACAATATAGTCAAAATGAATTCAGGGATCCTCAAAATAGGTATTTCCATTAATCTCGAGGTCGATTTATTGGTGATTCTTATTACTTCGTAAAAGAAACTATAAATCTATATATTCTTAATATCCATTTGAAAGAAGCAATGCAAATACGTATTCCTAACAATACAAACGATTATTTTTCTGGATCTTCCTATAGATTTATTATATTTATATTGAACTTTAATTTTTAAATTAATTTAGTTAAAAACGGGTGGAAGATCATTTGTTCTTTGTAATACTAATTAAATTGTTGATAAATATTTCTACATTTGTTCAACTATGAAGTATTAATATTCATACAATAATTAACATTCAATTTGTTATTGATCGCTACCCCTAACTTTATCCTCATATCTATCTGATATTTTACATTACATGTTCTAATTACAATACGTAAACAAGAAGTTTCAGAACATAAAGCTTTTCTTCAAACTTATAAAACTACTCTTAACATTAATTTAGGGTTATGCGTATAAAGTAGAATTTCATTCGGGTAAAAAATATGAATTTACAAAGAAGTTTAAGCAAACTTTTCTGCCCGTAACTACAACTATTACATATTATATTTAGTAATAATAAAATTTCTTATTCAACGAGCAATTTCCCATTACCGAATTATATATGATGTACAATACAATATGTATCCTAATTCCAATATAAGAAACATAATGGATAAAATCGAACAACATTGTCAAGATATAAATATTAGTCTCGCATGACGAACATTTATTGTGCTGGTATAAAATAAAATAAAATTGTATACCTCCCTAATTATATATATATATATATATATATATATATATATATATATATATATATATATATATATATAACATGTGTTCATATGAAATAAATAACTAGCGAGAATCTTAGATATAAACCACTGTGAAAATTATGCGCTTAAACAAATAATGAATCCTTGCAAGCGAATAAACTAAAGCTGAAATTAATAATGAATGTGCGATAATACTGTATTGTATCTGATGCGGTAAGTCTGTAAGTTTGTAACTAACTTGGCCTTATATTGTTCTCAGGTAACATTATCAATCTCCATTCTCATTAGTCTTCACGTGTTCTTCTTGCTCGTCGTCGAAATCATACCACCCACATCGTTGGTAGTGCCACTCCTTGGCAAGTATCTTATATTCGCCATGATACTTGTCTCCATAAGGTGAGTTACAAAAAAATTCATATTATTAACTCCATATATGCACTTGTTTATGCACGATCACGGTGTCTTCAGACCTTTTCTTTTTAGCAAACATTTAAATAAACCGGAAACTGTCATCTGAATATCCCTTGATCCTTTTATGTTTGCTATCAATATTTTGCACATCTCGAAGCCAACAGAGTAGTTTAGAAACAGCACCCAATGTGACTTTGCATTTAAAGATTAGACCTCTTAATAACATATTCCTACATAATATAATATATTTATTACCAGTAGAGTCGCGATTTAGTGAACGAATGTTTCACTAAATCAGGTTTGCTCAGTATTTTGGGTTAACAATTTTTGTCTTTAAAAGTGTATTTCAAGCAAACTGGAATATTCAACATAATTTTGGTTTTTCGCCTAAAATAACAATTTAATATTTAAAAAGATATAGGTTCACGTTAAAGTAGAAAACGCTATGATAATAGCAAAAGACAAAGATATGTGTGATGTTAGTTCAGTGTATTACATAAATCCTGCAATCTAAATAGAAATTTGCAATTTGCGATTACGTATATGACGCTGAAATTGAGTTCGTAATAAACTCATTTAAAAACGTAGATCTGGCTTAATACACACCAATAAACAAAGTTATTTATCTTCCGTTTTATAATTTGCTTCGTATCATATCCCCTCAGTTGACAAAAACCATCTGTTTGCAATTAACTCAATAACTACTCGGAAATCACTTCTTCTAGAATCTGGTGATCCTTATAGAAAACTTTTAGTATTCAAATTCACAGCTAATAATTAAATTCGTCAATTTTCTATGAGCAATCGTTTGGGGCCAACACAGAACTTTCATTTACGTAGTTTTCATTAGATATATATATTTCAAACAAACTGTCAAAAATATCAATACTGCACACTAATACCCTGAAATTGTGCAAATTAGCATATTATTTTATTATGTTATCAAATATTGTTTCTTCAATATGAAACGTAACTGTTGATTCTTCAAAATTTACCTTCTCAGTCGATCTATTTGTGTTAAACAGCGCAATATAACATACATTATTTATATATTGTTTTCTTGTCAATTTTTTTCAGGCATATGTAATACGATAACGAATAGAAATATTATTACATACTCATATATATTTCCATGACAATAAGAATATAAAGATTTTCCATAGCGATTTTCTTGTAACTTGTACATTTTATAAAGAAACTTTTCAAACAAAAGTTGTGCGAAATATTAATTTTTATCATGTATTTTCGTTAATATTCGTATTTGCAATATTTCATGATAATACCTTAATATGTACTACGTTCGAGAAGGTAAGAATGAATAATGAATCACATTTCAGTTGTGCTAATAACGTAATATTATTCTTGTGTCATTTGTTTCTTTACAAAATAATGTGTTCTCAAGAAATTTCAATGAATTAGGGTAGCGTAACTCATTTTAAGTAACATGAAATTTTTTGAAAAGTGGTACGTCTTTTTAAAAGCGTGTTTTTTCAGTATAAATCTTGTCGAATGAATTTGACCAGGAAAGTTTTCTGGGGAATAATGCTGGAAATTATTAGCGAGCATTAAGAAGTCGTCTTTCATTACTTTTATAGCATTTAACTACTTCTGATGTGCCATCCGAAACTTATGCTGCTTTCGTAATGAACATTTTTGCTATTTGCTGCGACACTTAAAACGTCAACTCTGTAGTTATCAGTGCCACGCAATCAAGATTTATTAAAAAACTTGGAGTATCCGCGAACCCAATGATAAATTACACATCCACACGCAACATCCACAATCAAGTACAATACCTATACTGAACGAGATAGAAAAAACATTCACTTTCTGTCGTTCGGTCGCACAAAAACAGATCTATATTGCTGCAGCTTAACCCTTTCCCGTCATCTATCAAACTGATAAAAACTCGTTTTGTGTCCGTTTCCGGCTCACGAATTATGTCACTGTGGATACACAATCAAGGGCCTGCGACCTTAATATAATTTGTCGCTGACATCGAAGATTAATTTGACAATAGTCATTTTTAATTATCATCAAATATTCGCTCCACTCTTACAATCCATTAAAAGTCATAAACTGTTATGCGTAGTACATTGGCCATATAAATTTAAAATTCATATTTATTTTGATTACAAAAAGAGATTTTCTGATAAAACTCTCATGCTGAATTTTTATAATATTGCGCATTTCTTTTAAAATGGGCCGCTGTGAATGAAATAATTTAATTAATTCGAAAACATATCATTAGGAAATGACAAGCATCTATTATATATTTATTTAGCTTAATAAATTTATAACTTAGGCGCGTGTCAAGTTCATTGTTCGCCTAACCAAGGGACGTCATATTGTTTTACGATGGTCAAATTTTATAATACTTGTACTTTACAGTAAATTAATATTTGTATTTACTTTCTTTTACGAAGTACTTTATAAGACTTTAAACTCCTAAATTCAAGCACCCCATAGGTAGAAATTGCGGATCTCACAGACTTGAGCCTCAAGAAAATATGGCATGTTTAAAAAAGGTGGAAGTGCTAAAATTTCTGGGTATCATTTTTAGATGTAATGGAAGGAAAAAAACATTTTATATTTCTTATAACTCGCACAAAGTGAATTCAACGGGCTAAGTTGCAAATGCGAACTGTCTTGTTCGGGTGACGAGACGGAAGCGGGGAACTGTATTGATCTTAGGAAACTTGAGTGATCCAACTTCAACCCTTGCGTGCAAAGAATTTCACCGTCTTCACCCGTTTCGATTAATTGCCTCATGTCAGATAGAAAACTGATGAATGAATTGTATATTCAAGTATTATCGGATATATACCTATATTAACGCTATTCTTCGTAGCACTTTAAGTGTTTTCGAGAACACTTCATTGCATTTCTAATACCAATTCTATCAGATCGAATTTTATTTATTGCTGGAGTTTCCATTTTCTGCTGAACAATGGCCACTAAAATATAATGAGGTTTTGTCTGTATCGGGAAAAGATCTACTTTTAAGCAATGCAATATAAAATTAGTCGAATTTAAATTATATTTGTTTATATTTTAAATATATATTTGTTTGAAATTGACGAATAATTTAATTATATATGATTAATATCCAACATTAAATAATAATATAGATATACTTAAGGGGGTCTTGCTGCGTGTCTGAACAATTTTTTTTTTTAATTTATTAGTATTTTGTCTAGTCCATTCAAGGAAGATTTACAATATATTTAGGTGAAAATCATGATCAATTACAAGTATATAATGAATATATCAAAACACTGGCGGGAACAAGCACATTTCTGCATAAAATTGGAAATAACAAACTAGAGTAATACATTTTGAAATAAATATTTATAGCGTTTAAACTATTTAAAATATTTACACTATAAGCATCTATTTTACAATGCATTGCTTTTATTTACTCTAAATTCTTATTTACAATCGTATTAAAGAGGATGAATAAATTAAAACATTCTTCCGATTCCCAATTGTGAATTATTATTTTAATTATTAAGTGAAATTTATTTGTATATGATTGTAACAAATTTTTAATCTTCCTAAGTTAATATAAATTCCCAGTGCGATATAAGTTGTTTTGTGGTGAAGTACAAGGCAAACAATTAGTAAAGTTTCGTTCAACCGTATTTCTAGATGAACCTAGAGGTTTCAGCAATTAACTAATAAGATTTCTTGTGCATAAAAGCGTAAACTTACTCTTACTCTAACAACAATTAAATAGTTAATAACACTACAAAACATTTCGAAATAGAACACTTGAAGTTACTTAGAACAAAGGTTTACAGACTTTCAAAACACCAATGAAATCGCAATTCTCATCCAACAGTTCCTAAGAGACGCTCGTGCTAAATTAATTTTAAACCTTGAACAATAATCTACTGTAAGAAACTAATTAAACCATATTTTCCAGTATCTGTGACCTTTTAGTATCGCGTAAATTGCTCTTATAATTTAGCTTAAACATTAAATCCAATTAATTATATTTTCAAAATCTTTTTTCATTTTATGAACGTCCAAATAAAAGTCGAATTTTATTTTATTGCCATATTTTTTTAGAATAAAATAATTTTATAAATTTTAGCTTCGGAACTAATACTTAATTATTCATCATTTGGAATACACCGTCTTGTCCTTCTAATATGAAATATGTAGAACATGTTCGACTTGATTTTAACAAATCTGACGTCACTTTCTTCCAACTTTAACAATACAAACTTCGTGCAATTAAGTAAGTTCTGTCAAAACAATTTTCTCACCGTCCGCCTAAGAACCGTAGGGCTTGGAGAGATGGTCCTTGAATGCCCTATATACGCGCAACTTGGAACAAGAAGTAATAAACTTTAATTACAGATTTTTAATTTATTAACGACCAACTTTTATGCACTGCTTATTACGTATTCTGTGCATCTTGATTTAAATTATGCCTCTATTTTGCAGTATTGTATTTTACCAAATTTTCATTTTCTTAATAAATCAAGCTCATTCGAGAAAGAGAGAAAGAGAGCATGGGGAGAGAGCTTAAAATTCTTAACAAGTTTGCTTATAACAATGTACGTACAATTTAACCAAAGAGAATGAGGGTGTATTATATTTATTAATATCATTGTTTTTCTATTTCTAATGGTTAATAATATTGTTTATTGTTTATGCCATTTCTATTAAATTAAAACAATAAATGTGGAGCAAAAGTATAATTTCTGTAGATATATTATTTTAGCAAATATTTGATTTCAAAACCAATTCAAAATATTGCAAACTAAACAAATAAATATGGGTATTATTTATTCTTCTAAAAAAACAGAATTTTCAATATTTATTTATCGTTCCATCACAAAATACCGTTCTATTTGAAGAATAACCATTCCAATATTTATACAATGAGAGTATGATATATTGAATTCTGTAAATTACATCAGCAATTTGTCAGCAACATTACGAATTAACATTGCGATGAATTCATTTACATCATTTGCATGTAATAAAAAAATAATTCGTTCAGCTGGTTCCTTGAAATTTACGTGTATTTCAGTTCGGCTTAAGTATTATGGCATTAGTGGATGGCACAAATCTAATATTTTAATATGTTTTTAAAGTAAATTTCTACATCCTAAAGCCTTCATTAACCATAATAAATTATTTGAAAAACAGAGTTCGTTCCTGCGTAAATAATATTAAAGACGCATTCTTCGAGTGTGTAGCTATAGTGTTTTTTATATTATATTATTTGAATTTTTAACTATTATTTCGTGACAATTATCTTAATTCTAATTTGATTCGTAGTGATCCAACAAGTAATTAAATAGAAATTACATTTAATAATCCAGTGTGTATTATGACAAGCAATGCTAGCATTAACAGAATTAATTATAAACTTTGTTGTTGGGAATGCTAGCAATATTTGTTATAAAACAAACTGGATTATTAATTATAATTTCTAACCTTCATTTCTAATTTTACTCGCTGCGAATACACCTTCAGAATGTGTAAAATTACGAAATTACTAACAAGAAAATGTTTAGAAAATGACATCGTTTTGAGTTTTACATATATAATAGATAGCATCATCTTATAGATATGCGTGATTTCGTTGAATAGATACTTGTGTGACACAGTGTGTAGGCCTGGAATACCACAAGTATGGTTTATCTTCCATGTCTTACATCGTTATGTTTGTGTGCGATGTACTTTGGTATATGATATATTGATCTAGTTGTATAATGTGGTGTAATGTGCGAGTATTCCATTCGTGTGCGATGCGATGCGTTGGATGCTTGTCTCGGCGGTTCTCTCAATCTCATTGATGGGAATTTAATTAGGCTTAACCTTGTAGTTCTGACTGTCAATTTAATAATGCAATGTTAATAATGCCTTGATCCTACAATTACATGGACAAACAGACACTTAACACTCTTCTGTTTAATTATTGATATGTGCATATTCAGAGACATTTGGAAGAAATACATTATTATTTACATATATATATATATATATATATATATATATATATATATATATATATATATATATATATATATAACCGTTACATTTTATGTTTAAAATATACGTTAACAATGGACCATAGTGAATACTAAAAAGACGTTAAATTTTAACAACCCACTATTTCTTATTTTTTAACAAGTATTTTTAACGTGTTAACGCTTAACGGATTACATACAGAATATACCTGTTTATCATCTACTTTAATAAATTCCAGACAACATAGTTAATACTTATTACGAAAGTGAAACTTTGTTACTGAACACAGAGACAATTACATGTGCTGTATTTCCCAAGAGAACGTGAGGCTAAAATTCGCAAATTTGTTAATCTATGGACGTAGATACGCAGAATGTATGTCGTAAATTCACAACTGTGCGAATTCGCTAAACACCGGTAAGATTCCGCTAAGAAGACGTATGGGCCCCAGGTCGCGTCACCGGCAAAAGCGAAAAAAAATACTTTTGTTCTACATGTAAATCAATAGCATATACGCAATGTATAAATCAAACGGAGCTTGCAGAGAGGGACCACCATCTAATAAGCAACCGCTCTGCCCTGCCCAAATATGTATGCACGTACATATGTGTGCACGTGACGCGAAACCAGTTTTAACATGATATATGCCGCTGAATATCCTGGAGAGACTGCTCCGTGCTCCTGCCTGCTGTAACTCCTTCAAACACAACTACGAATATTGAACAGCACCCCACAGCGCTAATATCTGGAGATACGGGTGGCATAGCCTCAAATATTTGTCATCAGATCATTGATTGTTCACCTTTAGTATATTTGCACTTTTTACATTCTTATACGTTATGGTATAGAACAAGGTGGACGCTTTTGAACGTTGAACTATAATATGAAATTTATTAATTAAAATGCATATGTTAGATTTCCTTAATTCTACCATCTATATTTATGTGTTCGTGCGTGTTTGTGAAAGATACAATTATTAAACTATATTTAGCAAGTATAGGTATAGCTTTCAGCTTGGCTTATAAGATTTGCAATTAGCCGTTATAAGATAACGACCCCCTCCCCCTTACGGTGAGCGGCCTAATATTGATGAAAATTAAAAAATGAAAAAAGAAGAATGACTGCAGTGGAGATGACATTTTCGGGGATAAGAGAAATGCATGGGTGTATGAGAAGTGCGACATTGAGCGAGAACGTAAAGTGGGTGATCGACAAATGCAATGGTTTGGTCATGTTGAATGTCAATGTCGAATGAATGGTTGACAAAATTGATTTATATGGATCGCACTCTGAAATAAATGGATGAATAAGTTGAGAATAAATTGGACGCAAGACAAGTCGTGAGCAAGCGGAACAAAAAGGCGCGTATGAAAGGCTTATGAGTGTAAATATATATATATATATATATATATATATATATATATATATATATATATATATATATAATATATATATATATATATATATATATATATATATATATATATATATATATATAAATATATATATATATATATATATATATATATATATATATATATATATATATATATATATATATATATATATATATATATATATACATATATATTTCCGGGGTCAATAGATGTATAAACCATATTATAGCATAATCGTACGATTAATGTTAAGCTACTTTTAACAAATAATTCCGGATCTAAATTTATAACATCAGTAACTGAAAAAGAAAAGAAGAATAGCATGTTAATGACCAAATTTTTAATTAGAATGGATATTATTATTGTTGGAAATTCTAATTATATGTTTATGTTATGTCTTCCTGAAAGAACTTATTATATAGATCAATGAGTTTGTATTTTTTTGGTAATTTAAATTTTTTCGTAAACTTTTTACTCCGGCAGTATAAGGCCTATCGGATATAAATTGCGAGCAGCACATTATGGGCACTCAAATCGGTGCTTTGAGAGGTAAAGAGGCCACTTAATTTTATTTTACAAGCGACATACATTCAAATATAAGTATGAGTTATTTGCATTATCGTCATCAACGAAGTGGCTAACGAATTCTGGTATATTTTCGATTGTGAGAATTTTACATACCTAATACAACGTGAAAACTCAACAAGCAGTTACACACGACGGTGAACGAGAACTGTGTTATTAAAATGAGATTGAATTACTAGTGAAAGGTCCACATCTTTGTATTTGAACATGGCAATAATTGAAAGATAGTGTGTATTTTACAATCTACCATAAATTTGATAATGCTGAGCTAGCTGTAACGATTTCCACATATTCTAGCTAGATCAAGTTTGCTGCACAGCAACTCTTTTCTCGGAATTGCACTTTAAAGTTCACACGTGCACTTTATAACTTTAAAACGTGATTTACACGTAAACTACGTACAAGCTACGCAGAGGTCGTATAAATATATTACATCACGTCTACGAAAACATAGACTGAGGTGTCATCGTTTTAAATACTTTTTTTTTTTTAAACTGGAGTGGGCCTCATTTGACTTTCTTATCCTTTCACTATCTATATTTATAATTATGCTTTATTTTGTTTTAAATTTACCCTATGATTGTAACTGGGGAATCGTAAATATAAAATAACTATTATCAAGAAACGATTTTTCAGTAAATAGTACATTTTTCGAAATAGCTTTTTAAACAAAAGTTGCAATAAATTTTAATATCTTTAACTTTGCTATGTTTTTTTTTTAATTAGCAAGAATAAACTTTTACTTGCGGTTAGTATTTATTTTCATAAATAGGTCGTGTACACCTGGGTTACATACGAGTTCATAAATTGGAGTTATTTCTAATTCAAATTGTCGAATAAAATAACAAATAATGAAAAATAATTACCAATATTAATTTAAGTGCAAATGGGTTGACAACCTATCAATATCCGGTTCCTGTTTGTATTTTGAATTTGTGCTGAATAATTTTTAATTCCATTTCTTCTACAAATATTGATTATATTTCATGTCAGTGCAACCGCACCGCATTTTACGTACGCGGAACACAAACCCAGTGCATGGGTTAGTCAACTGTTTGCAGTTCATTTTCCTATATTGTTCCGTTTAATTAAATTCCAAATCAAAATACCTACAGCAGGATGATTTTATAAAAAACCGTTCGTCCAATGTTATCAAATTTAATTCTCTCCTGACTCGGTTATAACAGCTTTGGATTACCGTCATCTTATATTTCATAATTATCGTTAGCCAATATAAGTTTGTACCTTCAAGAAAATATATTTTAGCTCGCCGTACGAAATACAGAAGAGCTAAAGCATGCGGTCGTATGTCTGTAGCATTCTCGGATCAAAAATTTGCTACAAATATTATTTGGCATCGCATTTGAATATATTTCCTATAAGACGAGCTGCCGCAGCCGTAAGCTCATCAAATTTAAATCTAAATTAAATTGTTATTTGACGTTTTCTTACGAAGTATACAATTATTTCATGTATTGTATATGTTATTCTGAATCTCCTGAAATGATCAAAACAGATTAAATTTTCATGACTATAACTTTGTTTATCAATGTTAATAATTTGCCCCTGCAGTAATGATTTTTCTTTCGATCATTTAATGAGTATTTCCACGATGAAATTCCTCAACGAATTAGACATAAATTACTATCATGTTTATCTTTTGTTTCAGTATATGTGTAACTGTGGTAGTTTTAAACGTCCATTTTCGATCACCTCAAACGCATCGAATGGCGCCTTGGGTAAAAAGAGTTTTCATCCACATATTACCACGATTACTGGTAATGAGAAGGCCACAATATCCATTTGATGCTCACAAGTAAGTTAACCACCATATCCACTCTATATATTTGTAAGGAATTACGCAATCTAATAACAAAATATTATCTACTTGATTAAATCGTGTTGTTAGTTGACAGATATTTTTTTATTATAAATCGACCAAGACCTTGAAATTATACATATGGAAAATGCATATACTATTTTTCAAGAATAGGTTACCCGAAATCACTGACAGGTTCATTATATTGATTTTCTATTCCAACACCAAAAATAAATTCGTGAAAAGTTGCAGGTACTTTGAAAAGTAATTAAATATGAAAATTCTATAGTAGAAAATCCACTCAGACGCTTATAAGAGTAATAAATGTTGTACTGGTTTGCAATTTCTCGCATCACTTATTACGAAAATTGAAGCATCTCTTATATTTACAGTGAATCAATATATACATTTCCTTGAATCCTTTAGTAATGTTAATTATTGGACTTCCTTCATATTTTCTTATTATAAATTAATTTTGCTTGGCATCAAAACACTAGAGTTCTTAAAAGTAAATTAGTTTTGCAATTATATTTTATGCTTGATCCCCAATTCAATTTGATAACTAAAAAATATGGATAGTGCCTGGCGAAAAACATAATTTGAAGACGTCTTCTGTTCAGACCTGATTTACAATTATACAATAATATAGTACCTTACCTTGTTCTCTAACCTTAAACCGATTTACTTCAAGTTGCGCGTCAGCCAGCTTATTATTTATAATTCCTTTACAAATAAATATAAATCGAATGAGATTTATATGTTTCGTGTACTTCATACCAAGGTGATTTATGCAAAATTATTTGTAAAGCATGCCAGTTAGGTTTCTAAAATCCCTTTACCAAATTCCAAATATTTAAAACAAGAAAAATGGAAATTAAATTTTCACTGACGTTGGCGGCAAATTTTTCATTGCAATATTTGAACCCGGTAAACATTTTGATTCAAGTGCTTAAATGAACTGCTCATCAAAATGACCGGCATCAATTTAATTTGAAAGAGTTATTTTTTTATTTCAAGTGGAAAAGAGCAGAGAGCAATTAATTGGTAACAATTAGACGAGTTCCGTGAGTTTTTACTTGACGCATGTCGACCGAGCTCGGGGTTGTTTACATGCATTGCGTAGTTTGGCGTCGTCGCGTCGAGTCGCCGTCGTAGCTGACACATGATGTGTTTTAATTGAACGAAATTATTCGTCGCACACAGGTACGTGTCGGGCCGGGCACTAATGAGATGTGTACGTGGGGCTGGCAAAGAGGTTGTGCCGCCACCCTGCTACTACCCATATCAACCGACTGCCCAGAGTGACGACGAGCACGAGTCCTGCAGTCCCAAACGATATTGCAGTAGAACGCCCTCAAAAGAAGATATCTCACCAGCGGGGTAACCACTACTACATGCAAATTTATAGAAACTCCCACCCAGATAAATCTAACTGGGCATTACCTTGTTGGAACATTAGACTATTAGTTTTTTCAATTATCATAATGGAGTTTCAAGCATCGAAAGAATAATCCAGAAATATACATATTTATGAACACTGTCCTTTTGATTTTCGTAATTTATTTCGGTATTATATTTGCGAAATGAGTTACCATTCTATTTATGTCTAATTCAGTTTTACTTGCACGATGTGATCATCAGAAATACCTTGATGTAGCCAATTACAATTATAGTAGCACTGACAAAGTAACCATTTTCAC
Organism: Leistus spinibarbis; assembly: GCA_933228885.1. Classification (NCBI taxonomy): domain Eukaryota; kingdom Metazoa; phylum Arthropoda; class Insecta; order Coleoptera; family Carabidae; genus Leistus; species Leistus spinibarbis. The sequence goes on along the minus strand of OW121796.1, from coordinate 6,106,835 downwards.
AGATTGTTCATCACAAACACGTTTCTTAACGATGAAAGTATTTAATCGTAATGTTACATTAGTCTCAATTAACTTCAAAGCACGCAACATGAATGATCAGCTGATTTATATTTTTAATGTATAATATTGATTGTTATGCATGAGTAAATGCTTGTTGTTTCTTCAATATATCACTAAAATCTATTCCGTTGTATACACAGAGTAATCCAACAGGCACAGCCGTTGACACGAATAATCTTAATTACAGTAAACCATAATGAAATATGAAGCAATATATTCTAGATGTGTTATGTGTACAGATGACAACATTTTGCTCGTGTTAGAATTGACAACTGTCGCTCTCGCAGCAATGAATTTATCAATTCTCGAAATATAATTTCCAATTTGTATTATGTGTGTATGATTCAGTTTGGCTGATGGTGGGCCGTTCGGAGGCAGCTGTCAGATTCACGGGCCAGTTGGGGTGCCCAGCCCCGAACCCGAAGATCTAACGATGCCCGGTCCCGCACCCGAAGATAGAGAAGTCAAAAGTCCCGTGCTGCTGAACCCGGCGTTTTCGCATTACCGGTGTCCACCGGAGATACACAAATCATGTTTCTGTGTTCGTTTCATTGCCGAGCATACGAAAATGCTCGAAGACTCCACAAAGGTAATACCCTTAAATTGATTTAAATTTTACTAACTATTACAGCCGTTTTGTAATTTATATGTTATTTTTATTTAAAAAAAAAACATAAAAAACTACTATCACACCAAAAGAACACCTTCTCATATGGGGCTTGTAAGATGAGACTTTCTTTAATTAATATACTTGATCAAATTTTCACACTTATTTATGGCATTTATAGGGGTTGTATCTCATATTATAAGAGGAATGTGTATTATAGGGCATTGTTTGGATACCTCAACAGTGGAATAAATTCGCAATTGATAAATATCATGAACTGTCTATTATCTTCTATTACTTACCACAACAGCACATAGTTAAAAATATATTATTTACCCAATTTTTGTCACATTAGAATAAGTTTCAAAATTTCTATATATATATATATATATATATATATATATATATATATATATATATATATATATATATATATATATATATATAACTCGATTTAGGTGTAACTTGCCAACTAAATGCGCTTCTTACATGAATTATAGTTATTTATAACCAGCATTATCACATAAACGTAATGGCAGTGTCAAAGCTAATAGCGCATAATGTAAATATGTTTCACATACAGGTACATATAAATGAATCTTGCAAATTCAATCAAACGTAATGCGCACACCATTATCCTCTTTTTATGTACAATATTATCTCCGTGCAAGAGCAGTAACAGCGACGTATTCCAGTAATTTTTATATTCCCCCTTAATTTATCATATTGCACTTTGAAATAACAACTTATATTGCGTGCTGAAGTAGCAATATTAATTAATTTTCGAGTAAAATCAACATGACTTGCGTTGTAATAGCACTCTAACATCTAACAAGCAGTTTTGTGATTTTATGTAGCCAGACTACTTTACATTAGTTGGTATTACAAGCGCCACGTGTTCGTTGTATTTTGTTCTTCTTTTATATATATATATATATATATATATATATATATATATATATATATATATGTATGTATATAGGTACAGTTTTCCAAGATACGAAATATTTTCGCAGCAGTATGCAAACTTGAAATCATTTGGGACATGTAATGGCATGTTCACTCCGAACTATATATGACCGTATACATATTTCACCCGCTTCTCTGCTACGGCGAAAACATGCATATTGCATACCTATAAACGCATTGACAATTTTGTGAGTCCTCCAAAACATGCCATCTTGTTTTTGTATTGCTTGATATTACATTAGAATATAGTCACGTTTGTTAATAATTGAACAAATAATATCCAGTGTATGGAATAAAAATATGAAATACTTATAGTTATTTATAGATACATGAAATTGCATAACCAAACTTTTTTTTCAGTCACATTGAGGAAGAAGAATGTAGTTCTTTTTGTTAATACAGCCCAGGCGCATTCCTAATAACCTTAGCTGAGTCAGCTGTTGACTTATTCACCTATCAAACGATGTTAATCCGAAATAAATTAGAAATCCTTTGCCACACAGAATTATAATAAGTTAAATGCATATATCGACAACTAAGTTGTCATCATCAGTAGCAAAAAATATATAATGAGGGAATGTAGCATAATACACTGGCTAACGCAAAAAATCGACGATGATATTAGGATAATTATTAAAATACTCTTCAACGAAATACCCAAAACAACCTTACAATAAGACCAAATATATTATTTATTTATTATCACAGATAGTATATTTCCTCGTAGATCTCTTTTAGCTACCTGCAAACAATTCACTAATATGTACAAAATACTATACGGTGGGTATATATTAACAGAGAATCGGTATTAAAATGACTGGATAATTAGCCATAATGAAAATGGTATATGCACCACAAATATGCCGAAATGTTTTAAATTTCATATGATCAAAGTCACTAGAAACTGCCTTGTTGTCCATTTAGGTTCTGTATATATTTGCGTCCAAGCCAAATTAATGTCAGCCAACTACTCCCCTATAATTATGTTTCCTTGTAATTTACGATAATCAAAAGCAAATATAGGTGCATACATGTTGTACTTCAATTCGTGGTAAACGTATTTGCCATTGCCAATCGGTCACAATTTGTATAAATAAATGCTTTATTTGAAGTCCTGGCTGACCTATATCACGGCGGATGTTTGTACTGTCCATCGACTGATTGATTTGTCAAAATTCAAACTGGATTGATTGCTGAATAACATTTTATTTATAATTCATTCGTTCCCGGTCAAAATTAATTTATAAACTTCTAGAAATATTTATTTCTGTAAAGTTGTCTAATAAGTTCGCGTAAAATTTGCGATTTCAAATTGTATTGTTATAACTTTTTCAAATACACGAATAGATATTTTAACTAGTCCGCGCATTCTATTTTCTATTAATTGTTTACTACATAACCAGATTGTTCTTGAAAAATAAAATTTGTAAAATATTTTATAAAAATTAAAAATTAATAACTTCGTTGATTAAAGTAAAATGCTTCACAATTACTATGGTTTTTAATTTGTTTACATCAATGAAAATTCAATAACTCTATACACATTAATTAATGGAGTAACCGTAATTTAGTTATAGAATTTCATGGCTTTTTATCAATTTTAACACCGAAACTAAATTATAACCTCGAATACACAATTCAAAGTATTGATATCTTAGATTAAATAGTTTTACAAAATGGCTGGTACAGACCAAAGAGTAAATTTGATACCAGGTAACATTTAGTAATATTATATGACAATACATCGTTTTTCCTTTTTCACTGTACTGGAATTAATATTATGTTGGTGTATAGGTAAAAGAAGACTGGAAGTATGTGGCAATGGTGTTGGATCGGTTATTTTTGTGGATTTTCACGTTGGCAGTTCTGGTGGGTACGGCAGGGATTATCCTGCAGGCGCCGACACTTTACGACGACCGAATACCGATAGACAAGAAATTCTCGGAATTTGCCACAACATTTGTTCGCTGCCCTCCTCAATAAATCAATTTTTGACATCATAACTCACCCACATCCACACACAAAGACTTTCCCATATCATCAATTACGCAAAATGTATATAATATATTCAATTCATAAAAACTGTATAATATTGTACGTACTCGTATAGATATTATTATTATTATTGGCTTCTGACAAATGGTCACTATGGTAAGATCAAAAATATTATAAATGTTTTTCCTAACCTACTGTTCGCAAAAAAATTAAACATACATATATTCTACTAAATCACTGTTACATTGTGTCTAAAAATATATATATAGATATATTTTCAGCGTGCGAAAAGTTGGTAGGATTGTCCAAGAATCGTAGACCAAATGTCAAAAGCTACATCTTTTTGAGTCGCCGTAAGGATATATTTAAAAATAAATTTTATTAATTGTTTCATACAAAATAATGTTTATGACTTTTATTTTGCCAAAAAAACAACGTTAAGCTACGTTCTCATAAGATTAATGTAAATGTAGTTGTAGTGCGGCAATACATTACACATACGAGACGAGTGCATTTGTTAATCTAAGTTGTCACGAATAACATACGTAACTAGCAACACCAGAATTTGTTGGTTAGAAACACGTGTGCATTAGCATTAATATCCGGCCTTCATATTGTTAGGATAAGTGCAGAAATTTGGAGATTACAAACATTCGCGTTAGAACAACAATCTTGAGCAAATGAATTGGGACAAACACAATGGTTTGGTAAACTATATATTTGAAAATACTTCAAAAATATATTTGATTAAAAACATGTTTGACACTATTATTATGATATTACGACATCTAAGGAAAATTTCTCAGTTTCACGAATTTTGCACAATAAATTATGTTTGATTTAAATTTCAAAATTCAATTTGGACAGTTGTTATAGTAAAATTACTTCATGAATATTATAATTTATATTAAGTTAATAATAAAATAAAGTTTTTGATGTGCCTCTTATCAAATGTGTTCATAACTTATGCATAAAATGTATTGAATACATTATTTAATATTAGAGGTTAACTTTAATAAACCAATGTAATATCAATATAATAAATACATTTCAAAAGTTATCCAATACCAATTGATTTATACTAGACTGTACACTAATTTTTACACTACAACTGCACAAATCTTATGAGAGCAACACTTTGATTTCTGTGCAATTAAGTTATTGAAAGAATTAAGAATTAACACGTAAAAAGACTGGCAAGTACTAAGCAATAAAATGTACCCATTTTTACATGAGGAATGAAATATATTTCACAGGTATTCCAAATTATTAAAAAGTCAATTTTCATACGATAACTATTGGAGAGGTATATTATGAATCATTGTTTTCTTATAACAAGAATAAGTTGCGCTAACGGATACCTGTAACAATGGGGAGCAAACGACTTGCATTTTTGCTTTGAAATCAATTTTATTGTATATAGACGTTTTATATGGCATTATTTCTTTTTAACTAAACATATGTCATTAATATGCCGATGAAAATAACGCACATAAAAGAAAAATTGTATATTCCTGGTTATGCATAATTGAGTGTTCAGTGTGGTATTGGAATGAACCCAAACAAAAAAAAAATCAAATGTGTAGCTCAAATGTTTTTTATTTATATTTAATGTAAAATGAAACTATAAACATGTTTTGTAACGGAAGGATATTGAAGTTTAGAAATAACAAAAACAATGCCACTTTAAGTATAGAAATAAATATAATATTTAGGGAAAAAGAAATAGAGAAAATAATCTAGTTTTTTGTCGGTTGAGGCAAATATATGGGATCACAAAGTTATTTGTATATAGATTGTTAGTAGATATTTTATCAACAAAATAATAATAATATGGTTAACGTACACAATTGGATCGTAGTTTTGAAATGTTGTTATACAAAATTGTTGCTTGGTTTTATAATCATGCTTCGTAAATAAATTGTAAGAAAATCGAAAAATATTCATAATTTATTTATTTTTTATTTAACGACAAATGGATGCGGATAAATATCTATATCAGAGGTTCTTATCCTAGAGGTAGCTATTGATTTGACTGGGAATAATAACCAAATTAAATTTTTCTTAATTTTATATAAATATGTAATTATGGCTTATTCCACTTTAGATATATATATATATAGGGGGGGGGGGGTAGGGTGGTATAAATATTTTCTTTTGTTCATGGGCAACGGGTTGTTAAAGGTTAAAAACCACTGATATATGTGAATGCTTGCATTATGCCAGTTATTTTTTATTCATATTCATAGATGTAGTAGTTGTGGTAGGTGTGCTATCAATATCCATGGCAACACGTATAAACATTGAATTCTATTGGGTTTTGCGCCCGATATAATGAATCTACGATTACTATGATCTCAACCGCCATGTCCTTCTAATGATGTCTTTTTGCAGCGAACTTTACATGCCGTAACAAGACAAGTGTCACTCTGAGGCTAAATGTACCTATCTGTTTTCAATGTATTAATTATAAAAACTAGATTCTACAAAAAATATCTAGTATGATATACATATGTATTTATTTTCCAGTGTTATATTACTTTCGACAATTATGTGTAATAACAGAAATTATTATACGTATTTTGTACTAAGTTTATTTAATATTAAATTAGTAGTAATTTTACAGTTAAGTTACATAACTACATACAACTATTTATATAAATCACATTTATGACTGCAATGTAAGATGAGTAGTTCATAAACATTCTTAGTATCAGTGTAATTATATATTCTGTGTAATTAATTAGTTTCAATTACATAACTTATTATGCGTTGACGATGTACCTAAGATACAAAAAGAAAATAATTTCATATAATATTTTGACAAGTTCATTCATTCTAATGTAAACAAGACAGTAACCGCACTCTTGATTGAACGATGCGATAGTTAGGTCGGGTAAGACAATGCTTGAATTTGTTACACCAACGTTCATTCTATAGGTTTGTTCGTTGGTCCTGCACTTCTTGCTCTGATCATAATCTGTCCTATAAGTGAAGTGAGACAAATCATGAACTAAACAGTCAGTGCAGAACCAGCGGACAAAGTTTATCTGTTATTCATTTTATAAATAATATGCATTAGTGTTTTCAAAACAAATTACATCAAAGTGAGTACTCAAACAAATTAAATTTGAAGACATTGTTGTTAATTTTACAATTAGTTTGTTTAATTTCATATGTAAATGACATTTATGAACCCATGCGTTTAGTTTTATTGAGAAAAGCATTTACAAATAACATTATTGAACTAAGGTGTTATTGAATAAAAAAATCATTTTAGAATTACAGTTTATTGATATTCTCTATTGAAATCGAGTATACTAATCTACTTATGTATTATTATTTAATAATTTAAAATACTGTTTAACTTGAAGTGCGATAATATTAATTTTTAATAAAACATCACCATAAGAAAATTGAACAATTGTTAATGATATACACAATTTACAAAATAGAAAAATTATACAATTTAGAAACAACAAGTACTAGTGGAAAATCCAATATTTACAGCTCACTTTACAGTTCTTACAAAGCGATAAAAAATAAATCATATGGTTTTGTGAATATGTGTATACATTGACCCATATTTAATAAATTTGCTACTTAACTCGCTAAAATTAAGGGGGGTAGCCTACTTCTCTGAATCGACAAAACAGTCATTTTCAAACCCGCACAGCTCAAAGGCGAATTAATATTTAGGGATTGGGTGAAAAGTACTTTATAATTATTTATTTGAAGTACAAAATAGCATATTATTATTATTTTGGTGCACTATATGACCGCATGATTTTGTACTACAAATAAATGATTATAAAATGCTTTTCACCCCATTCAAAAATATTAATTCCCCTTTGAGCTGTGCGAATTTGAAAATGACTGTTTTTTTTTTCAAACCAGAGAAGTAGGCAACTTAAAATATTTTTAAAATAATTAAGAATCATTCATTATAAATTAAGTTTGATTGTGATTCACATTCGGCAGTGTAGTTTCCGGGAAGACGGTGTGAGATTAAAGCAACAAAGCTTTCAAATGGGCAGAATTCGGTACAAGCGGGCAGTTTCAGTAAATGTGGCTCTTCGCTCGTCTGGTTGTGATAAAAAATCTACACAGAAAACAGCAGAAAGGTTAGAGAAATGCCATCATATTGCATGAATACTTTGTTTTTGTTACTGATAATAATGTGTTAAATATAATACATGCATTTAGAAATCAACAAAACATGTGGAGTGGTTCTCACTTATACTTAGTTTTCAATATAAATATTGCTTTTCAAACGAAAGTTACTATAAATATTAATATAATTTTTTATAAAATTCACATTCTATAAATGGTGTCGTTTTCAAGATATGCAAAAAAAGACATTAGTAAAGAAGCGTTTCCGGTTGAAATATCCTTTTCATAAACCAGGAAGATATACAAATCTTAAGTATAAAGCATCATATTTTTATGTTCAATGTAATTAGTTTTAAAGCGTTCATAACACACAGAAGTCAATACTTTCTTTTATACACAAGGTATAAGGCAGTGAACAGTTACAATTTTTTGTTACATTTTGAAATATGACATTTACAAATATAAAGTTTGTTCATATTTTTATGATGCTCCAGTAGCGTCACCAATACTGGGATAGCTGGGCCATCTGCCCCATTCTTTTTACTAATACCTGCTTGACACCAATGTGTTTATGGTATGTTGCTGGTAACATATCATGGAGTAAATATTTAACTACATCGAGTCTTTCAACCCATATAATTGAGAATAATGGTTAGACTGTATTCGATGCGAACAAATAAACCCACAGTGTGTTGAATGACAAACAATGTTAGCATTCGTGAATGGTAGCGTTATTTGTCATAAAACACACTGCATAATTAATTTGTATTATTTATTTAATTGCAAATTTCTAATCTTAATTTGTAATTGTTTCGCTGTGAATGGACCATTAGGACATTTATACACATATTTGTTTATCACCACGAAACCTTTGTAAAATTTAATGATATTCTTGGCTCTCTACGAATAATTCCACATCTTTGCTCAAGCCATGTATAGCAAGTACAGCCCTGGAATCACTATACATTATAAATCGTACTTATAAAATTAATGTCTTGGTCTGCACGACATTTAAAACAAAAGCAAAACCAAAATAAAAATAGCGCACCAGCAATGAACGTAGAAAATTGACATTTGAACGAAGTAGGTAATATTTCCGAAATGCATCAATACAAAATACATAGTAGTCTACCGCAATCGATCCCTCCCGAGATATAAAACAAGAGTATAAGTCTTGTATTATTTATGAGTAACATCCACAAATCGTAAGTCAAAACGTGCAAATAAATCTTTTATCCGCGAGAGCAATCCAGCATTTATTCCATAACAAAAAGTCTAAGCTCATCAATAAAATATCTTGACGTTTCTCCGCTTATCATCGACCACGAATTTCTAAAATTATACGAACTATTATTTCAGGTAATGTCAACAATATCTATTATAGGAACCGTTGTAGATAATAAATAAATATAATTGTTAAAAAGGTATAATAACACAACAATCATGGAAAATAAGTTATAGCATCAAAGTCGAAAAGAAATTGGTTCAAATTATTTTTATAAAATATATATCTGTCGCTGAGCCTAAATTAGAGGGTTTTTTTTTCTATGTGAAATACCTTTTTATTCATTAAACAGTCATTACTTCCGAATTGGTTGGTCTAAATATATTGAAATATTTTATAAAACATTGTTAAAAATTATTTAATGATGGATAATCGACTCTGATGGTCTTAATATATTAAAATGTTTTATATACCTAACCCAGTTAAATTAATTAATATAAACGAAATTAATTTATTACAAGTCATGAAAGACATATTTTGATTTTTACTTTCTTAAACGTTATCTATAAATGAAAATATTGTGATCACAAAAAAGAAATCGACGAAATTTTAATGGAATTATTTCCTGAATGCCGTCTGTGTGTAGGTGTATCAACGCTTTATAACTTTTACAGTTGAACATAAAAATATGGCGTTGTAATGTTTACAATGGCAAATAACAACACGGTCGATAAAATATTTTTAATTTATAGAAATGTATTGTTTTGAATTCTAAATTAGTATATTCCGGGAAAGTAAACCTCCATTTTTTGAAAAGGATATTTCAAGTTCTGCTGTAATGTTTTGCACATCTCGAAAAGGACACGAATTAATGTTATTAAAATTGTATTAAAATCTAAATTGTAACAACAATGTTTAATGGAAAATCAATCGTGTTGATTGAGTAGTAATTAATAACATTGGCTATTATGGCGCTACGATATTCGTGTCCATCCCCCTTTACGCCAAGCTGTAAGAAAGGGTCAACACTGAGGATTCGTCGTATTTATGTATGTGCCACTTTTGTGCCAGAGGTCGATTGTACAATCAACTTTAACGAAAGTGCATACACATGCAGTCTGATGGAAAGTATGCCGATAAAATGTAACGATACCCTGTATTCCATCATCTTACTTTATACCCGTACTGTCCGGTTTCTATCTGACGATGAAACTCGATGATGACGGCGCTACCGTACGTGGGAACGTGCGCACTAAATAAGTCCAGACCAGCTAGCACATTGACAACGTTATTCTCGTGACCGGATATTAGATACATTTTTCTACCCTTCGGTATCAGTTCTTGTTTTATTTTGGCTTTTGCGCTTTCGATCACCATCTTCAAATGTTGACCTATAAAAATCGCTTACAATAAAATCATAGAAAACTGATATTGAATTTTAAAGTGTTCATATTTTTACAATCCGTATTTACTATCACCTATAACAATAACATTCACATATGTTCATCACATTCGAAATAAATAATTTATATACATTTCTATTACAACACTGTCACTTTTTTGTATATGATTATCCAATAGTCTGTTTCATTCTAAATGCGCACATAATTTATCATTTGGAGTGTTTCTTCGCTCTTTGGTTATGATTTTCTAAATATTGCTTCCTTGAATTGTGATTAGTAGGGCAACCAGAAATATGCTCTAAGAAATTAGTTTTAAGCGCTTCAAAGCGCCCTATGAAAATGAAAATATGCTCTAAACTAAACAAAATATGTTCTTAAACATTTATTTTTTTGTTAATACGTTACAGATATACACAAGAATATCATGAACTGAACAGTCAGGGCAAGATAAACGAACGAAATTGTATTGTCTACATAAAATAGAAAATGTAGACCGTCTGGGTCTAAAATATGGCAAAGATATGGTATATTTCTAACGTATGTATATCAATATAAATTTATTTTGGTTACCTCCATTTAACCGTATTAATGCATCATTATAGTTTTCAAATCGACATTGCATGCCAGCTATACTAGACAATGGTTCCGGATATACCACCCTCGTCCATTCTGGCAATGTTAAATTCATAGATTCCTTTAACAAATGAGTTTAAAATAATACAACTTTAATTGTACAAAGATATTAAATATATTCTTTACTTCTGCATTAAGGTTTTGGTATACATTAAACATATCAATAGGTTGCTCCATAGATCGTTCAGTCCATTTCTCCACATACTCAAATACTTGTTTATGCCTCTTAACGAATTGTTGCACGTTGTCTGATGCAATGACTCTCTGCAATTCTTCTAGGTATCGTGAACAATAATTATTTGGTCTTTGGATAAGCTGAAATTAAATATACTTTATTTGGTTCACCATTGGAAACTTGAAAACTGTAACATCTACGAAGGCATTAAAATTAGACTCTTGGCCGTTTTGATCTTTCCGGATTGATATTGACTATTTTCAAGATTACATCTGTATGTGTGTTTGTGTGTGTGTGTGTGTGCATCTGTGAGCGCTCAACTACAGCACCTGTACTGATAAAATGTATAGATAAATATAAAGTTTTTAATAAGCCTCCAATACTTTTAAACAAAATCTAAAACGGGAGTAAATGCTTGCTACTTTCTATGATCTCGGAAACGGCACGAGTTAGAAAAAAGTGATTCATAGAAAATGTTAAAACAAAAAACTTCTTTTCACAAAAATACGTAGCGTATATATAGTTTATGTTATATATTTGAAAATATGTAATATTAGAAATATGTATTGGCTTCAATGAATACAAGGATAAATGAATACCTACATGATCATGTTCACTATCTCGATAAATAATCGGAATTGGTTGCCATGGCAAATATGGATTCCATTGCTGTACAGACGATGGCGGCCATAATCCAGCTAATACCAGCAATAAGCTCATTTTAGTTCGATCAAAATCCGTACTGGACGCCATTAGCACATCGGGTGTGTAAATTTCTCCAAGAAAATTATTATATCGTTTTCGCAGAAGTTTTCCGAGATTGTACTCTGTTATTTTTCCTTTCTAAAAATCAAATTTTATAATATACTTTAGGGGAATCTATAAATTGATATTTATTTATAGTTGTATATCTTAGTTTTGTGTTACAGGGTCATGACACCGAGTGGGCCAACAGATCTAAGAGGGCCAAATGCTTGTAAAAGAAAATATTGGAGCAATATTTTACTACGTGTAGTATAGCACTATTATGCCATATTATTGATCAAAATATTTTCGAAATTAATATATATGCAAACTTAAATATTAAGTTTGCAATCTATGTTACCAAAAACAAACTTCATTCACGGGCTATCTCTCTTCGTTTCTTACATCAACAAGTGCAACAAGTTATACAACTTTTATCTCTTTCATAATGAATAATATATTAGTTTTCAAAATATCAGGAAATACGCGTATATTAGGCAGTACAAGGACAAATCCCCCGTCTCCCCTACGACACCAGACTACGTATGCTTGAGTTATCGATAGTACAAAAAACGTGATGTTTATGAATACTCTTTTTTTATTAATATTTTGTATTATTTATAAAGTATTTCTTAATCAACTTGGATATAATTTATTTAATTATAACATTGAATCCATTTTCGAAAGTAATATATTGCGAGTATCTAATTAAAGGTTCTTCGAATAACTGTTTGGCAAACTGATTGAATAAAATAACTAGAGAAAGAAAATAGTTTTCTAAAATTGTATAGATAATATTAATTTACATTCTTAATCAAATTTAAATCCTTACCTTCTTGTTTTGTTTCATGTTTAAACATATATTAAATTACGAATTAAATGCCGGATAAATCAGCTTGTATATGTAGCAAAGTTCATAATATAATGAAAGAAAGTAAATAATGGTATATCTTACATTTGTAAGTTGTCCCAAGCCCATTGGATAAAATGAGAAGTCTTTGTATGGATCGGTTGGATAAAAGTCTTTCTTGTCAGGTGTTCGGTCTCCATGCCGAAAGAACTAGACAAAATTAGATTAACACTTTGTTCGTAGCCTTTTTTAAAAGTTCTATGTCTTTTTGCACCTAAACTCTTTAACAATCAAATTAAAAAAACCTTCACAAAAAGATACTTTAGCTAACGGAGTGAATGTATATTAGCAAGTATTGCAATCACGAAAAGAAAACTCTTTTTGAAATGATATCTATGTTTTTTTGGATGTGTGTCTATATGTTCGGAAGATTACAACAATAAATATTGTATTCCAACAATTGCTAACGTTTTCATAATTGTTTCTTATAATTTGTGTTCTACATATATATATATATATATATATATATATATATATATATATATATATATATATATATATATATATATATATATATATATATATATATATATATATATATATATATATATATATTTTATAAAACCTATGCTTATTTTCTTGTTAGCTTATTTTATATATGTCAGGCCCGCGAAAAATTCTAGACTGTCAATGTAATGTAATGACTGCCCTAAATGTAATTTAGGTAGACCAGGCCTGGAATATAGGAAAAAAAAAAATTTTATTAATTATTATTTATCTTTGGATCAAATATTTGATACATGATTTAGAACTATTTTTACCTGTTGGTCTTAATCATAAAATTAATCTAATGTGGGTATTTGTAAAAATATAAATAAACGCAGATAATAAGCGACTATTGAAATTTGTACCCAATTTTCTGATAAATTTCTGTAGTATAAAGTACAAGATATAAATTACTTATTAATGATAGTAAAAAATAAATAATTGTAGAGCAATATAGATAAATATAACAATTATAACAATACTTCATGAGTATATAATATCCGACTTATTTAAAATAACATATTACCACGTGTACGAGTTCCAAGGTTGAAAAACTATCTGAACTTGCATCACTTGGATAAAATAAAACTGTAGTAATCGCAAACAGTTTTAGCGTCAGCATTTTCACTCACTCCACTAAAAAAATTAAAAATTTATTTGGTTCAATATCTGTGTAATACAAGTGCCGATAAGAGACTAAACAGGAGTTTCAATTAAATTTGTCAATATATAGACACACTGGCTCAAGACTGTTCTGCAATTATCTGAATTTGCTTTACGCGACTGACGTTTATCTTTAACTTAATATTTATTAATCCAGCATAGGCCAAAGACCTATACATATATACATCGATACGACCAATTTATGCATATTTTACTGGTTTCATTTCTTATTCGATGTAATCAAAACTTAATAATTAAAAGGTTAATTAAAGAAGTCAGATACGGGCCATTGTTACGAATACGTATGATTTATCAAAACATATTTTTAATATAAAGTGCGTTCGGTTATTCTGTGCAGTGCAAGTACTGTGCTGTGCATGTCTGTGTTCACTGCAGTTTTGTAGTACTTACCATGAAGATTGCACAAAACTGAATTCACGAACGCTTACTGTACAAGTTATTTAAAATGTGCTGCATAGTCTCAATAACCGAACGCACCTTAGTAGAATAGTTTTAAGTTTCATTTAACCCATTTAGCACGTCTTCGTACGAAATTACACGACAGCGATAGTTATTCATATTGAAGGATCTGATAACATAATAAAATAATAAGCTAATTGGTACAATTTCAAAGTATTACTGCGTAGTGTTGGTATTTTTAATGAAAACAACGTTTAAAAAAGTTCTGTGTTGGTAACAACAGATTTTTAAATATGTATATCAAAATAATTTGCAAAAAATTATAGGACTAAATTTTTAATATTTTTTTCAAATTGTGAACCCAACATAATATTTAAAGACAATTAATTTTAAATTCTATATTTCTAAAATAAATAAGAAGGCTCCTGAAGTTTATATTTAAATAAAATATGACACTGTAGCATGAAACAGAACTTTTAACGTTAACCGACTAACCTTGCCAAATATTCAACAAAATATATCACTACTCAACTCGTGCCAAAATTTATCAGTAAATGGCAGTTACACAAAGAACTGAATCTACATATTTTTCTTATAAATTTCGAAGCCCAGTTGTTTTAAAACATGTCCAAGACACTTTCAAGACTTATTTCAGTGCTACTTCTGATTTTTGTCTACCTTTCAGTTACAATTTCAATTTTGAACATAAGTAAGTTCATCAATAAAAATTCCACTAGATAACGAAAAATAAATTTGTTATTTACTGAGACAACACGGATATTATACAAACTTCAAATATTTCGTAAAGTCATTGACGCAATTTCTGATGCGTATTTTTGTTCGTAGTTTTACATTATTTATATCTTTCCAAAACAATAACTAGTTTGAACGCCGTTTATCATTAAATGACGTATACTTAGACTTTGAGATTGTTTCATCAAAACGATATAGCACACATTGGATATGTTTGTTCCACACTTATCTTGTCGTTTACATACTGACCTTTTCTAAAAATTATGTTGTCTTTCTCTATCACACAGTAATTATATTCTACTATAATACTTTTTCTTTATTCTTTATAAAGTAGCCTCTAATTTCACCAAAATGTAAAATAGACTGAGTAGACTTGTCTCAGATAAATTAAGTTGGTTGGATATAACTATATCGAGTTGGAGATACTACCATTAGGTTATATAGTGATTAGACATATCTCGGTGAATCTTCGATTTATTTATTTAACTTTTTGGTGAAATTCAGCGCTCGCCTTGATTGTACTATTTGAAATGAAATTCTTACGTTCGGTTAAGTTAAGTAATTATGCACAACAGACATCTTTTTGCAAAAATTAAATATTTCCATGTTTCAAAGATTTGCTACATTTTACATTTTCAGGTTAATTATTTTGCAAATTATATATAATTCTATCCTGTATTTAACATAGGTACACATAGTTATTATAATATTATAAATCTTACAATTATATTCACAATTTGTATCATTATCGTTATGTGTTATTAACTATTATTGCATGATCGTTTTGGTAAATTATGCTCTAAAAGTTTATAAAATTTATCTATGGGGCAAAAATTATCACATCCTGGTATTGCTACTAATCTTGGATTTTGTTCTACATAATCCTGATAAAATACCTAAAACAAAATATATTCATTAAAGATAATACGATATAAATAACATATTATATTTTTAATGTAAAATAAATATATTCCTGAATATGGTCAATAAATACAACGGTTATACACTTTTGGAGTTTCCCTGAATCGATTCTGAGTCGTTTTACAATACCGTCTGTGCACTTGAGTCTGCGAGCGCTTTAACTCAAGTATGATTAAAGATAAAGAATTGTAATTTTAAATATAAAATGTATAAATCGGCCGACAGAAAACAATCTAGTTTGAAAATTCGCATTTATCGATTTACTCTTTCTTTTTCACGGTCTTGAAAACGCAATGCTATATATGTTCGCATATAATAAATAACACTCAACAGTATTATAAAAATGTTGTGGATTCATGTTAGTAAAATAATAGAATTTACACTGCAATGTGTCGAACAAAAAAATGTATTTTTAGTTTTGTAAAATAAATGACAATATACATTTTTCAGGCAAAAAGAAGATCATATTGAAATTATAACTTCGAAATATATTCAACCTTGCCGTATATCATGAGTATTCGATGTTTAACCATAATTGAAATTAAATTTTAACTATTCTTGTGCCAATCATTTATCATTATAGAAACATTGCCGGCTTGCATAATTATGCACATCATTACTTTTGCATAAGATAATGTATAAAGTACAAGATATAATTATCATATTTGTTTGAATTAGATTTAAACCCCCACCTACATTTATTTGACGATTTAACATTCATATATTTTTGCTTTACTAAAATTAATAGGCTAGTTAAAAAATGATTACTTTAAATCCATAAGCTCCACTGATTTCATGGAATTCAATGATAACATAGGAGCCGTAGGGTGGTATATGAGGGTAGAATATACCAAGTCCAATCAAAACTAGTGCAACATCTCTCTCGTGTGCAGAATATAAGAATATTTTACGGCCTTGAGTTGTTTGTCTTTTGTTCATAACCTCTTCCGAGTCGTTGATTATTTTTTCGAGAAGGATACCTGTTTTGACAGACATAAAATACATAATGATTATCATGTTAAATCATTTGTTGACAAAGTAAATACCGTGATTATTATAAATAATTTTTATAATTTCTGTCTGTAGCTTAGATAACAATTATGTTTGCCAAAGGTACATTTTGTATTATTATTTGCATACATAACATTACGCCATATACCGCTAACAATTTTACAGCAATCAAACAAATCTATAAATGAATCCAACCAATTTAATATGGTTAGAATGTTCATACTTTAATATAGACCAAATTAACTTTGAAAAAAAATGATAAAACATTTTAAAAACTTAATAAAAAAAATCGGTTGTCACCAACACAGAACTTTTTTTACGTTTTAGTAATAGGTTTAATTTGTTTAGATGCGATAAAAAAATATAAATTAATAAATTTAACGAAATTTTTCGAGCATTGAAATACGAAATGTGTATTCGTTCCATTATACTTAATTGTTATTGCAGATCACATTTACCCGCAGCAAAACTTGTAAGTTCCGGGGTTTGAGTAAATATTTCGTATTGCTTTATTGCAACTTCTAGAAATTTGTTGGGCCATATACAATTTGTCCATTCGGGCAGTTTAAGTCCCCAAGCTTCCTAAAAGAACGTCACATTAATTATACAAATTCCTGTCAAATATTTGACTAATGACTATGTGATTACACCATTGGAAAAATAGCAAATATATACCAAACACTGCCAACAAATGCCAGATGTTTACATAAAATGCATTAATTTCTTTTGCTGAATACTAATAAAATTATATCTATATTCTATTATCTTATACGTTTCTACGTATTGATGATTTATATTAGTTGCGATTACTTTTTATCAATTATTCTGTGATTTACAAGTAGATATAATATAATCCAACTATCAATATTTTCACTTTTATAAATATACATTGAAATATTTACCATCAAAGACATTCGATTTAAAAATATACTTCTATACTCGTAACAAAACCCAGAAGTAAAAATTTACTCTTGTTACTTGCTTACTATCTCCAAAAAGATATTAGTTAGAAAAAAATAAATCATATAAAAGTTAAAGATAGTAAAATATTCTAAAATAAACTAACGAAAATTCTTTATTGAGTTAATTATCTTACAATCTCACCTCAGCCTTAAATGTAAAATATATATTGTAAACTTCTTCAACTGTAGACATATTTAATCCAGTATGATAATTTAAGTATTCATAAAAATTCTTCAAATTGGCATTATAATTTACATTTTCTTCTGATCTTAGGTTGCGTCCGTAAATTTTATTATAATATGGACATGCTACATTAGGGTCTCCCAGTAACTAGAAAGAATATCAAATACTTTTAATTATATTACATATTTTTTCAAATAAATAAATTCTTATATTTACACTTTATTACCTGGTCTTCATTTGCCAGCCAATAGTTGTAAGGAATAGGTTGCCAAGGTAAATCAGCATTCCACATTTGTTCCTTCACTGGCGGAAACAGCCCAGCCAGAGCAAGTTCTAAACTAGCTTTTGTTCGATTCACATCTGTAGAACGTGCGTCGAGCACTTCCGGTGTATATATATCGGCCAAAAACTCGTTATATCTTTCGCGCAGAGTTCGACCAATTCCGTACTCTTGTTTCTTTCCTAACTGAATTATTCAAACGATGTTTAATTATTTTAAAATGTGAATTTATTGCTAGAAATATTTACGTTAGTTAATTGCCCATAGCCAACCGGATAAAATGTGTAGTTTGCATAAGGATCTTTCGGGTATAATGTATCACTATCTGGCGTTCTATCTCCATGTCGAAATAACTAACATTGAAAAAAAAACTGCATATAATATTTAATGCAATTTGATTAAGTTAACAGTAAAATTGCAATTATAATATATAAGCCTATTTTATGTACCCTACTGTTATATCAATATAATTATTTTAAAATTGCATTGGGGTTTTCGTCTGTGAACACTCTACCGCATAACTTGTTGAAGACAAATATGAAACTATATATAAAGTTTAGATGTATTTTTTACTATGGTACTTGATAAAGAAGAACACTCGTTTGATTTTCTTATACGAATGTATATTAGGAAGTATTGTAATAATGAAAATTTGTGGGTGAACGAACTAGAGCCAAAGCTGTTGAAGGTAAAATTATGAACTTGTATATGGCCCGGGTGTCCATCTCCAATTTTTGAAAACAAAATCTAAACTTAAGTAACAGTGTTCTATGAGGTTTAAAACAAAAATCTAGCAACATTAATTTAAAAAGTTATTTCAAAAACTCTACCATTTTTTTTACTTTTGACTAGATGCTGAAGATGGACCATTCAAAATGTCTGAATCAGTATTTAAAAATTATTATACATATTAAGAAATTAAATATATTCTATAAAATCTTAATAAGCCAAAATCTTTTTTTTTTTTAATGAATTTTACTTACCTAAAATGTACAATAAAATTTTGACACATTTTTGAAAGAATAAAATGGTCACACTACCACATCATTGATATCCATACACAGATGTTCACTTATTATACTTACAACATGCACCAATCTCAAAGTTGCACTGTTGCATAAATCACTTCTTCTATCTTCAACATTTCTGTAGTTTTTTCTGTGCACTATTTGACTTGGAGTTTCTATATGGGTGCTCGACCATTGCGGATCGCATATCTGAGTCGAACATAATCGCAACAATTGGCATACTATTAGCAAACCGAACGTTTTTGACCCCATTTTGTCCATCAACTAAATAGAACTTAAACAATGTGATATCATTAGGTATTAATAATAGCTTATATTTATCTGTTATCACTTGTCAATGTAAAAGTCTTGTTGCACAGTGGTTTAATGAGCTCATTTTCCCCCATTAATCATTAAACGACATTTGAAGATACTAGATTTGATAAAATGCTATGCTAACTTAGACACTAAAAAATCCTATCTATACAGTTTAGTGTAATAATTTTGATTATTACACAAATCAATTTAAATGAAGCCTACCAGCAGGCTCATTATGATTATGATCAATCACGGCGTTGAGTACACCTGTTAAATTTTTAATACATTTCATAAAAAGAAAGTTATTACCACTGGTTTTTGAAGTGATAATAGCTAATTATACTGTCTATCATACAATTATTGGAACAAGCATAATTGGTGGTGAAAAATGCAATCAAAACTAGGTTTGAGGACAATAATTGATTCAAATATTGAGTCTACATTTCCTAACGTGGTCACAACAAAGTGCATTATTTTAAGTATTGCTGCTACAAACTGCAGCGGTGAAAGATCTTTTTCGGCACTTAAAAGAATTAAAAAATATTTACATTCCTCTTTAGGTCAGGGCAAATTAAATGATTTAAGTATTTTGTCCATAGAGAATGACTTATTCAATAACTTATATATGTACATGTGATATCAGTTTGCCAAAGACAAAGCTAGGAAAATAAATATTTTAATTATACATATAATAAGTTATTTATATTTTTCGTTTTTGTTTATATAGTTTGTTTTTGTACCTATAGTTTATTTGAATTTTGTGTGAGTTTTATATTTTTATTTGTTTGTTGGTAATATATTAACATTTTCTAGTTCTGAAACATTTGTAAAACTTCACCGTCACCCCCATTTTTCCTCCCGTGTATTTTCTTATGAAGAGGGGCGCATTATTGTTAGTAGCCCAAATATCTTAGGACGGCCCTGACAATGTTACTGACACACTACCGAAAATTATTACTCTTTATGAATAGTGTACACTGAGCTAAGAACTAAATCAGCATAATTCTATACACACATCATATATATAATCATATTTAAATTAGTCTTTTTAAAAAATATATCCTTCTAAAATTTAATAATTACATTATAATTTCTAAATAAAACTTATGTACACCTGGGACACATTTTTCACATAATTTTTTAATGTGACGTGACTTATAATATACTAATATTTAATAACGAATCACCTCGCATACATACATAATATAGATACAACAATCATTAGAGAAAATTAATTATGAAAAAAGGCAAATAATTACCAAGTATGCTTTTCAATTTCTGTATTTGTGTTACGAATTATTATTTTTCAAGTAGCCTTTCATAGACAATGCTACTTACCTATATACAGTAAGTAAAATATGATAAGAATTATCTAAAGTACAATTTTGCAAATAGTTTAACATAAATTTGTTATGATACGTAGCCGACAAAATTATTAGCATTTTACAATGATAAATGTGGCTTTGGTATAATTATTCATTATTCAAATATTTTACATTAATTTGGAATCTAAAAATAAGATTCAGATATACGCGCATACGGTGTACACATAATATTCTGATAAACTATTATTAATTTACCAATGATCCGCGGTGATAAGAAAAAGATATCTGCTGATAATATGTCGAAAAATTTTATCTCGTCGTGATCTAAAGAACTAGACCGATTTTGATCGAATTTGGTACAAATTTAATTTGGCGTAATTCGGGCCGGTTAAATTTTATAGAAAATCATTTTTATGTTAACTTTAGAAATTTATGATGAAAAAATATACAAAAATTACAAATATTGCTAAAGATTGACATTGACCCAAGAGGTCGGTGGACCACAGTTTGGGAAACGCTGATATAAATGATGTAAATGGAGTATGAATGTGGAGTCGCTTCCGGAATAAATGAACGAATTTATATTATTATGAAGACAAATTGTGAACAAACAGAATAAAAAAGTGTTGTCTGCCACCCCTAAACAGTGACATAGCACAACAATATTATATGTTCCAAAATAAGTTACATAAATGTTATATAGAACTGTTTCAAATAGTCTACATTTTTATTGTCTTTTTAGTTTCAAAATTCTATATATATATATATATATATATATATATATATATATATATATATATATATATATATATATATAAAGCATTAATACTTCAATGAATTTTCATAGACACAAGTGTCAGTATGAGTTCATGATGGCACTTGTGTTTTAATGAGTGTAGACAAGAAATAACTACCAGACAAAGACTAGGCTGACATGACAAATCAATAAATTATTGAGAATAGCAGATTTTTAAATATATATATATATATATATATATATATACGTATTTATACAAAATCTTGTAACGCATTGCCAAAAGGGAGTTTATTAGACTTATCGGACCATTTGTCTAAAAGGCACCGTATTAACTATTTTTGTCTAAATGTTATTAAGAATTATTATTAGAAACGTATGCTGGAGGTACTGGCGTATACACCAATGCTTGTTACAGAAATTACTGCAATTCTACATAGTTGCTTTGTGTATACATACTTATGGCGGCAATGGTATTTATAAGCAATATAATTGCTATTTAATGATTAATAATCAGGAAATGCAAGTAATGAAACACAAGGTTGTTAAGATATATTTTGACCTATTCAAGACCTTTCACTGAAAAAAACTTTAATTTTAAATCAAAATGAAATCGTCCGAAATATATGAAACAGCCTTGTTTTTTCTTACATAGTATTGCAATAAGTCAGTACTAAATATAAACTATGCTTATATGTAACTATCTAATTTATTATATTTTATTCAATTATTTAATTCTAAAATTATTATTCACAATTTCAGGGTAAAAATGTTAAACACCGAAGTTATTAAATTAATATTTCACATTAATTGACAAATAGTAGTAAAGATTAAATTCCCTTAATATCAATCCTGCTTCATATTCCTGTAACTCCGTAGGAAAAAACAATGAATGTCATTTTTATTTACTCACATTATATGTGTATTAAATTTTATTCAAATCGGTCCGTATCACACAATATTCGTAAGTAGATGTTGAACGAAAGCTACAAAGACACTACCGAATACTTATGCTCTTCGTACAGTATGTACGGTAAACTAAAAACATAGAGATTACACAGAAAACAATCTGGAACAAAGCGGTTTACAATTCTAATTGCTTAAGAATGCAATATAACTTATAATCTCTAAACTGTAATAATATTAACAATAATCTAAGTTCTTAATTAGCAAACAGAATAATGCGTGGGTCATACCAATTCCAACTATTCAAACACATTTACTTATTTTTAATTCTGTTTCATAATAGTTGCATAAATTCAGTTAACAAGTAAACAAAAATATGTTTTATCATAACAATTCGTAAAAAAAAAACGTATAATATAAAAACTACTGCCGGACCTTGATAGAATATGATTATCATTTATTTTTAATTATATTCATATTTTTAAACAATCATTGCTGGCAGCTCACCGTGAGGCATGCTTACACTCAATTTTGATGAAAAATGAAGTATTCTAATTATAATTCTAATTTTCAGAAGAAAACTACTTAACTGCTTCTAATTTTGTTAATATCAAGTCTGATATGCTATCCAAGATGTACGCGAACCTGAATCTTGGTGATAAAACATTTCACGAATCAACAGTGAAATCAGTTGTATTATTGAATATTTTTGTTATAAATATTATTTTTATGGCCTTTAGGTTCAATCTGAAGAAACCATATATACATCGAAAAGAAAATTCTATTTTGTAAATATCTTGTTATTTGTATTTCAGCACTGTAAGAAATGCCAACTGCCAAATTACTAGAAATTGAATTAATTATCTTGAGAAATACACAAAATCACGTAATAATTATTAAAGTTAGAAATAATATTGTTTAACATATTGTAAATTCATCTGGTATAACATCTTTAGTTAACTCTGCAAATTCTTTGATGGGACATATTTTTTCACAACCTGGAATTTTTAGTAGCAGAGGATTTTCTTGCTTTGTGTCTTGATAATAAACCTATAAGAAGTTACAAAATATATTAAAAACTAATAAAGAGCCGTAGTATTGCAAAAATAAAATTAATATAACATTCTCATATATGTACCTTGATTGCATATTCGTCGTTGAATTTATGTAATTCGAAAACAATATACGATGCATAGTTTGGAATATGGGGTTCAAACAATTTCAATGCCTTCAACATATGAGCGATGTTGTATTCATGACCCGAATACAAATAAATTTTTGTTCCTCCTGTCTCTAAAGATCCATCAATTTTGTTTTGGGAGTCCTCAAGTATTTTCTTGATCAAAGCACCTGCAGAAAAAATTACATCATTTTGAATATATTAATAATATTTAAGTTGTTTAAATAAATGTTATTATTAGTCAATCGAATTGTTCGATTTCCTATTAAAATAATTCATATGAATTACATTATAATACATTTTAAAGAACATTTTAATAGTTTAATCTTCAGGGTACGATTTTCTACACTTAGATTTTCGATTTTTCAATCATTATTCAAATCGGAACTTATTGTAATTTTAGACAGATAAATAGCGAAGTCAAAAATCTAAAACTAACTATTTTTGACATAAATTCATTCGTTCTAGTTTAATTGGAGAAAGGACAAAAAATCATAGGGTAATCATGCACTTCCGGTTTGAATATTCTTTACAAAAATAAAAAGTGCACATCTAGACTTAAGTTTGAAATTTCACAATTTTAGGTTCGACAGTTTTGGCTCTAGAGCTTTCACAGATACATCATTCCGATTCGATTCAGGGAAGGTCAACACGTGTATATCCATTTAAATCTTGAGTTCAACATGCTTCATGATTACAAGATTTACTAATTACTGCGTATAAGAAAATAATTACCACTAGAATATTTTAACATATTATCCGTTGCAGTTTGAAGCTCGTACTCAAACAATACAGCTTCTTCTAGAAATTCTGGATATATTTTCTTTGTCCATTCGGGTAATTTACGATTTGTGTGATCCTAAAATATATATATATATATATATATATATATATATATATATATATATATATATATATATTGTATATATATATATATATATATATATATATATATATATATATATATATTTTTTTTTTTTTTTTTTTTTAATATATATATTTATTATGCCTGTTACAGAGTTCACAAACCAAATAACTTTTTGCACTTATAGTAAATATACGCAGACACCTTATTTGTGCGATACGGTAACATAACACCCTTATTTTTAGCTAATAACAATCAAAATATTTCGTTATGAAACAAACATAGTTTCATGGTACCAAATGATAAACATTGGTAAACAACATCTAAACCAAGGAAACTATATGGAATTAATGTAATTATAGAATAAGAACGTTACGGTACGAAAACTCTGTATCAAGCATTACAATAATAATGTATTACTTCGGTATAAAGTCGAAATTGTAATTTAAAAAGTTGTATCGTTTCTGTAATATTTAAACCAGAATGTTTATTTATGTATTCAATTGTTTCCTGGTTATCTTCGAAAAAATGCATCAGTCTATCTGAATTTATATCTTTGTATTCTTCCAAATAAGTAGAACATTTTCGAAATATTGGTTTTCCTAGTAGCTACACAAAAAAGAAATATATATATATATATATATATATATATATATATATATATATATATATATTATAAAAAATATTTAAAAAAAAAAGCTTCATTATTCCAGCCAGTGGTGTAGCAAGGGGGTCTCAACAAACGTACATCATCTTGCGGATATGGAACATAATCGTAAGGTATTGGTTGCCATGGAAGATCTTCAACAAATGTTTGGAATGAATTTGGTGGCCATAGTCCTGCAAGAACAAGTTGCAAACTCATCTTTGCCCTATCAACGCTTGTACTTCTTGCTTTAATTACGTCAGGAGTATAAATATCTCCCAAAAATTCCCCATATTTTCGTCTCAATGTTTGCCCGAGATCATATTCTTCTTTCTTGCCCAACTGTCAACGAAATGTTTATTTATTTCACACAACATTTGTATAAACAAGAATAGCCTAAAGATCACTAATATTGTTTAATTAACTAAAGCACTACAATCTAATGACAAATTAACCAATTGTCTTATCTCTCAGTTTACGATGGAGTTTCGTGTCAAGAGTTGTTCATTACTTATATCTCGCATTCCTGAGCTTGTACACTACGTATCGGACAAGTTAGTAGCCATTTTAAATGAATTAAACCATATACAAAATGTTACTAGCTATAGATTAGTTTTACTTAAAAAGAACAGTTAATATAGTACATAAAAAGTTTATTTATTTGTTAATTCATAATAATTTATTTTTATTGTTTTGGGATGTACTACCCATATTGGTTTTTGAATAACAATTTTTTATTCTTTCTTATTATACCACCGCACCGTAATATTTCATCTACGAAGTTTGGTATGACCTTGGAATAATTAAGATGATATTTTTAACGGAGAATAGTCGAAAACAGAAACGATTTAGAGGTCATAAAGTGACTTTTCCGTTAATACGCTATTTTACCGAAAGTCACTTTATGATTATAATACTTATTTATAAACATCCGTATAATACAACAAAAAAAAAATCGTAACATAAACTTATACGTTTGTATTTCTTTGATTTAAATTCTGCATTCAAATATTCTTCTATCGATACGCAAAATAAATATTAGTGGACATATTTGTTTTATGAAAATGGTTTGCTTACGTTTGTCAGTGCTCCAGGGCCATAAGGATACCATGTATCATTTATATACGGATCACTGGGGTACATAGTTGATGCACTAGGAGTGCGAGCCCCATGTCGAAACAACTAAAATCATAATTTTCAAATTGAAAATAAAATTATGCTATTTCCTATAAGTGGAGAAAAATTTGGTAATTTTCTTATGTTTGGATTATTACCATCTTATAAATGCAACATTTAAGACAGACATCAGATTATTCAAATATCATATTTCCCAAAAAGAAGGTGCTTACGTCACTACTAATTCAGTCTATTGATAATAGTGAAAGAACAAATCATGTGTCTACCGGACAAGCGGTAAACGTAATACCCGCAAATCGAGGAATTCACTACGAGAAACTCATATTACAATACTGCGGGAGTGTTGACCTTATGATGCGCTGGTTTATGTAATCAGGAATTACGATCAAACCTGTATTGTTGTATGTTGAGTGTAAATATTTCATTGCAATAGTTATTATTTTATAATTTGTATCTGAATGTCTGTTTTAAACCAGTCATAAAAAAACGGTAGTGGCCAACACAGAACTATCTTTTTTATCTCAATTGTACTTATTTTATGACTAGCTAGAATGAAAACTTTTAACAAATTCTTTTTCTCTGTATTTTATTAACCGTCAGAAAAAATAAGGAATTAAAATTTACATATTAAACGCGTCAATGCCCTAGTTTTCATATCACATTAGCTTACGGCATGAACTTGTTGTAAAGTACTTTCTCCTTTAGCAGCTGATCCCATTATTTGAATGCACAGCAACACGCTTGTAAATATGTAACAAAAACTCATTTTGAAATAGATTGATCTATAACAATCAGTTCTTCATTAGCATATATTACCTTAAAGTATAAAAATGTAATAAAACGTACCTATATGATTTAACTTAATCTGTCCAACTTCAACACTCTAACGCTATGATCTGTAGTGCTGAATATATTGATAGATACTGAATGGTTGAAATATATGAAGCCTTGATAAAAGAGTATATTGAACAAGTTTTTAAAGTGTATGTTTTGCCACTACAGACATAATTTGTTTATAATTGCATTGGTTTGCCAATGGGACTTTTTTTAATTGACAGACCAGGTATATTTATATTTTATTTATAACTACGTTTTAAATTGCTTACATAACTAATATTATTTTTGTTTCTGTTTAAAATCATATTTTACATAATAAGAAATATATTTTACATTTTCGAAAAAAACTTTTATAAAACTCATTCTTGTCTAATTTGTGTCCTATTCGAGTTGTGTAAAAAATGACAAGAGTAATCAAGCACTTTCGGTGGAAATATTTATTTCAAATATAGGTATTTTTATTTCATTTTATTATCTTAAATTCAAATCTTCATATTTTTATATTCATCGGTATTAGCTGTAGAGCATTCACACACTGCTGTGTATGTGTGCACGCGTGTGTCTGCTTACGTATCTTTTTGTGTGTCTATACACACAAAAAGATACGCAAGCAAACATACGCGTAGACACACATACAGACGCCGTTGGGAAAATAGTCAAAATGTATTCAGGGACCCTCAAAACGAATATTTTCATTATAATTTTGTGGTCTATTATTTTTTCTTTTATATTTTGTGATCACAATACTTTACTACGTATAAGAGAGTAAAATGGGAATAATATTTACAAATAAAATTGTATTTGTGTTACGTAACATAATTAATTAAATATGATTCATTATATAAAAACTTTTTTATTATGAACATTTTTCACTGTATAAAAATATACAATTCAAGGACTTTTATAGTGTTTAACTGAATATTGATGTTTCCTAATACCCCGTGCCCTGCCAAAAAGTATACTGTTATCTCAAACTGTGTATTTAGTTGAATAAATCTAAAATTAAAGTTGTTTTCTAAACAATCGTCATATTTTCGATCCTAAAATTATTAAATATATACTGCATTTATTTTAATAAAAAGTGTTACTTAATTTATGGGTAATTTTTTCCAATGATAAAAATTAAAATTCCTAACCAAAATACATGAAAACTTATATTTATAAAAATAATATCTTATAATTTTTGTAACTAATCGTTACCTCTTCAAAATAAAATCAAATATAAAATTTCCCAATTTTTGAGTCAGACTGACTAGCTTAGCAAATAATATATTTGGATTGATTTTACTTTACTGAAAATTAACAATAAATCTGTTCGGTTATTTATAATTATTTATTTATTAGACATTTATCAATGAATTTTTAACAAACTACTTCATTATCTTCAGGCACAATATTTTTTGTAAGTTCAACAAATGTATCAAATAGGCAAAATTCTTCACATCCTGATATTGTTAGAACATTGGGCTCCAAATTGGAGTAATCTTGATAAAGGATCTAAACAAATTAAGTAGTCAAACATATTTATAAACTGCAACAAAATACAATTGGATATCGTTTTTGAAAACATATGTACCTTAAATCCATATTGATTGTGAATCTTATGAAATTCTAAGATGAAAAATGCTGCGTACGGTGGTATATGCGGTTTATATACATTTAACGATGCCATCATATGAGCAATGTTAAATTCATGTGCTGAATATAAATAAATCTTTCGGTCGTTTGATTCAAGTGTTTCTTCCATTTTTGCTTTTGCATTATCAATCATCCTTTTGAGAAGTGGCCCTAAAATATTCAACATAATTATATATATAGTTGTTTATTCATTAAATGTATTCTTAAATGTATTTCAGTTATGGGCATTTTATGTATCGGTTCCTTCAGAGAAGATGCGTTCACATACTCATGTTTTACGACAGACCGAACGAACGAAATACGTACATCCAAGTATATGAGTTATATATATTTTTGAATTCAGGGCGACAGAGCAAGAACTTTTTGTTACGAATATTATTTGATTCGAGCATTTTACAGACACACGACCAAACACTGTAGGTGTCTTATACGTAGTACTATATTACGACGAGCTAAAGAATAGCTTACCATTTCCTTTTCTTTTTAATACATTGTTGTAAGTTTCGAATTTATATTCCATAAGTGTAGCTTCTCTTAAAAAATCAGGATATATTTTTTTGGTCCATTCTGGTATTCTTCGACCAGTGTGTTCCTAAAATAAAACATAATAAACCATAGTTTTGCTTTTATTTGTATTCGTGACGCAGAATGCATTTCATATAATACCTCTGCAAATAATCCAAAGTATAATTTAAATAAATCAAATGTTGTCTTGCAGTTCAATCCAGTGTTGATGTTCACATAACTAATTAAATCTGCGTTGCATGATAAAAATTCCTGCATTTCCTCATTTTGCATAACATAACCAAATTCTTCTTGGTATTTTCGGCAATAGCCTGGTGCATACCGCAAAATCTAACCAAAAATTATACGAAAGTCATCACATCATCACCAATTCCGACATATTAGGCATAATTGACTGTCAATAATGTTGATATTTTCTATATGCCGTGTTACTCATTCTGTATGGTTGGGTTGTCCATTTTGAAAATATTATATTTTACAAACCTCATCAGTTGCCATTGATACGTAGTTAAAAGGAATTGGTTGCCACATTAGCATACTGTCCCAAACTTGAGATGGAGCTGGTGGCCATAGCCCGGCCATTGTTGCAAGTAGACTCATTTTTGTTCTATTGTAATCTGTACTCCATGCATCCATCACATCAGGTGTATATATTTCGCCGAGAAATTCATCGTAAGTACTACGTAAATATCTACCTATATCATATTCTTGCATCTTTCCTTTCTGTAATAACGTTTATGCCATGAAATACATTTTAGTTTCGTACATATAATATTTAGAAATAATGACCATTGTCAACTGCCCTAAACCATCTGGGTAATACGAGTCATTTAAATGTGGATCTTTTGGATACATACTTATTAAGTCCGGGGTTCGATCCCCATGTCGAAACAGCTAAAAATAATTAATTGAACAAATTTTTATATAAGTTTTAAGAGGAATGCAAAATTAATTATAAATGACAAACATTCTTATTTATTCAAGAATTCAATATGAACACTAGAAATATATATTATTTTAAGACTTCTGCAGTCCGAGTAATTTCGAAAAATATAGTGGAAATGGTATCCCAGTTGTTTAAAAGTATACAAAAATATATGTGTACTTTAAAAAATACTTTAAAAAAAAAAAAGACGTAAAGCGAATTTCAGTGGCAATTTTTTTAATATCCGAACACTATGGCTCATTTGTGTAAATATACTCACCACATTCAATTGCAATAGTCTGCATTCACTCACTCTAACGAAACAAATTATGGTAATAATGAAAAACACAATCGTCGAACAACAAGCCATTTTTAAGTATACTTGTAATAATCTATTACTTAATTTCATATACTGCACACTGTTACTGATAGAGATCTTATCACTTTAATAATATTATAATTTTGCATATGACTGTTTTATTTATAAAAATACAATAGACTATAATTTCCAGACATTAATTCGCTATACTGGGCCCAAGTTATTACAAGGCTAGCGTGATATCAACATTATGACTTATATCAACAAAAATGAGCGATTATTTTGAAAATGACACAATTATTCAATTGTAGTAACTACCATAATTTATTTTGTTCACAAAAATTTTGTTTGTATATTTTTACTTTCTTATACAAATGTAGAACTAAAGGTTTTAGCGGAAATACACGTATTAACCATCCCTGAATCGTTTCTGACTATTATTATCCGTAATCACATCAAGATGTGTTGATAATAAAATTATCATACTTTAAACTCAAGACCTGTATAGAGCAAGAAATAATTTTTCCTATTTAGCTCGCCGTCGAAGTACAGATGAGCTAAAGCAATCGGTCATGTGTCTGTAGCATTATCGGATCAAAAAATATATACTTGGATATAAGTCGTCGCTCGTAAGACTAAATTTCTGCCGTCTACTTTTCTGAAGATACCGGAGCGGTTTCAACCAAAGGCTTTAGTCGGGTTTAATGGTAAAAAATACTCATAGAATAGAAGTCTAGGTACAACGCACCTATGCGTTCAGCTTGCCTTATAAGTAGGGTTGCCATAATTGCCAAGCATTGATACGGGACGTTTATGGGCTAAATAAATAAAACATGATACAAACATTCATATGAAATACAATAAACATAGGTGTCATTTCGAAATTAGTAACTATAAAATTATTAATGATTAAAACGTATATTTTCGTTTAAATCTCGTGTTCGTCATATTTTTGGATTACAATACTTGGGGAATTCGAAAATTAACTAATAATTTGACACACTTTTATTTGATCAAAATATTTCATTTTCTTCGGGTACAATATTTTTTGTAAGTTCAACAAATGTATCAAATGGACAAAATTCTTCACATCCTGGTATTACTAAAACTTGGGGCTTCATTGTGGAGTAATCTTGATAAATGATCTAAAAAGAATAGGGTGTCAAACGTATTTTTTATACTATAGGGAAATAATTTTTTTTTTTTGAGTATTTACCTTAAATCCATATTGATTATTAATTTTATGAAATTCTATAATTAAAAATGCTGCATATGGGGGTATATGTGGTTTATACAATTTTAATGCTGCTAGCATATGAACAATGTTAAATTCATGTGCTGAATATAAATAAATCTTTCTGCCCGTTGGCTCAAGTATTCCTTCCATTTTGGCTTTTGCGTTGTCAATTATTTTTTGAAGAAGTGGTCCTAAAAATAGATTGTATAAAGCTCATTTAACTCGTTCTCCGTCTAGAAACTGTAAATTTCTATTGATTTCTGACTTATTAGGATTTATATAAATAATTATGTAAAGCAGCACTCTTTAACTATATCTACAATATTGTATATCTTTTACAGCAAAATTCTATCATTGGAACTGAAAAATGGTATATTCCAAAAAAATATCTACATACACAAAAAAAGGATCCATGTCTTCAAAAAACTTCAAGCCCTCAAATAGGCATAAATCTATCAAAATGTATAATTGTTAAAAAGAAATAGTTTCAAATCGCATTTCAAAGCAAAACTTACATAAAAGATTTCTTATTTATTAATATAAAATAGACTTTAATTAATTTTGATTGTTGATTTATAATACAATCACAAGGCTTGTAATTGTCAAAATGGTTTCAATTCTTTTTGAAATATAAATGATTTGTAAATGATAAATAGGCCTTAATTCCTTTTGATTTATATTACCAAATCTCATAAATGGCATGTAATTGTCAAAAAGGCTTTAATTCCTTTTGAATTATAATATATTTGTAATTGGTAACTGAGATTCAGTAATTCACATAAATGACATATAATTGTCAAAAAAGTGTCAATTCGTTAAGAATTGTGATTCGAAATCAATTAATTGTAGTCGATTTGAGCTTGAGAATTATAGAAATAATGTTTAACTTGATTTATGAATTAAAGTTCATTAGTAATTTATTTTGCCCAGCTCTGCTCTTAATATAGAAGAAACCATACCATTGCTTTTTCTTTTAAGTACATCATTACACGTTTGTAATTTATATTCCATAATTGTAGCTTCCGTTAAAAATTCTGGAAATATTTTCTTGGTCCATTCTGGCAATTTACGGCCACATTCTTTCTAAAAGTGTATTCAAAATTATCATAAAATTTCTTAAGCTTCATTTATAAATTAGCACCATTACTATATTGGAATAAAAAAATATATATTAATAAATTAAAAGCACCTCCGCAAATAATCCAAAATATAATTTAAATAGATCAAGAATTCTTGGACAATCCATTCCACTGTTTTTGTTGATGTAACTTATTAATTCTTTATGCATCAACAAGAATCCTTGTATTTCTTCATTTTGCAGAACACGTCTATATTCTTCAACAAATTTCGGACAATAGATTAGAGGGAATCTCATAATCTAAAACACAAAAAAATATATCTGGAAATATATGGAGTAAATTGAAAAAAAAATGTTTTGCTGCTTCGTGAAATTGTCCCTGAAACTTTATTATTATTATTCCTTATACAGTGATTGACGTCTGAGCTCATCATGTCTAAATATTATTTTAAACTATATTTTACTAACTTTATCATATTTCATTGGTACGCAAGTGAAGGGAATAGGTTGCCACATCAATGACTCGTTCCATATTTCAGATGGAGCTGGTGGCCATAGACCAGCCATTGTTGCCAGCAAACTCATTTGTGTTCTACTAAAGTTAGTGCTATATGCATCCATCACTTCAGATGTATAATGTTGTCCCAGAAACTCATCATAAGTGCTACGTAAATATTTACCTACATCATACGCTTGCATCTTTCCTTTCTATAACAAATATTTATGCAAAATGCAGATCAACAACATAACAAGAATCAGGGATTCCGTAAATATTACCAATCAATAATGCAAGTTTGAGGTGCTATAAGATTTACAGTAGTAAACATTATCATAATAATGAAAACATAAGACGATTTAAGTTACAGAATCAACATGATTATGCTCACCTTTGTAAGAGCTCCTAAGCCATCAGGATAGTAAGTATCAGTCAAATGAGGATCAGTGGGATACATAGTTCGTAACTCCGGGGTTCGATCTCCATGCCGAAACAACTAAAATCAATTTGTTAATTATTTATTATACATACATAGCATTTTGTCTTTCTAATAAACAGAATGACAGACAAAACTTTTCAAGTACCCTTACTATTTCTATTCAACTCTATGTTTACATACTTCATTTCTCAGCATTACACCATTTCTCTTGCTTGCTCAATCATATTTATAGATATATGAGGATGGCCTTTGCATGGGCAAATCATTTTTGTTCGTATTGTATATTAATGAAACTAGCAATGAAATTGTATATTGTCCAAAACTTCGTATTGCATCAATTTATTTGTAAATAATGAATAACGTATTTACATTATTTGAATTTGACACTCAGATGATAAGCAAACAAATTTAATATTTATAGCTTATTTACAACTGATAAGATTAAGACAGAATATAGTCTGATTGCCACTTTTGTCATTGTATTCTGAAGAATTAAATTTATACTTTGAATATCTAATCACAAGATGTGTAGTTCTATAAAATACCGCAAACAGCGTATGAACATAGCTTTAATATCTGCCCCTATACCCACTTACCACATGCAATTGTAGTAGAGTAGATTTGCCCTCCATAACGAAGCGAACTCGGTGCATATATAACGCAAAAATTCACTACACAAACGTTCGTCGTTACTTCAATTTTAGTAATGCTTAAAATTTAGTCCACATTTTACATATGTCATTGAGTTGATCTGATAGTAGCTAATAGCTGATAATAGCTATAATAGTAATTTATAAATATTGGCACTCAAAATTAATGTATTTTTTATCAAGTTTTTGCTCGTTAATTATTTATGCATCAACAAGACAAACAATGGAAAAGATTATAATGACATTGCTACTGATTGATTGCAACAATACCCAGTCTTTTAATGCGATCGTTTTTTTTTTTCTCACTTTGGGTTCATAATCTAAGAAATAGTTTGAGATGTAATAAGATTTAAAAGAAGTAAGATTAAAAAACTAATTGTTTTCACTGCCTTTTTTTTAGAATTTTACCTATTACTCTGTTCTTGTGTACCGTGTTCACGTATCCGTCATCCGTATGTAACCAATACCGCCGTCCCCATGTGTGGTCCGTAATTTAATTTTGATCAGAATTTACATTTATACATTTCGTTCGCATTTGCAGCCATATTTAAATTTAAATATAAATAAAATCCAAGCAAGATAACAAGAGAATTCATAATTACAGCGGACAAAAAACAAATACGTGTCTATACGTATGCCTCAATTCATATGTATCCAGGAAAAAATCAACGAAACCAACTATTGTACCATGTGAATCGCAAAGAATTACTATGAACAGAGTTTTTGCTAAATTAACATCGAATAACACATAACTGTGTTGTAGCAATAAAATGAAGCTAAACAAGAGCTGACGCAAGCGCCAGTGCTTCCGACTCGCAATTTCGGCGAGCCCAATCGCCAATATACAATACTAAAAGCGATAGCAATTGTTTTAATATTTCATATTTAACCCATTTTGAACCAAAATATTCAAAAATATTTGAATTTAATACACTATATAACTAGTCCGAAGTGAGATCACCAAGTTACTGTATGAATATTCTCAGAAATATTTTTAACAAATTTTATTTATATTATTATTTACATTACATTTTCTATATCTAAAGTATACATATTTAATATCACTTTCCATGTTGAGAAAAGAACATGGTTTCATTTTAATATAAAACACTATTACTAATAAATAATATGGTTTTTCTTTTTATGAAGATATAACCTAGAAATATAGTTTTGTTTAGTATTTTACAGTGGGTAGTGTAAAGCACGGCTTTGAATTATATGAAAACTGAAAACTGACATTACCAATTCCCGTCGTACATAGTTACAGTTCTGCGAACATAACTTTTTGTCTGATAACTTCAACCACGATATTTATTTATTTCTTTTGTAGTCTAATTCGACCCTCTCGTTCTTCATTTTTTACCAAATTAGAGGTTAGAATTGGATAGATAAAATCGTATAAATATAACCTATAACTAAAGACTAAATAACGCAGTAGTGTATGCGGGAACTCCGTAAACATTTTGCATTCGGGATCGGTAATCGGTTATACAGTCGCGCAAATATAATATGGATATCTTATAACCGAGTTCCTAAACGACGGATATTTTTCCTTATTAGTGTCTCAGTTGTATTTTAAATAAATTATTTTGATCCTAAAGAGATAACATTATGTCTAATGTTTTCGCTAAAATCATATGTTTCTCAACAAATCTCTTCGTCATCTTGCGGCACAACGTTTTCAGTTAACTCAAGAAATTTCTTGAATGGGCAATATATGTCGCAGCCGGCCAGTTGGAGAACATGTGGGGCTTTCGTTGTATAGTCTTGATAAAGGAGCTGTAATATACGTAAAAATTAAGCAGTGCCATCTTGCGCATGCAATTTATAACAAACCTTTACGCTGAATATATAGCCAACTTTATGTAATTCAAAAATGAAGAATCCACCATATGGAGGTATATGCGGTTTGAATAAGCCCAATGTTCCTAGCATATTAGCTAGATTGTATTCATGGGCTGAGTACAAGTAAATTTTTCTGCCGGCAGGTACAAGGCTGCCATCAATTTTCGATATTGCGTGGTCAATAATTATTTTGAGAAGAGGTCCTGAAATATTGATATTTTATTTGACCCTTTTAACTAGCCGTACGAGTTACAGCAGAGCTAGAGCATTCGGTCGTGTGTCTGTAACTTTCTCGGGTCAAAAAATGCCTCTAACAAAAATTTCCCTCACGTCTCGTTGTCCTGTATAAATTTTAAAATATTCATTTTTACTTTCTTTTTTTTTTTTTAAGAATATTCAAACCCGAAAGTGCATGTTTACTCTATGCATTTTTTGTTCTATATCCAATATCACTAGAACGGCTACACTTATGGCAAAAATAGTTTTGTTCATAATGACAGATATGAATATTTCGGACAACTTTTGTTTGAAAAAAATGTACCAGTTACGAGAAATCTGCTACGAAAAATCTCAAATATCATATTTATGTTGCCATACATTTGTGAGATATTTTTTTAAAGAAATGGTATTAACTATGCCTGAACTAATTTGACAGATAAACAAAATATAAATTATTTTATATATATAATTTTCCACTGGTTAACTCAAATAGATTGACTGAGAACGTGTTGGTAATGGTTATGCAGATAAATATTGAAATATATTTTGAAAATCAGCACGTATTAAAAATTATATTTTAATATATTTATACGGTCACTTTTAAAGAATCAACATCTATGTTTCATATTGAAGTAACAATATTTGATAACATAATAAAATAATAAGCTAAATTGTACAATTTCAAGGTATTACTGTGGATTATTGGTATTTTTTGACAGTTTGTGTAGAATATATATTTCTAATGAAAACCACGTAAATATATATCAAAAAAATTCTAACTTCAACATTTTAGCAAAGATAATGTTGCATACCTAAAAGTTTTTTGGATTCTGTTACGAAAGAAAAAAATTATTCCCAAATTATACATAGCATATCTAAGATTTAATAATACTGGGCGTATCTGCTATTCTTAAATTACAAAAATAGTAATAACTTACCACTAGCAGCTCTTTTCAATCCATCATTATAAGTCTGATATTTATATTCTGTAATAGTGCTTTGATATAAAAATTCTGGATAAACTTTTGCTGTCCATGCTGGCAATTTTCTTCCTGTTTGTTCCTAAAATATGTAATTCATAAATAATAACGTAATTTCTTTATGATATTTCTAATTTTTTATAGGATTATTCAATCTTTCAATTTGGCTAATGTTCTTATAGTTATTTAAGCAAAAAAAGAGTTTAATTGGATGAGGATATCCATCTTCCGAATATTAATCTACTTAATTAAAAATAATGAGGTTAATTAAAAAATTAATATCCATGCGAAATTTTTCGCATCCTATATTTCAAAGAGATGGAGTGTTCTTCAACGTAATTTTCATTATAAATATATGTATGTATAAATTTATATATAATATTGTTTTATTTGGTTTTAAATACAAACAAAAGTTGCTAAAAATGTTTATCTTTAACTTTTATCAGAATAACTTTTTCTCTAACTCATACCATTTCTGAGATATTGAAAAAGTAACAAGATTAAATTGTTACTTCCGGTTAAGATATTGTTTTCAAAAATAGGGAATGCAAGTCTTGAGTTTTAAGAGTCATAATGTTCGCCTTCTACAATTTTGGCTCTAGAGCGTTCACGCACACAATTTTCAAACTTAAGACTTGTATACGGTCTAGATGTGCACCTTCTATTTTTGAAAAGAATATTCAAATTTCTTTAAGAGGTCTTGAAATATTGATATTTTATTTGACCTTTTTAACTAGCCGTACGAGGTACAGAAGTGCATTCGGTCGTGTGTCTGTAACTTTCTCGGATCAAAAAATGTCTCTAACAAAAAATTATTGTCTCTTGTCTCGTTGTCCAGAATAAATTTTAAAATAATAATTATTTTTTTGCACGCATTTTTTGTTCTATCTCCAATAACACTAGAACGGCTGCACTTATAACAAAAATAATTATGTTCATAATGATTGATAATAATATTTCGCACAACTTTTGTTTGAAAAGTTTCTTCAAAAAATTTACCAGTTCAAAGAAACATTACGCTTATGAAGAGAATTTTTTTTAAGAAATACCTCTGTATATAATCCAAAGTATAATAACATCAAGTCGAAAGTTGTTTGACAATTGAGGCCACTGTTCTCGTTGATATAATCAATAAGATTTTCACTATATCCTAAATACGCTTGCATTTCAGAATTCTCTTTAACCTGAGAATATTCGTCTTCATATTTCTGACAGTGAAATACCGGATACCTCAAAATCTATGACAGTAAATATAATATTGCAATAATTATATTTGCTATGAATCATTATGATATTACTTTGTCATCATTTTCCGGTACGTAATTGTATGGAATTGGTTGCCATAATAAAGGATTCCATACTTGGGATGGGGCCGGGGGCCACAATCCAGCTAATGTCGCTAGTAGGCTCATTTTAGTTCTGTTGGTGTCTGTGCTCCATGCGTCCATCACTTCTGGAGTGTAAATTTTCCCCAAAAAATGATCATACGTTAATCGAAGATATTTTCCAATTCTAAATTCTTGAAGTTTTCCTTTCTATATAGAGAAGTAATATCTAAATCAATAAATATAATGACAACCGTTATCGATAAATGTCTACGACATGTGTTTGGATATTCTTCGAAAGCAAATTATTCGTTATCCGAAATATATTATTCTAGAATTGGAACTATTGAAATAAGAAAATATGTATGATTTCTTTTATCTGCTTCCGTTGAAGAAACTAGGAAGTAGGTAGACTTCGTACATTATGGAATAATTATTGTGAAATAATACACACTCGCCAATTATTTCAAAATTCCAATATATTTCGCGAAATATCAACCACATTTAATAATGATATATAAATGTTAAGAGGAATCCCCATAGTTGCCCGTCCTTACAGGTCGGTGTAAAGGGGGAAGCATATGAATATCGTAGCGCCATAAGAGCCAATACTGTTAACTACTCAGTTGAAGCGTTCGTTTGACCTTTAAAAAAATTGCTAATATATTTTTTTGAATAAAACTTTTAGAATATTCCGGTAGAAAAATAGTCAATGTACCCTTGTCTGGTTTTGAATTTTTAAATTTGTCATCTCAATAAAAACTATGGAATTTGAAAATAGGGTAAATATAGAACAATATAAAACTAGCTGTGAGAAAATGTTTTTTAAAAAGATCTAAGCAAAAACTTGAAAATCAAAAACTAAAGAAGGCTAGAGCGAAGTATTGGCTATCTGAAAAAAAAATCTTTCATTTTAATGTAGTAATAAAAAAGTTTTAAGGGTTTTACGAAACCTTGATTAGCTATGTTTGCAGCGGCTATGGGGATTCTTTTTAAGCCCTTAAATATTTAAATTGTACTTCAAATGAACATTTTACTAAATATTATTTTGGACCTTGTATACTAAATAATTTGTCAAAATTACAAAATATTGTATACTGAAATAGTATATTTTTTATAAGAAATACACAGAATTATGAACTACCAGTGTAAGTCCGCCTAATCCTTCAGGATACCAAATGTCATTCAAATTAGGATCGTTCGGATACATAGAAAATGAATCTGGTGCTCGATCTCCATGTCGGAAAAGCTGGAATTCAAAAATAAATTATATTCTGCTTGTTGACTCTTCTGCAAGGTAAGTCTAGTGTTTGCAATATGATCATGATTTATGAATAAATTGATATCTAAGCATATATTATAAAAATTATATTATATTTTGCTTCTTGGCTCTTCTTTTATAAAATGATTATGATTTATGAATCAATTGATATCTAAACATGTACTATAACTGTTGATTATACTTATTTAAAACTGTTTTTCATCTAACATATACACAGTTCTTTAGAAAGAATCTTTAACAAAATTGAATAGTCCGATGAAGTGCCTATTTATTCTAAACGAATTTTATCCGTTCTACAATATCACGAGAACGGCTGCACTTATGGCAAAAATAGTCATGTTCATAATGAAAGATATTAATATTACGAACAATTTTTGTTTGAAAAATTTCTTCTAAAAATGTTCCATTTACGATAGAACTGCTACGGAAGAATTTTAAATTTCCTATTTGTTGCCATAGATTCGTATGTATTATATTTAACATATCGTATGAACTATTCCTGACAATATTTTGACAGAGAAATAAAATTGACTCAATTAATTTTATATTTGTCATTTCGAGGGTATTATTTAATGAAAATGAATATTGAAAAACAGCACATATTATATTTGAATATATTACAAGGTGAATATTAAAATAATATATCCATATTTTATATTGAAGCAACAGTATTTGATAACGCAATAAAATAATAAGATAAATAGTACAATGGCAGAGTTTTTAGTGGGTTTGACAGTTTGGGATATATATTTCTAGTGAAAACTACGTATAAGAAAGTCGAGTACAGGA
The DNA here is from genome assembly GCA_933228885.1 of Leistus spinibarbis. Taxonomy (NCBI): domain Eukaryota; kingdom Metazoa; phylum Arthropoda; class Insecta; order Coleoptera; family Carabidae; genus Leistus; species Leistus spinibarbis. Next base: position 6,065,599 of record OW121796.1, on the reverse strand, counting down.
CATTCCACATTTTTTTGTTCATACGAACAAGATAGATCAGTAAAAGGTACGGTAGTTCCTTACGTGGTAAACAATAAAGTTATTACTAGTTTCCTATAAAAACTCAGTCATTTAATTCGTCAAAATAATCATCATAGTGCACATAAACTACTTCCTCATTTTGTCACTTTATTAAAAATATTAAAATATGTTCATACTCACCACATGTATCTGTTGAAGAGTAGAATTTTTCGCTAAATTGGATTCGCTCCCAATTGCGAGAAAACTTAACACTATAACTATTTTCCCCGTAATATCCATTGGAATGATTCACTTCTAACTACAAAACCAATTTCCTCTAGAACTCATTTATATATTCAAAATTACTAGCTTTATGACTTAAATGGGAACGTAATCTTATCATTGTTATGCCAAGGTTTAAGCATTTAATATGTCATTTTCATTATTTTTTTTTATTATAAATATTATTATGAATGTATAATTAAGGTAGACAAATCATCGTATTATATTCTTTTATGCATATGCATATTGTTGGTTGCACTAAATCAGATTTTATTGGAGTAAATTATTCTTTAGCGTAGACTCGCCTCATTAAACCACCTGCTTTGGAGTACTTCGATAGTATATACTATCGAAGTACGAAGTACGAAGTGAGATAGTCTATCTCTATACTGCTATATAGCAGTATAGAGATAGAGACTATATCACATACATTTAACCGGAAGTAATGGTTACTAAATTGTTACTTATTATAAATCTCGAAAAAAGGATAGTCATTTAAAATTGAAGATATTAAAATTTCAAGCAACTTTGGTTTGAATAATTTGAAAATGGTTATTTTATATTTACATTTCCCTAGTTACAATACATATTGATTTTGTTAACGTTGGGTTAATTTGAAACTAGATTAAGCATTATTATAAATACAGATAGTGAAAGGACAAGATAGTCGAATGTAGACCACACCAGCTGCTTTTGTTTTCAATAAATAAAATGTAATCTTTTAATGTTTACTGAATAAATATCATAAAAAAATTACCAAATTTGGTGAAATTTCCTTGAGATAATATTTTATTATATTTTCATAAAACATATCTCCTTTAAATTTGACAACCTACTTAAAATTTATAATAAATATATTCAAATTTCTTAAGGCAATAAAATGAATATTTAAAAAAGGCTTAAATCTAATTATAATTTATTCCAAGGTAGAAACACTAACCCTGCAATGCATAATCGCCGTACTAGTAAAATTTGAAGGAAAAATATATTTTCATGTGTCAAGGGTACATCAAAATTGTGTTTAATATTGTATTCTTCACATTACTTTCTTAGACATATAGTTTTAAATTTTATGTTTCATCTTCGTCCAAGAAAATTATTTAGCCCTGAATTTGACAATTATTTTTGTGAAAATAACAAATATTTTACTAATAATATTAATTTGAAAATAAATTAGGAAGCGAAATACGTACACACATACATGTGCAAATACATAATTGAAATATAAAATAATAAATAATAATACAAAGTACAACATTTATAAATAAAAGTAATAACCACCTTAAGCACCATTTGCCAATGAACAATAGATATTTTAACAATCCAAATCAGAATCTGTGACGTCTTCAGTTTGACTCAGAAATGTTTCCCAAGGACAAACCATTTGACATCCAGGTAGTATTAATTGAGTTGGAATATCTTGACTGTAATCTGTATAAAAAATCTGTAAAAAATAATTTTAAATCTTGTATTATTGTTTTGAAGTGTAGATAAAACGGGTGGAATTTAATTGAAAATTAAATAATAAAGTTGATTTATTCCCCTCAAATAAATTGACTGAAAATATGAATTTACTTAATGAAATTGTCGTTAAATAGTTTCTTACTTTGACACCATATTTCTGTCCAATTTTGTGCAACTCTAATATAATATATGACCCGTAATTCGGAACATGTGGATGATAGACATTTAATGCTTTCAACGTATAAGCAATTATAGTTTCATGTGCAGAATACAAATATATTTTCTTTGATTGTAGTCCATTTATTTTGTCCGTGACATCGCTTCTGATTTTATACATCAAGCCACCTTTAAAAATATAATAACTCTAAACATATATGTTTAGTATGTACTAAACTGGACCCTAAGTATTGATTCAAAGCGTCTATTTATTAAGATATCTTAACTGGAGAGTCAGAATCAAGTATAGCACCAAATTATCTTCTGGTGGTCATTTTGATAACTTCAACCAAAGTAACCACCACAATCTTAGACAAAGAAATGTTCAAATGACTGAAAATGACCTTTTTTAAAACATCCAAAATTACAAACATTTATATGTTCACCGTACATAGGCATTAAGATTACTGTCATTTTATCGTCAGTTGTAGCTACAACTGACGATAAAATGATTTCCTTTAAATTCATACTAAAGATATTTGATATTGGAAGTTATCTAGATAACGTTATACACTCTTGTATAACGTATTTGATATTGGAAGTCATCCAAATGCGTTCAGAATGAAAGTACTTGTCACGTGGTATTACCTTTACCCTATCCCACTCTCCCGTAATTCTTTGTTTTGGAATGTACCCCTGAAGCCTTAAATTTAAGAATGCATAATACCTGCCGTTGATCGAAGCATGCTCTTAGTGTATGTTCGTAAATCATATTCTAGTAGAACCATTTCTTCTAATGCATTGGGAAAAACCATGTTGGTCCATTTGGGTAACTTTAATCCCAAATTTTTCTAGATCAAAACATTTTCTTATAAATAGTTTTGCGAAGTAATGGAATATTCTTACTTGCGTTAATAGAGTAAAGTATAAACCCATCATATTGTATGGTTTTACATTAGTTATGCCTGCATGTTCCTGCACATAATCCAATACCCATTGGTAGGGCTTCAATAATTCTTTAATTTCATTCAATTCGAACAATTTATCATATTGGTCGATCAATTTCTGGCAAATATGGGACATCCTTAAGATCTAAAATTCAATAAAGTTTATCTACAAATACTTATATTCTACTCGCAAATAACAGAAATGAAATAAATAAACAAGTGATTCATTAGAATCTAGCTACATTGTGTGATCATATCAGTTAAAAGAAATTTGGTTTGGTATTTGCCGAGGCAGGTTTTCTTTTCCCTTTCAACAATAGTTCTCTGTTCTATTGTCTATATATAACTTACTTTATCGGTTTGAATTGAATCATAATCGAACGGAATGGGTTGCCATTTTAAAAATGGATGCCATTGTTGTGAAGCAGATGGAGGCCATAATCCAGCTAACACTAATTCCAGGCTCATTTTTGTTCGGGAAAAGTCAGTACTACGTGCTTCCATTATATCAGGAGTATAGATACTTCCCAAAAATGTATTATATTCTCGTCTTAAATTTGAACCTATCGTGAATTCTTGCTGTTTCCCAATCTATCAATTAAAGCATAATTACAATAGTTTCATTATATACCTACTTGTCCAAAATATTCAACTTCTAATAAATTGAGATAAACTGAAATATACCAAATAGTTTTATTTAAATATTATTGAACGAAAATATTAAATATAATTCTTGAAGATATATTGACATGATTGTTCATTGACATGATTATTATTTGATTAAATGAAATAATTTTGATAATGCATTTAAAAAGAATTACTTAAAATTGTCTTCCCATATTCAGGATCGTTGCTATAATAATCAAAACTTACTAGTGTTAATTCTCCATGGCCCATCGGGTAATATGTTTCATTTATATATGGATCATTCGCATAGGAACTGAAGACATCAGGTGTTCTATCTCCATGTCGAAATATCTTTAAATGCACATTATATTATTATAGAAATTATCAATGGTAAATTATTTAATAATTGAACTTACAACATGGACCTGTTGCAACGTAGGTTTTTCATATGTAATTGCATGTGCAACAGCTAGCAAGATGCACAATATTATAAACTTCATTACGAATTAATGTTACGATAAATTTATAAATTACTCCTTTTATACTGATGATAAACTTATAATTTTTGTGCATTTACATGATATAATTTTTATTTGAATAATCAAATTGTTAGCTATATTTTCTTTTTGTATATTAATTCCAAAATACATATAATATACTAAATTTATATTACTTAAAGTTTATCATTTTATGTTGGGATAGCAACTCGGTAAGGAGTGTTTTACATTTTGTACGAGCTTACGAAATAAATTTTTATTGAACAAATACATTTGTTACAAAAATGTTGGGTTTCCCCTTATCAAAAATTATTTTATCAAACATATATTAATCCTGTAGTAGTGCAATAATTAATGATGTAAATGCATATATGTATACAACATTTGTTTGTTCATTTTAGGTTTTCCACAAAATATGCCGCAATATCAAGGATTGTGGATTAATATTCCAGAAAACTAGATGATAAAATTAAAAATATTTAATAAACTCTTTTAAGTAAATTATAATCTATTGACAAGCAAGTAGTATTTATTCAATGTTGTTTACAAAGATATTCAAAAGCAAATACTGAGACAACCGGTACACTTTTTTATAATTCAATCCACTTTAAAAAGAAAGCATTTTTAATTATTGTGAATGAATCTAAGAATTTGCGAGAACGTCTTCCGCAGCGATAATACATTGAGTGGGTTAACATTGAACTGAATAGACAAAACAACCATAGTTACAAGCACCATTATCTATTCAGGGGATGTTTTAATTTTTTATTAGAATTGAAATCATTTTTTTACCACTGATATTGAAATATAGATAACCACTGAATTTTGAAAAGTTTTATTGCAATAATAGCCAGTTGTTTTATACTTTTTTTTAACAATAAAAATAAAAATTAATTAAAAATTTTCACAGCTTTGCTAGACATAAAAAAAATTGCATATCAATTTTATTAGTTATGGCTCTATAATTTTACAAGCATTTTTATAAGATATTTTCGGAAGCACATCTTGATATAATTTTTCAAATTGAATTATGTCACATAAACTCTGACACCCGGAAGGCATTATATCTTCTAACTTTGAGTCATCTTCGGTGTTTCTTCTGTAGAATATCTAGATCACAAAGAAACAGGTGAGCGATAAATTTAAATCACATTTATATTATTAAATATTACCTTTAATGCAAAATTATCAGCAATTTCCGTTTTATGAATTTCGAAAAGTATGACGCTACCGTATCGGGCAATATGGGGTTTAACTTTGAGCACATCTAATACATGGCCTAAGGTAGATTCGTGGGCTGCATAAAGAGATATTTTCTTAGCTGCATTCTTAGGTTGTCCACCATCTTTTAACTTGTCGTGTAAGATTTTTTCCAAGAAATAACCTGAAAATATATGAAATATACTTATTATAAAATTAACCTGTTAATTAAATTTGTCCATTGTAGTGGACGCACTTGTAATCTATTTATTGTAAACAAATCAATTAAATCTTATATATTTTTTACGTAGAATTGCTAATTTGATATCTGAAAAAAATATGGTCAATTATGCTTTTCTATGGTAAATTTAAACAATCAGCGGTTTCTATATAGACAAAAATAATCTCATTAAATTCGATTGTATGATATATCTTAGATATGGGTATTTTTTATATTTCTGATGAAATAATTGAGAGATTGCCACAGACACACAACCGATTGTTTTACCTCATCTGTACTTTGTACGGTGAGCTAAAAATCTGCATATTATACTTAAATCAGGTTCTAAAAAATTGAAATATATTTCAAGTTATAACTGGTGATTACCTGCATTAATTGTCCTTATTTCTGGATTATAATTATTATATCTGTAAGCTGAAGCAGCTGCTGTATATAGTGGTTCAGGGAAAATAGTATTTGTCCAATTTGGTAATGTTAAATTTGTTTCAATCTATAATTTTAAAAACACATTCAATATAGAAACGACTGTAATGCTTCCTAGAATATTTAAAATCGAATTCACAACTAATTTTGATTCTCGTACATATACGATAATTAAACAGATATTTCTTTATTTTTTTAATATTTACGTTTTCAAAAAAAATTTTTTCGTTGGAACAAAAGTATGAATGCGAATTAATTATACCTCTGTTTGGAGTATAAGATAGATTTCCAATAAATCAATTGGAGTTCTCATACGTTTGCCAGATTTTTCCTCGATAAATTTCATTAAATCTATATATGGAGTTATATGAACTTTCTTTACATATTCGGTCTCCTGTTGCGTTTTTAGTAGATTTATTCTTTTTTTGCATCTGCCTGGATTTAATAACTGAATACGTATTAGAATTAGTTAATTATTTCAGAGATTATAATACAATTCTTTTAAGAAACTACTTTGTTAAGCTACACAGAAATTCATATTAGAGTAATCAACTAATGTTTTAGTTTTGCTTCTGCCATCTAATTAAACTAGTTAGAACAACTAATACAATAGATACACATTTTAAATTTTAGATCAAATAACTAATTCATTTTTTAAAACATCTAAAATATTAGTCGCTTCATGAATTAAAAGCCTGAAAATTAACTAATACTTTAGTTGATTAATCTGTTTCTTCTGAATTCCTAATTAATTTGTACAAAGCAAATATTTGTATATCCAACACTTAACTTTAAGTGAAGTTTATTGAATTTCAATAATATAATAAAAGAATAAATATACTTGAAATTGTAAATGCTAAAAACATACATCTTCGTCATCATATGGTTTATAATCAACAGGAATTGGCAGCCAGGTTAAATTGGCATTCCATAATTGAGTTTTAGATGGTTGAGCCCATAATCCTGCTGCAACCAGCAGAGCGCTCATTCTTGTTCTAATAAAATCTGTAGCTCTTATTTCCATCATTTCACTTGAATAGATATCGCCTAAGTAGTTTCCGTATCTCCGTCTCAAGTATTGGCCAAGTTTAAATTCTTGTAATTTGCCATGCTGTAAAATATTAAAGTATCAAGGTCAACATCTCTATACACGGCCGATGGTAGCATTACATTCGCCTTTGTTCAAATAAATACCGCCCGTTTTTTCTCAAATATAATTTAGTAGAATTTAATAAATAAAATATTTAAGAAAAAGCACTTTGTATATCCGCTATCCTTATGGTATTATAAAGTACAAATTTTCTTTAGTTAATAAGAATATACTGAAGGTACAAAATAAGCAATTTATATTTGTTTAAATATAATAACCTCTTAATAAGTACTTAAACTACACAGTTCAGATAGTAATCACTTTGTCCAAATTAATTATACTTTATTTGAGTTTTATAAATTGTTTTAAACGCAACTATATTGATGCGATCCCTTGTAAGTTTATCATTTTGTAAAGACAACATTCAGAATGTCCCGAAATTCTTTACGAATATATATTCAACTTTAATGCATAGATTAACACAAGAATTTTGTTCGATATATTTAGTAGATGCATTCAATGTTTGACATGAATTATAATAAAATATTTTTTAAACATTCTTTTAGTTTTAAACATCTCAATTTGCTCAGAATCGTATCATAGAACTATCCAATCTATATAACTTACTAATTTTAAATAAATACAGTCTTTATACATACATTTGTTAAACTACCCATTCCAATAGGATAAAAGGTATCATTGATGTGAGGATCCGTAGGATAAAAATTTTCAGTCGTACGTTCACCATGGCGAAATAACTAATCAAAAATAAATTATATAATAATATTACAGTGGTCACGATAACATTAAACAAGCGGTAAAACGACGATTATACTAACAAGTAGTATTACAAATAATTTTAAGTTCGACAGTTTTGGTTCTAGAGCGTTCACAAATAGACACGGACACACAGACGTGATTCCGAAAATAGTCACATTCGATTCAGGGGAGAAGGTCAAAACGTGTATATCCGTTGTAATAGCGAGTTCGTAATTTTTCATGATTACAAGACTTACTTATTACTGCCTATAACAAAGTAAAAACATTGAATATAAAACCGCGATGAAAAGGAATAAGTTAGCGATTATTTATGGCTAGCAGCATCTGTTAAACATTAAGAGTAACTTAAATAATCAAGCAAATATTACTAGATTTAAAATAAAATTTAAATAAACTGTTTGCCAGTACGTACGTCAATAATAAATTATACTTACGGCATGAACCATGTACAACGATGAACTCTCCAAAGGTTCACATTTTGTGTAAGCCGCAATAAAAGACAAAACAAGCAAATTTACAAATACTTTATATGACATAATTATCGCGTTAAATATATTTCTATATATGTATTTGTCTTATTTCGTATGCAATACAAAATATTGTTATTTGCTATCTGACATTTACTTCTGGAAACTCTTTGACAAAACAATTTAAAATTCATTCATAATATATTTATGTATTCTGATCCATATAACAATGGATAATATATCAATAAATCAATTCATATTGAGTTTTCAAATTCAATTGTATTTAAATTTCATAAGGTTCAGGGCATATACAATTACAATTACAAGTTTCGTCCCAATTTTCATACAAATCAGGTCGATAACCTACTGGTTCATCCCAAGCTTTTCGACAATTTGCGACTATCCAATCATGTTCAGATTTTGTTGGAATTCTAAACAAAAGATTTTTATTTTTTATTGCATGTTAATTTTTATTTAGTTTTAATTATACAAAAAAATATTACCGAACGATCTTTTTCGGAATGCTGTAATCAGTTACACATTTAGTTTGAGGGTTATAGAAACCGTCACCTGCATCATAACAATTTGATGGTATTTTTCGACTTGGACAGTAGTTTGTCAAGTATGATCTTCCCGCTGGTCGAAGTCCACATTTGGTTTCCTTAATATAACTTCCAATGGAATTTGAAATATTAATCAAACACAATGATATAACTGAAACAATATTAGGTCCAGGCACCTATGCCTTCAGCTTATAGAAAATAGAAAATATATGCGAGGTGAGCAACGGACTCCACTTGATTTGATTCAGAGAATGTCAAAACGTGTATACCCTTCGAAATCTCGAGTTCAATTTTTTTGGTGATCCCTATACTTACTTATTATTAAGTAAAAATGTTATGGATATAAAACATCTTACAGTATTTGGTTATTTTATTTTATATACTAAAAAAAAAAGTAAGAAATATAAAATGCCTTGACATTTTTTGGTATACACAAAGAAAATATCTTAATGCATATTTTAAAATTCAAAATTATAATTTCTTATAGCCTTTGGGTAGAATTTTTAAATGTTTTGAGTACAATTTTAAGAGCAGTATTAAGTGGGACTCCAACATTTTGGGGCCCTATAACTCCGGAAGTGCACGGGCGATTGGATTTATACTGCGAACGGTTTCAAATAAGAAGCCAAATAATGTGTGTAGCATATTTGGTTCAAATCGCCTCGGTACCTTCAAAGGCGTAGACGCACCTATGTCATAGACAGTATTTATAATTTTATTATATCAAAATAATCTACAAAAAATTGTAAGACTTTTTATATCTATAATTTTTTTTTTCAAATTATTAAGTCAAAAGGATATAATAATTAAAAACAATTATATTTTAATTTATAAAGTCCACTGCTAGCATCACATATATTACTTATAAGGTGCGTTGTACCTAAGCTTGTTATACAGATTACGTTTTAAATGAATTTAATTGTTTAATGAAATTATTTGCTAGTTCATATTACTAGTAGATATATTATTCTATAACTATTCATATGGGAAATTTTCGTGTAAGATGGTTATCCCTATTCTATTACCGTCGATCTGGCAATTTCAAGTAATCTGGATTGTACTTGATGTCCCTGTAATAATATTGATGGGATATCATATGGGCCTCTTCCCATCTCCCCAAGAACAAAGCTCCGTTTGGATAAATCAATTTTCCTGAACCATGAAACCGGCCGTGTCTAGTAGTGCCATCATGTTTCACTCCTACAAAATAGTTATTACTTAAAATGTGTATGACCAAACATAAATTCGAATAAAAATTGTGTTATAATATTCAACTTTTGGTTGGGTTTTCTTTGGTAAAGTGTAACTAAAACTATACCATGCGGCATCGTAAATATTCCATTGCCATGTATTCCCGCGTCATCCCAGTCGCCCTCGTAAGTAGCATTATCGCAAAATGTTTCCAGTTCTTTTTTCACTATAACTTCCTTATATCCTGTAAATATACGTGTTGCTTCTCCATCAAAAATACCAATCTGTTGCCATCGAGATGGGGCCTTCACGTTTGTCATCATTTTTAATTTTAATATTTTGAATAGTTTGACAGTTTACCAAGTCTCTTAAACCTGTCAAAATTACACAATTGCATACTGTATTTTAGCTGCTTACATATAAAGACTATTACCAGACTATTTTCTAGATAGGAATACATAAACATTCAATATATGATTTATCTATGTTCAATATAAATTAAATAGTATGATTGTTTAATATTTGAATTGAAATAATTTTTATCGTAGCCACTAGGAATGCTAATGCTAGGCAACGGCTACAGAATGGTCAACAAGAAACAAAACCGGATGAGTACTCTGAATGAAATGCACAGTTTTCATGAATTATGTTTGCCACATATATAAAATACTGTGCCATACGGTAAGCCTATAGCAATATCGGTGGAAGTACATGGTTAGTATATTTTTAAGAAAACATGCAACTAACAATAACTGATTTTTAAATAAATAAAATTTCAATATTGTGTTATCACTGTCTATTAGAGAAGAATTTGTGCAAATATGTATATGGTGGTGATTGGTGAAAATACATAAGATACACAACCACCAAAGCAATTGTTTTATACATAGAAATTATGGCCTTAGGTTCAATCTGAACAAACTATACATAACATAATGTTTTTTTTTTTGTATTTTCACTTTTTTTTTACGAAGTAATAAGTAAGTATTGTAATCATGAGATTATTCAATGGATATAGATGTTTTAACCTTCCCTGAATCGAATGTGACTATTTTCGGAATGACATCTGTGTGCCGTGTGTGTGTGTGTGTCTGTTTGTCTGTGACCGCTCTAGAGCCAAATCAAAAAAATTCAACGGATATACACGTTTTGACCTACCCTGAAACGAATGAGATTATTTTCAGAATGACATCTGCGTGTCTGTCTGTCTCACAGTGAACGCTCTACAGCCAAAACTGTCGAACGTAAAATTGTGAAATTTTAAACTTGGTCTAGATGCGCATCAATTTCTCGAAATAATATTCAAACAGTACATGTTTACTCAATGCATTTTTTGGTATATCTCCAATATCACTAGAACGGCTGCACTTATGGCAAAAATTGTTACGTTCATAATGAAAGATATGAATATTTTGCACAACATTTGTTTGAAAAATTTCTTTAAAAAATGTACCAGTTACGAGAAAACTGTTACGGATAATCTTATATGTCTTTTTATTCAATAAACAGTCATTATTCGACGAAATATCTTTGTTTGTAGCGTAAAAATGATTTCTAACACTGGTTGCTTGAATGTTCAAAGTTAATTGTAAGCGCCGCATTAGATTCCATCAGAAATAGCCCAGAGAGGAGCGGCATTACTTCGAACTAGACGTACCTGATCGTTTGTCTTAACTGATTATATAGTACTACGCTCTGCACTATTTAGAGTTATTAGACGAGCTGAAGCCTGAACCTAAGCTTGTCTATATATATATATATATATATATATATATATATATATATATATATATATATATATATATAATCTCAAATTTTACAAAGATAATAATTAGGTTGGCCCTATTTTTGAGTCCTTTATTTCCTGAACTGTAAGGGCAACCATCATACATCCAAGTATAAGCAATTGCATATATTTGGACGTATTTGTTTTGGGAATGAGAAATACGTGAAACAAATATATTTGCAAACATTTATTCTAATTCTGAGAATGGTACAGATAAATGTCTGAACACTACAGCTTATTTGTACATACTGCCCAATGAGCTGAAGAGGGGGAAATGGATAAAATGAAAAAAATTACAATATTACTTGTATTATACTTACGCAAGAACAATGATCAAACTATCCAAATGTTTACGGAAAAAAAATATAACGCGATAAATGTAGAGACATACATTTTTATTTTATGTATCTTATTTCATATTCAATACAAAATTTTAAAGTCTTATCTAAATGTTATTGCTGGCAAGCAATTTATAATTGTACAATAAATTTTGTATCCTCTGTACAATTTTTCGCTTCTTTTTAAATTTTATAATACAAGTTGAGGGCATATGGAACACAATGTACAAGTATCGTTCCAATTTTCATACAAATCAGGTCGATAACCTACTGCTTCATCACAAGATTTTCGACAATTTGAGAGTATCCAATCATGTTCAGATCTAGTTGGAATTCTAAACAAAATAATATTCATCCTTTTTACTTATTTATACGGAGTAATTAGTAAGTCTTGTAATCATGATTTCAACAGATGACCTTCCCTGAATCGAATGCACAAAAACAAAAACAAACATTACCGAACTATCTTTGACGTATCATTGTAATCTGCCACACATCTAGTTTTAGGATTATAGAATCCGTCGCCTGCATCATAACAATGTGGCGGTATTTTTTGAGTTGGGTAGTGCTGCGTCATATACGATCTTCCCGCTGGTCGAAGCCCACATTTGATTTCCCTACTAAAACTTCCAATGGAATATAAAAGATTAATAAATCACATTTATGTAACTAATAAGTGTACGTCCTATGTTCTTTCTCAAATAAAATTATGATTTTGTGGTTTGCAATAAAAATAATCATAGTTTATTCTATAGAAATGATAACTCATTTTCGCGAGTGGACAAAAAATCTTACTCCCATTTTCTTACATAAATAGTGTGCATTGAAAAAGTAGTTACATAAAATAATTATAATACATTCGTGGACGATGTCTAAAGGAAAATATTAGAATCATTAAAAAAATTAACTCGAAATTTTAACGGAAATATACTTTTTGAGCTTTACTGACGTATATTTAAAGTATGTAGCTCGGTAGAAAACCTATTTTGGAAAGCAAAATACAAAACGGTAAGTATATAGTGTTTACTCCTGCAACTATTTTACTATCTCGAAAACGCCACGATTTAGAAATAATAACGAAATTTTTATAAAATCATACTGTATAAATGTTGTTTGACAGTTTTCCCAAAACCGTACCATTTACTGAAAAATCGCATTTGAAATTAGTAAATTTATATTGTAATCATTACCGTCGATCTGGCATTTTACAATAATCCGGATGTAACTGGCCGTCCTTGAAATAATATGTATGGGATATCATATGTCCATCTTCCCATCTCCCTAAGAACGTAGTTTTATTAGGATATACCAATTTTCCTGCACCATGAAACGCGTTGTTTCTAAAACTCCCTTCATACACCACTTCTACAAAAAATGTATTACTTTAAATGTTTATATACAGCTAACCAAATACAAATTCGAACAAATCTCGTCTTATAGATTCACAAAAAAGGTATTTTTGTTCTTATATATTTGGCAAAGAATACAGCTAAAATTGTACCATGAGGCATCTGAAACCATCCTGTGCCAAGCATTCCCACTTCATCCCGTTCTCCTCTGTACAAACTATTATCAATGAGCTTTTCCAGATTTTGATATTTTATAGGTGACCCACATGTTTCAAGATAACTCTTTGTAATTTTTTCATTAAACAAATCAATTCGTTCCCAACGAGATGGAAACTTCCGCATTTTTGATGTTTTATTTACGTTTAATTTTTCAATAATACCTTGAATAACTATCTGTCAAATTTGAACATTACGCTATTTAATAGGCATGGCCAACTTTATGCTAGTATTAAACATTATAACATTATAACAGTTGTATTTGTTATTTTAATCATATTTGTTAATTAAAAACATATGAATATTGTTTAAGTTGTTCTAATGTACGTGTCAATTTTTTTATATAATATATAAACAGTATTAGAATTCTCTCATTTCTAATCACAGATCTCCAAATCAGATACTAATAGTAACAGATTATGGGCCCAGGCAGGAGACAATAACCAGATATAGATTTCGAGTGGTGAAACGAAATAAGAAGAAAGAAAGTGTGAACGGCAGTATCGGAAGAAAGTAAAGATGAACAGTTTAAAGTACTTTCATATACAAAAATTCGACGACAAGAATTTCCAGTTATGGAAGTATCGAATGGAAATTATCTTCCGAGCAGAAACAGGCATGATCGAAGTTGTTCAAGGAATAAAATTTCGTCCAATAATAGCAGATGATTCTCTGAAACTAGCGTGGAATAAACTGAATATAAATGCCATGCTTTTGTTGTCTTCAGGTATGGAATATGAACAATTACAAATAGTTATAAGTTGTCCGACTGCTTCTGAGATGTGGATTCGTTTAAAGACGGTACATTAGCAAAGATCGGCAATAACTAAAGTATCTATAAAACAATAGTTTTCAGTTATCAAATGTCGACAACAGATAGTATTGCACAGCCCATTAGCAAAATTGACGCAATGGTACAGGCTTTGGAAAGACGTTGACGAAACAGAGACAGATATTGGTAAAATTGCAAAGGCATTAGGTAGCTTGCCTATGAAATATAATGGGTTCATTACAGCGTGGGATTCGTATGATGAAACTAAACAGGCGTATGAAAATTTGACTACTGAAGGAAGAGCAGCGATTGACTCTATCCGAAGACACAGCACGGCATTTCATAAATAAAGACAAACATAATAGCAGTATTTCCCAAAACAATAGAACTCCGCAAAAAAAATTTAATGATAAAAGAAATATAGAATGTTTTCATTGCAAAAAGAAAAGTCACTACAGATCAGAATGTCGTAAGAGACTGGCTAATCTAAAGAGAACAAATGAACAAAAGAAAACAAAAGATCAAGCATTTTGTGTGGAAGAAAAAAATGTTTCAGCATCTACAAATGTTAATGATTGGCTAGGGGACAGTGCTGCATCCAAGCACATGCCGTACCATCATGGCACATATTGATAAAGAAACTATTCATGTTCAAATAGGAGATGCTTCCCAAGTTGTAGTAGTAGTTGTACATGAATAATCAAGCTTCAGGCATTGATTAACGGAGAGTAGGAGCTGCGCAGACTGGAAAATGTCTACTTTGTATCTGGTTTAAAAAGGAATTTATTTTCAGTGGGTGTTAAACAGCCGAACCAATGTTATAAGATGTTGTTCAAAACAAAAACAAATAATGAAGTAGATTCGATTATGCTGTGCCATGAAAGATAAGGTCATGTCAAATTCCAGAAACTAAAAGAAATGGCAGACAATAGACAACTACCAGGAATATGAATTAATAATAATAATGGTCTACTATGTGAGTCGTGTCGAGCTAATTATTTTGCACTATTCAAAGATAACTGTGCACTTCTTACCGAACGGCTAATTTTATCAAACACAACAGTGATACATTCTCAAAGTTTGTCGACTATCACAGATTAGTCGCAAATCAAACGGGAAAGAAACTTAAGAGGTACGGAATTCGACAATGAGAAGTTTAAACAATACTTCAGAGACTGCAAATGGGTTCACAAAATTAAACACAGACCAAATGGATCAATAGAACGTTACAAAGCCCAACTTTGGGCAAAAGGATTTCTACAGAAACAAGGTATAGATTAGCGAAACCTTTGCACCCGTTGTGAAATATGGTTCCATTCGAACACTGTTGGCACTAGCAACAGTCAATGATTTAAACATCAAACAATTTGATGTTGCCTTCTTGTATGGAGAATAAGCACAAGTTTTCATGAGGCAATCAGAAGGTTTTGTGAGCAGTGATCCCAGCCTGGTTTCTAGACTACGAAAGAGCTTATACGGACTAAAACAAGCTCCGCGCTGTTAGAATGATAAATGTACTGAATTTCTATTAGCGTTCAACTTCCAAGAGCTAGAGGCAGACAAGTGTGTCTTTAGTACAAAATATAATGGTGAAAATATTTTCCTGGCACTCTATGTAGGTGACGAACTCGTCATGTGCAAGAAGAGTAATATAATTGATACTATACTGAGAAAACTTGGATCAGGATTCGAGATCAGAATAGTTGATTTAGAATGCTTGTTGGACTTGAAATGAAAAGAGATAGGGCGTCAAAAAGAATGTGCATACACCAACAGAGTTATGTTACAAGAATACTGGAGAAGTTTAACAAGCGAGATTGTAAAACAAATGATGTACTTGCTGTGTGTGTGTGTGTGTGTCTGTATGTGAACGATCTAGAGCCAAAACTATCGAACGTAAAATTGTGACAAACTTAAGTCTTGTATATGGTCTAGATGTGCAACTATTTTTGAAAAGAATATTTAAACCGGTAGTGCATGTTTACTCTATGCATTATTTGTTCTGTCTCCAAATCACTAGAACGGCTGCACTTATGGCAAAAATAGTTATAATAGTTTTTGAATAAATGTAAGTCTTTTTATATTCGTAACATTTTTCAAATTGTGAACTCGATGGCCATAATTAAAAATAATTATATTTGAATATAAAATTTTATGCGCATCGCTGTTCGCTTAGGCACTGGCGAAATGGGTCCCCATTGCTAGATCCGGTTGTGGGGGGACAGAGGAGTCTGTTAGTCGCATGGCAAATATTACTTATATGACGAGCTGAACGCATAGGTGCGTTATACCTAAGCTTACTTTCCTAATGATTTATAAGTTAATCGTCGAAGAACGCTACCGAACTTTCAATAATTAAACAATAAGATAGAGTTTTACATAGAAAATAAATAAGCCCGGTAAATGTAGTATAAAAACTATTTTATTTCACAACAGGTACAAGTTAGGAAAGCAGTACTAATATACATTTTACAAACAATGATTAATATCATTTAATAATTTTTTTAAGCAAAAATGCCATCCCATGTGTTCGAAAATGTTTACTTAATTCTGCGTTATCCGGAAACATTTGCCTACAAATTTTACATTGATTTTCTTCGACTGGTTCATTCATTTCGCCCGGCACCATTCGCATACTTTCTTCCAGCAATCGCACAGCTTCTCTATCGAAACATTCATTCTCTTTTAAATATGCTTCAACATTTTCAACCGAATGAAACACTTGTAGATGTTTGTGTAGAGATGGTTTCACAACAAAACATTCCCCACATTCCATACATTGATACGCAGTAGATACGTCTCTATGGTCTTGGATGTGTTCATGGAATTGTGGTCTTGATTCAGTTCTAAAACTGCATAATTGGCATTTGTATTCGCCGTCGAATGTTACTGGGGTAACTGATAAATCATTTATTGATTTGTCTACTACGGTTGAAGTTTTTTTTTTAACGAAAAATCGTTTTCGCTTCTTTTTATTAGATTCATCTGAATTTGGAGAAATCGAGGATATGTCCGGCAAATTATAATCGTCAATCGAAAAGTTGGTACTGTCTATGGCTACAACTGGATTTTTATATTTGCAATTATGTTTCGCATATGTTGTTTTTTCCTCGTTTGTTAAGATTTTATCGCACAGTATGCATTCGTAGTTGTCAGTGTCTATATTTCTTTGTACAAAACAATTGTTGGTATATTCATGTTGAATGAATTTAGTTTTTGACGTAATGTCATGTGCAAAAGGCGTCAGACATTGCGGGCAAGACGCAGCTACAGTTGTTATATCTTTATAAGTACAATGGAATTGTATTTTACTACTGCAAGGTCTACAAAACTTAATAACTTTACATTTCATGTCGTTGTGCGATTCAATTTGTTCAACTTCCTTTTTAACTTGACTATTCAATAATAGTTTGGCGCAACGTAACAAATGCGCAGCATATGTAATAGTTGATCGGTAATAACTTCGACAGTATTTACAAATAAATACATAAGTGCGATTCTCTTTATCTTGTATATGCGTCATGACATGATATTTTATATCATTAATCGGCACGGTGCAAACTGTACACTCGTGAATTTTTTTGCAGGGTTCCTTCGAAGTATGTTCATGCATATTCACATGCTGTTCGTGTTCTGTCTCACTTGCGAAATACTCCAAGCACTTGTTACACCCGAACCGAATTTTCATGTGGGCGAGCGGGAAATGTGAGGTGAACGTTGCCATTTGTGCGAACACTTTCCCGCATTTTCTCGCCGGACATTTCCATCGCACAGATTTCGCCATATGGAAACACTGTTTTTCTACGTGTTTATACAAGTCCATCCAGTTGTCAAAATCTGAGCCGCATTCAGGGCATATAAACGGTGCAATTTTATCGTGCATTCGGCAATGCGCTTTGAAGGAGCAGAATGTTGGCAATACAAGACAGCATCGTTTACATCTATAATTGTCGTTGAACGGTTTATTTTCACCTTGAAAATGATCTTTCATGTAGTAATTGGTTTTTGTATTGCATTCGGTACATATATAATTAGATACAGGTGATTCGCTTCGCGCCCTTTTTCTCGAAAATTGTTGGTCAACTAGTTGATTTAGGTTTTTACATGAGATTTTCGGCGTTATTTCGTTGTTTTTACTCCTCGGTAATGAGTCATCATCTAAACATATTATATCAGATTCTTCATCTGACGCTGGCAGATTATCACTGCTAGTATCATGTTCTGAGTTTGCTGGTTTATTTGGTGATGATAATGGTATAGGCCGCGGCACGGGCACAAAAAGGCATTTTGGAATGTATTTGTTGACTTGAGAAATGACCAACGCATGATTCTCCTGTATGGCAACGTCAAGATTATTATTAACGTTACTACTATTACTGCATAGAAAGACTAAATCATTTGATTTGAAATAAACATGTCGTTTTCCAACGCATTCTTCCATTGGTTTAAAGAATTTCGTGCATAGATTTAAGTTTTGGTTAATAGTTTCATCTTTTGTATCATATAAACGTGTGACATTTGGTATTGGGATAAAACCAGCGATCTCCATTGGAATTGTTGAGATATCTACATTATCTAGATCTATAGAACCTCCTGCGTCGGTGAAATGATCTCGTGCGTGCAGCAAAAACGAACAAGTATTGTAAAAATTTAACGATGTCCTGCATTCTCCGCATACATATTTCAAGACTAGTCCCCTTCGATTGACATGATCCAAAAATGAATTTCGGCTTCCGAACCTAACATACATTTTAGTTTAGTTTAGTTTTGATTTATACACACCCAGCAACACAAAACGAAATACATATATTTGTGTTTAAATTAAACAAAAATTACGCTGTATACGAAAATAAGAGTTCAAATTAGGGGTATGCTCTAAGTCCGTTTTACATTTAACAAGTTCATATACTAGATCATACAGAAGTTCAGCAACGTGTCAATACACCATTTTTCAGATTCTTATACGCAGTAATAAGTAAGTCCTGCAATCATAAAAAATTCGAACGAATTTTTACCCGGAATTACGTCTGTCTGTGAACGCTCTAGGCCCAAAACTGTCGAACCTAAAATTGTGAGATTTGTACATGGTGCACCTATTATTTTTGAAAAGAAGAAGAATAAGAATATACCGCCGACAATAGTCGCACTAATTGTTGCATTCCGAATCTAGTCTTTCAAAGAATTTATAACTGTTACATGATATTAATATAGAATGTTCTTCTTAACCCAAGCAATCGTTTGTCATTACCGATTTGTTTTCTCTTAAAATTATGACATACTTACATATCTTTGCATGCATAGCACGGGTAAACAACGCATCCAACTTGCGGTTGAAACGAGATCCATTGGTCGTTTCTATTATCAAATAGAACGTACCACTTCGTGATATATGGATTCCGCTTCTCCTACCACAAAAAAAAAAAAGAAAATCGATACATTCTTATAGCATTGTGACGGGGTTATTTTAATAAATTCATATTGTATTTGTCAATATGAAGTACAATTCATATTCATGATATCTTAACCTAATTGTGCGCATATGTCCTTTCTGAGATAGTTTTAAACTTGCATAGAATTCAATAATAATAAATATATTGAGCCGACAATTATTGTTTGGTAAACAGTTTATAATTAAGTTCGTATAACCAACTTACCGTTATCGCTGTTGACGCTACAGTCATATTGCTAATATGATTGTGCATTCGATTGTTTGGTAGAGTCGGAATTGCCAATTCAGGCAGCTGGTTAATCTAAGAATTAAATCAATGTTAAACTTATAGTTGGATATAGTATATATTAAGTATACCATTGTATATACAATTGGAATCACGTTACTAATTCTTTAGTAGCACAATCGCGATTTATTTTAAATTCTATCAAATACTCAATTATATGTCCTAATTTATTGAAATAATTCTATAAAAAGCAGCAACGCTAATCTATTCAACCTAGCCTAAGTGTCACTTTAACCTCTGGCACCGCCTACCAAACAAAGCCATGTACTATAACGAAGTCACTTAAACTAAACAAGTCTATTGTTTTATTTTACTTAATTTAAATAACTAAATGAAATTAACCCGGCATCTTAAAATAGTATTTATATAAGTACAACACTTGTTTCATCCTTGTGCTCTAGTAAAAATATAAAAACAATTAGGTGAAATATAAATAAATACATGATGTCTTTTGTTACGTACCATAACAGAATCCATGATTTCGATCGTAGAAACTCTTAAAATGTTGTGTGTGCTTTATCAAAAAACTACGCAGCAGCAGCAGCACCAACAACCGGTTAATAGTGTATAGCGACCAGTGCGCCAACTAGTGGCAACAGATGTTCTAAATATCAGGTCACACCACAGTCACACACGAGTAGAAAAAACAAAAATCACCGTAGTCGTAGTTGCTTCCTGTGCATCTGCGCACTCGTATCACCTAGGAAATGTATAGAACACGTTCACGTTGACTCAAGTCAAATGTAAACTATTTTACGCAATACATTCGAAATGTTCCTATTATAAATAAAGATTTTAAATGTTAAATACAATAATATTAGCTATATAAATTTTCACACACGTACACCGATCAAAGCTATTTTGTTTGAATCACATCATTCAAATGTTTCGTTGTCCTACTTGATTACTATATTACTAGATTAGGGATTCGGTTATGGTTATTTTAACACGTTCGCTGCACTCTTATTTCCTATTGCAAGTTTGTGGGATTTCACATTCTTCCCTATTATTTTAGTCTACTCTGAAACTAACTTATCCATGATAAATATAATCTAGCTAAAGCTTTCAGTTTGTAAAAAATAAACGACTGGTTAGAATTCATTTTAGACGTAACTACCCAGAAGTGTAACCTCTCTGTCTAACTAGCATTGCATATGTTATACTATGTCCACAACAACATTTGAACTTGGTAGGACTTTAAGCGTAGGTGCGATTGCGTATTAAATTTGCCAACCGCACGCAATCACATCTACACTTCAAGTACTAGCTTAAAGTGTTGATATGGGCACTAGAGGACTACTAGTAACATATTTTCCATTTTAAAACTTTGTTACTGTCGCTAACTTAGTATTGTTGAATTATCTGTTTCACGCGAAGGATAGTGCTTATACTATGTTAACGAGAACAACAAAGCACTTCATAAGAATAATGCTGAATTCTTATACAAATAGTAGGTAACTAAGCAATTCATGGTTGAGCAACATAATTGTAGGTGGAAGCATATTCTAGTGGTCTTAGAGCTGCATACGAATTATTATCGCCCTATGGTAACTAAAACTCAAACTGAGGATTAAATTGCATTTCGCTTATTTGCGATTTAAAACTTGTTGATTCGTTCACTGTCCGTATCAATGACCCAAATTTTACTCCTCAGCTCCCGTCCTCGTATTATTATAATAAATGAATGACTTGGAGAGTCTTGTATTAAGAATATACAGGGTGGTAAATCGAAATCGAGTACATAGGAATTTACATGCTATTTTTAACATATGCAAATATTATCTCCCCAGTACATTTTACAGACAAAGTGTAAATACAAAATGTGTTAAGAATTTTAAACAGCGTCGATTAAGTTTAATTTCCTTGATTAAATACATTTGGTATAACACTTATTTAAAATATACCAATTTCATCAAAAATCAATGTGGCCACGGATTTTCTTGATGGCATATTATTTTTATATTATAACAGTCATTCATTGAATAATTTTTACAAAATGTATTTGTATGTAAAAAAGAATAATGTTTTCTTTTCTATTAGAATGCCTAATTTGGCACACACAAAATATTCACCCAGGATATTCCGTTGCTTCATTGATTTTTGATGTAATTGGCATATTTAATTTATTAAATAAGTGTTATACCAAATGTATTTAATCAATGAAATTAAACTTAACCGACGCAGTTTAAAATTCCTAACAAGTTTGTTTATAAAATGTACTGTTTCCTGTTGTATGTACTCGATTTTGATTCAGCAGCCTGTATACGTCACATATAAGTTAACCAACAACTATATGACCCGTGTATGCTTCATTGCCAGTCATCGTGTTAAATTATTACATTGTGCTGTTCGTAATATAAAATCAAAATAAATAGGATAGTTAAAATTGAAATATATTTCAGATATAATCTAAATTACTTAATTTATTTACAAAATATGTACAAAATAAGGAAAAAACATTTACATTTGTGTAATCACTTATAAACTTATAATACAAAATAAAAACTTAAAGATAATATTCATATTTTATGTATTTCAATAAATATTTTAGTTAGCGATTGTATCAGTTACTAATGTATTAAAAACAGTTGTAATTCAAAATAAATTTTACCTACTATTTCTTCTATTTACAATATTATTATTATAACTTATTACTTTAAGCCGGCAAGATCATGTTGATTCTTCCCAGACGTATGTGATTTTGTCTAAACATACGGGTTTATAAGTTGATACTTTTCAAAGTTATACCAGAAAATGAAGTAAAATAAAACTGAATCATAAATATAAACAAAGTGTTGTAAAACTATGTATAATAATGAAATTACAGTTATAGAATGCTTCTTTCTTTATTCATATAAGTTTTAAACGATTTGTTGTCATATTAGTTTTTATGCATAAGCTAACTAATATTTACTCCATTTTGTGGTAATTCAACAAAATAAATACAATAATATCATAACTATATAATAAAATATTTTACAAACAGTTTTATCAATTAAGGAAATTGATTAAGAATCTGTCTATACACCTAGCAATAAGTTCCTAATAGCAAAATATAGAGGCATAAAAAATCACCTAAACAAATGAACTACTTGTCGCTTATTCAAGAATTTATTCAGAGGCGGAAAAGCAGATTCTTTTAACATATAAAAACAAGAAATTATTTTTATATAGGAACTTTATATATATCATAACCCCACAATCCATTTTTTTTTTTATATCATTAAATTGGTGTCTATTGAAATTTAAGCAAAACTAGTTTATGTATTAAAATAATGATATTAGTAAATATCAATTTACCACCCAGCAAATACATGTTACATCACCAATTAATCGTAGATCGAATTATTGTAATTTAATTTGTCGTATATGTCTGGAAACGATACATGTTTTATCAATATTTTAATAATTGAATATGTATTATCAAATACAAGCTACAGGCTCAAAATAATAACGCAATCAATCTTGTCAATTACACTAATTCATTTAGAAAGTGAAAAGTTAGTAAACGTAAATAATCCTATTGTTTCCAAACTTACCGACGGTAGTGTATGTGGTCATAGCAGCAATATCAAATTCTCTGTGAAAAATAAATATTCTGTTTTTCTAATTTTAAACAATGTACTCAATAAGGTTCGTTTGTCATGCATGTTCTGCTTAGTGCAAGTTCAAGTATCACTAATTTAGTTAGATAATGATTAAATGAATACATTTTTATATTATATGTATAAGAAAAGTAAGTCACACATTAATGTTTTTTAATACATTTGATCGAACATGTACATTGAATCATTTTTGATAAAAGTGAATGTATAATCTTTCATAAAAAGTAATATATTACGTTGTATTTTCCAGGTAATTAATAATGAAAATATTTTATTATGTTCGAATTAAAATGTATATATTTTTTTAACTTCACACTGTAACTCGTATATTATAATTTACCTTATGATAATCAATCGACTGGCTCCGCCCACGGATGATCTATATGACCGTACTGTATGTCTGTCAGTTGTTTCATAAATCGCCCGTATAAAGGTGATTCATGATCAAGTGTAGGTATATGAAGTAATTTGTCGGCGAACTCTATAGCTGAGATTGGGCTAACTACACAAGCAGTTCCTGAGCCGAATAATTCCAGCAGCTAAGAAAAAATAAACGTAGAAAATATGATAAATGATTCCTTTATGATTCGTACAACTCTAATGCGTTTGGCACAGTGGAGTAACGTACAGCTTGTTTTCTTTGTCAAATATAATAATACCAAGTTTTCCTACTGCCAATGTATCAGGGAAAGAAAATTTAATATTATAAATATTGTCATAATTATTTATAATATTATTATATTTTTTAAATTTAGTCTATTTGATTCAAGAATGTTTTAAAACATCATAATAGTCATTTTAATTAATTACTGCCAAGTTCTGTTTGTCAACATAAAATTCTCTAAAACACCATTGAACAAATGCTAGATTCTGCATTCAAGTAAAGTGGTCAATACTAAATGAAATAGTTTCATTTTCTATCGAAACGAGAATGGTGAAAACAAGTTAGTTATTCAAAATCTTATTGTATTTCTACTTACTCTGTTATTATTCAAAAGATTTACAATTTCCCCCATTGTTATGACCCTTTCGGTAACTTTAAATTCATTCCATTCTTCAGCCATTTGTAAAATCGAATATCGTGTAATTCCTGGCAATATTAAACCGTTGAGTGGTGGAGTTACTATTTCCTTTTCTAGAAATAATATAAATATATGTTTGATGTATACTGAAACTTTAAAAATAATTAATAAATGTATAGAATAAACTAAAATATTTATATTTGTTAGGAGCATCACAACGGTTAAAGGTAGAACGTATGCCGATATTACGTACGTATATATTTCAATTATTACAATCACAGACATAAATAGTCATTAATTACGGATACAAATAATCGGGAAGAGAAAATTATAGATCAATAATAAATGCAAACAGGATAGTTGATAATAAACCAACTTAAATCAAACAAGAAATGATATACGAATCATTTTCCAATTATTTGTATATCCAAAATAACATGAATCGAATTATTGAATTGCGTCATGACGAAAATGCCACAACGTACTTTTACCTATTTTAAGATACAGTAAAATCGTTTATATTAGGTAATTGTCAAATGCGCATTATATACTCAGTATAAACAAATGAAAATATTCAGCATAATAACATATCATCAGAATATATTATTAATCAGAATATATGTATATTAGATACAGAAGCCATGACCGTGACCTTCAGGTTATTTATTTCTGTTCATGTTTGGTCGACTCAAATAATAATTTCCCGGCCATTTTTAGGTGAGATCATACATGTAGCTGCCATTTTGATCGTTCTTTAACACAAGGATGACACGTGATACCTTATATAATTTATTTATAATACATTAATTCATTAAATAGAAAGGTCACTAGCATATTTGTAAATGATATTCTGTATTTTTACATTTTTGAACGAAGTCTAAAAGAAAGATTTGGACGTAGTCGAGATTTTAACGGAAATACACGTTTTGACCATGCCTGAATCGAATCTGACTATTTACGGAATGACATTTGTCTGGGTGTGAACGCTCTAGAGCCAAAACTGTTGAAGGCAGGACCTCCTATTTTTGCAAACAATATCTTAACCGGAAGTAACAGTTTATTTTTGCAACTTCGTCCATATCTCGAAAATGGCATTAATTAGAGAAAAATAATTTGTTTAAAAGTGGAAGATATTTAAATTTCTAGCAACATTTGTTTGCATAGTTTTTACAAAAAATGTACCATTTACTGAAAAATCGCCTTTGAAAATGGCTATTTTATATTTACGTTTCCATTGTTACAATATATATTGTTTTTTTTTTTTTTAATTCATTCATAGGTCTCGCATGGTGAATTTAGACAAACTAATGCGTTTTCATAAATACAAATAGTTTACAACAAATTAATTACAATATTACATACGATCAATCTGGTTATTAGGTACTATTCTAATTCGACAAACAAATGAACAGAACAGAATAAAAATAAGGGAACCAACCTCCATCCTCATTGATGCAAACCATGAAAAAATTCATAGTTCCAACTTCGGTAACTTGATGATCATCACCATATAACCAAAGTACTTGTTGTCTGCCGCGTCTTGCGGCTTCAGTTTGGACCCGAATCGTGGGACCGTAATTTGACCCCATTTTTCGATCACCGCATCCACCGGGCCAGGCTCGCGTGTATGACGGATCCGCTAACAATGAAACACCCGAAGTTTTCGGGTCTGTCCCCGCAAAATATGACCCAACGGGACATAGAATCGTATACAACAGGGCAGATTCTGATGTTGATACACCTAGAGTTCCCTTTAATATAAACAATGAAAATGTATTACTTTGATAACAATTGAACTATTTAATGTTTAAATACTTATTTGTATATGTATATTACAATGCTTTTTTACGCGATAGTTTGTAATATTCTTATTCTATATTTACTTGAGAATCACTTAATAACTGGACAGTATTGTTACCGAAGTTCAATAATTTTTTATAACTGTTTTCATTTATTTACACTTACATCAATTCCGATTAACGTGGGTCTTATGTACAAACTGGAAGCTTCGCTATGAGGTACCCATTCCTGGTCAATACTTATGAGTCTATTCATACATTGAACCAACTCGTTACCATCAAAGCTGGGCAACCCCGACCGTTCCGCAGACAAATTCATACGATCCATATTTAACTGAGGTCGGAATACTCTAATACGTCCATCGACTCCACGATATGCTTTCATCCCTTCGAATAACTAAGAAAATAAATCAAGTTTATTACCAAAGCTATAATAATGTGTTTGTTTTTCATGTCTCTTCGTGCTTTGCCCAATGATTTGGCGACGACAGAGACTGGTGTCCAAAATTTATTTTTCGCGAAATATTGATATAAAAAGTAAAATGATGATCACTGATAAAAGATATAGCGTGTTGCATTTATAGATGTAAGACACGAATGACCCGGAAATTCAGATTATGTTTTAGATTTTAGTTAAATGAATACTTAAGGGCGATAATATTTCGAAAATGTAATGCTTGAAGATATTTTTGACTAGTCATTAATATTATAAATATAGATGTGTTCGTTTGTGCTTAGTTCATAATCTGACCATTTTCTTCATCATAAGTGGAACAGTCAGTTTAGAACGAATACTGCTTATGATTTAGTAGTTGTACTAGATACATAAAACATATGAATTGTTTACCTCAACTGCATAATGAAGTACTTTGGCTGCTGGATGTAAGCTAATATTTTCAAACGGTACTATTTCAGGTACTTGCCACCCTCCGAGAGCTTTGTGGTAATATACTTTGAGCATGTGGTCGGTAAATATTTTTCCAAATTGTAGATCACTGACTTCCGGCTTATGACGTAGTTGATGAGGACTGGCCAATCGAACTGATAGATCACTATACTGTAAATATTATTCCCAATTACTGATAAATGTATATAATTTTACATAGGAAAATATTTATTTATATTTGTTATGTATAACACAGGAATTTTTATCAACAAATAAAGACCCATTTTGCGTCATTCATAAAAAGACATAGCATGATCTTAAAACTAGGTCATAAACTTTATTTGTAAATATATTATGACATATATTTTACGAATAGTACAATGCTAAATAATATACATAACTAAACAAATAAAAATTGTTTTGTAAAGATATGTTTGTTCAAACTTACTCTGAATGTAAATTCATTATTTTCTAATAGTTTTGGTCTCTCTTTGAATTGAAAACTATGGCAACTTCTAATTGCTTGTTTCAATTTATGTTGGTGTTTTAAAACCCATCTGCAAACAACCTATTAAAGAAAACCAAATTAATAGTAACTTTATGACCACACAGAATAAAGAACCAAATATGAATAGTTTACAGTAGATACATTTTTTCAATTTATTGTACATTAAGTAATCGAATATATATATATATATATATATATATATATATATTTATATATATATATATATATATATATATATATATATATATATATATAGATATATATATATATATATATATATATATATATGCAATGCCAGATTTAAATATTATTATTAAAATACTTTTATTTATATTTTGAGTTGTACTAATATTTTTTTTAATTGTCATAAAATTAAAACTGATATGTATCCTCGATTTACTTATCAATCAAATTTTAAAGTAAGGTTAAATGTTTTTATATTTTCGGGTATTTTTTATATGTTCATAACATAACAACTTGCACTAGAATATATCGTTAAGTTCAAAAGTTTATCATATGAACTGAAAATATCGAGTATGATTATTAAAAAATTAAACGATTAAAATGGTAAAATATCATCATTTGCATAATATATTTGTATTAATCAAAGTTTTGCAATGTTATTAAATCAACACCTAAATAATCTTATTCTATAATATATTGCTTTATTTAATTTTGTATTTCTCATCAAGGTTTCAAATATTTTAATAAACCACAGATATAATTAAAAATAGCAAAACCTAAATAAATTCAAAATATATTTTATGCAGGAAATCCAGTATCAAAAATGATTGTTATATGATCTGTATTAACACCATAAAAAACTTAGTGTCAACTCCAAATCTTGGTACTGACCTTTTGTAAGATCTTTTATCAAGCTATTTTTATAAGATAACACATATCGAGCAACAAAAAATATATATATAAATTTGGTAAAATATTACAAATAAAAATGGTAAAATCAATAAATTCGTACACGGTTTCTTTTAATAAATGGTAACATAAACATAAGAACAATACATAATACAGTTAAGTTCAAGGTAGAATACATCTATATGTATCAAATAAAAATGTACATATATTATGGCATTGCTGTTTCGCTAAAGCTGCATTCACAGCGAGCCTATTAGTAATTAATATTACAAATCAAAATACAGTTTGTATTATAACAAGCAATGCTAGAATTTTTGTTCCTGTGAGCGCTAACATTGTTTGACATAAAGCAAACTGGATTATTTATTGTAATTTCTAATCTTAATTTCTAATTGACTCGCTGCGAATGGACCCTAGTTCATGCCATTTACGAAATATTGAAAAAGTAGCTGTTACTTCAGGTTAAGTAATTGTTTTCTGTTTAAATCTCGAATTCGAAATATTTCATTGCGATACTTGCTTATATTCGTATAAATAAGTACTAAGGA
Organism: Leistus spinibarbis; assembly: GCA_933228885.1. Taxonomy (NCBI): domain Eukaryota; kingdom Metazoa; phylum Arthropoda; class Insecta; order Coleoptera; family Carabidae; genus Leistus; species Leistus spinibarbis. The sequence continues at coordinate 6,036,234 of OW121796.1, read as the reverse complement.
TAGCATCGTCAAACAAATTTAGTTTTTATTGTAATTAAAGGAAATGTTCCTGAAAAATTAGCAGAATTGTAGAAATCAGTATTATATGTATTTTACTACATATATGACTTACTATAGTATAGCGATACATATCGCTATTGTGGGACATTGACTTTGTGTGCTAATGATAACATATGTTCCTGTATAGTTCTGGGATAACAATATTATAGACTCCCTTTCATGAGAATGACAAGTGGACCACTGTACCACAATATTTAAAAATATAGTAATATTATAAATGATAACAAACGAGTTTACGAAACAAATTGATAAATCCAATGACGTCAAATCACAAATGTTCACAACAAGTGTCAATAATTTCATTTAAATTTCCCTAAATAATATTTTACCCTCTGGGGAATCATGTTATATTTTCGCTTAGTAGCTTATATATAAGAATTAATTTTAAACGCCACGTGTTATAAATTTAGCATATTCACATATAATTTATGATAATGTGTTATAATTTTCACAAAAAAAAATGTATAGGTGCAGGCACCAATGCCAACGCAGTATTATCTATTCAGTGAAAGATTTAATTCTAATATATGAGTGATAAGAAATAAAAATATTACCCTTTTTTTGTTATTATTACTATCAAAATGATCTATAACGCCTATAATCAACATAAATTAAAACACGTATTATCAGAATTTAAAGATTATTTTGAACATATACAAATTGTTAGATATAAAATAACAATCTGCTTATATTATATTGACTATAGATTTAAAAATTATCCTGACTGACATAAACCTAACATAATGGTAGTGGGCAAGTTGATACCAGTCGAAACTATTACTAGTCTGAAAGGAAGTATTGTAATCGTGAAAAATTAAGAATTCAAAAATTGCCTTTGCCTAATTTTACGATAACATCTGTATGTATGTATGTGTGTGTGTATGAACGCTCGAATGCTGAAAATAAAATATGAAAATTTAAAGTTTGTTTAAAGCAAAGAAGAAATAACATATTGTTGAAACAGAAGATCTAAAAAAAGAGTATTATACGTTTTTACTATCTCAAAAACGGCATGAGTTTTCTTTAACATTTACTGAATTAACGATTTTATTTGTAGTAGCCTAGGTTACCATATTTTCAAAATTGCTTCAAAATTTTAAACATTATGCTCGTCTTTGGTTCTAAGTTGCACCTGTGAAGTGTTATGATAAGTGTATTCAAATTTTATACTTTTTATATGAAAAATAGGCATTGATATCAAAGATAACTGTGACGATATAATGAATGTGGTAAACTCATATTATTTGTCTTGTATACGCTGTTAAATAAATTTATATATTTTTGGCATAAAAATAACTTCATTTTCCAAAAAACAAATTTAAAAAATGTAAGTGCAACTTTAATGTATTTTTAATGTAAACCAAAGTAATTAAATATTGATAGGCTAACTACGAAGTATATTTAATCGCATATAATTTTTTCGTAACAATAAGGAATCGATTATTACATTATCATCACATGCATATGCATAAGCACACGCAGATTGACAATATCATTTGAATAATATATTTAAAATGGATTTAGAATAAATGTAACTAACCTTGCTTTTAATAACCATTTTAAAATAATACTGATTGAATGTATAACACAGAACACTTGATAATTAGAAAGCACACTACTGATGAATTCGAAATATTCAAAATTGTTTTCAAACAGCACTATTTTCCCATATAGCTTCAGGCACTTTAACGGACTTGAAGTATAAACACGACAATTCCAAAACACAAGATTATGTTTGTGCGGCAGAAAAATGTACGAAATTTATATATGTATCGGTGGTTGTGCGACCAACTAGTAAACTAATGTCCCGCAGATCCTTAGTTAATATATGATGGGGGACTATTTTCATAAAATGGTCTTATCGCTACCTCCTTCACTTTAAAGATATGTGACGCAATATGTTTTAATTTTCGTCCAAGCACTCACAAATAGATAGATTTATTTACTCAAAACTAATTACTTAAACATAAGATTTTAATGTCGAAATATGCAAAATCCGATGGCTATGACCTTAGATTAAAATTGCTCAAGTTCAGCTTGCTGCTTAAAAAATAATCGCGCGATAAATAATACTGCGTACGTACATATAAAAACGATAATGTCAAATTTATTCACAATTATAATTTTAAAATTTTCAGCGTGCAAACGTTTTGATTCGACACGTTACAGCCCGAGATAGATATATTATTGTTTTCATTTCGATTTACTGCTCAATTATAGTACACAATCACGTCATATGAAACAAACTATGCATGCATGTGATTGGTTCAAATAGGTATGAAACAATTATAAATTCAGAATTTTTAATTTACTTATTCGTTTAAACCTTTGTAGTCATTCAATTATTGCTTTTTATTCTCCATTTATAATATTATTCCCTTATTTCATTAGGCATGTGTTTTAGTTTAAGTTACGTGTTACTCTAGGATATTGTCGGTTAAATTATCATTATTCCCAATGTTAATTTAATAATAAAGCATTATACAATGTTTAGTAACGTAATTTAAATTTAAATGAACGCAAAAAAAAGGGCCAGAAATGTGTTAAATATTAATGGTAAAGCAGAACCGTTATATTTTTACTTATTCTCAGTAATAAATAAGTCTTGTAATCATTAAAATTTCGAACTAGAAATTTCAAAGGAAATACGCGTATTGACCCTGTGTGTCTGTCTGTGAACGGTTTAGAGCCAAAAATGTCGAACGTGAAATTGTGAATTTTCAAATTAACGACTTGTATATGATATAGATGTGCACCTTCTATTTTTGAAAAGAATATTCAAACCGGAGCTGCATGTTTACTTTAGGCATGTTTTGTCCTTTCTCCAATATCACAACGGCTGCACTTATGTTCATAATGAAACATATTAACATTTCGCATAACTTTTGTTTGAAAAGTTTCTTCAAAAAATGCAGTTATGGAAAATCTTAAATATTTTATTTATATTGCTATAGAAACGCATGTATGACAGTTATACGTAAAAAATCGTATGCTTGACGATGTTTTGACAGGAAAATAAAATATACTCAAAGAATGTGAAATTTATTATTTGACCAGAGTCTGCATTTGGCATCAATATTATCGACTGTTTTGTCTGTATTGTTTATTAATAATAAATATTGAAAAACAGTATTAAATATTATATTTGAATATATTGATAAGGTGAATATTACAGAATCAATCTGTATTTTATATTGAAGAAACAGTATTTGATAACGTAATAATAATAAAGTAAATGGTACAATTACTATGAATGTGGAGTATTGGTTGGTTTGACAGTTTATTTGGGATATATATTTTTAGTATAAAACAGTCGAGTGCGGACAACACATTTTTATAAAAGATGATATGAAAAATAAATAAAAAACACTATATTTATTTTTAACATAAAAAAATATATCATCACGCTTTTTTCTCTATTTAATGGGTAACAAGGTTCGGTATTTTGATATTTACTTTGAACTAAAACAATATTGATATTGGTAAGTTTGCTTGACTGTTAAATATAATAAGCCCGCTAATCAAGTTTAAACACATGTTTGGAACATCACAATTTCCTACATTAAAAATGTGGCTATTTCTTAATCTTCGATTTATGTAACATAACATTTTGTTCTAGAAATATAATTTGTGGTACAGAAAATTTCTCCAAAAATTTAGAAAAAATGTCAACGATGTTTTTAAAAGGTATATATTTTTACATTTTTCGAATATATTGAACCCTTTGTATAATCAATGAAAACAAAATTCATTTGAAGAGATCACAAATTAATTTAAATAATTCCAATTTAATTCTTAAAATTGTATATTTATGTTTATTGTACATCAAAACGGATAAAGTACAATTCACTTACATATTACTTGGAAGAAAATAAGTTATACTCTTAGATAAAATAAGAAATACCTTTATGGGACATACGAGCCCTCTTCTAAGCTGTCAAGCATTTGGAAACCAGACTCTAGAAATGGTTGAAGATATCCTTCTTCGCCATCCATTGTTGTAAAATGAACTTCCGGAATATCTTCGTTCTCCATATCCTCCATTCTAAACAGAAAATTATATTAAGGTTGCGTTCGAAGTTCTCTTGGCATGAAACACCACATTCTGTATTAAAATATATGTAAGATATCCAATGTAAAGAATCGGTTGTGGCCAACACAGAACTTTCTTTTACGTTTTAGTAGTAGGTTTATTTATAATACAGGATATAGAATATTTACCTCTCACTCTTGCATTCAACTTGCATATTAGCGGGCGTTGACAGCATCTCGTACCGCGTTACAACATTTTCGCATCGTTCCTTCATTATTTCCTCATACTTATTTATTCTCTTTTCGTAATATTCACTTATTCCTCGAACTCCGCCAATACCATTCTGAACAAGAACTTGCTCAACAGTATCCTAAATAATTCATTTAAAATTTACTAATTTAAAAAGAATCTAATGTTTGTTATCGAAATAACATACAGAAAAACTCGATGTAGATCCTGTTAATAGTGAATCAGTCAAATTTCTCATATCACTACAAATATGTTTCATAAAGTTCTCGAAAACGTCATTTAATACATCTAATACTGTTGAATTTGATTCTATCAAGAAAAAAAAATATAAATATCGTTTATAAAAACAAAAGTTAACTGTGCATACTTATAAAACCGATGTGTGCCAAAATAGTCGCAATACATTGTTTTTGAACATGTTTTCTTGTTGTATCGCCTATAACAGGTACATTTTCACCGTGACCCTTTGAAAAATTACTGTAAAATATCAACAATAACAAAATGCAATAACAACATTTATATTTATCAAGATAAATATATAAATAAAATAATAAAACATACATGGTTATTTGGAGTTACGAACAGAGCTGGGCAAAATCAATTACTAGTGGAATTGAATTCATAATTTACAGTTCCACTTGGGAATTATTTCGATAATTCATAAGCTCAAATCACCTACAATTAATTATTTCAAATTACAATTCAAAGCGAATTGAAGCCTTTTTGATAATTACAAGTCTTTTATGTGAATTTGTGTTGTCATTAATCAAAAGGAATTAAATACCTTTTTATCAATTACAAATCTGTACAAAGCGTTTGACAATTACAAGCCATTTATGAGATTTTGTATTAAAATAAAAAGGAATTAAGACCTGTTTATCAATTACAAATCTTATATAAATCAATAGGAATTGAAGCCTTTTTAACAATTACAAGCCTTGTATGTGATTTTGTATTATAAATTTACAATCAAAAGGAATTCAAGTTTATTTAACTAGAAATGTGATTTGAAACCATTAATTATAAATTTTGATGGCTTGAAACCATTTAAGGGCATGAACACTATTTGAGGGTGTGAAGCCTTTAATTAATTCATAATTCAATTCTATATTTTCCAATGAATTCAATTCCAAAGTTTTTAAGTGACTAATGTCTAATTCCTTTTGATTTGAACCCTTGCTCAGCTCTGATTACAAATAACTAAATTTGTATTCAAGTTTCGTATCTTTAAATACATATTTATCTCAAATTATATTGTATTTTACTAATAAAGTCGGAATTGATAAATATCTTAATTTAAACACTTTAACGATTAACCCTTAGTTAGGCGCGCCTAAATCGGCTTACATTAACATACAAGATGATTGGTTTCAACTAATTCGAGAAGTTATAGTGTATATTTTTATGTTCATCGACCAAACCAGTTATTAAAATAATTACAAAAAAAAAAAACAGTATAATTTGGAATTGGATATTAAAAACATAAAAGTATATACTAAATTATTATCTTCTTATAACATTCCGAAAAATAGTGTAGTTAAAGAGTTATGCAAGGTAAAAGAAGTAATCATGCTATAAAATTGTTAAGGAAATCTTGATTAGTATTTCTAATGTATCATAAACGTCTCTTCATATAACATTTCAAAAAACAATTAAATAATTTATTTAAAAAGTTATGCAAGGTAAAGGACAAGCATAAATCATTATGGGCATTTTTTTTTTTTTTTTTTTTGCAATTTATATACCTGTATTTCTTATCTAAGAAATGTATAGGTTTCCGTAACATAACATTTTTCTTGACAATAGGGAGTTCTGGTATCATGGCCGGTGGCATCTCAGATGGCATTAGTAGATTATATTCAACAGCTAGTTCAGCATCTTCAATAACATCACTCATATGCCCAATATACTGATGTAATTCTGCTGCGTATAATAATCGAGAATCCATTGGAGGAAGACTATTAAAAAAAAAAAAAAAAAAACTTTTAAATTTTTCATTAAAAAAAAAACAAGAACAATATAATTTACTTAATTTCACGTTGTTCATTTGCACAAGTTCCAATCTGATACATCGCTAAACAGTCCTTTTGACGGCATTGTTCGATCACTGGACTCAAATCTATAACCTGACTTATGTTTTCTTCTGACTGTGCATCGCGTATTTCACCCCACATGATATTCGTGATGTTAATCGATGAATAAAATATTCACGTTTAAACTATAGATGATTTAAAAAAACATGTAAATATTTTTCTTTACTCATTTGACGTTTACACTGTCAAATTGGCATGTTTACTTGGGGATTTTCTGTTAAATCGTTGTTGTTCTGAAAAATTAAATGGCGCTCGGGGAATTCCCTAAACAACCGCGAAATTTCAAAACACTAGGCGTAGAAAATGATTTTTTTTAAATTAAATTGCAACATTATTCATATTTATTAAAAGCGTCATTCAATGTTTATCACATCATACATATATATATATACAGTTTCTGTCATAATTATGTGAATCGATGCTTCTAGTTACCGTATCAAAAGCAAGGCCATCGCAAAAAATAAATAAAACATTGGAAATAAATACAAATAAATGATGTTATTAATATAATTTTAGTAAATACATAAATTTATTAACGACATTTTTAATATTTTATTTTTTGCATAGATAATTGTCTTATTTTCAATGGCAGTTCAATTTCTCAAACAGATTTCATATTTTAATGCCCGACCAAACAATAATAATAATGTTAAAATATAAATTTAAAATAAATACATATATTATTTTCAATTATTCAAAGTTTCATTTGACGAAAACTGCAATCGTCTTGCTTTTGATCTGCGTACTAGCGTTTCTGTTTTTGTTGGTACAATTGGTTTTTCTCTGCAATCTAATGGTAATGGTGGAATTGGAGGTGCCTTAAATGGAATACGAATATTTTGCAATTCCAATAATTCCAAATTCAATTCCATTGTTACTAATGTTTCCAGTTCGGATTGGTAACATGGACTTTCAACAGGTTTGTCTAAATAATAAAAAGGTAGAAATATAAGAAAATTATATATATATATATATATATATATATATATATATATATATATATGTGTGTGTTTTTTTCCAACATTACCTAAAAGTAAATGAAATCCGTCAACCCAGTATTGTGCTGTTACAACGTCGCGGGCCAGAAAATCCAAGGAAAGGTCATCGTTAAATAATAATGAAAAACAGCGTGGGATCAAATCTGACCTTTTAATTCTGTAATATTTATTATTATTATATATATATTTAGCGCATATATAACTGAAAATACCTATTATCTTTTACATGACGACTAGCTCGTCCTGATACAATATATTTAATATTATCAATTGTTATTTCAACCTTTTTCGATGTATATTTCTTTGTATCTGGGTCGAAATCGCCGTAAAAAAGTTTACGAGTGTTTCGGTTTAAATGTATGAACCAATAATGTTGTTTTCCTCTCTATAATTCAACCATGTAACTAAACTAAAAGCTATATTGATACCTTTACTCGTCTTTAAATTCAGTATTGTGCATAAAAAACACTACCATTGATTGTATCAGTGTGACTTATAACAAAAACGAGCTGGGTCAACCATTTTTACTTTCTTATACGCAGTAATAAGTAAGTCTTGTAATCATGAAAACCTGAAATCGAATGTGACTATTTTCGGATTGACGTCTCTGTGTGTCTGTGAACACTCTAGAGGCAAAATATTTTGACAGGGAAAGAAAATAGACTCAAATAATTTGATATTTGTTATTTGACATCAATAGATCGACTGAGAACGTATTTCGAACGTATAGTTTATTGAAAATAAATATTGAAAAACAGTACATATTAAATATTATTTTTGAATAAGAAACAATCTTTATTTTATATTGAACAGTATTTGGAAACGTAATAGAATGGTAAGGTAAATGGATTGATAATTTGGGATATATATTTACTTATTTTTTATAGAAACTCTACTACTAGACGTTATTGGTTTTATTGGCACTTGACTGGGTAAATTCTTATGTTGCTGTAGGAATGTGTTAGTTTGTTTTTTACCTTTTCGGGTAATTTTGGAAAACATTCCCCTTTTTCCAAAACAAGTAGCCTCTGTTCCCGAACTAACTCTTCCGCTGCTGGCAACAATTTAAGTTTTAGCTCTTTGATACTCGGTGCAAACTTTAATGAACGGATCCATTGTTTATTTCTTTCTTCTTCCCAATTTTCAAAAATTTGTAAATGTGTTATCTCTTTTAACTTGTTAGTTAATTCACTGAATAAGATGGGCTGACTTTTTAATGCAAAAATCAGTTGTTCTTTTAATACAGCTAACACCTACAATATTATATATACATATTTAGTATTCAATAAATGAATTAACAACGAAACATACTTTTGCATGATCTTCGTCAACTTTTGCTTTCATTTCTCTCCGTGTTCTGGCTATCAACCAAATCGCTCTACAAAATAATTCTTCAAAAAACGGTTTATTTTCTTTATAAATAAATACTAAGGGAACAAGTAAGGAATAGTTTGCATCTGGTTCTTTACCAATATGAAGAATATCGCATAATATTTCTGTTATTCTATAGAAAAAAAATCAATTTTTTTTTTTAGAAATGTAAATTTCATTTTTAGATACAATTACAGAATCATTTAAATGCAAACTTACTGATCACATATTTTATTGAATCCTGGATGATATTGAGCTTCTAAGACTGACATAGTAAAATTTTTCGTATATTTATTTTTATAATATTCTAAAATTAAACCGAAATTTCGTATAAATAATATTCAAAATGAATTTGATTAAAAGTTTTACCTATACATAGAAGAGTTAATTTGGTTACATTTACTGCGGAATACAATGAAAGTGTTGATTTATGTTTATTCCTCAAAAATACTTCATCGTTTTGGGTACTTATGCTTATATTACTTTTACTACTACTACTAATCCTAAGATACAAACAAATTTGATATATATATATATATATATATATATATATATATATATATATATATATATATATATATATAATATATATATATATATATATATATATATATATCCACTGATATCTATGCAATATATATATATACGTAAATCTACAGAAAATTCTAAGATATTTTATGTCTTCAAAATTTCTACATATTGTGAACCCAAAGGCCATAAAAAAATATTTAAAATAATTATGAATTTAATAATGTACATTTTTTTTAATAAATCTGTACATCTACAAAATTTCTTTAATGATTGTGAACCCTAGGACCATAATATTTAAAAATAATAATTTTCAACCCTTGTCAAGTATTTACAATCGTTCGCCATTCAAGTATATCCTTACATGTAATTCTCAATTATATTCATATATTTTTATATATCCCGCATTCTTATTTCTTTTACATGTCCCTTATTCATATTTTTATCATTTGTTTAATATGTATGTAATATAATATCTATTGTAAAAATTCTGTGACTGAGTTATTAATTGAAAAAGTAATAACCTAGACATAGTAGATAATCGAGAAGTATTTGTATTTTTCCTGCTTCGAATTTCTTTTTCTTCGAAATCAATTATAGTTGCTCTTCGAGTCAAACTTCCAATATCTTCATCCAAAATATCTTCATGATCATCATTGAAAGTTACTTGATATGTTTGAAAAGCATAATATGGACTATCGACCAATAGAATATGATTATTATTGATCTTTCATGATTTACACCCAATTTATCATACTATATTCCACCATTTTTTAACCAAAGAAACAACATACAAATTATATGATATATGGTAAAATTCTATAATAATAAATTTTCGTCATTTTCAATTCAATATTAATGCTATCACAATCTTGCTGCCGGCTTTTTAATTTTCTTACATGTTGTTTTACAAGGACTTATAAATTTAATACAAATAAAGATAGCCTTATGTCATGCATATATGTGATAATATTATATCCATATTAAAGATATACACGACATTTTTTACGAAATGCTTAATGTAACAGAAACTAAAACAGTTTTGTTTATTATATGATTGCCCAAAACTTCATTCTATGATTGATATGTTGTGATGTTTGAGCTATCTTTAGGATATGCCTTGGGCACTAATGTGCTAATATATAAATATTATGAAATTGACCGATTGTTTGTTTTCATCTATTTTAGTTTATAGTGCTATATTTACAGTTGCGTTGGTTTTAAAAAGTCATTTTGGTCATTTTTCATTATTTATGTTACATACTTTTTCATATAAAAACAATTGTTTCTTTTTGATTTACTGGCAGGAGACCTTTTATATTACCTTAATATATATGTTTGATAAATATATAGAGCATGTGATAATGCTAAACTGATTTTCGAATTTCCATTTTCAATTACACTTTTAAAAATTTGCATTTTATTTTTGTTTGATTTCATATCATCGATAATTTTCTCGCGATTTTCTTTACTATTTTTCGCTAAATTGTTTATTAGATTTAATGTGTTGAGTTGTATAGGAATATTATCATCTCTCCAAATGTAGGGTATAACATCATCAATTGTTAACTAAATTGATAAACATAATTAAATATATTGTCATGAAATATAACAAGCAATAATAATTACCCTTTCGTTTACTAATGCGCATAGATTACTTTCTATATTTATAATTTGGCTCAATAATTTCAAGGAAATTTCTGTGATTGATACACTCTTATCATTCGCTATAACAATTTTTGTTAAAAATTCAATAAACAATGGTTTAAATGTAGGAATAACTTCATGGCATAAAAGCCGACTCAACCCTATCAAACATCTTTGTGTGTTATCTGCATCCTGTTTCATTGCAAAATCCGGGACTAAATCATGATATTTACAACGTTCTGTAAGATTTGTATATGAATATAAATTCAAATGTATAATAATAACTGTATACTTATTTCATCTATGGCGGATGGATCATTACATAAATCCATGAAATGCTTAAATTTATCAATATCTCCATCCGTATTTTCATTGAATATCCATTCTAGCATAAATTGTAAAGAAGGAACTAATTCTACTAACGCACCGTCAACAATTTCTTTTAAATTTGTCTCGGTTACGTATCGCTTTACCTTTTTACCGTCCTCCAATTCAAGATTTAGTTTTAGACCCCAACTATGGCTGGGCTAATTGGAAAATGACCAATGAATACTTAAAAATTAATAAAGTGGAAGCTTACTTTGTTATAACGCTTGCAAACACCTTCAATTATTTGTACTAACGTCTCAGTTTTCCGAATTTGAAATAAATGGGATTCATTGTCAACTTTAATTGCAATTTTTACTACTGCGCCTGCATTTGTCATGATTTAGATGCACGCCTAGTTTTACAAACGTAAATACAAGACTAATATAACTCTTATCAAGTACTTTGATATACAAAGATAAAATTTACGATAACTTAACATCCTGTGTTATCTATATTAAAATTAAATATATTCTAACCCATTACTGCGTGTTAATAAAAATATATTTAAATGCCAATTCGTAATTCATATAATAAATATATTTAAATATGTTTTGTACTTAATTCTTTCATAATATTAAAAAAAAACAATTAAATTGAAATAATAATTTATTTTGAATTGAAATGAATACATTGTGTGTTTACAAATATATTTATAACAAGTTATCCACCAACGTTTTCAATGCTGCATGAGTTTTCATATGGGTACTTAGGGAGCCGGAATGTTTGAAATTACGACCGCAAATCATACAAGAGAAGGGTCTCTCACCTGAGTGACTTCGCATATGTTGTCGCACGTGCCTTCGTTGCATGAAATATTTATTGCATACGTTGCATTGGTGTCTGCAAAATATTATTCATTTACACTTGTACCTCGCCTAGTGCACCTCCCGCCATAGTGTCGCGCGCAATATTATAAACGGTATTCTGAGCATTTCTTTCGTGTTTTACGAATAGCGTGGTGGGCATAGACCGGCCTCTTTTCAGCCGGTGCACTAGGCGGGGATTTCTGAATTTAATGCCGTGCACTAGGCGAGGTACGAGTGTATTTCTAAAGTAAAATAAGATGGATGTGATGGTTTTGCCATATACCTGCGTTCTCCGGTGTGCGTCAATATGTGAGCCCGAAGATGGCTTCTTGCTGTGTACGATTTCGCACATGCGACACAATTATACGGTCTTTCTCCAGTATGTGTACGTTGGTGACTATCTCGGGACTCTTTATGTCGGAATGTTTGGCCACAATATTTACATTGATAATTTTTCAGACCTGTATGTTTCTTTGCATGTTTGTTCAGTTCAGTTTTAGCTAGAACACAAATATACATTTATAGGCAACTATCGGTTTACGAACTAAGTTTGGTAACCATGGATACATCATATAAATGTACAAATTTCAAATGTAATTTTCTAGTAATTGGTTAGTTATCTAAGAAAAGAAATGATGTTCTATCTAACTTGTGCAGACTTCTAGATAGTAAACAAGAGTCATATGTACTTACATCTAAACGCCATTTCACAATGCATACACCCAAATGGTTTATCCCCAGTGTGAATCTTTGAATGGTAATCTAAAACTTGTTTGGTGCCGAATTTTTTGCCGCATAAATTACAGGCAAAGCGTTTATCACCTGAAATGATTGATCTACGATGAAATCACAAACCACATACCTAATATAACATACCTGTATGTGTTCGCATATGAATGACTAAATTGGAAGCTTGACGAAACGACTTATTACACAAAGTACAATGATGCATGCGTCCTTCAGTATGTAACTTTCGGTGTGCATGCAAAGAACTTGGTAATGCGAAATCTTTTTGACAAATCTCGCATTTTAACGGACGCTCTCCCGTATGCGATCTCATATGGAGTTTAAGTAGTTTATTTTCTTTGTATCTTAAATACAAATTAACCATTTATTTTTGTTCTAATTAACAAGCTTAGGTACAACGCACCTATGCGTCCAGCTCTCCTTATAAGTAATATATGCGATGCGAGCAGCGGTCTTTAATTATTATGGTCTTTTGGTTAACAATTTGAAAAAATGTTATAGATATAAAAAACCTTAAAATTATTTGTAGAATATTTTGGCAAAATAAAATATAAGGGCAGTATTAAGGAGGGCTCTAAATTTTGGAGCCCTATAACTCGGGATGTATACGGGCGATTAAATTTAAACAGCGAGCGGATCCAAGAATGCTACAGACACACGACCGAATGCTTTAGCTTCTTCGGTACTTCGTACGGCGAGCCAAAAAGTACATTCCCTTTCATTCTTTATTTAATTACTAGGTTAACCCTAACGCACCATGTGCCCATATTATATACAGTACAACTTCATCGATAAAATAATAATGTTAATTTGAATTCAAATTTATATGTATGTCAGTTAAAAACCATTTTTTCACGGATTTAACTATGAAATGTTTTATTACGCCAAAAAATATGATTTTATCTCTTCAGAAATCAAGATTATAAATTTACTCTCTGCTTGAATTTCCTATTTGTATAGCGTACACAAAAAGTAGTTTATTTGGTTAGTTTGTGTTCGTTATTTAATAAATTAATATTCCAATAAACTTAGCTTTGAATTCATATTTATATTTTGAGATTATATTTCAAAACGTCAGTTACATATTTTTAAATAGTCAAAATAGTTTTAGGGACCCTCAAAACGAATATTAACATTCAAATTTGGCCATTGAAACATATAAACAAAGCGTTCTACACATAAATACATTCATAAATTCATAGAAACACATACATCGTGTATATACTTATATATTGTATAGTACATACATACCTTTTGCCACAAATACTGCACATATGTCGTTTATCATCAACTAAATTTTCCTGAGGATGAATGTCCGTCAAATGTTTTTTTAAAAGTTTAACATCCGAATAACTTGTACCACAAATCTAAAATTAAACTTATGAACCCCTGAATTTAAAATATATATATGTTAATAACTAAACCTCGCAGTTGGTCGTTTGATTTTCTTTTCTTGATCTAAACTCATGAATAAGTCGTGATGAATGATCGAGATCTATATACGATTTGCTATACGTTGATGAATCCAGATCATGTAATTCATTTTCTGGATTCCAGCTGTCTACTATGGCCAACAAACAATTAAGGTAATTTTGAAATGTATTATAATATAAATAAATAAATAAAACCAACCCCTATTATCTTTATTTAAATTTAATGTTTGTAGCGTATTATCACAAAATGCATCACTCAATGGGTCTGAACAAAAATCATCGCTTCGTTTCATGTTCCATAAAGAAGGTAAACATTCTGCCATTGATGCTTCTAATGCGGTTACATCTAAAATGCATCGATAATTTTACTGAAATACTCATATCTGTAGGCATCATAATTTTATTCAATTTATATCTTAATCCATTCGTAATAGACATCTGAGCGAGTTAAAAATTTCAATTCACAGTACTGTATAAGTTATTAAAAAAATAACCGAAAACGAGCGAAGGTAGCCGAGTGAGTTCAATCGGAGTATGTACCGTGCGCATGCGTCTTACAGTTATTTTATTTTAGTAAGCAACTGAGTATAATAAAGCGAATGTAATGAAAATATATGTTGAATAAAATGAATTAGTTCTTTTTCAACACCTGTAGAGAATGTTGTAGGTTCCAGCACCAAAGGATCCGCGATGCATGTATCAGTTTTCATGAAAATATCCGAAAATACTGAACCGTGTTCAAGGGTATGATCTGCTAAAAGCAATTCGGATTTCATACATGCTAAGCGCGAATTATCGATGTACTGCCTTAAAGTGTTCTCGGATTTTTCACAAAGTTGTTTGAAACGATGCGCTCGACTTACGAGTAAAGTACACTGCGTACATATTTTATCGGGTAATCCGTCCCCTTCCAAAACCTATATTATATTCATTAAAGTGTATTTATTGCACAAATCAAACATACTTACAATAACCGAAGCACATTCCATAACCATTTTGGCTACAGACGCGTCGAATAAAGGATTTAGTTTTGACTTTTTCTCCAGGCATATTCTACAGATTATTCCGAAATCCATAAGATTATTATAAATAATGTTTTCCATTGGGACTCTTTTTTTTTTTTTCTAACTATTTTTTTCGAACTATTTTAATATTATAACATAGTAGATGAATTAAAACTACTTAAATATTCAATGAAATATTAAAAAATACAATTATTATACACACTTTAAGTCAACTTTAAATATTTTAAAGTTGAAAATGACGTCTGTCAGACATACAAACAAATAGGTTACGATTAGGATCAGTTCAGTAAAAATTAAACTCTTGCAAGCGAAATAGAAGCAAGGGGAATCCCAAAAAAAATTATAACCTAAATTGGTACTACGAAAAATGTAGTGGAGAATGTTTTCCAGTTGTTCACAAACTGGTAGAAAAAAGTTTATATAATTCGATTGAATAAACAAGCATAGGTACAACGCACCTATGCGTTCAGCTCGCATCAGACTCCACCTTCCCAGTCCGGGCTTTATAAATTAAAAAATAATTATTTTTAATTCATAAGGCCTTTGTTTAGATTTTTTGATATAATGAAAAAAAGAATTGTGCACATTTTAAAATTCAAATTTATAAATTTTAATAATTTTCTATGGTCTTTGGTTTACCAATATGAAGAAATTTTGTAGAAATAAAATATCTTCTAAAATGTTTTAATTATTTTTCTAAGGGCAGTATTAAGGGGATTGACAAATTGCGAGGAGTAGAGGGCACAAATTGGGCGACCGAGCGATTCAGGGCGACGAGACAAACACTTTTTGTTAAGGACATTTTTTGATCCAAAATGCTACAGACACACGACAGATTGCTTTAGATCTTTTGTGCTTCGTAAGGCGAGCCAATATGTAATAAATTTAGCAAACAAGAAACAAAGATCTAAAATTATTGATAGTTTTATTAAAATTGAACATAGATTGTAATCAGTGAAATATCAAAGTTTTATTTTTGAAATAACTGAAGTTTATTGTGTGTATAAAACTATGACAATAATCAAAATTGTAATAAAAAGTTTTTTTTTTTTTTTTGTTAGCAAAGTAGACGATGCTACAGTACTTTTAAAAGGACACATATATGATGACCGTTTATAAATAATAAAAAGATTTATGTAATGCTCTTCTAACAATATATTTCGAATTTCAATTGACAATTTTCTTCAATAAGTTTGAACTGGTTTTAAACATCCGGAATATTCTAACGTGAAACATGAAATTATACAATACAACGAAATTAAAACTAATGTCACTAGTATTTCTAATATATGTATATAGTATCGATAATATAACAATGCTAAAAATACTATGTGTGTAACTTTATATTTAACAGATAGACATATACATTTGATTATTTTATATTGTTCAAAAATATTTTACCAATTCGAACAATATTCAATGAAACATTAAGATGTCAATATAATTTTCTACAATAAAACATTACAATCTAAAATATATTAAAATAATTCATATAATTTTTATAACTTATAACATTAAAACTTAAATTATTTGATTATGGAAATTTCAGTGGCAGTGCAAACAATATAACAAAAGCCCCATACAACAGTTATAAGCTTTTAATCATCTGATTTGCTATTAACA
The DNA here is from genome assembly GCA_933228885.1 of Leistus spinibarbis. Classification (NCBI taxonomy): domain Eukaryota; kingdom Metazoa; phylum Arthropoda; class Insecta; order Coleoptera; family Carabidae; genus Leistus; species Leistus spinibarbis. The sequence continues at coordinate 6,019,252 of OW121796.1, read as the reverse complement.
ATTATAGATGTATTTACAAAGAAAAGCATTCTATAATAATTTATTATTAATTTTATAATTTACACATCAATATAAACTACTTGCAATTCGAGCAATTTATCTTCAATTATAATATAAATAATCTAACCACAAGTATCCTCGTATCTTTATTGAAAAGTACAATATTGAGACTAGGAACCACAAAACGATCACGAACATGTGTAAATTACAAAACTACAATTTACATATATGAAGTGCTTTCTATTCAGTATTTAGATTAATTTTGAAATAAGCCCCAAAAAGTACGTTGAACTGAAAACAAAAATGTCTACAAACTTAAACGCAACGAATAAGACAATCCATGACACATTTAAATTCTACTCTAACCAATTGATGCTTACGTCAATATTAATCGCTAAATAGAAAGTAGCTATGACAACTAGATGAGAAAAATTAATATTATAATGGAATTTTAAATTTGTATTTTCAAGATGTGAATATTATGGACATCTATAATAATTATTGTTATTGGTTATGTGTCATTTGGAAAATAGAAGGAGACTTTTTTCAGTGATTTCTAGTTGCTAAGAGTGGCTAGATCGCTGAGAAAACCTTCAGGGGTAAGTATGTGCGATGAACCGACGATTACCTCCCAATTTTTGACGGCGTTTGTCACCTCATACCCGCATCGAATCTCGGAGAATGACACACCACCAACGACGAACACCAACAGGCGCGGCACGTTCTTCACGGTTTGCTGACCCTTATCTTTGTGCCAGTGTCCATAACGGGCACTATATTATGTTAAGGAAACAGAAAAACAAAACAATTCATGGATTAAGATTGAAAGTGTGAATTAAATTACCTTGTAGGTGCATGATATCCGCTGGATTGAGCCCGGCCAGCCAAAAATGGGAAGTGTCGTTGGTCCAACTTATCTTCTATGCAATCTTCGATAATGTCTTTCATTACTGGAGTCCAGCGTGACATTTGATAGGTTTGCTCAGTGATACGTTCCTTGCGTGGAACATTATATTGTTTTTTACGATTACCCCCCTATAAAAACAAAAATAATATGAATTCTAATATTTATAATATATGATAATTATTTAATCCTACAATAATACATAATTATTTAACTTACATCTACAACAACATTAAGTCCCAAATGCGTTAAGTTGGCGATGACATTTTTTTCCTGAATCTGAGCATGCGTGACAAGTTTTGTAAGATTTTCATCGGAGATACCATTTTTCGACATTACATACAAGGCAATAATTCGCATTTTATCGTAAGGGTTAGTAATTTTTGTATCCAATAAAATAGGCACAATATTACGCATATGGTCCTTAATTTTTTCACCTTCGGCGTCAGTGCCCATTGCCAAATCCTAAATCAATCACAAAAAAAAAGAGATGATTTCATAAAATTGACGCCAGAGGGGCGCATTTTACCTGTTCCACTTTGCAGAGCTTATCAACGTATCCCTGGTAAGATTTCATGCAGTCTTCTGCCAAATGCAAATGCGTTGCGTATTTTGACAGCTCTTTTTGATACTGCGGCATCTTTTTAATCATCTGTGATAAATCTCGCATAGATTGTTTATCTCCTTGTGGCATACGTTTGGAGTCGGTGAATTTTTTTAAATTTTTCGTCACAGCTTGTGACACGACCGCAATATGCTGATGTCTCAAATCAAGCCACAATTCATCGTTTTCATCAAGAAGAACTTCTTTATAAACACCAGCACTTGCTTCATATCTAACCAAAAACACACACATACTGGATATGTACTACCACCTACAATGGGCGCATTGCCTATGATTGAATTTGCAAAACGTATAGTAAAAAAAAACATTTGTTTTAATTACTGTCAACTGTTAAACTTGATTCAAATAACTTTTAAAACTGTTGTATATGCAAAAAACTATAAATATGTATATAATAGAGCAATGCTCCCATTAGGTATTCCCAAATGTTCTCATTGAAAAACGAAACATACTTGTATACATCATTCTCAATCGGAAGTAAGTCGTACGCCATAGCCTGAAGAGTTAACTCGTGCAACAATGGAGATACACAATCGAAACCACGATCCAAAATAATTAATTGCGAACGCGCCTTTTCCGGTCCTTCGCCCATTGTAGGCTCATCCGCTTTGTATGCGTCTAGTTTCTGTTGTACGAGTTGAGCCAGTTCAACGTTTCGTTCCCAATCACTGCAAAAAAGTTACAAATTGCCAACAAAAATAAGGATTGAACGGGACGAGGCGTCGAATGACATACGCCCTGTATCGAACAGAAGGATATTCGCCCAATGTTGCACATAATGTGGCAATCTGTTCAGCCATACGTTCCATATTCGCATTCCTGGCAGATATAAGGGATGGATTGTACATGCACTGGAATGTCTCAGGGGAGTCCAGTGAGAACACCTAGGCGATTACATAGTTAGTTTTTATCAATTTTGATTGACGATAATACAAGGAAAGAACAAAGTTTTATCTATTTTAAATTTGGGGCATAGCAAAAATTGTAAAGGTTAACAACCTTTGACGTCATTGCGCGAAAATTATTTAAAAAAAAATGTTAATTTGCATAACAAAATCATGTGCGGGAGAATTCAAGTTTGTTCAATTACCTTGTACATCACAATACATATATTTCTAGTTAGTACGTAAAAAGCCGAACGAAGGAGTTAATGAGCAACAGAAATAATGCGTGATGATCATGAAATGTAAGAGGGAATGTGAGTAAAGAAAATACGTTTAGTAAGAAGGATTTGTAAAATAAATAAGCATCCCCAACACACCTGCGATTCATATGGCAAGAACGCAATGTTGATTTCCTTTAGAGTTTTAATTTTTCTTGCAGCGTACGACTTACACAACTCATTGAACAACTCCTCAGGACACACTGTCACACGAAAACACAAACAAATACGCCATTATCAGTTTATTGCAATGTATATATCCTCAGATCATAAAAGCAACACAAATAAAATATATATAAGTCCACTGCCAAGTTGAACTATATAAAATCTTTTAGTTGTAAACATAGTAAGTATTTCGTCCCTGGTATATGTTTACATATACAAACGCAGTAAAAAAAAAAAAACGAATATATTATGGTTTTGCTTGCATTAAACTAATAATAACATCCAAACCACATTGTTAGTATACCCATGCGATTCCCGACACCAGTATGCAACGACAACACAAGTGTTATTTTTAAATGTATTGTACCTGTTCCTCATATGGAATAAATGCAATGTTGATTTCTTTAAGTGTCCGGATGTATTTCGCTACTGGCGCATGGCATAAACTATTAAATAAGACGTCAGGACATGCTAAACAAAATTACCCAGCAATAAAAAAATAGATAAATACTAATAATAACTAATACGATACATACATTGATATAGATATTGCTAAAATATATTTAAACTAAAATAAATATCAACAATTGCAACAATAAAGAGGTAGTTTATTCGCATTGCATATATTACTCATAGGGCGAGCTGGACGCATAGGTGCGTTGTACCTAACCTTATTTAATACAGCGAGTTTAGGTTTAAAATATTTTTTTCAGGAAACTATGGATATCATTATGAAGGACTTTTTTTTTTTTTTTTTTGTTATATACGAGGGCTGTCCGACAAGTACTTAGCCTCACAGGCCTATGGCGCCACTGTCGCAAGAGACATAACGTATTGTGTAGTACATTATCTTAGACGGCTACTGTTAAAATTTCAGCCGAATCGGACTCGTAGTTTTGTTTTGACCGCGTGTGAAAGCGGGAGTATCCGCATATTTTAGAAAAATGGAAAAAGAGCAATATCGGTCGGTGATTCGATTCTTGTTTTTGGAAGGCTGAGATAATGTACTACACAATAGGTTATGTCTCTTGCGACAGTGGCGCCATAGCCGGTGAGGCTAAGTACTTGTCGGACAGCCCTCGTATACAAAGCAAACATACAAACAATAAAAAACATGTTTTTGTTTTATTTAAAAATAAAAACATGTTTTTTGTCAACTCTGTGTGCAGTTCACTCGCATTTACAACTTTTCTACTGGGAGCTGAAGGCATAGGTGCCTGTACGTATGCTTGTGTATAAATATTTTCTAAATTGTATAGGTACAGCATTTATTTAACAAAATATGATAATTCGCCAGAGTTTGTGACACAAATAAAGTAATAAAATAAATTACCTTCGGTGAAGAATACGTGCGCTCCGCGATACATAGCTCTGTTGGGCATTGCGAAATCGTTCATTAATGCATGGACTGATTTCTCGCATGGTGTTATCAAATACACGGATTCCATTGTCGACAATGGTTCACGTTTCTTGTGAATGTCTTCCACCACTATAAACATGTATGCATTATGAAATTAGTTTATCCATTTAGAATTAGGTTGTATGTATCCTAGCGTTGTAAGAGTTAAATGAGAGCGAAAAATATGTGTATACTAGTTGCAAGAATATTAATATTTGTAGAGATGAAAGATAGTGTATGTCTGTGTGGTAATGTTGGGTATATAAGACTAAGCAAAAACGGAGGGAGACAGAAGTGCGCATTTTTGTGTGGTGTATCAAGGAGAGATAGAAATATAAATGCATGAGGTGTTCGACGTAGAGTGGATGATGGATAAATGAGAAGTAAATGCCATTCCAGTATCTTTTACTTACAAGTAATTCCTTCGGCAGATATATCATGCATTTTACAACACGCTGATACCATTCGCATAGCAAGTTGATCAACAACCAATATTCTCCATTCGACATTGTGGCCAGGCGGACCAGTTTTCTTTGTTTGTTTATAACGAATCACTTCGTTCATAATTTCTAGAAATAATTGTCATTTTTACGAAGTAATAAGTAAGTCTTGTAATCATGAAAAATTTCGAGCTAGAGATTTCAACGGATATACATGTTTTGATCTTCCCTGAATCGAATGTGACTATTTTCGGAATGACGTGTGTGTGTGTGTGTGTCTGTGAACGCTCTAGGGCCAAAACTGTCTAACGTAAAATTGTGGAACTTCAAACTTAAGACTTGTATATGCCCTAGATGTGCACCTACTATTTTTGAAAAGAATATTCAAACCGGAAGTGCATATTTACTCTATACAATTTTTGTTCTATCTCCAATATCACTAGAACGGCTACACTTACGGCAAATATAGTTAAGTTCATAATGAAAGAGATTAATATTTCGCACAACTTTTGCTTGAAACATTTCTTCAAAAAATGTGCCAGTTGCGAGAAAAATGCTACGAAATGCCTGAATCGAATGTGACTATTTTCGGAATGACGTCTGTATGTCTATGTGTGTATCTGTGAACGCTCTAGGGCCAAAACTGTCTAACGAAAAATTATGAAACTTCAAACTTAAGACTTGTATATGCCCTAGATGTGCACCTACTATTTTTGAAAAGAATATTCAAACCGGAAGTGCATGTTTACTCTATACAATTTTTGTTCTATCTCCAATATCACTAGAACGGCTGCACTTACGGCAAATATAGTTAAGTTCATAATGAAAGAGATTAATATTTCTCACAACTTTTGTTTGAAACATTTCTACAATAAATGTACCAGTTGCGAGAAAAATGCTACGAAACATTATAAATATGTTGTTTACGTTGCCATGGATTCGCATGTAGCTTATAAAATCGGATCATTTGTTATTTTGACAGGAAAACAAAATAGACTCTATTAGATAAATGATATTTCAGAATATTTCTGTAGAGTATTGGTTAGTTTGATATATATATATATATATATATATATATATATATATATATATATATATATATATATATATATATATATATATGTCTAGTGAAAGTCGAGTGCAGGCCACTCCAGATATTTTTAAAATATAGTAAACTATTAGTAAATATTTATATAGTAAGTATTTATTAATACGATGAAGAGTGAATGGAATTTCTATTTTAAGTAAATCATGATAATTTAAACAATGCTGCGCAACAATATTGACCCTTTGCTCCCCTACTTCATATCATTTAGAAATGACCACCAGGCGGATAATCAATAAATATTGAAAGGCGTAATATAAATTTCTTTGAGTAACCGACTTTAATGTAAATGAAATGATAATAAAATTGACTGTGCAATAAATACTATTAAAATTACTAAAATAATTTCTTAGAATTAAATGCCTGATTCCTGTCAAATGTATGGGTGGGTGGGGTGATATGATGCCATCAAAACATGATATAATTATTTAATTAAGAATATTAGATCATCGGTATTTGCAATAAAGCATATTATTTCAGCAAATCTACTTACTTTGGCCCACTTGAGCTTTTAACGCCATGTTCGAGCTTTTCTATACGATTTTAAGTTAGAAATGCGCGTAGACTATTTTTTGATTAAACCACAGTAATATATAATATCAGTAATGTACATGCACTTTAAAACCACTGTTTCACACGCCTACAATTACATATAATTAATCAATAAAATTCAACTTTTCTTTGGCATTTTCCACATTTATCTTGTGACAGAGATAACCTTGACGCACTTTAAAAATATGAAGTTAGAAGCAGACTCCCACACGTGTGAATCCCCGCATAGAAGCGCGAAAATTTGATATTATATCTAGATGTTAGAGAACAATTTCTTTTTAAATTTAACATTATATAGAAGTAATGTAATCATCGTTTATAGTTATTTTAGTGAGATATTATGACTATACATAAAAAATATTTTCTAACCAGTGGCTTACTAGTAAATAATGATTTGAAAACTAAAGGAATTGCCCAATATAAAATATTATTGGAATTAAAACCACGTTCATTATATTTTAACACGAATATAGCTCAGTTTAGGAAGTTAAATTTAGTTGTTATTGAGGATTGTATATAGAATAGTCTAATTTTGACGCCATTGTCCAAATCCGCGCTTCTTAACATTTTTATCCTCATGCACCCTTATTTAGTCACATTTGATCGCGGAACACATATTAATATAATTTTCTATCAACAAACTACTAATTTATATCTTGTTTTTTTTAATTCTGGGCATCTAGATACGAGGAACCTTGCGATTGTGACCCATAGGAGGTGCATAGACCACAGCAGTGTACAAGTACAAGTTGAGAAGCGCTGGTGACTAGTGTAGGTATATCGGCAACTGTTAAAAAATGGCCTCGCTAGTAAAAATTGGTCAACTGTCAAAAATATGTTTAAAACACCCTGCATTTGCTTATACAGTGGTTAGAAATCGTAAGTTTACTATGTAATTTGACTACAAGAATAATTATATTGTAATTGTACTTTTGTAACATAGGTTATGAAATTTAAGGTTATATAACATTTCATGTTTCTTATTTCTTTATTTGAGCAATTTAAAGTTTTTAATTAATAAAGAGCTATTTAGCTAATTTGAGTTGAAATATACAATTTTGTTTTCAAGATTGGAATAAAGATTTCAAGCCTGGTCCATATCCAGAGACTGACGAAGCGAGAGAAGCAGCTGCCAAAAAGTATGGAATACCACTGGATGAATATGAACCGTATCCAGATGATGGCATGGGACATGGAGATTACCCCAAGCTCCCCCTGATTTCGTCCGAACACAAGGATCCCTACTATCCATATGATTTTCCCGAACTAAAACGAAACTTTCAAGAACCGGTAAACAACCCCTTAAATACATCTCGGACGTCCAATAACGAATTCGAAATTTTACTCATACTATGCTATCTCGCTTCGTCTTTTAATGTAACACCTAGTGCCATCTATTAATTAATTAATTTGAGGAGCGTTTTCCGTGCTGCCACTTTTGATATTGATTCCTTACCCTTCCTGCCAGAAGCCTAATTTATACACAAATGCTAATTCTAATTTTTACTTTCTTTTACGAAGTAATAAGTAAGTCTTGTAATCATGAAAATTTTTGAACGGATATACACGTTTTGACCTTCCCTGAATCGAATGTGACTATTTTCGGAATGACGTCTGTGAACGCTCTAGGGCCAAAACTGTCGAACGAAAAATTATGAAACTTCAAACTTAAGACTTGTATATATGCCCTAAATATGCACATCCTATTTTTGAAAAGAATATTCAAACCGAAAGTACATGTTTACTGTTTACAATTTTTGTTCTATCTCCAATATCACTAGAACGGCTGCACTTACGGCAAATATAGTTATGTTCATAATGAAAGATATTAATATTTCGCACAACTTTTGTTTGAAACATTACTTCAAAAAATGTACCTGTTGCGAGATATATGCTACGAAACATTTTAAATATATTGTTTACGTTGCCATGGATTTGCATGTAGCTTATAAAATCGGATCATCTGCTATTTTGACAGGAAAACAAAATAGACTCAATTAGATAAATGACATTTCAGGATATTTCTGTAGAGTATTGGTTAGTTTGATAGCTGGTTTGGTTATATATATATATATATATATATATATATATATATATATATATATCTATTTCTAGTGAAAACTGCGGAAAAGAAAGTCGAGTGCAGGCCACTCTACATATTTATAATAAATTAATCTACCTAAATGTCTAATCAATGTAATTGAAAATAAATATTAAGATGTCATAAACATAATAATTATCAGGAGCAGTAAAACACAAATACATCAAGCAAAATTTCAAATAAACGTTGAAATCGTTTGATAATTTCTATTGTAATTTTTAAATTAACAACAAGATCACAGTATAATAATCGATGATGTACCAAATTTGAATCTACACTTTTGTTACTTAACAGATTCATCTCCATTCAGAGATGATCGGTGAAGATCGTTACGATGTTACGATCAAACTACGATTTCCGATGTGGAAACAGTGTCTAGCATATTTCGGCGTCATGTTCGGTTGTGCAGCTACTTTCTTGTTTTTGGAAAGAATGAAAATGTACCGACCTGTACTGCCCAAACAATATCCTGGATTCGGGAAAAAACATTACACCTTTGAAACAAATTAAACAAACAAAACCGTTGTAGATACAATATTGTTACTGTAAAATGTATATTAAAATAAATATAGAAATTTTACATTTGTTTATTCTTTTTCGATTATTGACCTGACTGATGTGTTATAAGCTACACTTGTATCTAATTCTATTACTTCATAATACAAAATTAAACTAGAACCTTTTTACATTTCAATTGATTCGTTGTTGCTAAATGTACATAAAACATTCATTAAATTATTTATTAAAATATGTCGTAATTTATACATAAATACAATTATAGGTTGTTTGAACCGGGACTTAAAAATATTTTATTGTTTCACTGATCTGATAATTTGATAAAATATATAATGGATTCGCACTAATATATTAAGAATAATAATATAATCATTATTAGAGCATTTTAAAGGAAGATAAAATGACTAGTGTATTTAGACAAAATACAAATATATTGATATGCCCAAATCTAGTTATATTTCTGAGTTCTCAGTGACAAACATAAATGTCCACTTTTCCAGAATTAATTTGCGGGTTTCATGCCTAAAATTTAATTGGTAATACTGCCTCCGCGAAATTCTACATTATTTTCAAAACTGAAGATTAATAAAATGTACGAGTATTTTAATCAAACTACATTATACTTATAACAAGTTGCACCAAGTACACTTAAATAATTTTAATATTCTATTTTATGGCAAAGTTATATCGATTTTTCATGCCATGTTTAGAATATTAAAATATCCAAACTGTTCTAGTAAGATTCCTGCAATTATAACTATTTATTGGTTCATTTTTCTAGTTTCCGCTCATGAGAAATTAAAAAAAAATTGTATCTCTAATGACTTTACAAGTATAAAATTTAAAAAAGTATATACCAATTGGTAATAACAAAGGTTTTCTATTCGAGGGGCAATGAATCGAGTATGGTTAGGTTAAATGCGACCTGCGCAGTTTTGTATATTGTGCATCCGTTATAAATTATTTACGGATATATGCCGTCACAGGAAAGATGTTTTTAAATATGAAGAACGAAAGTAAATGGGGTGACTTAAGTAGAGTCTAGACGCTGTACCTATACCTATACTAAGTAGCACGCTGTACTTAACGAAACCCCGAAACGAGCCATGACCATCATAACAACTGTGTTAAAAAGAATTCAAATAAAATTTAATTGCGTTGACTGTTGATATTTCCTGTATTCAGTTTGTAATTATTACCAAATAGTAAACATGCGTTTTATAAATGGTCAAAATATGTCCAAGAACGATAAAGTACACCTTGTATAATATTTAAATACACGTAAGCAGCGGCACCTGCGTTAAGTATTGCGTCAACTCTACTCAGTATACCATATACTAAGCATTGGAGATAGTTAGTACAGCGCCTAGACACAGCATTACTACTAAATGAGTGGCTGAGTGGAGAAATATAAATAATTCAAGTGCTCTTTTTCAAACCACTAGAAGAAAAATAAGGCTGAACACGAAGAATTTCCACTTGTATTAATTAGATTCTAAGCTCCCCAAGAAATAAATCATACAATTGATCAGTGATTTTCAATAGAAAAATATTTTTTAATGTGTCTCACATTGAAACAAAAATTACAAATACTTTTAGTAGAATAATTGCGTCTCCCACAATAATATGTTAAGCGCGCAATCTTTTTATAATACACATATTAAATTTGAAGTCAGTTTTGTGCTCACTCAAAACAAGAAATCATACTCGAACGATACGTTCTCCGTCGAGTAATAACTATTGGTCCCATATCACGGTATAGTATGTTTGTGTTTACAAATTTAATTAATCAGTGACTAGCTCGGTTTTCCGCTTGAATATGGCCGTTCTGGTATCCGCGGCGGTATGTTAGGTACAGGTCGACTGAAAAAGAAAATTCAGCAAAACCCTATTAATTTTTTCTACATACATATTAAAATAATAAGGATGTGTAAAGGAGACCAATCACCAGAAACACATAATAAATATGTATCACAAATGTAACACACGTAATACAAAAGCCAAAACAACTGCGCACTGTCATCAATCAATCATAAGCCATATTCTTTATTATCGGTTCTTTTCACATGATGGGTTAACCTAGTTAACCAACTATTATGTAAGGATTGGTTGATGGACGTCACGCACTGTCCTCTATTTTTTGTTCGAAGCACTCTAAATTGTAATCCCGAACTCTGTCTATCTAATCTGCAACCGTTGACATTATATTGTAATCTATTCAATATAATTGAGCCGGTAACTATTATCCACTTATGCTGAAGTAAACATCTTGTTAACATTAAGTGGAAAACCAAAAGCAGCTCTATAGTTAAATACTTAACGGAATAATATGTCTATCTTTTTTTTTTTATAATTGGGATACTCTTACACAGTTGATCAGAAAGATACGTTTATAAAGAATACGGCTATAATATAATGAAAAAGGCTTATATTCGTATTTTGGAAAGCTTCCTGTAGGTATACGGCCATCTATTGGTCACAGTGATTTGTTAAACGAAACAATTTGTTTTTGGTAGACAGAACTGGTGGATTTAGTTTCTTTATTCGTAAAGTGATTTAACAGTGAAGGACGAGTGGTCGTTCTGCACTACTGCAATATTAGATCTTTTTGATGCTTGTTTCGACAGGTAATTATGTTTAACTCTAGTTGTGCCACGATTACGTATTACGACTTCGAATTATGGGATTCTAACAATTATTTTTGTTATGTTAAAGTTGTAAAAGCGATTTCAAACCAACTGAACTGTTGACTAAACTTGCTAGATAAAAAGTTTATTTCACCAGAATTATAAATAATACGCATATATCTAAGATATACAAGTTAACTAATTTGACTTCTAAAACGGCTAGGTTTTTTGAAATTATCATAGAAACTCATAAACTGACCATATTCAAAGAAAATATAGTCAATTGTTAGTCAAAAATTATTTATGTTCCATAAATAACAACTGTTCAAAGTGTCTGGGGTGTTTCGCACCCCAAATGCATAGCTTTGAAATTATTCGGAGGTGTGCACAGCTAGGGTTAAAACAAAATAATGTAGTATTATTGATCACCAGGACAGATAATATAACAAATGCAAGCGTTAGTTCCAAATAACCGACGTTTCGTTAACTCACTGTACGAATAGAGAAGAAAAACAGAAAAAAGGGTTATAAAAATGATATAATAAATTAATTTGTTAATCAACATATCATCTGGGGATTAGTTTCTATATTTACACATTGAAATATATTCTACATAAGTAATTTATAAAATGCATGAATAACATGCATTCTTAAAATCATATATTCATCAGGTATGGGTACAAATTCATTTCAAATGGCATTCAAAAATAATTTTAAATGCCGTTTGGAATAAACGTGATTCTATTCCTGATTATCACTTATTTTAGAAGGTAAGTTACGTGTTTTATGCATTTTTAAATATTAATAATATTCTTCTAAAATAAGTGGTCTTGCACTTGATTGCCTGATAACAAACTTCGTCAACAATATTAAACTGAAATTATTATACAGAAGAAGACAATATCACCACCATCAACATTTGAAAACAAGTCCAAAAGAGAATGAAAATTTAATTCACATAATCGTGTGTAGGGGTCACTTAAGCGATATATATATATATATATATATATATATATATATATATATATATATATATATATATATATATATATATATATATATATATATATATATATATATATATATATATTGCTATATATGTTAATGAATTAAGGTGTATATATAGAATATTTTCTGGGATATATCACTTACTATTTAAGTGACCAATAACTATGACACATATATAAATTCTTTGTATTATATACATATACAAAGAAATAACTTTTTTCAAATGTATGTATACTTTTTTAATAAATTACATAACAACAACAATGAACGCTATACAATTATTGCAGAACTGTATTATATTGTTTTTATCGAGTTTTAAACGCAAGACATTTCATTAAGCAAAATCATTGACTTCATTCTCAAAAAGCAAAAATGCATGCACATACATTTTTTGCATGCACGAATCAAGAGGCGGTGAAATATAACAAGTTTGGACCCGCACATAAATAGTGTGACGTCATCTAATTACTCTTTACGTTACTGCGTACTAACAAAAGTATCTTACACAAATGGTGACGTCGTTAGATTTGATGACGACCAATTTCATCGCCTGTTGCATTCGTATAAATATTTAGCAAATCAGAACAATAATACAATTCTGCGATTAATATTTTAATTTTTCTCTAAAATAAATGTTGTGCACTTAGGTAAATTATGCACTTAATTCGTGGTCTTCATTTAATTGACTTTGCCTAATAGATTTTTTTTTTTTAAATAAATCTGATTAACGTAAAGTCTACGAAGCGCTGTTATGAAGCTACATAGCATAACAAAAGTGTTAGAAATGCACAGTACTTAGTTAAATTGATATGCATGTTGAACATTCACAAACTAAGATAACTTTTATAGCTAATTTCTTCTAACCATACTAACCAGTTTTTTTATAAATTAATTAATTTTCGTTATTGGTGCGGCAGCTAATCGATCAAGTTATTAATTAGTTAACAACTCAACAACATTAACGTTAAGTATTTAGTATATTGTATTCTGAAAAGCCAAATCTACAATTTCTAGGTGAGTACAGATTTTTTTTTTAGCGAATACATTTTTATTATAATTTGTTTTTAACTGTTCAAAACTATTACGGAAGATCTTTGTTCATATTTCAAAGTGTGCAACTTCTGAGCACAATAAATATATCAAAATCACATAAAATTTATCATAACTTTTCGTGGTATATTTCTGTTTTTTTTTTAATTCGTTAAATTGGATTCTTTTAAAGCACAAAATTTTCATTTTCTTCTGATGGAATATGAAAAATATAAATAACAGCATAACTGTTAATAAAGCTCTTCAGATATAGTGTCAACCAGTTGATTATATATTAACTTAAGATATATTTGGTTCAAAATTATTGATAGATTTATTACAAAAATTCACCATTTTAAAAATGATTCAAATATGCATAAATTGGCAGATAAACTATAAATCTTTTAAACTTTTAAATCTTCTCATATATTAATTCACCACGGATTTACTGCGTGCATTATTTATTTTTCATACGACTGAATTTTATTTTATTGTCGAAAAATGAGGAATGTACCGGACATAATAGTATTCCAGTAACTACAGATGTAAATATTTATATATCCTACGCGTTCTTGATTGTATCTTATTATTATAGTTCAAATTCGTTTGGCGCAAAACTGATTCCTTTCAAATTAAATTATTTATGTTGCACTGTTAAAATTATAGCAACACGTTGATTGATTTCTAATATCATACGTTGTCAGGTCTATATTCTATTGCTGATTTTATTATAGATTTTGTGATTCATTTTGTAAATGATATCCGAACGAATTTTTATCACTAGATACTGTATAGAAAAAGATGGTTTATAATAGAAAATGCATTGAAGTAAGTTAAGGAAATAATTTAATGAAGATAAATAAACATAGTAGTGTGGTTAAGCGTTTATAATAGGAAAATGGATTTTTCTAAATTAGTTCCTTAAATCTAGCAAATCATATACAAGGTCTTCTTGTAGCAACGCTAACAAGTTGCGCTGTAGTATGTATTGTATAATTAAGTTATGTTTATGTAAACGTCAAAATCATTAACGGAATGAAAGTATACGTATTTTCTATACACATAATATATGTAATATTGAAATCTTATTAATTAATAAAAGATATCATTATCCATATTTAAAATTAACAGTATAGATATAAATTTTATTTGCTATAAACCTGCCGCCAGAGTACTTTACAGTCTACTATTGGCTGGAAGTAAATTTCACATCTTAATTATAAACGGTGTCAATCTATATTACACCTACATTAAAATCAATAAATTCCCAATTACATTCCAATCATTAGTGTCAGTTCGCAATGGATACTGTGATCGGGCGAATGCATGTTTGTTCTATATATTGAGAAGATTGTAATATTTGGTTTAAAAACATTATAGTTTATTTGCAAATGAATGAATAACCGAAAAAGTTTCATAAATAAGTTTCTGCAACGTATCACTATTAAAAATTAACATAAAAACATGATAAAATATATTTAATTCTTATGATATAAATGAGTAGATAAACTATGTTAAAAAGAAAAGTCATGTTCACAATATTGTTGGTATATAATATTGTAAATTTGATGTTAGTAGTATAAATGCAGACACATGCCATACTTTCAAAATATGAATACATTCAGACCGTAGTACCAAAATAGCAGTGATGGAAAAACATGCAGATATGTTTCGAAAACAAATCAAACATAATATATTGACTCTCTCTGAATGTATTCAGTCAGATGCAGATTTCGTGTTAGTAAAATAGTGGGTAGTAATTAGTATTACAATACAAACGTATTTAAAAGTCTGATTGAATTGAATAATGGGTGTGAGAATGAAAGAAGTGGATTTACTTGAACTTGAAGGCGTTCGCCAGCTCGTTGACGGCAGCCTGGGTAACCGCTTGACCGACGGCTTGTTGCACCCTCTGCGGCACTTGAATGCCACCGCCGGGACGACTATACACACACATTAACATATGATTCAAAACAACGCGCGAAGTATGACACGCGCATTTATACAATTCGTAATATATATATATATATTTAAACATATTAACCCACACTTACAAATACTAATTGCATCAACCAAACTACTACCAATTTTACGGTTTTTCATCACAATTCTAATTCTAATATCAATTTAGACCATGATTCAGTATGACAATCATTTAATACACGAGAAAAATGCTGACGCCATTCTTAGTACGGAGATATTGCTCTCGCCTGTTCAGTAAACGTTATTGTATTTTGCGTTATTTTACTATTTTGATTTTGGGAAAAAGGTTTATTATCCACCAAAAATAACTATGGTTATTAATAAAATGCTCCATAATTATAAGTACCCTACAACCTTTCGGACATCGACGTCATATATTACTGTCATACACAACTGCTAGTTGACATGTCAAACAAAATTGATAGTTGATCTGTGAAACACATATCCGATAGTTTACCTGTCAGTCTGGCATTGACATATGATCATTTTAATAAGTCAAAATTATGTTATTTCGTTTTCACATTCAGTTCAAAATGTCGATGTGTATCGTATTAGGATGCACATCTCGGCACGTTCGCGGATAGTTGACAACAATAAAATTTTAAAAGAATAAATTAAAAATTAAAATCATTCAAGTAATTGTATAAACCTATTATTGTGATGCAATAGCTAATAAACGTCATTTAAATATTATTTTACAAAAAATTAGAACAAAATTGGAACAACAATCAATAACGCAGATTGTCAATTAAACCACAGTTATGTAATTAAATGGAGGATTTTATGAAAGTAGATTTAATTTTGATAAACAAGTGAAATTAAAAAGCTAAATAGTAACTTAGTGAAAAATAGGAAATCATGTAACAGATTAGATTTTTATACGATCTGGTTTGATGTGACAACCACGGCCGTGACGTAACACTTTTCTCATCTATTTGTCGGTCAAAACATTGTTTTAGTGCGCGTCTTAATTATATAGAGCACCGGTACCACGCATCGTCTATTCGGTGGGAGAACAAGAACAACTAAATATAATAAGTTGATAAAATAAATAAATGTATATAAATATAATTAGTAGCAAATCGTACTATAAGTTCATCCACCGAATAATCGAAGTTACGTGAGGTCCGTACACAATGACTAGAAGAAATTTGATCATTCTGGTTTTGAGAACATGTGCCAATATAGGTAATTTTCGTTTATACAATAGAGCAACAAAACCAGATATTCCTCATGGTTTTTACAAATATACAATGCACTCTTTAAGAACACAGCCTTAACCAAGCCAATACAGTAGTTATTGTGTGTGTGTGTGATGTGAGTGTGATAAGACATACAGTGAAAGCGGTTTACACTACAAATCTATGAGTGAAATTCATTATCATCATAATAATAATTATTAGTATTTGTCTACATAACACAATGAAATGTTGAGAGATAAATGAGGCCAAAGATGTGTTGATCATTTTTAACGCCTCCTGTAAACAGAAACCACAACCTGAAATTTGGCTGCGGCCTATTTTCACTACAAAAACATCAAGCAGCGGGTGTTAGTTACCAACATTACAAACATTTATTACCCATACGTATACATTTTTGAAATCTGTTCGTTCAGCTGAAATTATAAATTATAGTAACTCTCAACGATTACTATTCGTTAAGTGACTTAACATCGAAGGTTAAGCGGCGCTTCAATCGATTTGCAAAATTACCACTCGTATATCTTTAATTTTTTTACATTTGATAAACATTGAAATTTTTATAATATTTTGTGTATTAATACAGAAACTTTTTACACTACCCAAAAATTATGTTTTACACCGCAAAAGTTTCGAAAATATTAATTACATCAACATAATTTATTTTTGCAGGGAAGTCAAAAAAAGTTATAAGAATTCTAGAATATTGAGACACCCTTCTATTCTAGTTTATCTAAAATACAAATACAGAATTTTGTGCACAAGTATTTAAATTGAAAATATCACTTAATAATAATTTTAGTTTAAGAGTAAACGAACAGAGCAATGTCTTTGGTAAAATTACACCCGAAACTCAATAAATACAGCCAATCAAACCACAAGCGTAATCAGGACAAAAAAAAAGTAGTACTTACGATGGAATGAGTGGTGCAGGAAGACCTTGTCCCTGTGGTCTGCCTGGGGGCATAGGTGGGGCACCGCCTCCAGGGCGGTTGGGTATCGCGGGTGCTGGTCTACCAGTTGCGGGCGGCGGCGGAGGCTGTCGTGAACTTCCTCCCAATGAACCTGAAACAATAGATTATACAAAATTAATTGTGTAAAACGTAATCAGAAAAGGAATACAATATTAGTCACAAATCTATTGAATTTTGACATATATACAATTGAAATATTCAAAATAGTCACTTTGAATCCAATGCCGAAGATACTGCCAAAATTGTGAACATACCTGAGGATCCAACAGAGGCCATATTTGGAGCTCCTCTTCTCGGCCCACCAGGACTAGGTGGCGATAACCTCGGATTATCGAGACCACTGGCAAGCCAATCATTTTTCACTGGTGGTGGAACAGGTGTTGATACTGTTGCCATGGAAACATCGCCAATTATATGCATCGCTTCTTTGCAAGCGTGATACATCCGTAACATCTCTTCACGTTTCTGTGCTTCTTCCGGACTTTCTTCCATCATTTGCGCCTAGAACAATAAAGATCACTTATAATTCATTTATAATCATAGTACATATACGTATATTTATTATGTATTTAAATAGATAAAAACACATCACAAGTAAACATTCATCACCTATCATCTCAAACCCTCCGGAAAAGACCGTATATTGGTCGAAATATACCAACGTTTTTCTTTATAACTTTTCCTAGTAAATTCCAAAAGTGGAATTCATCGATCAAAAAATCACAATCAGTAAAATACTTTTGCCCACCAATCAATTTTCTACAAATGTTTAGAATATCTCTTTAAGATATAATTTGATGTTAAAAATATGTATGCCCACTAATCAAGTAATTTATATTTATAGACAAAGCGTTCTAACTATTGATTCATACAAATACACATATATATATATATATATATATATATATATATATATATATATATATATATATATATATATATATATATATATATATATATATATATATATGATTGTAAAAATGAGATCATTTTAAATTGTTTTTCTAACCTGATCTCCGCTTGCGTACAGATGCGCAAGCAGCTCGCCATTTATGAAATCTTTGGCATTGTTGATGATTAACATCATGATAGTCTTCGGTACTAAATCTCGTGTCGTTTTTGTCACAATACGCATGTAACTGTCGACCAGATTTCTAATTGTCTCCACTTGTCGTTCCAACTGAGGATCCATGGAACTAGAAGATCCACTTTCTGTGCCAGCCTACATCCAAACAATTGATATTATTCCAACGCTCATCATTTACATAAAAACTGCTAGTATATATTAAGTAATAAAAATTTAAGTACATCCTAGATATCTAATTTTATGTATACCATACTCCATGAACGCTTGCGAAAAAATTGAAAATAATGTTTTGCAATATATTTATTTGGTTATAATAATAATAAATTGAAAAAAAGGTTATATTTAAATTATGGTAAAATGTTTGATAATTTTAAAGATTAATGTAAATAAAAAACATGTAATCAAAGTTGTATATTTATTATTATTCATTTTAGATATTAAAAAGTTTTAATCGTTTTAATCAGTTTATGAATTAGTCGTATATTATTTTTATATTTTCTGTACTCACTAATTTTGGTATTGCAAATTATTTATTGTAAAGGATTAATAAAACTTTTACTTTCAGTTTATATATATATATATATTATTATATCATAGAACTAAAAGGTTTGATTTAAATGCAGTTTTAAATTTCAACGAAGCGTGCGTAGATATTAACCTGCTAATGTGTAATGTTATAAAATATAAATTTTAATTAATTATTCAAAAATGGAAAAGATAAGAAATGTTAAATGCATTTATAGTTATGAATATAAGCAAATGTATAAACACATCGATTGCCGGATAGTACTATGCATACTTGATGCACGGCATTCAGAGTGTTACAACACGCTAGATGCTCATAAATGTTTACCTTACCTACCGCAAGGGATTTTTTATGACCAAACCATGATTTTCTTTTACCCACCTCATAGCCATCTCCCTGCGGCAAAGAAGCAAAAAAACACACACACAATTAGGGTTAGTTCATGCAAGTAAATATATATGATAATAGTATTGAAGAAAAAATAAAACAAAACGTATGCCATGCAAGAAATCTCACACTTAAACTCAAAAAAATCAAATAAGAAATTCACCATTTTAGAACACGTATTTCAGTAAAATCAAACTATACGCCTTTATGTAAAAGCAGATTATTAATATTTAATAATAATATCACAAAATTCGCATATGTCGTTATTCTAAAATGATGAGACGACAAAAAAGGTGAGGTAATGTTAGAAAAGGAAAAACAAAAATTAAACGCCCTGCCTTTTTTTATGTTCACATCAGATAATACTTGCCCTTCGTCTCTGTAAAAATAAAAATAGAAAGTAAAAGTGATTTTTCGGAAAGTCTAGAACAATATACAAGTGAAGAAAAGAAAGAAATGAAATTTAACTTCTTTACAGGTTCTATACAAATAAGCGACACAATGTGGCAATTGATTTTAAGTATTTTTAAAGTTGTGTGTCGCTATATGTAACCTGTAAAGGGTTAAAGTACAGAAAAAGAATAATTCGTGCATGAGGTTGTGAATCCAGACGCCATTACTACAGCCACATCTAATATATCTAAAAATAACATATATTTTATAAAAATTGGAGAACAGTACCTCGTCGCCATTGGATTGGTCAGTTTGCTTCTCTGGATAAACGCCAGCCCGTAAGAATGAAGCCTTCCACGAATCGACTTCGTCCTGTGTTTCGCAACTCAATTCCAGCTGTTTATAATCCTAAATTCGAACAAATGATGAGTTTACTTGAAACATATTTGGTATTTTATATCAGTTGTTGTTTTATTAGAATATTACTGAGAATTGAAGCTATCTGATACGCAGCCTAGTGTCGAATCAATAACTATTTAACCTGCCTGTGTCGTTCGATATTAGGTTGCACTGAATACGTTTGGGGTCATAGGGGACCCCAGTACACAATCATGTTAATTATGATGATTTAAATTATTCAAATATATAAAATATTTTAATAGATATATTTTTGAATGCTTGGAATAAAAAAAAACATTCATTTGGATAAATATATTAAAATTAAAAGATTTTTCTGCCACATTGAAATGTTATATAAAAAAAAACTTTAGTATTTATAACTAGACGCGGTATTACACTCATGGTTTGAACTCCAATTTTGGTTTAAGCTGAACATTTTGCTTTTAGTAAACAAATATCGTAACTATGGAAAAATTGGGATATACCTTAAACATCAACTGTAATATTGGGCAAATCCTATATGACCCTAACGACACAGGAAGGATAATTGTACATTTTTATAAAATTTAGAACATTGGAATTTATAAAATATAACTGGAAAGATTTCTTTTTTTACTAAATACGAAAGTAATTATACAAAGTATAGTTATGATATAAATTGTAAAACTACTATATATTTTGATATAAGTCGAAAGTTTGACACAAAAGTTAAAAACAATATTAACGTATGTTTTAAGCAGTTTTATAGGGAACGTGCACAAATGCCAAAATTTGACCATGCACCTCTACGACAGAACGTGTATATATTGTTTATGACATAACAATACAAATTAACTGTTATTTGTAGATGTTTTGTGTAACTTCTTTACATTACGTGTCCTGTATTATTAATGTAAATTAGAATTATACTATAAATGAATAAAAATACAACAGAAAATCATAAAATATCTACAAATGACAGTTAACATGCATTGTAACGCCATGAGCAATGCTTTAAACCATATCTGGAAACAATCACTTGGAAAACTAAAAAAAAAAAAATGGTGCTGTTTTGAATGCAGAATAAAAACTGTTGATTGAGGGGCGAATTGTTTAAAACAATACACAGTTTCCTATTATTCAAAAAAACTGCATACCTTATAAACATTTCGTCCTTCCGGATTGAACAAACCAAACATATGCCTTCGTGACATAAAACCTTGTTCAATATCGCGTAATTTGAGTCCATCTAGCGGTAGCATGAATTTCTTTTCCCGCTCCTCCTCGTCCTTGAACCACGAGATATTTTCCGATGTTAAAACGAACCAGTAGTCGCGAGAACCACCTATGTTATTTCAAAAGAAAAGCAAATACATTGTTAAGAGCATAACCGGTGTGTACACAATCATTTCCGCTACTCAAAATGATTTAGAACGTTGAAATAATCTTTTTGGTTTTTCCGTTACACTCCTATTTCTTTGCTACTTAGTTGTCGAAATAGGTATGTATTTAGTTTATGAAAATACTTAGTGGTAAAGGGTTTTTATTATTATTTTAAGACCAAATATGTGTTCACTGACAGAAGTTTATAATTTCAACGGTAGAATTTGTCTTAACTACAAATGCCAATATGTCCATAATTGGATCTCAAAATAATGAGCCAGTTATGCTCTTATTAAGTAACGCACCTTTCATAATTCCCAAATTGTGGATGCACATGTAACCTTTGCGAATCACTTGGTTACCAAGTGTACCACGCGTACCAGTCTTCACTGCATTTTCAGATTGATTCTGTGCACTGCAAACCGATGACAAAGCACTTTAGAAGATATGCACAAGGTTATATCTAGACTGTGTTTAGTGGAAATAGAGTGTTGTTCTAGTTATAAATATAATAATTACTTTGCGAATCCAATAAAATCTTCATGGTTTGTATTCATGTATGCTAATTCGCATTCAATAAGCAAAATCAGCTGTTCCTTACACGTTTGTTCTTTTTGTCGCACGTGCGTTGTGATTATACGCTCAGTTTCTTCGCGCAATCGCGGATAACGGTTCATCTAATAATAAAAAGGAATAAGCACACCTACGAAACAAGATAAAACGACTGGCTGGTACTATCAGCTCAATTTCAACTGGCTTTTTTAGAACAAATACGAGTTAGAACCGAGCAGTAAATACCAGACTGGACACCTACTTTATCTGTGCATAACCGTACAACGTTTGATAATTCTTGAACGACTAAATCCACACACTTAAGTGATGGTTCTTTTAAACGAGCTATTTGTTTTTTTACAATTGCTTCAAACGCCATATCTGGAGTAAATAGACCAACCTATAAGGATTATTTAAATTAATCATAGATTCATTGTCAAATGCGCAATAGTGTCTGCGCATAGTGGGTAAGACAGAGCGACGAATAATGTTTGAACGTTACGTATAATCAGTAAATGTTACTATTGGTATCAAAACTATATTCCCTTATCTTGAAAACGCAACTGCACAGATGCAAAAAACATCGCTCAAGCCCACAATCCTCTACTCTGATGCACATACTCCAACTTGAATTCAAATTCATATTGAAGTTTTACATGTATAGTTTATATGTAATTACAATCTACTTTCTAATATAAATTTGTGAAAAATATGTGTTAATACATTTTTGTTGTAACATAAATTTAATATTAATTAAAACATTTGATCTTGAAAAATTTAATACTATTTACAGAGTCCTAATAATAAAAAATCAAATGAGTAAAAATAACTTACTCGAATACCGTGAATGTTTCTGATAGCGAACGCAATCTCTCGCCGTAATTCCTTCTCATCGAATTCCATCTTGACTATCTCGAATGGAAAACGTTCGTGGAACAATCTGTTGATTTTTGCACCACCCGACAGCTCGTTCGTGTTGATTTGTGCCGAACCAGAACCTTCAATTGTACGCTCGAAATCGGACTGCAACTGTTGAATCATTCTAAACACACATACAGGACAAAGATAAAACTTATGTTTTTGAGAACATTCAAGAGCAGCGCAAATGTAAGTAAAATAACGTACTGGAGCATAGCCTTGGTTTTGATTGCTGGGTCGTCAGGCCGAAAATGTTTGAATTGTTCGACATCTTTTTCCAGTGTTAAAAGTTGTTTTTGAAGCTTATCTCTCAAATTTGGCAATGTTTCTCGGATGTGATTGGTCAACTGTTGGTTTAGGATTCGTTGGAGGTATGGGGTTCCGAGTCTATCGGCGAGATGTCTATAACCTGGATGACTAAAAAAAATGTTTTTTTTCTTTTACTTACAATGAATGCATTTACTTGTGTATGTTATTTCGTTAGATTAAAAATGTGTTCCGGATAGAAAGCTAGATACATAGACAGATAGATCAGTGAGGACCTAGTTAATATTTAGAAATGATCTAAATTTCAACATATTTCTGTATTCAGTGAATACGTTTATGTATGTAAAAAATAAAGTGAGAATTTATAATTAAACTAGAAAAATGTACCTTATGATGTTCGTTTAATAATGGTTTCGCCGTAAAATTATAAAAAAGAAACAAACCTGAGGAAGAACTTGCGTTCGGCGGCAAGAGCAGCGTTGATGTCTTTGCGGCCATCAATATCCTTCTGGGAACGGTTTACAACGCCTATATAACCTCTACGCAATGGTAATAATTTATTCTCTAAAATATCACGGGCATCCGTGCCTTCATCCATCAAATCTAGTTTAGTTATCACACCAATTGTACGGATTCCTAATTTGTTAAGTCAAATAATGATTAATTTCTAATTATCTTCTTGAATTAGTAATGCCCGTTTGTACCGTTGTTACTCAAATTAAAGTAAGCTACTTAAAAAAAAATTGGAACCAAATATTGGCGTCTTTATTTTTATAAAGGATGCAATCAATTATAAAAACTACATCTGATGCTTTTCCAATTATAAACTATGGGTCATTCAAACTCCAGGTGTATAAAGTTTACTTTAATTTTAAGTAGATTCAACTCCCAACTCCATCCTTACCTTGTGGATCTACCTCTTTGGCCAATTTAAGTGCATCAGAATTAGCTAAATCGGAATTAGCCGGCGTGACAGCAAGTATCAAACATGAATCACGTTTGATAAACTGCATAATCATTGCTTTAATTTGCTGTTCAATGTCGACCGGTTGATCACCGATTGGCACTTTTGTCAAACCCGGTAAATCGATCAGGGTTAAATTTAAAACTATTACAATAAATAAACAATATTAAACGCAATTTTTAAATTCTATATTGGCAAATATATAAATTCGTATTAGATTCATAATTAGAATAAATTAGAAGAGAAAAATGTTGCATTATAACTGAAATTCTTATAACATGGGTTTCGCGATAGTAAGTAGATAAGCAGTCGTTTATTTTACGTTTTAATTAATTTTAATATTGAAAAATGCTTTAATGCTTCATAGAACAAAGCGTACATCGAGGATCATCTGTAAAACTTATTCGGCATATTTCTAAATGTATAACTATAGTTTTATTATGGTTTGCCAACACAACATTACATTTCCGAGATAAATGAACATGGTTACCAAATCGGTTTAATTGCACAAGAATTAAAATGGTAATAAATGTATTAAAAATTATAAGAATAAAATTAATATGTATTGATTTTGACAGTACAGACCCAATATATATATATATATATATATATATATATATATATATATATATATATATATATATATATATATATATATATATAATTCTGAAACTTACAAATAATTACAATGACTTTATATTCAGTAGGACAAGTATTGAGCATTTCTCCAAAATTATTATTTTATTTATTTCCACAAAATCAACCTAAGTAAAATATATCTTGAACATAAATAAACATGAATAAAAAGATGATCATAGTTGATGTAACCGTTATGTATTATATTTTATATAACTATATAATTAAATGAAGACAACCATAATCAAAACGTATGACGTAAGCAACATTTTCAGAATCCCAGTAGGTAACTAAGCTGTTTAGATTATTCGTGGTATTATTGCGTAACACTTACCATTTGGTGAATAGACTCTCAAGTTAATTGGAATGTTCGAAATTCCTTTGTTGCCGCCAGTAACTCTGTCTGTTTCTCCTTCGATTTCCTTACGAACGTCATCGAAATCGACAAACTTTTTGCCCTTGCAATGCAAAAACTCAGCATATTCTACAGCAATTAGAATCGGTTTCATTAAATTTTGTATTAATAATACTAAAGGTGCATTTAGTTTGAAATGTATTAAAAGAACAGGGTATAAGTACGTCGTTTTCATGTAATTTTCTTGACCTCATTTCACATTTTACGAGATAAAAAAGAAAAAGCACTTGGAAGACGTCACACTTGTATAAATTATGTTTGTACCATATAAGTTATGTGGCAAAAACCGTACCAAAATGCTAGTATTTAAAAAGTTCTTTCGAACCACTTACTTACCACCATTTACTTAAAAAAAATTAGAACTAAATAAGTCAATATTATATTAAATAGATAATGGATGTATAAGCTTTTCCTTTCGTAAATAAAAAGAACCTATGAATAATTTTACTCATTTAAATAAATTTTGAATTCTAAACAATTTTACTCGACTTTCTTTATTTTGTTTTAAATTCACCCTACGATAGCTACGAAACTAAATTGATATGTATTGCAACTTGGGAAACGTAAATATAAAATAACCATTAAAAAAGGCGATTTTTTAGTAAATGGTATAATTCTCTTGTTGCTAGACATTTTTATATATATATCATTTTTTCATGTTCGAGATATTGAATAAGTAGCAAGGATAAACTGCTGGTTAAAATATTGTTTTCAAAAATAGAAGGTACACACCGGAACTATATACCAGCTTTCAACAGTTTTGTCTCTAGCGCGTTCACACATACACACACAGACGTGATTCCGAAAATAGTCAGAATTGCGTCAGAGTGGTCAAAACGTGAATTTCCGTTAAAATCTCGAATTCGAAAATGTTCATAATTACAATACTTTCCATTAGACTACGTCCAAGAAAATAAAAAATTAACATTGTATTTCCTATATTGTTCCTAAAATCGTTTTAAAATTGATTTCTAACTTTGCTTTATATCCCCTTGTACAAAATTTAAACCCTTAAATGTGGTGAGATCGTGTCAGTAACATCAATACCAATGGTAGACGACTTTAACAGTGAAGTTGTCAGTGACTCAGACTGGGTTATTAAACCCGTTAGTACATTTGACATTGATTAAAAAATAATAAAATTGCACATAGATATTGTTATATATTTAAATGTACATGCAATAAATAAAAACATACTCGGTTTAAGTTATTTAGATATGATTGACCTCATAACAGACTAAACTTCGTAAACATATTTTATAAACTGAGTATCAGAGAATATATATATATATATATATATATATATATATATATATATATATATATATATATTTTACTTCAATGTAAAGCAAAAATTATGTATAATAAATGTTTAGCATGTAGAGTGCCGCAGCCGCCGATTGGCGTAAACGCTGGCGGTTTCGGCACTCAACGTGTTAAGAGCTTGAAAAATATTATGGGGTTTAGTAGAATATAATTCCTAGCAAAAACAAGTTGAAATAATTTATTTAAATTCTTAGATTTAGTGACTGCATATTTGAACTGTAGAATAAATGTTTAAAATATGATAGCACCCACCAGTGTTGGAGTAAATCAGCTGCAAGATAAGTGGCCGGCGAGTTACAATACCAGAACCTCGCGGAAGGAAGTCTCTGTAAAAAAAAAAAAAAAAACACAAATGTAATCAGTTTTTTTTTTTTTTTTTGTTACAAAACAAAACAATATTTGAAATGCAGCGCAAAATAAATGAAATATATAGTAATATCATTATATAACCAACTACAGATATCAATACTAGATATAAGAAAAAAATGAACAATTAATTTTATTTATTGTTTAGAAATATATTGATAAATTTTATTAAAAATAAACTGTACGGATGACTTAGTTTCATTGTGATTATATTTTTCTTTCGATGAATGGATGTGGAGGAGATATTTAATTTGTTTATAAAATATGTCAAAATGCAAGAAAAGAAAATAATAATAGCAGTGTCAGTGGCACTTGTTATCATTAACAATGACGGTTGAATCGAAAAATCAATATTCAACCCACATAAACATGAGGTTACAGACCCACTAAAATCAATGTTATCTCACCTATATTATAAAATATAAATATTTATTAATAAAGATAGGGGTCAATAATTACGACCTCGAAATCATTATGATTCATTCAAAAACGTTAACTGTCAAACCGAATTAAAAACATTTTATATCTACCTATATTTAAATGTGAACTACCCATCAAGAATCTACTTTCATAAAATATATGCCCAATGATCTGTTGCTTGTATTTATACAATTATAATTAGAGCAATGAAAACAATATTTACCTTCCAACGAAATTTTCTAAAACGGAACTTTTGCCCGCAGATTGTCCGCCCACTACGGCTATCTGTGGCAAATCAAGTTGCATATGCACCCCAAGCTGTGTAAACGCATCTTGTAGTTTGTTCACGATGGGAATGAGTTGTTCCATTCCCGTATTGCCTGCCATTTTTAGGCCGCAATAACACACAAATTTGTCGGAAAACTCCTGATTGTCACCAGCCTATACAACGTACAATATCGAACATGGCCGAAACATAAATGCCAAAGGCACTATTACAGTAGCACACTCAATTTACTTCACGAATTTACTGCTGATGACGCTGCAATCGAAACCAACATGGCGACCATAACAGCTAAATTACTTGGCACCGCATCACAAACAAAAATCCGTGATTGGCCACCGAACTCAGAAGAATTGAACAATTTATATTCGTAGTTATTAATAATTTAGGAATGATGGCATTTCTACAACCACTAAACTGTGGGGAAACATTACTTAGCAACCCTTATCTGTAATTTTGACATCAATGTTATCTTAATATATACATAGTAAAGCATTATGTTGAAAACCGAAATTATGTTCGTAATATTTGTATGATAATTATAAATTATGTTCATGGAAAATATAAACATGCAAAAGTCATAACATATTTGTATATATAATATCACTGTCCGCCATTTTAAGTCACGCTAATGGTAAGATAAAATGGCTGGCATAAGGAATTATCAGTGCAAAACTTTATCGCCAGAGTACTTTGTTTACTTGCATCGCAATGAAACATGATGAATATAAACATAATTATATAAGTTAACTATAATAACTATTAAAATTGACTTTTCACATTATTAATTCAGAGCTATGTGATACATACTTCATTCTTGTTCAGAGCGCATGCGATTTCAAACCTCAACAGTAATTTTATTTTAGATAAAATAATTGATAATACATTATACAAGCCCAGATATTTGATAAACTTGTTATGATTCACAGAAAAATAATTATCTTTTAATGTATTGTTTAATTTTATCTGATAAAAATAAGCAAATATATTGTTTATCAATATACAAGAGTATGCGCGGTTAATGTTAAGCGGGTTATCTAACTAGCAGGCGCTTTAATTCATACCATAGACCCAACATACATTTTTAATCTTAATTTCATCTAAATACTATTAAAATAGCAATTTTTCGAATGTTCTTATTAAAATATATCAAATCTTAACACAAGTCACTTTGTTATAATATTAACAGGCTCAGTACTAGAGTATAATGGAAAGATTTAACTTTTGTGGTGGCTGGTTTTTTTTTTTGAGCTTCCTGCATGACGTGGTTTCATAGCGATCTCACGTCACAATATTTTCAATATATTGAACTTTACCAGAATTTAAGAGACGATATGAAATATACTTTTTTCTAAATAAAATATAATACGAAACTTACCGATCGCATTTGGGGCCCTATAACTCGGGAAGTATGGCCTTTGGGTTTCCATTCTGAAGAAATCTTGTAGACACATAATATCTTAGAATACTGTGTATACTTTTTGGATGTTTAAATTATTTTCTAAAAACAGTATTAAAGGGGGCTCCAAATTTTAGGGCCCTATAACTCGGAAACTATACGGGCGATAGGTTTTAGCGACGACGTATATAAGTTATATTCAGGGCGACGAAACAAACACTTTTTGTTGGTGAAATTTTTTGATCCGATAATGCTACAGACACACGATCGAATGCTTTAGCTTCTTCGGTATTTCATACGGCGAGCTAAAACGTACATGGAAAAACTACATGCCTTCATTAAATAGTTCATTTTTTCGACAATAGACTATTTGAATGCCAAGTTGATAAATAAATACATTTAGGTACAATAAATAATCTGTATAATTAGAATAACACTATAAAAATACATATTTATATATAAAGGTATCAATACAAACTATTATGTTTGACAAACTTAGAAAAATAATTACACAATGAAAAACTTGTCATGTATATTACTTTGGAATTTTTCAGTACTATGCCAGTTTGGTATATTATATTTTATAAAAACATTTCCATGAAGTGTAACACATTTTACAAACCCTGACAATTTTTCAAATATTTAATTAATTTTAGATTTACTATAATTATTATTTTTATTTGTAATTGAATAATTACGAGACGATATGTCTTTATATGCTACTGTCATTGAATTTTGCGTTTTTTCTATTAATTCAAGCAAGTTATCTTTGCCATATCCTTCCGTTGGTATCGGGGGTAAAATATTGATGGTAGTTTCACCTATTTGCACAATAAACAAAACATTAATAAACACATTTTTTGAGAACTATTTCATTA
The DNA here is from genome assembly GCA_933228885.1 of Leistus spinibarbis. Lineage (NCBI taxonomy): Eukaryota > Metazoa > Arthropoda > Insecta > Coleoptera > Carabidae > Leistus > Leistus spinibarbis. The sequence goes on along the minus strand of OW121796.1, from coordinate 5,988,885 downwards.
CGGTAAGTACTCATAGCTGCGTTTTGCGTTGCGATTTTTGATCGAAGCCTGTTGATTGATAACACAAAATTCAAAATAAATTCTGACTGTAACGAATACATATTTATGAATAGTTTATTACTACAAAAGAATGATTTGCAAATCGATAAAAATATTGTAAGCAATTTGAATCGCATCTAAAGAAAATAAACCTATTACTAAAACGTAAAAGAAAGTTCTGTGTTGGCTACAGCAGAATTTTGAATTATTTTGATAGAAGACAGATACACTTTTAATTTTTGTTCAAAATCAAATAAAAATTAATACGAGTGAGGTAGTAAATATCAATGATTTTGTGTGCAATATATGCAATATTACTCGCCGTAATAACATCAAAGTTAAAATTCTCTTATTTCTTCAATGTTAATATTCCAGTACATACAGTTTATTAAAATTTCAAAATGTCATAATTAGTAACAAGAAATTTTAAAATTAAATTAATCATAAATATCACCAGTTTCTCAGTCACCAACGCAAATCGCAGCTATGAATACTTACCTTTATATTACTCTAATTGAAATAGTTAGCATGAAATTGAGATTCATTCTTCAAAATTGATTTATATATATATATATATATATATAGAGGTGATGCATTGCAAATGTTACCATAGGTGCTATTTCTTACATTTTCAAATATTATAGAAACAAAAATATAAGAAAACCAAGTTGTCCGGCATTACACATTTTATAGATTTGGTCTAAATTTGTATACATTTAGAACATAAGATTTTAAATTGTAATAATAGAACACTCGGTATATTTTAATTAATTTATTATTGCATAAATATATATTTCGGTTTTAACACCATCATCAGTATGACAAGAAAGTTTACAAGTTCGTGCTTATATCTATAAATACTTGCGCTTTATGTATGGCCTTCTTTGCCGATGCACTTTGGTTGCGATTTAATTAAATCGTGCAATAACCATCTATGGTTCAACCAACAGTGCCTCGAACATAAAGCGATACCCAATTACATCAAAATCAAGTGTCGCAACCAAAGTGCATCGGCAAAGAAGGCCATACATAAAGCGCAAGTATTTATAGATATAAGCACGAACTTGTAAACTTTCTTGTCATACTGATGATGGTGTTAAAACCGAAATATATATATTTATGCAATAATAAATTAATTGAAATATACCGAGTGTTCTATTATTACAATATAAACATGTTTCAACTAGTGCCGACGCAAATCTCTCCCACATTATTAATAAGATTTTAACTTGACATTTGTATGAGAAAATAGACTACATTTATACAAAACAAATACTTTTTAATTTTCATAATATATAAAGTGTCACATTTAATAACTGACTGCAATGGGGAGATGATACAATTTTCGCAACTAGTTAGCAAATTAACAAACGAATTTAGTGTATCTACCTACTTGATTTTACAAAATAATTAATGGACTTAATAATTACATCGATTATGGTTTTATAAACCTTTTACTTTAAAATAATTAAACACAAAATTGTACGTTAGGAAACTTCTCAGTTATTACACAAAATGAGACATTTCCTACCTGGTTACATAAATTGTTTTATTTTCATTGTCAATCTAATTTCTCATACAAATTGCATAATTTATTAATTATTACTACATCCTTGAATCAAATCTAACTATTTTCAAGATGACGTATGTAGCCCGAGTATGCACTTCCTATTTTTGAGAACAATATTTCAGCCACTTTTTGCATATCCTGAAAACTACTCAAGTTAGAGAAAAAATTACCCTCATAAAAGTTGAAGATATTTGAATTTTTAACAACTTGCGTTAGAAAAGTTATTTTTTAATGGTACATTTACTATATAATCGCCTTTGAAAATGGTAATTATAATTAAATTTTGTTTCATATTAATCATAGGGTGAATTTAAAACAAAATAATACTAAAATACTATACTATAAAATTAATAGTATTTAATACAGTTAACGAATGGACAAGAAAGTCAAGTGAAGGCCACTCTAACTTTTATCATAAGTTTTTGTGCTAAAGATAAATATATAAACCATTTTGTGTGGCTGTATTCTTGTTGTAAAATATTCTGGGGAACATAATATTTGCATAGCATGTAAACACCTATGTACGCGTTTTCTATGCATCACCTTGTAGACCAGTGATTCTCAAACTGTGCGCCGCGGCTGGGGTACAGGGGCGCTGCGAAAAATGCCATATACGCACTGCAACTGCTTTAGTTAGAGAGTTAGACCAATGTTTTGACTAAGGGCGCCATGGAAAAATGCTGATACATTAAGGGCACCGGAAACCGAAAAAGTTTGAGAACCACTGCTGTAGACAGTGCGCGCAATTTCTGCTGTTATTTCAATTTCAATGTACTTTGATTACCTCCGTCGAATGTATGAGTTTTATCATCTAGAAAATAGTAATTTGACACAACTACTGGTTGGATTGGACATTTGGAAGCAATAGCTAAGTGAAAAGCTCCTTTTTTAAATGGAAGCAACTCAAGTCCACCGTGCCTTGTACCTTCTGGAAACATTAATACGCGGGCCTAAAAAAACCTCCATATAAATTCATCTAAATTATTTTTAACTTCTTATTCAGGGCCGGACTGGGCAAAAGAACTTTGTGTGAAATATATTTCTATTATTATTACTTCTTATTTATGATTAATAACAATAGATATAAACATTTATATTGTTTCTAATGAAAAAGTGATATGCGTAAATATACGCTTCTTTGCAGATAATAAATAATAAACAACGCATTGTATTCCTAATAAGAACTAACTTGTCGCTCCCTGATTGTTGTTCCTGTAGTATTGATTGCATTTTGTGCTTTTTCTGGATTAAGTCTATCAATAAATATTGTGCCCCACAGCCATGTTGCTAAGCCAAAAGGTCCTAAATAAAATACTTCTCTTTTCGATATCACAGTACAGCTATCCATAATAGGCCATAATTCGGCCAAAACTGTAAGAAAAATAATGTATAAGTAAAATTAATCCGATCATTTAAATTGAGTAATTCAATATCTGTGATAAGTAATACGAATACGTAATGCATAGCATTTGGAATTCTTGTAAACTTGTAATATAAATAAATTATTTCCTTACCAATAAGATCCAAGGCACTCTGATGGTTGATCAGAACCACACAACCACTATTTTTAACAATATTTTCTTTTCCTTTTACTGTGAATTTAAGTCCCAGAAACTTTGAAAGGACTCTTAACCCCCAAGCGGGCATTCTAAAGATAATAATCATTGTTATCAATAAAATAAGTCAACTGTTAAACTTGTATAACTCGTTAACGTTTTAATTCAATATTGCCCAAATGATTTACAAAATAACAAGGATTCGCAGCGAGCCCATTAGCAATAAAAATTACAAATTATAATCCAGTTGGTTTTATGACACACAATGCTAGCGTTGACTGCCACAGCATATTTATTTAATGCGTTAACATTGTTGCTGTGAATACTAGCATTGCTTGTCTGCAAACTGGAATATTATTTGTAATTTCTAATTAGCTCGCTGTGAATGCAACTTAATCCCAAGATTTGTTGTGGACTATATATAGTCCACAACAAATCTACTACTATATATAGTAGTCGCAAAGGACTTTCGTCGAATTCCATAATCACCTCATAACAAGGGTTATAAATGTAACAAAGAATATGCGGTTTTGTCATAGGCTAGGGTCTAGCCCCTCGGCGGTTGACTTGCCAGGAATGTACTACATTTTGTTTATTTTATCTTAAATTATAATATTCTTCGAGACAATGTATTTTGTAAATGGCTTTATTATTTTTGCAATTTTAGAGATATATTTTCAAAATAACTTTTTGTTTTTCTTATTTATCATGCTGCTCACTTAACACAATTATACATTAAACATATTGAAATTTAAAAAGAAAGTACATCCCTGGCAAACCAAATCGTTCTTTAAAATTCTCATTATGCAGTGATTATTTAAAACGGTGAATGTTCTCTACAACTACCAACAACGAATATCAGTGTCTGATTGATTGAAAGGTGTCTTTTAGTTTGTATAATTTACGGATAAACTTGGTGGTGTTATATGTATATTTTGATGTAATACTTACAAGGCATTTCTACTATCTCGTGGTTTTAATAACATCAACGGTATGGGGAGTGTTGCACACACAAGACTTACTAAAACAAAGCATGTGAATTTTAGGTAATATCGTGCAGTTCTTGATGTTTTGTAGACTAAATATATCATGACAATTAGAGCTGTAAAAATCCACATTGCGGTGCATGAACACATCGCTGAAACAAAAATAATAAAACTCATTAAAACCCTAATAAATTTCCAATATATATATATATATATATTTCGAACATTTAATATTATGATCTAAAGTAAAATAATTATACGAATTACTTAATCGTGCAGTATCAATGTAATGTCAATCAGTTAAATGAACTAATGGCTAATCAATAAGCAATAGTTCAAAAACCAAAGTCCAGGAAGTCAATTACAAAATAGCATTACCAAAAATATATTCTATTTTGTAACAGGTTCAAATATTGCTATCTACGTTGAAATCAAGGTTGAGACTATTGTCCAATTGTTGATTGATGATATTTAGTTATCTATAAGGTTATTCTGTAAAATCTTTAAAACAATAATTTGAAGAAATAAATTGATAAAAATGATCTAAGCAATTTGAACTTGCTTAGAAATGACACAGTTTGACAAAATTGAAATTTCGTGATACTAAATTTGAATAATGGAACGAAACCAGATTCCGTATATCAATGGTCGAGAAATATCGTTAAAAAACATATATATTTTTCTATCGCATCTAAAGAAAATAAATCTACTATTAAAACGTAAAATTGGGTTGGCCACAATCGATTTTTTCAAATTATGGACCCAAAGGTCATAAATAATTATTAGAAAGAATAAATATGAAATTTAGAATCTTGTAGCATGTTGCCTGGAGCGATCCCATTAAAAGACTGGCTATCAATCAATAACAATTGTCATTAATATTTTTTATCATTTTATCTCGTCAGTGGTTGTAAATAGGATTTCTTCATTTAAACATCAGTGGTTAACTCAGGTTTTCTATATATAAAATAAATTAATCCAATAGATTATACGGCGAGCTAAATATTGGTGCTTGCACCTTTGCTTGTTTGTTTATACAAAATTCATGTCACATGTTCAATTCGATACTAATTCTTATTCTATTAATGATAAATGCTAAATTGGTACATAATGCATACATCAGTATCACAATTGGAATAAATATGTCAAACCTTTTCATTGTTCAAGGTTGAATACATTAATCGTTTTGAATGTTTTTTTTTTATTAGGCCGTTTCTACATTATGGAAATATTATAATTGCCATGCGTATGAATGACCGTGTTTTCTTTTTAATTAATTTTTGACAAACATTTTAAATCTGAATAATATTACATTTAGTATATGAAAATTTTAAAAGTAGAATTCATTAATATTTTCAAAAAAATACTAACATTTAGACTGCTCTTAGAAAATGTTATAACTCAAGAAGACACTTGGATTTAAAATGAAACAGAAACTTTTTGGGCATTCATATTATATGTATACGAAATTTCGTTAAAATCAGCCCGATATCATCAGAGATGAAGCGGTCACAAACTCAGGTTTTAAGACCAACCGAACGAGCCAGATTATATGAGTTATATAAATTGTTATGTTCAGAGCGTCGAGACAAGAACTTTTTGTTACGTCAAATTTTTGATCAGAGAATGTTAAAAAAGGTCAGGAACGGCTGAGTATTTAAATTTAGAGCTGTCAGAGCAGAAAATAGAGTAAGATTCAAGACGTCCCTGTAACAAAACTTGATAATAGATCCAGTGACGTCACATGTCGTACCTAAGTTTCTGCTATACAGCTTTTATTTAAATACCATACTTAGCCTATATCCATTACGAATAAATTCTTAAATAACATGATAAGTATTATTACGACAAATGGACTAACTAATTAGGCTGTAATTTCACATGTTTAATTGACAGATATTCTCAAAATTTAATATTTGCAAGATGTAATTTACAAATCAATAATATATTATTTATTGCTGAGTTGCATTTTTTATTACCATTTAACTTAAAGATCCATTCACAGCGAGTAAGTAAACAATTACAATTCATAATCCAGTTTGTTTTATTAGAAACAATGCTGGCGTTCACAGCGATAACATTTATTATGAATGCGTTAATTTGCTTGTCATAAAACAAACTGGATTATTATTTAAAATCTTAATTTCTAATTGGATATATATATATATATATATATATATATATATATATATATATATATATATATATATATATATATATATATATATATGTGTGTGTGTGTGTGTGTGTGTGTGTGCTAAAGGTATTTGTGTCTATTTAGTTTTATTATTTATTAATCTAATTTATGATTACGTAAAATGTTGTTGGCGTAGTTATCTATAAATTTCAACCTTTGGCAGTACACTATTGGACGCTATAATTTTACTATTTTTCATTAATATAGTAAAATTCTTATTGGGATTTTTTCTTTATTTAATATCAAAATAACAAGATAGATAAACTCATGGAAACTTTACGATTGATATTTATTTTGCAAGCCTGCTTTTTTAGTACAATATGTTTTTATTTGCCAAATATTATTGAAAGTATTTTTGTGAATATAAATGAAGCTCACGAATTATATAAAAACCCATTAGGCTGTCCAAGGACGCATTAAAACATAGTTTGTTGATATCCCAGCACGTCGATATATATTTAAATATTTTTTTCCCCCAATAAATGTTGTTTAATTAATTATATAAATTATTTAACTATTGCTGAATACTATGTTAATATGTCAACAATATTGTAAAATGCGTAAACGTTATTGAAAAAGAGGTACTTGACGTTGGCCGTGAACTTTACAGAATCCCTGAATTCCTGGTTATTAGTTTATTTGTATATTTTATCGACGTCATGTTACCATGGTTACAATATAAATTGTGACGTGGTATTCAAAACAAGATTTGGTACGCGTAATACGCACCAATGCTCGCCTAATAGGTAAGATATGCGTTGCGAGCGGTGGTTTTTAATTATTATGGTCTTTTGGTTAACATTTTGAAATTAATGTTATAGATATAAAAAGTCTTGCAATTTTTTGTAGATTATATTGATGCATATTTCAAAATTCAAAATTATAATATTGTTGCTTTGAGTAAACAATATGAAAAAATCTTGTAGATGTAAAATACCTTAGAATTTTTAGTAGAATCTGTGAGTGTTTTAATTATTTTTATAAGGGCAGTATTAAGGGTTGCTCCAAATTTTGGGGCCCTATAACTCGGGAAGTTATTGGTCAATTATGTTTGTATTTTATCAATAATAACACTACATTGTTGGTTTTAAAATGTCAACTTATAGAAAACCACGTGTTGTCCACGCGTCAAATTTAGTGTATTTATCTCTTTGTTAGTGTATGGGTACTGGGTAGGTCATCCGGTTAATACCCCATAGAAATATCCTATGAAGTTTATAATAGTGTAATTTAATTCTATCGCACTTTTCCAATATGATTTACGATACACTTGTGTGCACGAAAATTCAATAAACGGCGACCGTAGCATTTAGTATTAGTGCGCTGACAATAGAAAATGAGAAAAAAAGAAAGAAAGACAGCTAGCGATGTATCACTGATTAAAGTTCAAATTTCATATAATAATAATATTAATATTTGTTTAAATAATATAGTCGATTTACTGACATCGTATATTCACCTATATGTTTACGTAATTGAATATTACGTAAGTTTAATCATATATTTTCTATGTAAGCTAAGAGCATGCAAGGGCAATCATTCGTTGTGCAACATCATTTTAATATTAGTTTGGTTAGTAAACGGATGACAAATGATGGCCTTTCTGTGCCAAATTTTACTACATTTCCATATAATGAATTGTAAAACAATGCATTTTTGAATGAATTATTCATAAAACATTTTTGTCGAATGCAGTCTATAATATGAATTAATTTTCAAACGTTGTAGTGTCGAAAAATTGTAATTATTTCAAATATTAGTTAATTGGAATGATGTATACTTTTGCAATGGCGAAATGGGCATATACATAATTATTTTATACTATTATTATTAGTATACTAGGGTCACCCGTGGGCACCATGTGCCCATATGGTATACAGAACCCTTTTTACACAACATTTTTAATGATTTGACATTTGATTCATTATTGTTTTTGAATTTAATAATCAAGCTAGATTCTGAATTTTGCAGTAGTAAACGGCAGTTTTAAAAATGATAATTAGTTATATGCTAAAATACAATGGATTGTGCCAACAAAAATGAAAAAATAAAATTGCCAACCAATCATGTTTCTAAATATGTTTGAATTATCTCTTCAAGATTTTATTTCTCTAATCATCAGAATTATAAATTTACTTACTTGCAGTTATTATAATTTGACCAACTATAGAATCTTACCGCAACTCATATTTTCAAAAATCACTGCTTTTTGGCCATTTTGAAGTGAAAATAATAACTATGAATTATAATAAATGGACGGAAACACATATTTGCTAAAAATATATGCAAATTATGCAATAATATGCACTTATTTCATATTAAATACTTAAAAATTGAATAAAAACATGTTTTGATTTACAATTCAAACAATGTTTCCGTAACTCGTACGTCACTAATTCACATTGAAATACTGTTCTTGACGCTCACGTGGTAGCACTTTTATTTATATTTGTTCTTTGGTCGGTCATTTTTACATAAATGCTGAATAGCGTTTTCAAATTAGAATAAATAAAACTTAATTTTATGAACTAACAAATATTTATATATCTCATTGGCATACAATATCAATATAATATAGTAGATGCCACTCTGTGTAATGTACACAACACACTAAATACACTTCAAATCATCAAAGTAATTGAAGATTTATCACAAAAACTTTTTTGACATTTCATTCTGACGTTTGATTCGTTTTTGTCTATTTCAAAGCAGACTGAACTTCAGTAGAGTCGTGATTGTTTTATTTCAGTATAAACTATTTGATTATTTTTTATAACATTATTTGCAGTCGCCATGGCGCAGTGGTTAAGAGTCTTGCCCTTCACCCTGCTGGTCGTGAGTTCGATCCCCGTCTATGCCAATTTGCATTTTTACAAAAAAAAAGTGTTGACATACACACTTACAAACATTTCTGGGTAATTATATTAATAATAATGCATAAAATTACGTTTAATACGTTTACATTAAAAAGTCGAGGGCACTCCCGATTTTTTAAGGACAATAGCTCTATCTAGGTTGACAAAAGAATATATGTCACAGGTAAAAACTGACATAATAAATGCACTAACCTTGCTATTTTAAGCCATTACGAAAATATTATTTTTATTACATACATAAAAATAATGCGCAAATGTAAAATTTACTTGGAAAATATTCTTGATAACTAAACATTTTCTGGACATAACACATAAAACATGTTCAGTTATGTAATGTTTAAAAATAAATAGGTTTGTTTGAACAACCTTAAATATTTTAATTTTGTTTGTATAAACATATATAAGTACATATATTATAGGTCCTTGGTATAAGATAAAATGTATCACTTTAAAGTATAGACAATATAAAACATATTTTTATAGTTGCAAAATTAAATTAATTTATTTTAATATTTTGCCAACCGTGGAGTAGAACGGGGAAGTCCCTAAGCATGTTAAATGTAATTTTACAGTGCAAATATATTTGTTGATTCAACTGAAAAATTCTTCACACAAATATACCAACATTTTTTGATTTTAATGATCTATAAAATTATTTTTGTTACAAATATAAAAAATAATAACAAATCTCAGTGCAGGAAATATTTCCCTAAATTTCTAATGAATTATTGTTTACTTTCTCTTTTGAATTAAAAATAATAATGTTTGATAGTTAAATATCTGGGTCAAAATACAAAAAACTAATTTTTGGCGCCAGGTTAAAAAAAATTAAGCAAATTCATTATTAAAATCTATTTGATTATTTCAATAATTTAAATTTGTTTGCTTGTATTGACAAAACAAAACATATCTGTAAGTTTATAGATGTTTAACTTGGATAATTTGCAAAGTACGTCATGATTATTATAAAGTCAATGTTTAACAAGCGATAACAATAAGATAAAAGTTAAATACATACCCATTTTCACACATAAAATCCTCTAATATTGAAACGAATTTGCACGCTATCAGCTGAGAATATTCATCAGCGGACACCGCTCGCACCTAAAGTCAAACACAGACTAACACAGGCGAAAGATGTAAAGATTTGAACAAAAAATATAGAGATCAAAGTTTATTCACATGACTCACGGACGTGGGGTGAGCATCTTGTATGTTTATAATTACTAAGTACCAAACAATTTTTGCGAATATACGAACAAATTCAAATGGATTCATCACATAAATTTGATATTCTGTGTGTTATTCCGCCCTGCTATCATGTCGCAACTAGAAAAACGTTGTGCAATTGCAATATTGATTTACATACCGATGAGACGTCACCAAAACTATTGAAATTACCACGAAATACGTTAATTACTCTAGTTTCTAGTTACTGTTGAACAAAGTTCAATTATAAGAAATCAATTTTCACTGATAATAAACGTTGATACTGGTTTAGTATATAAATTAATCTAGCGTGTTTAATTTCTCTTTTGCTTTCGTTTCCGAATTCAAACCAGTTATCCTAACATACTGTAAGTGTTACTTGGGCGTATTTATGGTTGCATAGACAATACATTAACGATGACAGTAAAGAAGTAAGGTACAACCATTGAATAAGTAATATTACTTATTCAATGGTACAATACAAATACATATATAACCAAATATTAAAAAAAAAAAACTGAATTTCGTATTTTCTTATTTCTGCGGAATACTAATGACAAACGTCTTAAGATTTCAAGCGAGCGTTAATTTTCAATAATTAAAAACATTCTAAGAACCTTGCGATTACGAATCGCTGAAGTACATATCATTTTCATAGTTTTAGAGAACAATTGATATAAAACATATCAATTTTCTGATTGTGTCCTTGTATTTTCAGTAATTGAACACTATATTTTGCTACCGTCAACAGATTGGGAAATACTTATCTATGTAAGAAGACACCATATAGCGGAATTCGGCTTATAACATATTTGTAATACTTTTAAGATCTGAAAATATGTAACTGTTAATAAAAATTTTGTAATATTATTTATTATATATTAATTTAAAGAGTTATAAAAAAATATATTTTTAAAATAGAAAATGTGTTTTAAATTGCCAACTGTGTACCAAGTTAATTTGCCAAATAAAAATTGTTGGATTTTCAGCAAATAGTATAATTGGCAAAAAAAATTATTAAAGTGTCTAGATATTTTTTAACTTATAATAATCACTATTTTCAAAAAATAGCAAGAGTAAAGTGTTACGTCTGGTTAAGATATTGCTTTTATAAATAGGAGGTGCAAACTTGGGCCATATACAAGTCTGAAGTTTAAAGTTTCATCATTTTACCTTTAACAATTTTGGCACTAGAGCGTTTGCACACAGACATCATTCAGAAAATAATCAAAGCGTTAAAATCTCGAGTTCGAAATTTATTTTCATTACAATACTTCTTTATATATGTTCGTATAAGAATGTGAACATGTTTTAAATAAATAAAAAATAATCAAAATATAATCTACTAAGTTGATATATTTCCAAGTGTTCAGAAATTTTATAAAGTGTACATATTCTTGTCGTTTTAGTACTCGTTGGATTATAAAAATATAATTTTGGAAATTCATACACTACAGATGTAATAATTATTTAATACACAAAATATCAATTCTTGAAAGACATGATAAATAACTTACAAAATTATTTCGAATGATGGAATATAAATTATAATAGGCAGTAATATAAACTAGCTAATTATCAAAACAAGTCATAAATAATATAATAATAGTGAAAAATAAAACATAATTATCTACTGTTGCAAGATAGTTACTTCTGCAGATTCGTCAGGCGTTAAATGATACGATCTCAAGTGGCTCATAAGCGAATCTTTTCGCGCGAAGGATGCGCCGCACGTGGGGCAAACATTCGTGTTATGAACACGCTGATGCCGCACAAGTTTGTCTTTGCGTCCGAACCGCTTATCACAGTTTGTGCATTGAAATGGCTTCATCCCCGAATGCGTAGTCACGTGCCTATCAAGTTCACGTTTCCTCAAAAACGATTTTGTACATTGAGGACACTGATGCGGTTTAGAAGATTGATGCATAGACGCATGGAACCGCAAACTCTCCGAAGATGAAAAACGTTTATGACACACGAAACATGGGTATTTTTTCATCGATTCCATTTGCTTTTTTAACGTGTCATACTCCGTATAGTTATCGTCGCCCGTAATATGGTCTGGAATATTCGGCAGATCATTTTCATCCTTGATATGGTCGGGTATGTGCGGTAAGTCATGATTAGGAGATTCTGTGTTTGATGTTTTTTCTTGATTATTGAAATTTCCGTCATGATTAAAAGGATCTACGTTAATAACGAGTTTCTCCCCTGACCAACGCTCATCTATATCTTCTAATGGTTCTTCAACTATATCCATTTCTTCTTTAACTGTTGCTGCTGAATTATATGTGTAGCCACTTAATGTGATCTGCTGACGCAACATTTCTAATTCTGTTATAGCTGAAGTTCGGTCTTCTCCGCTGTGTGGAAAATGGCGTTTCTCGTGGCGTAATAATTTGTCGCGACGTCCAAAACTTTGGTCACAATAATTGCAAGCGAACGGCTTATGACCAGTGTGAATTAACGCATGACGGGTTAAATCACCTTTGGAAATGAAAGTTTTTGGACATTGTGGACACACGTATGGCTTATGTCCAGAGTGTATTCGAAGATGTTTTGTTAGATTCGTATTCCGAGAAAATGACTTGTAACAAATGTTGCATGTAAACGGCTTAATGCCGGTGTGCACGATTGTATGTTTCCTCAAATCGGATCTCCGGCTAAAGCTCCGTGGACACTGAGGACATCCGAATGGTTTATCATTCTGGTGCACCGACTTCAAATGAGCCGTATAATTCGTTCGGTCCCCAAACGTCATATCACATTGTGAACACATAAATGGGACATCTACATTATGCTCAGTCGTTTCATGAGCTTTACAACCATCTTTTTCTGTGTACGCTTTATCGCAATACTTACACATAAAGACATTCTTCAATTCACTCAAAACTTCATTCGCATCCGTATTCTCTACATCGCTGTTGTTACGTTCAAACTCCGATTCGTTCTCTGAATCATACTCTAATTCAGGATTGACCACCATTACCACGTTTTCGGCATTTTGTCCAAGATCGGGTATAAATGTTTGGTTTTCACGCGTGAATTGCTCGAATTTGTGTATAGGAACGGTGGTGGATCGATATGGTACATCTTCCAATTCCAGATCGCTTCCATGCTCATTCACATTCTTATCAATCCGGTTATCGCATAACTGTCCGTTTACTTGGCGTAATGTTGCATCTGATATTAGACACTGTTGTTTGAATTCCAAACACATTTCTAGCTTGTATAAACAACGATGACAGATACATGGTGGCAGTCCATCCCCAGATGAAAGCTGTAAATTTATCTCAGTTATGGTCGATATATAGTGTTTCTTTCAAATTGCGCGCGCTTGCCTAGCACATTTTTACCGATTTCCGGTCATCCCTTTTATTTTATTTTAGATTGGAAATAGTGCAAAGCAGTGCAAAACAAATGTTGCACATATTTTGAAATTACTCTAGTTATAAATGTAATTTTTGTAATAACCTCAAACTTCAACAATGTGATTAACCTCAACCTAATTATTTATTTAATTATTATACGTTACAAGCAATATGCAAAATATCAAATTTTTTTTTTACTAATCATTATAAATTAAAATACTATAAATAAATACCGCGTACCTCTAAAGCAGTGCATTCGATAATCTTTTTCTGTATACTTTTGTCAGCATTTTCGTTCACGTGACTATTGAAAATCCCTAGTAGAAAACCGTCATGTTGCAAACATAATCTGCAAATCGTTGCATAATTAGACCAAGCCATGTCTTGATGATGAGTTTTGCACACAATTCTTTTATTTAGAGCACCAAACGAGCGTAGCAACTGTTCGCGAGTTTTCACAAACGCCACCGTTGACGGTTGCATTGAAATGCGAAGCGCCCTACTACAGGGGGGCGACGCCTCAACGGTCGGTGGGCAGCGAGCAACGAGCGGAAGGGGGCGCAGTTGCTTGCGCACAGCCCCCGTGGAAAGTCGGAGCGCCCGGGAGGGGCCGACCGGCCCGGACAACGAACTATTGCGGCGGGGCATTCAAAATGCCCGTCACACGAGTTCTCAATAAAAACTCTATTACATATTTTAGGTTAATTAATAAATAAACAATGACATATTTAGAAAGATATATTTTATTCGCTGCAAAGAAATATTTCATTTGGCACACGTTATTTAATATTTGACAGTATTGATTTATTGAATACACACAAAAGCACATCATGCATTTATCATAAACAAAAGCAGGAGTGGTCTTCACTCGTTTTTCTTATACTTCCACTATCTATATAATATAATATTGTTTTATTTTGTTTTAAATTCATGCTAAATTGTCGTGAACCAATATGAGTGCTGAGTAGCAACTAGGGAAACGTAAATGTAGCATGCGATCGTCGTATAAAACTCATATACTTTATGTCGCTCGCTGGAAGTCCAAATATTGCGACTCTATGACTAAATTTGTACACAGCTAATATTGAGTGTCTAATTTAACAAACAAAGAAAAATATATTAAGAAGTACTATAAAATATTATTATACTATTTCAAATTGAATCCAACAATATGCAACAAAACAATAAATTTCACTTATGTATCCATATCATAGATATTGAATTTTTCAATAAAGTAATTTTATTTTTGTATTACATAAGTCAAAAATAGCAATACTTATAAGTGTAGAATAACTAAATATAACAAACTATGCTTTCTTTTGTGTGGGAATTTTTTATTTTTGCTAAACTTACAATAACAACAATTTTGTATAAAATATCATTTATTATCCTTGATTTGGTTTGTATCTCGGATTAATGGCACTCTTATCATACTTGACTTCATAATTTGATGAACATCCGGTGACATTTTCAACGCCATCGCATTCGTTGCGAATATCATCGAACGCACTGCCTGGACCACAGTTGAATACTCGTGGTCTGCCTCGTACACAAAGGAAATACCTTTGACAATCGGTAGGATTACGGAAGAACCTGTATTCTGGTTCGCCAAGACCTCTTACGTTTGCCTCAGGAGGACAAGAGAAACCCAAATATGCTGTGGAGGAATATTAATATTTTGGTTAAAGCAACTAATGTCGCACTGCTGTATATCTGGTTGTGGTTTACATGAAGTTCAAGCATATAATTTCGTTTAGATACATTCAGGCGCTTAGGTGCGGTGGGGGTCATTAATAGAGAGACACCCAGTTCGTATATTTTACCGGTTTAAATTCGAATTCAGAAAATGAAATGATATTTGTTATGATTAAAATGTTTTTAATGAGATATACCTTCAGCATCACATGTAGGAACTTGGTCGGCCCAATCGCATTTGTACGTATTTTCGTTGTAAGCGAGTCCTTCAGGGCAATCAAACGTGTATCCACGTCCATTAGCGCAGTTCATAAATTGTCCACAATTGTTCTGATCTCCAATTCTAAAATAGCCAAATTGATGGGGACAATCTTCTGTAGGCTGTGGTGGTTCTATTCAAATATGTATAAATTTCTTTATTAGTAAAGACATTTCAATCAATTTATCAAAAAACCTACGAGTTTGTTCACGTCCTGTGCAATCTACGTCGATAGGATATTGACAAGGGTCCGCAAATACGCGAACTGCTGGGTTAAATAACAGACCGTCAGGGCATAATTTCTCTTCAGCAACTCCATCTCTGCATTCTATGTAATTGTCACATTGATTGGTCGGATAGCGGCCATCTTTTTCGGGACAACTATGCCCGGAACCGGATGGACGAGATTGTTCCTGAATCGGCTGCCGGAAATTGGTTTGCTCTGGACGGAATCTTTGACTAATAACTGGAAGTATTGGTTGTATAATATTTATTTTTAAAACAATATACAAAATATTCGATCATATGTATATTACAGTGCAACTACTAAAATCTAGTTTCTTTTTAAAGAACAAGCATAGATACAGGCACGAAACATTGCATTTTGCATATAGAATATCGATATATTATAATTATAGGAAAGATTGGTGCGATCCTTTTTCTGAATTGTAGAAATCGTTGTTTTCTCAGCATTTCTCAGCACTGTATCCACAGTAATTAAGATTGGAAAATTTCAAATAATAATCTAGTTTGTATTATGACAAGCAATGCTAGCAGTCACAATCACAAAATTAACACAATTAATTATAAATTTTGTTGCTGTGAACGCATTGTATGTTATACAATTCGCTGTGAATTATTATATTATTTTACAAGTTGTGAATTAAATTAAAAATATAGCATTTACTAAAGATAATTTTTGAAAATTGCCAACGATATTGTTTCATGGCAATGGTAGCCCTCTGTGATAGAACAAGATAAAATATTTGAAATACAACTTCAAAATTAGTCACGCACAACTTCCGTTTCGAAGAAAATGGGTTCAAGTTCAGGTTGACTTCTTATCTTTAAGGGTGATATATCGCTACTTCAGACCTTACAGTGTGACATTGAAATAAAAAAATCTAGATATGATGTCTTAAGGTTCATATACCTATATAGGTATTCCTTAACAGAACTTATTGGCATTTTTAAACGACTGTTAGATGATTTTTGTCGCCCTAATTGGTATTAATATACATATACCTTAACAAAGGATCGATATAAATAAAAACTCGTATAAGTGCATCTTTCTTACACGAAATTCAGAAATATGTACAAGGTGGCAAGAGCAGAATTTATAAGTAGTGTTCCTTGACAAACGATGGTATATAACAGGTGTAGGTGATTATTTAAAACCACTCATGGAATTAATTATCCCGACCATCCCGCAAGTGGCCTTCTGCTTGACGCGTCGCGTCGAAGATGTCAAACTTTCACTAATATCTTCTGTTTGTTGCATAACAAAAACCGTCTCGAAATTTCTCCAAGTTATGACTGTTCATAAAATTACCATATCGTTCGGTGATCAATACGTTAAAACGAAAGTATTTGACATTTGAATTTCGAGGGGGATTTTTTTTTGGCATACGTTAGAATATATTATGTATTTTTTTAATTTCGATGTTAATGACAGTGAATTTTTAACCGGATTTGATGGAATATAAATGTGCCATCTTCCTATTAATATACTT
Source organism: Leistus spinibarbis (assembly GCA_933228885.1). Lineage (NCBI taxonomy): Eukaryota > Metazoa > Arthropoda > Insecta > Coleoptera > Carabidae > Leistus > Leistus spinibarbis. The sequence goes on along the minus strand of OW121796.1, from coordinate 5,971,394 downwards.
TACCTTGACATTTGTTATATTATTTATAGGCTACGTGTGATGATTTTCAGATTATTGGGAAACAAATTTAAACCAACCCTGAATTTTTTTCACGTGGTTTGTATATAAACATTTAATTTGGTATTTCTCACGGTTCTATCTATGACAATAGTTATAAACATTATGAAAAAATTAAATAAGATTTATTTTTCGCACGTAAATATACGCCCAATTGTGTATACATATTCATATAAATATTAAATTAAAACTCTAGCTTTAATCTAAGGAAAATAATGTTTATTAAACAATTAAAAAAAATATATATATATATATATATATATATATATATATATATATTAACAAACAGTCAAACCAACCAATACTCCACAGGAATACTCTGTCATTTACTTAATTGATTCTATTTTGTTTCCTTGTCAAAATATTGCATACAGATCATATGATTGATTGAACTATATGCCAATCCATGACAATATAAATAAGATATTTCAGATATTCCGTAGCAGTTTTCTCGTAACTGGTACATTTTTCAAACAAAAGTTGTGCGAAATATGTATATTTTTCATTACGAAAATAACTATTTTTGTCATAAGTGCAGCCGTTCTAGTGATATTGGAAATTGAACAAAAAATGCATAGAGTAAACATGCACTTTCGGTTTCAATATTCTTTTCAAAAATAAGAGACCATAAGCAAATTTTATGTTCGACTGTTTTGGCTCTAGAGCGTTCACAGACAGACACACGTCATTCGGAAAATAGTCACATTCGATTCAGGGATGGTCAAAACGTGTATATCCGCTAAAATCTCTATTTCGACATTTTTCATGATTACAATTACGTATTTCGTAAAAGAAAGTAAAAATACAAGATAACAATACTTTCTTATTTGAGTATGAGTATAGAAATCAAATTATATTATTCAGAATCTGTTTAACACAAGAATAGCTTCCCTTTAATTGCCACAATAAATACTCAATAAATTTTATATTACAGTACAGTTTCTCTAAGTATTAGTTCAGAGATATTCTTTAAATTAATTATCAATAACCTAATTCCAAAAACAACATATTAATTGGAGAACTATAGTCCTTGAACCATTTGAGTAGATACTAAATCATAATACGTAAATATTTATAAGATATTAACACATTATAATAATCTAAAGTAATGTTAAATGTGAGTTATTGTTTAGGGCGGATCCAACAGTCAGGTTTAGGGTGGGTGATATCGAAAAAATATTAGGGGAAGTAGTTACCATAATTAAATTTGATTATCAACAGCAGACCATAAAAATGAAAAATTGATTGTGGCCAGCACAAGAGTTTCTTATACGTTAGGTATCAATCACAAATTTGTTAAAAATTTTAATAAAAAGATACGCTCGAAATACGTTTTCTGTCGTTCTATTTGTGATAACCGATGCTAAATGACAAATTATTTGAGTCTATTTACAATTCCCATACATGCGTATCTATGACAACATAAATTAAAAAAAAAAAAGATTTTCCGTAGTAGTTTCCTCGTAACTGGTACATTTTTGAAAAAACTAATGTGCGAGATATTATATCTTACATTATGGACATAACTATTTTTGCCATCAAGCAGCCGTTCTATTGATATTGGAGAAATGCATGAAGTAAACATTAACTTCCGGTTTGAATATTCTTTAATTAATTAAGTCTTAAAGTTTCACTATTTTACGTTTAATAATTTTGGCTCTAGAGCGTTCCCAAATACATGGACGCCATACCGAAAATAGTCACATTCGATCTAGAGAGGGTTCAAAATTTTTCATTATTACTTGAAAGTGAAAATAAAAGATAAATTTTTAAATAAATAATGGTTCCTTAAGTAATTAAGTTAAGAACACCATAAAAATGTAAATAATTATAATTAGGTAATGCTTACCTTGAATGACAAATGCACAAACAAGCAGGATTGTAGGAACAGCACGCATTTTGAAAGTCAGTCTTTATTTCACTGACTCGAAATCACGAATGAAGATGAAACGCTTACTGATATGCAATTATTGGGAGAAGAAACTTGCTTTTATTCAAGGACATAACATTACACTACACACGCTTTAAATCTTTCACCAATCATAGAATTTCAAAATAATTCAAACACAGAACAATAACAAACATATAATACCACTTTATATAATCACATCGCAAATTTTAACTATGCATAACAGAAATACATTTATTTTCAACAGAATTTATATAAAATATGAGCATTAATTAATCAACATGTTTATGCTTCAACTATCCAATGCAGCCATACAAATTGTTTACAGTTATTTACATAATTAATAAATTGAATCATTAGTACCACGTAAACATTAATTTGATTTTTAGAATGTTCTACCGAAAATATTTGTTTTAGAAAGCTAACGAAAATATTCCAGGAATCAATTATTACTTCCTGGACCTTAGGACATTTTTTTTTTTTGGTTAATGTTAGCCAATTCACTATTCCCATGAAATGATTTATTATGACCAATACTTTCATAATAAAATATTATTAAAATTAACAAGCATAGGAACAGGTAATCATATGTGCGTGAATTCTTAAGTAATAAAATCGTGCACTGACAGTACAATAATTAGCTCACCGTACGAAGTACAAAAGAGCTAAAGCATTTGGTGCCTGATACATTCTCGGATCAAAAGTTTCTTAACTAAATGTTCTTGTCTCGTCTCCCTTAATCCAAAAATATATATAACTGTTGTTAGTCGTCGCTCGTAAGGTCACATTTGTGCTCTATTTGAACCAAATTTGCACATATTCTTTGGTGTGCCTTTTGAATCCGCTTGCAGTTTAAATCCAAACGCTTTTCGAGAGTTATAGGGCCCCAAAATTTGGAGCCCCTGAATACTGCTAATAGAAAACAAAAATAAATAACAATTCTTCAATAAATTCTAAGACATCTTGTCTATGTATATGCTACACATATTCATTGGTATCCCATTTGAATCTGCTCGGAGTTCAAATTCGGTTAATAAATAATTATTTTCAATTTAATACATTATATGTATACGCAGGCGCGGAGTGGTGATCTATACCTTACAACGGACAGTGTAGTATTAGCTGTGCTTTTTGTATATATTCGGCAAGCTGAAGGCATATGCACCTGTACCTATGCTTGTTTATATAAATAATGAATTTTTCTTTATGAATATCAAAAAGCAAGACATTTTATTTCTACTACATTTTGCAGTTTATGAACCTAAGACATAATAATTCAAAATTATTTTTAACTTTGAAATATTATAGATCAGTATCAGAAAATCGTGTGAAGGACACTCCAGCTTTTTTTAATTCATTGAATCAGATTGTAGAATGAAATGATAACTTGTTCATGCATTCGTATTTTAAAAGTATTAAATGAGTAATGGTAGGTATATAATACAGATATATATAATTTTTATTAAATATACAGTGTACATTATACAATAGTAGAAAAGTATTCTTTTTCTGGATCACGACACATACATAGACATTTGGTTGATAAGGCACATCCATGTACAACTTTTTATGTTGAAAAATGAAATTAATAGAAAAGCTAAACACAAATATCTATGGCAGCAAAAATAAACTGAATCTATGGTGAAAAATAAAAGTTTCATATGCTCGGTTTATATTTTAAATAACTCAATTATTTCTTAACACAATTACTATATAGAACTTATCCTATACATATATTGTAGAATGGCGTACTGGGAATTGAAAGCAATATAGCAATATTTATACTGACAAATGAAATATTAAATTAGCAAGAACCTAAAAAAATAACTGTTTTAAGTACATAATAATTTTTTTCGTATATAAAAATAGTGCAAATATTATATACATTCATTTAATTTTTTTTTTTGAATAATAAATAATTATACAAATATCCATAGGAACATTGTTACACTGTTACGAAAAGGAATACTATGGAATTAAAACCTATCAACAGTATTTTTAAAATTATTTACATATACATATTTCGAGGTAATCGAAAAACTTAAATTAGATAATACAGCTCGTATATATTGTTTTGATTTTTTGCAAAAATAATAGTTGTATTATGGAAATAAATAAATAATGTCGATGAAATAATAAAAACCGTGATGTAAATTATACTTCACGCTAAGTTTAAAATAAATAACTAATAAGGGAATAGCACACTTAAGCAATCACAGATTAGGCTCAAATTTAAGGTGGATCTAGTCAATCAAAATTTCGGAATACTTCAGATTCCTAAATTGTGCAATTCCTTCATTAGATAAGGAATTCATGCTACTTACGTTAATGTAAATACTAACACCAACATTTTTAAATCCAAAATAAAAGAACAATAAAAAACGTAACATAATAATCATAAATGAGTACAAGTTCATTTTAAATGTAATTTTAAATATCGATGTAAGACTGAGAGGTGAAATAACTTTGTCTTGAAGTTAAAATTATTATGAACCCATTTATGAATAAAATAATAAAGAGATAACGAATGTGCACCGATGTACGTGGTTTGATTTTTGAAATAATGAAATGAAAATTCAACAAAATAATAAAATTTATAAAATGTATACGCATTGTTGCCAAAGTGTTAAAAGAGTAAAAAAAAAATATCCTTAAATATGTTTATACAGCACAGCCCTTCTTAAAGCCATATAATACTTTGAGCTCGGGAACAATAATTTTTTTAATAAGTTGGTTGGTTTTTGCAGCTAAGATTGCCCGCTTCTGGTCTTTTTTATACACTTTTATGCCTGGTTTATGCACAAGAAATGCGTTGTTCAGGATCATAAAATCATAATCTAGTACGCATAAAGCATAGCCCTGAAACAAATTAAAAAGTATGTCAGAGATATACCATCTACTAAATACGTTATTGCAAATATTATAAGTTCATATTCTGATGATGGCACTGTAGCCGAAATACGTATAGTACATTAAATAAAAATTATTTTGAAACTAACCGAGTGTGTTTTATTTTATATTTAATCATGTTTCAACGAGAGCCTACAGCTAATTCCATACAATTTATTCATATTCTGAAATATTTCATTACCAAATACTACAAATTTAATAATAATAGCACAATTTATTTTTATACAATCCTTTATTACACAGGAAAATTTATTATTTTGAATGTTTCATACGGAACAGTTTTGTTTTACAGCTTATGTAAATTAAATGGGACAACATCATATTTCAAATGTCTTGTATCTTAAATTGGTTTATGGAAGATAGGCTAAAATTTAAAAAATAACTAGTAAATTATACGCATAATTGCAAAGTCGATATGTTGCATTGATTTCAAGTTAAAATTTGAATGAGGTTTATTTTTTAAAAATTGTAAGAAAATTAGTTAAAATTACCTGAGTCATCTTGTCACTTTTCCCTTCCCAACTCAGTCGTTCATCATACAATGGATCCGTATGTGTTCCAATGAAAATTGGTTCCCAATGAACGAAATATCCCATTCGTTTCCCAATGTGGAACACGTGCAAGCCCTCCGTTTCGTTTGTCGCTTGCCACTCCTTTGACTTGGGAACATTATGGCAACCCGGACAGAGTTTTTTATGAAACGGAAATGCAGTTCCATTTGTAAGCATTTCTTTTAGATGGGTCTTATTCTCTGGAACAGGTTGCGACGTTCCCACTTCAAACAAATGCAGGGGAAAAACTTTCGGATTCGGTCTACGCAGTGGATCATGATTTTCAGCAATCATTTCCAAAAATTTCACTATCAAATTAGGACTAGGGTACAGTTCTACGTCAGACGGTAAAATATAGTGTGTTTGAGCGGTTTCTCGCGCAATATTACGTCCAACATTCACGGGGTATAAGAGTTTCTTTTGGGTTTTATACATTTGGTCACTAGAAACGTTTACATATGGTGCATTCAATGAACAGTTGTAGAGTTCTCGTAGGACTTTATCATGTCGCGGCACCTGAAATGCAAAATATTTACGGATTATTAATATATCTAGAAAATGTCTACAATTCCAGCGAAGGTTACATACTGCGGTATACAAATATTTAATATAGTTGTATATTCTGCGTTTTAGTACAACGGCGTACGGTTTTTATTGTCTGTGGGTCCGTTTATCATTTATGCATAGACTGAGGGCATGGTTTGCGCACAAAGGGCAATATTAACTTTTCTTGCGCTAAATTATGTTATGGTAAACAACATTTACAAACAATGTTTCCACAATTTATGCATCTTGGCATTTTGGTGAACATTTGTGGAAAAACGAAAAATAATAATATCCCAGCGCAGTTTCAATTTGAACAGTTTAAATTTTTCATGAATGTTTCACAAAGTTTCAATGCAATAAATAATATATATTTAAAATTATTATCATGTTTTAAGATTCATTAAGTTTTAAATATTTCATGAAGCTATTCAAAATTGTAAAAGTTTCATGAAATTTAACAATCCTAGCCCACAGACTTGAAATATATATTCTAATTTTTCGAGCTATTATTAAAAATTAAATATAACTACTTGAAATTGTGGTGAAGTAGAATGGATATGATAATGATAAATAATTGGTTAGATATGAACAATATCAGACCGGTTTAAACTAAATGGAATAAGAGGCCTTGTATGAAAAACTGATAAAGTTTGCGAGGAACATTTAATTATGATTCCAATAAACTATAGGGCATTACATGATTCTACGCCTTGATGCATCTATAGCTTATACTGTCGAAAAGTTTGGAAACAATTACAATTACATTTATCAACTTTTTTGTTCTTGAATAAACTGATTATATTCGGGTAGTAAACAAGATTAAGCACGTTATTGGTACGAGTGACGCTGCTATTTAATAATATGATATATCGTTTAAAATAAATATGTACTTATTAAAATATTGATAAAACGTATGTATATAGTTCGATAGTATGTATTCTCTGCTAAATGTGCCACAAATTCCACATGTTACGAGAATATATTTTAATTATCAATTCCAATGGGTATCTATTTGGTGAAATAGGTTCAGTATGTAACTTATCTGGTCCAATAGTAAACATATGTGGGCTTACAAATACAATACCATACAAAATATATAGTTAACTATCTGATTCTACTAAAATCGTTTCAATGCACATATTACTATCATAGAATCTTATGATGGTCGCAAATTAACCAGGCAGTATTATAAATTAAATTGGTAGTTAGAATTGTATAAAGTATTTAAATAAACTGGCATTATTAACCAATATAAAGGCATGGCGTCTCTAGAGCCAAAACTATTGTAGGTAAAATTATGAAATTGTAAATTTAATACTTGTATAAGTGCACCTCCTATTTTCGAAAATAATGTCTTAACTAGAAGTAACAGTTTATTCTTGCTACTTTTTCAATATCTCGGAAACGGCATGAGTAAGAGAAACATCGATTCTCTTAAAACTTAAAGATATAAAAATGTCTAGCAAGTTTGGTTGTTGATATTTACGTTACCCTAGTTACAATATATATTAATTTTGTTTCATAGCAATCGTGAAATGAATTTAATACAAAATAATGAAATATTATATACACAGTTAAGAAAGGACAATATAGTCGAGTGAAGGCGACTCGAGTTATTTGTTTTTATTAGGTTTCTATGTGGCATTTTTAACAGGGTACAATGTGGTATGACTATATATAGTCGAGATACTGAGGGTTCGGACTTGCGTCATCGATCTGTAATTAACTGATAAAGATCAAAAGTTGCACAAGCTTAAAATAAAATATATTATAATAAATATCGACGCATCAAAAATGATAAATAATAAGATACACAAGCTTACCATATTTATTTTATTCCAGAATGATTTTATTTTATATATTTTACCCCTTGATTTGATAGTTTTGTGAATTATGAAACAAAATTTAAAGTTTTATAAAAATTATATATATATACGTATATATATATATATATATATATATATATATATATATATATATATATATATATATATATATATATATATATATATATATATATATATATATATATATATATATATATATATATATATATATATATATATATATATATATATATATATATATATATATATATATATATATATATATATATATATATATATATATATATATATATATATATATATATATATATATATATATATATATATATATATATATATATATATATATATATATATATATATATATATATATATATATATATATATATATATATATATATATATATATATATATATATATATATATATATATATATATATATATATATATATATATATATATATATATATATATATATATATATATATATATATATATATATATATATATATATATATATATATATATATATATATATATATATATATATATATATATATATATATATATATATATATATATATATATATATATATATATATATATATATATATATATATATATATATATATATATATATATATATATATATATATATATATATATATATATATATATATATATATATATATATATATATATATATATATATATATATATATATATATATATATATATATATATATATATATGTATATATTTCGTTTATTGTGCTAGCTATATTCCTTCACATTCCTATTTCAAATATGTGTTTTTCAAAACTATTTCATTGTGCTACAGTTTTTTGTAGTTTTTTCTAGTAACTTTTGACTATGACGCAAGTCCGTACCCTCAGTATCTCGACTATATCATGAATTTTAATTGTGATAAATATTTTAATTGTTAGCTATTATATTGGTATGTTATTGATTGTATATAATTTTCGAGATTTGTCCTATAATTAGTTCTTTAACTGTTGGACAATATAGGTATTATTATATATTCTACTGTCGGAAATTTTGGTAACAATGAGATTATTTCTATTTACAAACTATATATTTTTTGAATAAATCGAGTTCATTCGAGTAATGAACAAGATTCAGCACAGTATTATAATATGGGTTTGCTGCCATTTGGTGCCTTATAAAATCAATATGTGTTCATAAAATGATTGACATAAAATTCGCATTGTTTCCAAAGTTTCCGTCAATAGTGTATGTATATTACTTGTTTCGGGACATGTTTGGTGCTGAAGTAAATATGAAATGTAACAAGTTCCTTGACTAATGGGGAAGTACAGTCTCGAAGGTATGCGATGGAATCGAGCGTGTTTTGGAAATCAGCACCAGGCGCATGCATAGCCACGCTGATTGGTCCTTTCCAGCGTTCCAGCAGAGGAACAAGATTATCCAAGAAGGAATAGTCGGCGTGCGTAGTATACGTAATACTTTCTTCGCACCGATGTCGTTTCTTTGGTCTAATATAATTATACAGCACCCAGTAATCGCCACGCTGTTGCGTTTTTGGTACCATAGTCCTATCTAAACACTGCGTAACTTGTTTAACACGTTCACCAACTGATGGCTCGTATACTGTGGTTAATCGGGGACTTGTTACTTCGGCGACAAAGCTTTTTGTTAGCGAGATTAATTCGGACTTTTTGGTCGTCGCTGCATACTCATTTTTATCCACTGACAACTCACGGTTGATGTGAGCGTTTAGAATGCTTGCCGAGTCGATGACTACTGCAATATTGCGGTCTTGTTCGCGGAAGAAGTTTGGCGTTCCGCTGTTTGAGAATAGATGAATACACAAATACAGGAACACACCGATTAAAGTACATTTTAATACAAAATTACGTTTGTTGCTCAACATTTTTTCATTAGTATTTCTTTTTTGTTTGTTTGTTTGTTATGTTTTAGTATTGTGGCACTATGTTGACACTAAGCTAACACCTTATCGACATAATAAGTGTTCCGGGGTTACAATAGACACTTCTTGACTTTGCGCCTTCGTCCCGGTGGTTTCATGTGTAGAAAATGCTGAAAATGGCGTCGTGGTGACATTACAGTTGTGAAGCTGAAGAATACTTGCACGGAAATGTAGTCATCAGACGCGTCACACACCGTCGCTTATCGACGCACATGCTGGACGATCTGAAACAAAGAAAATTGCACACAATTATTACATCTGTTTATATATATTATCGAATTTGTACATAAATAACATATCAAATAAATACCCTGAATACTTTTTATTTTCTCAGACGCAGCCTAAAAGAATGTATTGTTATAATAATAATATTAAACAAAAATGGAAATACAGTTTTGAGTTTCCCTGAACTGATATTATCAATTTTGCAGATAACGTGTGTTTGTCTGTAAGTGCTCTATTGCATAAACTGATAAAGATAAAGTATTTAAAAATTGCGTTTTTTACTATTTTGAAAACGACACGAGGCAATGAAAAGTGATTAAAAACTAGCTTAGGTATAACGCACCTATGCATCCAGCTTGCCTTATAAGTAATATATGCGATGCGAGCAGTAGTTTTTAATTATTATGGCCCTTTGAAAAAATGTTATGGATGTAAAAAGTATTACAATTTTTTGTAGTTATCTTTATAAAAAAAAAAAAAATTGATCCCAATATGTTATAGACACACGATTTTAGCTCTTCTGTACTTAGTACGGTTAGCTAAAAATGTAAATATCAAATAATGTTTTTGAGAACGGGACCGTAAGTCTCGAACCATGCCCGGCGTCAACTTACTATCTGGCCCACACTATTTAACGGAATCCATTAAACAAACAAACAAAAAGAACAGTTTCAAATAATAAATATTTCCGGATTAGAATATTGTTATTACAGTTCTTTATTTTGAAATTCGCTGTACAATGAACTTTTATTAAAACATTTCTAATAATGCCTATTTTCGAGCTATGTCTCAGTGTTTGTACCCGTGATGCTCTATTAATATCAAGTAGTTCTGTTCTTCGTTTACTTATAATTATAACTTGAATTATTATTTCTTAGATTGTTAATCGTTCGTGAAATGAACGCGGAAATAGGAATCGATTTGATATGAAATTATTAATACAAGTAATGCATTTCAAATAAATATCGACAGATTAATCAGTGAAAGTATCACATATTGAAATGAATAATACTTCATGAATACGTTCGATATAGATTATCCATTGAAGAAATACTATTGTTAAATATTGCAGTGAGTATTCAGTATGTTGTATACTCACTGCATAAAGGTAGCAAAAAAATAAATAAAAAACTATATGTATTACATATCGCATGGATAAATTTAATAGTTTACTGAATACTAATACAGTTTTATGTTCGTTTAACTGTGCATAAAATGATAACTATGTTTATATTTAAAAAAAAAACTGGAGTAGTCTTCACTTGACTTACTTATACTTCCAGTATTTATTTAATATAACTTTAATTTGTTTTAAATTAATTCTAGATTGACGTGAAACAAAATTAATATGTGTAGTAACTAGGGAAACGCAAATGTAACATGTTATTTTGAAAGGCGATCCATTTAGTCTGTATGTGAACGCTCTACAGCCTATACTGTTCAACGTAAATATATGATGTTTTGAATGTCAAATTTGTGTAGCCCAGAGTAAAAAACCTCCTATTTTGAAAAGGATAATTCAACCGGAAGTGCTTGTTCATAGAAAAACTTATAGATATAAAAACTCAAAATATTTTAAACAACTATGACTTCAAATGTTTTCTCCTAAACTGTACCATTCTCTAAAGAATTGTAATTGAAATATTTTAATTTTTTTAGACATCATAGTTAACTATTAATGATATTTAGTTATTTATTTTAAAATAAAAATGTGAAAAAATAGAATTTAAAACAAGAGAATATAAATAATTGTTAAATATATATTGCACATATTACATGTAAGTAATTTTATATTATTTTATATCCTGTATAACGAATACATATTTATGGATCATAATTCATTGCTACAATCGATAAAAATATTCTAAACAATTTGAAATTTGTATTGATTCTTGGTATAGATCTATATACTTGCTTGGAGAAAATTAAAATTTCGTGATGCAATATTTGAATAATGGAATGAAAACACAATCCGTATATCAATGCTGGAGATATTTCGTCAAACTTAAACATTTATATTTTTCTATCGTATTTAGACAAAGTACTACTAAAACGTAAAAGAAAGTTCTGTGTTGGCCACAACCAATATTTTTAAAGAGAAGTGAACATAAAGTTAAAAGTTGGTCAACTGCTTTAAAATTTAATTAAAACTAATTTTGTATAAATGCTTACAAAAAATAACACGCATTTTAAAATAAAATGAATTTAAATAGAAATACAATTTTCTATGTAATTAAAATCAAGTTATATAAAATTTAAAAGAAACTGGAATTATATTTGAAATGTAATGTGTGAAATATATAACAGAAAATTGCATGTATAATATTTTATATTTTTTGTTACACCGCAGCCACCATAATATAATAAGAAAAAGAAAATGTGTAAAGGTTACCTTTTGTTGGTGAAGTTATACACGTATTCAAAAAGTGCAAAATGTCAAACTGCTAATCGATACATATAATCGAATGTAGATTCTTTTTCGATGCACACTCATTTATATGCACGAATAATAATTATATTCAAGTAGCTGCTGATAACATAAAATAACGACCCAACAAAAATGATTAAGTAATATTTGATATCACTATTGACTTATGGGAAAAATACACGACTGATAATAAAGTGAAATTTTCAAAGTAAAATTCTTTGTCTTCTAGTACCAAGGTATGTATTTAAAACTAATGCATACCTGCAGTATGTCAGAGAAAGTATAGTTATATATATATATATATATATTGTAGAAAAAGGTCGTCGAAAATTAACTGTATGCAGGATAAAATTATTAAACAAAAGTTTATTGATGAATTTAAAAAAAAAAGATGTAGTGGTCATCACTCGACTTTCTTGTTTTTTAACTATCTTTATATAGAAGTATGCTCTATATTATTTTAAATAAAACACACACACATAGTCAGACAGACACAGACATACCGACATTATTGAGCAAATAGTCAAGATGGATTCAGAGACCCTCAAAATAAATATCGAGACTGATTGGTGATCTTCGTAAAAGAAAGTAAAAATCAAATGAAAATTCTCGGATGGATTGGTGAGGAGTGTATTCTGTATATGATATGGGCACATGGTGCTCACGCGTTTAACTTAGTATATAAATAATTTGTTATTCTTTCGCTTGTTCATATACCAGTTTAATGGGTGTTTCTAGTCAATTATATTACCTTTTCCCATACTGCTGTCTATATTAATTGTATATGTGTAGGTTAATAGCTTCAATATGGATCACATACCTAATGTCAATATGTAGTTAAAAAGAAATATCGCGATTTGGGACACATAATAATATCGCATTTCGTAAAACATCACCTCTATACATGTTGTTATAGCTAGAATCAACTCCAGCACGTCTATGTAATCAAATATTTATATTCGCGTGTCAGTACACGTCAGCTCGGCATAAGAGCAGTTTGGAAAATGAAAATGAACACGCTATGACAGTTTCAATCAATTTTCCGCCAGCGAAATCGTAATAGTCTTGTTGAATATCATTTATAGGGATGTGATTTTTCCATCATCCTCTACATCCTTCTTCCAACTTCCATCCATATATGATATGGAGATTTAACAGTGATTACAATTCAAAGTTCATCAATAAACAATTTATATTGTTTCATCATGTACATATTTTCTGTGTCATGAACGATCGAAAGGATAATGAATATAACCTATTTGATGAATTATTAATATTTTTACATGTTAATTTATTTACGGTGTGATCATTTATTGTATTTTGGAAATGTTACTATATTTCCGAATATATGATTCTTTCTTCAGAATAATGATGCAATTGATCAATTTCGAATACTCAAACAACCAGTACAGAGGTACCTCGGCTCACGAACGCTTCTAGTCACGAACAAATCGGCCCACGAACACAATTTCCGAACAAATTTTGACTCGGCGCACGAACGCACAAACAAGGCTTTGACGCCGCGATGTTTCAGCATAGCTGCATTAGTTGTACTCAGGTGTGTGCTTTGTGAACATTGTTTGTCGTTGCGTTCGTTGTTCTTGATACAAATGACCATGTGATGTCCCATTTTCGGAAAATTATCCAATCAAGAATATTGTTTCGGCTCGCGAACGGAGTCAAAGAATGAATTAAGTTCGTGAGCCGAGGTACCACTGTATTAGAAATCACTTAAAGATATTCCGTCAAATAATGACTGTTTATTATATAAAAAAGTATTCCAGGCATATTGTTACACTTTTGGTATTAGCTATATTCCTTAATTCCATAAAATTTTCGAGATATTAAAAAAGTAGCAAGAGTGTTCCTTCCGGTTAAAAGATATCGTTTTCAAAATTAGGAGATGCATATTTAGACCATATATAAGTTTAAAGTTTCCTAAATTTGCCTTCAACAGTTTTGGCTCTAGAGCGTTCACACACAGCCGACATTTCAAAAATAGTCAGATTCGATTCAAGAATCCTCAAAATGTATATTTCCGTTAAAATCTCGTGTTATCTCGCAAATTTTCATGATTACTATACTTTCTTATAAAATTTTTCCATGGAAGTAATAACAACGAGCATCCTCCAACAAAAATTGTCAAAATGGACCTTCAAAACGGATAAATCCATAAAAATGTCGAGGTCTATTTTTTTGTGATCACAATACTTAGTTCTATACATTACGATAAGAAAGTAAAACAGTGGGATCGAATCTCATATCCAAACAAACACAAATGAATAGAATTTATATGTAGGTAAATATCTGATACACTACATTAAGGTCAAACATCAAGCTCGAAAAAAAAACCTACCTACTTTTTAAAGAAAAAAAAATATCAGTGAATTTGTAATTGCATAAATAATGCCTGGTAAAAATGTTATTCTTTTTGTATTTACAGTTTCAGAGATAAAAAATAAAAACCTCCAAAATAGGTCATTTATTATAGTTTTTATTTTTTATCTCCGAAACTGTAAATACAAAAAGAATATCATTTGTACCAAGCATTATTTATGCAATTACGAATTTACTGATATTTTTTTTTCTTTAAAAAGTAGGTAGGTTTTTGCATAATCGAGGTTTGTTTAATCATGATAGGTTTTGAGTAGTTTTATGTAATTAAGAAATATAACTTTGAGCAAAAGTGTAACAATGTGTCCGTAATGCTTTTATATTCAATAAACAGTCATTATTCGATGGAATATCTTTGATTATAGCGAAAAAGTAGCTAATTTCTAATACTGTGCGCATGATTTCTATCACTGGTTGCTTAACATTCAAAGTCGATGGTAGCGCCACCATCTAAAATAGCCGAGAGCGGGGCGGCATTACTTCGAACTAGATGGACCTGATGGTTTTTCTTAAGAGAACAAGGCTTAGATATGTAACAGATATGCGTTTCTGTATTTGCTGGGGGTTATGCAGAATAAATACAGATATGTACATACATATCTTTTCTTTGTATAACGTATCTATGATTATCTCGCCACATTGAAACTCGTGATGTCATATTTTTACCTTTTAACTAATATTAACATACCACGAACAGTAAGACGTAATTATAAACATTTGCTTCTTATCTATTTAACTATGTTAGCAATATATACAATTACAACTAATAATAATTAATACTGCTGACCTTAAAGATCCGACTATAATAAATTAATAAATACAAATTATACAATCATTGAATCACCTTAATCCAAACGGAATATCTTTCACTATATTACTCAATACTGAAGATGATTCAATGTCGCATACTAATTATTTGCGAAATTTAACCTAAATGTTAAGGATTCATTTATATATTTCAGTTATCATTTCGACAACATTATTATAATGAAAACATTTGCAAACACGGAGTTAATAATAAATGAATTTGCATAAATATTTGTAATTGTTTGCAAACGGATATCCGATTTAGTACATTATACAGGATGATGATTTAAATCAATTCTGCGTAAATTGAAATAACAAAGCTGTAGTGCCCTACAGTGGACTATTTTGAATGTATATACACAAAGAATTTTTATTGGTATTTTGTGGTATATTTATATTATTTTATTACAAAATGAGAATGAACAGATATTTCGATTAAACTATTAATATATTAAAATCGTTGAGGAATTTCATCGTGAAGAAAATTAATTATAGGAAATTAAATAATAAGAATAAGACGTTCTCCTACATTTAATTTCCTATATTAATATATTATTTTACTTTCCGACCGTTTTTCTTCGATTCAAGTGATCAAATTAATAACAAGACGCTATTTAATGAATTTCAATCGAATTTTATTATTAACAAGATTCGGTACGTACAACGCACCGATGCGTCCAGCTCGCCATATAGGTCCTATTGCACGCGTGGTATTAAAATTGAAAAATAATTTAATAAAAAACAAGTAGCGAGCATAATAATATAAGGAATTGTGATGCTATCCATTGCTGGCTAGGTTAGTTAATCTATCTAGCAATAGATGGCACTTTCTATTATCTTTTATATATTTTTTAGGGTTTTTGTGCATAAAATCTGAAAGATATTATAGATATAAAAAAGTCTTAGAATTTTTTGCATACAGAGCACATCGTGTGCCGCCTAACATCCAAGTATATGAGTTACAATACATATTTTTGGACTCCGGGCGACGATACAAAATTTGTTAAGGATTTTTTTTGATCTGCGAATGTTACAGACACACAAAATATTGCTATATTATCATTAATGCTACACCCGAGAAAATAAAATGGATTATGTTCTAAGGGAACTATTGTAAATCAAAGAAACTTCTGTGTGGATACTTTTATTCTACGTAAACACAACTTGGCAGTATTAAACCAAAATAAGCTGTTAAGTAACAGGAAAGTGCTGCTTTCAACAACAATCGTGTCGAGACACGTCTGCGACCACAATTCAACGCACAAACATGATAAAATAGACAGGGAAACAAAATGAAATAATTTATATTTGTCAATTTGATGATTCAAAAACCCAATAATACAGTTGATGTTTAAGGTTTATTCATACTTACGATATTTGTTTACCAATGTTATTCAAAGGGCACTAAAAACTAAATGTTGAACTAAAACAAAAACTGGAGTTTGCCCATGACTGTAATACCGGGCCTAAGTACTAAGACGTTTTGACTCAATGTATATTTTGTTGGTACAATTATTTTTTCCCATGATTCGTGGAACAATTGATTGTTCTTTCTTTTTCTGGAACGCAGACTTAAAACATAATAAACAATTTTTTAAATTAAAACTGACTTATGACCTTTCAAATGCAGCTAAATGAAAATAATACCTAAGCTTAACAATGATCTAAGTAACTTTTTAACATTTAATTCTTAAAATATAATTTCGAAGGTCTTTCCAAGAAAATAAGTAGCCTCGAATAACCTGTAATTTAAAACACTTGTCTCGTCTTTTATTCTTCTATTTTGACGAGATTAAAAGTTATTTTATGTTGTGAAATCCTAAGTCATGATGATGGACCAAGTCATTTTTATTTCCCACTTGTTTTGTTCGTTTTTTAAGTCTGTCAGTGAACTCCATTTCAATGTCGTGTTTATAGAGTAAATTCTTTTTCTTGTTTTATTAGAAACAATTGCGTTACCAAGGACACGAACAGGCATAATATAAGCTGTCGACTCGTCTGCTGAGCTGCGGCTGATAATCATCGCGATACATTTTCATGTTTCCGCTTTTAGAATTTATGCACATGATAATGAATTTTTTCGGCATGTCTGCACAATAATGAATCGATTTCAAACATGCTTGTTTTTGGATTTAACACAAAATACTACATCATTCATTACCATTTCAGTTACTTTTTTACGATATTGTGGCTTTTTAGGAATTTAATTACGGTCATTTATATTCTTGTTTTGCTTAGAATAATAAATTTAACGAAATTAGCTAATTTGGGGTGCAACCCCTTTTTTAATGTCGCAATAAGTCATTTTGACAATGCACCTTTAATTAATGGAACTGAGCACTACATAAGGATGTAAAATATGAATGCACAGCTTTGTTTGTGTTATATAACAACTCAAGTTGTTAAAATGTCCCTATTCTAAATGCTTTTTATATACTAGCAGTTGCTAACAGCAAGGTCAGTAATTACGACAATGCTATACAGTGGTGAACTGGCTCAAATAAAGTAAGGGGAAATATGAAATGACAGAGCCACATTGTAACCATTTCGATCAAACACGTAGGAACACGTGGCCCGCAGACCCAAAAACTAGGCAGCCAACCGGGAGAATGACCAGTTCGTCAGGAAGTGATTTTTTATAGCGCATAAAATATGAGCAACTTGAAAATTTAATAAAAAAAAACTGGTAATTTGTACTTTGAACGTCATGCATTTGTTGGTTTCAATATGAGTAACAATGAAAAGCAATGTTGCCCAGAACTATAATTAATATTAAATATTTCATATCTGGACTTCCGAATGTTCAAAATGGAGGTCACACATCCTGTTCAAAATGATATATAGCTTAGTACAACATAGATGATATTTGCATTTATCATCTTTTCAAAACCCACGTGCTAGATTAGACTTGACTTGTGACAATCAAAATGTAAATTTGTTTTATCATATGATATCACATATGAAGTTCAAATTAGAATATCCATTTACCCTCTGGTGTTGACGTGACGTGTGATCTCGCAAACCTTCGTAATTTTTTTTAGAAATATGAAGAATATATAAATTACATTTTAACAAGCATAGATACAAGCACCTTCAGCTCCTTTTTTTAATTATATTTGTCGAAGTAGACGAGCAAAAAATCATAATAACCCCTGTTCCTCACTAGTGAGGGTTAAAGAACATGTCTATCGGTGATTAACGAAATAAAATTTTAATTTTCAAAATGGGGAACAACTATCGTATAAAAAACTGTTTAATCAATAATTATAATACCGAAAAAAAAAATCAATACCTATATTACGTATATGGTAAATAAATGTTGGTAACATAGCAACTAAATATTCGTTTAACACGAATGACTGATGCATGATGCATACAATTTGAAATACCTAATTACAAAGCGCACAAATTGCTTTCATTTTCATAACGGGTAAACAGACAATAAAGTTAATTTGAACACCCACCCCAGCATTAATTATATTTTATATTAAACAAGCCAATATACTCTTGAAATGACCAATTAACATGCGTTACTAATTACATGATAAAAATAGTTATAACAATGAATTAAAATTTATAAACTACACTTTACACGTTTTGTCTTTATATATAATATGTATAAAAAAGAAATAATTCTAGAGGTAATTTTCTCATTTATACGGTTTATAATAAATTTTCAGACAATACTAATTTTTTCGTCAAATGACTGGAACTTTACTTAGGTCAACAAATGACGCAACAAGAGACTGATTTACGCGTTCACAACGTAGAAGTTGTTGATCTAATTTTAAATATAAGTGGGTAATTTAATATTGTACATTAAAGATAATGTAATATTGCGGAAAAACATCACCTGCTTGGCTAAATGTAACAAGCAAGGTTAATAAATTACAAAAAGAATACAAATGCAATACATTTTCACACTCCATCAGTGGTGACGTCCGAATGATAGATCTTTATTTTTATTTTATATCGGAATTTAAGTATTTCAGAAATCAGTATAAATATTTATACAAAAATGAATAATGTATTCGCAGAATTAATTTGGATATTTCATTCGTGTATGCCGAGTTGCACCACTTTACACTTCAAGTGCATTTTAAATGTATTATTTTAGTCATAAATTGCCGAAGTGTTCTACACTGCACTTTCATGTACACATAAGAAGACTAATAAATATTTTATGGTATGTTTATATTATTTTATTACAAACAAATGGCGGATATTCCGACAAAACTCTCATAATATTGTTATACTTGTTTTCTAATTTTGGCATACTTTGATAATGCGCTTATAATGAAACAATTTAGTAAATTTTGAATATTCATATACATTTACCAATTCCAAAACGATTTTACAATAAATAGTACGTTTATTAGAAAACATTTGAAACAAAATATATAAGACATTTTTAGCTCGCCGTACGAAGTACCAAAGAAGCTAAAGCATTCGGTCGTGTGTCTGTAGCATTCTCGGATCAAAAAATTTTACTAACAAAAAGTGTTTGTCTCGTCGCCCTGAATCAAAAAATGCATATAACTAGTCGTCGCTCGTAAGACCAAATTTGTGCCCACTACTCCTCTGAAGGTACGATTGCGATTTACACCAAATTTGATACACATATTATTTGGCATCCCATTTGAATCTGCTCGCACTTTAAATCCAATTGCCCGTACAATTTCCGAGTTATAGGGCCCCAAAATTTGGAGAACCCCTTATAAGAATAATTAAAACACTCAAAAATTCTAAGATATTTTCTTATTGTTAACCCAAAACCCGAAATAATTATTAAATATTATAATTTTGAATTTTAAAATATGCACTAAATTTATTTTTTATCAATATAATCTACAAAGAATTGTAAGACTTATTTTATCTATAACATTTTTTCAAATTATTAGCGAAAAGGCCATAATAATTAAAAGCAACTGCTCGCAACGCATATTTTACCTAAAGGCGAGTTCTACGCTTTGGTGCGTTTTACGCGTACCAAATCTTGTTTTGAATACCACGTCACAATTTATATTGTAACCATGGTAACATGACGTCGATAAAATATACAAATAAACTAATAACCAGAGGCGAATTCACGGATTCTGTAAAGTTCGATTTATCGTCTTATGATTTTGTAAATGTAGACCTAATCATGGATATACACACACATGCATGCATCTAGATATATTTTATATATATATATATATATATATATATATATATATATATATATATATATATATATATATATATGTATATATATATATATATATATATATATATATATATATATATATATATATATATATATATATATATATATATATATATACGTATATATATATATATAATTTTTATAAAACTTTAAATTTTGTTTCATAATTCACAACTTGAACAGTCTTTTCTTTAGAGTGATAAAAGATATTAACTCAAAAATCGTTATAGCTACTGGGAAAGTGACAGATGACAACGGACGAACGGACACACTTCGAAGAAACACAATTGTAATGTATAACACAACTTGAAATGCTAAAATTTTCTTTTACTCTCCATCCATTATAAAGGTTTATTTTGTATTCACCGATAAATAGTATCCAAGCAGAATTCAACACATTGTTTTTATTCCCTACTGAATTGCTGATCAAATTCATCATACCGTTTTTAATTCACACAACACAATCCATTAGAAATCCATTGTTTCTATCGACTGTGTAACATTTACCGAAGATAGTTGTGAATTAATAATTATTACCGGTTTATACGATAAATTCTTCATTATATCAGAATGGGTAGTTATTTTTCGTCTGGTCATAACACGAAGCTTCTCCATGCATGGAACACTTTATCTTGAATTTTAAAGATTCAGTGTGCGATATCATTACTGATAAATAATAATAGGGTAAATAATCATAGTTATTCGAGAAAATTGATTCAATTTGCTTTCTAGTCATAGATTTACCGTTACAACAATTTTCGTTTAAAAATAAAGTAGTACATTTTTAGGGCATTCCATAAATGACATTGAATTACAAGATTTTAATTTTTTTTTAGATAATATTCTAAATCTGACTTTAATCGTACCTAAATTATACAAATGTATAACAGGTTTTTATATCTGATTAAAATAATTTTCATGGAATAATGACTCGTTTGTAATATTATATAAAATATTATTACATCATTTGCGGCCGGAATTATAAAAAAATTTAATATATATATATATATATATATATATATATATATATATATATATATATATATATATATATATATCTTCAAAATTCAGTGGATTAAAGATCAGTGTTTAAAAAATTCTTTTCTCTATAAATGTAAAATAATTAAACATCCACTGAATATAAGGCAATGGTGCCTGCACCTATGTATTTTTTAGTTTTTATTTAATTGCTAAGTAAATTTTAATGATAGAATAAATTATTTATAATACTGGCCCTTCATTTTTCAATAAATTTTATTCTATCATATTTATTAATAATAATATTTTAACCGATGTATTTACAAATACAAATGTTATAAATTTTATGAAAATATGTTTATTAAAATTAATTATAGCATCAAGTTAATATAAGAGTAATACAAGATATATAAATGTCAACATTTATATATCAAATAACATCAGTATCATATTCCTGTTTTAATAGATGCTTCTTTATCTTTTACATAGTGAAAGTTGATACATGATAAAACTGAACACTATAAATAAACGAAGCATACAACACATCCTACACAAACAATCTGATCATCTAATTCGATGTTCAAGATTATCAAAATACTATAACCGCTAATAATATATCCTATATATATATATATCCATTCCACTATATGTTGACGTGTAATATTTTATTAAGTTATTATAAATACACACAGAAAGCGTCATCTTCATCTGCCAACAAGTGAATCATAATTGAATATTAATTCAAAAATAACACAAAACGCGAAACGAACAGTTTGTTTTAAATAGTTATTTGCATATAATAATGATTGTCTGATTGACTTATTGAAAATAATTGAGTTTGAAAATCGGTGGCAAGTTCGGTTCCTAAAGTGCTGATGTTACTGGATGGAACTTTAATTAAAATTTGTTCGTGCTGCCCTAGAGATGGTGTAACTATAAAGTTTTATAATTAAATATATTTAATTATTTAGTATAATTAGTCCATTATCAAATTAAAATAGGGTTATGCTGGCTGAGGAGGTAATACATTTTAATATTCACATTACATTAAATATAATTAAATTTACAATTTTGCATGTTTTATTTTTGGGGCATGATTGCAAATACAATAATTAATCCAAAATACTAACTAATTATATAATTTACCGTTGATGTTTCAAATTCAAATATATAAGCATATTCAATATGAAAATAACGTAAAAATATTTTAAATAGTTTCCCATTTGTAATGTGGCTTTGGAGTCACATCATACCTGTACATAAGGTCGAATAAGTATCGCCATTGAATGTTTCTTTAAACCCTGCAACTTTGGAATGTAATATATTTTTCCTAAATCGTCTTTGAAATATTCGAAAGTTCCAATTACTTTTGGTACATCCGGTATAGACTCATTATATTTCTAAGCACCAATGAAGTGAAGTATATTGGAAAATTTCGTCTTGTTAAAAAGTTATATTGCTTCAAAGCGATATAAATACGTGTTGGTCATTATAACTTCATTGCTATTTTCCTTTTTAAAAGTTTTTGTTTATGCACTATTTATGATAGCGAAATAAAACAAAAGAAATTGCTTGATGAAAAGCCAATAACTGATAATAGAAAATTTGTTAAAACGAAACATTACAGAAACATTCGTATAATCAAAGTGTATATATATAAAAACAAAGATGCTGGAACTTATGCCTTCAGCTTATAAGAATTGTAAATATTCTGTAAATGTATATTATATATTATGTAAATATCATAAATATTGAAAAACGGTACATTTTCAATATATTGATAAGGTGAATATTAAAGAAACAAATCTATATTTTAAATTGAAGAAACAATATTTGATAACGTATTAAAATAATAAGCAGTGTATTACTGTGGAGTATTCGTTGGTTTAGGAAATATATTTCTAGTAAAAACTACGAATAAAAAAGTAGATTGCAGGCCACATCACATTTCTTTTTGTATTGTACTCGATTCATTTAATTTCGCTTCGGAATTGCCAGAAGCTATTCGTCAACAAATACATACCAAAATAATCATGTGGTCATTATGAAATTTATAAGTAGCTTAGAAATTCTCATTAGGGAAACTTGGATAAACATGAAGAAATATATCTAACAGAATAAAATACATAATACTATATGTTAGAATTACTACAGGCAAGATCCTTTGATATAACTGGTGCTTTTGTGTTTATCAATTATACGATATCATTCGTCTCAAATTACTCTTTTATAGTAATAAAAGCTTTTTGTGTATTACTTTTATCAATAAATATATATATATATATATATATATATATATATATATATATATATATATATAGATATAGATAATCGTATACATTAGGCACCAAAGAATAATCCATGATTTTAAGGGAAGGTCAAAACGTGCAGTATTAAGGAGGGCTTTAAATTTTGGGGCCCTATAACTCGGGAAGTATATAGACGATTGGATTTAAACTGCGAGCGGATTTAATTAGGATGCTAAATAATATGTGTACCAAATTTGGTGGGAATCGCCCCGGTACCTTCAGAGGAGTAGAGGGCATAAATTTGATCTTACGAGCGGGCGACGACTAACATCCAAGTATATAAGTAATATATATTTTTGGATTCGACGAGATAAACACTTTTTGTTAATGCAATTTTTTGCTCCGAGAATGCTACAGACACACGACCGAATGTTTTAATTTCTTCGATACTTCGTACGGCGAGCTAAAAACATGTTATAAAAATGTTTTCATTTTACATTCATATTTATCATCCATATTGATTATTCGCCGAGGTGATTGGAGATTGTTTAAATAAATTATAAGTAATAAGTAGTCTAGTAATTGTCATTTGAAAATTATTTGACATAAAATTTCAGATATTCACAACAATTAGCACATGTTTTTTTCATACATCCCGAAGTTTTTTAGTTTGTTGTAGAAATTAGTGATCGATAATTGGACAAGCTTTGCGAACCAGAAACATTGGCGCCAGGCCCTAAAAGTGATATTTACAAAGCTGGATATTCATAGCGGTTTCTACCATGTTTTTACTCTTTGTACTTTTGATATATTTGTGCAGAGAATATGCAATATAACTTTATTGTAATTTTAATTCATTTCATTATTGCAATGAAACTATGCGTACCTTTTTATGTCCAACGGCTGTAGAATTGAGAAAATATTCAAAAAGGATATTTCAATAAAAACTTTGATTTTTATTTATCTCAATACCTTCTTTTATACGTTTCGTATAAGTAAAATAAACATGCAGTAAAACTAATTAACGTTTGATTATAGGTTCAATAAACAAGTAAAACAATCAAACATAATTTCAGAATAACATATAGTTTGTTGTGT
The DNA here is from genome assembly GCA_933228885.1 of Leistus spinibarbis. Lineage (NCBI taxonomy): Eukaryota > Metazoa > Arthropoda > Insecta > Coleoptera > Carabidae > Leistus > Leistus spinibarbis. The sequence goes on along the minus strand of OW121796.1, from coordinate 5,946,214 downwards.
GTATTTCATATAATTTCATTCAAAAGTAACGAACTCGATTCATAATCAACTTTGCAAGGTCAATGTCTAGGTGGTTGATTTTGTTATGCGAAACAGCGCAAAGAACTCGAAGTTGCCTTGTTGAACAAAACGCAAACGTAAATGTAAACTAGTCTAACTAAAGAACGAGCATCTAGCATGCGAAACAGTTGTTTTATGTTACTTCAGAACACCGAAGTAAATCCACTTTACTACCTCACAAATATTGCTGCTTTGAGATCCTTTATTTTAAGAATCGATTATCGACTGATGAAAGTAATCGAATAGTATTGGCTAATGCACTGGAAATTAATAATTGACTTATTCAAGATAATCGTTAAATATGGAATTGCTTAATAATCGAATCATTCATGATAATTGATCAATAATCTTATCATTCATTTTAACATGAATGGATTATACGCAAAATAATCCTATTAACGCTTATTATTTTTGAGAAGAAATCTATTTTAAAGCCAATGATATTTGATAATGTATCCAAATATTTAAATTACATATATTTTCGGAATCAGAGAGTCATCGAACGATTTTCTATGCAATATGGAACAAAAGTAAATTTCTATATCCCGCCGCGAAATTTGAATTATTATTCCGGAAATTATGCTCTCTTATGTAAACCGTGGTGAACTTATTCCCCAGAATTTATTATGCGCTTATAAGAAACTTTTTTTAGTCCCATTCTTTTGATACAACACAGTTAATCACGATTTACATAAGAGAGCAAAATTACCGGATCAATAATTCAAATTTTTAAATTTCGCGGGCGGATATAGAAAATCAATTTTTGTTCCCTATAATTAGCTAGAAAAATATGTTGACGAACTATGTTTACTATTTAGTGTTTTGGAAGTTTGACAGAATGAAATATACAAATTCACTTACATAATAAATGTATATTGTATAGATGTAGACATAACCTTTGTGTTCTAAGAGTAATTAAAAAACGAAATTAAAGTCTTTGTGAATGGGACATTCACAATAAATTCTACAGACGACCCTGTAGAAAGAACACATAAACTAATTACAAAATGTATTTTTATTTGATGGTAAACACTGTTTCTGTTTGTTATATAAGTTAGTAAACAATGCGTTAACACTTTTGGCACATTTCCACACAGTTGTAAGTTAAAACTTGTGACAAAAACAAAAAGCCTACTTCATTATTACATCACATTGTAAATTTAATCTCGCGGGAAGCGCAAATTTCACGAGAGAGTAGCACTAATCATCATTAGGACATCCGATGGATGCGATGCGGTGTGATGAGATGGTTTGATCCACAACACTCTCTCTAGATCGCAACTCGCAAATAACTTGCGATTATCTAGGTACGTGTTGTTGCCTTGAAGAATACGAATATTCTACTTACGAAGGAAGCGCGATTGCGATATCCAAAGCTCCCTGACCATTTTTTACTATATGTATTGTATACAGATCGAAATCTCAACTGATCACAGATAGTTTTATGGAATATGCAATTGCAAACATTTCGAGTGTTTTTCACTTTATGTCGATCTAATTCTAATAGCCGATGTCAAATGAGAAATATCAAATTATTTGACTTAATTTTTTGCCATTACTGCACTAGGTAATGCTAGTGTGGTTGGAGCGTTCACATACACACACTCACGCAAATGTTGGACTAAAATTGTACGTGTATTTGCGTACACTTGATTCATGATTACTATACTTCAATGGTTCAAATAAATAACGATTTCTGTTTGTTAAATTTTAAATAAATAACAGATGTTTAGTTCCAGTTTGAAAAGTGACATTTATGTAAGATGATAATGTCGCGACCATTCATCACTATAAATTAAAACCGGTTTATCCGAAAAGCCAGAGCTGGCGCTACATTTGGCTAGGCCTTGTGCCAAAAGTTGCGGGGTTTCCTTAATATATTGGTGGTGACTTTTTGTTTGTGTCTCTCACCATCTAATAGACCTAGTTCGTGATAGCTCCTGCGTTTTGCCAGTTCTTCCGCAGTGTCTACACATGATAAAAAAAATCTACAAAAAATATTTATATTATGTTTTTATATTATGCAAAAAAAACGAAAATGGAAAAATGTCTCTGAGATAACATGTCCAAAGTATTGAGTTCGAATCCCGGCGACAATCAATAATTTTTTCTTATATTTGATTTTGATAGAATTGTCATTTAATGTCTGATATAATTTGATTATTATATTATAATGGTTATTATCATTAATATAATAACCCAGAAATGTTTGTATGTGAGTGTTGTGTATTGAGTGTGTATGTGTAGAACGCTTTTCTGTAAAAATGCAGATTGGCATAGACGGGGATCGAACTCACGACCTCCAGGGTAAAAGGCATGACACTTAGCCACTGCACCATGGCGACTGTTAACAATGTTATAAAAAATAATCAAATAGTTAATACTGAAATAAAACAATCACTACGATTCTGAAGTTCAGTCTGCTTTGAAATAGACAAAAACGAATCAAACGTCAGAATGAAATGTCAATATTGGTTTTTGTGTGATAAATCTTCAATTCAAAGTTTAATCTTAAGTTTAAGGGGAGTAGCATGTTATAATTTCAATTTTTAAGCATATAATATGAAATAAGTGCATATTATTGCCTAATTAGCATATATTTTTAGCAAATACGTGTTTCTGTACATTTATTTTAATTCATAGTTAATATTTTTCACTTCAAAATGGCCAAGAAGCAGTGATTTTTGAAAATATGAGTTGCGGTAAGATTTTATAGTTCGTCAAATTATAATAACTGCAAGTAAGTAAATTTATAATTCTGATTATTAGAGAAATAAAATCTTGAAGAGATAATTCAAAGATATTTAGAAACATGTTTGGTTGGCAATTTTATTCTTTTATTTTTGATGGCACAATCCATTGTATTTTAGCATATAACTAATTATCATCACTTTTAAAACTGCCGTTGTGACACTGCAGCAGTTTAATACTGCAAAATTCAGAATCTAGCCTGATTATTTAATTCAAAAACAATAATGAATCAAATGTCAAATCATTAAAAATGTTGTGTAAAAAGGATTTGTTATTATTTGAATAATCAATTCAAATAATAAACAGCAATCGTAAGTAAATTTATAATCCTGTTTTTTATATACAATCATAGAAACTGTCTAAATGATACAACACATACCAACTGTATACCATATGGGCACATGGTGCCCACGGGTGACCCTAGTAAAACAGATTAAGACGAAAACTTTGAATATTTTATAATCTTTGGCGCACTGTTATTTTTAATATGTTTGCTCAAGACCAGCCAGCTACACTCAATCATATTAATCCATTTATTCCAAGGATGACTCCTCATTCTCACGTCATACTCATATCCTCCATATCAATCATTAGTTGTCAATATTTCGCAGATCGCTGATGACATACGGAAACATAATATTTCTGTTATCAATATTTTTATTTGTTCGTTATTCTAAAATCGATTTTCTTTATCAATTACAGGGGAGGAAAAGGAATTTTCTTAGAAATAAATCTGCAATCTTGCATGCATTGGAAATTTTTCTTTGCAACACGCAATAATTATTTAATTGTTAGTATTTGCATGGCAATTAGTTAACCTTTAGAAAAATTCTTGGTGTACGTAGGTATGTCGTCTGCATATGACACTTCCATTCTAAACCATTCTTTAAAAATAGATCTGCAGTTATGTGTAAATTGATTTTAATTCACAGTTAATGACAGTTCCTTTTAACCCAGATATGCTTAAATATGTTTAGCTCGTCGTACGGTAGTACAAAAGAGCTACGGGTAAAATGGCTTGCAAAACCAAACAAACTGTCAAATCAAGCAATACTCACAGGACGAAACTGTTTTCAAAAATATGATTCTTTCTTCTGGCCTACATAAAAACTTTAAATTATAACTGAATAAAGTTTATGGAGTTATCGCAGAAAGTATGGCACAACTGATGTATAAGAGTGACATTTTTATGCAAATTACTTTGAGAGGTTTCCTCGCCAAATGTTTTAATGGCCATCACTTCCCGATTCGGCCTTGACTTTTCGACGCTGCCACCATATTTTATAGGGGACAAGGAATTATGGTATGTTTACATGTGCCAATACTGAAAAATACAAAAAACACTGCGATCAAAAATGTACTGATTTATATGAATATAAAATAATAATTTCAATAATTGGTTATTCATATATAAATAAACAATTTTAGTAAAGACAGTTGCGTTAATTATTTGGAATTAGTATAAGGCCACGAAAATCAATATCAAAGCTATTCTGGGTAATCCCTATCATATTGTGCTACCAAACTGGTTCCAGTTATTACTTTCTTCTTCTTGTAATCATTGACTATTTTCGGAATGACGTCTGTCTGTCTGTGAACGCTCTAGAGCCAAAACTGTCGAACCAAAAATTATGAAAAAGATGTGCACCTTCTATTGGAAAGAATATTGAAACTGGAAGTGGTTGTATACAGTATGCATGTTTTAATAAAGATAAATAATGTAAAACAGTACATATTAAATACTATATTTGAATATATTAATAAGGTAAACATTAAAGAATTATTTAATTTTTTAGAACTTGTGCTTCATCTCTATTTATCATTTATATCCTCGTGTTTCTTTGTGTATGATTGCTTTAAGATTCTAACAATCTTATTTACCATGTTAAAACATTTAAGCATATTTACGTCATATTTTTCTGAGTATTTTTCGAACAAGAACAATAAAATAATTAAATATACAATTATCAAGCATATAACATCATGTATTATCTCATCAAATATGAGTAGCAGATAACTCTTTTCATTCTCTTGCAATAATTATTCAGTTAATGCTGTCGTTTACTTTACTTATAACAAATTCATTTTAAAAAAATTATACGCTATGTATGAAAGAAAGTATTGTGATCACAAAAGAAAAATCAATCTTGAAATTTAAATGTTTATAATTCGTTCTCTGTCTAGCAACAGTAAATATCTATTTATTTCTGTCATATTAAGCATTTTATAAACAATTTCGTAAAACATGCCGTGTAGAATCATAACATATCTACAATATGGCATATTCTTTTATAATGAAATTCTATGATTGCAGCTATAAAATGATAAATATATAACTTTTTGGAATTACCATTTTAAAGTTACAATCATAAAATAAATTAACCATATTCTAGAGTATGGTTATAGACCTTCTTACGAAATTATTTATATAAAGCTTAATATGGCAGAAATTAATAAATATTACCATTGCTAGACAAAGATATAAACAGGTGTAGCCTCTTAAGATTTGTATATGCAAACAAAAAGAAGGAAATTTCATCCAGAAAAACAATTTACATTTTCGATATCTAGAAAACGGTGTATGAGTGAACCTAATTCCACATGGAACGTTGTCACCGTAAAAACGTTCGACGTTACCGCCGTTATATGTTTTGATTGGCTGTGTGTAGCAATTCACTAGTTTATTTATTCACAGTTTTCATGTGGAATTAGTTTTAGACAAAAAGAGATTATTATAGGAAATATTTGCTAGCGTAGTATGCAGGATTTTACTTTTGCAAAATTGTTGCTTTAAAAACGGGTTTTCGTTGTTAAACGCCTATGGCACAAATTCCGTGGTACACGCGCGGTAAATATTTTCTTTGCCTAAGATTTTTAATTCATTTTTATTTTCTTTGCCGTTTTCTGATAGTGAACAGCTATTAAGACACTATTTCCACTATATATTTTTTGCAGTAGGCGAACATTTAAATTTAATTCTACGCACTGGAATCTCGATGTGATATAAATGAATGGAATTAATGCAAGGTTACAAGCAGTTAACCTTACAATAAATGATATATATATATATATATATATATATATATATATATATATATATATATATATATATTTTTTTTTTTTAATGAAATGAACCGTTTTAGGTGAAGCCGTTATAATTTAAAAGTTGATGTGTCAAAATCTGTATATGTAAGTGTATCTTAATTGAAGCACCGTTACCGTATGCGATTTTCTCTTATTGAAATAGTTAAGAATTAATTTTTCTAAATGTCTATTAAAATATAAACAATACAAATCATTGTTTTATTAATTAGTTTGAACCGTGAGAACGTATTATTGTACCTCGTTATCTCTTACAATAATTAATTGAAAGTATAGAGTGTTCATTGAAGTTATTTTTCATAAAATTAGTTTTAAATACGATTCTAAAATACCACGTTCATAACTTGGCATAACTATATAGGAAATAGATATGCATTGAACGTCATATCGCCGGAACCGGAAAAGACCGATGATATTTATAAACGATGCCTAACAAAATTATTAATAAAGCATTATTAATTTATTTAAAAAAAAAGAACTATTTACCGGGTGTATCATTGAATTGTGTTAGGTGGGCATTACCGTGCCAATGATTGTATATTAACTTTAGGACAATAGTTATTAATACGAAACTTGTGCAGAATTAACAAATGGAAATAACAACACTGGACTTTCTTGTACGTATTCTCAAAGAATATGTATTGTTACTTAGTAGTATATTTATATTTTATTGCAGTTATTGGGTGCACAATCAGATAAACATTGGAGAGGCCTGCACTCGACTTTCTTATACGTAGTTTTCACTAGAAATATATATATATATATCCCAACTCACCTCTATTACTACGTATAAGAAAGTATAAATGCTGTATTAAAATGCCTATTTGTATATATTTTCGATAAACTCATTATTTTTCTTGCCTTTGGCCTTTGAAGAAATTTTAAAGACAAAATATTTCATCGAAAAATATCTCTATGGTATATTAAATATATTTTAATATCAGTGCAAGTTATTTAAAATAAAAAAGGACAGTTTTGTAAATTCCAAGTAGATTCCTGAATGTTATTGGAATTTCCAATAAAAGACGAATTATTTTGAAGTGAACCCTATCGATCCTCCGCACCTGATGCATTGTTAAACAGTATCCCAATTGTTTGTTTTTCAACAACACTAAAAAGAACAAAATTAAAAAATGTATGTTGTTTACTAAAAACGAACTAATACATTTTTTCTATATATCAACAATTTATTTTTAAAACATATAGATGAATTAAAATCGTTCATATCGTACACTATTTGGTAAAAATACAGATGTATATTATAATAACTAATCAGAATTTAATATAGCAACAATAATTGCTATTAAAAAAAATACTTATTATTAAAAAATGTATTAACAAAAATTGTCCTTGATTGTATGCCCCAAGTGTCCAATTATGATTAGTATGAATTACCTTACCTTGCGAACATAACTGACATATCTAGGGAGCACGCTCAAGTTGTTTTGCAGAGCGCCCGAGCGGTTAAGATAAAAAACAATTAAAAGAACATGTGTGAATCTTCGCATCGGTCAAATCCACCAAAATATTGTCTAACAATATCATTAAACAGCACTTTTTAGTGAGTACACCGTAACATCACATTGCCCGCACTGACGCTGACGCTGACGCACGAGCACGATCGCATCGTTTCTGTGTTGATGTTGCCAAACCCCGTTTCGTTTCGGTTTCAACATATGGCAAAGGCATCCACTCTCCTATTGAGTTGTGCAGAAGGAGACGGCGTCTATATGCACGCGAACGCGCGCAAGCGAGATACGAAACCGTACATCTGCAGCACACTGGTCACTCCACACTCCACTGGCAACAAAAGATAAAAATTGAATATTTTAGTGGGGGGTTGCATTAGAATTCCTTAGAGGAGAATGGATAATTATCCACTCCCAAGTGCGACAAGTCAAGTTTATCGTGTTGTATTACAAAACTGAAACAGTGATTTTAGTTTTGTGACTACACTCCTCGGGTAATTAAATCGCGGATGTAGTTCATGTGAATCCAAACAGACATGTATATTTTTCTTTTCCACGCACTTCGCATCGTTTTTCAAATAAATCGAACATCAAGTTCAGTCTAAAGTTCGTTTTAGTGTTGTGTTAAGGTGATCAAGTGTTTTTATAATTAGAATCATATCGTAGGTGTATATGTATATATATATATATTATTATTTTTATTATAACGGCATTAAAAACTAGAATTGTATATATTTCTAGGAGTTATAACCATATTTTATTGGTTGGTAGAGACTAGAATATCGAACGCTGGAGTAACGGTATATGCTAGTGCAAGAAATGTGCATTTTGCAACAAAGCTAATATTAGTTATGTAGGCTTAGTTTTGGATAAAATGTGTAATCATTTGACGAGGTTGATTATAATGAACAAATTAACATAACAGCAAATATGACGAAGAGATTTGGATTATTCGGTGCTTGTCTAGTAACATCACTATGCGTTTTATTGTTGTTGGCAAGTCACCAATTATCATCGAATAATTACAAACAAATGCCTGATATTCGGAGAAACATTCAAGCCTACGATCAAACAGCCGAGTTCCTTCCAATACCAAATAATGTGAACGGTACCGCTCTACCATCAATGAAAGATATTATAACCGCACAAAAAGCAATAATAGAACAAGAATTTCAAAACTACAAATACCCAGACGGATACCTTTTGCAAAACTACACGCTCGCAACAAATGGACGCCCGCTAAGGAACATAATTGTGACTACATGGCGGTCAGGCTCAACATTTTTGGGTGATATCATAAACGCAGTGCCCGGAAACTATTACCACTACGAACCTTTACTCGATTATGAAATCGTACAAATTAGAGGGCCTCCATACGCTCAGGAAGCCTTAAGTAATTTAAAAAACCTCCTAACATGTGATTACTCCAATTTGGAACACTACTTAGAATATGGTAAAACTCATATTTACCTGTTCACGCACAATAACCGTTTGTGGGATCAGTGCCAGCTGAATCAGCAGTTGTGTTGGAACGCTACGTTTTTGAGTGAATTCTGCAAGTTGTTTCCGTTTCAATCGATGAAATTAGTTAGATTACGAGTGCGGCTTGCCGAAGAGCTTCTAAAAGATGAATCGTACGTATCTGAATGATTTCATGTATTGGATGTGTAAGTTTATATTTATCTTTTGCAGGTTGGGTGTACGAGTATTGCTTTTAGTGCGAGATCCTCGAGGTACGCTGCAGTCTCGTAAACACAGAGATTGGTGCCCTGGCCAACCTGACTGTGACCAGCCTAATCTACTCTGTGCAGATATGGTATCGGATTATACTGCGGCTATTCGCCTACAAAAACTATATCCAGATAGGTTTCGGTATGAAATTTTGTATTTCTTTTACATTTTCACACATTTCATTGAAACCTATTCAAACAATTTTAATTGCCAGAAACTAAATTAATTATGTACAACTGGCTTCGCTTGTAATATAATTAATTCTGTACTTAAATTTGCTATTTTACGTATATATATATATATGGAATTCCCAAACTGATTGCCAATATCTTTATAAATACAGAGAAATTCGAAATGATTTCGATATAGGATAAGTATCCTCTAATAGCGTTCTCTACTTGTAACTATAAAGATATTTTCAATATTAGCTATCAATTTTACAAAAATTCAATATACACAGCAAATTTAGAGATACACGACAGCCTTAACAGTCCAGTAAGCAATCAATCTAGGACATTTTTTATTCTATCGTCTATTTGATTGTTTTTAATCTCCCAATTGGTGTATATTTCTTCAAATATAATATTTAATTATCTAAATTTCCACCATTTTATTTTACATATGCCTGATATATAAGGAAGTTTTTCGTTTTGCTTTAAGAGGAATCCCTACCGAGCTCACTTTTCGCTATTAGCATTATTCAGGAGCACAAATATAACAATTTATAATATACATAAAACCAGATATTGAAATTGCGTACCGCTAGAGGCACTAGCTAAATTAGAATACAGTTACCTTCAAAATGCTCCTACAATATTTGAAAATATGACTATAAAATTTTTTAAATATATTTTTGATAATAATTGCAAGTTAAAAGTTCAATCTAGGCATGTACAGCCGTATGAAATACATCAATATTTAGAAAATGTTTCATTTATTTTTATATGTAAAATATATAAATTTTGTAAAATTTCGTCTGTACAGTCGTGCAATAGATCAGTTTTAAGCGACATATGAACGATGATTTTTGTTTTCATGCAACTAGGTAGAGATTCCTCTTAATTCAAGTTTATTCAAATTCTTTGAATTTCCTTGTTGGTTGTGCAAATATTTATTCATGCTTTGTTGCAATTACAATAGCTTATCTAAAAGTATATAAATCATTTCTTATCAATGTATTAAACAAACAATGATAATGTATATTAGAATCCGTATATTTAACTAAATGCAATCACATATTGATATTTATCTATGTACATATTCACTATAAAAACGAAGCATCATAGCTGCAATTGGATAAAGATGCAGATATCAATACAAAAAAGAAAGAATAATATTAGAGTTTTTCTATTAAAAAAAAAACGACGTGAACTACTTCGTAAGTTAGATGTACACAAACTAACGTGGAGGGTGGTGTACACCATAAAAATCTAAAATATTAAAAATCTTTTTTTTTCTCAGAAAATGTAGTAAGTTATTTTAAAATATATTTTATTAACACCTCTCAAGAATTCGACACCACATGTGTCATCATCAGGAGTGCTACAATAGGTTCTATATTTTACTAAGCTTTTACTTACATTTTAAATAGAGACTAACAGTAAGTACAGCTATTTCAAATGTAAGTAAAATATAAGCTTTTTAAAATCCACTGTGGCACTACTGATGACATTGATGAGGTCGAAACGTTGACGTTGTTAATATAATATTAAAAAGCTCGCTGCATTTTCTGAGCAATTATTTTTATTACTTAATGTGATTATTGTTCGAATCATTTGAAAGCCAAGGTATTTTTAGAACAACGTACATTAGAAATACTAATTATGTTCAAGGCTAATTGATAGTTCACACAATTAAGTATTCAGCAGAATAAATGTCCAGTAGCACTTATAAGTCGAGCTTATATGTTATAAATTGATGAATAAATAAAATAAAGTTAAAGTTCTTAAGTTGAATTCAAATATTTTGTAAAATACAAATAATTTATCTGTTAAATTATTTCTAAAGTGCAAATCAAATATTTATCCTAATTTATATTTGCATTCCTTGTATTTTTATTTTATCTTACGAGTAGTTATAACTATTTTTTAATTGATTTAAATATTAATACTAGTTTTTGAACCCATTTTCTGCAGCGCGATTCGTTACGAAGACTTCTCGCTGGATCCGTACAACGGTGTGAAAGAACTATTTGAGTTTTTCCAATTGTACATTCATCCGAATGTGATGGATTTCTTGGACAGTCATACAAAACTGAATGTCGGTGGTGTATCTAGCACATTCCGAAATTCGAAAAGTGCCCCATTTCATTGGCGAGCCGATTTGAATTACTCCGAAGTGCAGTACATCGAAGAACAGTGTAACAGTGCCATGAAATACTGGGGTTACGTTAGAGCTCGGAATGAAACGCATTTGAAAGAATTCAATCCTCTTACCGACTACTCACTAAAAAGCAATATGGTTTAAGCAATCACAATTATTCTTCTTCATGTTAAATACAAAAAACAACAATTGCTCAGATAGTTTGTATCTCATCAAATAAGTTCCAAACAAAAGTGATATCAAAACAATTTTTAATTAATTGATTAAGTCAGTATTATACTCAGTCATCAAATATTTTTGTTGTGTTGACTATTTTTGGAAATATTACCATTTTTCATATAATATTACGATTTAATTATTTCAAATCCTACAGGCAAAATGATTTAACAATACTGCGTCCAATTCTTCAAACTAAACGTATTTGACAATGTTACGTACAACTTCCATAACAAATAACATTGCAAACGTATACGCAAGTTTGCGACTAGAATATGGTGCTAAATTGACCAACCAAATGATTCATGGTTGTAGTCGCCATTTTTATTTCAATATAACAGAAAACAGTCAATTGTAGGTTATGTCACAAGGTAACGGTGTATAAAACTATATATTTGGTGGTTTATAATCACAAATAAATATATATATATATCATCTATGGAATGAATCAAAATTGTTATTTGGGAAAAAAGTATAATAATATAATTATATATCCTGAATTTGAAATATAAAACAAGATGGTTGCTACAAACTTAGGTGATACTACCGCTGTTAATTCACTTTGCCAATAATATTTCGGCAGCAGTTATATAAAAATTGAACAATCAAAAAGGCTTAAAACTAGTTCTTCGAACTTGGACGTTCGGTGAGCTATTTGAATAATAATACTTTAAAAGATGCACTAGAATTTCATTGAAAAAAAATGCAATCACATTCACACAAATGCTTTTTGAATTTGACTTAATAATTAAAACAAAACTAGCAATATATATATATATATATATATATATATATATATATATATATATATATATATATATATATATATATATATATATATATATATATATTTTATTGGCACCACCGATTAAATAATATTGGCAATTATTTATATTAAGTTATCTCCCTCTTATAGTCAATTATTTCAAAAATAAAATTTATAAAGTATACGTAGATTTAAACAAAACAAATAGTAATTTATAGTTAGCATTTAAGCAGAACATTGTTAAGGTATTATTATATCATATCATATTTAAACCATATCGTAGCAGTAGATACAATTTGATAGTATATAGTGTGGTACAGAAAAGACCATTGGTTCCCAAAAAAACAGTTACTACAAAATTGAACAATGATATTAGGAGATTCCGTGTGATAACATTAGGTTTATTTAACGATATAGGTGATAGATTGAAGTATGCGTACTATGAAAGAAAACATTTGGGAGCCAATGGTTTAGGGTAAGTGCACTGCCATAGTGTTCCATAAGTCAGTGCCTTCATCTCTCACAAGTACGCCGGGCAATGTGCACTAAACATACCTGATATTTAATAAGCTTTTCAATTACGGTTTGAAGTATTTTGAAATTTCAAAATCAAAAGTGTGTTATATACACTCGACTTTCTTATACATAATACTCATTTACAAAATATATTAAAAAGATGTTATTCATTAATTCCAACACAATATTTTTTTCCATTTGTTAATACCTAATTTAATATACAATATCATCTATTTTCGCTTATAGTTGGTAATTTTTTATTTCTAGAATTGTTCTGAGCAGAAAGTAGAGTACAATATATGGGGATATAGAGTACATGTTCGTCATAAATGACTAACGAAGATCTATGATTGAAATTCTTAAGACTAACGTCATAAACCGTGCTCTATTTTCAAGTCTGCCTCAGTCAAGATAATATTTAGAAACATTTGCAGTTCTATCATAAAATACTCACTTTATAAGTATTCCACTTTTGCCACACTTTCTTCTATACTGCTTTGCTTTTTACTATGTATAAGAAAGCATACATAAAATTCACAGCTTTCACAATGCAAAATGAACTAGAATAACATTGAAATAGGGTCACCTGATTTCTTAGTTCATTTTGCACACCAAAACAAAACTGCTCAGTAACTAGAGATAAGTGGCTAAAAAACCTACTTAAAATAAAGTTGCTTCAGAACTGACATTAGAAACGTCCGTAAATAATAATAAATATTATACAAAAGAAAAAATGATATTCCTCAAAATCAGGTAGCTGTAAAATAATCATTTTTCATCACAAATTTTTGCGATCCACTAAGGATTTAATGAGTAGAACAAGAAAATTAATAACGAAATGATAATTAGAATAATTCCGCGTTCACCCAGTCTCTGGCGCTTTAATCACATTCTGGGCTTCCAAATAACGTAGGTGTTAATTTTTTGAAGAGTTTGCATGTTAGCGCGCCTAATTAAAAAAAAAAACACACATTTTTTACGTTATAAAATGTTAAAGTTGATGAAAGAAGCAAATATTTAAAATATATATATCTATATATACACCGTTTCCCAAAATTGCTTGATAGTATGCAGAATAATATTGTAAGTTTGTTATACAGTTTGAATAATTAAAAATATATACCGAGATTAATTAAAAACAATTGTTCCTTCCACGAGTTTTTCCTTTTTCCTGCAATATGAAGTAAAGTTAGTTTACACTAGCCAATATTTCATTTAAATTTCAGTTGTGTAACATATTAATCAAATGTTGGACAGTAATCTTGAATATTACATTAAGAGACTTCATTTATGTTGAAAACAGTATACAATAATAAGATACGAATAATAAAATCTGAAGTTTTAAATTGGACGAAATGTTGGACATTTGCAAACAGGCTTTACAGTTGATAAATGTTTCCTTGAAGTTTTCGCAATATAAGCAACAAAAAACCTTGTTGAAAGCAAATGGATAAAATCAGGTAACAAGCAATTACTTTTGACTATATTGTTAATTAATAACCTTGACTCGACTTATGTTATTATCAATTTGGTTGCGAAAAAACAAAGACTTATGTGATATATTTAAGAAATTACGAACAATAATTATATTTTTATTTATATATTCTTATGAGTTACTGGTAACTGGAATTTTATGTAACTATTATTTTATTAGTTTGTACTATTTAATATATAGTTTATTTTAAATGTATTTTATATATAATTTATTTTCTAATAAATATGGTGATCAAATAATTTTAGTTTATTATTTATTGGTTTAATATTTTTATTCGGAAAATGCATTTCAAATGCATATTTAGATCTTAAATATACATAAATCACACAGAAATATTAACAGACAATCAATGAAAATAAATAAATGTAAAATGTTTGCCTACCTTACCAGTTGGTAAATTCTTAAAAAAAAAAAAAAAGATACTATTTAGTTTTCTTGCGCCAATTCTTGTTCTTCTAGAAGTTTTCTCTGGTAATTTTCTAATGTGGTTTTAATGGTTGATTCAGAATACTTGCACATTGGATATTCACACGTGCAAGTGAATGATTTATACTTGATTATCCAGAATTTTTCCCCATAATCAAATCTAAACAGTGAAATTATTTTCATGGAAACATCTCATTATAACAAATATTAAGTTTATTTGCTACATACCCTAATTCTTCATCGGCTTGAATATCTTTATTGGCGAAAAATGCAATTCTGGGAAAACGTAGATCTTGGTGATCAATATAAATACGAACTGGCAATAAATTTGGTTCACAGCTGTGATTGATAAAACGAGCTAAATTACCGTATCTTCGCGCATCTATACAATATGTTTCGCCGTCCTAATAGAAATATTTAAAATGTGAATAAGACAAGAAAAATAGATTAACTATGGCGTATTCTTATTTAACAAGTATTAACCCAATTATTTTAACATAGCGAAAAGTGTTATCCTGAGTTTGGTATTCGAATTTTGAACGTTGATACACTTATTATATTCTATTAGAGAATTTAATTAACAAAGCAGCCTGTGAGACTTCCCGTTACCTTTACAGGGTTAACAGATGTTATAAAATTTAAGAATTTGAATTTTTTAAATAAACCACTTAGTTGTATAAAAAATCAATACATCAGAAACAATTGAATTCCTTATAAACAAGAAAATTAATGCAAGAAGATCTAAAAGAATAGAAATGATTATAATTTAAAAAAAAAATAACAAAACAATAATTACATTTGTGTATATACATACACGGTTGTCTAGGTCAAATAGGTAACTGTCATCTTCACGTTGATCGGCTTCCAGATCAGAAATGATCTCGCCGATATATTCGCATACGTACGTGCCTTTCGGTATCTTTCTCAACGTTCGGATACCCCAACCTTTATTGCGTTTAGTGCGAAACAACTGAAATCTTTGCGTTAAACCGTGTTGTACAACACGGTTATTGCAAGTGATTGCATTGCACGTGCAAGCCGCATTGCATTCAAACAGCATTGGTGGATCTTAAATTAGAAGAAAAAAAAAGTGTTCGTTTTATGCGATACTAGCAAAACTCTTAATTATATTGTTGCTTAAAAACATTTTCGTATGCGTGTAAAGATCATTTTTGCAGTAACCCTTTCACTTAATCTCTAACTTGTGTTGTTTTTGAGATATACAAAAAGTAAACCATTACTTCTTTAGCTCTAGAGCAAGCACACACACACACACACACAGATATCATTCAGATGCTATTCAGGGATGATTAAAAGGCGTATTTCTGTTAGAATCTCGAGTTCAACATTTTTCATGAATACAGACCTTTCTTTTAGACTTCATCAAAGTAAAAAGCTAAATATTTGATCAGCAAGTTATTTCTTAGTTTTTATTTGTCTATTGCACAATAATTTTTTTTTTGTACGAGGTTTTCCCCTAATTATGATGATATATTTATAAAATCCCAAATAAATAATATTCAAGTCAACACATTCGCGGACAATGACTGCATATGCAATCAATGATGTAATTGACTGTCTGCAAAAGTGTTAATATGTGACCACCAGTGGTTTTCAGCAAAAGAGATTTAAAAATGAATAAATAATTGAATATTATATAGATATACACATATATTACATTAATTCAAGCAAAATAGTTCCGGAGCCTCTGGTGACCAGTGACATCACATAATAAGTATTTCAAGGATAGAGAAAATTATTAGTTTTTTTTTTTGTGTGTGTTTAGGAAAGAGCGTATTGGTAGAATCACCTGTATAGTTGAAATCTGATGATAATCTCCCCTCATCATCATACCAACATCGCAATGAATTATTACTGCACAAACAATCACAGTTTGAACATCTATCTTCACACTGACATGATTGTAAAGTAGTGATTTTTCGATCAATATTGATATCAGAAGTAATACAATTTTCCGTAATATAAACGAAATCTGTTGGTTTGGGTTCGTTATCATTTACATTTATACATTGTACCGGGTTGATTTCTTTTCCACGAGATATATCACTTTAAAAAAATTAAAAGTATGATATCATACATATTTTTTTGCAATTTCAATTTTCTTCGTTTAGCTCACTTTGTTAGAATAGTTGCTTTACGTTGTGTTGAACTTGACGTTATTGTTTGCAAATGAACGTTAAGTGAAATAGCAGTAAAACAATCGCCTGGTTTAGATATACAACAATCGACTGGAGCTTCCTCGGATTTATTGATTAAATGAACGTTGGCACCTCGAGCCAGTAACATTAGCACACAATTATATTTATCTTGTCTTGCTGCAACGTGGCTATGAAATATAATATATTTATTTCCATAAGCCTTGTCGAATGAAGCAGGTAAATCATGACAAGATATATTTTGCGTCTAGTATATAGCAATAAGCGCAGAAAAACACAATAGACTCTTATACAAAGTGCAATTTCGTAAGCACCAGAAAAGAATTTTGCAATTGTTTTCTGATTTCAAACATTGAGAATGCAATTCTTTTGGGCTGAATTAAATAAGAAAGTAGAAAAGAAAAATATAGTATGCGATAAAAATCACAAAACCAAATGATTCAATGAATGCAAATCATTTAAAACATGTATCGGCATTTGTTTCATTTGTTAGGTTTCAGCTGTTGACGATAATATAAAAACATAGAAAAAATAAATAAAAATTAACTCACAGTGGTGAATCTCCGTGAGCATTGATAGTATTCACTTCACAGCCACAATTCAGCAACATTTCCGTTATTTGACTACTTCCGCTGAACGCAGCCCAATGTAACGCGACATTCTGTTCGACATCCCGAAGCAGCGGATCAGCGTTATTTTGTATTAGAAATTGCGTTACATTTGCATGACCATGCTCGCACGCCCAAACAAGCGGTGTCCAACCACCGTCATCGATAGAATTTATATAAACGCGGCGATTTGACGTGGACAACAATAACAATTCACATGCATCCAGATTACCGTGTTTTGCTGCCAAATGAAGTGCACTCATGCCGTCAGTACCCTTAAAAAATATATGGTATTTTAAAATTCAGAAATCCATGTTTGCTAAATTGCTATTTATTTTCTAATCCATTATTGACAACTGAAGCTATCAGGATGTGTTGGAAAAATAATAGTGGACTCGACAGTAAGAACTATTAAATTCAGAATGTATTGTACCTTCAAGGTGATACTAGCTCCACTTTTGATCAAATACCTAACAACGATATTTTTGAAACTTTGTATAGCAAGCATCAACGGGGTATTCTGCTCCTTGTCCAAAACATCATATTCGGCACCAGCTACCATTAACATATGTACAATAGGAAGCAATCCTTCTTGACTAGCGTAGTGTAATATAGTTAAACCTTCTGTATTCGGTATTAGTTCCGACAAATTTATTTCATCACATCCTAAAATTAAAAATATTTAGATCTTTACTCTAACAAAACCGTAAATAAATATTCACCTAAAATCGTTGCCACTTTTTCGCAATCATTCTCTTTCACAGCTTCATACAACATTGACAGATCGAACTTTTCGTCAGTCCCAACTGCATTCATTAGCTTTTCCAGCGTAAATGCGTCGATTGGTATTATTGGAGGAGAAATTGATCGCTTTTCTAGGTTCTCTTCCGATTTTATTTGAAATGTCATTTTTGCTGAAGGACTATTCAAATTTTAGTATTATTTGCGTGAAACATATTTATTTGCGATTGGCACTTACTGATGACATTTTTGTATGGGTAAATAAACTGGTTTGGTCGCACATTGCATTATAATTTCGATATCATATTCGGGAGTAGTTAAGCCACAATGTGGACAGCATTTCAAGTCACCAATGACAGTTTGACAATCTCTGTGATATTGATGATTGTCTGGACATTGTATGAATTGGCCTTGTGTACAAAATAGTCCGCAAGTTGGACAACAATTGTGGCGGAATAGTCTTTGTTTGTGAACATCGCACAATAAAATGTAAGGTACTCGTGTCGATGGCCTGAACATCGCTAACTCACCCGATACTACATTATTGCAACCGATAATTCGATTATTGATAGAATCGACTGCTGTGCAGTAAACAGTATCTACACAAATGCAATACAAACATTATTCATATAAAACATTTCATTTTCGGAAAGTACCTGTAGAAGTAGAAGTGGTTACACAAATCTGTGAAGTATTCTGACATAAGCATGTTTTAATTGTGACCAATTCAACACCACTAACAACAGAGCTTTCTGGATGAGCCGGCACTAGTTCTTCATCCGCCGTACTACCAGATAATGGTTCACACATATCACCATTATCCGACTGATCTTCCGCTCGACTTTATAAAATTTTAATACAAATATACAATCTCAAATATTTATTAATAGGACATTAGCATTAAACTTAAATAATTCTGGATTGGATGAATAATATTCAATTAGTAAATAATATTTATTATTATAATCGGAATTATTAGGACGATACTAGGAATTTTAATATCTTTAATTTTTATATGAATATATTTTTTCTTTATACGCGAGACTTCAATTATTTTTGTTGCAAAACCTTGATAATAATAAATATTATTTACTACGTAACTGCAAATATTTAACTTACACCGATTTTCTGCGCGACCTCCTGAACGGTTTCGCTGAATCTGATTCAGAAGATAATTTTCGTGGACTAGTTTTAATTTCATTTAATTCAATATTTTGTACTTCGTCCACTATATTTTCATCTTCCACTTGTTGGTGACTTGACGAACTATGTTCAGAATTTTGACTAGTTTCTGGTTTAACTTCAACCTTTGACTTCTTTAAATTTGCTTTCGTTGTTTTATGCTTATGTTTTCGTTTAAACTTCCTATGCAAAAGTTCCGAGTTTTTTGTTGGAGGTTCTTCGGTTTTGAACATAATATCTGATTCTGCGATTGCTGTTTCTTTTTCTAGTTTATCGTAAGAAAATCGTTGACGTTCAAGTCCTGTATGAATTTTATTCGAGTTTGAGCCTTTGTTTTTGGTCTCAGTTGCCCGGGCACTTTTTAGTGCTGCATTTTTTTGACACATTTCTAAATTAGCTAGAATTTTTGCTGTTGGTTTTAATCGCCGTGTCAATCGCTGTGGCCGAGCTGTTTCATTGTATGATTTTTCTTTGCGAGCAATTGCACTTTGTAAAATCGACTCGGTACAATCTTTGCTACGTCGTCTAGCTGAACGTTTTAAGCCAACTTCAGCATCAGTCTTTTTGTCTTTCTCTTCACCTGAATTCGTTTTTATCCGCAATGATCTTCGACCTGGTGAAGTCGATGCTTCAGATCTAAATATAAAATATTTTAGCCCGCCAATCAAATGTTTACAAGTGTTCGAAATATTTCAAGATTGTAGGACAATTTTCTTGAGGAAATACAGAAAATCAATTATTATATTACGCTAAATAAAGGTTAAGACTCTCGATTATCACCGTGAAAGTCAGGGTTCGATGGCTATGCCAGTTTGAATTTTACAAATACAACCTTAAGTACAATGCACCTATGCGTCCAGCTCGCCTTATAAATAATATATACGATGTGAGCAGGGGAGTCTTACAATTATTTGTAGATTATTTTGATATAATACAAAAAAATCTGGAGTGGCCTGCACTCGACTTTCTTTTACGCAGTTTTCACTAGATATAGATATATCCAGCTATCAAACTAAACAATATTCTGAAATGTCTATTATCTAATTGAGTCTATTTTGTTTTCCTGTCAAAAAAGCAGATGATCCGATTTTATAAGCTACATGCAAATCCATGGCAACGTAAACAAGTTATTTATAATGTTTCGTAGCATTTTTCTCGCAACTGGTACATTGAAGAAATGTTTCAAACAAAAGTTGTGCGAAATATTAATATCTTTCATTATGAACATAACTATATTTGCCGTTCTAGTGATATTGGAGATAGAACAAAAACTGTATAGAGTAAACATGAGCTACCGGTTTGAATATTCTTTTCAAAAATAGGAGGTGCACATCTAGGGCATATACAAGTATTAAGTTTGAAGTTTCATAATTTTTCGTTCGACAGTTTTGGCCCTAGAGCGTTCACACACACAGCCAGACAGACGTCATTCCGAAAATAGTCACATTCGACTCAGAGAAGGTCATAACGTGTATATCCGTTGAAATCTCGAGTTCGATGATTACAAGACTTACTTATTACATCGTAAAAGAAAGTAAAAATAATGTTCCTGTTGAATAACTATATGAACCTACCCATTATCTTTGTCAGCAGCATAGGAACTTGTAACGATCGCTTTAGATTTTTCCGTGCGAAATGTTAACACTATTCGAGGTTTCTCCTCACTACTATCAGCATTTGGCTCACTTTTCGATTCATCTTTTATAGTCGAATCACTATCTGGATTATCTGGCTTCAATTTTACTGCTGTTTTATTTGCCTTTGAAGTACCAACTTGTTTACTTGCACACTTCGATTCTGGCGAATCTTGTGTCTCAGATGTAGTCTCAAATACATCCGTTTTTGTAATCTTTGGTGGCAAAACATCCACATTATCATTACTATTAGTTTGTGATTCTATTTCGGGATTTAACGTCGAAGGAGTATCGAGTATAGTCTCTTCATCGTCGGAATCCTGGCTATTTTTGCTGAATTCTGATTTCATTTGGCCTAGTAGTTTGTCGATGAAATTCGTTTTTAAGTCTTCCGATTCATTGGATGAGCTCATTTTAATTGAAGAAACAAGCTGATTAAAGATAACGCAGAAACAAAACAGTTCGGTTGTAATTGTTTCGAATCTAGGTTATCATGTTGATACATTGCGTGAATTCAAGCGAAATATACATAATCCTTCGAGGAATCCTTGTTGGTTGAAACAGATTAGCTGTATATAGTAGAACTCGCATTTAATAATTTAATATTTAAATTCGTTTTTTATAAATTAGTTACAAATTATGCAGGATGATATACACATTTATATTATAGCAAAATTTACAAATCCTTTACATCCTGACAAACCGAGATGAACTGAACTCCTGAACTTATTAAGATAGTGAATGAAAAGAATAGGTTTGCAAATTGAAACTACAAATAATGCATAAACTAAGAAATCCGTTTAACTATGTATGCGTTATTGTATTGCAATTTCAAGTGATATGCGTTTCGGTAACCGATTCTCTAATATTTTAATTTGCTGTATTTACACCGGACAAGAGCAACTATTGCCATCTTACAATTAATTGTATCACAAAAATTAAATGAAACGAAATTCATGACGTCAAGCCAAACACCGTATATTATTTGGCATTGGCACTTGACAGCCAAAGCTTGTTGAAGTTAGCTTGGGATTGGGATTCGTTTTTTCACAATACAATCCCAATATACAACTGGATTGGATCCTGAGATCATTTTGGTTTTTATGCTTAAAACCTTGTTTATACATAAATAGCGATGTTCTAATTAGTGTATTTATGTTTATAAGCTATTATGTGATCTATAATATAAAAAATAATAATAAAATCTACTATAAATTAGTAATTACAGCAAAAATTCCGTGCAGAACCAGTACGATAAACCTTGCGATCCTACGTTTTATTTATTTATGAGCATACTAAAATATGCCTCACTCCAAATATTTTATATAATATCGATTAGGGTGTGATTAATTAAATGCAATCATAAAAATTAAATAAAAAATATATATATTTTGAGAAAATCGACATTGAAGTCCAAAATACGCATAACCAGGGGCGTATCATTTATTTACGACCATACCAAAATATGCCTCACTCCAAATATTTTATATATTATTCATTAAGGTGTGTTTAATCAAATGTAATCATAAAAATTAATTTAAAAAAAAAATTTAAATGATTTATAGAATTTATACCGGCAACGTAACTGACATGTTCGTTGAGAGAAGCCATTTTCGTGTACAATGTGTAATCATACATTCGGCTACAAGCAAGGGTTAAATTTGCATATGCGGTCGCATACGGGAGAGATGCCATTTACGTGTGCTACTTGTAATGTACCGTACGGCAACAAGCAAAGTTTAAAGTTTCATATGTTGACGTACACAGGAGAGAAGCCTTACCCATGTACAGTGTGTAATAGTTCGTTTAAACACAAGCAACATTTGCCGTATCATATGCGAACGCACACGGGAGAAAAACCTTATTCGTGTACAAAATGTAAAAATTCGTTTGCGTACAAGCAAAATTTAAAGTTACACATGCGAACGCATACAGGAGACTTGTTTTTATTTTTATTTAAACTAATTCCATTTGTTTCATTATTATTGTTACAATTACATTTTCAAATAAATATGTACTACTATAAACGTTCTAATTAACATTGTTTTACAACATTTTACGTAATACTTAATAATAATAATAACCATTGAAACTATTTGAATGTATTTAATAATGTTTCATTACTTAACCCGTGAGTACTATGTGCCTATATCATACACATACACTCGAAAACGGTGTATATTTTTTCAACTTAATTGGAATAATATTACGACCTCCACAGCAAACCGCGTGAAAAAACAGTGAAAATCATCGAAACTTTGCGAATTTTTTCCAACCAAACCATAAATGATAGAGATTACTTGTCAGATATTTGAAAATGCTCGGTACAATTTAGAATTTAGGATTTATTTCATACCAAACCATTAATATCAAACAGATTAAATTATGTTTATATTGTCAAAGCATTCATGCTTGCACACCAACTTGTACAACCTACTCTTTAATATACACTATATGTGAATATCGTTTTCCTGGACAAAATTCAACTCAAGGCCGATGTTAATTGGATTGTCTAAACAAGTCTCATCGAAACTATGCAGGGATTATAATTTGTTAGTAAGTTTTATTATTGTATATTCAAATCAGTAGTGAGATATTGTCGTGTGTGAATGTTTGTTTTTATTACTTCTCAACAAAATGGTAAGCTGATTTGATAATATGTTGGAAATTTTAACTTTAATATTTAAAAGGGTACCGAATTTGTTTGTTTTGTTATAGGGCGGTAGTAAGTGTTTGCTTTGTTTGCTTTTTAAATAATATTGTAAATAAAATGACATAAAAATCGCATCAAATCTTTCGAGTTTAACATATATTTAGATTAATTTGACTACGCTGATTCCAGAAATGGTGACTTTCTTACAGGGGAATTCGATGAATTTCACGGTTTTTGCACTGCTTTTCACTTTTAAAGTACAATTGTTTGACAAATGCTTATACATATTTAGTTAGAATTTAGATGATATGTATCCCCCGAAGTAGAGTAGATCTTGACATGGTGGTGAGGCTCACACATCTCGCTAATTATTTAAAATAACAATTCAATCCATTTGTACATATAATAATTTATTAAATAATGTTTAGCTTTTGTTAATTGTTATTTACTGTGCGGGTTGGGTTGCCAACAGACAAACTTTACAGTGTCATTCAGAAATAGCGGCTCATATTTCGCAATTGCACAATACAATATTCGAAATAAATGTATGTTTAGTGTAAAATAAATGTAGTATCGTAGGTACCGATGCGATGTTTATATAACCGCCAAGGATGGTTGCTGCAAATCGGTCTATATTTCGTGCAGTAGTTTATTCTTTAAGCATAGTATTAAATATAATCGTAAAATACTTGATTCGAATACTCAGGATTGATCATATCTGAAACTTTGCAACTTTGAAAAATATAGGTATTTTAAATGTGGATATAAATAAATTTTGTTTACTTCTTACATCATACGTAAATATACAAGTTCGAACAATACCTTTTTATTTCGAAACTTATATAGATGACGATGCATTCTAATTATACTAGTAACATCCGTTTATTAATTAGGATATTAGAAGCAGTGAGTACAGACAGGTCTTCGTTAAATCTTTATTTCAAAACATGTATTCACATTTCTAGTTTATCTTTCCGTGTAACAGGTCTTGTATGTAGTAGATATGATATGAATTCAAGTTTAAAAATATGTTTATTGAATATTAAAAAAAAAAGAAACAATTAGACTTTGTCACACAATAAATAAATGAAATCTAGAATTGGATTATATGAAACGGTAGTCCAGTAGTTCCGGCTGCTGTAAGATGAATTTCGATTCTAGAGAATGCCTATAAGGAAGTCTGCTTTGGTAAATGTTAATCATTATTATTTCTACCTTTTAAATACTTCACTACAATAAAATTAAAATTAAAATCACTATACAAAATCACACAATAAACCAACCAGAAGATTCAAATTTAAATTGAAATTGTTTTCTAGCAGTTTGTGAACAGCTAGCACAGACTGTACTAAATGTCTACTTTACCTTGTTACAGATCAGACAGAGTTAAAGCAGACCGACTTAGTCAACGGATGTTTCAACGGTACTCCGGTTCCCTTGCTGCCTAACTACACTAAACAACACGGTGGCAGAGTAGGTTTCTCCATGTGAGTACAAATCTCCGGTCAGCGCGTTCTTCCAACACAACTAACACCGAGGGACAAAATGGCAACATCGCCCACCACCAACACTGACACCATACAACACGCTGAAGAGGGAACATGCCCGATAACAAACAAGACGCCTCATCCGAAATGAAATGAAAATTGGGTAAGTGATTTTTTATTAGCCCCACGTGCCATCTTTATATTTCCCACCTGATTTCTATATTTATTTTGTTATTTATATATATATATGTATGTATGTATGTACCGTACGCAATTTTGACCATTCGGTGGTGTTACGCGAATGTTTATTTTCAAATGCAATAGTAAATTGCCAAAGTCGGTGATAAATCAGTGAAAAGTCAGTGAAAAGTCGGTGAAAAGTCAGTGAATAGTTAGTGTAGAGTCAGTGTTATAAAAATAATAAAACGATCGTTTATAATATGTGAAGTGAGTGTTTTAAAGTCATAATTCGCGGGACTCTAAAATGTGACATTATCGCCAGTCAAAAAGGACAACTAGAACTTCGGCTGTGGTGTACCCAACCAGCTCAATGTTGCCAAGTTGTCTAGAAGTCTGCAAAAAAAAAAAAATGTTTAAGCAAAATTGCATACATTGATGCCAATATTGTTTGGGTATTTTTTGGGCAGGTTCTTGTGACTTGAGCACACATTGCCCTGGTTGGTATAGGAGAGGAACAAATTTGGATTTAAGCGGTGAGTCGTTTTTCAATCCTAATATCAGCGAACGAAAATCAAAATCGACTGCAATTCTAATTCTAATCATTTTTGTTGTTATAACAAAAGAATTGACAGTCGCGGGTGTTACTTAAGTAAGTTCTTTTCAAGTAAGTCTTTCTGAAGTTGCATAACTTAAGAACGACTTACGCCTTCCACAGCTGGGAAATATAAAGCATAATCACTATTTTACCCTTTTGCCTTATTCTTTAAATAATTCGAAATTTAATTCAAATATTTAAGGGTATAAGTGATTTTGAAAAATGGCACGACTCTCTCCCCCCATTTATATATTTATTCGTACATCCTAACTTCAACATAACTTCGCGCATCATAAAATATTGCAAATTAATTATTTTATTATTAACAACGCTTCGCAGCGGACAACGGACAACGGACACCTGGGGGCCATGTTTGTGTTGCCCATAAAATAGGTCGTAATAGAAATGAAAGTAGGTAGGTTAGGTTAGGTTAGGGAATGGGCAAACAAGCATAAACGCCACCTGGGTGCAACAACAACAACAACAACAAGATCATCCATCAACAGGCCCCTCTGCTAAATGTAGGGGCGCCTGCAACACAACACAACACCTCAACCTAACTAGCCCCGGGCCTAACGTTAAATGGATTAAATAAGTGCTGGACTGAGTCGTTTGTATATCTCAGATCCTACAGGTATATATTTTTTGTGGGAGGGAAATGAATGATCACGGGTGTATTGGGGTGGTCGGTTCGCGAATTTTGATTGTTATTTCATTGTTATTTAATTTAAAGTCAAGCTGACATTATTCAGCGTTTTTAATCAACAAGTTGGCTAATTCAAGTATACTTATGGCTTGTGCGCTCCCATCGCCTCGACCGGCATTACGGGTGTCGGGGTACTTAGTATGCACCCTCAGTTTGGGCTTTGCGTTCTGGGCCCTGCCGTCTATCGTAGCTTCCATTTGTTCGGCTGTTTAATCGTGAGTATTTGCGAGTCCGTTTGGCAAATGACTCAGCGGTATCAGTTGGGCTCTTGGTTGGATATACCGATAGACGACGGCCAAGGTAAGGGGCTGGAAGTTCCAGGCTGCGGTGTAGAAACGTACAAAGCTAGTGATGGGCTGGTGTTATATAGCTGGAGAGTTATTACACACCAATTTTGCCATATTTTCTTTATTTGGTCCAAATGAGATTACTAACAATGTTTAGTATTGGCGCGTTTTGTCAAATTGACCAATCGCATCTCCTAAGAAGCCTATCTGTCTCAACGTGTCTGATATACCTAGTAAGCTCCGTTAGGGGCACAAAAGTATGATGGTTGTTGTTGGCAGTAGGTGCGCTCGGTGTCAGGGACGGCCCCGTGCCTATTCGCTGTACGGCCAGAGTGCAGTGGAGAAGCAAGGTGTTACCGAACTTGGCATCGAGACCGGCTGGGTGCGTTGGTTGATTGACCCTGCCGTGGGGTCGTAGCGTCACGATGGGTCCACCCGAGGACGGAGGTGGACCCCTGATAACTTACTTATTTACAGGACACTAAAGTTAGTAAGGATGTCCCAGTTCTGGTTGCTGGGCATCCGCTCTTTTAAAGTTTTCGCAGTGTGCAAGTCCGGACCTGTACACTGCCCCTTTGGCAGATCGCCTTCTAATCATAACATTTCCTTTCAGAAACATCAAAACTACGACAATAATGAATGTTACACTCATTCATATATATATATATATGCAATTAATATATTGTATAGAAATATATGTATGTAGATATACATATTTATTTACGTGTGTCGAAAAGAACGACACAAATGTTTGAAACGTAGAGTAAAACAAGCAAGATTGCTAATCACTTTACATATAATATATAAATAGGCTCTTTTCGCTAGCTATCTCCAAATTAAATTAGGAATTTAGGTCGCCCTTTGCAGCCAAATCTTCAGCATTTTTAAAATATTCAGTGCTTTGAATATAATAAACCCTCCAAATTACAACTCTCTATCATTTATGGTTTGGTTGGAAAAAATTCGCAAAGTTTCGATGATTTTCACTTTTTTTTCACGCGGTTTGCTGTGGAGGTCGTAATATTATTCCAATTAAGTTGAAAAAATATACACCGTTTTCGAGTGTATGTGTATGATATAGGCACATAGTACTCACGGGTTAAGTAATGAAACATTATTAAATACATTCAAATAGTTTTATTATTATTACACACTGTACATGGGTAAGGCTTCTCTCCTGTGTGCGTCAACATATGAAACTTTAAACTTTGCTTGTTGCCGTACGATACATTACAAGTAGCACACGTAAATGGCTTCTCTCCCGTATGCGACCGCATATGCAAATTTAACCCTTGCTTGTAGCCGAATGTATGATTTTACACATTGTACACGAAAATGGCTTCTCTCAACGAACATGTCAGTTACGTTGCCGGTATAAATTCTATAAATCACTCTTGTGCAAATAATATATATGTATTTTACCCAAAATATTGTTAATTTTATCATATGTGCTCCCCTGTGTTATAATTATTAATAAATAAAACGGCCCTCGGCATGCGTCATTTGGCCTTCAATGTCGATTTTCTCCAAGAATATTTTTTTTTAAATTAATTTTTATGATTACATTTGATTAAACACACCTTAATGAATAATATATAAAATATTTGGAGTGAGGCATATTTTAGTATGCTCATAAATAAATAAAACGTAGGATCGCTAGGTTTATCGTACTTGTTCTGCACGGAATTTTTGCTGTAAATACTAATTTATAGTAGATTTTTTTTTTTTTATAGTATAGATCACATAATAGTTTATAAACATAAATACACTAATTAGAACATCGCTATTTATGTATAAACAAGGTTTTAAGCATAAAAACAAAAATGATCTCAGAGATCCAATCTAGCTGTATATTGGGATTGTAGTTGGGAAAAACGAATCCCAATCCCAAGATAACTTCAGGGACATGACAGCCAAGCAGCTGTCAAACGTGAACTCTTCAAACATTTGTTTGTGTTTATAAGTGAAATAGTGCTTTATAATGATACACAGTTTATTTATAATAAATCCATCGGGGTAATGCAACTGAATACTTGATTTGAACACAACAATGTAATAATTGGTGCCATTTGCAGAGATGTTTTTCTCGAGAAGCATTGGCGCAGTGTTGTGCCACGATCTGTGTGCGATTATTATTTAGAAGCGCAACGTGCGAACCCTGATGATGTTCCGCCGGTGATTCCAACACCTCATCATTATCTTTTATCCATCCAAAGAGGCGGTGTTAGTTTGGTAGCAGTATGCATGACCGAGGTTCCACCTCTATTCGTTATCGAATTTCTACATAGGGTAGTCGATACATTCGAGGATTATTTCTCAGAGTGTACCGAGAGTATTATAAAAGAAAACTATGTTGTTGTTTATGAGGTGAATTGAAAATGTGCAAAGTCCAGAAGAAATACGAAGTGTTGTTTTGTTAGCTTTTAGATGAAATGCTAGATAATGGATTCCCACTCGCAACCGAAAGTAATATATTGAAAGAATTGATTAAACCGCCGAATATATTAAGAACTATCGCTAATAGTGTCACAGGGAAGTCAAAGTAAGTCATTAGACACACTCGAATGATACCGATTATACCCGAAAATGTTCTTTCTGTCTAACGCGCATGCGCATGTGCCTTACTAATTAACTACACTGCACAAACTTACAAGTTTCATTTTCAAATATGTATAATGATGCATTTTCTTTACTAATTCAGTGTTAGCGGTATTTTACCAAGTGGACAACTATCGAATATTCCTTGGAGACGCACCGGTGTTAAATATACAAATAATGAAGCCTATTTCGATGTTATCGAAGAAGTTGATGCTATTATTGATAAATCCGGGGTAACAGTATTTGCCGAAATTCAGGGATATGTAAGTTAAAAACTAAAAATAATCGGCAATATTTGCGAAATCAGATCCTATAATAGTGTAATATAGCTACACACAGGACGTATATAAAAGTATTTGAAAAAAGGTGGAGTGGTCTTTACTCGATTTATTTATTTATTAATTTATTTGGGAAGACGATAGTTACCCAATAATGAGCTTCCTCATATTAAATAAACAACTTAGAATTAGACTACAATAAATGCTGAATGTATCATTATTGAAATGACATTATTCTAATAACTGGTGAATTTTTACGATTGTTTGTATTAACTATTGTGATATGAAATAAATTATTACTTTCTTTTACGAAGTAGTAAGTAGGTAAGTATTGTAATCATGAAAAATTTCGAACTCGACATTTTAACGGGTATACACGTTTTGACCTTCCCTGAATCGAATGTGACTATTTTTGGATTGTCTGTCTGTTCTATCTCCAATATCACTAGAACGGTTACACTTACGGTAAATATAGTTATGTTCATAATGAAAGATATTAATATTTCGCACAACTTTTGTTTGAAAAGTTTCTTCAAAAAATGTGCCAGTTGCGAGAAAAATGCTACGAAACATTATAAATATGTTGTTTACGTTGCCATGGATTCGCATGTAGCTCAATAAATCGGATCATCTGTTATTTTGACAGGAAAACAAAATAGACACAATTAGATAAATGATTATCTGTGATTATCAATTAAGGAATTAGTATAAAAATAGTATATCAGCATTAGTTTTTCTTTGTTCAAGCGACAATAATTTCAAGTTCTTAGCTGTATCAACATGTGTTATATGAAAAATTCTAAATTTGAATTTCAATAAAGATATACATTTCTTTTGTACTGACTCAATAAGAACAATATTTTTGTTGTACATTGAATTCCATATCTGTGGCGCGTATTCCATTATTGGACGTATAAAGGCATTATATAATAAAATTAATGTTTCTTTATCATAGCATTTAGGTATTCTATATACAAAACCTTTTAAACTATAAAATCAACATTTTCATTTAGAAGTAATTTAGAATCAAAAATGATTTCATTATGACGATTAGATGTTTTACGTGCAATGTTGGTTCCATGCAGTTTATAAGGATATAATGTATAACTTTTGTTTAAATTTAATTTGAGATCATTCTCGGAACAAGTGTAATCTTATTAAATCATCCTGCACACACACATTCCGTAAATAGGCAGATTCAATTTAGAGGTGGTCAAAGTTAATTATTTTCAGTATTTCTATTAAAACCACGAGTACAATTTTTTTTTTTTTTCATAATTACAATACTTCCTTATATGCATTTGTATAAGAAAGTAAAGAGTACAATTTTTATAATATAATAACATAATGGAGAAAAAAAGTAATAACGTAACACTTTTTTGATCCATTCCCCAACATGAATTTATGTACAACTTTAAAATTCCTTTATTAAATAATATTTCTAATTTAGGTTGATTGTTGTGTGAAATTGAGTGGTATGCCCGATTTAACTCTTTCATTTATGAATCCACGATTGTTCGATGACGTCAGTTTTCACCCATGTGTTCGGTATAAGCGATGGGAGGTACTTCATTTCTATTTTTACCCATTCTTTCCCACTAATCTAACATATCGATAACAATTAAATATTCTTTGAGGAATCATTGTTACAATACTTGATTACATATAATGTAGAAAATTTATAATTCTGTATATACAAACATTTGTATTTGCTGGGTTGTAGAGTGAACGAGTGCTTTCATTTATTCCACCTGATGGTAACTTTCGACTAATGTCATACCATATAAGCAGCCAAAGTGTTGTTGCAATTCCGATATACGTGCGACATACGTTATCGGTCAAGTCAGGAGAACAGGGAAGATTAGATATCACAATAGGACCAAAACAAACTCTTGGCAGAACGGTTGAAGGTTATTTATTTATTTTTCATCCTATTTTAATACCATTTCAAATATCAATATTATTGCAAATTGAGTTGTTAACAGCTAAATACATGAACTGCTCTACGCGCACGTACAACGGTTATTACATTATTTGCATTGT
Organism: Leistus spinibarbis; assembly: GCA_933228885.1. NCBI lineage: Eukaryota > Metazoa > Arthropoda > Insecta > Coleoptera > Carabidae > Leistus > Leistus spinibarbis. Next base: position 5,914,191 of record OW121796.1, on the reverse strand, counting down.
TTATTATTTACAGCCGTTAAACTCGAAATTTGCATGCCAAAATGCGTGCTGAACTGCAGCTTAATCTCGAATCAAGGTAAACATAATTTCGACCCAGTGGCAAAAGTTTTACATTGGGATGTAGGTCGTATTGATGTAACAAAGTTGCCAAATATTAGAGGAACTGTAAGTCTATGCCCAACTTGTATTCAGATGAATTACTCATGTTTATTTCGTTGAAGATTTCTATCCAAATCGGAGCGAATACGTCTGATATTAACCCGTTCATAAACGTGCATTTTATAATAAGTCAATTGGCTGTGAGCGGGTTAAAAGTTAACCGTCTAGATATGTATGGTGAAAAATATAAACCGTTCAAAGGTGTAAAATATATAACTAAAGCAGGGAGATTCCAAATTCGAATGTAAATTGAGTTACATTTGTAAGTATAACTTATGCGGGAACATTTGTAATCAAATCATTTTTATATTTTAATTTTTATAGCGTTTGTCTTTAAACATAATATAATTTTTTAAAGATGCAATTTGTAATTGTATTATATACAAATAAATAATTATACATTTATTGTTTTTATTGACATTGTAATATTAACAATTCCCTATAAAGCGACTTATCTAATCAAAATATCATGTGAATGTCAAATGTTACATCAATTAATTTGTAATTTTAGTTTGGAGTAAATTAAAATATATTTATTTAGCTATAAGTTAATTTCAATAATAATCATTGCTTTTTTACTTTCTTTTACAGAGTAATAAGTAAGTATTGTAATCATGAAAAGTTTTGACCTTCCTTGAATCGAATGTGACTATTTTCGGAATGACGTCTGTCAGTGTGTGTGTGTGTTTGTGAACGCTCTAGGACCAAAACTGTCGAACGAAAAATTATGAAACTTCAAACTTAAGACTTGTATATGCCCTAGATGTGCACCTCCTATTTTGAAAAGAATATTCAAACCGGAAGTGCATGTTTACTCTATACATTTATTGTTCTATCTCCAATATCACTAGAACGGCTACACTTACTGCAAATATAGTTTTGTTCATAATGAAAGAGATTAATATTTCGCACAATTTTTGTTTGAAACATTTCTTCAAAAAATGTACCAGTTGCAAGAAAAATGCTACAAAACATTATAAATATCTTGTTTACGTGTTGCCATGGATTCGCACGTAGCTTATAAAATCGGATCATCTGCTATTTTGACAGGATAACAAAATAGACCCAATTAGATAAATGACATTTCAGAATATTTCTGTAGAGTATTGATTAGTTTTGATAGCTAGTACTTCAAAATAATTATAAATTGGTATTGGTATCATTTTCCAGGTAAGCTTGGTTTTCATATTGTTTCTGTTGGATTTTTATTTTCTAATTTTATATTTTTATAATCAATAATCAGTGAAAATTGCGTAAAAGAAAGTTGAGTGTAGGCCACTCCGGATGTTTTTAAATAAATATGCACTTTATCTGTGGTATGTCTATATTCTAAACACAAGACACAAATTTAATTTTTAAATAATTTTTGTATTTCTAGTATTAAAATTCGAATTCAATATTACAGATAGTAACGATTATTTTTAAATGAAAATCGTGACCGTAAAATCGCAACTATTGTGTAAATGTCAGATATAATTTTATATTAGCATACAATAACAATTCTAATATTTTAATGGTTATTAAATATATGTTTTTCTTTTTTTTTTGTGGTATACATGATTGTTTTTGTTGATGATAATTTTAATTTTGAGCTACCTGCTCCTAAGCATAGCAGGGTGTTATAAACCTATAAAAGTCAACTGAACAGCATCCCACCTCTTAAACTTGTACCTGTACCTGAAGATCGTGAATACCGGTTTTTCAAGACGAGTTCGTACCGTTTTATTTCTATTTTTTGTGTATCGCTGTTATTTTATGTACCACCATTTCATACAGCGGCATTTTCAATCGCTTCTATTTACTTTATACTTGATTCCACGTTTTTGTTTTATGATACACACATTTATGAATTTCTAATACTGTACATATAGTTTCAATCATAAGTGTTATTAGCGAATGTATACAAAGTATCCAAATTAATTACAAGCAAAATAATTATTACTATAATAATAATAATATATGCATGTGTATTGTAACCTTTTACAAATTATATCTCTGAAATAACGAAATATATAACAAACGTTAGAAAATGGATGCACGTAATGGCGGTAATTACCAATTCAAGGTCCGTTCCAGCCACTGTGCTGCTGCTTCGTGTTGCAATCTGCAAAATTATTATGGAATATACTATATCAAAATGACTAAGTGTGCCGTTCTGTTCAAATGCTAGTTTGTTATTACATTTTCGAATTGTCGCCGGTCAAACTACCATCTTACTGGTTTCAACAATGGTTTGTAGTTGACTCGTTTATCATCAATATTGTTTTCCTTGGCCTGGCATTGAGGGGAGAAAGCGGTAAATGGGTAACACGGTAAGTTTGGTAGGTGGGCAATCCGTCTATGTCCATCTCCAAGTGCCTGTTTGTCTCTCTGTCTGAAATGGCTAAATTGTTAAGAGAAACGATGGCATTCTTGCTCACTGCCGGTCCCACAGATTCGAATGGATATTTTTGGTCCGAACTCTCGTAGATAAGGTTCCGAGATGCAGGTGTAAACCTTCGCCTACAGATTAAATTTTATTTATTGGTGTCAAACACAAAAATTCCAAGATTACATAAGAAATGTTCGGGTTTTGATAAAATTTTGTCAACAAATACCTGCATTTCTTCTTGTGTATGTATGAAATATTGTCTAAAATTTAAAGTAAATAAAATACGGTGTGGCGTTTTATAAAAAAGCACTTAAACTTTATGTAGGTCGAGTTTTTAGATGTATTCTTCCATATATCTGTGTTATGAGACATTTGTCAAGTTTTAGCTCGCCGTACAGTATGTACAAATGAGCTATAGTGTTCGGTTGTGTGCCTGCAAAATACTTTGATAATTTCACTATTCACCCCACGATAACTATAAAACATTATCAATATATATTGTAACATAAATATAAAATAACCATTTTTTAGTAAATGGTACATTTTTCAAAAATATTTTTCAAACACAACTTGATACAAATTTCAATATATTCAACTTTTATGAGAATCATTTTTTCTCTAACTAGAGTAGAAAGACTTTTATTTCCAGTATATGTAACATGTTCAATGGCAATTTTTCAGTAAATTATATATTTTCCGATTAACATAAGTTTCACTTTTTACTTTCTTGTGTGCATGTTTACTCTATGCATTTTTTCTATCTCCAATATCGGCTGCACTTATGGCAAAAATAGTTATGTTCAATGAATGATATTAATATTTTGCCCAACTTTTCTTTGAAAATGTACCAGTTACGAGAAAACTGCTACGAAAAATAATATATATCGTGTTTACGTTGCCATGGATTCGCATGTAGCTTAATAAATTGGATCATCTGCGCCTGTTGATATTTCGACAGGAAAACAAAATAGACTCAATTAGTAAAATTACATTTCAGTAGAATATTGGTTAGTTTGACAGTTTGTTTGGGATATATATATATATATATATATATATATATATATATATATATATATATATATATATATATCTAGTATATCCAGATATTTTCTAATTCATGCCGTTTCCGAGTTATTGAATCAGTAGCAGTAAACTATCATTTCTGGTTAAAATATTATTATAAAAAATAGAAGTTCCACACTTGGGCCATACAAGTCGTAAGTTTGAAGCTTTATAATTTTTCCTAAAGCATTTTGGCTCTAGAGCGTTCACACACATTCCAAAAATAATCGGATTCAATTCAGGGATGCTTAAATCGTGTATTTTTGTTAAAATCTATAGTTCGAAAATGTTCATGATTACAATACTTCCTTTACATATTGTCCATGAAAGTAATAATTATTATGAAATATAAAATATCCAATAAAACAATTGCTTTAACGGTATGTTTTAAACATCTAACAATTTCAATTGAAAGTAAAATAGTTTTTGATTAAATGATTTAAAACAAAGAAGTATTCTTTCGGAGACATGTTCGAAAAAAGATTTGATGCAGTGCGTAACACTAGTGTGAAATATATTGCCTATAACAGTGATTCTCAGGACACAGTTGTATTGTTATAAAAATGTTCTTCGAGATACTCTCCGTCGCTTGTTTTTTTTTTGTCTAAAAATTTCGTAATTATACTAGAAATATATACTAATATGACGGTGTAATGTATTTGGAACTATTTCTAAAGAAAAGCACTACTTGAATTTATTCTAATTTCCATCTTATAAATATAATATTAAAAGTTGTGTCACTGCATTTTTTGCTCATTTATAATTTTTATTAATAATTTTATATGGTATTTCTTAAAATTAAACCTAAGCAAACAAATATAATTTATTCATAGTTAAATAAAGTTACATAAGTTATATTTGTAAATAAATATATGTTGTTATTGTTCTTATATGTTCACTCAGGTTTATGTATAATTAATTCGCAATTCATATTAATTTAATGCCACAGGCAAAAAAATAAAACACAGGTGTTCTAAATAGTAATGTTCTTAGTTCTTATACATAAATGTAATATGACTATTTTCAAAGGCGATTTTTCAATAAATTATACATTTTACGAAAAAACCTTTCAAACCAAAGTTGTTCGATATTTAAATATCTTTAACTTTTATAAAATTCACTTTTTCTCTCGACGTATGCAAAAAGTAGCTAGCGTAAACAAGCACTTCCAGTTGAAACGGTATGGTATAGGATAGGCTGTAGAGCGTTCACAGACACAGACGTCATTGAGAGAATAGTGAAAATAGATTCAGGGACCCTCAAAACGGATAATTCCATAAGATCGATTATTTTTTGTGATAAAAATTCTTTCGTATAGGAAAGTAAAAACATATGGGTCCATTGAACCAGATAAAATCATTTGACCATACAACAATCAAAGCAAATTGCTTCATTGAAATTGAATCAAGTATAGGTATCGTATATACTGATTTGGAACTGCTCATATGTAGGGGAGATCGGGGATAGTTGAAACATTTTCAGCTCGGCGAACGACATACATCCAAATATATGATTACATTTTCGAAATTGGAAAGACAAAGTAATTTTTTTTTATTCTAGTAATCAGTATTATAAATTCTTTTCAAAAATAGAAATTATTAACGAGCTATTGAATGCTTAATTAGGAATATCGTGTAACATGCACTGCAAGCGATAATTAATGATAAATGTATGCAATTTTACGCGTTCGTTTATTCCTAATGACAGAAACAAATTTGTGTACTCCAATGTCTTTCTTAACATTCCAAAGAACATTAATTTATTAAGAATTGCCATCACGAACTCTAAATTGACCTGTCGTTTAGTTGATTAACCCAAATTTATAAGTGTTTCCCTATCCAAGCCACGTGCATTATGTTTATACATCACTGTGAGGATGAAAATATTATAATAGCTTTATTTTTAAATTAATCAAATCAGTTTTAGGAATTGATGCTGCTTCGGTCCCAAATATACACTTTTATAAAAAATTCTCGATTATGGATTACTTTATATAATTATAAAATGTTTAAACTGTATATTTATCAAAATGAAGTACTCGGTGCTGAATAATAGATAGGTTCGGAAATAACAGTTTTGCAAAGAAGAATTACCAAATCCAAATCAAAATAAAGACTAAATTTGAATCCGTAAATCATTTGAATACAAATATGTGTAATGTGGTCAATTAATAGATTATGTACCCGCAACTGTATAATATAAAACACAAACTTCCTATATGTCGTAAAAACAGGATTCTAGGAAAGGAAAGTTATTCTGCTTACGCTAACGTTTAGAAATACCGTTTTGAATAGGTTGAAATCCCAATGCAAAGTAAGCTACAATTCAGAAACAAAATGTTGATTTCATTGGTTCAATAAATCAAGTGCCATTTTTCAAAAGTAAAACATTGTTCTGTCAGATGAAGGTGCGACTACTGATAAAAGATGGTTCTACCTGCTATATGCTATGGGAAATATTTGAAATAGGTGTTCAAGAAATGCCTCTGAGCTAGGAAAGACCTTGTCCTTTGATACCACTGCAAAATTGTCTAGCAGTATAAACTTTCAAATAATTAGTTAACCGGTAGTCTTTAAGATGGCGTTTACCACAGTGCTGATTTATTTCATGACCTTTGCAAAAGCCAATGTTCTTGCAAAATATGAATTTAAAACTTATTAAAGAAATTAGAGTTTCGGGAAAGGATATTAGACTTTTGACTTTATAATCAATTTCACCTGAATATTAAACAATACTTCTTTATATACATTCGTATAAGAAAATAATAAGTCGTAATTATGATGAAAAAAAAGCTCATTGTACAGTATGTATAAAGTGTTCGGTCGTATGTCTGTAACATTCTTAATATCCAAAAATGTTTTCTTGATTCCAAAACTTAATATAACTCATACTTAGTGTATAAATGCCCTGTGGACGACTGGGCATTGAGGCAATAAGTGAATTCTGTGTAGCGCAATTTAAATAATTGTCAAATTATATTCTATATATATGTTCTATTTGTCCCTGTGATTAGAACAAATAAGACGTTAACAAATTTTCACGTTGCTTGCCTATGTTGAAACAGTAGGGGAACTTTATGTATGTATAGGTATGTTTATGTGGGAGTAGGATGCATGTTAGATTAATAAGCGCTCCGAAATTGGGACGACCTTGACATTGAACACCTAAATATCTACATAGATTTATTATTTTTTAATTACTCAATAAAATATCCTAGGCAATTGAGAGTTTAACAAAATATCTTTTCCGCATAGACTGAAAAAGTAACTATGATCATTTCAACTCGCGAAATATGAAAATACAAACAAAATATGATCAAAACGAACACGATAAAACAAAAATTGACAAATAACAGAACGCTGATTTACTTTACAGGAATTGGTAACATATTTTCAATTTTAAGTAACACCTTTATTAAGAATATTCCTCGATGTTCCCGGGCACTATATTGTAGCTTATATATTTTACACTTTTTACTTTCTTGGACGAAGTCTAAAAAAAAGTATTGTAATTATGAACATTTTCGAACTCGAGATTTTGACGAATATACACTTTCGATAATGGTTATTATTTATTTACGTTACTCTAGTTACCCTATATTATAAGGAAATTACATGCAAAAAAAGCCAGCGTCATCATTTGCCTCCATATGAATAGAACAGGTTTAGTCTATATTTGTTAGATTGCTTTTGCTACAAATTCTTTTTTGTCATATAAAATTTAAAAGTTATCAGAATTAGAAACTGCTCTCTTTTACCACAAACAAAAATTTCACTCATTGTTCTATTACGATTGGTCTTCCGTACGGAACGAAGAAATATTTTGTAATTAAATTACCATTACATAATTTCAAATATTTAGTGCTTGTTTTGAAAATAATATCGTCAATATACTTATCGTTTCTAAGTCAATTATCATCATACAATATTTACCGTGTTCACATATGTAGATGTAGGACAGAATACTGGATCGAAAATGAATTCATACCGATCTTTATGCTCATGGATATGAATTTAGAATCCAGTTAAGGGGTCTTTCTGGTTTTTTGGGGTTAAGAAAGGAATTTTTAAATTATTTTTTATACTAAAATCAAAACCATTTATTAAATAGCAGTCTATATACTTTTAGGAATATGTTCCCGTTGATAATAGCCCTTAATTGCGTGCTCAAAAATGCTGCGAGGCGAATACAACACAAAAAAGGGGGAAAAATGTATAATTTACTGAAAAATAGGCGTTAAAAATTAAAATGTACTTTTCCCTAGTTACGGATATTTACAAGGTCGAGTTCTTTTGTGATTACAATATATTCTTTTATACATTGCGAATAAGAAACAATGTAACCAAAACTTAAGAAATTGTAATAATTGCAACTATTATATTTTTTCAAATCGTTTGCAAGATAATAATAAAGTTGCAGAAGTCAACTTCCGGTTTAAAATTTGTTATCCAAATACAAAATAAGGGATTAAATAATCTTAAAATGTAAGTTTCACAATTTTATGCTGTAGTGCGCTTACAGACATACAAAGAAGCCATCTCGAAAATAGTAAATATTTATTCAAGTAAGCTCAAAACATGTATTATCTTTAAAATTAGCAGTTTAATGGCTGCAAAATTTTAGCAAAATAAAATTTTCTGATATTCCAAAATGAAATGTTTTGCCCAATGCTACAGGTATTCAAATATGATTTAAAATTGGCAAATATATGCATACGTTGTTTGGCCATCCGCTAACATATTCTGTCAACGATGTATCGCCATGCCGAGTTGCCGTGGGAACAAAACATAAAATGTAAATAGGTGTGACCACATAGCTATACAGATACAAATTCGAGGAAAAAGGTCATCATATTGTTAAATACATTATTCGACTGTGTTTAAATATATACTGGTCAATGAATTCTAATTGTATATTTACTACCATTACTATATCTGTTTTGTTGTGTTTTTTACTTGCAAAATGTATCAATGAAATAGTTTTCTAAGGTTATATAACAAACATTGCATGCCATGTAATGTTTTTATTTAATTGTATATTGTTTCATATAAAACTATTCGCAGTGTCGTAGCCAGACGTTACTTTTGGGACTAAAATAAGTCACGTCGGTTATGAGATGAATTCTGTGCCATTAAATGCCAAAATTGTAAACAGAATTTGGAAATAATTAAATGTTCGCTTACAATGAATGCGTTTTCTTCGTTAGATTTACATAGCGTTCCGGATAGAAAGTTAGATAGATAGACAGATGGATCGGTGAAGAGTGGACTGTATTCTGTATATGAAACGGGAACATGGTGCCCACGGGTAAACCTAGTATTAGATATTTACCATGTTCACATGACGGATTGAATACGGTATTGAATTCGATATCGGTATTGAATCCCGCATGTGAACACAAAAAACAAGGATTGGATTGACTCAGTCCAGTCTCATTTTTAGTGGGACTGGATTGAAATTAGACATGCGCAGTATCGTGACAGCAGAGGCGTCGATAGGCCATTTCAGAGTGGGCGCACGAACCCTCTCTTATAAACTGCGCCCTGCCTGTTTTTCAAAAAAATTATTCTTTAAATATAGACACCTACGGAATATCATCACAAATTCACATTTTGTATGACCTAAGTGAATCAGTAAATTTTTGCGCCCCTCACGAATTGAAATCCTAACGACATCCTTGAATGACAACTGTCATCAGGTGACGACAGCGCATCTATCGGGATTTTTAAGAACTATTGAAAATCAAATTCAATCACGGACATGTGAACACATGAGGAACGTACTCAGTTCAATCTCATTCCAGTATTGAATCCTCCATGTGAACATGGTAATTATAAGAATATCTTGTGCTGGCCCCAACAGATATTTTATATTAGTCTAATATTGTAAAATATAGTTTCAAATATAATATGTAAATGCATCACTAGACAGAAATATAATAGTAAAATCACAAATATGTTTACCGGAAAAACAATGGTTCTTCTAATCATCCGGTCAGTAATACAAGTAACGGAAACGATTGTCCCATTTCAAAAGAGATAACAATCGGAAGCAATTATACGATGCTAGTAAGGAATAAAAACGAGTGTATGTACATTATATTTGTGTCTGTCTCACATTGTCATGCTACAAGTACCAAACGAAATATAATATCTCATACACATGATACAGTAAATGGGAAGTCTTAATTTTACTTAAATGACAATTAAAATAGTTTAAATTTAGAACAAGACAATTTTTAACTGTAAAAGGTTAATAAGACTTGTCTAAGTATAGTGACATATATACGAGTATTTCTTAGTTCTCCTAATGATGTATATAAGATATAATATACTTTATTCGTTGTTTTTCGTACACTATGTACAACAGAGCTATAGTGTTCGGTCGTGTGTCTCAGAATAATTTTATCCTCCCAACTCCGAAAATGTATATAACTCATACACATTGATTTATAGGGCCTTACAAAAAGAAAGCATTTTTAATATTGACATTAAAAAAAAATTAATAATATCAACAAAAACGCAGGAGTGGCCTTTATTCAACTTTCTTGTCATTTCACTATCTGTATTTATAACAATACTTCATTTTGATTTAAATTCACTCTACGATTGCTTTGAAACAAAATCATTAAGTATTGTAACTAAGGAAACACATATAAAATGTTCATTTTCAACGATGATTTTTCAATAAATGGTACTCTTTTCAAAAATAAAAAACATTGCAAACAATTACCATGTTCACATGGAGGATTCAATACTGGAATGAGATTGAACTGGTTACGTTCCTCATGTGTTCACATGTCCGGGATTGAATTTGAATTTAAATACGATTGAAAGTTCTTAAAAATCCCGATAGATGCGCTGTCGTCAGCTGATGACAGTTGTCATTCAGGGGCGTCGTAAGGATTTCAATTCGGGGGGGACGCAAAAATTGGGAAAAACAGGGCGCACTTTAAAAGAGAGGGTACGTGCGCCCCCTCTGAAATGGCCTATCGACGCCTCTGCTGTCACGATACTGCGCATGTCTCATTTCAATCCAGTTGATATAAACAAAAAAAGACGTATAATTAATAAATATTATTTAAAAGGGTTATTTTCCGCTATTACAGGTTATCTTACGGCGAACTGGACACATTGGTCCCTGTTTCAATGCTTGTTTAGACTAATGGCCAGCATTAGAAAAAATTTTAGATGACGGCGTATAGAATAGACCTTACGCTGGGTACATGCAATCAACCTCAATATTTTTATGTATACGTAAAGATAATAGTGATAATAAAAGATATGGAGAATTGAGATATACGTTACGTAGAATATAATCATTATTTCTTAGAAATAAATAATATATATATATATGTATATAGGTACAGTATTTTTAAATAATTTTTCTATCACTATCATTCATACCAATCATTTCGCAATTTTAATTAATAGGTATATGTAGGTGGGTAAAAGCTCTTATACTATCAACAAGATAACCTTGATCGCATTTCTTTATAGATATATATCCTATTGCAAAGTATACGTAACAAGTAATAGAAAATAATCAGATGAAATGTTGATACCTATCAATTATTTATAATATCTGATAATACATATTTTGTTGAACATAAAAAATATATGAAGTATTGTTTTAATGAATGGATTAATGTAAAATAATAATAAACATTGTATTATCAAAAAAGAAAGTAATATAATTTTTTTTTTCTCTCGCAAATCTCCTATATTATATAGATAAGGGGTAGGCAAACTTTTTTGAACGCGGGCCAGTTTGCGCAAATTGTTTAACTGAAATGGCCACACAGTGTCACTTGTTTTTATTATTAGTCACAGTAAAGATAAAGTTTTTACTATTATTATTCATGGAGGGCCGCATGTAAAACTATCAAGGGCCGCACGCGGACCGCGGTTCGCCCACCGCTGATATAGATAATCTATTGTGAGAAATAAATTGTATAGAGTTGTATAGTAATATGAGTAATATTTTGTCATTCATCACTGAAGAATTTAGTTATTTGATGAATAATAGTACTACAGGATAATGGCCTTAGACATTTAATGATATTCTCAGAATATATTTCGACATATTAAAATATTTTTAACAAACTGTACAAATGATTCAGATAGTTATTATCACCACATCCATCTACTTATTTAGGAATTACCTATTGACAACTCAAGCTACACGCAGTCTCTTGTGTCGAAAAAAAAATTATGTACTTTGCTTGATTTTCTTATACTTCGTTTTCACTATAAATATATATGTAATATTATTGTCCTTTAAATTAATTCTACCATTGCCATGAAACAATATCAGAATGTGTGGAATCGTAAATGCAACTTTTAAAGTAAATTGTACATTTTCAAACAAAGGAAATTATAATATTTTTAACATATACGAGTATAAGATTCATTTTTTCTCTGATGCCGTTTTCGAGATATTAAGTTTTTGTTTTCAAAAATAAGAGGTTTTATAATTTTATCATCTATCGTTTTTGCTATAGAGCGATCACGGACACACTAGCATCAGATTCAACGAAATCGATTCAGAGTTTCGCAAAACCCTGAGACTGAAATTTTTCGTGATAAAAAATACTTTTTGATATACTTTCTTATAAGAAAGCAAAAGCACATATAACAAGTACCAGCCTTCACTTATCTGACATGTTGATTATTCACAGCGCCGCGATCAGTGAGTTTTGACACAATATTAAATATGATTTCCATAAAAACCTATTTCCCAAATTGTTATTTTCATTTTAGATTTTGAAAAAAATATATGTATATTTCTAATTTGCAATAGTCTTACATTCAAATAATAAATAAATATTTTTATTACCAAAGTTAATAAATTATTTATGAACACATCAATTTTGATTAAATTAGTAATTGATTATATTTATGTGAGATAAAATATCCTACTATACAACAGGGTTATAGAATGACCTCATTTTCATGACCATATGGGAATATAAAATTAAGAAATTCAATCTGTGATTTAATTACGTCATGCAACAACTAAAAAAACATGTTTTGCGATTAAGAATCAGACAATATTCATTCCGAATATTCTGATATTATTCTTAAAATAATTCGTATAGGAAATTCCGATATTAGATGTACTACAATTTGTAATTTACATATTCTATTATTTATTTATGTCCTAACCATATCCTATGGAAAACATATAAAATTATATTTTGAGAATTTATTGTAGATTACAACGAAATAAATTATTTAAACATTTGGTGTTAATTTTATTTTGTTGTATATTTAAGTTGCGGTATCTGTGGTTTCCTTATCATGATTAATGTTAAAAAAAATTAACTTGCCTAAAACTTTAATTATTTTACTATAGTTAAATTATCTTTATGATGCTATTACATCTTTCTAAGAAATTCAGTTACTTGTTCTTTTGAAGTTTTAATGCATTGTCATACAAGTTAAAAAAAAATAAAAGTTTTTTAAATAAAAAGTAACTATAGAGGCTATTCAAATCGTTAACAGCTTGACAGCAGGTAAATTTGAATGTAAACACATGTAGAATACACTTTGATATATTATCACCCAGATTGTGTAAGTGTGTGTGAATGTGTAGAACGCTTTGTGCCACTACCAGTGGCGGGGCAAGGTATTTTTACAGTAGCGGCACAGGTTGTTTAAAAAAACAAATGCTAAGTTCTTATAGGTCAAAATTATTATTAAATGTCAAAGAATAAGTTTATTTATAAACACTGTCAGCGTTCACACGACACATAATTTCACATCTATTATTTAATGTTTGAATATACGTCAAAATGCAGACAGTATCAGTATTTATGTGTAGCCAAGATTAGGTCTAAATTTACATGAAAAATCGTCGCCCGTCAAATTGTTCAGAAAGATGAATCGGTGAAGAGTGAACTGTAATATTTATATGATATGGGCACATGGTACTACGAGTTAACCTAGTATACAATATTAAATTATTTATAAATTTTGTTTCAAATGTACTAATTAGGGGAAAATCATTTTGGAATTTAATGGGCTTTATAATTCAAATGTTACAGATGTGTAAAGAAGGAATTCGTATTACTCGACATCATAATATATTAATTATTATTATTAAAATGTATATAGTTTATTTTTATTTATAATTATAATGCAAACAATTATCAATATCTGTCGTTTGAACCTTTGTATTTAAGTAAATATTGGATAAGTATCAAAATATTTGATCAATTTCATTTAGATATGGATGTGCGGTTTTCCCGTAATCGCTGGAATCGAAGTCAAAAATATGGACTCACTTTTAATCCCTAGAATTGTCGACAAGGTTGATTTGTCATTTTGATTCGGTGGTAAAGTCAGTGACGTTATACACATTCGGTAAATTTAAACTGTTGTTACTCTGGTCTGAACATGTATGTATAAACGTGATCATTGTATACTTACATACATGTTTTGATTATAATAGCTTCGAGTAGCACTTGTTGCATTTAGGTTAGGCGCATGTAAGTGACAATATATTGCTTCACACAAAGGCAAATGTATAATGGTACCATACAATGCACGCTTCACAAATTTTGAAACTGTTTCATGTTTTTCTACCAACACAATTGTGATGAGTAAAAAATTACTATAAATTGTAAAAACGATCATTGGACTGTGACAAATTTAACGTAAATAAACAAAACAAAGTTCTAGCTTTGGATAGATAATATTTGTAAATCTTACACTGGCAAGAAAGTATTATTTGAAACAAATAATAAAATATGAGTTTAAGAAATAATTCTATAATTATAATATATTAGTTTTAAATTTAAACTATTTCGCTTGAGTTGAAACAGCCACAAGTGAAACAATACTTTTTGTTTTTGCAATTGTAGCCATTTACTAAATAGTTTCATGATAATATCAAACAAGAAATGTCAGTGTAAAACAATTATATGCTTAGTAGAAAAATAATAATAATTAAAAACAATAATTTGAAAGTGGAAAATCTGATACTAGTTTTCTATCACTTATAACTGATAAGATAGATAATTAAAGATTAGAGTATAATAATAAAAATTAAAGTTCATTTGTTAATTAAGATATGTAGTAAATCATATGATTGTAATAATAGGGATAGCAAAAGATGATGTATAGATAAATAATAAGATAGTGTTATAAAATATTAATAATCATAATTTATTTTGTTGTATATTGCATACAAAAAGGCACTAATTGGCAATGTGTATAGCGATTTCTGATAAATCAGACATGCGTATCGAAAAATTGAATGTATCACCTGCGAATGACAGACAGTGTTATTATTAATTATAAGAAATTAAAATACAGTACAAGTTCTATGGAATAAGATTACACTTCTTTGAACAGAGTCAACCTTAAAAATTATATGCTATATCTAAATAGAACCTAATACTAATTATAATAATAGATCACATTATTTTAAATTAATTAATAATAATTAACTCTTTCCTTTTTCAAAATATTGAATAATTACATTTTGGGGTTTAACATGTGTGTGCAAAGCTTCCCCTCCCCTCCACAGCCAGAAGGCTAGTTCGTTTTCAGAACTATTCGGTAGGTCCTCGTTAGAAATTTTCTATGTAGTATCTGTATTATGAATGTTGTTTGGCCCGAAGAGAGTCTACCCGACTGGTTTCGCTCGCTTCACATTGATCGGCTGTCATAGCAACGGCATCAGCAACCAGTGGCGGCCCGTCTGTGGAGGGGAGCTAACCCCGCGACATCCAAACGTACGCAGCGACAGGTTTTGAAATGATTTGGCGCAACTTATAACCTAAACATTCTATAAAATATTTCATACATACAACAATTTGATCGTAATAAGACATCGGTACGAATCTAAAATATCGTGGCAGTATAATATTTCTACTACATTATATAAAATTTATATATAAATATTTAAATTAGTTATGAACTTTTCATTTAGAAAACGACCATGCTCATTTAGTAGTTTCCCTATTTCTCGATATACAATAATGTTTATATCTCGTTTTTAATCTTTACACAATATTAATAACATTCAGATTGTATAATATATAATATATACTATATTTAAATATATAATATCAAAAATTGACAAAACTGGAATGGAATTTCAAATGTTTGAGCCTTTTAGAATTAATCAAATAAAAAGAAACAACTTCCGTAATAGAACGGCCATATTGTTTTATGTTTTTGTAGATGGCCGTTCTGACAGTCTTTTTTCTGTAATCACAGAATAACTTGATATCTCTAGTAAATTGGTCCCCCGTGGAATGATGCGATGAAAAAGGAGATATGATTTGAGCCGCATTTTTGGTAGTCGAACTACCGAAATTGTACGAATCGATAGAGGATTTTGGAGGTGCGTGCGCAATTGACGTAGGTATCCATCCAAAATACAAAAAAACACTCAAAACTTACATCCATGGCACACGCGGCAAATCACACGCACAACAAAGATCAGAGGGGTGAGATGATGTAACACATTACATGCAGGGTTACACAGTCTCTTTACCCTCGAGTTTCTTGGCGAGGTCTGCGACGACCTCCTTGTAGATGAGCGGGTCGATATTTTTACCCAACTGGTATAGAATGAACCAGTCGCCAATCTGGCATTTGCGGGCAATTATCTCGATCTGGTCTTGCGGGGCGAGACGGGAACGTGCTCGCAACAGATACAAACGCAGCTTGGGGCCCATGACGACTGCAGCGCGGTAAATTAACGATATGCCAGTGAGCACGCTGAGGATGATAAACCAGAACCACAGGAACACGTAGATTTTCTCGTTGACAATGTTTAGCGGCAACACGCACAAGCCATCGAACTTCTGCACCGAACCGGACGGACCGTATTTGTGGAAGGTGCATTTGGTCACCTTCGGAAAGACTCTGGCCATCGGGTCTTCTCGTTCCTCAGGTTCCATTTCAGTGAATCGAAGCACGTCGCGACCATATGTGCTGAATTCCCCGCCGAGGAATGTATCCATGAAGAAAATCTGACCGACAACGTTGATAAAGTTCAACGCCTCACAAATGAAAAATCTAAATGCATAGAAGTTTTGTAGGTGCAAGTTTGTCGCGAAATATTCAACCAATAATTTCTTTCTGTCTGCTTTACACTCTTCATTCACGACCGGACAGTTGAGGTCGAGAACAAGCATTTTAATTCGTCCGCCTTCCCATGTTTTCCAAAGGTAACGCGGGATATAGAATAGCATAGCTTGGAAAAAGAGTGCGAAGCATACCCACTGATAGTACTTGTGGTGCTTGACCTCGTCTTGGCCGTCCACATGTGAGGCAACACCGGGCTGAACAATATCTTTGCCGACGCGTCCGACCAGTCGGTTTGGAATGGTGAATGTTGAATAGATCCAACAGTATGTGTCCATTACATTCAATGGAATCTCATCGACAATGCAATCGATCGGGTCACCGATGTATTGTCTGCTGGTAACTAGCAGTGAAAAGGCAATCAGAATAATCACAGTTGCTTTGTAATGCAATCGGAATATGTTGTTGTCGATGCACACTTGGTCTAGTTTTAACAGCCCCTTTACGGAGCCAAATACATCAAACATTTTGGCACTGTTTTGTCACTGATCACTTGTAGGTAAACAAACACTCGTTCCTCGCTTTTTATCGATACTAATTCGTTCGTAAATTCGCACTTTTTGCCTCGTATTTTGTACACAGTGCTCGTAACAAAGCGCTTGCTTCGGCGACTGGTCGCTAAGAGCTAAGTGTGTATGGGAGACTGAATTCAGTGGCGGGGATGCATGGTGGTGGTTCAAAGCGTTCCATTGGTTAGTCTCTTGTACGGGACACTCAAATTCACTCAACAATGTACTCAACTCAACTCAACCCAACTCATTATACATGCATTGTGAGTGGACGTATTGTATTTGAATATGTTACTAACATTTTACATATTTAAAATACAGATATTTATATGTGTAAGGTCCCTTTAATTTTACTATTAGCACTATAGCTATTCGTGGTTTTCATCAATTCATCCATATTACAATGATTGACCACCTGAACTTCTTGTTGTAAATGTTATTGCGTCTGAATATGTTGCTAACATTTTGCAATATTAAATTACATACATTTGTAAAAATCCCTTTACATTAACTATGTTGTAAAAATAATTACATAGTAAATAGTAGTCAAACATTGAGTAACTACACTTGAAAAGATAAATGTATATGAATTTCAACTATGTATAGGAAATGTACTAAATATCAATTCAAGAATTAATTTAATAAAAGAATTACCTAACTTCTAGCATTTTTGAAATCTATGAAATTCTTAAAATACCAGTTTGAGCGGATGGGTCAAGCAAAAGAAAAATAACTAGAACCGTTTCAAAATTTGGTTAAAATTTACTTGGAAAAAATATACATTTCTATAAAAATAATAATAAACAGGATAAAATATGTAGAACATATTAAATATAAAGGAATCAATAATTTTATTAAAATATATTCATATAAATCTAATTTCGTAACATTAACATGTTGTTTTAATTTGAATTTATAGTGATAGCAGATAATTTATCACAAACATTATCTTAACGTTGAAAATAATGTATTTATTATTGTTTTACACTGATATAAATAAAGAAAAACTCGAATTACTTGAAATCACCCACCATATGGTGATAAAGGGGATATACAATTTCAATATTTTTGTTTCTCGCAACATGTAATTTGATTATTATTAAAATTATTTTCAATAAAATATCAATTATGAATCCAAAATATCAATGGAGTGACCTGCACTCGACTTTCCTTTACGTAGTTTTCACTAGATATGTATTACAATACTTACTTATTACTTCGTAAAAGAAAGTAAAAAGAAATTCTTGGTTAGAATTCGAAAAATTAGAGATCTTCAAGTAAGAATAAAAATGTTTAAGATCCGTTAAATATGAACCATGTACTGAAATGTATTAGTGGTGATTCTGGGAGAGATCGAATGATAAATGTATTAGTGAATTGAAAGATCAATCAAAGAGATAATGTAGAATGTAGAAATGAAAAAGTAAGACAAATGATTTTTTTACTATATGACACTATATGTATATACTTAAAATTGTTCTTCTAAATGAACATGTGTCGTGCAAGAATCTACAGTAATTGAACAACTAATGACGGTAAACGTTGATTACATTTAATATGAGAGAGATGAGCAAATGCGAGTTGCATTTTAAACCACGATGGTCCACTTGGTAAAAATTAATAATTCAAATCTAAATTCAGCAAGGATGCAATTTGCGAAACAATAATTCTGAAAACCTTATGGCATGAATCATTTAAAAACAATATCTATTTTTATAACGATTTTTAAATATTTAATCAAAATTAACATTTTGCATTGACGTATTAGCTATTGAAAATATTTAAACTATTATTTTATGTGACGATATAACAGATAATTTTATATATCTTAGATAGCTGGAGATTTAATTATTATTTTTTTAGATCTCCGATTATCTAAAAAATGGCTTTAAACATGATTGATAACTATTTAGAAGAGACATCACATGTTTGACTGATTTTACTGCGCGATATACTTGAGTAAGATATTTATAAAAATATGATGAAATAAATTGTTTAAACGGCCATTGACTTAAATTATAATTAAAATGATGGCCATTGTATGAAAAAGTTGTTAAACTTTTTTTAAAACTAAATAGATTTCTTTTAATTTATTTTTTTGATTATATGAATAATTTTAAATGAAATATTCAGGATAACTGTACAAAACAGGAAGTAGCCAAAGCTCATGTTATATCGCAAAATTATCGAATGTTTAAATTAAAAATATTTTTTTTCTAGTAATTTTCGCTCTGTTTGTTTATAATAAAATTATATAAATATTATACAGATCTTTACTTTCATAGACGAATTCTATAAGGAATTATTAATAATCATGAATATTTTCAAACTCGATATTTTAACGGAAATACACATCTTGGCCATCCCTTAACTATTCTCGGAATGACGTCTGTGTGTGAACGCTCAGGGCGAAATAAATTGTTGAAGGCAAAATTACGATACTTAAAACTTGTATATAGCCCAGAATAATATATTAACCGATAGATAAGGTTTACTACTTCAATTAATAAAAGTTAAAAATAAAAATGTATATTATACTATCGAACCTAGCTACTTAATAAGGGAAAAATTGTGATCAATGCTAATATAGTAGCAAATGTTCATTTATTTCGTAAATATTTTAAAGAGAACCAGACCGAGGTGGATGGTCGTGCAAAGAACCGCCACAAAAGACTGAACTAAACAGCAGAGAGTAGAGTGAGTGGATGACTCAACACTTAACCAGAGTTACCTAGATTGATCGACCCCGGCTACGGCTGCATTCCTGCCGGTGTAGAACACGATGACCGCGGCGTGCTGGTCAACTTTGTGCTCCTGAGAACCACTAGTCTCGCACAGCGAACGTACCATCGCCATCGCATCGACGGCAGCAGCTACAGCAGCTACAGCTTGTTGTAGACGCGAGAAATTACTATCTCGGCCACGTAATAAAGAATCCTAGACTCAGGTCTAAGATATTATAAGGTGGGGACATTCGAATTCCTCATGATTGCTACTGAATTGTTTTGAACTAGAATCACGTACTCTTTGAGAGGAGAATATTAAGAGTTGATTTATTCTGCTATGCTTTTAAATTATTGTTAAGTGATTCGCTTTTAAATATAAACCAATTTACGGTTGCGAAGCACGCTAAATTGTTTTTGAAGTTAAAAATGTATGGTTTATATAATATGTTTTATTCATAATGTTTAAAAAAGTTTCTTCTGCCAAATTGATTGTACGAGCTCAAGGCATTGGTGCCGGCATCTATGCTTATTTTCACTTAGATTTTTAACACATTGTACTCAACAATTTATTTTATGTTAACAAATAAAAATGTTGATTTTAGAATTACTGGCGCCTTAACAACAAATATTATATAATAAAGAAAAATTATATTGAATATTGGGGTTGGTATATGTACGAGACCTATTGACCAATATATATAAAATTAACCATGTAATTTAAAATAATAACAATTTGTCTGCAAGTAACTTTAGTTGTTGGTGACCGCTGGTCGCCCACGAATCTGCTCAACTCAAGGTTCGCGAGTCGCATCGGTCAATCATCCCAATATTCTTCACCGTGCATGGTTCGACTATTCTGTCTTGTCCTGTCTCGCCATCGGCTTCGTTACACAGACAATGAACGCTGCCGAATCCGTCAATATATCCATTTAAATACCAAGCCAATTTTAAGGTACTCTGTGGTCGCCACACATGTAATAGTGTTCAGTCATCGGGGATATTCATACATTTTTACTTTCTTTTACAGAGTAATATTGTAATATTGTAATATTGTAAGTATTGTAATCATGAAAAATTTCGAACTCGAGATTTCAACGGATACACCCGTTTTGATCTTTTCTGAATCGAATGTGACTATTTTCGGAATGACGTCTGTGTGTCTGTGTGTATGTATGTCTGTGTGACCAAAACACAGGTGTGTGATTAAATTTTGTTAATTAAACTAATTAGAATGCGTCATACGTTTTAGTTACGTATTCACGTTAAATGTGTATGGCGATTTGAACAATTTTGGCAGGCGTATGTCGGGGAAGTCCCGGTTAAGGTAGAGCAGTATGGCTGCGGTGTAACTATCTAGACATATCCAATATTGTTGCAGAATTTTCATCATATAAATGATGAAATATATTAACATAAATACAAAAGTATATTTTACAGAATATTTAAATCTTTCAGTTGGTTATTCTGTTCACCGCTGCACGTTTTAATCTTCCTTGAATCGAATGTGATTATTTTCGGAATGATGTCTGTCTGTGTGTGTGTGTTTCTGTGAAGGCTCTAGGGCCAAAACTGTCGAACCTAAAATTATGAACCTTCAAACTTAAGACTTGTATATATGCCCTAGATGTGCACCTCCTATTTTTGAAAAGAATATTCAAACCGGTAGTGCGCATGTTTACTCTATACATTTTTTGTTCTATCTCCAATATCACTAGAACGGCTACACTTACAGCAAATATAGTTATGTTCATAATGAAAGAGATTAATATTTCGCACAACTTTTGTTTAAAACATTTCTTCAAAAAATGTACCAGTTGCGAGAAAAATGTTACACGAAACATTATAAATATGTTGTTTACGTTGCCATGGATTCGCATGTAGCTTATAAAATCGGATATTTCTGTAGAGTATTGGTTAGTTTGACTGTTTGTTTTGGTTATATCTAATGAAAATGCGTAAAAGGAAGTCGAGTGCAGGCCACTCCAGATATTTTTATTTTTATATCTGATAAATATTTGTTTATTAGGAAAACATACGAAGTTTTACAGACATTTCTTCAAAATATGAAGTGTTATTATTTGTATTAGAATTGCATCAGAATAATGTAAATAAATAAGATAAATATTATTCTTTTTAAGCTATTCTAGAAGGTATACGTACTTCAGATAACCTGATATATTGTTTAATACGTAATTCTAATCAGATAAGTTCTGGGGTGTAAATTCAAACTAACAAAATACCTCTTTCTTGTATTGGTATCTTTGACGATGATATTGCATTTATTAAATTAAATTAAAATTATATATAAAAGTTTTTTACACTCTAAGCTGGAGGTACTGCAGAATTTTGGGAATTGCAAGAATATATATTTAATTGGAAGAAGGGTAAATCTGCAATCCCCATCACTCGATTTTCTTATACACAGTTATATGTGTTTTTAATTAGTTCTACCATTGCCATGAAACAATATCAATATTTGTGGTAGCTCCGGAAACGATAATTTTTTATTTATTTTCTAAAGCGGCTTTTCAGTAAATTGTACAACTTTTCGAACATAAGTTGCTAGAATTTTAACTTTCACAAGATATATTTTTTCTCAAATATAAAAAAGAATACCTCCTATTTTTGAAAAGGACAGTGCTTGTCTACTCGTATATTTTTAAGTATCTCGAAAGCGACACTAGTTAGAGTTACATTTACGTTTCCTTAGTTGACACACATTTAGATATTGTTTCATGGCAATGGTAAAATGAATTTGAAGGACAATATTACATATACATTGAAATGTAAGTATAAGAAAGTTGAGTCATAGGCATTCCAGATTTTCAAAATTATTTGTATATTTGTTTTAATTTCATGAACAGAGGTTCAATTATAGATTTGTAAATATTTATATCAAATTTTAGCAGTTATAGAATACACAAGAAGAATTTTACTTTAAAAAAAATATATATGTAGAATTTTACGACCTACAAGGTTCATTTGAAGCATTTTCATCTAAAATTTTTAGAGAAGCAACGCACACGGATACACTGATTATCTATGTTAAACGCCTATGGCCCGATTTTCGTGTAACAATCGCAAGTTTGGTAGATTCCATCTTTTGGTTGTTATTATAACTAAAATTATCTAGAAGTTAATTTTTGCTGTACGTGAAAGCACATGAAACAAAAGGTTATAGCAAGAAAACAAATTTACAGTAAGAACGTCTGACGTGCAATAGAACTTGACTAATTTTTGAACTGAGTACAATAAGAACATTTAGTATTTATATATAAAATGTATATCTTATCATGATCCTTTTGATAGAATATAAAATATAACAAGTGGCATTTATTATCTTAGTCACTCCATACTACGGTTACACATAACAAGTTTTGAATTGAAAATTTAACTTCATCCTTAATTGACTTTATTTGTCCTTTATTGTTTTTAATAGAGCACGGAGCTTTGATATTTTAGTTGGTCGAGAACTCTGCAGTCATATGTGTATATATTATATGTGTAAAAATCTACAATTTATAAGTAAACCCAACTAACACGTAAGTAAAATATTTACTATTATGATTTGTCAGTGTAATTATTGTAGTTCAAAGATAGATTTTGCAAAGTATGTAGTTTATTAGCATGGCGTAATATTTGCAATAGTCTTTTCTGCTAATGATACAATAAATAAATAAATAATTATTATTATATATGCTTATATGAATGCATGTGTAGAACGTTTTAAATATAAAAATACAAAATGGTATGGGCTGAGTTCGCACCAGTAAGTGCAAGTATGCCAGGTAAATACTTTGTCTTGGAGGCACCTGGATATATACGATTTCTTAATCAGCAAAACTGTCTTAAAATCTGGAAGAGATGTCGTCGAATGTTATTTTTTTTTTAAACTTACATTATTATTATTACCTCGATGAAGAATGAACTGTAAATGATAAGGGCACATGGTGCCCACGGGTTAACCAAAAAATTAGATTATTAGATTAGATATTGTATCTGAATATAGTTGCATATCTTTGTTTATTTATCATTAATTGAATTTATTAACTTTAGGAAGTTATTCCGTAATTTAACCATTTGTAAATGCACCTATGTACTCGTATATTGAGAATGTTATCTCTTCAGTGGTGATTGTGAAGTGTTTGGTAATTCTTCCTTTATAAGTTATTTTATGTATTTTTTCTTGTTATCATATGACATATTACTTAGATTTTGATCTAATATCAGAAAATTGTATAGATGAAATTCTTATAGCATTATATGTTATGATTAATGTCGAAATTAGACTTAAATTATAGATGATTTTTTACTTATCTGTAATATTATAATTACCCTTGCAATAAAGTTAAAGTGAAAATGCTGAAAATGGGCTACTTATGTAGTATTTTTTCGAGTTTATTGTTTTCAATTATATGTGTGGTGGACATATTGGTGACACCATCCTTGGGATGGCGACAATAGACATTTCTCACAACACCACAAGAAGGTCAAATAATTTTTATGTCACTCAACTTTGTTCGATTTTATTCCTTTTTGATAATATATAACAAATATCTGTATACTCTAGTCTATTATGTACATAAATTTATAAATAAACATTTATTAAATCAAATATTTATTTTTATATTTCAATTGTACCTATTAGAATTTAGAACATATCAAAATTATAAACCAATATATGGAATGTTATCTTTATATAATAATTAATAAATCGTTAGACCTGTGGCATTTTCTAATCTTCTTTAAAACTCAATTATAAATATATTTAAAAAGTGTACATATAAAATATACTACCAGTAATTACATACATACGTATTCGAAAATTATACTGAGCAATAATGGTCATAATTTTGTTAGTAGTAGTTTTCACTGTTTTATTGTACTACCGACAGATTTATAACATGACCAATGCACAGAAGCTCAGAAGCAGAGCAAAGGACCTGAGATTGAATGACCCCAGGTGCAAATCTAGGCTGTAGCCGTTAATTGGAATTAATTTATTATCACTAATAACGAAAGAAACCCAAAACAATGTTTTTATAAATGTTTAATTGAGTCAATTTCGAATAATTTTTATTAAATGCATACATCTAATAATTAAAATACATACACGTTTCCATATACATATTTATTTTCATATTTCAGTGATTCTTCAAGATGTTGAAGACTTTCGAGGCACTTAAGAAAAACTTCAAACTTAAACCTCAACAAATCATTATAGATAATTTGGTGTTTAAGTTACATTACAGAGCTACAGGCTTATTTCTATTAGTCGGCACAATATTAGTTTCATCTCAGCAATATATAGGCGAACATATTCACTGTATCAATGACAAGGGGGTGCAGAAAAAAGTTATGGATACATTTTGTTTCTTTACCACGACTTTCACTGTGGTATGTATATTTCAAATTAATACCATACATATTCCTATTTACACTCAAAGTAAAATAATTTAATCCAATCCAATCTAATTCAAAACTAATTCAAATGTGTATAACCATTCTTATCTATAATAACCAATTCTTATTAAAGTTAAAGATATTAAACGTTCTTCTATGTTTTCTTTGGAAGATATTAAAATTTAATTTTTTTTTAATAGTTTCGAAGGCCTTCACAAAAATCGTACCATTTACTGGAAAATCGCTTTAGAAATCAGAAAACAGTAAACTCTCTCTCTCTCCCTCTCTCTCTCTCTCGCACTGTTTGTAATAAAACTATATGAACATACCCCAAAATATCTATACATATTTTGTAGGGCTCAGCAGATCTTTTTGACGTAGATAAAGTTAATGAAGAAATTAACAATGTTAACATATTTGTTTAAATCAACACCCATTGCTGAAATATTTAAAAACGAACATTTGTAATATAAATTATTATTCTATATGGCGGGGTGCGGATACTGTATAGTAATTTCATATATAAGAAAGTCTAGTGATGGCCACTTCTATTTATTGATTTATCATATATTTTAATAGGGTCGACATTTGAATCAAACTTTAGTAGACATAGGTGCATTGCCCCATCCAGGAGTAGGACCTTATATTCCAGGACAAGATGAGGAAATTCACCATGCATATTATCAGTGGGTGCCATTTGTACTGTTTGGGCAAGCAATTGCTTTCTTTTTACCGCACTACATATGGAAAAGATATGAAGGTATGAACTCAACTTTTGCCATAGAAAATTATTGTATAATTTAGGTTTTGTTTTTCTTGAGGAAAATAATTTAGAAGGCAAAGGTGAATTCACACCGAAACAATTAGTAATAAGCTTGGAAATTAGCTACAAACTTTGTTGCTGTGCATGCTAACATTGTTTGTCATAATAGAAACTAGATTATTATTTGTAATTTTCTAATCTTAATTTACTATT
Source organism: Leistus spinibarbis (assembly GCA_933228885.1). Lineage (NCBI taxonomy): Eukaryota > Metazoa > Arthropoda > Insecta > Coleoptera > Carabidae > Leistus > Leistus spinibarbis. The sequence continues at coordinate 5,887,879 of OW121796.1, read as the reverse complement.
TGGTTCGCTGTGAATACAGCTCAAGAGATGCCGAAATGTAGAGAATGAATAAATTATTTAATAAGCAAAACTCCAATTCCTAAAAATTATTTTCCATTATTTTTTTAGCTCGTAGTACGACAGTACAAAACAACTATAGTTTTTGATTGTGTGTCTGTAAGAGGCTCGGATCAAAAAAATTCTTGTCTCGTCACTCTAAACCCAAAATATAATTTATATATATATATATATATATATATATATATATATATATATATATATATATATATATATATATATATATATATATATATATATATATACTCGCTCGCTCGGTCGGCCGTAAGACAAGAGTTTGTGACCGTAACTCCTCCAAAAGTCCGTAGTATCTCATTTAAATCCAATCACTCTTATACTTCGAAGAGTTATAGGGCCCCAAAATTTGGAGACCCCCTTAATAATGCCTTTACAAAAATGTTGACATCAAGGAATCCTACATGAGTGTATATATATTATCTCTTCGAAAATCTGTGGTTATAAATAGGGTTTCTAATTTGAAAATATCATTGGTTGAAAACATATTTTCTACATAAATTAATATTAAAAATACACCAAATATATTATATGGTGAGCTAAAGGCGCTGGTGTCTGTACCTATGTTCTTTTTATGAATAGGTGGACGAATCAAAAATATTGTCAGCGGCTTACAATATGCAGCATTTTCACTATGTGATAAAGAAGTAATTGTAAATAAGGATAGAAAGATTCCTGCCAGATCTACGAGGTAAATATTTAAAATATATTTATTTATAGAATATAAATTCTAATTATCTCTAAATAGGGATCTAGAGGTAGATACTGTAAAGAGAACAGTGTTAGATCGCCTTCATGTAAACAGGTCCTGGTCAATTGCATTTGTTGGTTGCGAAATTTTGAACGCCTTGAATATTTTTCTTCAAGTTTATTTAACGAATTTATTTCTTGGAGGTCAATTTTATTCCTTAGGACCAGATGTATTAAGAACTGGATTAGATGGCGAAGCGAATATATTAGATGTAGTTTTTCCAAAGGTAAGAATTAAAATTATAAACATTAAACACCCATATTCATGAGTTTATCTACGTTAGGTTTTTAGTTGTTGTATTCACATTAATAAAAAAAATAATGTGGCCTGTACTCGACTTTCTCATACGTAGTTTTCACAAGAAATATACATTTTAAACCAACCAATATTCTACAGTAATACTATAATTAAAATGAGAAATTATTAAATAAATAAAAATGAAAATAACAAAGGTGCCCATCTAGACTATAAACAAATGTTGAGTTTGAAGTTTCATAATATTACGTTCAAAAATTTTGGATTTAGACGTTCACAATCAGACACATAGACGGATGTTTGAAAAACAGAAACTATAGTCATAATATTTTTAAATAAATAATAGTATCTAAATGTAAAACAATGAAATTTTAATGTTAAAGTAGACATTAGTAAACCCCTCTAAAATAAAATAAATTAAAAAGGACTCACTGTAAAACAAAATTATGTTTAAAAGAATGAATACACTACCTAAAAAAGAAACAAAATTATGTGTTACAAATTCACAAAACCAGTCTTAATCTGAATTTGATTTCTTTTTTTCAATTTAGGTAACAAAATGTACATTCCACAAATACGGAGCATCTGGAACGATTCAAGCACACGACGCAATGTGTGTGATGGCTTTGAACATCATAAACGAGAAAATCTTCACGTTTTTATGGTTTTGGTATGTGGTGCTTGGTGTAGCAACACTTCTAGGTCTGTTATGGCGAGTCATCACCATCTTTTTACATTCGAGAAGCCAAACATTCAACCGCTTGGTGTTCTCGACAAGTTGCCCTGGAAAATTGAATCCTTGGCAAGTGTTGCATGTTACGCGAGAATTCCATTTTGCTGATTGGCTATTTTTGTATTATCTCTCGAAAAACATGGACAGTTTTACTTTTATGAAACTGTTTATTGGCATGGCTGAAAGCATGGATGAAAATGTTGAGAAACATAATTTACTGGATATTGATTTTAGTGGGAATAAAGAGAATGAGAAACTTGTTTGAACACTATTAAGTGATTTGTTGTTAAATTGAAAATAATTATACTGACTAATTTATGTGATCATTATTTCGTACTTTTTATGGAATCAAAAAATAATTAATACATATAAGACCTTGATTAACGAAAACCATAACATTTTATGAATTTTGGGTCCCTAAAAATATTTCAAAGAGCCAATGGTTCAAATTAAAAACTTGTTATTTGATAAACAAGCATTGTGCAGATAGTGGCACCAGTTTATAAGCAATTTGAACAGAAAATTAACCTTCAATTTTAAATTTAATTTTGGTTCAATTAGAAAAATAATAATTTGCATGTATGCAAAGTGGATATATTCAAAAATAAATTATCATAAGAAGCTATATTTTTAGAGCTCTCAAACTCTAAAAATATAAGGGGCCATTGAAAATAAAATTCGCCGGGATCAAATTCGTCACACATATTATATTTTTGAAGGGATGAGGCCATAAAATTCGTCTTATAACCGTGCAAGCGACATCCAAATATATGAGTTATAAGCATTTTTGAAAATAGGGGGCGCGTAAAAGGAATTTATATATTTTGATTCTAAGCAAAAAAGTGATACATATTTCGAAAATATATTGCAGAAAACATTAGCCCGATGTATGAATAATAATAAATAAAACCATTGGCCTGTCCATGATTATAAATCGTTGTAGAAGTTATTACAAACTGTATAGACAATTACATCGTCTTTGATTGGTTGATTACCTTCAATGTGAAATTTTAAATGCGTATATTTTTCGCAATTCTTGTAGTATTAATCGCGCTGAAAAATATTTTGTAAATTATCAACCTTCAGTCTACACGAAATTATTAAAAACATGTTAAGTCATTTATCATTATTTACGGCCATTATGTTCAGAATAATGAGATTAAGATAAATTTTACGGGTTTTTGGAAAGAATTTAAATTTTATCTTTTGTGTTTGTGTCTGTATTTACTAACATTGATAGCTTGCTTGCTTACACAATAATATTGTTATAAAACTAGAATTGTTATATTTTTATATTCTATTTATATGTATATATAAAAATACTATTTTGTGATATTTTCTTGTAGAAAATTAAATACTAAAGCAAATATGCTTTTTGGCTGAATTTATATAAAACAATCGTGATTTTTTCCCACAACAATTTTCCTACCATTTATCATTGTTTTCTTATTACGTAATGGACATGTTCTAATTTTCCATTTAATAATTGCAATAATAATAATTCTAATCTTTAAGATTGTATCGGATATAAGTGGTTTACTTGTCAAGGTGAGATTTAATTATGTTGCAAATACTACTATTTGTCAGGCTATTTAACGCTTTTTTGCCACTGACATAATTGAAAACATGTCGTATTAGTTTCCTAACGGCACATTGAGTATTAGTACATACATGCGATCTATTTTTTCACGAGACCAATTTATTTCAATTGTGAAACATCTTCACTCGACTTTCTTATACTTAGTTGTCACTATATATATAATTGTGCTTTTCTGTGTTTCAAATTCATTCTATTATTGCCATAAAACAATATAAATGGTCTAAGAAAAGTTGCAAGAATTGCTCATAAGATTAAATTTTTCTCTAACTCGTGTCCTTATATTTATGTATATACATGTTATACTATGATTAAATTTCGATTTTGTATCAATAAATTTTATAAATTATGATTATAAAGATATTATAAATTCTTATAAGGAGAAAGGTCTAATTCAAAAGATATTTCGATAATATCCTGTTAGTCATTGAATATGTGGAATTTTTTTGTTCGGTAAATTTTTGAACCAATCATATACATTGCTATAACAGGTAAGTTGTTTAAGCTGAACAACTATTCACTGGTTGCACTTTCATCTCTGACTTCTTGGAAACCAGTTATTACCAGGTAGACCAAGACACATTGGGTGTTCGTTCGAATGCATTTAAAAGTCTATTCCGTAGGTCTTGGTTGCGTCTAGACAATATTCTTCATCTCTTCGCGTCTCCACAGGCACCGAAACGCTGCTGTGGACTCCTTTGTCAGAGGCTGGACTTACCGGATTCATAAGGTAGCGCTATCGTTACGTAAAACCTCGAACTAAATGCCATTGTGTTCGATTTTAGGCGCGGTTGTAGTTGGCGCTAGTTGTCGGACACGAAATTTGTAGAATTTTTCGTATTTCATAAATTTTATTTGCAGGGTTTGCCATTTTTTATTTAAAACATTCTCCAAGTTATATTTATGAATTTAGAATTATTTCATAATTTAAATAAATTTGTCTTTTTATTTTAAGGTAATTTTACTGTTTATAAATAGCGGACGGTTTGCATTTTTAATTAAAATTTTCGTAATTGATTTATACAAATATTAATAAGCAATAATAAAAAATTATCTTCAAATTTACCGAAATATGACGGTTATTTTCTCATACAATATTTAAATACTAATAATTGTTTCAATTGTGGATAATATTTGTAAGTTCTGGATTATTAATAGAAAATTAATAAGATCCTCATTACTGTAATCGTGAAAACTCGTGATTTTCACGGAAATATTTTCCCTGACTATTTTACGTCTCTGTGTGTGTGTGAACCCTCTACCGCAAATTCTGTAAAAGGTAAAAATATATTTGTATATAAATATAACTAGGAAGAAAATATTCTCCTAAAATTGGGTTTAGATGCAATTTATCTATTTAAATTTTTGTGCCAAATAATCGACAGATTTCGACGGCCGCATGATTTACAATCTGACCGCGTGTCAATTCGTCATGTCACCGAACAAACCTTATATGTTATATCCATGGTTAAGATGTTTACTAAATTGTTTTAAGATAATCGCAGTTACAATTAATGTCAAAATTTAATACCATTTTATGAAAAACTTCTTTCACTCTCTTATTAAATAATTTTAATTTACAATAAAAAAAACTATTATATTTTCTAATTAATTGATTATACGTACTACACGAAATTCCAGTGTCTAGTGATATAGTATTCGTTTAATAATTGACATTTACTTGTCTGTTTTAATGAAATTGTGATAAAATAATTTCTAATTGTAAATAAATTATTAAGTACAGCTTTTCCTCATTACTTAATAGTTATTTTAATACATTCCAAATAGATCATAGTCTCGGTTGTGGTATAATGACATACTTCCAGCTAATATTGGAAAATCCTACACGCAAATTTCATTAGTATTTCAATCAGTTTTAAACTCGTAAAGTACTTATTGCGTTATTACGTATGCACAGATTGTAATACGTGAATACGGCACGTAGGACCATAACTGTACGTACCTTTATACAGAAAGAAAGAAGCCATATGCAAAACAGCGAATTACCTTTCGTGGAACAGATTCGAAAACGGGTATAGGTAAATTATGAATTCATAGTAACCAATTCACGACTTCAAGCAAATAACATATATATAGTTACAAGACAAACGAAAATAGTACTGCCATAATCTACATATATAATAACATAGGTACAGGCACCAATATCTGCAGCTCGCATTTTTATCACCAGAAATCACTGATTTATTATACTACAAACATAATTGGTGGGCATAAAACAAACACCAATATGAAGATCTTAATTTTCTAAAATATTACTTAAATATATTATTAGTATTGTGTGTTGTTCCCCTGAAGTATTTAATTTGGATTGCTAATTAATATACTGGTATGTAGAAATATTTCCGTGCGTGTTTTGGAATATAAGCGCCTATGGGCCTGTTGTGTCTGCTGTTGTGCTGTCGATAGGGTTGAATAGAGGAATTTCACATCTGATTGTTGTGGGCCTGCGGCTAGACGGAAGAAAGTGTTGAGCATTTTTTGACCGTTGTTGGTTAATTTTTGTCAGCTTAGCTAGTCATGAATAGAGAATGAAGCCTTATTTGTATTTTGTAGTGCTATGTGTAACTGAAGACGTTTTCATTTAAAGTTCAACTTGGTAACGTTACTCGTTTCTATAGAATTGTTCGTATATACATTAAATAATTATGTGTTGCTACTTGACGTACTGTTAAAATAAAGTAAATATTACCATACTTTTTCTCCAAATAAGGGTACCAAGTAGTACTATATATTAGTAACGTTAGTTAGAACAGAAGAGCTAATTATTTTTTTCTGAGGTAGTACTGTAAAAATATCATTCCGATGTTTCCCCAATTATGGTTAAGTAAACTCTTGTTTCTGTTAATCTTATGTTATGCTATGACATACGTTATCAGCAATAATTATAGACACTCTAAGCTGGAGGTATTGCATAATTTAAAAAAAATTAGGGTGGTGGAATTATTTACAAAAATATAATTTTCTTTCCTGTGGGATATAAAACTCTTAAATTCAAAACATGAAATATTCATGTATACACACATTAAGTTCTATGTTAAGCACACAAAACAACAATAAATAATGTTATATAGCAATGATCTTTTACGAGGAATATCTAATATTTATGTGATACTAATCGGTATTTGATTGAGTAAACCACTTCAGCAGCAAAACGTGTTAGAACTTTATTATTAATTTTATCATAAATATACATATGTGTTAGTATAATTACAATAAAAACTATAATAAATAATAATATCTGGAAGCACTTATGCGTGTGTGGTATTATGAAGAATGTAATATTTCCGCGTTCTATCAATATTTTATTCTGCTGAGAGATGCGAAGCGCTGTGGAAGACGAGGTCGTTGTTCTACGTTGACCCAGGTGAGGTGAGCTGAAGTCACGAACTACAAACGGAGCAGGTAAATGCAAGTAATCCGAGGTTGTTTGGCTCTTTATTCTGTGTTCTGGTTGGCGTTATGCTGCACTATACTGTTGGTATGGTAGAGTTCTTGTAATTCTTGTTGGTTTGGTTATTGTGCGGTGTACGTGAGGTTCTGGACATAATAAATCCGCCACAGCCTCTACAGGGGAGGACTATAAATTCCATTCCTGATCAAGTTACAATCGACCTAAATGGTCGTGGACATGGAAATAATACTTTACATATAATTCTTTGTTATTGTCACATTTATGATTTTCCCAGTTTAGTTTGCTGCTATTTTGCCAGGCAGGCGATTTATACTATTTGATATTACAAATATATATATATATATATATATATATATATATATATATATATATATATATATATATATATATATGTATATATATTAATACTACGTCGTGTAGATATCTTCTCTTACTGACCACATTTGAGTTAAAAATCTGTATAATTGAACATTGAAAAATGTCTCACTTTTGTAAAATTGATTCTTTAAATAGAGAGAGAGGATTATAGAATAGGGTTTTAAATTAATTAATATTTGTTATATATAAATATTTTTTAAATTAAATCGAATTTTCTTCAACGTTTTCTGTCAGTTTGTGAAATGCTGAGATGCTATTTACGCTATATTGGTTACAATGAAACAGAAATTCTTACAAAATCTAATTCATAATACATTCGATCTAAAATTACCCATATTCGCTCTCGAAAGAGGCCGAAAATAAAACAATCAATTTGCTAAACATCCCTTTTGGAAATGAATTTCCTCGGAATCTCAGCAATCAAATATGCATAAAGATTGGTTTTCTACGAACTATTTTATGACCGTGAGCAAAATTTATAAATACACTTTTATGTTTCTCAGACAAAAACTTATTTATGTATGAGTAAAAAGATCATTAGAAATTGCAGCATTGCCGTGAAATACGTTTGGATGTCCGCACAGAGTTCTGGGAACACACACACAAGGTCTCTTGTTGTTGCATCAGTTGAAGTCTCCAACATTTCCCAGTGTAAAGCCGGCTTTTGACCAAGCAGATGCCAACATTGTTATTTAGGGGTTGTGTTACAGTGGACCAGTAGCACTTTCAACGTAATTCCACGAATGTGTTATGGAATTTATTGTTGGGGTACTTTAGAACGGATCCCTTTTTTAAAAATAGATACCTTTAACTACCAGATGTCGGGTTATACTTTGCCGCAGAATTTTCTAGTATTTTAAATGTTTTTTTTATGTGTAAACTATCAGCGTGACCCAAGATGAATGATATTTATTGCTTTGTTTGCCGATGGCTTTTGTCAAGGTTAGGTTATTTAAAATTCTACTACGAGATTCAATGTTTTTACATACGGGATGTAATGACGGTGAAGTAATTTAAACCTTGGGTTTATTCATATTTAAATTCCTTTTGGTTTGGAACGACCCATATGTTATTACAATTAAAATATGGATTCACTTTATGACACAATTAATTAGATAAGAGCTTCGTCACATCTTAGTTATTATGAAAATTATTTCTAATTAGATCAATGTGATCTGTACTAGTAATTGGTCGATACATTGAACGGTCTTGTTAAACCTTAAAAACGAGCAAACCCGGTTTCTTATATACAATGGAAGAGCAATCCACTTGCTCCTTCAATTGGTATCTTTTTATTTTAATCCGTGCATGCTATAAATTATAAACGATTAGGCTACGCTTTGGCTTAAGTTAGGTTAGTCCTAACGAATAGAATGCAATGCAATGCAATACCTAGACGAGAAATAATGAATTTACATCAATTGTCAACGTTCCGTATATGACTAGGTATATCATAAAATAACGGAAAACATCCATTTATTTCTTGCAAAACTGTATTGCACTTGGCATACATATACGTATAGACGGGGTAAAGCAATGTAAATATTTTTTTCTGATATACTAGTTCCCAGAAAATATAACGCAGAAGCTAAAGATGTTTCAACAGTTGTATATTTAGTGTTTTTTTTTTTTTAATTTCATAGCTGTAACACATATGTTACAATTTTGAACAGCTATAAAATGTGGTTTAGATCCTTTTATGCATGTATCAAAATATTTAGGTATATTCGATAACATGTGATTAGTACAATATTTGTTACTACAGTTATTATAAAAAATTATATACGATTTTGTTTTATTTCAATGGAATGCTCAAAAACAGTAGTTTTACTTCCTTGCATGATTACATTTAGGTATGCCACTGGCCAACAATATATTTATTGAAATAAACAAATTCAATTTTCATATTTTACAGTATGTTTGAAAGACTACTGCTAATTGAAAGTATAAATTAATGATCTCCCAAATGAGTAGGCTTAGAACCTAATTAGAGGATAATTTTTCTGTTTCGATATTTTCAATAGCGTATTTATTTCCCCTGAAGGACAGTTCATAATGCGATAAATCAATGACCCACACTTCTAAAAGAAAACTAAAAGGGCTGTTGAAAATATCAAAACAGAAAAATTATCGACTAATTGTGTACTATGCACATCAATTCACAGATTCATTATTTATACGAAAAAAATGGTCTAAATCAGATATATGTTAACAAACTCAAATATTGGCCAGCCTTAACACTAAGCGTGACTTAGATTAATATAATTTACAGTTTTATAGCTAAATTTACGATATACTGTTTATGAATTTCTATAAATTTAAACAAAATTTTAAGGTTTTATGATTGTAATTTTACACTTTTCTAACATTATAGAGATGGAGGAGAGAAATATAATTTTATTAATTATATAATGATTATAAATCACTATTAACTTAAGGCAGTCATTACTAAAATTAATAATTAGTTATTAATAGTGATTAAACTACTTTTACTTTTAAAGCCTTGGATGTAGATTTAATATTTTATTGCCCATATAAGAAACATCTTTAATTGTTTATTTTCATTCTGAATTGTAGACACATAGAAAATGTTACTTGCGTGCAATTGCTCTGATTAAGTAAGCCTTATTCCCAATAAAGTAATGGGTAACATATGGTTTGACAGTGACATCATATCAGTGTTTATACTAATTGCAGTATAAAACCATATATAGGAAAAAAAAGTTAAAAATAATTGGTTTTTCTAATTAAATATACTATTAGTTACTCAGTAACGTACTGTTTATAGCTTTGTTCGTTTGTCCTACACTGACTGTTCAGTTCATGAGTTGTCTTTCTTATATTGAAAAAAAGGATAGATTATGATCAGAACAAACAAATTTTATGTTTCAATACAAAAATACCCATTTAAAGAACTTTGAAGTTTATTATTTTAGTATTTCAGTTCCCAGCAAACACATATGTTAATGTGTACACAATTTTTTAAAATTACATTTACAATAGAGCTGGAATAGTCTTCATTCGAGTTTCTTGTACATCTACTATCTATTTATATTTCTTAATTTTGTTTTAAACTTATGCTAGATTGCCGTGAAACAATATCTATGTTTATATTTTCAAAGGCGATTTTTCATTAAATGGTGCATTTTTTAACAAAAGAAATTTCAACATCATCAATTTTCATAAAATTGCTTTTTCTTAAATAAGTTTCACATATTTTTTTCGAATTTCTTTTTTTTTACACAGACAAAAAGGCGAGCTATAACTGGACTAAATTCCAAATTGATCTTATGAAAAAAAAAATTATACAAATCATACCTACTTTGGGTCAAACATCTCCTTAATCTCTTACCTTCACTAATTTTGTCTCTAGAGCGTTCACATACACATACACACACACAATACACACACACATTTTTTAAAGTAATTTAGACATTTATGGTGTTATTTTGTCATTAGAAATATTTATTTAAAACGACAATACAGTGTCGCTCATATCCATGGTTACACTTAAAACATCGTTTTAACTGACGGATGCAGCAAAATGAAACGATTAATTGCTAATCCAGCCTGTCATGCACATTTCGCGGGGTCTATAAATGTATAATAGGTTAGTGGTAACGCATATCACAGCGTAAATTCCACTAATAATTAGTAAGGAGCAAGATGCTGATGAATTTTATTTATATACATTGCCAGTTACTAAAATAATCGGTCTTATTACTGATATATTTGACAAAGTTGCCGAAAAGAATAAATATTGACATTATCATCTTATCACCGATATAAGTACTTTAATTTTTACTTTCTTGTACGAAGTCTAAATGAAAGTATTCTAAACCTTGGAACATTTTCGAACTAGAGGTTTTAACGAAAATACACATTTTCACAATGCCTGAATCGAATCAGACTATTTTTATAACGTCTGTGTGCTTGTGTATCTGTTTGTGAGTGTGTGAACGTTCTACAGCCAAAACGGTTGAAGGAGATATTATGAAACTATAAATTTAAGACTTGTATAAGACGCGAATGTGCACCTCTAATATTTGAGAACAAGTAATTCAAATCTCGAAAACAACATGAGTTAGAAAAACACATTAAAGTTAAAGATATTAAAATTTGTCGCAATTTTTGCTTGAAAGATATTTTTGAAAAATGTACCATTAACTGAAAAATCACAATTGAAATTTTTTAAAATATTCGTTTCCCTAGTTATACAAATTGATTATGTTTTATATCTGTCGTTGAGTGAATTTAAAACAAAATAAAGAAATATTATAAATACAGATAAGGCATGGACAAGAAAGTTGAGTGAAGGCCACTCCAGTTCTTTATTTACAATACATATAACATTTTGTTTTGACGAGCGATTTATTACGTGGGTTATGCGAATAATAATTGATAATTGTGTGATAATATTTAATGTGGGTTGTTATATGACATATCGATAAGTGTGTTAGTATTTTAACAGTGATGTTTTTACGAGACATAGCTATCTATCACAATGGGCTTATTATAGGATATAGTGCGACAATCTTATCAAATTGATAAAAAGGAAGTATTTTGTTTCACTCGCGCAAATCATATTTGCATATACACTTGTGCCATATGACCTTCAACTGAGATAACATCAGGATGGGATCAAGGATAAATTACAATTTATTGTAATGTGGCTTTTGCTTCTAAGGAGATCCTGTTACTAATTTATTCTAGTTGCCACAAAATCAGGAAAGCGATTATGAAATTATTATCTATTTGGTCTGTTCTACTTATATAGTATTTTTTAGCAGGAAAGTTGGCTAATGAAACGACAAATTGAAATTTTTGCAAATCATTTTTAACTTCAAGTTGTTTTGGTCACTTCCGGTTTTACGTAATTCGCTGATTTGGCCATCCACTGTTTTGGTATTTTACTGTTTAGGCCGGGAATCCCTACGGCCCGCGGACCAGATCCGGCTCACTTATCCTTTTAATAATATTACACATCCAAATATAGTTTATGACCAATTTTATTTTTATTACAAAAAATAATTGATAAAGTAGTAGTGACAAAATAATACAAGCCCATAGGTCTTATTAGCCCTATTCAAAGTCGGTGGCGAATTAAAATATCTGAATATAATATTTATTCAATTTGGTTTGTAAAATATTTATTATGCAATTATTATAAAATATGTATTAATTTAGTTATATATTGCAATGCTTTTCAATCCACTGATTTAAATTCATTTATTTGCAAATCACATTTCTCGTGGTAATCAGTTATACATTTTCGTCCAATGTAAAGTTTGTTGAAGCAGATCTGCTATTTAAAATGTTTATATTGTTTGATTTCCGATGACAAATATTTGTCAATAATATGTATTATTCCAAAAATGATGTCAGGTGCTTCTGTCACGATGTGTGTTACCAATGTTTAGGAAACAAGCACGTGCTATATAAAACATTATTTTTGATAAGAACCTCAACTTTGAGATAAGATGAAACTTCGTTTGCTCTTGGAGATATAGTGTCGTAAAATGGAAGTATTACATCATATTCATTTACTTTTTGACCTCTTGTAACATAATGGCGGCATCCATATTTTTAAAATTTGCATAAAGCAAAACAAAAACAAGCATTGGTGCAGGCAGCTCGTCGTATTAGCACGAAGTTCATTTATTTCCATCTCCATTATATAAATCAAAATAAATTGCAGTGTTTGTATACATTATCGTCTTCTACGGTTTTGCCGATTTTTTCTTTATTAATTCCCATGAATTTTGATATACTTTCATATGAGTAATATAAAAAGTGCGAATTGAAAATTAAATTTATAATTAAATTGGGTAAAAGAGAGAATTATATTGATAACGTAGCATAATTGACGTAATATAACGTAACGTAAATAATTCTTTTTTCACTTTCGAACTTATTAATGACAGCGTATGTTACCCTGCAAAGAGACTAACATAAACAGAGAAAATACACCGTTCTAGAACAAGAGGGAAATACTTTGTAGGGGAACTATGTAGGGGCCACATACAAACAGAAAGTTTTGAGTACAATTGCCTCGAACCAAATATTTATATACTCAAAATCATCTTCGATCAAAGTTTCATAGGTAACATGTTGAAATAATGCACATTTTTTATTTATTAACTGCTAAATCATATACCAAATATGTGGAGTCGCCTGCACTCGACTTTGCTATAAGTAGTGTTCACTAGAAATTTTTATCCCAAACTAACTGCGAAACCAACCCGTACTCTGAATTTTTAGCTTATAATTTTATTACTTTATCAAATACTGTTTCTTCAATATAAAATATAGATTGTTTCTTTAATATTTACCATATCTATATATTCAAATATAATATTTAATATGTACTATTTTCAATAACTAATACGCTCGAAACACGTTCCCAGTCGAACTATTGATGTCAAATGAATAATATCAAATTATATTTCCCGGTCAATATATTGTCATTCATAGTTTGTACTATTTATTAAATATAATCTCCATACATACGTATCTATGGTTACACGCTCTAGAGCCGAAATTGGCGAACGTAAAATTGTGAAACTTCAAACTTAAGACTTATGATATGCACCTTTTATTTTTGAAATGAATATTCAATTTGAATATATTGTTATAATTTGTACAATTTCATGGTTTTACTGTAGAGTATGGGTATTTTTTGTCAGTTTGTTTGGGATATATATTCTAAGGAACAATACGTAAAAGAAAGTCGAGTGCAGGTGACTCCAAATTTTTTATGTTAAGGTGGTATTTAAATTTAAACAATACGTACATAAATGAGAAGTTAAAACCAGCAAAATCTATTTATTTTTAAAATCATATGACTTTGTGCAACTTAAATTTGAAAGTTGATTTCTATAAAAAAATCAGGTCACAGATTACGTTCTTTTTTATTTGAGATTAAATCAATGCTTCGATACCGATTATTGGATAGAAAGTTTCAATTTATTTCGATTCAATAGCGTTAAATTAATTTTTTGGTACATTTACAACAAATATAATTTTTCATTTGGTATTTAGTTAGGAAACTATAGAAACTGGCGAAAAAAATTCGACGTAAAATAAAATATAGAGTTTTCGTGTGAATAAATTTATATTAATTACAATTGAAAATCTTTTGATTTTTTTCGTTAGCAAATAAGACGTTCCTTTTAAAAGAAAATGTCGACGCATAAGAAATACTGAGAGCCTATTATTGTGTTTTATCGGCCTTGGTACGCTACTGGTCAAAGGTGCAACTGAAAGTTGAATAAACGAAGTTAAAATAAATGTGTCAAATATATAATTTAAGGTTATATAAAAATAGGAACATAAATTGTTTATGTTTCGCGGTTACAAAAATATAAAAATAATTGTAATTGTGCCATGGCATGAAGGTTTTTAGTACAAATTACTCAATTAAATATCACTTTTCATTGTCACATATATATACTTTACCGTTTTTATAGTTTTTATAAAGATTGACGTGATATCTGCAGAGTTTTTCACCAAAGAATAACAATGATAAATAAAAAAATAGGTAACTTGATGTCATCGTACTCTTTTGGATCTATTTGTAAAATATTTGAACACATATGTGCCACTTTTGTTGGTATTGTTTCAAATAATTTCTTCGAAATCCCAAAATTATACTTAACAAGCAATGCTATCTATCTATAGTTACAGGCACCTATGCCTTGAACTTGAATTATATGGTGGAATATATATTTATTTTATATTTATTTACAGCATATTTTTTTAGCCATCGATGTTTTTATAACCAATAAATATTAAAGCGATAAAATAAAATGATAAAAAGCAATAATGAAATAATTATTTCATTGAATATTTTCAAATTATATATATTTTTTCATATATAATTTATATCATTATTAAAAATACCAAAAAAATATAAAGAATTATTAAATATAATAATTATGATTTGAAAATTATTTTGGGTATATCGAAAAACTGTAAGACATTCTATATCTACTAGTTTTTTTTTTCAGATTTTGAACCCAATGGCCATAAAAATTATATATATATATATATATATATATATATATATATATATATATATATATATATATATATTGTTATTAATTTAAAATTTTGAAGTGCGTAAGCTTGGGGTTTGTTATCTTGTAATGGCCAGTGTAAAGTGTAGTGTACAGGTCGCAGTTACTGTTATACAGCGAGCTATAGGCTATGCTTGTTTCTAGAATGTTCGTTGCTTATTTGTTGCTGATAAGTTTTCGAAAACTCGAATGGTTGGAAATTCCATCCGAATTCATCGGCACTACAGAGTATTATTGCTATTTATAAATATAATACAATATAAACACATATATTTACAGAATAACTACATTGATAATGTATTGCTTTGGTTCAGTATATATTTTAAATTTAAATGTAGATATATGTACTTATAATGATCATTTAATCTACAGTCTACGGTAATAACTGCATATACAGTACGAATTTGTGGTTATCGGAATATCCCGATTTTACACTATAAACCATATTTCGTCGAATTGGCTTATGAGTATTGTTGTACTGTAAATACCCGGATTAGAAGTTCTAACATTGTCTTGATTCTAGATTAGACAAGACAATACATTTTAATCGTTCCTGGTAATATTAAGCATCAGAGTCTGTGGCTACATTATTGAAACATCAGGAAAACTGTCTGTTGTTGCTAATAGATTGTGAGAATGATGTATTATATACAAATCGAAAAGGCTTTGGCCTAAAGACTTACACAGACTAGTGGCCGAATGTTTGCGATTTATGTGTAAAAAAAAATTTCGAGTGTATTTAAATAATAATATTGATAAATATAACGGAAGTCCGCAATATTATTATTATCTCCAGTCATTCTGATAGTAAACTTGATAAGTCTATACTCAATGTAGATATTTACATTGTTATGAAATTTGATATTTATATGATATTTTACGATCGTAACGCTGCATATACAATGAATCAGTAGCGTAGTCAAACATAATAATATGGGAGCTGATACACGAATACCATAATGTACTTGTGATAAATATAGGGTTAACTTACATTAATATTAGACGCTAGCATATAATATATTTAAAAAAATGAAATAATGCAGTTTTCTATTACGGCAGTTACTACTTTACCGGAAATTGATAGATTTGTTTGAGAAATTGGATAGTAGTAGTAGTAGGATATCTAGATATATATATATATATATATATATATATATATATATATATATATATATATATATATATATATGTATACCCCTTTATTCCCCATCGTGGATCCGACACTGTAAATACGTCTTGCGAACGGTAAATCTGTGAACCATGCGCCAGCGCATAAACTAAAAGACGGTAGGAATAAAAGAGTCATGAAACTTCCGAATGTAGACTTTTATGTGTGTATACGTAAGATAGAATATTTTTTCTCATTTAGGAAAACAAGATAATAATTGACAAGGCATATTTCAAAAATAATATTTTTGGTAGATGACTAACATACACATAAGATAAAACAATGATACACAGCCCTGGTCTTAATTTAAGCACAATAAGATAATTTCAGTTTAATCTCGATCTATCAACATTTTATTAGTTCTAATCTTTATTTAGGTAAGCAAATATTTCTTTATTTTTTAATCTATTTATAGTATATTTTGCACGTGGTTTCAATATAGGACCCGTAATTGGTTCTGATCCAAAATAAATCATTCTTACCAAAAAAAGTAAGAAGAGGTCCATGTACACATATGATCGTAGCGAGGGTTAAAGAACGAACATTAGAAAATCAGACATTTTCACGATAGAGGAAATCAGATCTGAATACCCTGTCTCCTTCAGTTCCTAAAAATAAATAAGCTTAGATACAGACACTTATGCCTTCAGCTCTCCGAATAAATACTAACATACGGATCCCCACCACTCCGCGCATATGCACATACGTATGTATATAATATTTTAAAATAAAATATCATGATTTTTAATTATTATGGCCTTTGGGCTCACAATCTGAAAATCTGTTATTGATATAAAAAGACATACAATGTTTTCTTGATTTTTTTGAATTATGCAAATTATTACATATTATGGCCTTTGGGTTTATAATCAAATACCTATATATTTCTTGTAAATTATTTGAGTATTTTTATATTATTTTTAAGGGGGGTTTCAAAATTCAAAATTTGGAGCCCGACAACTTCTGAAGTATAAGGGCAATTAGATTTAAATTGTGAACAGAATGAATTAATTCGTATAGTTTGTGGTTAACATTGTTTGACACTAAACCCTTAATAAGGATGCGTAGGTGTGAATTTATTTATGTAACTAAATAATTTTGTAAAAGTAGTAATATGAAATGTGTTAATTATATTTTGGTTTAAGTTTCACAAACAGATACCTTTGGATATGGTATTTGATACTGTTACGAAATTTAGCGTCTACATTATGGCATAACATTACATTATTACATAAATTATAAATAATATACTCTAATTTTAATTCAGTAGTGAACGAAGCAATTTTTCTACGCTATTATTGCATATTAGCGAAACTATATACAAATCTTACTTATTGGAAACTTTGGGAAACAAAATGAGCATTGTTCGGTAACTAATTCCAAAATAATTATTTAAAATATCTTAATATTAAACTATCGTTAGACACAATACTGAACTGTCTTGGTCGTAAATTAAAAGAATATGTGTGGTTTATTTATATTGTTTTATTACTAAAAGACTACCAAGACTGTAATAACGAAAAATGTCGGAGTCGTGACTTTAACAGAAATACACGTTTTGCCGCTCTGAATCATTTCTGACTATCATCGAACTGATGTCTGTGCTTGTGTCAGTGGGTCTTTGATCGCTGTATATCTCGAAAACAGCATGAGTTAGAGTAGAGAAAAAGTGAGTTTCAGATGAAGATATTTAAATTTCTAACAAGTTTTATTGAATTTTTCGAAAGAAATTACATATTGCCATTGTTTCAAAACAATCCTAGATGCAATATAAAACAAAATAAAGCAATGTTATACATAAATAGTGGCATTTAAGAAAGTCGAGTGAAGATCCTAAACATTTTATTATAATAAAATGATTAGTTTACTTACAGAATATCTTACTAGAAATAAAATATGCGAGGGATTCTAGATGCGCTACTGCATATTAAATAAACAAAGTTTATTTGTTTCTCAGCTTGTACTGGAAGAGTTTAAGGGCCTCTAGGTTGTGCCCTGACGCAAGTTACGCCACAGACCAACAGGCAATCGTATTAACATGGATGTGTTGCGCACTAGTTGCAAGCACCAATGCAACTAACCCTTATAGTTTGCAATCTTGATGGAAAATAAACCTTTTTAAACATATTTCTTAACTTTAAGAAATTTAAAACATATGATTCGATTTAAAAGTTGGATTCATCATTTACCAATAAAGCTGAATCCAAGTAAAGTAATATAAGATGTAGTGCACGAAAATGTGATTGGTGATGGTGAGAAAGAAATAACTGGAATCAATTTAATGAAATTTGAAACAATCGTTTAAACAATTCGTTGAATGAGAAACACGATTAAATTGTCATTAGTCATTGTAGTTAGAATCAGGGGCGCCGTTAGGATTTTTATTCGAGGGGGCGCAAAAATTAATATCTTTATATTCCGTAGGTATCTATGTATATATTTTGGGGGAACATGAAATGGTCTAACGACGCCGCTGTTTAGAGCGATATCCTGGTTTCATAAAATGCAAATATATACTGTGACGCTGCGAAATTATAGTTCGATGAAGTGTTGGATCTCTTGCGAGTCTTCAGCAGCAAGTGAGTGCCTGTCTGTTTGAGCCCAAGGTCATTCGCATTATTAGAGCAACCCACATATAATTAAACTTTGTAATGTGTACAACATGTCACGTCACTTGAAGTTGAGAATATATTAGATGCGGCATAGAGGAAACAATGGAACGGAGCAATCGTGGACGTGGTGCGACCACGCGAAAGACTTCACATGGGAGACTGCCTTTGGAGGGGATAAACGGGGAAACGGTGGAGGGCGCCCTAGTCAGTAGCACACCGACTATTCTACAGAGTTCTGCCTCGTACGGCTCCATAAAATAACCGAGTACACGCGCAATTCAAAACGAAAACGTAAACAAACTTTGCCGAATTCAACCCGCTAAAATAGTGCTACAATGCGTGAAAGATTAGTGCCAACGGGTGAATAAAACAGGAACTAATATTACAATATCTGTCCCTCGACAAATTCGTACAGTGCAATGGAGTGATAAAGGCCATTGACTCAATAGTGCCTTATGCGTGAATATTTGTGATCCTAAAAGACTGATTTATCTATCCTCTCGGCATCTCCATTATTTAACTACAGCGTATATTGTCAGTGATTTGCCAAAATGTATAAGTTACTTGGAGGTTTACGAAGCTATTTAAAATGGCAGGACATTCAAACAGACAGTGTCTTATTTCGGTTGCACAATACGTTTACAACGGCAATGCTAATGGCGTGCAGTCTAGTTATAACTGCCACACAATATGTCGGCAATCCAATACAGTGCATTGTCAGTGGTTTGCCAACGCATGTCATTAACACATACTGTTGGATATCGTCAACGTTTACGATGCCCGATGCATTCAAACGACAGGTAAATCCGAGGTGACCCTTGACCCCTTAACACGGTACGGTATATCCCGCCATGTGTTGTTGGGTCGGGTGGGTGGACGGGAGTTGCCATAGTAACGGTGTCATTTGTATCTATAGGGAGCGAGCGTCCTTTCCGCATGGATTTACTTGCCTTGTGGTTGTGTTTTGTTATTTTTTCTCATTTTTATTTTTACCTGATGATGCAAGACTTGCATCACAGTTTAAATTGCATTTTATATTGTTATATCCTCCAAATTAAGTATTATAGTATGGGTGCCCATAAATCTACGTCACTATGATCATCATTATTTGTGTCAATTAGACATCTATGTATGTTGTTTTACATGATTTATATCCACAGTGATTTAACTAAACTATATTTGCGACACTGCAAATTACTGAATTTTGGTGCAGAAAGGCCCGGAGTACCCGATAAATTGATTATAACATAAATGAGTCTATGGTTACACCAAGACTTGAAAAAAAAAAACATGTATATCATTAATAATAACATAGATGGGTAATGGCCAGTTGCATTAGCTATACTTAACACTAAGCAAGGTTTAAATAATGATTCTTTTTTTTTTTTTGCAGCGAATCTGGACCTAAATAGTTCTAAATTAAAACGCTGGAATATATTTAACGAATTTTATCTTATTTTCAGTTTTGTTTCATTTATAAAATCAACCAATTATAATCTTGTCAAGTTAAGTGCTAGTAGTGTAGTCACATCATGATTAATACATACTTAGTACACAACATGAATAGTTCACATTTGAACAGTTCCGAATCAAGCGATTAGAATTATGGAAGTTTTTAAAATGATATATGAAATTTTCCTAAAACAATATTGTATTTATAACTCCGAAATATAATATAAAATATTTAATGTGTTCTTTTATTATCTGCCACCGTGCGACCATGTATGTGTGAACAGTTTCGCATGCTCTTCACCTGTTTCAAATAATCTGCAATTGTATTCAACACTATTATCGCACACAAAGCAAATCCACGGTTCAGGAAGTTACATGATTAAAAAACGCATTAAACGTGTTAATACAAGACAAGGAATAATACCGAATACATTCTATAGTCTTCTATCAAATTATAATACTTAAGGATTCAGTTTGCGCTCTCAGCTTTACGGGAAAAAGAATTAAAAAAATTAACTGCTGGCTCGTCCGCCAGATGGTGTCTATGGTATGTTGCTACTAACGCACTTCATATGGTTAGTAAAATAGTGTAAAGGGCATATTTAAATGGTATTACGTTGATTGACATGTACTGTTATCACAAACAGTTTCTGTTCGGGGTGTATTATGTTACAAATTATCTCCGCTAGATAGCGAGCAATTAATCTCGATCTCGATTAGAATATAGATCGAATATCATGGCATAGTGGGGGTTGCAAATTGTAAATCGATTGTAATGTAAAATTGAAATTTAGTATTTCAAGTACTGTGGTATGCCCGCTGTCAACAAAACCTTCCCGTTGCACCTCTTGATCATTTCATTCTTCTAAAAAATTGTAATATTTTTATTGTTTGAATGATAAGTTCCATTATGTGTTTGCTGTTATTATATAAATCGCGTCACGGCACAATGTAATCAGCATAAAACGATATGATATGTTGATGACAATTTTATCGTATAAACAAATGACAGGAATAAAAATAAAGAAAACAAACTTTAAGACGGCTGGCTTTTTAATGGAACACACATGTGTATGCTACTCTCAATAACATGTTAGTCTATCCGGTTTTAAGAAATTCACCTATTTTCTACATTCACTTTACATATATACAATATACAAATAATGTTTAATTTTAAAATAATATTTTTCTTTTACAATTAATGTTAATAGCTATATTTCATAATATATTCAAGATATTATTAAAAAAAAAAAAATAAAAATAGTGAATTTTTCAGTAAAACTGTGGAAGACTTATAATTATTAACATACCAGACATCCGAAGAATGATTAGACACATTATATCGCATTTATATTAATTCCATGAAAAGAACCATGCGAATAAGAGTCCAAGAAAATTGAACCATGAAAAAAGTAAATTATTATTATAATATAATTAGCGGAAATAAAAACGTTTTTATTAAATTGCCTTCGAAAAGATGAAAATATGAAGTTTACATTCTTATTCGCAGTAATCATGAATAATTTCGAACACGAGATTTCAACGGATATACACGTTTTCTGAATCGAATGTGACTATTTTCAGAATGACGGCTGTCTGTGAACGCTCTAGAGCCAAAACTGTCAAACCTAAAATTGTGAAAATTCAAACTTAAGACTTTTATATATGGTCTAGATGTGTATTTTTGAAAAGAATATTAAAACCGAAAGTGCAGGTTTACACTATACATATTTTGTCATTTCTCCAATATCACTAGTACAACTGCACTTATGGCAAAATTAGGTTCATAATGAAAGATACTAATATTTTGCACAACTTTTGTCTGAAAATTTCTTCAAATAACGTATTAGTTACTAGAAAACTACTACCGAAAATCTTAAATTTCTTATTTATGTTACCATATATATGGGAATTGAATATACTAAATCGTATGAAACATGCCTGATAACAATTGGTAAAAAAGAAAGAAAATAATATCAAAGAATATTTCCATAGATGGATATCAACATTGTTGGTTAGGATATAAACAGATACAGAACACCTGTATGTATATGAGGTATACTTACAAATGCGTAGATGTACAAAACAAGACTTAAAACCAGACTAGCTACTTTTTTTACGTGACGATCTGAACGTATATGAGAACGAGAAGATACCCTAATTTAGTTCTGGACTATTCTGTGCACTGTGGGTACACTCCGCTTCAAAACATATATATATATATTATCTTCCATATATGTACTACAATACTGTTTTCTAGAACACTCAGACTATGCGTAATACCCTGGTAATACCATTTTAATACACTGTTTATTACAAATGATGAAAGGAGATTTATTCCTACTCTGCCATCGAGCCTAGTCAGAAACCCAAGTAGGGAACTTGATCAAGAGACTTTTGTAGTGTGTGATTGTGTTCCTAAGGTCTTGAAATTTCAGGAAATTAAATTTCATATAATGACAAAATTCTGTACCAAATCTTATACAAACCGTGTAAAGGGGCTTTTGACCATCTTATTCGGTTAGAGCCTTTAAAATAAGTATGCAAAATTTTGATTAGTAGTTTTTCCAGGGTGACTATGAGTTTTATGTGATTTTAAAATGGTATACAGTTTCAATTGAAATAAAAACAAAACATAAAACCTATGTTCAAGGCAACTTTAAAATGTTATTGTTAAACGATTCAATGAATTCACCTTCGTATTTCTACACAATTATTTTCCTATATTATAATAAAATACAGTGTTATTTGTATGTTAATTATTAACCATATTTAACTGCAAGTAGTTGTAATAATGCAAAAAAAAGGATTCAGACTACAACATTTTTACATAGGTATATTTCCGTGACGTCTTATTAACTACTTGATTATTTCTTTTATAACAATTAATTTACACATATTTACGCGTACCAAATCTTGTTTAAATTTAAACATCATATTTTTGAATAGGATATTTCAACCGGAAGTGCTTGTTTACTCGTGCCATTATTTATTTATCTCGAAAACGACACAAGTTCGAGAAAAAGAGAATTATTTATTGAAAATGCGCTTTTGAAATTAGACAAGTAACATTTACGTTTTTTTAGCTACCACACATATTGATATTGTTTCATCGCAATGGTAGAATGAATCTAAGACACAATGAAAAGCTATATTACATGTATTGTATAAGAGAGTTGAGTTAAAAGCACTCCAGATATTTTGATTAATTCTTCCTCTTTAAAGAATTAAATAATTTGAAAATTATGTTCTATTGAATAATATACTGATAATAATAATAATGATAAGCATAAACAATTTACATAATTTTAACTTATTACATGTTTTGTACATGATTCAAAATTTTTAACCTGCATTCAGACCTTTATATTTTTGTTAATATCTAACGCTAAGGTCATCCTTAAAAATCCATATATAAAGAAATGACAGAATACACAATAGGGTTCTATGACATTTTTTCTAGAATCTGTAGGGGAAAAGATCGAACATTTATTGAATATACGCAAGTTATAGTATTAAATATAATTTTTGCAATTAAATATACCGTTTTCGAGTATAAATTATAAAGCAAAACACTTAATGCAATAAATTAGCCTTCTTATAGCGTACACTGTACAATAAAATCGCAGATTATCTGTAATAAAATCTAATATCTTTTTTGTATAACTGGATTGGTCAGTGCCAGATCAAAGAAATGTGTTCTCATTTGTCACACTCACTGGCAGTTATATTATTTGTTCGTTTGTAT
Organism: Leistus spinibarbis; assembly: GCA_933228885.1. Classification (NCBI taxonomy): domain Eukaryota; kingdom Metazoa; phylum Arthropoda; class Insecta; order Coleoptera; family Carabidae; genus Leistus; species Leistus spinibarbis. Next base: position 5,863,602 of record OW121796.1, on the reverse strand, counting down.
GTTTAGATTGGCTCAGAGGTCGCTCACCCAGGTGTGGATAATGATTATGGAAATACAGGAGACCGCAAATACTATACGTACTATCAGTGGGTGTGTTTCGCACTGTTCTTTCAGGCAAGTACACAACAGTAATACTATGTTATGTTATGTTATGTTAAGGTACTACTTACTTTGTTGTACATGTATGTATATGCGATGTATTGTTATCGTGATTGACCCAAGTCACGTTTGCGGAACAATACAAACCCAGAGATGCTAATCATATAATAAATGCACAAGAACAATATTTCACGATTATTAAAAATTCAAATATCGCTGGATTGGATCCCTAATTGTAAAACTGTTTAGGTTCATTCATAGCGAGCCAATTAGTAATCAAGATTAGAAATTAAAATTATTAATCCAGTTTGTTTAATGACAATACTGCCGTTCACAGCTACAAAATTGCATGAATTTTGTTCCTGTGAATGCTAGCATTGCTTACAATGCACTGGACTTACAATTTCTAATCCTAATTAGTAATTGGCTCGCTGTGAATACAGCTATACTTTATGGTAAACATAACCGGTTGTATTTTCGTCTCAAATTTTGGTATAAAAGCTTCGCATATACGAGGGCTGTCCGACAAGTACTTAGCCTCACCGGCCTATTGCGCCACTGTCGCAAGAGACATAACCTATTGTGTAGTACATTATCTTAGACGGCTACTGTTAAAATTTCAGCCGAATCGGACTCGTAGTTTTGTTTTGACCGCGTGTGAAAGCTGGAGTATCCGCAGATTTTAGAAAAATGGAAAAAGAGCAATATCGGTCGGTGATTCGATTCTTGTTTTTGGAAGGGCCTAGCTATAATCTATAATGAATAAATTAATGATATAAAAGCAATGTTACATATAGTTTATATACTTTCATTATAATACTGTTCGGGTTATATAAAAACGAATGAATAATAAACTATATCTATTTAATAGCAACATTGATTCATTAGGTATTTTATACCGGAGTACAGTTACATTTAATTGATATTTTTGCAGTAATTAATAAAAATATATGACAATTGTTTCCTGTTCTTTGCATTTCCGGTGTCAAATTAAACGAAAATTATATGGATCCTGTTTTCAAAATAACATGGTTTTAACACTGATGTCATCATTTAAATTGCAATCATTTTAGCGAAAAAATGTTGAAATTTTGTTTGTGTTAACAGTCATGTAAATATGGTGATAGGTCAATTAACATTGGTTATGCTTGATTTTCATATAACTTATATAATGTTATTAAATTTGTTGTTCACCTTCAAATTTGTTGAGCGATTATTGTATGGAAAATTATTGATATAGTTTTAAATAATATAGAAAATTTAGATTGTAACCATATTTTATAAAATATGGGTTCAATCGCTATTTTTCAAATATAAAGTAGATGAAATTTGTTTGTTACGATATTAGCACGTCCATATAAAGTAGTAAATCGATCAAAAATACAAAACTAGATAGTTTTGTTTAAAAATATGCTATTTAGTCAAAAATTATCTTCTACTTTCTAAGATCCGGATTAATAGTAATTATGGTTATGGCATTGGTTCATAAAGTGTTCTATTTTTCAATATTAGTCTGTGAATAGCAGATTTCATAATATTTTTAACGGCTCCTTTATCTTAAAATACTTTTTGTTGTCATGGTTACGAATTCTATCCTTTGTCATGTCACACATGAATAACATAATGCTATCTTGTTTTTGGTTACTTTATAGTTCATTTCGTTAAAGTCAGCGTTAAAGATATTTATAAAACCGGCCCTAAGACTTAAGAAAATATATCTACGGTTACAGATGTTGAACAAGGTATACATGGTTAACAGTAACCAGGGATTGAAATTCTGGTCCTAAGTCTAATGAATAAAATCGTAATTTAACAACTTGTAGTTCATACATTACACTTTATAGTGATTGTATTAATCATGTTTCCGCAATTTCTCGCTATGTAGTGAGTTGTCTTACATTTAATTTGTGGTATAATAAATGATGAACATTAATTTTGTATATTTTTAGGCATTAATGTGTTATACACCGAAGTTTATATGGGATTCCTTCGAAGGTGGATTGATGCGAACTCTCGTAATGGGCTTAAATCTCGGAATATGCTCCGAAGAAGAGAAAAATAAGAAGAAAGGAGTCTTGATTGATTATCTTATGCGTCATATAAGAGTAAGTTATAACACTCATGACTCAGAAATAGTAGTATATGACATATTTACCACGAAATATGTATTATAAAATAATACTCATTGAAATTATCAAAATATTTAACTAATTGGAATTAAGTATGTAATTTATTTGATCCTTCGATGGTGATGTCAATATTATTTATTGAACATGTGTAACCACTCACCATTGGATCATTTTATATATATTACTCTTTTGAAGGAAAATTTATCTAAATTAAGTTATGAGGACATCCGCAATTTAATCATTATTTGGCTACATTTGAAAGAAGCTTTAGTTTTTGCAATTTTTTTTATAAAAATTATATTATTTATTATCCATACATACTTTCTGAATTATTCAAATCATCAATTAATTGTTGATTTGAACATTTCAATGTACAGTCAAATTTTTCGCAACACCGTACATTAGTAGAACAATTATAACGGAATTAATATTATTTGTACTAACCACTTTCTATTCTATTTAAAGAAATATTTTGTTAGGCATACCTCATTTAATATTAATTTTGGCGATATTAGTAATTTAATTCCTATGGTGACAGATACGGCATCATTTTTTAAAAAATGGCTAAATTTTAGCGACCCTTGCTGTTGGCAGAATTGCAAATAAAAATATACATGGTTGTTTATTATCTTCTTATTGGTTGCTAAAATATGCGACATTGATATACAGTTGCTCGGATTTTACTAGTATGTTTATTGCTAAATCAATTTGGTTTGATTAAGTTAATTAATTATGTCGGTTTTCGATGCACGTGTATTTCGTTTAGGTCAATGATTCTTCTACTATGTTCTTTGAAAATACTGAACAGAACTGGATTAGTTTACCAATTGGCTTCAATTGACATCACTTGAGCAATGCGATGCAATGCATCCTAGGCTCGTACTTAAACAAGATAAATAGTAAATAATAATTATAATCTATTTCTGTCTTAAGTTTGATATTCTGTAGTAGCATTGCATCATCTTATAATTTGTATACATTAGGCTTTCAGCATTCAGAACTGACATCGATGGTGGCAGCAAAGTCGCTCTTACAGCTGCGTTTAAATCAATATTTCTATGTCAAATTAATATAAATTGCAATTGATTCGAATTTCATTTCATCAAATAATAAAACAATAAATAAATAGTATAAAACCGAAGTATATCACAGCTAGGTTCTGAAAAACATGGGGCATTTATTTGCGTCACGATGTGTGAATATTACAAGTCATCTTCAAACTGCAATTATACTTTGTACATAAAATTATGTTGAACCTTGTGTGCACTTTGTAATGCTAGTCTCCCACAGAGTTACAGACAGAATTTTTGTTACAAGTGAAAAATGTCGAAGAAGGAAAATAAAAGCACTTGAGAAGTGTTTTAAATGTATAAATAACTTTATACACGTGACTGTTAGACTGACACACAGTGACAAATACTGAAATCCGAGATATTGCTGATCTGTTGCGGACGTCAAACTATTGTGTCTTTTCACTTTTAATGCTTTGTCGGCATGTTCAAATACCGTAAAAAATCACGTACTTTACGTTTAGATTTTAAAAATGTTGAACTTTCAAATTGTACACGTGTATTAATAAAATAGAGGAATATTTGTCACACGCCACTGCATTTAAAATTAGGAAACGATTTTCTTTTTTAAATATTTATTGTTTAAATAACGGAATATTAAAAATAGTACAAATACAGATTTAACTTTAAAGTTCACGTGCAGTGAAGAAGAAAGAAGAATTCAAATAGAATGTTAGAAACCTTGACATACCTATATCCATTCACATTTTGTACTGTTCATTTCCATATTTATATGTTTTCAAACAAACAAAATATAAACAATAACGTCATTGTCAGAGTCTGGTGTTATCCTTATAATTTTATAAGTTTACTCATACTTTTATTTTATCTATAATTATCTTTATTAATTTATACAAGAATTATTTCTTAATGCATACAAAGAATTATATATATATATATATATATATATATATATATATATATATATATATATATATATATATATATATATATATATATGTATATATATATATGTATATATATATATATATATATATATATATATATATATATATATATATATATATATATATATATGTATATATATATATATATATATATATATATATATATATATATATATAAATATATATATAAATATATATATAAATATATATATAAATATATATATATATATATATATATATATATATATATATATATATATATATATGTATATATATATTTATATATATATATATATATATATATATATATATATATATATTTATATATATATATATATATATATATATATATATATATATTTATATATATATATATATATATATATTTATATATATATATATATATATATATATATATATATATATATATATAAATATATATATATATATATATATATATATATATATATATATATATATATAAATATATATATAAATATATATATAAATATATATATATATATATATATATATATATATATATATATATATATATATATATATATATATATATATATATATGACGTTGGTTTGGTAGACCGTATGGAATTACAGAGGGATTCATAAACAATTATTTCATCATTATACTTTCAAAGTATATTATCTATGATGGAGGAAATCCTTTCTAACTTATACAGTGCACATATTAATTTTCAAATAATTATGAGAACAAATTCTATGTTCAAAGTTCAATGAATTTTAATTATATTATTTTTAAGTTTGCAATGTTTCTATGAGTTTTTAGGTGAGACAATCTTTAAATCTAATTCTATACATATATATGTCATTTAAATATTTTTTGACATTTATGACACCTTGATCCGTCATTTTAAATTACTGTAAAAATTAAAACATATGTATGATTTGAAATGGTTTTAAAAGTATGGTTTTGAGTCATTTTATATCCTAGAAATGTGTGGTATTTTATTGTTCTATTTCTATTTAGTACACATAATCTTATTAGGAAGTATTTATTAGATAACACAAATTCTGCTAACGTTTGTATTGTGCTGATAGACAAATTTATCATTTAAGTAAATATGTCCAATTTTTGATTAAATCACGAGCTCCATGGTTCGAAATTGATGTAAATCTTGCTGCATTTCAAAATAATTCCAATGAGATTGTACAAGGTTTACAAATATTTATACTAATCTAATCAATTATATATATAATATAATTTAAGATAGGCGACTGCATTTTTAGAACGCCGTACACGAGAGCTATATTTTTTGGTTTTGTTAATTGTCAAAGAAAAAGATAAAACATCAATTCGTTTTACGTTTTCCTGATTCCGAAAATGTAAATATTTTCTATATTTTGATGTATGTCGCTCGTTTGTAAAAAAATGAAGATATTTCATGCACATTATTAAGTTATTTTCTAACAACAGAACGATATAATTAACAATAAAGTAAAATCAACTCTCATGAATCTTGAAAAGTCAAAATTGTATAAACCGTTAATGTATTGTGAGATTTTAATGACAGCATTCAGGATATTAAACAACACAATACGGAATAACAATATATGTGTATGTATCACACCGTTCATGTCGTGATCAAGTGGAAATAATTCGGTTTGCATGTCACGAGTGCATAATTCTGCTTGTGTATACAAAACCATTATATATTTAGTTTAAGTGTAATCAAATATCGTATACGTGAGATGTTATCCTAAACCTCAATATTAACTCAGTCATCACTATTCTTTCAGACAATATTTCAACTAAAAAGTATATTTTTACCGACTTGCATTTAAAAATTGTCAAGATGTTGCTAAATTATTTTATAATCTCTCTAAAAGTTGATATTTTATTATAAAAGTTGAATTAGAATTTTATTTCCGGGGGTCACAATTTGTAATCAAGAGTTTAACGTTTGCACTGATTAAAATATATAATCTATAAATTAAGCAAAATATTTATTTGCCATTATGATGTGTTAAACAACATATCGTCACATGTTTCCCATAATCGGGGCGACAGGCAACTGTAACAAAATAATCTTGCATCAAGTTTTGGGAATACTAGATACACTAGTATTCCCAAAACTTTACAACCTACAAACACGTTTCTTAATGCGATGTAGATGTCATCAGGAAAGCAATCAATTGTTTTATAATGTTTTTCAATTATACTTTACGTTCCGACAATTACAATTGTCATCTGCAGGAGGATAAGTTCAGTATTTTTGTTATTGTTAATAATAACAAATTGATTGCTTTCCTGATTACATCAACAAGTTTACATTTTTCTTCATGATGAAACATAATTATTTTTTTCTAGATGGACTAACATGTTTCTTTCTATATTTCAGAGACACAACATGTACGCTATTCGATACTGGATTTGCGAATGTCTTTGTCTTGTCAACATAATTCTGCAGCTGTATTTCATGAATATATTCTTCAACGGCGAATTTTTAACATATGGTTTTCGAGTTATGAACTTTTCGGAAGAAGCGCAAGAAAATCGCGGGGATCCAATGATTTACGTGTTTCCACGAGTCACAAAATGTACTTTCCACAAATATGGTGCATCTGGTACAATCCAAACCCACGACAGCCTATGTATTCTTCCGCTAAACATCGTCAACGAGAAAACCTACATTTTTATCTGGTTTTGGTTTATGATTTTGGCACAACTGTTAACATTGCTAGTGATCTACAGAGCGATTATAATTATAGTGCCTAAAATTCGACCAAAGTTGTTGCACGCCCGACATCGGTCGATCCCGAGAGAAATTTGTGAAGCGGTGTCGCGCAAAGTTGATATTGGTGATTGGTGGATTTTGTATCAATTGGGGAACAATATGGATCCGTTAATTTATAGGGAGGTGCTGGCGGAATTGGCCAAAAAGATAGAAACAAATGCCAGCAATCAACAATAAGTTTTAGAGTATGATTTAGAAGGTTTAATATGTTAATTTATACTAGAAGATATTGTGGGCGAAGTGATTATATTCTCATTCGTTTATATGTCGCTTTTGAGCTTGTCTATTGTCGACTGAATTTATCGATTGCAGTAGTGCAAGACGTGTTAAAATGTAAGATAAGTGAAGGCAGGAGCTTTATTTTACATTTGTTTCTTTATAATTCAGTTACAATTTTTATTAAAGAATACTTGAAATTCAAAAAAATAATTAAATTTAACAAATTTTTCAGGCTTGCTCAGAAACGACGAAATATTATTAATATATTCGTGATTTGATTTTTTTGGATTAATTTTATAGGAACGAATAGATTTTCTTATAAATTGTGAATACAAATATTAGTCTATAGTAAACAAATATGCTCATTTATTTTTTAAAGAAAACATATATTGTTAAGGTACTGCTCTTAGTAAATGCAAAAGATTCTCGAATGTCAACAAAATTGTCGACAGTTTTATAGAAGATTTTATGATATTTTTTTTTTAATAAAAAGATTTCAGTATACTATACCATTTCTGTGATGTTGAGGTGAAATATTAATTATAAAACATAATTATTTTTACTAACGGTTGCCTTATGAAAGACTGCCATTTATAATATCTCAGAGAAAATAAACAATAAATAACACATTCCTCAAAGAAACAAGAAAATGTTCCCTTAATGTGGAAGGAGAATTGTGACAATTTTCCCTATTGCATGAAATTTTTATGAACAATTTGTACGGATTTTTGATAAAATTTTATATAATATTGCTGTTTTTATAAGTCGTTGCATGAAGAAGTGTACATGTATTATTATTACGATAATTCCAAAATTAGTAAAGTAAGTTGTACTTTCAAATTATGTTGAAGGAAGGTAAGCTATTATGTACAATAAACATTATAAATATTTTTTTTTTGAGTTTTATTCAAGCAATTAATTCTAAACCAGTAGTTCTGCAATTGTAATAAATATTACTTTGGTGATTTTCGAACTAACTTGAGAGGTTATACTTTGATAAAAAGTAACAGAAATCAGTATCTAAAAGATTGAAAAAAAAACCCTTCTGCTGTGTTTTATATCTGCTTAATTACAAAAGATAGCAAATTAAAAAACACTGGTGTGGCCTACATTCGACTTTCTTGTCATTCCAGTATTTGTATTTATATATTGTTTTAAAAAATAAGAGGTTTTTTCTGGGGAATTCACGTCTTAAGCTTAAAGATTCATAATGTTTCCTTCAACTCTAAAGCGCACACAGGGACATCATTCCGAAAATAGTCAGAATCGACTCTGGGATGCTCTAAACATGTTCGAAAATTTTCATAATTAAAACACTAGACTGTGTCCAAAAAAGTGAAATTGAAAGCACGAGAAAGAATCAAGTATAGTTAATTTAAGGAGTTTAGTTTTGTTAAAATTGAACTGAGATTGTAATTGGGAAAATTTCGGAGCATAATTTATAAATTTTCTATTTTAATATGACATATATGGCATTTTGTAGCAGTGATTGTATATAAGATTATGCTAATTTAGAATATTTAAGAGTGAATAATTGTATAATTTTCAGAATCGTAATATTTAAGTTAATATATTTTAGTTTAAGGCGATTTTTTATTATTATCTAAACGTATACGATCTCTACAGATATATTTAAACGATTTGTAGGTTGTTGAAGTAAGGAGAAGTTATGTAACGCAGGTAGACAGGCTGTGAGTAAAGCATAATATTTCATAAAGAAAGGTAAACTATAATTTGTTACGGTTGGGACTGCGGTCGTTAATCTTATCGATGGCAGTTAAGGAAAGCGCATTTTGCAAGACATATAATTAAAAGTACATTAGTTAAGAGTAGCTAAGGGCATCACTTCCATTTATGGTGTGAATCTTGAACCAGTTTAAAAATCAACTTTAAACTGTTTATAGTTTTGAAGCCTACGGTGACGATGTGTTATTATGTTCAAAATATAACTACTATTTTGTTCAAAATATTAAACAAGCTATTTTATGTGCTTATTTAAATATCAAAGCATTTTTTAAATAATTTGTTAAAAAGAAGAAAATAATTGTATTTCAAATACATTTATCTTGATAAACATTTTCTGTGTGTTACAGATTTTTAAATCAAAATATTTTATGGAAAACACCCATATTTTTAGTTACTAGAACAAGTGTTATATATTTATTAATATACTCGTATAATAAATACACTGACAATATTATATTAAATGAAATAGCTTTAGGAATAATCAAAACGTATATTTTCGTTAAAATCTTGAGTTGGAAAATGTTTATGATTACATGTAATCATAAACATTTACAGTATTGCAATATTTCCTTTTAAACATCGTGCAAGAAAATAAAATAAAACTGAAAAGATAATTAAATATGTAAAAATGATAATCACATTGTACGTACTTTAAACACAATTTTTAAAAACATCGGGTATACAACTTTGTTTAATAATGTAACTCAAATAGTTTAATTAATTAATTATAAATACCCTAATAGTTGGTTCAGGATAAATTTCAACATAATAATTTAATGATATTTTAATTAAACCTATCATGTTATCTTTTTACCCTTAGGTTCTTATTATTTTGTTTACAAAATTACATTAAACGATAAGAACAGTTTCACACATACTCACCACTTGTTGCATCAAAATGAACCTACTACAACATTTTAAATATAAATATATTTGCAGGGCCTAATATCTGGTAAGGCTAAATTGCTCTAAAGTAAGAAATTCTTAGGGTTTAGAACTCATTTGTTGTAGTTGTGGATGTGTTTGGTACAGATTGTTAGATATAATTTGGTATTTCTAGTACTGCGCGCAAACAATTGTTAAGTTGACTAACGGTCTTTATTATAAAGACTAAGCACCATAGATATTGTTAAAATGACATTTGCGACTTAAAGAATTAATTAATTTAAAATATATATTTTACAATGTAGTCTTTTTACCAAATATTGACATCTTTATTTTCATACAGAATGCAATTAAATATAAGTACAAGTATTTTAATGTTTTGAGGAAATTATTATTTCAACGAACAATTTTTTTTTTAATATTATATAACTACATTCCCCAAGAAATTATTATTTCCAACATTTCTTGTTGAGATTCGCATTCCGAGTATGTCTTGAGATAAAATAATTCACATATTTTATCAGCATCTTTTCGATGAAATTATAATAATAATTTATGTTTTCCGCGAGTATCGGCACAATAGATATCATAAATATTTTTTCAGATTGAAAATTCTGTTAGATTCCTTATTGAGTTTGTATTCGCAATTGAGAATATCGTTGGTTACTGTAAAGGGCGCTGATAATCGACGTTTGTTGGTTATATTTGATGCCAGTGTTTATTACGTTATTATGGACGTGCAAATTTGATTACAACACATTCCGGCACAAAATATTCTGAAATTCCTTGAATTGTTGTGAAGAGGACACAATTAAAATGTATTACGTTGATTGACGAGAACTGTCATCACACAAACCTGACATCTATTTGGGGCGGACTGTTTTTGAATTTTCCCCACTAAATAACGAGCAATTAATTTCGATCGCGAATATGAAAATATCGTGTACATTGAATCTTCAGGAGAGCATTTGGTGTCAAGAGGATAAGATAGACGCTGATGCAATTTCGTAACAATGGAACTAAAAATAAGCGATAGCAGTAGCATATATTATGTAGAAAACTACAAATCCGGGTTCCACCAAACAAAAGTTCTTAAAATAATAACAATTTGCATATCAAAGAAAGAGTCAAAACAAAAACAGTTCTATTTTTACGGTGTACAAGTCATAAAGTATTCGCTTGACAGTATATTTACACACACAATATGAATGTTATATCCCTTGACTTTGTGCGAAAGGCCGCAAAATATAAACACGCGCAAATTTTGCCGAAATAATTGCCGAAAGGCCGGGGCACTTATGTGGTAAAAATAAAAATAAGAACGTGGCATTTGCAACACACATTTGCTAGCGTCGGGATATAGGTGGACATTCGACCTGGCTGTTTGGCATCAGTAAACGTCGCGACGTGGACGCTTCCAGTTCATAAACAAGCATCAACTTGTTCGCAAATTGGTCAAAATAAAAAAAGATTGTTTCGCATCTAGTGCGGACGGCGGATATGGCGGATTGTACGTCATAGAAATGGATGTTCCGGATGAAGATGAACACGTGCCATAACAGGTAGGCAACCAGATTCACTTGTATGTGGCTTGGGACTAATACTGTCAGTCACTTGTTGACTTGTTTGGCAAGGACATAATACATTTGACATGTTTGACTAATTCTGTAAACTTGATATGATAATTTATTGATGGTTGCTTAGTTTTATGAATTTCAGATCAAATTTTGTTTTAATAGCGTACACATAGCGAAGTACATAAGAGCTAAAGCAATCGGTGTTGTGTCTGTAGGATTCTCGGATCAAAAAATGTCTTTATAAGACATAAACTCAAAAACAAAACCCCTAAATTCAAGTTTCGTGTTTATTAAGGGTGAACGTGCGAGTTGTATGGCTTCGTTTACGCATGGCTGTTCTATGCCAAGTTACGCATATGCTAGCATATGCGGTCCGTCGACGACCAAGTAACCGTTTATGCATCCGACCAGGTTTTGCCTTGTCGTGGCGATTTTTGTGGCATGTAATTGAACTATATGCTCTTCCCTAACGTCAATATCTGGAACTACTATTAAAAATGAAACCTAATCAATGGTAATTATATCACGGACACTCACAGTTTACTACGTCAATTTGTCCTGTCAGCCTTGATCTTGTATTCTTTGGTATATTTGCATTTAAACTATTAATTTCTTTAAAATACCATTTTTCTAATTTATTTAAATATTGGTCCCATCTATTCTAATAAATTAACTAAAATAATAAAGGTATCTGTATTACCCAGACTAGGCTGGCCATCTGTGTTCATATGTTATAAGCTTCGCCCATGCGCTATGCCATAAAGTTGAAATATTCACGTACGACTATGCGTCTGCAGTTGACGTGGCATGGTGGAAAAGTTAGCGTAAACACTACATAGATTTTCTGTATATCCATCTTTTGTCGGCGGAGCGCATATGCGTTACTTGGCATGGAACAGCCATGCGTAAACGAAGCATAAGGGTTAGTATTTTTGGCTGAAAATTTCATTTTTAGATGTAATGAAACGGAAAAAGTCAAGTGTCCAAAGAAAAATCGAAATATGTTCTTTACTGTGTCACCCTAATAGTTATATATTCAAAATATTTTAATATTTTAGATAGAAGTATAGAAGCATTTTGCCTTCATTTAGAACATTTAAGACATATGCATTCACAATAAATGTACTTATTCTGTAAATATTTATATGTACTTGTTCCTATACCTATGTACTTAACCCTATAAATACATAAATTAAACAAGAATTAAAATAGAAAAAATCATAGAATATAATTTGTGAAAAATATTTAATTTACATAGTCATTGGTAAAACCAATGACCATGCTTTCCAAATCACTCTAAAGTTAAATTTATAGTGTAATCAAATATATTATGACATAGATTTTGATGTATGTCATAAAATATTTTTGGTTTCACAGACCCAGAGCCTAGCAATAAATGGGCAATTGGCAAAACAACCGTTTTTCGCCAACAAAAACAGTAACTTATCCACAACATTAAAATCGACGCAGACAAGTTGACACCGGAAATACCATTGAGCGCGTGCGAAATAATAAACCAACAGAAAATTACAGTGGAACAGTTATGGATATTTTGAGAGGCGTTTATACATTTACAAAGGTAATTTGGACTATTTATATATGTAACACTGGTCTTTTGTGTTATAAAAATTGTTATTTTCCTTCAATATTATTATTACCTGAGAAGTTTAATAAATACTCTTATACAAATTACGAAGTTTTTTGTTGATAGTATTCTTCACTAACCCGAACATATTTTTCTAATAAGTTTTCTTTTAATTCTAGTAATTACCGTTATTTATGAGTAATTATATTTTAAATTCAGACAACTAGATCTAATAATCGAATACTATATCCGTCTCAAGATAATTTCAATACCTTTAATTTATATTTGAATCACTATATCTGTAAGTGCCGTGCCGCTTTCGAAATAGTAAAAAATTGTAAGGATGAACTACTTACTGGTTTTTATTTTGTTTTCAAATATAGGATGTTTTCATCCGGGCTACATTCAAGCTACAAATTTAAAATGCAATATTTTTATCAACTTTTTTTACGTTAGAGCGATCGTATACACACACATACGCGCTGACTTCATGGGGGTGATAGGGGCAATCGGTCTACTAGTTGTGGAGGCAAGAGTATATTATCGCTCCCATGCTAATTCTTCAAATATTTGCTTGGTTTAAATTTTATATATACATGCATCTATATTTATTCCGGGCAGTATTTAACAGATTCCGTTGGGGGATAATTTAATATATTTCTCGTCGTTTCCAATAAGTGAACACCATAATCTTGCAGCCGGAGCTTCGGCTATAACCTTTTTAGTTTGGGAAATAGTGTAATGATTCCATTTAAGTGCAATATTGTAATTTCATACAATGTATAGCTTGTCAACTATGCAATTAGTACAAAGAAAATATGAAATGTGTAATGAGAATATCATAAATTAGTTCAAGAATAACAATTTGTAATGTTGGCACGTGCAATGTTTGAAAACGTGTCAATCAAGCGGTTCTTCGGGATAAATTGAGCGTGGCAACTGCCCCATTTCTGTATAGTCTTTGTTATTTACGGGTTCATGGTCTCTGGAACAAGGACTCTGCGTATTGTTTACGAACTAGAGTCCTTGTTAATTGTTTTGGTTAATGTTATTTTCATCTATTTATTTAAGTTTACTTTATTTTACGTTTTCAGCAAAATAGATTTGTTTTATATAACACTGGATTTATATTATATTTAAACACATACAGAGGAACGCGGGGACAGTTCGGCATCCGGATTGCAGAATGGGCGCATTGCCGTTGCCGATAGTTGAAATTACAAGCTTCATTTATATGTGTAGTATATATACGTTATGTTGATGCATTCCATGTAAAATGTTCGTTTAAATAATTTTTTAATTTAATTTCATTTGAAGAAATATCGGTTTGAACTGTTCGAAGAGATTGCAGGGTAGCACCAAATTGTTCGTTTGAACATCAAATTCGTCATCGTATTGATTACATTGGTTACAAATTACTATATTTTATTTTGCAATATGTGTATTATGTTCTTAATCCGTTTGTATAAGGTAAGTTACAATGAAATATTGTGATTATTGTATTGTATTTTAGATGGATTGCGACTAGTGACACCTAGTGGTCTTCTATTTAAGTGACTATTATCCTACTGCTTAGATAAATAACAGATGATGGAGTCATCTGATACAAAATATAGAAAGCTTCCTACAATTATGTAATAAGAACTTTAAAAAAAAAATTCTTACTTTGGAATAGTTTATTTATGCGGACTGAATTAGTGACAAATATACGTTTTATATTGGTCAGATTAAGAATTTGCTCCTTTTCATAGTATTAGCTCACATGTTAAGCGACCGTACAAATTGGTTGTACTATACCGATAGTATTATATAAAAATATAAATATTCTATTTTTACTTTCTTATACGAGTTAGAGAAAATGTGTCTATGCTCCATGTCTACACACACATTGATATTGTTTCATGGCAATGGTAGAATGAATTTTAAACACAATAAAGCTATATTACATTTATAGTGAAAAGAAAAGCGAGTGAAGAACACTACAGATTAAATATGTTTCTTTTACAGATAAGTCAAGTAACAGTAACAGCCCCAATATTCCGGTTACACTGTAATGCGACGGTTGTCCTCCTTCTGACATTTTCAATAGCTGTCACAACTAGAGAATATGTCGGCAATCCGATAGATTGTGTCTATTCGAAGTACGTAGTTTAGTTGGTTTTGAGTATTTTAAATAATAAAATAGTATCTTTTTTGAAGTCGGGTGTCGGGAAGTATTCCCGAAGACACATTGAACACATATTGTTGGATTCATTCAACATATACAGTGACTGATGCATTAGGTAAAATTCCTGGACGGCAGGTCGCATATCCAGGAGTTACTAATTCAGAAGGAGATCCTGCAGCCGTCAAACATGTCAAATACTATCAGTGGGTTGCATTTGTTTTATTTTTTCAGGTATGTATTGCATTGTAAGAATATTTTTAATTTTCTGATTAATGTAGGTATAGTTACATATATTCTTTAATTAAAATTAGGTTAGGTATTTATTGACTGCGAGTGATACAAATTATTTTTTGAAATACACTCTTGTTTTTAAATTGTTTATTCATTCTCGACATTGAGGTATCTCGTAGCAGGATTTAGCCGAATTTAGTCGAATATTGAAATATTCCCTAAAAGTAACATGGACCGTTGAGCTTATAAAATTTAATTTTACATAAAGAATTGTACAAAATAATAATTAATAAATAATTAAATATTTGATATTCTATGTATATCGAACACGAAACAAATTACTTATCGAAAAATTCTGTATTTATCTGATGAAAATAAATGATCAACTACACACGTTAAATAAGGTAAACTGGTTTTATTCGGAAAATAAAGAAAGATACTTTTTATTTAGTTGTCAATAACAAAAGATGTAAACAAACAATAATACAAGAACAATCTTAGATTACTCGATCTAGACGTAGTAAAACTTGTGTTTACATCTACAACAAGCGCTTTCCAACCATAATCTTATAGCAACATGTTCTTGAACTTTGTTCTGATATTAAATTCCAAACTAATTTGTACTTTGTATAAATTTGTACAAGTCTTCACGTCTGCAGCTTGTTCTCTAGCGAGCTTATATTCAAACGAGTAATCAATCTCGATGGAAGACTAATAAAAGCATTTCAGAATTTTTAAAATAAATAAACATTTTTGTACCACTGATAATTGTTTTGCTTAGCATAAGCATGTGTATGGTTATGATTACTGGAAAAAGATACAGAGCAATGAAATCCATTGTTTAATTGATTATTATTTATCTCATACTTTATGGAATAAAGTTTCAAATTGAAGTTGCTTTTATAAACCTCAGAAATATTTAATTTTCTTTTTAAATATCAAAATTTTCCCACAGTTAGAAGGGGAGGAACAAGCAAGCGACGACTAACATTCAAATATATGAGTTATATATTTTTGAATTCGGGGCGACGAGACAAACACTTTTATTTCAGGACATTTTTTGATCCGAGAATGTTACAGACAAACGACCGAATGCTTTAGCTTTTCAGTACTTCGTGCGGCGAGCTATAAATATACTATATGAAATGTCTGCAATGTGGTCTTAAATGCAATTTTAAATAAGCTTAGACTCATATCTGATCCGTATTATTTTACACGAGATATAATAAATAGTAGCAATGTTTTCACGAGAAACAAAAGGAACAAAGTGAAAATATTTATCCGTTGCCTGTCGCCACATATTACAGTACAGTACAAACTACACAAAACATCGTTAAAGTCAGATTAATATAGACTAAAAATAACGTATTCATAAATATCTTTATAGTAAACGTATCCGCATGCACGAGTCTAATAGCATATTGTATCCGAAGCAAACATAAAATATCAGCACGTTTGTACGCGTCGAGACGACGTACGTCGGTACTTTGATCTTGCACGTTCATTAAAATAAAAGAGTGTGTAATGAGCATTTGGGGTTGTCGATGTTTCGTATTAATAGAAAACGCAACTAACGTCCAGAATATACACAACGATTTTGACCGAGAACACATGGTAACCAGTCGTCTGCAGTTGAGAAAGTTTTTAGTGTTAAAATAAGCGTCGAGACGCACGCATTGGGCGTCTATCTGCGAACGTACACACGCCAAAATATCGTCACCGTCTAATTCTTTACATTAATCCTTAAGTTGTGGAGAACATGACCGATTAACTACCGCGCTGTTCCAAAAGTGTTTATCAATATAGTGCCTTTTTACGAAACATCCTTGAGTTTCTGAGGTTATATTTTAGTTTTACCACCCACCACAAGTGCATTAAATAATTGCATACAATTCTTCATAAAATACAACTTTATAATTCGATTCTTCGAGTTTATTGCCACGGAAACAAATATGCGACAAATTAATTTATATACTAAATTGTACATAAATGCTATGCAAATTCGTGAAAACATTTAAATTGCCATCTAAAAAGTGCATTTTTAATTATCTGGGTTTCAAACCTATTCCAGTTTTAAGAAGCAATAGCTCATACATAATATTTCCGTTATAACAAGTGAAATCTCCAATATATGTTCAGTAATTTTAATATTACAATACACCTTATTAGATTATAATAAGAAATACAACTTTAAGATGACAAACAAATGATTGTTCATTACGTTATATTATATACAATTAAACAAACAATAACCAGAATTAATAAATATAATTTATTCCGTAAAGCTTTTGCACGCATATAAGTACAATACAAAATGTAGCTAGAGATTAAATAAATATTGTTGTGAAAAATACGTGGAAAAATCAAAACATTTTAAATAAACATAAACTAAAGTTATTATGACAGAGCTACAAAATATAAATACTTAAAATATATAAAACATAATTTCGAACAATTGAATTAATAATAAGTAATCACATGAAGAGACATTATTTTGTTAGTGAATTATATTTAAAATACAGTTAAATATCTAACAAGCGCGAATTACGGTTGGAACCCAATTTGTATATATAGACGAAAGAAGACAAGAAGACAGGTCTAATACCATTGCCAAATTGCTGGAGATATTTACAATAACTTGTAACGCGTGAAGAATTCGTAATGAATACCTGAAGCATACAATACATAAATGAACCAACAATTTGAAAGAAGAAATGCTCTACACTTTTGATGAAGAAATCTAAAATTAGTTGTAAAATCGTGACGAATTCGGTGAATGTCGCTGAGAACCCAATGCACCCATTAGTGATTCAGTCTACTTCCGTTTTAAAAGTTAAATAATAAACGTGCTCGCAATAACTCCCACAGAAGATGACGAATCAGCCTGAATCCTGGATGCAAGTCAAGGGGACAATAAAATTGGCTAAGCGGACCGATGAACTAGATATTTTCGGCAACTGTGACGCGACCTGTTTAACCATTCAAATATTATGAGGACATCGAATCTAGGATCAAAAGAAACATTAAATAATCAAATTGTAGAATTGTAAATTAGTATTTGTTTACAATTGCAATAACGATAACCGTCCAATAGCAGACTTAGAATAATAATATGAGGCGAAACTAATGGTGTAGTATTTTGGGAGTAAGATTAAAATATTCATATCTAAAACATTTTCAAAACAATTCAATTTGACATTGAGTAATAGAATAATATCATCAATGCTCTAAAGTTTCCAGCTATTAAAAATATTGGAAAGTATCATACATCCTTATTACAAGTTCAGTTTCATAGGAAAATTATTTTTGCTAGAAGTAACATAAACAGTATTATATGTCCCTCGAAGTTATGACATCTTAGAACATTTGAAGGCCCATACAGCTACCAAATATCTCTCCTACAAGACGACGTCCTGGAATAAACCTATATATTTTACAGGAAAGCCATGTATAGAAAATATTTTTAATTATTTGTAACGTTAGAAAAGTTGCATTTTTTCAAAGATATCAAACACTTCTCCTTAAATGAGTGGATTTCCCCGCATACAGAAAGGTTTCTTATAGGCAATAATTCTTCAAAAGCCATCAAAAATAGTAAAACCAAATTGTTATTTAAAGACTATATTTGGAGTACTCAATTTCTCTAAATAAAATTAGCTCTATTGTTGATTAAACTTTATATGATATCAAAATAGCTAAACCCAATATACCAATCAGAAGGAATTGAAGTACCAAAGTTTATTCAAAAAATATGTGGTTAATTATAAGAAATAGTTACGTCAGGGCAAAATAATAACACAATAAGATACAATCTAAAGTAATGAATAATATATATTATTAAATATGCACTAAAAAATAGCCAGAGAGATTTTAAACGAATTTTGAAGTATGGTAAAACCTAAACGTGAATTAATTTTCAACAACAAAGTGTAGCCTGTCATGAAACATATTTCTCAGTTATGAATAATTTTATCTGATGGTTCTCGTTCCACAACAAAATGTTGGATATATTCCGTGGCCTCAAGAACTTGATAAAAATCAGTCATATTCACATCGATTCACCAGTGTTTCGGCTTCATTATTCCATCACTGTGATGATACTGATATCGTTCAGTCTCATAGTGACAACTCGACAATATGTCGGCAACCCTATCGACTGTGTTCACACAAAAGACATACCCGAGGATGTTCTCAATACATACTGCTGGATTCATTCAACGTACACGGTCAAGAGCGCGACCAAGAAACGAATTGGAATCGATGTGCCATATTATGGCATTGAAACGGCGAAGGATGAAAAGGATAAGAAACTGTACCGGTACTATCAGTGGGTGTGCTTTTGCCTATTTTTTCAGGTAAATTATTACATAAGTTTACCGAATACTACTTCTGGGAAACAATCTATAGTTATAAATAATTTATGCCATAATGTGACAAATATTTATGGATATATTTATATATCTAAACATTTTTATCAATAACAATTATTTATTTGTTGATGAGATACCAAAATATACACTGACTTTGGTTTCTTAAAACTGAAATACATTTTAAATATAATCATTATGTAGAAAACGCTTTAAAGAAATATGTATAACCTAAAATACCCATAAAACTAATAAAAAATTGATAATAAGATGTCATTATTGTACCAATTGTAATATAAACCGAACACAAAAATAAAATTTCCATTGTTCAATAATCAATGGTTAAGAAAGTAGTTAATTCGTTTAAACTAATAAATATTATTAAAAAGTAATTTTTTTCGTCGTAGTTAGTGCCTGTTCTAATGTTTGTTATACCAGCGCTTAAGAACATACCATATTTGATTTGCATTCTTGTTAACGTTCAGGTTTTTTCATCGAATTTTAGGCACGTTGTCTCGATGTTATTTCTATAACAGACAAAACTAGGAAAACAAACAATAGTTTTTATTTTTATTGAAATAGCTCAATAAATCTTCAACTTGTCAAACAATGTTTTTATAGATTTTTTATGTCTAAAGAAAATAAAAATATCAGTAGGTATATCTTTTAAGCAAATTTTTTATTTTGACATATTTATTGTTACTACAAACCGAATTCGATTAATTTGATTAAATTAAATCTGTGTACGTTTTTAATAGTAACATTTATATCTAGAAGCAAAGAAATCGCAAGCCTTAGTTTCTTGCTTTATACATACACATTGAACTGTGTATTTTGTGAATGATTAAATTTATCAGAATTTATTTAGCGATTATTTCAACGAACTTGGTATGAGTTTGTACAGTTACGGGTAAATTTATACTATTTACCCTTAAGTACAGGATATTTCAAGGTCATTCGAATTAAGTCAGCCGCCTTCCCAACCTGACACCTTATTTTTAGTACTAATTTTATACTTCTAAAAACTTGTTACCAGAGAACTTCTAATTGAATATCCTAATTTTTTCAATGAACTTAAATTTTAACAAAATTATATACAATACTAATATGAGTACACAATCAGTGTCGAAATTTATCGAAGAGCCTATTTTATACATAGTTTTCATTCTATATTGCTAATAATATTTAGTTGCAAAGTATATTTTAATAAAATATTAAATTGTTAATAATACTGGCCATCAATATATGTCGTTGTATAAACATAATTTCTTCGTAAATTGATTAATATACCTTATCAAGTCGAGCTGGAAGCATTGGTGTGTCATACTTGTACTATAATGAAATCTGCAAAAAAATATATATATATATTGGCTTTGGGTACACATTTGAAAGCAGCAAAAATATACAAATGAAATTGAAAATTGAACCTATTTTGTGATGCATAAAATTTTGGGGTCAATCAATCAATTACCATTTGCACCTGGCCCTAAATATTAAAATTTATGCTAAAAATAGTTATTCTAAATTTAAATTTAAACGTTTTTATATAATAAGTAATTTTTAGCAATCTTGTAAATATTTCACTTACTTATCATATCAGTGGAATGAATATATTTTTTATGATTTATTAGAAAAAATAGCTAACCTATATAAACGAGGAGGGTCTTTATCTATTTGAACTAAGGTATACTATTTCTTCAGTATACATAAAGACGTCCAAATAGCAATTGGCATACTAATATGATAAATATATCATTAGTAAAAAGTCTGTTTAAGTTAAGCAAACACACTTTAGATGGGTCCATATTTAAGTTGCATATATTTACATGTGGTCTACTGTTGGCTTTTGCCTTAATTTTAGTGACTTCACAATTGTGCGGGGCGAATATTCATTGCGATAATAAAAGAATTAATCAAAATGTATTAGGTGAGAAAACTAAAATATTCTATTCTTTTGAATTGTTAATAGTGGTCTTGTTTCTGTTAAACACTAGTAAAACAAGTTTATCCGTTAGAAATATTTTCCCGCTAAATCATATAACAGACGCTACCATAATCTGGAATTTTAAGTTTGCTTAAGTTATTAAACAATACTATCTTAAATTATTATTATACTAGAGTGGCATACTTTTAATTTAGGATAAATTACTCCTTAATTTTAAAATGTAAAACGTGTTTAACCTCTCATCCAGTATTTAGGTTATAATATAATTATGTATTTTGTAAATTTTTGGATGGTTATTCTGATAGTAAGATTTTCTCATAAATATAAAGAACCTGTCAAAGGATGTATATAGAACAAAATTAGGGAAATATGCTTGTACTGTTATATTTAATAGACTGTTGCTGGTTGATACGAACAATAGTTTTTCAGGAAAATTTAAAGCGAGATTAAAAATGAAGATAAAGAATTATTATCTTTTAATTGTGTTCCATGCACGCTATTAGACATATTTTTAATTTTTAGGAGCAAATTTGCTATCTAAATATTTACTAAACCAAGTATATAACAGTTCTATTGATTTAGATTATTTGTAATATTTTTTATAACTCGAGTAAATGCCAAGCGTATCTCAAGTGGACAAAAAAAACTTATCGTTATTTTAGATTCATTTTGTTGGATTCACGGAACCTACAGTGTTATGAATGGTTATAATAAGACTGTAGGTCGCCAAGTTCCCTATCCAGGTGTTATGCCTACATTTGGAAATGATGAAGAGTTAAGACATCACAAATATTACCAATGGACAGTAACAATTATAATGGCACAGGTATATTATTATAAAACTCACTTTTTTTAAATCAAATTCTTTTGTGTTAATTGTATCGGTTGTTTATGATTCTTAAGTTATTTCTGGCCCATTGATAAAACATGTTTGATATTTTAAAGCGATCATAATATATACAGAGACAGTTTTTCCACCACAAATATTTGCCTAATACTTATCATTTTCTAAAATATTTTGATTAAGTTTAATAAAACATACAAAGTAGTACGGTTTGATTAAGTGCAAACATTTTCACCGGATACCCAGATTAGTTTTAATGAAAACAAAAATAAATAGTTTTGGTTTCGTCGTGAAATAAAATTTTATTAAAAAGGTTTTTATCCACCGTGATACTCCGTGATAATCTCGCCCTACGGTTAGCTGGAAGCATGTGTGCTTACATCAATGGTTCATTTATGAGAATATGTTATTGTTATTTTTATTATTTTTTATAAGGAGATTTAGCGATATTTGTCCATTTTACAACTAATGTGGAAAATATAGTAATATATTCTAAATATATGTTTTATTCGGATGTGTTAGACACGTTACACGTACGTGGATACAGTGATTTATTACAAGCAAATAGACTTTGATCCAGTCGACTTCCTATATTGATATAACATTAGTGCAGCTTCAAGTGGCAATACCTCAATCTAGAAATGATTGACATATTGGTTGGTATTTTGGCACGAATCATAATAATACAATCTGTACAGGTTTTACGATCGGATTTTCGAGATATTTTATATACACAGCTCGATCGTAATAACGTTATAACAACGTCAAATAACGCCGCACCACGCGACTCAAGTGGACCATGTTTATAAACATCCATAACACTAAAATTATTTTATGCTTTTCACCACTCGAATAGTTTTCAAACATCCATTTCAGATACTTTGACAATAAAAATGGTTTATAAATATTTAAAATTGAAATACTTTCGTCTACTTAACTATCTAAATTACATCATTATTTAAAATTTGCTAATAGACGAAAATTCTTGTACGATTATGATCCAACCTTTTTCGTGCAGTCTATTGGCACGAGTCCCGGATTAACAGAATATATATTTCTTTCTTATTGATATTTTTTTTCAATGTAAAACTGTCTCCTAAAATCGAGTTCAAATGCATTTTACCTATTCTAATTTTTGTGCCAAATAACTGACAGATTTTGACGGCCGCATGATTTACAATCTGACCGTGTGCCAATTCACTATGTCACCGATTCAAACTGTCTACAAATTTACAAGTATTTTTAGGATTTCGGTCCATTGTCAAAAAACCAGCAGTTAGAATTCCTTTAGTCGTGCATAACATGATTTTATATTATTTCAACGATTAAGACTTAAAACATTAAATTTTCGAAACTATATTTATTTTATAGCCTAAATAATGATTGGATTGTAAAAACACGTAAAACGTTTTTTATTTTACAATTAAATATATATTCTAAATTTTGGCAGAGTGTGTTCGTAAATTTCAATTCTGATCGAATATACTTAACTAATAATCATTTGTAAAATGTATTAGATAGATAAAAGTTACATATAGGTGGGACGACGCCAAATTAAAAATTAAATTAATTTTAGCAATTGAAAATAGTCGACATTATAGGTATATAGACAGTTTTTTAACATGTCGTAGCGGCTACATTTTTAGCCAGTGTAGGATACTGAATATTTATTCTCTTTTAGAAGTACAATGCAGTATTCATACCAATCATTAGAAAGATTGAATTACGCACTGAACGGGTTACAGCTATGATCGCTAAAAATAGAGTACGGTTGATTGACAGTTGGATAATTATCACAAAAATAGCATGAACAAATCAGATGCTTCATGTAGTACACATGTACATGTAGTATGGTGAATTCATTCTGGTAGCATTTAAATTAAAAGACGGTCATTGCACTGGAAGCTAGTCTGCTGCCAATCAGATCCGCAATCAACCATTTTCACAAGCTCCATCTAACTCGTAACTCACATCAGATATTATTCTATTTCGACGAAAACCGCGATGTATTTATTTCAGTAACCTTTGAATGCAACTCTGTGTTATATGGTTCTGGTTAATGCTCTTTGCAAAGAAAGAATACGGTTTAAAATAGACATTTAACTAAAATCTGGTTTAAATCAGGGATATTTTCAGTTTATGCATCATTTCAGGGTCTTTAAACTTGTCAGTGATTTCTTATTCAGTTATGTTATTAACCTAAGTTATCTATAATCGCTTGGTTAATTTGGCATCATTTTAAAATTGACGGAAATTAGAATAATATTATATTATAAAAATCATTTCGAAATGTAATTTTCAAAACGTACGATTCCAAATTATAGATATAGAAAAATCTGTCATGAAAATGGTGGTCGAAATAATAAAATAATTGTTCATATATTCAAATTTAAAATATTTGTTGTAGCCACCAGAAGACATTCTTATAAACATTGATATAAATGCACGTAAAATATTTGGAAACTTACAAATGCTCAAGTTTTTGAGAAATCTTTTCAAACAAAAGTTGTCAAATCTTAAATATAATTTATTTTGAATCTATCAAATTTTTCAGATACTAAAATACGACAAGAGTAGAAGACCTCCTTCTAACTATGTGACTTTGTTCCAAATCTAATAATTAGGCCTTCGCAAATATATCTTAGGCACAAATACGACATTTCGCTGTTCTGTGGGTTGTAGTTTATATACACACACATATATACATACACACCTACATACATAAAAACATACATATAGTTATCATTGAGAAAATAGTCAAAGCGTACTCGTGGGAACTCGAAACGTTTCGCGATTGCTTTTCTTGTTGATTTGATGATTTCTATATTTCCTTTCTTTATAAAAAAGGAAAAATTAAACTTGAATCCGAATGGATCTTTTGGTATTGCAAGCAATATAGATTTAAATATAAATGTCATACAACCGCAGCATGATGATATATTTATTATATTTTACCATGTTACATATAGATAATTAATGTCTTTTTTACTGAGAGATATATTTTCGAGTTTGAAATGTAGATACGGAATGTTATTTAATTATCTAATAAATAAATCACATTTTTTTAAAATGATTTTCCACAACCCTTGATTTAGAGTTTACAGGTGATCGACTAAACATAATTCGAATGTATAATCTTGAATTGACAGACTTAACATCACATTAGTTCAGTTTCCGTGTACTTTGTCAATATTATTGGTTCTGTTTCGCCTGGTTGTTATTTCTGGAAGACAGCTCTGTTAGCCGAAATAAGACGTATAATAAATTTAACGTGGTTAACAAAACAACGAGACAAAAATGAAACTCGAACAGTTTAAATCAGTTAAGTTTTGTTAACGCCTAAAGACATGTAGATGAATTTCATTGCGCTGTTGATACATTTATAATTACTGAAAGCGATGATTGAATTAGAATCATGTTTACAATTTGTATTTATTTATCTTAGTAATTAAGGTATTTGGTCACCTTGAACTGGTTTTTGAATATAAACAGCTAAAGAATACACTAACAATATCGTCCTGGTTTCTAATAAATTTTGCCATCATTTCAAAATATTTGCACGCAAATATTTTAAGTATATGATGTGTTTACAAAATATTCATATGTTTTGATAGATATATTCCTAGATTTGACTTATCAAATCTAAATTATTCTCAAGATATAATTCTTATGGGGAGACTTTAATAAATATTGTTAGAATTTCAAGTCTCACCATATGAATTATCTATTTTCTATGAAAATATAACAAATTTGGAAAAGAGTACCGCGTAGGATAGAAACGCGTATTTTTCTGGAACCCCCAGTGGCTTTTTGCATTGAATTAATTTTTTTAAATATAGTTAGTTAAATAATAAATAACAGATGAATATATTTGACAATGAAAAAAAAAAGCAATAAATCATATAATAATTAGCTTAAACGTTTTCTTATTGTTCTTTCATATATCCTACATCATATATCTTTGTATTATCTCCGTAGAAATGTCAGATATACAAATTTAATTAATGAGAGAGATGTGAAATTATATTGATCAAATTATTTTTGAATTTGACAATATTATAGACGTATTTCCAATTTCTTAAGTTCATCGTAAGATGAGTTAAAAATAGTATAATTTATGTTAGAAAATGTAATAAAGAAAATAGCGGTAATCCTAGCTATAATTTCTAATGCATTTAAGCATATTTATTTATAAATCCATTTAAAAATATCATAAACACGATTGCTCGTGTCCAAATATAAAAACACGATTTTTTTTGTTAAACGATTTATTTAAAAGAACATATTACTCATTCTAAATCATATGTAAAACCCAGAGTTTAAATATATAATTTTCTATTCAAGTTGTGGTTGCATTTGTTGATTCTTGCAATCATTTTCGAACAATTTGGTCTGTGTACATCGTAAAATGATATGCACTTGCTAAATATTTTGTGCAAATAGTGCAAATACATGTTTATTTATACCATTTTGACGTTCTATATTGCGTTTATAAATATACCCGTATACCTCTCAAATAATAGATACTTGCATATTTTATGCTTCAACTACCAGTGACGACTGAAATAAAGCATTAAATTTGATTTTGTCGGAGATGACTAATACTAATATTTCATTTCCTGCTTTATTAAAATAAATGTAGAGTGGTCTGCCCTCAATATTCTTATACGTAGTTTACACTAGAAATAAATATCCCAAACCAACCAATCAATACTTCACAGTAATACTCTGAAATTGTACCGTTTACCGTATTATTTTATTACGTTATTAAATACTGTTTTTTGAATATAAAATATAGATTGATTCTTTAATATTCACTCTACCAATATATTCAAATATACTATTTAATATTATTATTTTTTAATAATCAATCCGCTCGAAAAACGTACTTAGTCGATATATTGATGCTCTCTGGTCAAATGACATATTTCATATTATTTGAGTCTATTTTGTTTCCCAGTCATAATATTGTCAGACATAGTTTATACGATTAATTCAATATTATAAGTAGAGTAGAATGGAGGAATATTGTAAGAATGTGTTTGTAAGATTGAAAACGGTTGGCTGTTACCCCAGTTATGGGAAAGGTATGACGTTATGTATGTATGTACAAAATTTACTTATTAGTACGTATAAAAAAGTAAAAAGGAAACAAATATTTGATAGGTTATTAATTATTCTTGGTCAATATTAAGAATAATTAGATTTTAAATAATTCAATTATTAAGCACTGAACAAAAATATTTAAATATTAATTAAATCATAATAAAGTCTATTCTAAAACCTATATAAATATTGCCTACCAAAATATTTATTAACATTATTAGCATTACTTTTAAAACACCAAAAATAACTGCTCCTAATTCTAAAATTTCAAAGATTTAATATTTGTTGGATAGTAGGTAATATTTGAAACTAAGGTGATCCTAAAAAAAATATATATTTTATAACAATATTAAATTTAAACGACATTTTATTTTGTTATATATTTGATTTGTTGCAGGCAATCCTCTTTTACACACCACGGTGGTTATGGAAGAGCTGGGAAGGAGGAAAAATACACGCACTCATGATGGATTTAGATATTGGCATTTGCACCGACATAGAAAAGAAACAGAAAAAGAAACTGATGATCGATTACCTGTGGGAGAATCTACGATTTCACAATTGGTGGGCGTACAAGTACTACTTCTGTGAATTGCTTGCACTTGTCAATGTTATAGGTAATTACTCATGACAATGGGGAGTCAGTACACTTTGACTAAAATCACTTGAAATATATATATATATATATATATATATATATATATATATATATATATATATATATATATATACATATATATATATATACATATATATATATATATATATATATATATATATATATATATATATATATATATATATATATAAATATATATATAGATGTGAAATACAAAATCTCGGTTTTGTATTCCCGGTTTTATTCCCATTTCTATCGCAACGTCTTGGAAAATAAAACTAAATTTCAATACACTTTACGTGTTCTAGCGGTAATCTGGCAATCTGGCGTTCTCTCCGAATAAAATCAATTTTAAATTTATTTTTATTTGAAGTGTTAAATTTTACCATTCCGAAAAATTTGTTAGTTTTATTTTTTCTAAATTCACTTTTGCAACCACTAGCAATAATTTTCATATTTGTAGGACAAATGTTTTTGATGAATCGATTCTTCGACGGAGCATTCCTTACATTTGGTATCGAGGTGATCCAATTTATGGACAACGACGAAGAAGACCGAGTGGACCCAATGATCAAAATCTTCCCGCGGATGACCAAATGCACATTCTACAAGTACGGTGTGTCAGGAGAAATTGAAAAACACGACGCAATCTGCATCTTACCACTAAACGTTGTTAACGAGAAAATCTATGTGTTCTTGTGGTTTTGGTTTATAATACTAACGTGTCTCACCTTTTTGACAGTAGTGTACAGGATAATTATAATATTCTCGCCGAGAATGCGCGTGTATTTGTTGCGAATGCGGTATCGACTAGTTCGGAAGGACGCCATTGACTTG
This sequence comes from Leistus spinibarbis, assembly GCA_933228885.1. Lineage (NCBI taxonomy): Eukaryota > Metazoa > Arthropoda > Insecta > Coleoptera > Carabidae > Leistus > Leistus spinibarbis. The sequence continues at coordinate 5,834,494 of OW121796.1, read as the reverse complement.
ATAGTTCGTAGGAGTAAAATGGGTGATTGGTTTCTGTTTTATATGTTGGGTGAAAATGTGGACTCGGTGATATTTCGTGACGTGCTTCAAGAATTGGCGAATAAACTTGGGAGTAATCCTAGTCACCATATGTCTGGCCCAAGGGGGGATATGATGGACGCGTAGATATTTAATTGGGGGAACCTTTGTTTTTCCAGTTAATTATTTTGCATGTTGCATTGCTGTCTTGCGGAGTTCTAATATGGCTAGTCGACTATTAGAGATTAGAGTAGCCCAAGGGGGATCGTGGAAGTTGTGTCGGAACATTATGGCTGAATAACAATTGAGACACGGTTGATTTATATTTTAATAAAGTAAAATAGAAAAAAATTATTTAAGTTGGCAAGTCAAAAGCAAAGCAAAAAATTATCAAATGAGTAAAAATGCATGCAGCCCTCCTTGAAACATGCTTACAAGCAATCTCGTCAGCAAAATGTCTTTTTATTTTATTTTAAGTAAATATTAATATAGATAATCTATCTTTTCATGTTCGCGACACGGTGATGCAGCGAGCAAAGTTGTTTACGGCAGAATCTCCCTATCATTTTATGTGCGAATAAATGTATTTGATCGGGTATTTCAACAGTTGTTTTACAAAAATTATCTAGTAATGATGAAAATAATTCTCAGTAATGTTTTTTAAATTACTTATTCCTACTCGATGTTTCGGTGTATTCCCTTATGTAACTTATTTTAATTTACATATGTACCAAAACTAAAGAGAGAAAAAAGAAACGTAAATTTATTTATGTAAAATAATTGCTTGTTGTGAAACGTTCTTTTAATCTAACGATCCAAATGAATCTTAATAAATATTTTAACTACTGAAACATCAAGAATGAAAAAATGTGCCTGTGTGTGTGCAAAAACAGCGTAGCTAACTGTTCCCTTCAACACTTGTCGGTTCTTGTTACGAATAATTGACAGACTGAATACGATTAAAATGGTTGACTGTACCTGGGGACTACGAACTTTTGTGACGGTAAAGAATAACTACCCATGTTTTTTTTTTTTTTGTTAAATTGGTCAAATAAACTAATTGTGAGATTCTTAGCAAACTTATAGAGCTGTAAGATGAGCCTGTGTGATATTTATTGTTTAAATGTTTTAATTGTATTAATCAAATATTCATTGAGTTTCATGCAATTAATTTTATTTAAATATGAATTAATTATAAAATTGCAAGTAGTAAAATATTTTACAGATTCCCCTTACAGAATTATAATCTTGCTTAGAATCAAATTATATATTTAAATGAAGTTTAAATATAATCATAGTCTTAATCATAAGGATGCGATTGTTTCTGAAACTTTATAAAGTGCCTTAAAAATACTTAAAAACAAAAATCGATATTTTGTATTTATAGATTAAAAATAAAGTGTACCAAATATTTGTATTTTAGCTTTTAATTATATTAATAGACAAGTTATTAATTGATACATTTTTGTTAATGTATCGGTGGCAAGTGACGTCGGACTTCATTTGTGAATAATTTTTAAAATTAGATCATGCTCATAATCAGGTCAGTGTTCAATTTTCTATCTCTGTTTACCATAAAGATGTTCAATGGCGGCATGCCAAACCAATTTTTCGAGGTAAATCGGGTGAATGTTGCGAATTTTCATTTTTTCTTTTTGTTTCGTCTAAAAATAGCCCTGTTCTATTAATAACTTTTAAACTTAGAATAGTGCAAGATAATAGGGCAACTTCTTACATCGGTCGAAACCATACTTAGTGTTTGTAATTTTTATTTCGGACTGCTTATTTTACAAGTCAGTTTGAAATCTGTTTATATTGGAAAATATTTGGTAAATATGATTAAAGAATTCTAAGAACATGGTTATACTGTTTCCAAGAAAATATATCTGTTGTGCAGTCCGCACAAGAATTTCTTATAAAAACTGATAAGATTATATATGGTGGTTATGGAAACGTCAAGAATTGCAAACGCGATATTCTTACAAATGGTACACATTTTGAAAACACTGAAAACACTTCATTCTGAATCTAACAATTTTTCAGTGGAACCATTTTGAAGAATCTGAAATCTACGACAAAAGTATAGACCACAAAAATGAATTTGCTCCACGTAAATATTACTTAGCTTCAAATACGAAATGCACACACACGCATTAACATCATTGCGAAAAATGTTTAATCAAGCAATTGATTCTTATTTTAAAGCCCTATTTTATATCATTATAAAAAGATAATATAATTTTTTTATCTCAACTCCACGTGAACCACATTGAATTATAACAACAAATATAAGACTGTGAATAATTAATGAATATACATTTGTCGGATGAAATATAGTTCAAGCGAATCCATTGACAGCGATACATGCAAAAGGGACTAGAGTTATTTTTTTTAACTGTCATTTTGAAATATAACATCCATAATAAAAAGAATGAATAATGTTCTACTTGAATCCCACACTTAGGTGTATAGCTATAACTAATAATATTCTATGAATAAACTTAGGCAAAAAATGTATTGTATGATTTTTGATCTCCAACGTCAGTTATAGAATTTTCTTTAATAAGTTGGTTATATATTTACACAAATGTATGATTTTCAGATGTATATGTGGTTCAAGTTAAAAATATTTTAAAACAATTATGTAAATAATGATACCTTTATAAAAATATAAATAATAATGTCAATGCAGGCAATTAGTAGAAATGCATTCTAATGCCAAGGTCCAGTAAAAGTTGAGACCACAGTGTTTGAAAGTGTGTCTGTGTTGAAAAGTCAAATGTAATTTTAGCATTGGACTATTTCTTGACTGAAAGATATCTGTAGAACAGATGGTGACACATCTATGCGATAACATGTACGACTGACACAATAATAGCACATTTAACCAAAACGAATAAAAAAAAAAATTGTTTTACATCCTTTGAAAATTTTCTTAATAGGTGGTATGGAATTTATTGATAGTTTAAAAACATATTAAATACGTCTGACAATATAAATGACTGCCGGTTTTAACTATAAATAAAATCGAAGTATTTCCACTTAAATTGTTGCACTTCTGCAAACAGATAGAATGAAGAATGTGTCATTTTATGAGCGCTATTTTCTGTACTTCGTATAGCGGGCTAAAAAATTATTTTAGGCAGGGATTAAAAGTGCTCTACCGCTTAAAAGAAATAATTTCAAAAATATAAATTTCGAGTTAATGCTTGAATTATACGATAATGTTTGTTTTATATTTCTATTTAAGATTTCTTTTAAATATTACATATGGTATGATCGACATATTCGTTTTCAGTAAATTCAAATATAATTCAATAGCTATACAAGCCCGCATTACAACAATGAACTACTGGTTATATATATTCTGCAATATCGAAAGAACCTATTTCATTTATTGTATCAATTTCTATTCATTTTAAACATAATTCATATTATTATACTACTACTGTAATCATCATTAATTTTATTTATGCTGAATAATAGCCTAGTTCTCATGTGTTTAGTAACTTTCATTTTTCTTTGCTAGGCAACAATTATGCATATTAAAGGTAAGTCTATCATCAATAGATTTAAATACGTAGAAAATATTAAAAATATGTTACAAACATTTTAGTAGTTATAGGATGAGGCAAATTTTATTACAAAATTACATTTTTTCTTTATTAATGGCTCAACTTGTATTTCAGATTATTATATAGTTTTTTTGTGATTTTAGGTACATCAGAATACGAAATTATAATTTTTATTTTATTCAGAAAATAGAATACATTTAAAAAAAAATCTTTATTATTTGTATTCAAAGCATATTGTTATATAGTTTGTTTAATATTTATTTACCCTATAATATACTGTTTTTAACACAGATTGAAAATTCCTTGTACGTTCCACTGGTTGAACAGCTTTTGAATATAAATTACTTCATCGTTGGTCAATCCTGTTTTGGACTCACTCTCTCTGGTCAAACAAAGCACTTTCAATTTTAAATAACAGCATTCCTCTTGTAGACTGATTAATATATTATGATACATTTGATTGCTATATTGTTATATATTCTTTAAAGAGTCTTAGGTATATCTTGACGATTTTAGTGTCCATAACAGGGTGTGGTGCTGCTTACTGCATGACCTTGATGGTAAGCATCAATGCTTTCATCTTACAATAGTGTGCAGGTAGTTCATTGAAGAACGAACTACTTGTGAAGGAAACATGTTGAAAACAACTGATATCTTAAATGAAATATTTAATATGAATATTATGTATAAATATAATATAAAAGGAATTAAAAAGGTCAATTAAAAATTGAAGGTATTCTTAAATTATAAATAATAAATCACCTGCGGCGCAATGTTCCTATTTCGCATATTGCGATGTATGTTGATGAATTTGTTGGGATTAAGGTAATTAATCCTTAGGGATTAGCAATACGGCTCCCTAATAGATATCTTAGGCATAAAATTCATGATTCGTTGTCTTTGAGAGAACCCAGCAAATCGGGAAAGATTAACTAATATAATGAAGGAATCAGATGTTTTCTACAGGAATTCCATCGTCGATATACTGAATTTAATTGTTCTATTTTGTATTGGGGCACACGATATTTTGCCTAGGCTTCAAATAGTCCAAGTCAATGTCATACCTATATTTCACGATATTGTTGCATCTATTAGGGACAACCTGTCACCGATGTCTGTTGTCAGTAAATGTATTCGATGATATTATAAACAGAGAAACCGCACCAGTGTATGTATGCATGTATGTATTATTGAGAGTTGATGGAGGATTGGTTTTTGCATTATGCAAATGTCACCCCACTGGTGGGCGCTTGTTTTGGAATGCGAGTGGGTCTATTCTGTGGGCACACAGAGGTCGTCCGGTTTCTTGATTTGAGATTGCGGTCTTTTGCTCCTACCAATATACACTGGCAATTGTGCTGTTATTAATATTATTTCGAGCATATTCGTTGTTTTTGATATATGAGAAGTGTTTCTGACTCCGCTAGTAAAATTTAACTTGTGTAATTTAATTAATTATTGCATTTTATTATATATTTATATTATGGTAAAAAAAAAAACATACAAAAAGCTTAGATACGAGCAGCGGACTTCTCCGTCCTACACCACGCTTGGCATAACATTCAAATAAGAAATATTATGGCCTATGATTTCACAATTTGAAAAAATGTTATGGATATAAAATGTCTACATTTTTGTAATTCTTTTGATTTATAAAAAAAAAAAAATCGTATTGCAAACTTTAAAACTCAAGATTATAATTTTTAATAATTTTTTATGGTCTTTGGGTTACCAATATAAAGAAATCTTGTAGACATAAAATGTCTTAGAATTTTTGGATAACTTTACAATTCTTCTATATTTCATTATCATTATAATAAATATCTGTTCCTTGAATCACAAAAGTAATATGCCCCACCGTAATTTTTTTTTTAGAATTTTCAAATAGCATGATTCCAATAAATTGAACTATGAATTATGTATTTGATCCGTGGAATACAAAGTAGAAATATCTTATCTTTTATCGCAACTTTGTAAATTCCTCTACAATTGTGACTTGAACTTTTTGTAACAAATTTTTTCATAGTTCAGAATAGAAATTGATTGTATAATAAATCAATCAATTGATGGGATGACCTTTACAACAACCCAACTCTTCCTACAAATCTGAACTGATTGTAACTTGATTTTCTCGTCCAGATGTACAAATTTGCGACTAATGGTCAAAATTTTAAAAATAGTATCCGGAAAAATATATTTAGGTGTCTAAAGTAATCGCGTCGGACTCGCGCGACGCGGACGAACATGAATTTTCATAAAATAGTCGCACCGATAACTAAATATAAATACATGTTGTTCAGAACATTGTTGTTTATGAAATGCTTCTCTAATATTTATACTTGATCTAAGGAGAAACCCCCATTATACAATGATATAAAATAAGATAATAATAACTACCTCAATTATTCTATATGTATCATTGAAAAGTAGCCTATCAATTAAATGTTGTCGTTAAAATGTGAATAAAGTATTGTTTATTAAATGCATGAACGTTTAATATAAAAGAAAATTTAATAGAAGGCGATTTTTTTACCAAGACTAGCCTATATTGAAATGTGCAATTAACTGGAAAATAATTTCCATTGCAACGAATATGATAATACAGTACGCTATAAAGAAGGTACGCACAAGAATTCAAATTAAATTAATCTGTTCGTGACGCGTGTCTAAATAGGAATTTAAATTAAAAACTTTACTTGAATCGAATCTGAGATTGAATCCTAGTTAAATCACTACGAAAGGGATAAATTACTTGATTTAATGAGTTTCTTATACAATGGATTCAAAATAAATAAGAAAATATGGCTGAAATATTGGATCTAATTATTTTTAAATATTGCAGTATAAGTAAAGGTAGAAATAGTAGACTGGGAAGATGAAAAAAGAAATACCTGTAGACTATTCAATATTACTCTGATCTGTACTGAATATATGAATAGGATTTGACAAAAGAGATGCTAAGATTATCGAAACATGCGAATATTTTATAGAAAATAAAAATGCTATGAATTTGTACTGCGAATACCAAAAGATGAAGACGGTATAAGTCACGTCGGTGGAATCCCTGAACATCTATGCAAATAAAAAGGATGGCATTATTTACGCACGTGTAGATATAGATTATAGACACACACACAAAGCTATAGAGCTCATACATTGACATGGATGATAGGCATAGATTTACACAATTCATGCGCACACATACCATTCACACTTACAGACTAATACATACATAAACGTTTCCATACCATGAATTCCAGGGTATTACATAAGCACAGTAATATGTACCCATACAAGAAAGAAAGAAATTATTCAATAAATTATGTATAAAAGGAAGTATTGTTATCATGCATCGAGAGTGTACGAGTATATTTATAGTGAAAATTCAAATTCAAGGAAGTGGGAGTGGTCTTCATTCGACTTTTTGTCCGTTTAGTATCTGTATTTATTATAATGCCTTTTTAAATTTTTTATTTTATTTTATTTTAAATTCTCCCTGCGAAACGTACATATATATGATAACCATTTTCAACGGCGTCTTTTCAATAAATTACACGTTTTTCGAAAAAACTTTCCGAGTAAAAGTTTCTAGAAATTCAAGATATTGAAAAAGTAGCCTCAGTATACTGTTATTTCCGGTTAAGATATGGTATTCAAAAATAAGAGGTGCCGGTGTGCCATATACCCATCTTAGATATTTGATAAAGACATAAGGAGTAAAACTACTTACATAATGAATTACTAAAATAACAGTTGCTAACTTCATACTTTTCAGTAAATTTTGAAATAAAACTATTTCAAATATAAATATTTCAAATACTGCACACCCCTGTTGAGAGTGCATACATTTGTATGTATGGCTGTATGTGTGTTTGCGTGAGTGTGTGTTTTCTGTGTGTGTATATTTGCTATGTGTGTGCTTGTGTCTGTGTAACAACCATCCCACATATTCTATGGTTTCTCTCTTCACTCTGGCGAGTGGCGATCACATGCCAACTTGTCCATGTGGTTTCGAACAATTTGACCTCTGTGTTCCCCGAATATTGCCTTGTAGCCCAGTACATGATTTATATAGAGCGTTCCCTTATTTAATTTTCTTCGTATATATATATATATATATATATATATATATATATATATATATATATATATATATATATATATATATATATAAATATTAAAATTTGGTTAGTCGCCCAAGTATCTTTCGACTATATACGGCCACTATCTCAGGTCTTATGAGCGACCGAACGAGCGAGCGACATACTTTCAAATATATTTCCAAAATCAGGAGGACATGGAATACATTTCTGGGCATTTTTTGTCCAGGCATTTTTTGTCCAAATATGTTGCAGACATACGACGCAACACTATACACTGAGAAAAGGATTTACTTTGAATCAATATATGTTTACTACTATTAAATAAATCCCATATTTAAATACAGCTAAATCAATGTACCGGTGGGCACCAATCACAATAAATATAATAATGAAAACGATAGTATTTGTTGAGTACAATTTTTTTTTTTTGGTATCACCAACAATCAATCAATCAACAACATTTTAAATTTAAATATTATTATTAATAATTTCTATTGACCTTCAGGTTCACAATCTGTATAATAACGTTATAAATATTCTATGTGTAGCAATGCTAGCAATTCTTGATTTTTACAGTGATTACGGCTGAGGATGACGTATAATAGGCCATGTATGACTATAGTGCTAACAGATAGTATACTATTTTTAACCACAAACTATCAGAACGAATTTTAAAAACAAAACTCGTATACCTTAGGCGTGTTCACAGCGAAACAATTAGTAATTTATAGTGAATTTTCGTTCAACTATATTCCTGGTTGGTGCAACTAGACTGTTCTGGTTGAGGTTGAATGCGGCACACAGATATCTTGTTGTGAGAACTAGATTGAGTGTGTACGACACATTGCCTTAGTCATTACAGCTACTGATTTGGTTGCTGCAACCAGATTGCCTCAACTAGATTGACATTGTTGGGGCAACCAAACTATATTTCTAACGTAACTATGCACTCTGTATAAGTCAACCATTTTCTGGTTAATACAACTAGATTAATTGCAACTATACGATCTAGTTGAGAGCACAAGACATTATTCTTTCAGTGTAGGAAAGGATTATGATATAAGTACGATATATTTCTTATGGTTGTTTACCAATGTAAATTATACAACACTACAAACATTCGTAACCGGCCTAACCGTCATTTAGAATCCAATCATTCAGGAACAATACACTGACAAGCACAGGCCTCATTCGAGTGTGAACCGAACTATATACAAGACAGTGGCCAGCGATGTTCGTGAAATGTATTCGTAATTGAACAGATTAAATGTCCTCTACTTCTTTCGTATGTTAACCTCGCGCGGTTAGACCCATTGAATGGCTGCCACCCGAAGTCTAGACGCACCAAGAATTTTAATTCTTCGAAGATGCTGTTTCGTCCAACCACCTATTATTATTGGTTGAAAATGGTAGGCCGCCTAGCGTCTTCTTCTTTACATGCAAATACCTTGGGCTGTTTACTGTCTTATCTGTAAACATAAATTGTATACAAAGTACTGTTCAATGATGTACACGTCAGTACAAGCAAGAATTGCGATATTACTGTTCACTTGCATTGTTTTTGCATTTGTCTTTGTTTATAGAGTTAGATTAGGAAAACATTTTGTTTGCAAGCAAGACTCGTAAACTTAGTGAAGTAAAACAAATAAGTTCATTATATAAAGAGTCGTGAGATGAGTTGTATCACCTTCTAAGGTACTTGGTCGATTTAAACCAAATTAGGTATACAATATATATATATATATATATATATATATATATATATATATATATATATATATATATATATATATATATATATATATATATAATACCATGGCTAATCCACACCGGCTAGCTCGTAGGTGGATTTGGCACACATCCTTTATAATTATGACGTCGTTGATAAGAAAAGTAAACGAAATCAGGATTAAACAAATTTATTACAAAATAGGTAAATGAACTAGACATAACGCCAATACAAAACTAAAGTAATAAATTATAAAATAAATAAAATAATTAAACAAGGAAAAGGATACGGATACTTTACTTTGATTCCTTATGACGTTGGACTTTAGACTGGTTGTTTAGTCTGCGCCAGTTCTCTTGAGAGAACGCCCTTCCGTTTTCTTCTGTATCCACTCCAAACAAAAACTAAAGTAAAAAGGAATAAATGAACGGAACAAAAATAATTAAAGAACGGTAGAATAACGAATAACTAAAGCGAAAAGATAATCGGGATTAGCGGGAAAAGTATGTTGACAGTTAAAAATTCTGAAAAACAACTAACTTCAAAACAAAACAAATTGCAAGGCATGCTAATAAATTCTAAAAACGTAAAAAAAAGTAGCACAAAGTACCCTTTATCTTGAGTGAAATGAAAATGTATATATATATATATATATATATATATATATATATATATATATATATATATATATATATATATATATATATATATATATATATATATATATATATATATATATATATATATATATATATATATATATATATATATATATATATATATATATAAATATATATATACAGTTAGTCACATAATTATTGGGCCAAATATAAAATATGTTTAAAATTGTATAATCTTCAGTGAAATTAGCGTAATTTCTTTTTTGAATTAACTACTTTTACACTACACTGCATTGTCTGCCAAATAAACAATTACTTATGACTCATAAATGCATAACAAACAGTTTTTATTTTTATGTGATACAATGTCTGCCAAATAAACAATTACTTATGACTCATAAATGCAATACAAACAGTTTTTATTGACATATTCATACAAGTTGAACCAAATAGTGCGCCACAAAATTATTGGGCCAAGTGTTATTCTTTAAAGTGCGTCAGTTCGAGATAGCCACTATAGTGTAGTAGCGTTGATTGTAGAATATATTTGGCATTTACGATGTTTAGTATAAACTTTAGCTTTAGAAAAAACATATAATTACAATTAGTTTGTAAAATGGGACGAAAAAGAGCAAATACAGCATTTGATCAGCGCTAATTGTTTATTTTTCACCATGCGAACGGAAAAAGAGAGAGAAATATAGCTGAAATGTAGTATATACTTAGAAGTACAATTGGCACCATTATTAGGTGCTTCAAAAAATAAAAATAAATTGCATTGATTCCAACTCATATTCGGGACGACTACCATTACTTAATAATCATAATAAGCGTTGGATCATGCGAAAGGTGAAGCAAAAGCCCCGTTTAAGTGCTCCTAAACTGGCCACTGAATTATCAGTCTATTGCCAAATAGAAGTTCATCCAGAAACTATAAGACGTTGTATAAGAGATAATGGATACAACGGTCGAGTAGCTAAAAAGAAACCATTCGTTAATTTTTAACATCACAATTAATAGAAAATACTTGTTTTTCTTAGGGCATTGGGAAATATTCACTTTAGGGTCTTATTAATGGCATGCGCTTAAGTATTACATTGTTGTAAATAAGGCGATATTAAGCATGGTGATTGTCTAGAATTACGATGCCTAGCGTCAAGTTGAGTATTTTTCGCTGAATGCTAAAACGAGGAACGCCTTAATAATATAGTCCCGGCAACGTTGCGTGCCGTTTTAAAGCCATCTTCAATTTCCTCAGCGGGGTTTTAACAAACACATGTACACACACACACATACAGATATAATATCTGCATGCATTCATCTAATATAATTAATTCGATGTTCGTTTGTTATTTATTATTCCTCTGTAAAAAAAATTACGCGCATTAAGTTGTTTGTATGCAGCAAAAAAGAAAGTATTTATTTTTGATGTGAATCTTCTAGATTAAATACTATTCCCTCAATTGTTTTATATTTAAATTTTTCGTAATTAATTTTGAAAATAATTAAACATTACATGCCTATCATGTGTGTACAAACAATAGTAACTGGAACACTCATTTTTAGACACACAGTGGTAAGTAGGCGAGAAATTACATTTAAATATTTATTTATTGCAATTTGTTTCGTGGAAATATTTTCTTATGTACGTGGTGAAATTGAAAGGTACTTATTATTTTTGTAGTGCTTTTTAGGTTAGAATGCCATTAGAAGTTTGCTCATTTATCATTAATGTGTATATTTTGTATATATTTTAGCAATTTCTACTGTTTTATATATGTTCATTAAAATTATGTTTTATTTTTGAAAACTTGTTATTGTGACATACTCTTTAGGTGCTGTTTTATTAATCTTTTTTAATCTTCTCAGCGGACACAAATACCTAAAACTAAAAAAAATAAACAATTTATTTTGCAGACCAATTATTTTAATTTGAAGTGAGTGCTAATAGAGCCAGTGAACATTTCTCTGATTGTTTTTTATACAGTTTGAATTGCTTTGTACTTTGTTATTTTGAAGCAGAGGATTAATAAAATGCATGTCTGGCAGTCGGCGGGAACACATGTATAATGGGTGTTTTATTGACAATTTAATACAAATCGTAAACATGAATTTTTTTGCGCATTGTTTGTTTTCATTCCAAAAAACAATACAATGTCCTTTTCAAAGGGATTGGGCCGAGGGATTGTGTCACACACGCGAAAATTATTTTTTTAGATTCGATCAAATCATAGTAAACAGGCTGATTCCTAAACACCAGCACTGCATCCACTAACAAAATGATTTACTTGAATCAATTTAGATATACTACTATTAAAATAATCCTATATTTGAAGGCAGCTAAATCAATGTATGTATTAAATAAATGCTTTGTGTGCAAGCCCCAGATAAGCTTACTTTTATATAAATAGATATTAAATCCGTATAAGCTATAGTTGGGTTCACGAAGATTTGGATATGTGCAAAAAATATGTAAGTAAATGTAATACGAAAGACATTGCTTATATTAAGACAAAACCTTGGTAAATTGAACAATACATGTACCATATATTTACTGTTAATAAATAATACTTGCATAAAATATGCTATATGAAATTTCAAAGAGTTACCTACCGTTAATCGCAAATCTATTACTTATAATAAAGACAGAAACCTTAGATTAGAAGTTATAATTTCAACTTATGTAAAATATACCAGGATACACTGGCATTCAAATCACCTTAAATGTTAAAAGGCAGTCACTAAAATGATGCATCAAGCAAGATTAAAAACTCGATTAACTCTCTCATTCCTATAAAAACCGAAAGTGATATTTTGTAAGTTAACCTATACACAAGATCGGACAAGATCTTCCGTTAAGATGAAACTTCCTTATTGACAGGAAACTTCTAGGCTAGCACAGCAGCAAGCGTTCCAAAATGCAATCAGATAACTAAAAGAATATAACTGGTAACGAACGAACGATGATGGCTGGCTCTATGCGAATGTTCTATGAAACATAATGCACGTGTGGTATTGCGGAACGTGCTTTGTCTCTCTGTTTGCCTGTGTGTATCTGTGTATGTCGTTTTGCCCCTACCAGATCTTACCTGTACCTGAGTGACGTCAGTGGCCGCGGATCGCTGATCACCTCGACGGTGTTTGCAGTCAAGTCAGTGCTAGTTGTTGAGTGTTGAGTGAACGGTGTGTCTGTGCTCATTATTCGTATATTTTTAAATACAGTGTTGATGAACTTTGTGACATTACTGGATACAGATTTCAATCGGTAAGTTAGATTTCTTCTACATGACGTCAAATACTTTGTATAGATATTAAGCAACAAGGTTCGGGTAAAACACTCTAATAAATCTTCGGGCAACTCGCAATAATATAATTATGTATATGTTAGAGATGGAGGACTTAACCTGCGCAATACATGCATGAGCCAAGGGCTCGCTTCGCCGATAACCAATTTGCTATAATTGGTCTGAAATATATAATTATCTATTCGACGCCATGTGTAGAGCTGGGACGGTTGTTAGTGCATTTGTTCATTTGTTCTCCGACTGGGCGGGCTTGTAGTATAATTCAATATTAGGTGCTATTATGACAAACAGGTCAGGGATCGAATTCTGGAACTTCTCTGTTATGTTTGGTCTTGTTAACATTTCCATAGTTTTGTTTACCAATGTTATTCAAATGGCACTACAAAATGTCGGTCTTGTAACAAGAACAACCGTTATTTGGTCTTGTTATGAGTAATGGAATACTACCTCAATTCAGAGCGAAATATATCATAATTTGAGAGCAGAAGTCCTATAAATACTAACATATAAATTATGAAGAAGAATCCCGGTCTTTTGCTAAAATTCAAACCCGATGTGTTCATACTTGCCATTGGGAGAAAGTTGTAAAATGGAACCTTGCGGGAAAATTGGAACCTCTTTTTATAATCAAAACTAATAGTAGTATTCCTATGCTATTGTTTGAATATGTTATTACCTCGCGCAACAAATAAAATTACATTGTCACGCACTGACATAAAATATACGCCATAATCTGAACGAAACAAGCAAAATTTGCGTTATAATAGGAATGCTGGTTTTGATTTTTCTAAAACTTAACTCTATAATAACAATAATATTAAAATAAGTCTCGATTCGTTCTATTTCGATTTTCATGTGATCAGAGCTGGTTATGTTATAGCACTCTCCTGGATGTCGCCAGGCACACCCGGTCCGAGAACATAGGGCAGATACACTAAGAGTGAATCAAGGCCCTGATACGACGCGGAGCAGAGACGCACAAGTGCACTCTAGCTAACAACCACATCAACAGATCAAAGTTTAGCAAGGAAAGGGTTTTATTTGGAGATTTTTAACGAGATTTGCTCTTATGGACTAGGTTTCAATCGGTCGCCTTTTTCGACCAGCAGTTGTGCTGCGGTTGAATTCTAATCTCTAATTTAACTGGGCGTAATAATAAACTAAGATAATTCAAATAATATAATAACCGTAGCACTTGCGCGTAATCTTTCAAACCTACAGCAACTTGATTACACGAAAGAACCATTTTAGAATGTCGCAGAGTTGTTCATGAAAACTAATGTAAACATATATTAATAAAATTAATATGAGAGTCAGTTGTTGGTTTCGGGCAAGGGCATAGGTGCATGTTAACTTTTCCTGCAAACGTTTTATATACTAGTTCTCTATATAGAATTGTATATCTTATTTAAACAAACTAATTTTGCATATTCCCCCTGATGTTGCAAACTGATTAATTCTGATTCAATTTAAAAAATTGTAGAATCAGTCTGCTCTGCTTCATTATAAGAGGAAAGGAACAATGACAAGACGTCTATAATTATTTATTTTGCAACTGTTAACGATTCATTTGGATCTTTGTCTTTTCATTTAAAATGATTTTTCGTTGTTTATTTCTTTAACCTAGTGTTTTGTTTGTAGTGCCCAATTTAATAATAATTTTCAGATATTCTAGTTTAAACTTTTACATTAGAATTAATGGAACACAGCATCATTTTCAAACGAGTAATTCCAAATACAAGGACATTTGAATACTTTCTGTTTCTGATCAATTTTACTTTAATCTGTAGTAGTTTGACCAGTTCAACTTAACATGTAGAGTGCTTGTAAATTGCTAAATAATAGTTGCCTGCCTCTTGTTTAAAGTCGTGTTGTATGTATTAATAAATACAAGCAAACAATATTGCAATATATTATTAGGTGTATGAATATATTCATTTTGTTTTGAAACACAAGTTCTAACTAGTAAGTATTATCAAAAAGATTAAATATACTATTTAAAAGTACTTTAAATATAATTTACTAGTGATAACGTATTCAGAACAGAGTATTTTAACATAGATAACATTTTTAAGACATGTACTTGTACATACATTCAAACGTTATTGTGCATACAAAGGTGTATTTTATTTTAACATAACAAGATATTTGGAGACAGCAAATATTAAAATACTAAGTTAACCTGTAGGCTCCATGTGTGCATTTCATATACAGAATGCAGTTTACCCCTCACTGATCCATGTCTAATTAAATAATTTGATGGGTAGGGAATTTTCTGGATTTCTTCTTTCTAAATGTAGGCCTAATAATTGATATACTATATAAATAAAGGGGTTACACGGGGTTTCCTTGTGAGCACGGTTTTGGTATTTCCGTTATTTGCTCCATAAGTTTGTATTGTATAAATTAGCGTATGATAGATTTGCTATTATATTTGTCATTGGCATACAATATCAACATAATGTATCAGATGCCTCTATTTGCAAACTACACAACACACAAAATACACATCAAATCTTCAAATTAATATTTAAATAGATTTTTCACAATAATGTTATTTACTTTGACTTTTCATTTTGAAATATGATTTGTTTTTGTCTATTTATCCATTAAACCAGTGGCGGAGTAGACTTTAAATTTTTCAAAAGTGATAAATGGCCATATGTTAAAATGCAATTATACACTAATACTTTTTATACTAATTATAATTAGTCAAAATTAAGTAATTCTTAAATAAGACATAGGTATTTTATCAATTTTACGAAGTGCAATAAGTAAATTAATACAAATATCTATTACATATTATAATGAAAATGTAAGTTAATTATGTAGAATAAAGAATATAAAAGAAGTGTACCTACGATTTGTGTGACTTGGTTGCCGCTTACCTTATCGTTGATATCTCCTTGGCACCATATGCGTTCATGTTACGTAAACCGTCCGGCCTGCGCCTGTCATAAGAGAAAGTGTATGTTGCCTGTTACATCTTCGCTTGTTCGGTTAAATATCGGACAGTGAAACTGATGAACTCGCGCAAAGGCTGCATCATGTCGACTGATGCGACCCACGTTTAATTACATTACAGTGACTATAAACTTTTGAAGTACACGCGTGACATTTAATATTTCTATTGTTAATATACGTAATTTAACAATTCTATACTACTCTTATTTAGAAGCTTATGTTAGTCAATATTAAGAATGTCTAGTAATTATTCAAAATTATATTTTTATGTAATATACAGGATATATAAACATTATATGACTTCTTAGCTCGTCGTACGATAGTACATGATAGTAATAGTGTTTATAACATTCTCGGTTCAAAAAATTTGCAACTGTTAAAGATGTTTTTTCTTACTTGTAAATTTGTTGTAGTCGGTAGCTTATCGACGATATTTTAACACTGATACTTTTCCTGTATGGCACTGTATTTTATTAAAACCAATATTATCATACAATGTATGTAACTAATAATGAAACAAGCATAGGTACAAGCACCAATGCTTTCAGTCATATAATCAATATGTTGGGACATAAAAAATTGAAAACAAAACAATGAAATTGAATATTCTAAATTTCAAAATTATTAGGAGTATATATCAATGCTTTGTTTAGTTCGCTTTGCTCAAGACAGCTATTAAAAGTATATATTGAAAATGTTTAATAATTGCAAGGTTTTTCCATTTTGCAGTCCACAATGATACAACCTTCACGGTATTCTAAAGAAGTCAATACATATTCATACTACCTATATCAACATTTCAAACAGATACGTCACGAAAATAAGTTTAAGCAATTGTTTGTTACTCATCTTTCTATGAAAGATATTAATTGCAAAAAGAAATACCCATCAGTACAATACATAAGATATCGACCAACAATATTTAAATATTAAGCCGTCATTGTACCATGAAGCTACTTTCATGGTTACCTGTTAAGGGCAACTTAAAATAGAATAAGTAAACATATAATAACTTCATGGTACAAAGATATATAAATTTAAGTTTGCTTGATTACGTGATCTGCGTACAAATACTGCGCAGAGAACCATGATAGGCTGTTAGTGTGCATTGTGACATCATAAATATATACAGCCATAACCAATAATATCTTTGATTCGCAGACATTTGCAATAATTAATCAACGGATCAAGCAATCTCAAGTTTTTGCTTATTTTTTCGAAAATAAATTACAATCACATTACTTCAATTAATCTTAGTTAATAATAAATCTACGGTGTAAAATGCAGGCCCTTAGAATTCAAGGCTGTAATATCCTTGGTATATTTTTGATAATCATCCTTTATGTTACGAAGCAAGTAAATTAATAGCTTGAGAATTTGATGTTCGCTGTCGTTTTATTTTTGGTTTTGTGCTGTGCCTACAATATTTTATAATTCATAATACATTTGTATTATTCTTAAAATTATAACTGGGTCTACATTGGGATTTCGGAAATTATAATGTATCCAAAATTGTCTGACTTACTGTGATTTACCTAATTTTTATTTCGGTAACGACTTTTTCCTACTTATAGCAACCATTTTTTAAAAGTAAGTCCTAGCTATTATTCCTGTATATTTTATTTCAAATTTATTATATAAAGAGTCTTCATATCTGTTTAAGATCAAACAAAGCTTGAAAAAAAAACACCGAATTAATCTTTATATACATATATAAAAAGAAAAAATCCGTGGATTTGTAATTGCATAAATAATGCTTGGTAAAAATGTTTTGTTATGAAATGAATTTATTTAATTATACTAACTAAATTTATTGAAGCAAATATTCAAACAATACTTGTGCGAAATATTAATCTCTATCATTATGAACAAAATTATTTTTGACATAGTGATATTGGAGAAAGATCCCCCCCCCCCCGCAAATGCAGATAGTAAACATGCACTTTCAGTTTGACGTTTTTCGAAAATAGTCACATTCGATTTAGCAAGGGTCAAAACGTGTATATCCGTTGAAATCTCGAGTTCGATATATTTCATGATTACATGATGTTTATCACTTCGTAAAAGAAAGTATAAAGGTAATAAGCAGGTTGACGTATATGATATAATAATTTCAAAATAGCATAAAGTAATGATGTATATTCATATATATAACAGAAGCTTGGGACATGCCTATTGTACCACAAATTTTATGAAATTCGAATCAAATGAGAATGTATGTAAATCGCTAGTATATATTTTCTCAGCAAATGTGCGAAAAGGAATGATTAAATTTAATTGAATATGCACATTTATAAATTGTGAAATCGAAACATAATAGAAGATTAATATACGAATTTGTAGGAATATAATTCTGTGAACCTTATTAAAAATATCTATGTATGTTTTCAACTTTCTGTTTAACGTTTGCGCAAATTTATATCATTTCACCGACTGTACATAATGGAAAATTAATTGCATATTTTCACGCAACTTTCTTGTGGTGTGGATACCTAAAATTCTTCTTGCTCTAGTTACAAAACGGTACCATTGTAGTACTTTTATAAGCTAGTTGTACAATGTAAATGCTCGTAAACTTTACAACGATTATATTTACACACTTTCTTCAAATTTATTATTTGATTTAACTATACACAGTTTAATCTAATATATTACATTAAGTAATATTATTGTTAGAAATTCGTCGACCGTGTTCAAAATGTCGCTTTCGATTTCTATTGTGATGAAATATATGTATAAAACGTTTATATGTATGTATATTTTTTGTTGCTACTTGAATAATTCTATAGAATTTTAATAACTAATTCTATCAAAAGAAGGTTAAGGTATTTGCCCACGATTTATTTATATTTAGTTTAAATTCTTGTGTATAATCACTTCGATTTTACTTCTTCATAGATACATATTCGGTTACTAGTACACTTACGCTACTGTTCATTATTTGTGTACTAGAATATCGCCCGTCCTGAGAAGAGGGCAGGGCTGACGAGAGTCGGGTGCAGGGGAGGGGGTGCAGATTATTCTGGGATCGTTCATTAACTTTTTATATCTATAACATTTTTTCAAATTGTTAACCAAAAGGCCATAATAATTAAAAACCACTGCTCGCAACGTATATCTTACTTAAAGGTGAACTACGCATTGGTGCGTTTACGCGTACCAAATCTTGTTTAAATAGATATTTTTTTATTTAATAAGAAGTTGGTCAATTCAAAATATATTAAAAAATAAAATGTATCACCAAATAGATAATATAGTTAGCTGAAGGTTTGTTTAAACCACACATTAGTCAGTTCTTTTTAAATCATTATAAAGAAGGGTACATTAAAAGAATAAGCATATCATTCGATAGTCATATTCAATCTGAACATTTAGAAGCTTTTTTTTTTAAATAAACAAAATTTAATTTATCCTTTTACCAACTTACCGCGGTTACATCGGTGTACACGTGTAATAGGTGCAGCATTGATTAGATAAATAAAAAAAGTATAAAACCAAACCCAAGTTAATATAATTTTCCTATAGCCTACGGTGCAAAGATCATCCGCTTGTATCTTTTTCTTTTTTAAAGAGCAATGTTCACGGCTTGTTCGTTTCTTGCACGTGGTGCTAGCTGGCAAACGATATCAAGCGGGATCAGATAATTTGTGCGCATTGCACACGGTCTAGCGTTTTTACTACACGGTGGCTGGGTGTGTGCTTCCAGCTTCTTAGGTCGCGACTTCCGCGGTGCACTCGCCATGCAGTTCATTTAAAAGCGGCCGCCATTGTCTCTTGGCATGTGTCTCGCTTGGCTGGTTTGTGCGCTGCTCACACCTTCATCGATGCCAATTTTAATGAGCCCTAGTGCAGTTTTACGTTCAAACTATGTGTTAATGTTATCTGCGCGGTCTTTCATCAAAGAATGCCAAGCACGAAGACGTTTTATTTCAACTCATACCACCTCTTCTTCACGTTCGATTTTATTGCTCAATTTTACTTTTAAACATATTCTTCTCTGAATCTGTAGCGGTTTTTATCACATCAGCATTTAACGAGCTGCTTGGTTTGCATTGCTGGATAACAATTTATTTCATGTTAGTTTTTCATCCTTGGATAGCATTTTTTAAACCATTTTTAACAATGGGATTGAAAGTTGCGAAGCTGGTTCACCTCGACGTCGGGTCGTTGTGATATTTTTCATCTGACTTAAATTGGATTCTAGGTTTCATTTAAATTCAAATTAAATTCAAAATCGTAAATGAACAAGCATAGATACAGGCACCAATTACTTCAGCTCACCGAATATTCTATTTGGTGAATTTTTATATTTATGTAGAAAACATTTCTATAATCACTGATGTAAACCTAATTATAACTACTTATGTTTGAAAAGATAAAATGATAAAAACAATAATGAAAACGAAAGTAATTATTGAATTACAAAATTTATTGCTCGCACAATCAACTCAAGCATTCAACAACATGTTGAATTTCAATATTATTGTATTGAATAATTATTTTTCTACTCGGGACACGTATATGTTATATATATATATATATATATATATATATATATATATATATATATATATATATATATATATATATTTCTATATCCAGGGTGACAAGACAACTACTTTTTTTTAGAACATTTTTTTATCCAAGAATATTACAGACACACGACCAAACACTATAGCTATAAGATTTGCAGGTCTTTGAATTTCTCATAAAATTAAATTAATATTGTAATTTAATAGCAAGTTGCAAATAGATATTTTAAAATGCCTTCTTATTGGATATTATCCATAATTACTTCCGCGATATTTCATAAATACGTATTTACAACCGGTAGATATTTATAAATCTTGTTCCAGTTCGCCAGTGACTGATCTGCACTGCTGATATTAAATTATTGCAAATCTCGTGCTACTAAACTCCACAAGGTTGAATCAGCGCGATCAAGTTTTAATATAAAAAAATGCAAACACCATTGCTTGAATTATAAAATTCCTTGACAATAGATAGGATCAAATTACTAGACGCACCAAAAGAACACTTATCGTACTAGATTAACTCGTAGGCACCATGTACCCAATTTGTATACAGAATACAGTTCATTTCTCCCCGGCTCATCTGTCTAATTAAATAAATTAACGGGTGGCGAATTATCTTGAAAACGGATTTTCCTAGTGAGCATAGTTTTCTATTTGTGTTATTTTCTTTTAACATAATCATTTTGATATATAAGAT
Source organism: Leistus spinibarbis (assembly GCA_933228885.1). Taxonomy (NCBI): domain Eukaryota; kingdom Metazoa; phylum Arthropoda; class Insecta; order Coleoptera; family Carabidae; genus Leistus; species Leistus spinibarbis. The sequence continues at coordinate 5,812,948 of OW121796.1, read as the reverse complement.
ATTTTAGCCTGCCACTAAAATGTATACAAATGTTTGGAATATCTCAAGATTTCTGGATAGTTTTCTTGAGTAAACACAGAAAATCAATTAATAAGCTATAGTGTAATTTCACCATAAAAATCGGGGTTCGGTTCCTGTCCATGCCAGTTTGCATTTAAAAAAAAAAGCGTTATACACATATATAGTCAGTCACTCACTTACACACCAACAAATACATCTGGATGTTTATATATATATATATATATATATATATTTATATATATATATATATATATATATATATATATATATATATATATATATATAAATTATCAATACTTTAATATATTGTTTATCGATCCTAAATATGTATTCACTAAGATATTTGTTGAAAAATAAAACCCACACTGCACTATCTTGCACCGCTTAACAAAGTAGGGAAAATCAGAAACCTTTAGTGCGAGTAGCATATAGGATGCAGAATCGAGTTACCTTGTGCAACCCACTTAGATATTCCAGTCACAAGCAAAACTATTTACATACATGCATATAAGTGCACCTATACGATACTGAAAACGGGTTTATAAACATACATTGGCATCAAGCAGTGCTATATTTCTAAATGGAATCCAATACCAATGAAACGTAACAAAGTTCTAACAGAACGAATCGCTGGTAGTAGTGACACGGGCGAGCGGATCTATGAGTGTATATATTATTATCAGTGACCTCTCTCTGTTAGAAACCGCTACATCTGCAACATAAACGCATCACGCTCAAGAGAGTGAGAGACTCTGGAACTGTGATGGCACACACGAGCATACGACGAACCCGGAGATCTCAACGATCACAGACGTGACTATGTATCTAGTAACTGCCACGGCAACCTGTGATTTATTTGTTTTTGTATTTAGATATCTTGCCAATAAGAAAATCTATCCGTCGTTATAATGGAAAACTTTCAGATGGAATTCAATTATATCTAACAGGGACAGATTTAATATTTTAAGTGGGCTTTGCGGCTTTACGAAACAACCCTTTGTATGTGTGATTGTTTTATAATACGATTACAAGTTAAAACAAGCATAGGTACAGGCACCTATGCCTTTAGCTCACCGTATAACAATCGTAATGAGAATTGCGCACTACACAGGCCGTTGCCAGATAACGCTGTTCAACCTCTCAAAGCGCATGTTGTATCCGTTAATTGTAGTTATTATTATTGTTTCTTCATGGGGTTAATAGAATGTTTTTGCAAAATATTGAAATCTCCTAATAAATGCAGAAACGTTAAATGAATAACAATTTGTAATTCGTAGAATTCATTAGTAACCCTAGAACGATAGTTGTAAAATTCATGTATATTCTGAGAAATCAAACCAGTAAGTTACGTATAATTTCTAAAGGTATACTTCTAATTTAGAGCTAGTGCAAGCGTTATAATTAACGGATTCAATTTATTTCGAAACAGTGCACAGTTAGAATTATGGTGATAATGTTTTACGCTCAAGCGGACCTCATTTTGTTGCAATTAGTCATAAGTTTGTCGTATATCAAATTCGACATGCCCAATGCAACCGAATATCTAGGGCCATATAGCATATTATAATCATAAATATTTTTCAACTCTTGCTCTTAACAATTTTTTTTTTTGATGCATTATAAAGTATTTTCAGAATGCCATAGAATATAAACATTTTTAAATGTAAAATATTCAATAAAGCATTATTGAGTCTCGAATTGATATCCCCAAATCATGATTGTCTACATGATTAATTTATCTTTTCAAAAATAATAGAGTGTAAATATATTTTCTTTATTTAAAATGCAGGAGTGGCCTTCACTCGACATTCATGTACTTTCTCATACATACAGACACACTGTTAAACTGAATGCGCATGACAATTATAAATTAAAATTAGTAATATTTTCACCTTATAAATTAAAAAGCATCTCTATTAAATTTTTGAATACGTTGTTTATAATAACAAATACATAACACGTGAGTGAAACTCAATTAAATATTATGTTTCTGATGACGCTATGTATATCCATGTTGGCAATTATGAAATACTTCCTAGGTAATATTAGAAAGGAAATACGAACAACACAAAAACCATTTAAAGTAGAACTATATTTGTAGACGTGAACTGCATTTGTACTGTTATTCGTAACAAGGACTTAATAATGCGTGTTTCAGAACAAAATTGCTGCTTAAATATTACAATATATTTGTGAAACATTCTGTTTAGTGATACAGTTACAATGACATAATACAGATGACAAATAATTGTCGTGTGTGTCTTAGCAGGACTCTTATTTACTTTACAAATTAAAATAATTATTGACATTTAACTATACAGAAATTGTAATAATTACATATAATGATTTTCCTTAATACTTATGTAAATACAATAGATTGAAATACGTGAACTGTATTATACAATCAGAGCATTTTTTGTGATATTTCGTCCATAGGTAAAATATTTTTCTTCTGGAAAGCAGTAACAGAAAACTTACATTAAACAAGCACTGATGCACCAGTGTTTATTGCTAGCATATTTAATTTAGTATTCGAAAAATTAATTTAAGAAAAACATATTTTTATAACCACCATTTTTTTCTTTCTTATACGTATGTATATATGGAAGTATTAATATTATAAAAAATCGAAATAAAAACTCGAGATGGTAACGCAAATACATGTTTGGACCATCCCTGAACCGAAACTGACTGTATTCCAAATGATGTCTTTGTGAGAGTGTGTGTTTATGTGTGGGTGTGCGCGTGTGTTTGTGTATCTGCGTGTGAACGCTCTAGAGCCTAAACGTAAACAAGTGAAACTTTAAAATTAAGACTTGTATATAGCCCGAGTGTGCACCTTTTATTTTTGAAATCAATATCTTAACTGGAAGTAATGGTTTACTCCTGCCACTTCTTCAATATTTTGGAAATGTCATCAGTTAGAGAAAAGGTATGTTTTATAGCAGTTGAAGATATTAATGAAAACAACTTTTATATGTAAACTTCTTATAGAAAAAGGTACCATTTCTTGAAAAATCGCCTTTGAAAATTACATTTTTTCATTTAAGTTTTCCTAGTTTTCACACATATTAATGTTTCACGGAAATCTAGCATGAATTTAATTTTTGTCAATATTTACTATTTCCAACTGTATTCTGCTCTCAAAATATAATTCCTATGCGAGCAATTTATGAATAACAGATTGGTACGGTACTGTACGTTAGTGGAGTTTTTTTTTTTTTTTTTGTATTTTTTAAATGCAATTTTTCTTTCTTATTTTATACCCGTGCAAAACTGAATATATAAGAAAAAGAAAACTGCTTCATTTTAATTATAGTGGGAGTTTAAAATTAGTGTTAGCTTACAGACGATGTAGCAAGTTATTGGAACTGTATTATTAATTCTAGATATTCTGATGCTTTGAGATCTGATTTCAAACGACGAAATCAATTTCCCAGAACTCTGTAGGTATACATCTGCTATGGTGCTAAAATAACGATATAACATGTGATGTGGGACCATCGTAGATTTAGTAATAATTCAAGTTCAGAACATTACGTAAAGGGATGTATAGAATCATCATCAAAAAAGATTGCTAGATGTTTTAGAATTCCATCTAAACATTGATCAAACAAAAATGTATAGTTTTCTATCTACGCAAATCCTGAATAATTCGACCACTATTCTTTTCAAAGCATCCAGCTCAGTATATATGCAATTGTTTTATTGAATATCTTACATTTCATAATGATTATTTTTAATAAATTTGAAGATCTTTAGATTAAATTTGAAGAAACTTTACATATTTATTTATATTATGTTTAACCCATTTTTTCCATATAAAAATCGAATTAAAATTTTCGATGCACTAATTATTTACTTTGACATTTTATTTTGACGTTTGATTCGTTTTTGTCAACATATCAAAGTTGACTTTAAATTTTGCAGATACATATTTATATATGTATATATTTAATTCGAGATTGTTACAGACACGCGGCAAAGTACAATAGCCTATAGCATTTATGTACTATTGTAAGACGAGCTACAACTATTTCATCATCTGTGTAAATAAAAAAACCTAAGTAATTGTTTTTTTTTTCATTCATGAAGATTTAAAACTGTTCTGAAAAGTTGCCTAACTTGGAGGTAAGGTTTACAGATCTGTACAATATGCGAATAAAAGTAGCTTTAGTACCCGTTTCGAATGTAATGTATTGCTTTTCAATTAAACGAGTATTGTTTTCACCCATATAATATTGAACAAATTCTCTATACAATTATTATTCATATTGTGATTGTGATGATAGATGCATCAGTACACGACTCAACAAACATTTGTTAACACAATAGTCACGTGACAACAAAGAGCATGATCCTATGTGTTATCAGCATGATCCTATGTGTTATGTGCGTCGCATAATAATTTTTGTTTACCTGTAGTTATGGTGACAGGTATACACAGACATATCCACATCCACAGGTGACTCATAAATATAACTACACTATATGCAAGTAATTATTTGTTTGTCTTTTATGTGAATAATTCTACGAATTCAATAATGATTGCCAGGGATTGTTCAGGAATGTCGATTTTGTCATTGATTCCCAGAAAGTTATTTTTCAATGCTGTCAATTTTCCTAGTGACAATGTTGTTATTTTTAGTTTTATATGAAGTGTATTCCTGTACAAATTTAAAATTTAGCAATTTTATTTAATATTCAGTGATGATTGCCAATTAGATTAACCTTATATTATTTTTAAAATTCATTATGGTTTCTGTGCTAAAGATCTGAAAATAAATAAAATGTTATAGATGTAAAGAGTCTTACAATTCTTTGTAGATATTTTACTAAGAAAAAAATGAAGCATTTTTAAAAAATTTCAAATTATAGTTTTGAATCATTTTTTATGGCTTTTGGATTACGAATATGAAAAAATCTTGTAGATATAAAATATCTTAGAATTTTTGAGTGTATTAATTATTTTTATAATTATTATATATAATTTTATATATAATTATATTTTTTTGGTGTGAATTGCTTTGGTACCTTCAGAGGAGTAGAAGGCAAAAATTTGGTTTTACGAGCGAGCGAACGGTCGAGCGACGACTAACATCTAAGTATATATATTTTTGGATTCAGGGCGACACAAATGTAGAAAAATTTTGATCCGAGAATGCTACAGACACACGACCGAATACTTTAGATTCTTCTGTACTTCGTAAAGCGAGCTAAAAATGAGTTCTATTTTTTGCGTAGACATATATTTTAAATTTAATCGAATTTTCTTTATCGTTTTTCTTTTCTCAACTGGAACGTTTTTTTCAGTATATTTTTCGAAGTAGAGAACCTTTGTGACACTGTAATAAGTCCAATAAATATACAAGGATGAATTAAAGAAACACCATAATTCAGTTGGTTTACAGAAATATATACCATTCCAATTCCAATGTTTCAATGTCACGTTAAAACATTAAAAGAAACAATCTTATGTGTCAATTCAATTTGAGTGTTCAAACAATCTATTGTTCTGAAACAAAAATAATACGATTAAAGAATACAAAAATAAAGAAAAAATTGAAATTGTAGTGATGCTTGTAGTACTTAATTCCCATGAAATTGAAAATCCAATGACTGCATAACGGAAGTTCGAAAAATAGAGTAGTCGTAATTGGTAAATGAGTGCATGCCATAGCTTTAAAATACACGATTTATACACGTAACAGCACGCCTTCTTGTCAGGTTTGTTTATTATTGGTGCAAACGAGTTTATTGCAAAAAAATGTATATTATTCACTGTGAATTATTAGACATTTCTTTTAGATATACGATCATAATAACATATAAAATCTTACGAGTTATCTCCGATTTAAACCACGGGGAGAATTAAATTGATTCCAGTAAATACTTATATATAAATCATCTCTTTAACCAGTAGGTACTTATTTTCTTATTTTTATCATATAAATGAATCATTCAATTTATGATATTTTCAGTTTTCTCTCACTGAATTTATAACTTCATCTTTCAAGCGGGCTTATAACGTATTTATTCGTCTATTTTAAAATAAACTTATTTAAATAACCTTATTTTCCGCACAGCTATGTACTATGTACATCGAACAGCAGTAAGCAACAGCAGAGAGACTTCTTACTGACGGACGCGACGTGATGGGCAACTTTAATGTGGTTAGGTTAGACTAGAGGAAGCTCCACTACGTCTCCGACTGCTGATATGAAACATGTTAGGAAATGCAATTTTGTGAAACGCGTGGTATTTTATGAGATCTTGATTCGTTCGTTCCGCAAATATTCTGTTTACATAAATAGTTATGTAATAATCAGGGAAACATTCAACAAATTACTATACATGTTTTACTTTCTTATACGAATGTAAATAAGGATGTATTGAAATCAAGAATATTTTCGGACTCGAGTAATACACGTTTTAATAAGATTATAAATCTTTAGACTTATGACCTGTAAAGGGCCCGGAAGAAAACCTATTTTTAGCTCGCCGTATCAAGTACAAAATAGCTAAAGCACTCGGTCGTGTGTATGTAGCATTCTCAGATAAACAATATTTGGTACGCACAAACGCACCAATGCGTAGAGCTCGCCTTTAGATAAGATATGCGTTGCGAGCAGTGGTTTTTAATTATTATGGCCTTTTGGTTAACAATTTGAAAACATGTTATATATATATATATATATATATAAAAAGGCTTACAATTTTTTGTAGATTATATTGATAAAAATAAAATTTTATATATTAAATTAATATAACTCATGTAGGTACATGGAAGAATATATTATCTATAATACATAAAAATAGCTCGAAAATGGCAAGAATAAAAATTATTCTTATAAAAGTAAAAAGATACTACATTTTCTAGCAACTTTTGTTAACAAAGTATATGGTCCAGATGTGAAAATAGTATCTTAACCGGAAGTAACAGTTTACTCCTGCTACTTGTTCAATATCTCGTAAACATGGAAATCTTAGATACAATTTTAAGCAAAATTAAGTCATATCATATATAGATGACAGTTTAACAAAAAAATTGAGTGAATTTCATCCCAACGAAAAATGTCATATCGTACTTCGTAGAATCGTATTGATTTCGTATTCTAACATAAAATTCCTACTGTCCTATTGAAATATTTTCTCAGAAAATTTCAATTCCTGTTACTGAGAATTGACAACACAATCAGAAAAAGAATCTTTCCTATAATTATGTGATAGTGTTGTGCTATATATTATATACGGTACATAATACGTATATCCTTTTGTCAAATGTAACACAATTCATTCCATCGACAAAATTTTAAAATGCGAAAGTACTTATGGTGAGAAGGTATAAGACAGACTCTAAAACTCTATTGGTATTAAAATTAGAGGTCTTTTTATCTTAAAGATTACCTGTCGGCATGAACTGATCTACAATATCAGAGCGCCTTTGTATGCATAAGTCTCGTTCATCCTTGAAGAATTTTAATAAGTTTCACTTTAACATGCGTCACCAACGTGTGTAAAAATAAATATGACATTTTACCTAACGTTTAGCATGCTTTTTTTAAAGCATTTGGTTTGGTGAGTTTTTTCTTCGTTGCTTTGATCATAACTTTGACAACATACTAAAAGTTTATAAAAGAGTGGACAAAACCAAAATTCAATTCTCAATCCCGGATTTAAGTTTCTATTTAATTTTACGCTCATTGACGAGGTCTAAAAGAATGTATTGTAGCCATGGAAAATTTTGAATTACAAATTGCAACAGAAATATACAAGTTTTGAACTTCTCTGACTCTCTTGATATTGATTATTTTCGAGATTTATTACATTTATTAATTAATTTCAAAATAGTACAAAATATAATTAAAAAATTATTATTTCGTTTTCCTTGACTGGAGTAATTACTGATGAAAAATATTCTTAGAAACACTGTCTTGTTTTTATTTTAAATTAAATGTTATAATGTACACTCTCGACGGTTCTGCATCACTCATCCTTCGATAAGAGTGAATAAGTCAGATTTCAAAATATTTCTAAGAATGAACAAGGATCCTCAGATTTATAAAAATTATTACAACGAAGACGACTACAATCTATGACATTGAAACAATTGTAGCAATTAAGCTTAATCGACGCAGCTTAAAATTCTTAACAAGTTTTGTATTTACACTTTGTCTGTAAAATGTACTGGGGTGATAATATTTGCATATGTTAAAAATAGCATGTAAATTCCTATGTACTCGATTTCGATTCACCACCCTGTATATTATATATATATATATATATATATATATATATATATATATATATATATATATATATATATTACTATATATATATTACTATATATATATATATATATATTACTATATATATATATATATATATATATATATATATATATATATATATATATATATATATATATATATATATATATATATATGTATATGAATATACGTATACTTCCGGCTTACCTGCAAACTGTAATATCAAAGTTCCGATAAGAGAGCACGTACCAGTGATCGAAGTTCAATTTCACTCAAGATAAAGGGTACTTTGTGCTACTTCCGCCTTTTTACAATCCTGCCATCCACGTTTAATTGGATACTCATCCGCTATATGCATCCTACGGTGTCTATTATATGTTGGTGACAGCGCGTAGGGTTCAAGTATAAATATGAAACTACCAAGTTATTATATATACCCCATTAATTTCGGAAAATGTATATCAATTTATTTCATGTTTTTATTATTTTATCGTCAACTATTTTTGAGTATTCACACGTAGGCCCGGTATTACAGTGATGGCTTCATGGGGGCCCCGTGGTGTAGTGGCTAACGCGCTCGCCTCACAATAAATTGAACTAATTTTTCACTTGTGATTACTTCGGTAATCGGTGGTCTGCAGTTTCTCCGGGTACTCCGGTTCCCCTGCCTAGGTACACAACAAAACTACACAGCGCATTCTTCAACAACTAACACCGAGGGAGGGGTCAGGGTGAGCTTAGGTACACAAATGTCCATGTCGGCCACCAACACTGGCACCATACAACACGCTGAAGAGAGAACATTCCCTAAAGCAGCGCATACGTATCAAAAAAAAAAAAAGAAAAAGTGATGGCTTTTACTCTAGTTTTGGTTTAAGGTGTATCCTTATGTTAACATGGTTACGATTTTGGTGTACCAAAGAGCACTAAAAACAAAATGTTGAATTAAAACCAAAACTTGAGTGTAACGCATGACTGTAATACCGTCTTCGCTAATCAATACATACAATTAACAAGCTTAGGTACAACGCACCTATGCGTCCAGCTCGCCTTATAAGTAATATATGCGATGTGAGCAGCGGTTTTTGATTATGATGATTTTTTGATGAACAATTTAAAAATATGTTATAGATAAAAAGTCTTACAATTTTTTGTAAAATATATTAATAAAAATAATAAATATATTCAAAATATTAATATTAAATAATTTCTTATGGCCTTTGGATTAAAAATATGGAAAAATTTTGTAGGCATAAAATATCTTAAAAGGTTTAGTATAATTTTTTGTGGTTTTCATTACTTTTTATAAGGGCAGTATTTAAGGGGGAGCCCGATAACTCGGAAAGTATACGGGCGATTGGAAACGAGCGGATTCAAATGGGATGCCAAATAATATGTGTACCAAATTTGCTGTGAATCACTCCGGTACCTTTAGAGGAGTAAAGGGCACAAATTTGGTCTTATGAGCGAGCAAGCGAGGGAGCGAAGAGTTTATATATATTTTTGGAATCAGGGCGAGGAGACAAACATTTTTTGTTAAACCAATTTTTTGATCCGAGAATGCTACAGACACCCGACCGAATGTTGTAGCTTCTTCAGTACTTCGTACGGCGAGCTAAAAATGTATGTGTAAAGTAAATTTAGCAAAGCGAGATATAGACAAACAAATGCGAAATCCACGAATTTCCTGTTGGCATGACGTCACTTTCTTTATACGATCGAGCTGTATTTGCACGACCTTCTTTTTTAACAAATTATTATATTTTGTTGAGGTTCACTGTTATTTCTTTTGTCCCACCAATTAAGGATTGTTCACAGCGAAACACTTAGTAATTAAGCTTAGAAAATTACAAATAATAATCTAGTTTGTATTATGACAAGCAATGTTAACATTCAAAGCAACAAAACTAACACAATTTATTATAAATTTTGTTGCTGTGACCGTTAGCATTGTATGTTCTACAACAAACTGGATTTATTACTTATAATTTCTAAGCTTAATTACAAATTCTTTAGCTGTGAACAATCCTTTATAATATCAATACTTTGTTATGAATGATAAGTACTATTTGGGTTTATCCCGATTTAATTATTTTTCATACCGTCAAGTCGATATGATAAGTTGTGTCTAAGAACAGCCTCTGCGCTGAATTTTTACAAAGTAAAATAAATAAATAATAATGCTATAAATTAGACATAAGTAGGTACATTTACATATATATATATACTATAGAATTTTCAAATTATTATTTTAAACATAGTATTGAAATATAAATTTCCACAATAAATTAAAACAATAGTGTTTTTCGTTTTATAAGTTTTTATAAATTGGTTTAGGTTGATCTTTATAAAAGAACGTATTTAATTGAAGGTTAGATTCTTTGTAACTTGTATTTTTAATCTATACGAAGCACATAACAAATAAGTAATAAAATATGTAATATAGAATAATTAACTATGCTACTTTTAACTTAAGATTAGCATATGACCCGGGTGTGCATAACCTATTTTTCAAAACAATATCATAAACAAAAGTAACAGTTTGCTTCTGGTACTTTTGTAATACTTAGAAATAACATGAGAAAAATATTATTCAAATAAAAATGGAAGATTTCTAGCAATTTCTGTTTTTATCTTTCGAAACATTTACTGAAAAATCATCTTTAAATATGCTACCAATTGATATTGATTCACGGCAATCTAGTATGAATTTAAAACTAAATAATGCAGTATTATATTAAATAGATAGTGTGGAAGTATAAGAATGTCGAGTGAGTACCACTCTAGCATTTTGTTATAGAGTTATCCAGTTTTTATTTTTATGATTAGCATTTATATATGTGCAAGTAAAGTAAAATAACAATAAGTCGTCACGGTAATACGGGTTAAGAATTTATTAAATGCATAATCCTCTTAGATATCTTTTCCTTCATTTCCTTTTATTCATGCATTATATACACATATAAAACAGTTTATAATGTGGCTATTTATGTACTCCTTCAGCGGTGACATTATTCAGACTGTTTTCTCTACAGGGCTGATACAGTCATACAATTTTAAAAAAATTAACAATTTCTGCTCCATCATCCATAGTTTATTGTATGTCAAAAATACCTGAAATTTTTAGTATTGTGAAATAAGACAAATATTTGTAAAAATTATACTAAAAATATTTTAATATATGTATATTTAAAATGGAATGGAATGAACACTCGGCTTTCTTATACGTATGGATTGTTCACAGCGAAACAATCAGTATTTAAGCTTAGAAATTATAAGTAATAATTCCAGTTTGTTGTATGATATACAAGGTTAACGTTCACAGCAACATAATTGTGTTAATTTTGTTGCTTGGAATGCTAGCATTGCTTGATCTAATACAAACTAGATTATTATTTGTAATTTTTTAATCTTAATTACTATTTACTTCGCTGTGAAAAATCCTGTAGTTTTCATTAGAAATATATATCCTATGGAAACTCCCAAACCAACCAATACTCCAGGCAGGATTGTAAAAAGGTGGAACTTGAACAAAGGATTGACGAGTGAAATTGAACTTCGATCACTGGTACCTGCTCTCTTATCAGAACTTTGATATTACAGTTTGCAGGTACACCGGAAGTATACTTATATATATATATATATATATATATATATATATATATATAAATATATATATATATATATATATATATATATATATATATATATATATATATATATATATATGTATATATATATATATATATATATATATATATATATATATATATATATATATATATATATATATATATATATATGGCTTCAGGGTGAATACCCCTCCCCAAACACGTTCTCAGTCGATCAATTTATGTTCAATGTAGAGAATATCAGGATAAATGAAAAATGTCAAATTATTTGAATTCATTTTGTTTCCCTGCCAAATTATTATTAGGCATAGTTCATACGATTTATTAAATATAATTCCCATACATGCTACGTAAAATCTTAAATATCTTATATATGTTATCGTAGCAGTTTTCTCGTAACTGGTACATTTTTCGAAGAAACTTAAAAATATGTAGTGCGAAATATTAATATATTTCATTATAAATATATCTATGTTTGCTATAAGGTCAGCCGTTCTAGTGATTTTGGAGAAAGGACAAAACATGCACTTAGTAAACATGCACTTTCAGTTTAAATATTCGTTTCAAAAATTGGAGGTTCACATCCATTTCCGTTAAAATCTCGAGTTCGACATTATTGTTGATTACAAGACTTACTTATTACTGCGTAAAATAAAGAAACAATGGGACCAAACGAGAAAAAAAAAACATTCCAGAATATGTTCCATTCTACACCTAGTGAATTTTTTTTAAATACATAATTCTGTATACAATAAAAACTGTCTAGGTGCAGTAAAACGTCGTTTTATAGATGGGTAAATCATCGTCCTGATTGATATGAAAATAAATCTTTACCAATCGCCATATCCTTCTACTGGGTGGCGGAAGTGATACGTACGCTTAGTTGCTAATCGATACATAATACTGACCAGAATACAATAGAATGTTAAATGAATTCTGATCAAACAAAGTGCTTCACACATTGACATGAAAAAGGGGTTTATTTTTGCTTGTGTCGTATCACTTTAGTTAAATTGGTTGTTGTATGTACAATGCAGCTCATATATGCAATGAGTGCAGCCATTGATGGAGTTTGTTTATATTGTCGTTAAGTACACAGCTGTTTTACACACCAGGGAGTTTACAGCTATTGCAAAATATCCGGATTGGAAAAAAAAGTTCAGACAAGTATTTGGTCGGCTTCTGTGGCACTATATATTAAAACAATTCTAGCTGAGGCGAAATTTCGGTTTACGGTATTTTACACAATAGTAATCTCGGTTTTAGTCTAGGACTAGAGATAATTAAATTGTTGTCTATCTCCAAATAACTTACGATCGTTCAATGTAGTGTCGTGGTGCATGTATAAATTTAGGTCAAATATGAAGATCAAAAAAATAAATATAAAGAAAAGCAAGTTATATTTCAATTATTTATCTAAGTGCAGAATTCAGGGGGTCTTCAAATTTTTGGGCCCTATAACTCCGGAAATATACAGTATTCTTCCCGAGTTATAGGGCCCCAATATATATATATATATATATATATATATATATATATATATATATATATATATATATATATATATATATATATATAAATATATATATATTTAATATATTTTTAATTATATTTATAAGATCCAAGTATATATATATATATATATATATATATATACTTGGATCTTATAAATATAATTAAAAATATATTAAATATATATATATATATATATTGGGGCCCTACCCTTCAACTATATATATATATATATATATATATATATATATATATATATATATATATATATATATATATATATATATATATATATAAATCTGCACAAACTTTGTATTAACATTTTTAATTTTAAACGACTGTTCTATATTTTGTAAACAAATAGATGATGAAAGTTAATGTATTTTTATTTAATTTGCAGGATTTCGTTTTGCCTTCGGTGGAACATGACTCGAATTTTGAAATAGCACTTCCTATCTTCATAGCTGCTTGATCCTACCGATTTGAGCCTCAACCAATTAAGGTATGTTACATACGATACGACAAAGTTAATTTTATTTCGTTCATAGCCTTCGGATTTAAATTTGTATTTACCATTTAAATTTGCAATTAATAAGATGAGGGTAATTAGTTAGATTATTTATTTTTGTGCTTCAAATTGTAAAAGTTGATCTAATTTTACTTTATTTATATCAACTTTTTTATTTTGTGTCAAACTCAAAAACGTATTGTATATAATTTTGAATCTGTTTGAGTGTACGTGTCTGATAAGGAAGCTTTTATATCTTTAATGTTATAACTGCACATATTCTTAATGTCAAATAAGGTAAAATTCTTGTCTTGACATTTTCTTTAGCATGCACAATTAGCATGAAGACTGCCATACTTATTTATAAAATACTTTTTATATTGTGCAACATGTAGTCTATAAGAAAAGAAGTAATAATAATCATTTTTAACTCGTACGATAGTACAAGACAGCTATAGTGTAGATATGCTCGTGTCTGTAACATTCTCTGATCAAAAAATATTCTTAACAAAAAGTGTTTGTCTCGTCACCCTCATTACGAAAATTTGTAGCCGTATCTGCTCTGAAGGTGCCGGGCCTATTTTTATGAAATTTGATACACATATAATTTCCACGCCCGAGAAGTTCTTATCGTATTTTATATTGCATCATGTGTACAGGTCCGGAGTTTTAGGGCCCCAAAATTTGGAGTCCTCCTAAAGATATAGCTGCCTTGTACTATCATATGACGAGCTAAAAACCATAATTCTATTTTCTTATACAAAAATAAATCTTCAAAACATTATAAGATTACATTACAGATTGTGCACCTGAACGTCAAAAAACTTTATTAATAATAATATTATTGAAATTAAAAATGTTGGTGATTAATTGATTGTTGGATGACAACAATTCTATATAACAATTGCTATCGTTTTCATTATTGTTCTTAATATGATTGTTGCTCGCCGGTTTAAAAAGTTTTCGAAATTAGTACAATTTACTAAAAATTCGCCTTTAAAAATACGATGTAACATATACGTTTCCCTACTTACCACACATATTGATTTTATTTCAGGTCAATCTAGCATGAATTTAGAACCAAATAAATCAATATTATAGATAGTGGATGTATAAGAAAGTCGAGTGTAGACCCCTCTAACTTTTGTTAACTGATTATAAGCTCACACTACGACAAATTAGATGCGTTGGTGCCTATAATTATGCTTGTCTAGTACGTAGTTGTATCAATATTTAAAAAATATTTCAATTAGGCTAGCGACAAATTGGACTCATGGCGAAACGTAGATAAGAGGATATAATAGTTGTTAGCCACCTACGACCTAATTATATTGTGTTATTGTTAATTGAATTTCATGTTTGGATAAAATGATAACATATTTGTAGCATGTTGCAGGGATCAAATCAGTGGATACATGCATGCAACACAAGGGCGTTAATAAACAATGAACGTATCTTGTTCCGTATCCACAAAATAGATCCCCTGTGGGTCGTATTTGATACCTGTATGATACAGTGTGAACAACGAGCTTTTATCAGAATTTAGATTCATAGGATTTCCAAAGCATCCTCGAACAATGATCATCGTCTAATGTAGGCACATGATTCTGTCGGATGAACCGAGGCGTGGCCAACAAAAAAAAAAATATTGCAAAATTTTACTGTATACTCTCACTATCAACCGTTACTGGTTAAGTATGATTTAATAATTATAATCAACTACTTTTATTTATTAGTTCCAAGTGAGTTAATACGTCATAATTTCCGTTTGAAAATTAATTCTTTTTCACACACAATGTAGCTACGCTGCAAAAAATTGACGTAAATACTTGGCATAGGTCAACCGGTTCTTTGTTAAATAAGACAACTAATTTTGATTTTTACTCTCTTATACGAATATATAAGGCATTTTGAACTCGAGATTTTAACGGAAATACATATTTTGATCATCCCTGAATTGAATCTGACTATTTTTGAAAAGTAGAAGGTAAAATTATGAAACATTACACTTGTGTATAGCTCGGGTGTGCATCTCTTATATTTGAAAACAATATCTATACCGGACGTAACAGTGAGCGACTGCTACTTTTTCAATATCTTGGTAACGGCATACCGTAACTCATAAGTTACAGAAAGAGTTGAAAATATTAAAATTTCTAACAATTCTTGTTTAAAAAGTATTTTCGAACGTATCATTTGCTAAAAAAATTATTTCTTTCTTGGACAGAAAAATTACTGTTGTGTGGGCCGCATATACAAATATTTAATTAATACATTATTAGAATTTGTGGGTAAATATTTTTCTGAAATGTATGATGACCAAGAATTTTATGAAAATATACTACCAAGAATTGACTTTCATATAATAATTTTGTTACGTTTTTCTTTTTATTTAAATTATATCTTTTCATTCCATTGGGAAAATTCTACCCTGTTTGTCCTAGTAAGAAGTATCAAATAGCAATTTAATTTCCAGATATTCTTTAGTAAATAGCAAATGAACAAATAAATATAAAATGTAAATTACTATAAATATTTAAAATCAATTAAACAATATGATTCTTAATTAAGATAAGAAAACTTAATTTAAGTGTAGGTGTCCGCAGAGACGTGGTATGTAAAGTAATAAGGCGACTGACCAAAGGTCGAAGTGATGTTGTAATAAATGATGCTTAATCTTCTTCGATGCTTCGAGAAATTTTAATCCCCACATCTTGAGAGCGCTGTGCAATGTCCATTATTCTCTATGAAATATATAGCTATCGTAGAAGGTCGGGATGTAGTGACTCAGAAGTAGGAGGGGAAATTTATCGGATCGATATTATTAGGGAATCTTCTTCTTTGCTCGCAAGTTCATACATGTTATATACGGTTGCAGGAAGACAATATTCCCCGCGTCTCATATATTATAGTCATATACATCATACATAAATAACCATTAAACTTTTTAAATTGGTTTGCAAAAACAGTGGAGTTTCTCATTACAAGTAATATTAAGGGATCATTTAGTTTAGATTGAGTAAAATAGAACCGTATTTTATTATCCTCTTAAGGGGTTCATTGTCAAATTTTTCTTTATGTGGTATTATTGCCTGTGAGATTTGTGTATTCTGTATATTATATATAAAATTATTTCTGTATAAATTGAACTCTTTATATTTCTTTTGCTCACATTTTCGGGGTTATTTTAACTATATGTGAATTATATGTATTAAACGATCAATTTTATCTTTGCTCAATAAGCGTGTTCTATAAATATATATATGATTACTTTTATGTCTTGATATGCAAGTTGAACTCCAACAATGAAAGTGAAAACAAAAACATTGATCTTATGTGTGTGTTCGTTTCGTTCGCCAGATACCTATTGGGGTCAACGTCGCAACACATTACTTTCAATTTTCTTCATACAATTCGTATAACCCATAACTTACGGCTACATACAGTCCATTATCATTCCTTGTTTTAAATCTACCATATAGGTATGTATGTATATATTTTTGCCAATGGTAGATAATAAAACAAAATAAAATATTACTTATAAATTATATAATATAAATAAAAGATAATATATTGAAATTAGTTATAGATTAAGTTATGCAATAATTGGAATACGTAATTACTGTACGATCTTTTCAATAAAGACATAATTGATTGTCGAAATGTCGAGTGTTTAAAAATGAATTCGACTGAAACCCTCCCAATAAAATAAAAATGCGTTGACTATTATTTCGAATTGTTTTATGCTCGTCAAGTGTATACATATGTTTGAATTTTCCCTTAAACAAGCATAGGTACCATTGCCTGCAGCTCCCGTATTTATCTAATCTATTTAATGGATTTTAAATATAAATATATTTAGAAATTTTTTTAGTTACTGGTGTTAAAATGAAGAAAACCTATTTATAACTACTGAATTTTGAAGAGATAAAATGATAAATGACATTAATGACTGTAATTGACTCATTGTAATTTATTAAACTTCAAAATATATTGATTTAATAATTTGTGTCTGGCCATTGTTATAGATATAAAAAGTCTTAGAATTATTTTAAGAAAGTCTTGATTTAAACTTAATATTTTTATATTTTCAAAATTATTGTTCTTAATTATTTTTTATAACACAATTAAAAAAATACATTTAAAATGTCTTTTTTTTTTGTAATATATTACAATATTTACACTTTTTTTGTAATGGCAGTATTAAGGTGGTCTCACAATTTTGGGGTCCTATAACTTCAGACCTGTACGAACGATTGGATTTGAAATGCGACGGGAACTCTTTGAGCACTCAAATTATAGGTATATAGACTCGGCTTCATAGCTTCAGAGGAGATGCGGTCACAAAGTCACAAGAGCGATGTATATACACTGCTGTCTTGTACTACGACGAGCTAAAAATTAGTGATTTTCTGCATTAATACTGGCCTTATAATAATAATAAACATACCCAAAAATTCTAAATTATTTGATGTCTACAAGATTTTTTCATATTGTTAACCGAAAAGCCATATTTTTTTATCAAATAATTTTAAGACTTTTTATATATATATAACATATTTTTAAATTATTAACCAAAAGGCCATAATAATAATAATAAAAAGCCGCTGCTCGAATCGCATATATTACTTATAATGCGAGCTAGACGCATAGGGGCGTTATACCTAAGCTTGTTTATTTACAAACCAATATGATGAAAAAATTAATCAAGTTTGCAATAAGCGTATACCCAATACAAATTCATTTTGTCATATAGCTTTTATAAGGTCAGTAAAATATAGCACAGCGACTCAGAACCAAGGATAACCTCTTATTACTTTCAAATCCTGTACACAATATATACCTATAATAAGTCTTGGCTTGCTTTTTATACTGAAATACATACCAACCATATGGAATCAAATGTGATATATTTCGTATACATTGCGAAAATACATTGTAAAAAATTATTAGATTAATGCTTGTGGAGTGTGAATGAATGGAATAATATTATTTGATGATAAGATAGCTCATAGGATTGCCCTTCACTCGACTTTTTATACTTAGTTTTCATATGTATAATATAACTTTATTGTATTTGAAATGTATTTTACCATTGCCATGGAACAATAGGAATTATGTGTGGTAACTAAGGAAACGTAAATTGAATATGGCTATTTTCAAAGGCAATTTTTCTGTAAATGGTACATTTTACAAAAATACTTAATCTTACGTCCTTTTTGATTTCGTCCAATTCAGTAATAAATAAAAATAACTTACAATATTAAGTAGAAAACTGGTAAAATATGATATTAGAAAATATAGCTCCTGTACTCGTTATATGTTATTAATCTAGATTTAAATAAGTAGACTTGTAGGTTTGTCAGGAGAGCCAAGATAGATTAACATAATGCCGAGCATATGTCATATTTGAATTATGAATTAATATACATATCTAAGGTATGAGTGTAATAGTTTTACATTAAGAAATGTCGGTTTCTGATACAAGATCAATTAATATAAGATAATCGTAAAGGCACAATAAATTACCGGTTAATAATGTGTCCAAAGTGCCATTAACTTAGTAAATGTTTTTAATTATTACATCATTCAATTAATAATGTGAGGTACTGTAAATCACGTAACAGTTAATAATGACAGATGTTCTCCTTTAATTATTTAATGCTCATTTGCACGACTAAATTTACTTTAAAGCATGTTTGTTAAGCATTTTGTCTGTGTCAATTTATTTTATATGTTTAATATTTGAAAACTATTAACATTGGCGTTAAATTT
This sequence comes from Leistus spinibarbis, assembly GCA_933228885.1. Taxonomy (NCBI): domain Eukaryota; kingdom Metazoa; phylum Arthropoda; class Insecta; order Coleoptera; family Carabidae; genus Leistus; species Leistus spinibarbis. Next base: position 5,793,230 of record OW121796.1, on the reverse strand, counting down.
TGATTACTATAGATGCTCTAGGTTAACCCGTGGGCATCACGTGTCCAATTCATTTACAGAATACAGTCTCTTGATCACCGATCCATCTATCTAATTAACTCTTAAAAAATCAAGAATATAAATTTTTAAGTAAAGAGCCACTTACATTTTCTCATATGTGATAAATATTTTCATTACTCAATATTTCTTGGAATGAAGCTGCAAATAAATGCTCTTATAAATAAAATAAATAAATAAAAATAAATCAACCACGCCACTGGTCGGAGTGGTATTCGAACTTTTTGACAAACATTTCGATGGTTCTTGAACCTCTTGGAAGTTCACTGTACGGCGCAGTAGTTAGTTGTGCGAGGAGATGCAAGAGAATATTTATCCGAATCAATTCATTAGTTTTTAAATAATAAATAAAACGGCATCGGACATGATTGCGACATAAATGCATAATGAATTAGAATGTTGCTTACCAATTGGTATCCATATAATGTAGGCGCGGTAGGTATCTATATATCGCCCACATTTACGAACGGTTTCGAAAACGCAAGTGGGAGACATTGAGTCATTGGACTTGTCTTATAAAAACATTTTGAAAAATAGGTACTAGTGAAGTAAAAAACTTGCTTTAAAAATTTACATAGTTCTCCGTATTTAGCAATCGACTTTTTAAATTATATTTCCGTGTGGAGCAGTGTGCATCTGTCAAAATATATAGTTTCAGAAATAAAAGATGTTTGCGAAATTTTAAACTCAATTGAACTCATCTAAAGTATATTGACTTTACAGTTATACGATATTTTCTGCTATTCAAAAGCCAAATAAGTTACAGGCCAGTCTATCGATTTTCTTGGAAATAGCCGAATTTACTGTCCGTGCAAATTGGATAATTTTATAAATATTTACAAATGACGCGGTTATTGTTAATAATGGCCGGTTATTATTAATACAAACCAGATTTATTATATCAACCGGAACATATATATATATATATATATATATATATATATATATATATATATATATATATATATATATATATATATATATATATATATATATATATATATGTATGTATGTAAGGGAAATGCTTTATTTATATGATGTATTCTTGATTAGGTACAAACTACATTTACAAAATTTAAAAAAACTACATGAAATATCGCCTACCCTCAGATTATTGGACTATGGTGTTCACAGGTTACCATGGTATTAATAATGAAAAGTTACAAAAGTTTATGTTTTATACAAAGGAAGACGCTTTTTCTTTATTTTTAACAAGAAGAACGTTCTAATTAAAATTTTAACAAATGGAATTCTGTTTCCCTCCTTCTTTTCAATTCGTCCACTGTATACTGTGCAAGAAAACTTTAGCATTTGGGCGCACAAAGAGCATCTTTAATATCCGAATGTAGCAACTTGCGTGTTCAATACTGTCACAAACTGTCTATTCATTCACAAATATAATAATAGGGGGTGGCTTTTACTGTCTTATACTTAGTTTTTCCCATTGCTTTATTGTGTATTAAATTTATTCTACCATTGCCATGAATTAATAACAATGTGCGCGGTGACTCGAGAAACGGTGATTTTCAGTAAATAATATATTATTTGAATAAATTTCCAAGCAAGAGTTAATAGAAATTTGAATATCAACTTTTATAAGATACACGTTTTTGCTGAGTCTTGTCGTTTTCGAAATATGCAAGAAATTACATGAGTAAACAAGCTCATTTGGTTGAAATATCCTTTTCAAAAATATAATCTTTTCTTTCCAGGGATATACAAATCTTATATTTAAAACACATTTTTATTTTAAATGGTATCAGCTGTAGAGCGTTCACACACAAAGAAACAAAACACAGACGTCATTGAAGAAAATATAGTCAATATGGATTTAGGGACCCTCCAAACGGATACTTTTATCACAATACTTTCCTTTAAACGTAACATATAAAAAGTAAACATTTACTGTGCGACAAAATAAAATGAAAGACTGCAAAGTAGAATAGATAATTTATTTCAAGGTTTATTGTATTCAATGACACAAATATTAGTCTCACGATAAGGTGGGCATAAGTAAACAATTAGTGACACTTGCATAATTATTTTCACGCCGTTGCCCACCAAAATAATATGGCAAAAACTCTTCGCTTTTGTTTGTTTTTTTTTTCAAGAGATTGCGCTGCGGGTGACCATATAGAATCCCAAAATAATATATGTATGTTGGTTGTTTTAATTAGCATGTGTGTTATCTTGAATAAATGTCAAAAAAGAAAATTTTTGGTCGTAGTTTAATATTCCATTGTAATCATGAATGAACTTGAGGCTTTAATATAAATACACGTTTTGACCATCCCTGAATCGAATCTTACTAACTTCGAAATGACGTCTGTGTGTGTGTACGTACTAGAGCCAATACTGTTGAAAGAAATATTATGGAACTTTAAATTTAAAACTTGTTCTATAAAAGAAAATCAAATTAATTCAATTAGTTGCTAATCTTTACTATGGGTAAATAAACTAAAAATGTAAATACATAAAATATATTATATCTTTTGTCTCTTAAATATGGCGATACCCATTGACGTCAGATTGCGTGGAAGGTCGTCTTAACCAAAACAGAAATATCATAAAATAAGTTATTGGCTTGTAGCATCCCACACATACATATATACAGTTTGCGCATGAACCTGTTAACTTTCTAAAACTGCAGATGTGTCCCATGATGAGCAACCTATAATAATGATATTTACAGTTAACTTGATATTCTCTTCAAATATACCTTCGGAAGTTACAGTTCTGCAAGCAATCGCAAAGTAATTTCCTTGGAGAAATACTAAATGAATATATTCTATAGCTGTAAATATCTATATTAAGAACGGTAACTATAGTTCTCACATTTTTATTATGATATCTCTGACGTGCTATGAATTATCTATTCGCCAATCATATATTAAACGAAATGATAAAATAGTATATAAATTAGGCTAAGTTACCCACGGAATATATAATACGGCTAGCTAATCACATTGGTGCCAGCCACTTATGTATATGAAACAATAAATATGACTGCAAATTCTGAATTTGCAAGTATTAATTAACATCGCAACCAAAACAAATAACCACATGCAATTTAACTGATATATCTTCTGACTTCTAATGTGTAAATTGTGTTTGTCATGGAATAATAATTAGATATCTATATATAAATTTCAGATGGTTCACCAAAATCTCGCAGCTGCACTCACACTGCTACTAGCTACCAGCTATTATGTTAGCGGTCAATCGAACTATGCGTCGCAGGCAAACAATATCGAATACCAAGGCGAGGGCCTGCCCGAACAAGCCACGCTCGACGGTAAGGTCACTAAGCTGGATGATTTGAGCCCCGTCATCTTCCTGAATCGTACGAAGGCAGCGCTAAATTGTGCAGCAGGCTCCATGCAAGTCGAACTGAAATTCAACGATAAATTCTACGGTATCGCGTACGCCGATTTCGATAGGAACTCAGCATGCCAAGTAGCCGGAAAGGGCGATTATAGCTACAAACTTGAGTTGCCGTTGAAGGGATGCGGTACTAAGCAGGTTAATCTTTCAACTACCTACTATTTACTACAATCATATTTTTCAGCGCATAAGGTTCGAGTTAGCCATACTGCTCCTTTGTATTTTATTTCAATAGGATTGAGATATTACCAATACATAAGTGCCTCTTATAAATATGCTATAATGTTTGCTATTTACCTAATGGTTCATTTTCTCTCTTATTATTTGTAGCAAAATTTTTGCAAAAATAAGATTTATTTTTCATATATTATAGCAAATTGTTCTTATAAAATTATGTAAATACAATCTCAGGAAAACTGCATTATACTTGTAATTTACCTAACAAATATTTCTTTTATCGTTACAAACTATTTAAAAATATCGCATCACTAACCAACATCTTATATAAAATAACTTACAATATTATCTACTTAAAGGATCCTCAACGTGTATTCACCAACAATATTGTAGTTCGATTCCATCCTGGACTAGAAATGGACGGAGATGAAGTAATAACAATAGTTTGCCGATATCCACCACCAATTGCTCCACTTCCTCCAGTCTTACCTGCATCTATGTAAGAATCACACAAAATTAGTCTACAGCCCTACATCTTTGTAACTCGTAACGACTAAATTAGTTATAGTTTATAGAAAACTATACAATATTGTTCAATACGTAATGATATTTTTTCATCGTTAAAAGTTACAGAATAGGAATGTTATCGAATTATAATGTAGCTAAAATTCAAATACGTTTCAATTTATAGACGAGAAGATGCCGTACCAGCAGCAGTAATTGTGGCACCTCTAACAGGATACCAAATTCTTCTTATAATTTGCGCCATTCTTTTCCTATCCCTTATGTTGCTAGGATTAGGATGTTCATATTACTGTCTTCGAAAACGCAATTTTACTGTTATCAGAAAGCAACCGTTTTCGACAATTGGTGAAGGTTCTGAAATTACGAAACTATCAGGAAGCTCACTAGGTATGATTTTCTTGATATAACTTTAAGGGTTAAAAATATATAAAGAACGCAGTATTCATAAATATAATCATCCTGCATTTCATGAAATAACTAGTTGTTGTTTAAACAATAAGTAATTTTGTTATTTCTTCCCATCGTTATGTCTATTCACAGACTCACAATATTATCTATTATTATATTTCTATTAATATCTTTCAGGCAACTTATCAATGTTTGAAGGACTCAAAATACCTCGTGCGCATGCCCCCATCGTTGCAATGGGAAGCAGTTCTGGTAGCGAGGGTCCTCTAATCAGTGACACCTTACCATCTGATTACCCATCCGAATCTCACTCTGAAACCGAAGATGTAGAAACGCGATCATTACCAGTTTCCTCAGCGGGCAGCTTTGAAAATAAAGCTTACATCCAAGACAACAGTAGTTTCTACAGTGAAGGTTATGGCCATACTCAAGAAATTCAAAGTGCTGTTGCCACTGCAGCAGTGGTTTCCCGCTTGCCAATGGCAATTAAGGAACAACCGAAATTCGATGTACAAGTTAAAGTTAAACGTGCACCACCCGCTCCACCAAGTCCAAATATCTCCGATAGCGAAAGTTCTATAGCGAGAACAGAACGAAATTTATCAACAATCTTAGAACAACGAGAGGATAGTGTCCGTACTATGGATTCACCACCCCCTCACCATAAAATGCAATTTAGCTACGTTCCCGAGTTACATCCTCCTCCCAAATACATCCAGCCAGCACCTGTTTACCATAGAATACTGCGACGACAACAGGAACTACAAGAAAATCAAGGTTGGGATGAAATGGACACGACCAGAAGTATGACATCACTGAACACCGAAATGACAGATACTCATTCAATGACTGAGATGATTGATGATACTCACAATAAATTCGTTGCACCTGTTCCTCCACCTCCCCCACCAATTATTCCTGCTCAACGTTATGTTGCAAGTCATGCAGTGGAAATTGCAGAATCTCTTCAGGAACCTCCTATTGCCGTTTATAGAAAACCAGAAATAACTTCTCATGTCGTTGATGATGTGTTCTTGAGGACAATCACCGAGAAACGAACTATTGAAGATATTGAGCGTCACAAGCGATTGATAACTGAGTATCATACTCGACCTAAGCCGATTGAAGATCAAAAATGGGATGTTACAATTCGAAATTATCCAGCTGAGCTACCTGAACCACCAGAATGGGAGAACTTCTCTGATATATCCTCTGCATCAGGATTAACTTTAACTCCAAAATTAGAGAGAGCCTCAATGAGCTTACCACCACAAAGTTTCGTAGATGACAACAAAGCACCATTATTTGCACCTGAATTAGTGGGACTAATTGGATCACCACCAAGACCAACTTACACATCTTCAAAGGATATTCCACCACGAGCCAACTATTTATCAACCTTTGAAATACCCATAGAAAACCCATCAGTTCCTAACTGGGACGTGTTGATTCGTGTTTTCAAACCAACTGAAGAAGAAGAGGCACAAACATTTGAAACAACTGAAGTGTTAACAATGGCGGATAAGATAAAATGGCGACAGATTATAACAACAGAATCAACCCTACGAACGATGCTTACGGAAGCTGTAATTCGGGAAGACTATGAAAGAATTCGCCAGGACCAACGATACGAACCGATATTTGAACCTCCAAAATGGGATATTATTATCCGAATATTAGCTCCAGTAGAACGAACGAAAACATCTAGCCGATTCCGAAAAAAGTCCGACTGGGATACTCGTAGCCGACGGAGTAGCTTACCAATCGTGTACGAGTATGATTCCGATGGTGGAAGTTCAGTTAGGACATTAACAAATGATCCACTTGTGCATCCACAGCCACCAACTAGATCTCGCAAGACTTCAAGATCTAGTTATAGAAGTGACGCAGATTTCCGTTCAATGTCTGAAGTGACAGTAGACTTTGCTCGTCCAGAAACAATTGACAGTCAATCAGAAACTTCAACGACATACTACCCAGGAGCTGGACGATATTACGATGATCCAGAGGACTATAAATTTGGAAGAACTCCCAGTCAAAGATCTTTAACTCGCTCATTGAGTCAACCTAGTTTGGCTCGCTCCGCAAGTGAATTCACTGAGAGATGGGTAGCACCTTCGCGATATGACACAGGAAGTGAATTTACTTCCCCAGATACAACTCCAAAATCGCAGCGAAGCACTAAAATACAACCTTTGCATGTTGCCAGGGGTGCTAACAGAATGGGAGGCCAAGAGCACAGTTCTGTATGGCAAGCTTCTTCTAGTCGCGTTGCGCAAATGCCTGGCATGACGTCACAGATGATGACACAGCAGTATGTCAGTGAATCATCGACCAGTTTCCGCACCAAGGATTGGTTTGCGGATAATGATAGTGAAGCGAGTTTTAAATAATTTTAGATTTAATGTAAAGGTTTTCGATAATTATTTGTTTTGTATGGTAGTTTCAAGATTTCTGAACTAATATGTCAAAGATTCCTATATAAATATTTTATTTAATATTCAACAATATTATGATAGGGATGCACAACAAGAATCTATCAATAACAAAACTAAGTTGTATCATTGTTGTTTTGATGAAGATTGAATATTCTGGAAAATTAAAACTACACACATAAGCTCGAAATCGTACTATCTATAAATTTTATAAAATATTAAATTGAATTAAATAATTATCGAGAAATTTTGTTTACACTTTTGAAACAATAAAGTGAATTCAATTAACACTGCCTAAGGGATCATCAGCAATACTTGAATTCGTAATGGTAGAGGAATTGCTTAACTCTACTAAAATATTAATTTTGTAGTTAACTTAGTGCCAAAATTATTAATTCATTATTATTGAATAGGAAACATCTAATGATCACGAGCATCCTTTCTGCGCATTCCATTATAATAAGGTTTTTTGTAAAAGGTCACTTAATGGTAACTAAAAGCTGTGATAACAAATGGCACTAATATAAAATGATGATGCAATAACGTTTAGTGTAATATTCGTTTAATTTTGGGCTGTTGCTCATTGTTAAACTTGTGAAACCCAAGTTTTCACTGACTCACTTCTAAGTTTAATATTTTTGTAATCATATGTGATGTGGACCTCTGCAAATTGGGTTTCTGTTAACTTTTACTACTTCAGTATCATTTTTAAATATTTCGATCTTATCCGATGTTTGTCCAAAAGCGACGTCGAAGTCCTGAGTGGAGAAGAAACACGGAGATGATCCAAGTTTTTTTTTGTCTTGTAAACATAACGTAAATAATCTTATTTGTATTCGTGTTGTTTCTTTTCGTTATGTTTAGGTATGAAATTATTAATGATACTTTAGAAACTACTTCTTTTTAAGTTCTGGTGGTGGATCATGCTTGGACTTACAGTTTTATTGAATAAATAAACCATTCACACAACAATTTCGGGATCATTTTTTTTATATTTTAGAATTATATGTATATGTATTTTTGTATTCTAAATATAGGTGCTATTAAAATATACAATATAGGAGTTGTCTAAAGTGGGCTAGCAATATGTGTAGTTTATATGAAAATACTTAAATTCAACTTGCCACCGAAAGATCTTTATGATGACTCCTTGCAATATGTATATGAAATATAATGTATTTAGCTTGACAATAATCATAATTAATAAAATGCTTATCTTACTATGTAAGATTAAAAATTTACCCATTATCCATTAAATATTTTAATTCATGTTTTCTTTTTATTTATTTATATATATATATATATATATATATAATATTAGGTTGCCTATGTGGAGTATAACATATTTCAGTCTATTTTGTTTCTCCGTCAAAATATCTTCAGGCATAGTTCATCGAACGTTAAACATATTCTGCATATATGCATAAATAAGATAATTAAGATTTGCCGTAGCAGTTTCTCGAATTCGAAATATTTCATGTTTACAAGACGTACTTATTACTGCGTATAAGAAAGCAAAAATTACCGTCCATAGATTGTTTACAGACACCACGTGCGTTGGCTACGGTGGCTGTTGCGGTATTTGACATAAAACAGTTAAATTTCAATTCGTACATTCATGTCTGCTTAACGATTAATCCCTTGAAATGAAGTGGCAGACATTTTTCTTACATTCTTGACATATAAATCAATCCAAGCAATTTCGTACCGGGTGTACGCAATATCTATACTAATTATATTAGACACACAAGGGTAATTAATTACGTACCTGAATGATCAATTACTGATTAATTAGATTATTCATCCTGGAAACCAAACTTTAAACGCAGTAAGAATTTCTGATGAAATCTATTTAAGTCCGCTTCAATGTTTTATCTGATAAAATAAAAAAAAAAATGAGGTCTGGCTTGTGCTCGACTTCCATTTACGTAGTTTTCATTAGAAATCAAACAAACTGTCAAAAAATACTAATACTCCGCCGTAATACCCTGAAATTGTACAATTTAGCTTATTTTATGACGCTATCAAATCTTCAATATAAAATATAGATGGTTTCTTTAGTATTCACCTTATCAATATATTCAAATATAATTCTTAATACGTATTGTTCTTTTAAACATATTTCAATATTTATCTGCAATAAGCATTACACGTTGAACATATATGCTGATCTATAGCAAAAAAAAAAAGATATTTAAGATTTTCTGTAACAGTTTTCTCGTAACTGGTACATTTCATAAAGAAACATTTTAACAAAAGTTGTGTGAAATATTAATATCTTTTATTATGAATTTTACTATTTTCGCCATAAGTGCAGCCGTTCTAGTGATATTGAAGAAAGGATAAAAATGCATTGAGTAAACACACACTTCCGGTTTGTATATTATTTTTATAAATAGAAAGTGCACATCTAGACCATATACAAGTCTTATGTTTGAAGTTTCACAATATATAAATTGCTTAGACTATTTTTATCGATTTGATAATCAATAGTTTGTAGCAATGAACTATCCATAAATCAATATATATTCGTTAAAGAAATAATGGATATAAAATAATTTATTTGATTAACAGAAACAAAAAATACAAGTCACAGATAACGGATTTAAAAAAGAAATTAAATTAAAATATTTTAGAGAATGTACTATTCTATTTAGAATACTTTTGAAATAAAAGTTGTTTAAAATTAGAATATCTTATTTATATGGAATATAATATATATATAATATTTATAATGGAATAACATTCTATAATGATATAATTAATTAAAGCTGCGTTTGTAAAAAATCTTTTTAAAAATTATAAATAAATCACATTATACATATTATGATTGGCAATGAAACTGACACTATAATTAATAAAATAAAATTTTCATATTTTATATTTACTACATTTGTGTTTATGTTTTTATAATAAAATAGGGTTATATTTATTACAGCAGGTCAAATACTTCTTTATTAATAATAAATGCTTTGACATAAATGTAGAATACTCATTTAAATTATAAACTAATACATATATTATTACAATTCTATTTGCTATATATTATACAATAATGGCAATTAGTTTCCAAATTATATGGCTAAAATTAATCCTTCTTACAACAGATTTAAAATTTATTTAAATAATTAATAAAATCAAATAATAATTATAAATTCCAATGGTAAATTAGAGAATTTTGTATTTCAACAAATACAAAATGTGGAATTGTATATATTAATAATATTATTTTATTAAATTTCACAGTTAGTTATTTTCGGATAATCTGAAGTCTGATTAAAATACAACATTGGTATTTCTTTAACTTTTTCACTATCAAAGATACATACTTTTGGTGCGTTTATATTTATAATACATTCAGGTCGTTTTCCTAATTTGTATTCGTCATCACAAATTCGCACTATGTTATTTTTTGCAATCCACTTATCTATAGATTCCCAACACGGGCACTGCCATGGATTTCCACCGTATGAGAAATAGTTCACATTTGGAATTCTGTTCAAAATATCAGGCGACAAAAAACATAGTTTATTCTCATGTAGTAATAAGTTCTCTAGACTCAAAAGACCACCGGTCGGAAAAATATTCGCATATATTTCTTTTAGATTATTATTTGAAATATCGAGATGATAAAGTTTTTTTAGTTTTTTGAATGTTTTTGGGTGTATCGTGTCCAGTTCGTTGTTAGCCAGTGACAACTTCTTTAGATTTGGTAGTTCATCAAACATATCTGATCGTAAACTCTGTATATGATTGTTCTTTAGGCTGAGAATCGTAAGAGTGGGCCCAGAACCCAGAAGTCGTTTGCAATCAAAAGATGTAAGTTTGTTACTATTCATTTTTAATGTATCGAGGTGATTCATGCCAGCAAAGGCGTTGTTTTCAATAAACTCAATTTGATTATTGTTTAAAACTAAAGTTTTTAAGTTTGTATTGTTGAAAACTCCGGCTTTTATAGTTGGAATGTTATTATCAGTAATGTGAAAGAGTATCAAGTTCGGTAAATCATCTAATGCATGTGGCTGTATATCCTTAACCGCACTTTTATTAACAAGAATCATATTCAAGTTAGATTTTCCAAAAGTAGCCTGAGAAATAACTGGTAATTCATTGTTGTCTAAGTACACAACATTCAACTTTTTCAATTTCTCAAATACACCTAATTCTATTTGGTTCACTAATCCGTCAATTTTTAATTCCTTAACATCTGGCAGATTATCAAAGCTATTATATTTTAACACACCAAGTTTCACGTTCTTGTCACTTTTCTCTATATGCACTTGTGTCCAATTTGCATTTGATGGAATATCTTCTAATTGTTGAAGCGTAGAACATTTCGCAAAATCATACTCCGTATAATATTGACAGGATGAAACCAGTTTGATGCCTAATAATGTAATCCATGCTTGTACAAAGAAAGCAATGCTCAGAAACATCTTTGCCAGGCAACTTTCTTAGCTTAACTACTATGAATCTCTGCATAGTTTGTATCTATAGGGATTCCCACTTTATCTCTATGCATTCCCACCACAACAAGCGGCAAAACAAGTTATTGGGTTTTTTTCTTTGTCAATTTTGTTTGTGTAATTTTACCTTGAAAATTCCTATATGGCATATATAAAAATATTTAATATTTCTTGAATTATAGATCTTTATTGTTTAATCTCACAAGTGAATTTCACGTGTTGGTAATAAATGGGAGTAACGTAAACCAGGCATATCATTTGCATGATTCACAGATGGCTTATGTCTTACTCATGGTACAGATTTTGAGGAAACTGTTAAGCAAAAGTTGTGAAAATTTTTAAGATCGTTAATTCTGAATATTAATATTTTTCTGTAAATCCATCCCGGCTCACTTGTACATTTTTTTAATTTTTTTTTTTTTTGTACTTCAATTTAATGAATTCGAGATTATATATTCATACAGAAGTATATATTTTTTTACTACATTTTCAACATAACCAAGTATTTTCGGCACGAGCTTAGGTTTTTTAATTACTTCTATAAATCCATCATCGCCACTAGATGATGATTCCAATTCCAATTAAAAGTGACGTAGTTTTTCAATTTTCCTACGCTGCCATATTGCACGCTTTTTCTTGCTCACTGCGCTGAGTGTGATTTACGAGCACTTTTTAATTCCCAATCAAACACGCATGGATTTTGCCTGTAAAATACCAATTGAACACGATAGTTGCACCCCGGGTGCATTACGTGCAGTTGAGTACAGTTAATCGAAATTGCTATTACGGTTAAATACGAAATTTCGCTGTTCTGCGCTTAATAGTTTTTAGCTCGCCGTACGAAGAAACTAAAGCATTCAGTCGTGTGTCTGTAGCATTCTCGGATCAAAAAATTTCATTAAGAAAAAGTGTTAGTCTCGTCGCGCTGAATCAAAAAATGTATATAACTTATATACTTGGATGTTAGTCGTCGCTCGTAAGACCAAATTTGTGCCCTCTACTCCTCTGAATGTACCGGAGCGATTCCCACCAAATTTGGTACACATTTTATTTGGCGTCCCATTTGAATCCGCTCACGGTTTAAATCCAATCGTCCGTATACTTCCTGAGTTATAGGGCCCCAAAATTTGGAGATACCGAGCGAGCGAGTCAGAGTCGCATGCAGTGGACTTTGAAACGGCTATATACATTAAAATTGCCATAGATTTTATTCATTCTGACAGTAAAAACAGCATCTATAAAGTAAATGGGGTGAAGCATGCATTTTAATCAAATATATAAACTACATAAAAATGTATTTAATGTTGCAACGATATTTTATATAGTTATATAGAAAGCTACATAAATTCGACAATGATACATAATTATACGACGATTTTATATAATTATCAACAAAAATGGATTATGTTCAAAAATACTCGAATAGGTTTATTTGAACGAAACACATACATTGATAAATAATACAAAGAGATATCTTATTTTGGTAACATAATGCGTATATAGACGAAATGGTATGGGAATAGGATAGGTAATTTTAAATGAATGATGCGCCATTAAAAAACACATTTTATTTTGAATTATTTAAAACACAATACAAAAAATGGTTCTCTGTAACCTTGTAATGTTGTTAATAAAATATATAAATAAGTAATTTTGTGACATTAGGTCACGCAATTATATATATATATATATATATATATATATATATATATATATATATATATATATATATATATATATATACATTCTTTTAAATCCTTGAACTATGTTTTATACACTCGCAACTGAGTTAAAATCCATCTTCGAAATTCACCATATTGTAAAAGGCAATGACCGCATGATGTTCCTTTGGCGAGATGTGGTTGCAATAGGTAAAAAGAAATAAAATAAGTTTCTTAAATTGGATGCATCGTTATTTTGCCCCCAAAACCGGTTTAGGTACACCATCCACATTACAAACTTTCGGCAAAGCTGGATATTCTTTAATGGTATCTGCATAAATCTGCGGTATATCAGTAACATTCTCCAAATCAAATATGCAATCTTTAAAATGAATATCACTAAATACACAAAATGGTCGATCACCCTGCACATACGTTTCATAGCAAAGCCGCGTTATATTGTGGTTTATCATATAATTATCCAGTAAATTCCAGCAAGGGCATTGCCACGGGTTTCCTCCGACAGACATTTTCTTTAACTTCGGTAATCGCGCCAATACACCCGACGACAAAAAACTCATCTGATTATCATGGATAAATAACAATTGCATTTCCTGCATGCCACGAGGGTTAAAAACATTCGTTTGTATCTCTTCCAAACGGTTGTTGGAAATATCTAACAATCTTAATTGTTTTAAATCGTTAAACGAATGATCACCAAATTTTACGATCGAGTTGATATTCAGCAGAAGAACTTGTAACTTTGGTAGTATACTGAACATACCTCTGTTTATTTCGGTTAGTTTATTGCGGTTTATATATAGATTTGTGATTTCTGGAGCAAATCCGATCGCTAATTGAGGTTCAAACGATGTTAATTCATTTTCTTCTAAACTCAACCATTTTAGTTGATCCATGTCACCAAAGGCATTATCTTCCACATTTTCTATGCGATTTTTTCGTAAAATCAAATATTCGACATTCAAACCAGTAAAAACATCTGCTTTAATTGTCGACATTCGATTTCCATACATATTGATGTCCTTTAAATTCGTCAAACCTTCAAAAGCTTTAGGCTGTATAGTTTCTACTTCACAGAAGTAAATATATATTTTTTGTATAAAAAGTTTTCCAAACGCATGGCTCGGTATAATGTGAAGTTTATTATCATCTAAATGTAACTCGAATAGTTTTGATAGTCCATTGAATGCACCTTTCTCGATACTGTTAGCCAAACCTTTAACTTGTATGTCAATGAGGTTAGGGACGTTTACAAAGCTGTTTTTCTTTATTGGTGAAAATACACCGTTTCCCCGGTTATTTACGTTCAATCGCCACCACTGCGGTTGTTGGCCTGCATCGTTTAATAAATCAAATGATGCACAATTGGCTCGTCGATCAGCCGAATCGTAATTGCAACACAAAACATTATGTGTTATTAGTAAACAGACGCAGATCACAAGAACTTCACTGCTGGTAGACATCTTAACGCAAACTGGTCAACTTAAGTGATTCCAGTTTATTTTTAGCTATGCCATTGGGGCTCCCCTCTACTCTTACATTTTATTGACTTGTTTATCACATATTCCAATATTTATATTTATTTATATATTGTATTAACCTCATACAAGTTACTGGTTATTGTAATTGTCAATATATTTGAACTATAATTTGGAATGACGTCTATAGTTGTATGTGTGAACGCTCTAAAGCCAACACTGTTGAATGTAAGTTTATGAAACATTAAACTTAAAACTTGTATATGGCCAAGACATGCGCCTCCTATATTTGAAAAAAAAAATTCTATACCGGAAGTAACAGTGCATTCGTAGAAAAACTGATACTTAAAATAGTAAAAAAAAAAAATCTAGGCACTTATATTTGATATTTATTTCGAAAATTATACAATTTACTGAGAATTCGTTTGTGTAAATATCCATTTTACATTTATGTTATCCTGATTATCAGGTACATTGATATTATTTCAAAACAATCGTAGCATGAATGTAAAATAATATTTAGCAGTATCACATATAGATAGTGAAAGTATAAGCAAGTCGAGTGATAACCACTTCAGATTTTTAACCGGGCGCATACTCGATACTCAGTTTAACCATGTAATCATGTTTAACTGTGACATTACATATATTATATATTTCGGTCGTGTATCTGTAACATATTTTTCAGAAATAAAATAGATTAATAATAATACATTTGAAATTTAATATATTGTAGTACGCATATGCCTTGAAAACAGCTTTCGTATTAAAAGACTGGCTGTCAAGTTAGTCAATCAATCAAAAACAATTGCTTGTTTTATGGTTTTTATCATTATATCTTTTCAAAAATGAGTGGCTATAAATAGGTTACAAAATATTGTTACATTAAAAAAAATATTAGATGGCGAGCTGAAGGCATTAGTGTTTGTACCTGTGCTTATTTTTCTCCGTGCATTAGTATTTTTTTTTTAAATATCGTATATTAACAGGACTATAGCCGTGATACATTAGTGAATAATAGTGTATTAAATGGATACATTGTGTGATGTCAGAGAAAATGAACAATTCCGTTCGGTGCCATTTGCACGACATTAAAAATTAATAGGACTTACAATTATAATAAATTCAATAATGAAATGACAAGTACACGTATTCATAGATAACCGAACCACCTGTCATTACCATGAGAAGTGAGATGTACTTACTATTATAATATACTAAAATCATCGATAGTAATTATTTGTATGAATACAGCTGCAAGACTTGCACTTAGCATTGGCAATACAAAATTGCCATTGATAAACATACATTTTATATTCATTGGTAATATTTAATTAAAATTCACTTACGTGGTAACGCTGTTGCTATAATAAAGTGGAGTGAGTACAAGAATCTAGTTCTAAAATTTGAAATTCTAGTTACAAAATTTTGAGTTTTAAATTAAAATGATACGGTTTATAGTAATTATTTGGCAGAAAAATTGATATGCATGTATATGTCATTCTCTCCATAGTAAAAAACACACCTATTAGGATGTAACTGATGGTATTTCCAATATTAGCATTTTATCAATGTATGCAACGCTGTTATTATAATCGAGATGGCTTCCAATTAAATAGATAATATTACCAATTAACTATAATATATACTGGGGAATCCCTAGTCAAATTTAACAAAAATGCATGCAAAAGAACATTAGTTTTTATTGGAAATTTAGTGTGCTACTTTCTATACAAAACTATAATCTGATCCCTACAGAAATACACAGAAATACCCAGCAGAGAGTCTAAAATTACGAACTGGAACGTGTTCTTTGTATCACATAAATTATGTTGGGAAATACCAATATTATAAACATACAATACAATAAATTTTAATCTAATTTATATTTTAATAATGACAAACATTGGTGCAGGCACCAGAGCTTACAGCTCACCGTAGCGGCGAGCAACAATCACATGAAATACAATTATGAAAACGATAGCAATTGCTAGAGGACAATATTTATTATTGCAATCGTCCAACAATCAATCAATCAACAACATTTTAAATTTCAATTTTATTTTTATTAACTTCATTTCGATCTTCAGTTTGGGATCCGCACAGAATGCCCAATCGGCATTTGCCTACCCGATCATTGTACCTAATCGAAAAATGTTCGTCTCGTCGCCTATCCTTTCGTTATTTGACAATTTCGTCAAACGTACTTCGGAATCATTCGGAATGTATGCGCAAAATAAAACATTTTCTACAAAAATGTAAACATACATCATATTTTATTGATTATCTTTAGCGTTACATTATTTTATAATTATACTATTATGCAATCATAATGTTACACGATAAACGTCAGATATGTTTATCATATTTAAATTCGACTATTTATAAAGTATGTTTCGATATTTCACTAATTACAATTTAATTTCCAGTTCAGTTCGTTTAAAACAATGAATCAATATCGATATAAATATGAAAAATTCGTATAGAATCAATAAATACCAAATAATCTAAAAATCGAAAAATAATATTTAAAACAGAATTTCTTTATTAAATATCTTATAAGAACTGAAAGAATTGATAATAATCGATTGAATATTAAAACGAAAAATTGATTTTAATTGGTATTACTCAGGCCTAGTTCGGTCTTCACGAAACAAAAAACTTTATGCCAACGAATGTTGGATCTATGTTTCTCATTAATTAAGCACTGTTGCCCCTAACACTTTGTCGGTGGACCATAAATTTTAGTTAGTTCTTCATATTTCTTTGGAAAATCAGCGGCTTTCTTCAAATCGTATATGCAACTGTCATTGGACGCAGCACAAAATGGTCGACCACCCTTTACATACATGTCATAACAATTACGCTCTATATTATGATCGCCCAAATAACTATCCAGTAATTCCCAGCACGGGCATTGCCACGGATTTCCTCCGACATACATTTTCTCCAAGTGTGGCATTCGCGCCAAAAGTTCCGGCGACAAGAAACTTATTTGATTTTCTTGAATATACAACAGTTTCAATTCTTTCATACCACGAGAGTTAAAGACATTTGCTTGTATCTCTTCCAATCGGTTGTACGAAACTTCTAAATGTCTTAATTGTTTCAAATCGTGAAACGAATAATCACCAAATCTCTCGATCGAGTTGAAATGCAGCAATAGAACTTGTAAGTTTGGTAGGCCACTAAACATACGTCTGCTTATGTCAGTGAGTTTATTATGCATGAGTAATAGACTCGCGAGGGTTGGATTGTATCCGATAGCCAATTGCGGTTCAAATGAAATTAGTTTATTTTCTTCCAAACTTAACCAATTGAGATTTTTCATATCACCAAAAGCGTTCTCTTTTACATTTTTTATACCACATTTCCACAATTTTAAGAACTCGATAGTCAAACCAGTGAAAACACCTGCTTCAATCGTAGACATACGATTTCCAAACAAATCAAGTTTTTTTAATTTTGGAAGTCCATTAAAAGCTCTTGGTTGGATATTTTCCACTTCACAATTATAAATAAATAAAACCTCCATGGAGTTAGATTCAAACGCATAGCTTGGTATGATATGGATCCTATTGTCATCCAAGTGTAACTCGAATAATTTTGATAGTCCATTGAAAGCACCTTTCTCGATGCCAGTTGCCAAACCACTTACTTGTATGTCAATCAGGTTAGGTAAGTTTATAAAGCTGTTTCTTTTTATGGGGCCCCATATTCCATCACCCTGATTATACACGTTCAAACGCCACCATTGCGGTTGACGTCCCACATCATGCACTAAATCAAATGACGCACATCTGCCTCTGTGATCTGGCCCATCGTATGAACAACTCAAAACACTTTGAATTGATATTAAACACGCGCTGAGCACAAGGACGTCTCTGCTACTCAACATCATAATGCAAACTGATCAAATTTACCATGTTTAGCTGTGCCACAGTGATTTCTCTCCACTCTACCACATACATAAAAACGCTGAAGTGGCCTTCACTCGATTTTCTTATACTTTCACCATCTATGTACTATAATATTGCTATATTTTTTATTAATTTCATGCTAGGATTACTATGAAATAATATTAATATATATATGATAATCAGGAAAACGTAAATGTAATATTAAGCTAGTTTTAAAAACGATTCTTAAACTGTTTATAAGACAAAAGAAACAAAAGTAAACTGTTACTTATGATTAAGATATTGTATTCAAAATTAAATGGTGCATGCTCGAGTCACATACAAGTTAAAAGTTTCACAATTTTGCTTCAACAATTTTGGCTCTACAGCATTCACACACACATACACACACACATACAGACACACATACACACACACGTACAAACACCGAGGTATAAGAAAAAAGATAAATAATACCAAAAATTATTTGGCATTGAACGGTTTATCGCCTATAGCGGTTATTATTTTTGAAACAAGTTATATGTAAAAAATATTATTGACAACACCGGGATTTTGAACTCGGGATCTTCTTCAAAGATAATGACCGCTGATATACCATACAATGTCAAATAACTTAACACAACCAAGAAAACATTTAGAACAAAAAAAAAAATTATATAGTTAAAATATATACAACCGGGAGTAGTCTTCAATACTCTTTCATATAATTCTACTATTTATTTAATATAATCTTGCTTTATTTTATTTTGAGTTAATACTAGATTTCCGTGATACAATATCAATAACTTAGTTATTGCGGAAACGTAAATGCACCAAACCTATGCAAATTGTAAATAGTACATTTAAAAAAAAAAAGAAAAGTTGCTAGAAACTTAAATTCTAATCACATATTTAATTAATTATAACAGGGATTCGAACCGAAACTGACCTGAAAACCGGCTAAGGGGGTTCAAGACACCCCCCCCCCCAACCCAAAATAACAGCTTAAGATTATTAAAATTAATTTAATTTTAAGAGACAAGAGTCCCCCTCCCCCAATTGATCTTGCCTACGCGCCTGGCTACTGCAATTCAAAGTAACTGCGCAAAATGAGGTGTGGTTTTTTGTTATCAAATAAACCTTGAACGGATTTACGTGGTTTGTTTGTTCGGCTAATAACGTGAATTTATATTATTTGTGAGATACATGGTTCAATACACGAAATGTTATTTTTTTCATCAACAGGTGTATCAATTGTGGAGTTATATACTTTTATAAAAACTTTTGCGGCAAAAGATATGCCCAGCACACTTTTGCTTGACAGCCTATATACTATTTGCTATACATTATAATTGTTTTAAATAGCATTAATGTAAAGCTTCACACAACAAAGATAGAGATTCCTTACTTCCGATATAAAATGTATATAATAGGTCAAATGATATGGAAAAAGATAGGTAAGTTTATATTATATAATCAGCATTAAAAATACATTTCATTTTAAATAGTGATCAGCACATACCAAAAATTTGTTCTCTATAACAATTTACAGACGTATACATAAATTATTTGGGATCTCAATTGACTAATTAAAAACTTCGTCACATTTAGTTACCAAGACAATGTTTTCCAAATAGATCAATGATCTTTTCTTGTAATTGGTCGAATAAATTGAACGGATTAGTTTTTGGTATCAAGAACGATATCTTTGGAAAGAATTCCATAATTACCGACTTGTTTGACGACATCCTTTTATTAGTCAATTGCTATGAAGTCTTGTTTTTAAACAAGTAAAAAGAAAATTATGCTGCCAAAACCGGCTTGGGCACACCAAACACATTGCAAACTTTCGGTAATGCAGGATAATCTTTAATTGTTTCTGCATAAATCTTTGGAACATCAGTGACACTTTCCAAATCAAAAATACAATCTTTACTGTACTTAATAGAAGAAACACAAAATGGTCGATCTCCCTGCACATACATTTCATAACAAAGTCGCGTTATATTATGATTGGCCATAAAAATATCCAGTAACCTCCAGCAAGGGCATTGCCATGGATTTCCCCCGACAGATATTTTCTCCAACATTGGCATTCGCGCCAGAACACCAGTTGACAAGAAACTCATTTGATTGTCATGGAGAAACAACAAATTCAATTTTTGCATGCCATGAGGGCTAAAGGCATCCGTTTGTACTTCTTCTAATTGGTTGTTGGAAAGGTCTAGCAATCTTAATCGCAGCATATCGTAAAACGAATAATCATCCAGTCTTACGATCGAGTTAATATTTAACAGAAGAACTAGCATGTTCGGAAATCCAGTGAACATACCTCTGTTTATAACAGTGAGTTTATTTCGGTTGATTAATAAATTTTCGAGTTTTGCATTATATCCGATCGCCAACTGCGGTTCAAATGAAGCTAATTCATTTTCTTCCAAACTTAACCAATACAAATGATCCATATTACCAAACGCGTTATCTTCCACATGTTTTATACAATTTTTGCGTAATTTTAAATACTCGATGTTCAAGCCAGTGAAAACGCCTGCTTCAATCTTTGATATATGATTACCATATATTTCAAGAATCTTCAATTTCGTCAATCCCTCCAATGCATTTGGTTGGATAGTTTGCAATCCACTATTATAAATATATAAACGTTCGATGGCGATAAATCCAAACGCATAGCTTTGTAACGATCTGATTTTATTGTCTTCCAAGTGTAACTCGAATAATTTTGGTAGTCCATTGAATGCGTCCTTATCGATACCATTAGCAACACCTTGTATTTTTATGTCAATGACGTTAGGAACATTTATAAAACTATCTTTTTTGATGGGGGAAAGCGAGAATATTTCTTTTACCGGATTTAAAACGAGTAATCGCCACCAATCTGCCTGTTGACCTGCGGCCTGCAATAAATGAAATGACGCACAACTGGCTCGCCGAGTAGGCGTATCGTAGTCACAAGTCAAACCACTGTGAATAGTTAGTAAACACACGCTGATCACGAGAACGTCTCTGCTGGTCAACATCTTAATGCAAACTGATCAAGTTAAGAATTTCCAGTATACTTTTAGCAGTTCTTTTGCAATATCCCTCCACTCTACCACATTATTAAATACATAAATATGCACACTTGTTGCTTTTTATCCTTAACCCTTTAGTGGCTAACACGTCGCACCTATATATAAAATTACGTTTAATTGAAAAACGGGTTTGTAGCCAAACTGCCAAGCGTTTGGGGACACGACCTTTTTGGTTGATTATTCTGCAAAATGAAGGGTGCGATATAATCTGCTTCAGTGATATGAATCAGGTATAACCAGTATCAATGTTAAAAATAAACTAGCATAAATACAGGCACCTTTGTCATGTCTTCAGCTTCAGACGAAGTACTTGCATCTGATCGTTCGGTTAATCGTATAAGCACTACATGCACCGTAACCACGTGACTTAACACTGCACGTACACCACTCCAACGCCAGAACATAAAACCGAACGCACCTATAATAACAACTCAAAGCACTGTGAATTGTTAGTAAACACGCTAATTACAAGGACGTCTCAGCAAATCAACATAGTAATGCAAACTGATCAAGTTTAGAATTTCCTTCTACTATTGCCAGTGGCGGATTTGCCAATGGTCGCTCGACAAGGGTCCCGGACTTGTGGGCCTCCGGAAAGAATATTTATTATACATTTTTTTTTTCAAACTTCAGCCTTTTCAATTTTTACAGAAATAATAAATTGCACCAATTATTCAATACATAATTAAATAATTATTATTAAATAATCATGACTGTTAGAACCCTGCGCATGTAGTGCAATTCAAGATGGCGGCGAAAGAGATACTAGAAACAATATATGGAGACTGATTCTTACCCAAGTAGTTCATAACTATATATTATTTAGTTCGATGCAATCTAAAACTGTTAATTATCTGTTCAGATAGCTCCTAGTACTAAATAATTTTTAGTTAGGAACCAATTTAAGAGATCTTGGTGAAATCAAGCATAAATTGGTAAACACAAGAAGATCACAAGGATATCACTGCTAGTAGATATCTTATCAATAACTGGTCAAATTCCACTGTATTTTAAACTGTACCATTAGGATCCTAACATTTTATTGAGTAGATTATCATATGTTACAATACATATATAATAATGTAGAGTGAATTAGTAAAAATCTATTTGCAAACCTTGATATAAATCTGTTACCAACAAAACTGAATTAAAAACTTTGTCAAAATTATCATGTGTCGCCATATTTTGTTTGTGAAACTTTAGCTATATATAATAATTATTTAACAATCTGGAGAATATTTGTTCAAGGTAAGAGATATATGAAAAATATAGTTTTTATTGGACATTCAGTATCTTACTTTCTTATTCTCAGAATTCGAATGACCACTTAAAACATTCCTAGTAAGGAAAGAAACTATGAGCGTAAGGCTAGGTTATAAAGCAACCGTAAAAATTACGCATAATTATATCGTTGGGAAGCCCCATTTTTAAGCAAATTAATCTCTTCATGTATTGAACCGGTTGATTCAACAACGTTTTTCTTTTTTCTTTTATCTTATTCATAATTTTGCAGGTGTCAGAAAATTTACGGATAATAAAAATAAAAAAAAACCGATGACTTTTTAATATAGTATAATACTACACACTATTTGTAATTTGTAAAAAATCTGAAATAAAATATATATATATATATATATATATATATATATATATATATATATATA
The DNA here is from genome assembly GCA_933228885.1 of Leistus spinibarbis. Classification (NCBI taxonomy): domain Eukaryota; kingdom Metazoa; phylum Arthropoda; class Insecta; order Coleoptera; family Carabidae; genus Leistus; species Leistus spinibarbis. Next base: position 5,769,963 of record OW121796.1, on the reverse strand, counting down.
TATATATATATATATATAAAACTTGTAAATACCTATATTATTTGGATTATAATAAGTAAAAATATGTTTATGATAATCGAATAATATTTTAATTATTCATGTATATCAAAATACGTATTTTTAAAATTTTATACATATACATATTCGGCAAAATATTATTGCATTATACTGGTTTTCGACCAGATCTAATACATATATATATATATATATATATATATATATATATATATATATATATATATATATATATATTATATTATATGAAAGGATTATAAATGAACAGCAGGCTAGGTAATTAAGGTAATTCAAGATTTACGCAAAGTTATTTTATTGGAATACTGAATTAAAAGAATAATGAGCAGTAGCCTAGACCATAGAGCAACCGCAACATTCATTATCGTTACGTTAATTAATATTGTAACCATGGATTCCTACTACATATAAATTCTCTAAAAAGCGATTTTCCAAGTAGGTTCATTGAAAATACTTTCAAGCAAATCTTAGATATACAAATAATACCATTAATTATATTACTCTATTTTATGTCACTTTATACATCGTTATCGATATAGAATAGATTAAACCATTGCTACAAGTTTTTAATTTATTTTCAAAAATAGGAGGTATTCTTTCAGGTTATTAATACAAATTGTAAAAATTTATCGTAAATTCATAAAAAATAATTCTTCTCTTAGACTTTCTTATACTTGGCTTTCATTAAATATATAATATAGCTTTACAGTGTTTTAAACTCATTCTACCATTACCATGAAACAATCAATATGTGTGGAAACATAAATGTAATTAAATTGCTTTTCTAAACTAGATCAGTGAAGAATAATGGATTCTATAGTGTTTGCGAAATTACGATTACATCGAAAAGGTAAATTAGGTTATTTTCAAAGGTTATTCAATAAGTGATACAGTGTTTTCTAAACTTTTTAAACAAATGTTGCTATACATTTTTATAACTACATACGTTATTGAGAAAATAGTCAAAATGAATTCAGGGACCCTCAAAACGGATATTTCCATTATAATATCGAGTTCGATTTTCTTGTGATCACAATTTTTTCTTTTATATATGACGTATAAGAAAGTAAGCAGTAAATTATTATAATATGAACTTGAAAACTATGTACACAATTTTATTTCAATTTATAATGATCGAACCTCTGAGTTCAGCATACAGTTCATTGCGATAATGATATGTTTGCAAATATTGTATAAAATTTGTGATACCAACGGGTTTTACCAAAATTGAAACATAATTCGTTATTATACCAATAGTACTTGATATGTACAAACGAAAAATTATAGTAGCCTTGAAATGTCTATATTTGTTTATTATTATATGTTAGCTCGCCGTACGAAGTACCGAAGAAGCTAAAGCATTCGGTCGTGTCTGTAGCATTCTCGGATCAAAAAATCAAATTCAATATTTCTCCTCCCTTAATTGATATGAACTATTTTGAAGGAGCCGTGTGTGTCTGTGACAGTTTTCCACAAAATATACTGTTAAAGATAAAATTGTGCTAATTTGAAGTTTGTAAACGAAAATAATAAAAACATCTTATTTTTATAAATAATATCAAAGCTGGTAGAAAAGTCTTACTCTTGCTACTTTGCCACTATCAATCACGAAAATGGCACGATTAAGAAATAAAGTATAGTTTGTCTATTGAGATATATTCGTTTTTATTTAAAATATGTACCATTTACTGAAACATCGCTTTTGAAACTAGTAAATTTATATGTTGTATCCATAGTTATCAAGTTTACTAATTTGTTTGATCAACTATTATCAGCATTTAATACAAAAGTACAAAAAATCTAAGAGTGAGCTATTTGCTATCTTATCGTAATAACATGATTTAAATATAGCACGTAGAATTCATACACATCCTTTGATGATATATACAAGAAAGTCCAGTATAGAATATTGCAGATTTTTTACTAGAAGAATTACAGCTCGTTGGAACAAGTGGTGTATCGGCTATAAGTTTATACATATATGCAATTCGAAATATTCCCTATTGAGTTCATATATAACCGATTTGATTTTTGTCTGTGCAATACGTCTGGTCAAGTAGTCTATGATTACGTTTATAGAGATGCCCATATGCTTATATCGTTTGCAATACATATTGTACGTAAGTTTGCATAGCAACGCGTTTAAAGTTGGCTGAACCTAACGATTTGCAATATTCCATTGCGAAATCATAAATTCGTCTTATACAATTCTATAACTAAACAAGCAAACTTGTTTTCTGTTTGTATAATTGGAAAATGTGATTATAAAAATATGCAGAGTGCCCTATACTCGACTTTCTTTCACAGTTTTCACAATACATATATGTAGTTTTTATTTCCATAAACAAACATCAATAGCTGCGGTAACTAGAGAAACGTAAACGTAACTTGGCTATTTTCAAAGGCGATTTACCAGTAAATAAGAAAATTGATAATTATAAAGTATATTAAAATTTATTACAACTTTTACTTGAAAATGTTAAAATCCAATCTCACTGTTTGCAATAATATAAATATTCTACAAAATATCTATTTATATTTTACATGCGTAAGAAAGTTCAGATTAGGGCACATTTTCATATTTGTAATAACAAATATGGAAACTATACATTTTTAAATATTTGCTTAAGTATTTATTAAAATACTAAGTCAACCCGTGTGCACCATGTGCCCATATCATATTCAGAATACAGTTCACTCCTCACCGATTCATTTATCCCCTGTAGCACCAAATGTTAAAACTATATAATATAAATATTGGTGATATATAGTATCTTGGCTAAATATGGCATATAAAAAACCCATATTGGTTTTATATCGTATGTCATTATTTAGTTCCTTAAAAGTGATTTCAATATCAATACAATATGGGATAAACTATATTGTATTCTCAGTCAAAAACCATGTAATACCAATATTGTAAATTAGATGTTTGTGATTCTTATAGACTTTATTTATGGGTTGCATATTGATTTGCCAATATTAAATATACATATTTGTACAATATAAATAAAATATGATTAAGAACTTTTAGTATATCGATTAACAAATTTCTAATTTTGGTAATATATAATATGATGCAATTATAGATGTTATACTATCATTAAATATGTATTTCATAAATATATTTTACATATTTTTGTTGTAGTTACTTATTAGAAATATAAAATTAATGGTATTGTTACAAAATGTTAATATTGGTATACCATCCTTATCCTAATAGAGCGCATGCGTTGCTAAATATTGTGCAAATACCTGCTGCAATTAAATAAAAATAATTCTTAAGTCAGTTTTCAAAACGCAAACATGTCATTTACATTTAATACCCAATTCTAATATATTTTCTTGCTTAACTTCATAACTACTTTATCATTTGACGAGTGGAACTCAGAAACGATGAATAGATACAAACAGCACGCCACTGTTAAATAATTGTGATGATCTACGACCCTATGATCCTAGGGCCCGTTGTTTTTCCTGTTCAGTTTGGTTCAGTTTGGTTCCTTCATTCTATCACTTCGTGCTGGTGTTATCTTGCAGTATTTTGTATTATCGTGTTTAAAATTGAAATCAATATTCATCATCATATTCGCAAATCGAAATATTTTACACATTAAGGTAAGTCATATTTTACTTGTAAATTTAACAGTTTATATCATTCTGTATACGGTATATTAACTTTGTATTTCAATCTGTTGTTGTGCTTTAGCTTGGTCTCCTTATCATTCATCCAGAAGCAATATGCAATCGCTTCAATCATGCGACAGAACATGAAATATCAAATAAAAATATCTATGTACCTACCTAGCGACGCACAGGGGAGTATTTGTATGAAAAACCCGGTCAAAAGTCGAAATCACAAATCTAGTCGAAATATAAACAAATCGGCATTTTCTTTAAGAAGAATGACTGGCCCGTCAAATTGTCGCCATATAAGGGCGCCAAATGTTTATTTACATACGTAAATTAAATCAGAACCCAGTCATTGTAAGTAGCGAATGCGCTGAGTAACGACTAGGCTATAATACAGTAGGCATTTATTTTGTAATTTGTGTTTGTTAGTCTTTGAATTTTTGAAAAACAAAAACGATTTTGATATGTTAGGAGAAGGAATGTACTTTACTTTGAATCAATATTTAATTTGCAATTGCAAGAAAAATCTTCTGCAATCTTCCGCCATTTTGTATACCATTAGTTTAAATATTAAGAGTAAAAGAGTATATATTGTACAGTCATTTGGTCGTTTCACTTCAGACTTAATTTTTTTTATGATAATTTGATTATAATGGGACACATATGAAATATTTACAAAAAATTAATTTGTTTTCTCGTTGGGGGTGGGTGAGTTACACCCCAACTCAGAGGTTCAAAAAAGAAAAAAAGAAAGTGACTATGGGAACGTGTCGATCGTCGAATTCTACTCCAAAAAACCCCTATAACGTTAATTTTGCTTTAATACCCTCCTAGTTACAGGGGGTTGAAAACTTTGATTTTCAAGCAAAAACCCTGATTAGCAAATTACTCAAAGAGGATCACATTTTCGAAAATGTTTGCCATGACATGAAAGTTAGCTTATGAAATTACAAAAATAATTCATGAAATAAAAATTTGTTTAGGCTCATCGTTGCTGAGATACAATTAATGTTAGGTGCAATTGAACATATCCCTGAAAAGATCACGCTCTTCAAATAGTCGTAACTCTAGTTTAAAAAATACTTTTCAATATGTGCCATGAACCAAATTAAAGCTATATATAGTAGCTTATTATCATATAATATTGTTTCTTATTTAATAATATTTTAATAAAATCTATAAAATAATTTTGACCGGTTATTTCATACAAATACTCCACTGTGCGACGGCTAGAGATCGCGGTGATTGAAGGAAAGAATGATCGCCGAACAATTTTTTTTTTTAATTGTTTACTTATATATGTTAGAATATATATTTATTTATTATATTTAATTTTTATTAACAATTTTTTTTAATATATTTTTATATATTTGCACTATAACACTATATATGTTTTATATCTCTGATGTGCAATAAACTTTATTAAATATATTTATTATTAATTTTAAGTTGTTATTATATATAGCAATCTAAATATATAATACAGAATTAATATTTCATTTACTTATCTACTCATATTGGGTAAATATATTAAAAATGTTATGCTTATTTTATATTGTGGGGCATTAATCTTATAATATAAGGAATTCTTGAAAATGTAATATTTATTTAATATATTCGTATGAGAATACAATATTCGTTTGCAATATTCTGGCAATATTGCTGAAAAATATAATTCCAATATTAAAATACAATATTCTAGTTATATATTATTACTATGTTAAACCAAACTACATTGGGACAATATAAGAAACAATATTGGTACTATAATGTTGTGCTACTCCCCAGGGATATAATTGGATAATTTGCCGGGGGCGAATTTTCTTGTAATTGTTTTTGTAAATTTAGACCTAATCATGGTTGCACTATATAAATAAGGCATTTCCCTTACCTAGTTTTCCTTGTGAGCACGCTTTTGTATTTTCGTTATTTTCTCTGTAAGTCGTTTGTATTGTATAAAATAACCACATGAAGGATTTGCTATTATATTTGTCATTTTATCTGTAAACTACACAACACTAAAATTTGAATAAATTTTTCCCAAAATTATTATTTACTTTGACATGTCATTATGAGGTTTTATTAATTTTTGACAAATGCCAAAATTTTAAAATACAATTGCCCAACCATTAAAAATAATTATTTTAAAATATAAAATATTTTAGCCCGCCAATAAAATGTTTACAGATGTTTGGAGCATCTCAAGATTGTTGGACAGTTTTGTTGAATAAAAACATCTATTATTAGGCTATGGTGTAATGGTTAAGACTTTTGATTTTCACCGTAAAAGTCGGGGTTCGATTCCTGCACATGCCATTTTTACAGTAAAAGGCGTACATATAAACACACTCGCATAGAAACAAACTCACATACAGACAAACAAATACATCTGGGTGTTTATATAAATAACTAGGTTAACCCGTAGGCACCACGTGCCCGTATCATATATAGTTTATTCTTCATCGATATAATATTAATATTTTTTATGAATTTTGATAATCAATCCCAACGATCTTATATGACAATTGGCTATATGCAAGTGTTTATTATATTATCGTTGATTTCGGCGTTGATATGTTTATGAGTATTAAATTGTAGCATAATATGCATAGCTTTTGCTATACCTAAATTATTTGTCGGTCCCAACCTACACAGTCCGGCCTTTTTAGTCAAACCTGTTGCGCAAACTAGCCAGCGTAAAAAAAAAGTTTGCTCACCGCTGCTGATATGGGCACGGGTTTACCTTGTTTAATATAAAACAAATCGATAATTTATTTGTCGTATGAGACACATTGCGTACTGATGGCAGGGTACGGTACTATGTTGTTATATATGTTAAGTATAACCAGTGACTATCTTCATGTTTCAAGTGGGATTTTGATTACTATACATCTGGGGTGGCCAATTTGTTTGTCTTTAAAATCGACTTTATAGATTAACAATGAGTCGCGATCTACCTTCGAAACGCGATCAACATGTTGGCTACCGCACTGTATACATTATTATATTGAAAACAAATGTCCGACATATAAACTCACTCAAACCATTTCTGAATGTCAAAATTAACTAAGTTTATTACCGATAAAATTTGGGCTATAGAGCAAAATGATATATGTATTTATTTATTTATTTATGAAGCTATAATGCAAAGTGTTTTTATGTTTTATTAAATTCTATTTGTTACACTCTAAGAAACGTCAGGAACATAATTTGAATTCATCAAATTTACAAATAATTATATATATATATATATATATATATATATATATATATATATATATATATATATATATATATATATATATATATATATATATATATATATATATATATATATATATATATATATATATATATATATATATATATATATATATATATATATATGCGTTCATTGTTGCTGCAGACAAAATACAGAGAGTTTATCTTGCGCACCCTGCTGTAGGGCTAACGCATACATATTTACTTACACAGACAGTTTGTACCCCCCACTTATATTCGATTGCAGTGAATTTATAAAAGCCACTGCTGCAAGTGCAACAAGTAGCACTTCGAACTTCGATGCAATATACCATAATCGCAACGCGCTGAGTGAAATCCATAGTTTAACATAATATTAAATAAGTGGGTGGTTACTGGTGAGTTACTTTATACGAATAATCTTTTACACAAGTCATAATGAAAATTTACACTGCGAACACTTTAAGGCTGCGATCGAAATTGTCTTGGCGGGAAACAACACATTCTGTATTAAAATGCAGGCAATAATAAAACACGTAAATATCCATGATTAAAAGGTGTTCTCGACTTAAATATTAACTAAAACTTACAATATATGCCATAAAATTATTTGGGAATAGTAAATTGGAGCAATGTATTAAAGATATTAGATGTTTATAGTGTTTAAACTACAAAGGCACTAGCCGGATAATATGGTGAAAATCCCATTTACTCGGATTAGAATTTGGTACACTATTTTTTCATTAAATTTAACCTGAAGTTCCCAAATTTTAAGATCTGACATGCATGTATTACACATCTATTACCGCAAAAACAGTGCTTTTTGTTTATTTTTTTATCTCTGCGAGTATTTTATGGATTAACTAAAAATTTGAGATGGTGGTAGAAGTATAAAGTTGCAGTTGCTTGATTTTTTGTTGTAATTTAATTTTGGATTTTCTTGATGGCATATTATTTGTATTTTATATCTCTCATTCATTGAATAATTTGTACAAAATATGTTTCTTGATTGATTTTGTGTGTGTGCCAAATTAAGCATTACAATAGAAAAGAAAAGAATGTTATTTTTACTTTCTTTTCGAAGTAATTAGTGTCTTGTAATGATGAAAAATTTCGAACCCGAGATTTCAACGGATATACATGTTTTGACCTTCTCTGAATCGAATGTGACTATTTGCGGAATGACGTCTGTCTGTCTGTGTGTGTGCGTCTGTGAACGCTCTAGGGCCAAAACTGTCGAATGAAAAATTATGAAACTTCAAACTTAAGACTTATATATGCCCTAGATGTGCACCTCTTGTTTTTGAAAAGAATATACAAACCGGTAGTGCATATTTACTCTATACATTTTTTGTTCTATCACCTATATCATTAGAACGGCTACACTTACGGCAAAAATAGTTATGCTCTTAATGAAAGATAATAATATTTCGCACAACTTTTGTTTGAAACTTATCTTCAGGAAATTTACCAGTTGCGAGAAAAATGCTACGAAACATTATAAATATCTTGTTTACATTGCCATTGATTCGCATGTAGCTTATAAAATCGGATAATCTGCTTTTTTGACAGGAAAACAAAATAGACTATTAAATAAATGACATTTCAGAATATTGGTTAGTTTGATAGCTGGTTATATATATATATATATATATATATATATATATATATATATATATATATATATATATATATATATCTATATCTATATCTAATTAATTGATTATAAAAATATAACATTAGGAAATAATAGAATCCAACAGAAACAATATGAAAACCAAGCTTACCTTATATAAATGAATGGGTGGAAAATTAAACCAATACCAATTTGTAATGGTAGTACTTCAAGTACTAGCTATCAAAACTAACTAATATTTTACAGAAATATTCTGAAATGTCATTTATCTAGCTATCAAAACTAACTAATATTTTACAGAAATATTCTGAAATGTCATTTATCTAGTTCAGTCTATTTTGTTTTCTTGTCGAAATATTGACAGGCACAGATGATCCGATTAATTAAACTACATGCGAATCCATGACAACGTAAACAAGATACTTATAATGTTTAGTAGCAATTTTCTCGTAACTGGTACATCTCTTGAAGAAACTTTTCAAACAAATGTTGTACGAAATATTAATATCATTTATTATGAACATAACTATTTTTGCCGTAAGTGCAGCCGTTCTAGAGATATTGGAGATAGAACAAAAAATGCATATTGTAAACATGCACTACCGATTTGAATATTCTTTTCAAAAATAAGAGGTGCACATCTAGAGCACATATAAGTCTTAAGTTTGAAGTTTCATAATTTTTCGTTCGACAGTTTTGGCCCTAGAGCGTGCACAGATACACACACACACACACACACAGACAGACGTCATTCCGAAAATAGTCACATTTGATTCAGAGAAGCTCAAAACGTGTATATCCGTTGAAATCTCGAGTTCGATTTTTTTGGTGATCCCTAATACGTACTTATTACTTTGTAAGAAGAAAATAAAAATGCAGGAAACCCCTAATATACGCGGAGATGCATCAACAAGTTCTGCAGGAAGTTCAGAATCTGTATTCAAACCTGAACCATGGGAACCATACTGCTTTTACCCAGAATTTCCAAACGTTTCCATTATATGCGGAGATTCATGGTCTGATAATAGATTAATGATCTCCACAGTAGAAGGGACATTTTTAGTCGAAGGTAATTCATACGCAAATCAATTCTTGTTCTTCTCTCTCTTATTTTCTTATAATCATTTACTTAAACTTTCTTATCTAATATATATATATATATATATATATATATATATATATATATATATATATATATATATATATATATATATATATATATATATATACATACGGGGCGGTGAATTGAAATCTAGAACACAGAAATTTACATGTTTTTACTTTCTTTTATGAAGTAATAAGAATAAGTGTTTGTCTCGTCGCCCTGGATCCAAAAATAAATATTACTTATATATTTGGATTTTATTCGTCGCTCGTAAGACCAAATTTGTGCCCTCTAAGGTACCGGAACGATTCACACCAAATTTGGTACACACATTATTTGGCATCCCATTTGAATCCGCTCGCAGTTTAAATCCAATCGCTCGTATACTTCCCGAGTTATAGGGCACCAAAATTAAAGTATTTTAAATCTACAAGATTTTTGCATTTAAATATCTCCAAGCCCGTAAAAATTATAATTTAGAATTTTAAAATATACCAATATACTTTCTTTTTATTATATCAAAATAATCTACAAAGAATCGTAAAACATTTTATATTTATAACATATTTTCAAATTGTTAACCAAAGACCCATAATATTTAATAACAATTATTTTTTAATTTAAAAAGTTCGCTGCTTGCATCGCATTATTACTTATAAGAGGAGCTGGAGGCATAGGTGCGTTGTACCTAAGCTTGTTTCTTTTGATATTTATGTTTGTTAGTAATTCGTCCTCATCCTTAGACAACCAACACAACTTTTGATTGAAAAGTTTCTTCAAAAAATGTACCAGTTACTAGAGAACTGCTACAAAAAATCATAAATATCTTGATTATGTTACCATGTATTCGCATGTAGCTTAATAAATCGGATCATGTGCGCCAGTCATTATTTTGACAGGAAAACAAAGTCGACTCAATTACATAAACGACATTTCAGAGTCATCGCAACTAAAAAGTCAGCTTGTATATATATATTAATATATATATATATATATATATATATATATATATATATATATATATATTAATATATATATATATATATATATATATATATATATATATATATATATATATATATATATATATCCCAAACAAATATATATATCTAGTGAAAATTACGAAAAAGAAAGTCGAATGCAGGCCACTCCAGATATTGTTTTTAACACATATATATATATATATATATATATATATATATATATATATATATATATATATATATATATATATATATATATTATGCAAATATTATCTCCCCAGTACATTTTACAGACATAGTGTAAACACAAAACTTGTTAAAAATGTTAAACTTATATACTTGTATGTTAGTTGTCACTCGCTAGCGATAATCATATATTTCTATAGTAATTGAATTTTCTTTACCGTTTTCTGACAATGAAAAGCTGGGAAACTTTTTTCAATAACATGCTATATTACATTATAATAAGGTCTAACCATGGCATGTGAATTCGAATCTTATCCTTAAATATTTGTAGCTAATAATTCGCATAGAAAAATATTCGATAATACATTACAAGTCAAACAGTTGAATATTCTTGAACATCATGGCATTTTATTATTACGAGCCGGCGTAACAAACAATGACTGTGAAGTTTACATTTTTCGATTAAATCATATCGATAAACAAAAGAGAGTGAAGTCACTATTTAATTTTAAAGCACACCGAATGGACCAGACAACAGGATGTCATCTTTATGCGCTATCACGGCCAGGTAAATTAAAATCTTGCTCTTAATTTTATCTTCTAATCTTTTTATAATAACAGGTAGTTCTCTATTACGTATGTGTATGGCAATTGATAAAAAATTGTTGCTATTTGAATGGAATCCTATTAAACGAAAATGTAAAGATGGATTCAAATTTCTTAAGGTAATTTTTTTTCGCATATTTTATATTTTCTACAATAATTTATTATACATACATTTTTTCATCAACTCTCTGTAACTTAAAGGGCCAAAAATAAAATAAATATTTTTTTAAGGTTTGTATTTCCTGCCAAAAATTGTTGACACAAATCTATAACATTCTTTCAAACTAGGTCCACCCGTTAACATGTTGTATACAGAATACAGTGCACTCTTCACCGATCCATCTGTCTAATTGAATAATTTGGCGGGTGGCGAATTTTCTTGTAATTTCTTTTGTAAATCATGGTTACAATATATAAATAAGACCTTACAAGGTTTTTCCTAATGAATACGGTTTTGAATTTTCGTTATTTTTTCCGTGCAGTATCGTCCACGTAAGATTAGTGTGGTTGCAGTGCAGAAAGTAATGTAGCAGTTTACACTTTTATCAAGAAAAGCGTTCTACACATATAAACATACTCACATACAAACAAATAGATCTGGGTGATATATATATATATATATATATATATATATATATATATATATATATATATATATGTATATATATATATATATATATATATATATATATATATATAAAATGCTTCCGAATTTTTTCAAAGTTTTATTACGGAAATGTTTTATTCACTATAATTATATTGACAATATGTTAAGGTCCATTCTCAGCGATCCAATGAGAATTTAAGATTAGAAATTAATTATTAAATTATTTTTATGACAATTAATTCTATACAGCAACAAAGTTTATAATCAATCCGTTTATTTTGTTGCTGTGAATATTAGCATGGTTTGTTATAATACAAACTGAATTATTATTTGTAATTTCTAATCTAAATTATTAATTGACTAGCATGCAGCGTAAAAAACAGTCATTCATTAGTGGCTGCCATATTATTATTAGTCTCACCTTTGGATGGGTGCAAAAGGAACAAAAATTGCACTGAGCGTGCATTAGACTTGTGCCTGCATCAACCTTATATTTGGAAAATATCGATTGGCTCGCCGGTAATGGATCATCTTGACAACTATTTAATATAATTTTTGTAATCCGAGATCTGAAATTTTACAACAAATGACATTTTCTTTTATTTACAGGAAATATATTTATTTGAATATCCATTTTTGATAACTGTATTGGAAGATAATGTGGGTTCGCATCAGGATGATTTTCAAATCTGTGTTGGATTTAAGAATCATTGGGATTTCATAAATTACAATAAAAAATTAGTCCGAAATATATATACTATGACAGGTGCCAAGGTAAAATTAGTTGCTGCTCTCGATTTATATAAGGACCAAGAGATAGAATTACTACTTTGTTATAATAGTAAGAAATAAACAAAAAGCACACACAAATAAATGTCTCTCTAAAACACAAATGTTTATTTGAATGTATCCTTTCAGATACGTGCAACTTTCATTATATTATGCAAGATATATGCAGACATAATGCATATTTTAATTTTCATTGGAATTCTGTTCCAACTAATGTCGGTAAATATAAACACTTTGATTATATAATGAATGCTGTAATTGCAATGACGAGAAACTAGATATGATTTGCCTGATTTTAAAGGATTAATGGCAACAAGACTTAAAATTGCTTCATCTCTATTTCAATTACAGTAAATGATATTCATTTTTAAATCCAATCCATCTCTATATAGATACTATGTACCACGTATGAATATATTTTTAGTATGCGCCTTTCCATACATAATTGGATTTACATCAGATTCAATGGAAATCAGATTAATTGTTGATGGCAAACTAGTCCACACGATGTCCATGCCTAATCTACAACTAATTGCATTTAAAAACGACATCTATTTCTCAAGTACTGCTCCCAGACTTTGCCCGGAGAGATCGGAACGTTTGGCTATGGACTTACGATGTGAACCAGCCAGACATTCATCTCTATCTAGTCCACATGGTATTTACCTACATAAAATATATTTGAATATTAGATAATTATATAAATATTCAATAACTGTATACACTGCCAAAAGTTAAAAATTTAACCGATAGATTTCGTTTGCGTAACGCCAGTCGCCAGATCCAAATGGTTATTGTTATGTATATTTCACTTGTTTTTAGCTCGCCGTACGAAGTACCAAAGAAGCTAAAGCATTCGGACGTGTGTCTGTAGCATTCTCGGATCAAAAAATTGCATTAACAAAAAGTGTTTGTCTCGTCGCCCTGAATCCAAAAATATATATAACTTATATACTTGAATGTTAGTCGTCGCTCGCTCGAAGCTACCGGAGCGATTCACACCAAATTAGGTACACATGTTATTTGGCATCCTACTTGAATCGGCTCGCAGTTCAAATCCAATCGCCCGTATACTTCCCGAGTTATAGGGCCCCAAAATTTGGAGCCCCCTTAATACTGCCCTTATAAAAATAATTAAAACACTCAAAAATTCTACTAAAAATTCTAAGATATTTTATGTCTACAGGTTTTTTTCATATTGTTAAACCAAAGCCCGACAAAATTATTGAATATTAAAATTTTAAAATATGCACAAAATTTTTTGTATCAATATTATTTACAAAAAATTGTAAGACTTTTTATGTTTATAACATTTTTTCAAATTGTTAACCAAAAGGCCATAATAATTAAAGAGCACTGCTCGCAACACATATCTTACCTAAAGGCGAGGTTTACGCGTTGGTGCGTTTTACGCGTACCAAATCTTGTTTTCTTAAGCGAGCACCTCAAAAATTCCACCGTTACGATTGTAGCGCATACCAATTAAAACACTAAATGGAAGTGCAACTGTAGCAGACGATCGCACAGTACGAAATGCTTCGGACACTTGGCAAAGTTCAGAGTCAAAACTCAACTTACCTGACATCCAACCTGTATCAAGTTCACTTGGAACTTGGAGAAAAATAAAAATAAAAATAGAGCAAGTAAAATACAAAATAATTATCTCAGAATGCTTTCTTTAATCTTCATTTGTTTTGTTATACCAGAACGGTTATCGTAAGCCAAGGTCACCAAGCTCCGGCCCGCGGACCATATTCTTTCGGTTTCTCTTCGCGTATTAGCCGAATAACCGAATGTCCGTCGGGAGTTTGGGTAATATGTACAATTCATGATGATGTTATATTATATATTACCATTGACCCCCATATTTACCATGTTCACATGGAGGATTGAATACGGTATTGAATTCGATATCGGTATTGAATCCCGCATGTGAACACAAACAAGATTTGGTAGGCGTAAAACGCACCAACGCGTAGGACTCGCCTTTAAGTAAGATATGCGTTGCGAGCAGTGGTTTTTAATTATTATGGCCTTTTGGTTAACGATTTGAAAAAAATGTTATAGTAATAAAAAGTCTTGCAATTTTTTGTAGATTATATTGATAAAAATACATATTTAGTGCTTATTTTAATATTCAAAATTATAATATTTAATCATTTTTTTCGGGTTTTGGGTTAACAATATGAAATATCTTGTTGACATATAATATCTTAGAATTTTTGAGTGTTTTAATTATTTTTATAAGGGCAGTATTAAGGGGGCTCCAAATGTTGGGGCCCTTGAATTCGGGAAGTATACGGGCGATTGGATTTAAACTGCGAGCGGATTCAAATGGAATGCCAAATAATATTTGGTGTGAATCGCTCCGGTACCTTCAGAGGAGTAGAGGGCACAAATTTGGTTTTACGAGCGGGCGAGCGAGCGACGACTAACATCCAAGTTTATAAGTTATATATATATATATATATATATATATATATATATATATATATATATATTTTTGGATTCAAGGCGACCAGACAAACATTTTTTGTTAATAAAATTTTTTGATTCGAGAATGCTACAGACACACGACCGAATGCTCTAGCTTCTTCGGTACTTCGTACGGCGAGCTAAAAACTGGATTATTATTTGTAATTTCTAATCTAAATTACTAATTGACTAGCATGCAGCGTCAAAAACAGTTTATCATTCATTAGTGGCTGCCATATTATTATTAGTCTCACTTTTGGCTGGATGCAAAAGGAACAAAATTTGCACTGACCCTGCATTAGGCTTGTGCCTGCATCAACATTATATTTGGAAAATATCGATTGGCATTGCAAGTAATGGATCATCTTGACAACTATTAAATATAATGTTTGTAATCCGAGATCTGAAATTTTACATCAAATGACATTTTCTTTTATTTACAGAAAATAAATTTACATGAATATCCATTATTGATGACTGTATTGGACAGTAATTTAGGTACGCATCTGAGTGATATTCTAATCTGTGTTGGATTTAAGAATTATTGGGAAATTATAAATTGCGAAAAGGAATTACCCCAAAATATACTTACTATGACAGATGCCAGGGGAAACTTAGTTGCTGCTCTCAATTTGTATAAGGATCAAGAAACGACATTAATACAATGTTATAATAGTAAGAAATAAACAAAAAGCACACAAATAAATGTGTTGCTATTTGTTGGAGCGAAACACAAATGTTTATTTGAATATATCCTTTCAGATAAGTGCCGTTTTCAAAACATTAAGCAGGATATATGTACAAATAATGCATATTGGCTTTTCATTGGAACTCAGTGCCGACTGATGTCGGTAAATATAAACACTTTGATTATATAATGTATGCTGTAATTGCAATAGTAACAGGAATTGCAATGACGAGAAACTAGATATTATTTGCCTCATTTTAAAGGATCAATGGCAAAACACAGTTGGTAAGTTTTTGAAACTTACCAAGTGTGTTTTTCTAATGTATAATAACTGAAAATGTATCACAAAGAGCCCACCAACGAATGTATTATGTTGAATAACTTTATACCATGTGGATTAGATAGAGATGAATGTCTGGTTGGTTCACATCGTAAGTTCAAACGTTCCGATCTCTCCAAGTAAAGTCCGGGAGCAGTACTTGGTAAAAGGATGTCGTTTTTATATGCAATTAGTAGTAGATTAGGCATGGACATCGTGTGGACTAGTTTGCCATCAACAATTAATCTGATTTCCATTGAATCTGATGTACATTCAATTATGTATGAAAAGGCGCATACTAAAAATATATTCATACGTGGTACATAGTATCTATATAGAGATGAATTGGATTTAAAAATGAATATCATTTACTGTAATTGAAATAGAGATGAAGCAATTTTAAGTCTTATTGCCATTGATCCTATAAAATGAGGCAAATCATATCTTGTTTCTCCTCATTGCAATTTCTGCTACTATTGCAATTACAGCATAAATTATATAATCAAAGTGTTTATATTTACCGACATTAGTCGGTACAGAATTCCAATTAAAATCCAAATATGCATTATTTGTGCATATATCCTGCTTAATATTTTGAAAACGGCACTTATCTGAAAGGATATATTCAAATAAACATTTGTGTATTGCTCCAACAAATAGAAAGACATTTATTTGTGTGTGCTTTTTGTTTATTTCTTATTATTATAACAAAGTAATAATACTATCTCTTGATCCTTATACAAATTGAAAGCAGCAATTAAGTTTCCCCTGGCACCTGTCATAGTAAGTATATTTTGGGGTAATTCCGTTTCGCAATTTATGATATCCCAATCATTCTTAAATACAACATGGTTTAGAATATCACTCAGATGCGAACTTAAATTACTGTCCAATATAGTGATCAATAATGGATATTCATGTAAATTTATTTTCTGAAAATAAACGAAAATGTCATTTGTTGTAAAATTTCAGATCTCGGATTACAAAAATTATATTTAATAGTTGTCAAGATGATCCATTACCGGCGAAGTCAATCGATATTTTCCAAATATAATGCTGATGCATGCACAAGCCTAATGCACGCTCAGTGTAAGTTTTGTTCCTTTTGCACCTATCCAAAAGTGCGACTAATAATAATATGGCAGTCACTAATGAATGATAAACTGTTTTTGACGCTGCATGCTAGTCAATTAGTAATTTAGATTAGAAATTACAACTACTAATCCACTTTTTAACTCGTCATACGAAGTACCGAAGAAGCTAAAGCATTCGGTCCTGTATGTGTAGCATACTCGGATCAAAAAATGTCATCAACAAAAACTGTTTGTCTCGTCGCCTTGAATTTAAAAATATATATAACTTATATACTTATATATACTTCGTCGCTCGTAAGACCAAATTTGTGCCCTCTACTCCTCTGAATGTACCGGAGCGATTCACACCAAATTTGGACACATATATTATTTGGCATCCCATTTGAATCCGCTCGCAGTTTAAATCCAACACTCAAAAATTTTACTAATATTTTTAAATTATTTTATTATTGTTAACCCAAAGCCCGAAAAAAATTATTAAATATTATAATTTTGAATATTAAAATATGCACTAACAATTTTTTTTATCAATATAATCGACAAAAATTGTAAGACTTTTTATATCTATAACATTTTTTTCACTGTTCGCAACGCATATCATACTTAAAGGCGAGCCCTACGCGTTGGTGCCTCTTACGCGTACCAACTTTATCCAATTTCCGACGAGCCATTCTTTATTTATTTATATATATATATATATGTATATATATATATATATATATATATATATATATATATATATATATATATATATATATATATATATATATATATATATATATATATATATGGACTTTTTTTTTTCGGAGTAGTCTTAACTACTCCGATAAAAAAATGAATGTCCATATAAACATAGACTTATTTGATCTCAAAGTTTTAAGCTGTTCAAATATTTTGTCTTTTTATTTCACATTGATTTTTGAATTTTGAAATATTTTTTTGAACTGGTAATAAATGAATGGTGTTCTTTTTTTTAAATATCTGTAAAGGGGAAAACTACGCTTCAAATTGTTAGGCAAAAGGCCATAATAATTCAAAAAAATATGTATTTAAAAAGCGCGGATTGGAAAGGTGGAATCTGCAGCTCACATCGCATATATTAGATAGATGATATATTATATAAGGCGAGCTGAACGCTTAGATGTGTTGTACCTATGGTCGTTTTATCTTCTGTTGTCATCTGTTGTAAACCAGGGATCACCAAACTCCCGCCCGCGGACCACATTTTTTCGGTTGCTCTTTGCTTATAAGCCGAAAAACCGAATGTCCGGCGGGAGTATGGGCATGCCTATTGCAAACTATCAAAATACTATATAAATATATTGTCAATATACAGGAGTGTATTTACATTTTAATTATCTTTATAACTATTTATTTTTACTAATATTTATAAGTACTATATGTACAATTTATGATGTTATATACAGTGTCTCGAGTCATTGTGGAAATCGTCTAAGTAACTGTTAAATGTGCCCATATAATATATATATATAAGAACCCAGATATGTGTATACAAATGTCAAAAGCCCTTTATCACTTTTAAAATATGCGGAGCCCTGCAAAGTTCAAAGTCTAGCCCTCCACTAGTTATTTATTTAAGACAAATGCAGTATTATTAGTATTATTGAACGTCAACATAAAATAATTATCGTGAATGAGGGTTTTTAATAATTTTGTGTTGAATCATCTATTCAAACCAAAAATTGAATCAGTAAATAAATGTATAATCACTGATTCAATGCAACAAAATTATTAATGTGAACAGTTTCACTGCACGCGCACGCGCTATAGCATTTTAAATGGCAAAATAATAAAATAATAAGATGTTATCCACAGTTTTCTCCGACTACGATTTCTGTTACCAACCAAAATCCCCTTGATTGATTTTGGCGCTACTATTAAAACAAAATTACTTCCCATCACTTAAAAATTAGACTACCACAACGTAACCACAAACAGCGAAAATGTAAATAATCCGTTTGTATACAAAATCGCTGTTTGTGGTTACGTTGTGGTTGTCTAATTTTTAAGTGATGGGAAGTAATTTTGTTTTAATAGTAGCGCCAAAATCAATCAAGGGGATTTTGTTATTTTTAAGTTGGTAACAGAAATCGTGACCGCAGAAAACTATGGATAACTTTACTGACATCCTATCATAAGAACTATGTTTATAAACAGTGTTACCAAATGGAAGATACAAATATTCTTCTCACTAAAATAAATACTTCTTTTCCATGTAAATTCTTCGCCAGGCCGAATACTATAGGTTTATATGATTAAAATTCTTCTTAACATAGTAATTAATTGTATAAAAATGATCTTATCTCTGTTAAATTCGTAACAAACAAAATGTTTAAAATTGAAAAAATTCTACACGACTAGCAACACTGTTTATGAATTATGGTGGCCATAATAGGAACTAATTACTTAACCAGGCGCACTGCGCTTGCGCAAATAACGGATAAATGGGCTACAAAAGTAATGACGCGGAAATGGCGGCATAATTCAATTGCGGCCCCGTTGAAATTTGGTTTTTAGCGTTCTTAATATAAAGAGTATTTTTTTTTAAATATGTTATTCAACATATATTTTTATATAATATAATACGTAAAGACCCAAAAGGGGATTTAAAATATTTAATGTTCAATGATTGTTGAAATTTGCCGCCCATGTTACCCCTATGTAAATCCAAGGCTGATAACAATTATAAAATGTATTTATCGATTATGAATCAAAATTTACCATATTTGGCCTTTGAATAAACGGCACATTTGAAATTAAGATTATTGTATAATATTTATATGGTTTTTATAATTCTGAGATATCTTTATCTATTTTGCATATATTTGACCCGTCAGAACCTTACATAATAACTGTTAGATGCTATAAGATGATAAAAACCCAGAACCGTCTTAAGTCACTTTGAGACCATAGCCCATTCAAAAAGTGTATTTATTGTGTGTTTAATATATATATATGTATATATATTCTTTTATGTGATATAATAAAATATGTTATACCCAGCAAAAGGCCTTCTAAAGATGGGGGCCTCTATGCTCGGGATTCGTGTACCTGTAGCCTGTAGTGCTAAGACTACTCTGATATAATAAAAATGTATGACCACATAAACATAAGCATATTTTATTTAACTCCAAGTTTGAAGCTGTTCAAATATTTTTGTCTGTTTATTTCACACTGATTTTTGGATTTCGAAATATTTTTTTGGACAAGTAATATATGAATATATAGGTAGGTTTTCTTATTTTTAAATATCTGGCTGTATTTTTTGCGAATCAAAAACCCCTTAATATATATAATATAAGTTAGGTATTTGTTTATCGGCATTTTTAAGTTTAACTAAGCACTTTAGATAGAATGAAAAAAGATGTGCTCTTTACCGGATCTCTGTAAAGCGCACATCTTTTTGGTTTCTACACTTCCATTTCTTTGCTACTTTTTTGTCGAAATAGGTATTTAGTTTATTAAAATACTTTGTGGTAAAAAATTGGCGGTTTTTATTATTATTTTAATTAATCAGCTACAGATTCCAACTAATTTGTTAGTTTCATTTATGACAAATAATACTAGCGTTCACCAGCAACAAAATGTATAATTAATGCGTTATTTTGTTGCTGTGAATGCTAGCATTACTGTACAATTATTTATGATTACTAATTGGCTCGCTGTGAATGCAGCTTAATTTATGCCGATTCATAATAACTATGGCTGTATAAGTGAACTTACTACACCCCTGCACACGTATACTTAAAACAAAAAGTAATAATCTTTGGAATCAGCATAAAATTACAAAGTTTTTTTTTTTTAACAAAGAAAAATAAATTTGTAATATAATATACTATTCTACTTTATATGGTTTCAATTCACTTATATACTTCACCGCAGTGCAATAACATATAAAATGAATGGTGAATTAGAAAAATTGTATTCGCCGTCTGTGTGGTCTAATAGAAAAGATGTTTTGCATATTCATGTACAATTCGCAACAAAGGGTAAGCCTTTTTAATAATATATTGTGCAAAATTTGATAAAACACATGCTTTTAGAAAGTGAAAAAAATCGGCAAGAAATTCCGTGTGAACTGAACATTTCTTACGGTTTAAAAGATAACCAAAAATTTGATATATACGGAACAGACTTATCGGACGGTAAATATATATATATTGTTACCACTCAGTGGTGACGTATGGAGTATAAAAAATAAAATTTCCAACCAATCATGTTTCTAAATATGTTTGAATTATCTCTTCAACATTTTATTTCTCTAAATTTGACCAACTATAGAATCATACCGCAACTCATATTTTCAAAAATCACTGCATTTTGGCCATTTTGAAGTGAAAATATTAACTATGAATTAAAATAAATGGACGGAAACACGTATTTGCTAAAAATATATGCAAATTAGGCAATACTATGCACTTTTTTCATATTATATACTAAAAATTGAATAATAACATATGTTACTCCCCTTAAACTTAAGATTTACAATTCAAACAATATTTCCGTAACTCGTACGTCACTAATTCACATTGAAATACTATTTTTGACGCTCACGTGGTAGCACTTTTATTTATATTTGTTCTATGGTCGGTCATTTTAACATAAATGCTTAAAATAGCGACATTCACAAACTTCAAATTAGAATAAATAAAACTTAATTTTATGAACTAACAATTATTTATATTTCTCATTGACATACAATATCAATATAATATAGCAGATGCCACTCTGTGTAAAGTACACAACACACTAAATACACTTCAAATCATCAAATTAATTGAAGATTTAACACAAAAACTTTTTTGACATTTCATTCTGACGTTTGATTCGTTTTTGTCTATTTCAAAGCAGACTGAACTTCAGTAGAGTAGTGATTGTTTTATTTCAGTATAAACTATTATTAGCAGTCGCCGTGGCGCAGTGGTTAAGAGTCATGCCTTTCACCCTGGAGGTCGTGAGTTCAATCCCCGTCTATGCCAATTTGCATTTAAAAACAAAAGCTTTCTACACATACACACTTACTCACATACATACATTTCTGGGTAATTATATTAATAATTAAATCAGTGTATAAATCTAACAACGTCACCACTGATGATTTATTGAAAAGTATGTTGAAAAATAATATTAGTATTTCTTAGATGCACCAATTTTTATCTTTATCCACGGTGGATATTGGCAAGAATTAAATAAGGATATATCTAGCTATGTAGCTCGGCCATTTTATGAAAATAAATTTAAAACTATCGTAGTAGGGTACACATTAGCTCCGATTGTTACTCTAAGGGAAATTATCAATGAAATTGAAGATGCACTGAGAAAATGCATTGAATATGCAAAAGAACATGGAACAAGGTAAGCTTACCCATAGATATAATAAATAATATTTATGGTTATACACAAAATCAAGATTCTTCGCTGATATAATTATATCAGAAGAATCATAATTTGTATGTATTATTGGAAATATAAGAGAAAAAAATGATTTCTATATCTTACAGAAGTATTTATATATCTGGATACTCAGCTGGCAGCCATCTGATTGCCTGTTTATTTTCCAACTTGTACCCATCATTGCCGGCAGAAGAAAAGGCTTTACTTAAAGCCGCCATTTTATGTTGTGGAATATATGACGTAACCCCAATTATTGAAACTTACATAAACAATCCGTTGAAATTAACATACGATGAAGCAAAATTGTTAAGTCCAATGCATCAGCAAATAAATGAATTAGATTTTGCAGTTTACGTAGTCGTTGGTGAATATGATAGTCCAGCATTTATCAAACAATCCAGAGTATATTTTGACAAAATTCAACCATTTTGTGTAAATGCAAAGTTTGATATAATCAAGAATATGGATCATTTCAGTCTTGTAGAGAATTACAACTCCAACGATTATCAACTGGTCAAATTTATAGTCAACATGGAAAATAATTGTAATTGATTTATTGCAAAATTAGATACAAATTTGTTGTATTTGGTAACATTATACAAAATAAATATTTATAAAACATGTATTACACTAATATCGAATATCAAATTCATGCCAGCGATATTGTTTCATTTACTTGTTAAGTAAATTTATAGTACTATGCATAATTATTTTAAACAATAGAATTATTACGGAGATCATCTAAAATATATTCGGAAGACACATAATGTTTAAGAATATTACCGGAATATGTATCAGTTGAACAGGCATCTGGTTGGTCAGATAAATCTTGCAAAATATGTTTCAGTAATTTTTTCTTTTCCAGTACCTAGAATATAAAATGCAATTATTATCTATATATATATATTATTTATATACTTAACTTACCACTAAAGTCTTGTTCAAATGTTCAGCATCATCTTTAATACATTTTTCCAATTTTTCTGAATTCGAATCATTCTGTTTGATTCCTTCACTATTTATAACAGTATCAGTACACATGTTCATAAATTGATTGGTAACCCTTTCAAATCTTTCCATATCATTTATTAATTTATCTTCATCAACCGATACATTTTCCTTTACTTTGCTTAAGCACTGTTTCCTGTCGTTTAATTCCATACTATTCTCAATGCTTGTTTTGTATAACTTTGTTAATTCTTTTTGTTCATTTTTATTCAACTTTTTAAATGTACCCCAAGATGGAAATAATTGAACATTGCATTCAATTTTCTTTTCAAATTTCTCCTTTGTTAACTTTACAAAACAGTCTCGATACTCAATTTCTTCATTTGAGACATTTTCTTGATTACTATGGTACGATATGCGTAGTGATAACAAACGAAAAAATGTTTTAAACATTTTCATCTAAAACATTTAATATGTTTGTAAGTATATAAAATTTGAATGATACTGTACAATGCAATCCGAACACGTAGAATCAATAAGTTGGAGGCATATAGTATCAAAGGCAGCTTAACATATTCGAGATAATTACGATAAACCTTTATAAATACATTTATTTAGTAACAATTATTAGTAGTATCTGAAAAATTGAAAAAAGTGCAATGGGAATACATGTTTGGTTTGGACAATTAGTTGTGGAGAATCGTGTACATTACAAAATAGAATTCCAATCTCAATTGATTTAAAAATGGAGATTGCTGCCTCGTTTCAACTAATATGTTCTCTTTAATAAGCAAATTGATACTAAATATAATTCTTTAGCAAAGTTATACTTTGTCATAGCAAATAAATACTTAAAAACGAAATAATATTTATCGCTCAGCTCATCCTAGTGTTCGGATTTCAACGCACAATTCTGCGGGTTATTAAAAATGACCTGATTTGTGGTATCGATATCTATTCCCTCTAGAGTAAAAATCTCTTTCTGAGTAGATTTACAAAAGCCATTTTCAAATAATACAGTTGCAAGGGATTGTTCAAGGCGTTTTCTATTTTGTGTCAAGTCCAAACGACTTATATACTCGGGCATATATTTCATCATCATCCATGTTATAAGAAAGACTCTATTATCTTTATCAAACAGTTTCCTAATTTGAAAATCACTCTTTTGATTTATACAAGGATAATCAAAAGTGATTAAACGCTCTTTCAAGAAATTAAAATCATCAATGGGTAGTTCCATTGTTAATTAATAGTATATCTGTAAATGACAAAACATTTAAATAACCGCGCGCAAAGCGAACAAAGCGGTACCTATGCGCTCCAATATGCGCAGTAAGCAAGAAATCAAACGCCAATGGCGTCACTGTAGAAAGAAAATGGCAAAATGATGTTAAATAATATAATTGTGCTAAATAATAGAAAATATGTGCAATTGTGCATTAATATAAATTGTTTATTGTGTCAGTGAAAGTTTCTTGTTTAGTTAGGCTTCTTTTAAGCCAGGTAAGTTAGTTATTTCTCAAATAGAATGGCATTATACAGAGGCTTACGTCAGCCATCATTTCGTTATAATTACATTTTGATTTTTTTCTACGAGATTGTAACATATTGATATGATTATTATAGTAGAAATATGAATGTTTATTGTTGACACTTACCTAATAACTTTACTAGCAAAAACTAATTTGTTTTTAACCTTATTATTATCATGAAACAAAATACAACCGGTCAGTGCCTGCTGTCATGATTACACCGTTAGCATCTTACTAAATATGCTTTTTGCCGCCTAAATTTATTTCTGCACATCAATAACTTCTTTTCATCTTATAAAATAGAGATAATTCTTAATTTAAAAATTAAATTATATCTACAACTTTAGTATGTTTATTTAATTGTGTAATCATTAATTTAGAGCAATGGCAAGCCCCTCACCGCAAAGTAGTCCTATGCCCCCGCCACAGGCCCCAAGCCCAATGGGGCCCCCTACTCAAAGCCCAGCACCTCCTCAGTCACCACATAGTCCATATCAAGGACAACAAATGGGTCATATGAATGGCCCACCGCCGCATAATATGCCGCCAGGCCCACCATCAGGCCATCCAAACATGGGTCCAATGTCAGGGCCTGGTGGGCCGAATATGGGGCCTGGCGGCCCAAATATGGGTGGACCAGGAGGACCACCACCTCACAATATGCCAATGGGCCCTGGCGGTCCATCTGGCCCACCTGGACAACATATGCCACCCAGCCAACACCCCGGTATGCCTCCAAATGGACATCCTCATGGGCCACCACAACATTCAGGGATGCCGCCGGGTTCTCCGATGGGTGGACCTGGTATGCCAATGGGTCCAGGGCCTGGTGGCCAACAACACTCAGGGATGCTGCCTGGGCCGGGTGGGCCACAAAATCACCCTGGAATGCCTCAAGGTCCTAGTGGCCCACAACATCCCGGAATGCCACAGGGTCCTCCTAGTGGACCGCAACATCCGGGTATGCCTCAAGGACCGCTACCTGGGCCACAACATCCTGGCATGCCTCAAGGACCACCAGGTGGACCTCAGCATCAAGGAATGGGGCATGGGCCACCAGGACATTCACAAGGACAACATCCTGGTATGTCCCAAGGACCTCCTAGTGGGCCCCAACATCCGGGTATGCCTCAAGGACCTCCTAGTGGGCCACAACACCCAGGTATGCCTCAAGGTCCTCCAAGTGGATCTCAACAACATCCTGGAATGCCTCAAGGGCCTCCAAGTGGACCACAACATCCGGGTATGTCTCAAGGGCTTCCAAGTAGCCAACAGCATGCGGGTATGCCTCAGGGGCCTCCAAGTGGACAGCAACATCCTGGGATGCCTCAGGGACCACCGAGTGGTCCACAACATGCGGGAATGCCGCAAGGACCCGGAGGTCCTCCTCAAGGACATCCTGGCATGCAGCAAGGTCCTCCGCCGCACGGGATGGCACCTAATATGCCGCAAAGTGGTCAACAATATCCTGGACATCCAATGCCGATGGGACATCCTCAACAAGGGAATCAGGTAAGAAAGAAACAACCACTTTTTAATAATTTATAATGAAGAGAAATACAACTGTTCATTATTATATATGATTTGGTTTGGTCTATGAAATGACAGAAAACAGTTTGGAATCAGATAAGTTGTATGATAATAATAAAGCGTCAGTGTTTGTTCCCTATTATTAAAAAAAATAAAAATCATTAACTTTACTTTATTGGTTTATTGATATAACTAACATTCAGAAATAATACTAAAGATACATGCTCTAATGTGAATACATTTATTTCACTTTTTGGCGTTTTCTAACAATGCAATTCCTTCTTCGGCAAGTTTCTTGGTCCCAGCGACCAAAAATGTTGGTTTCATTACGTCAAATTTACTTCCTAAAACCAAAATAAATAAATTATTCAATTTGTATACATTTGCCTTTTAAAAGAGCTTATCAATCATTTCATCAAGATCATTCTGTATCAATGATACTTATTTATATTGTCATACCATCGGCTGCACAAACATAACCGCCTGCTTCACGTACTAAAACCACTCCGGCTGCGGCATCCCATGGTTTTAAACCATCACATGTATATAAATCTTGACAACCATTTGATACATACGCTATTCCTAAAGCTGCTGAACCCATAGAACGAATTCTAAAATGAATACATTTCTATTTAATATCATTAATATTTTATCATATTGTTATTTAATCATTTTACATTTATGGATATACTATTAATAGTGTATAAATTAACCAAAGTAACTTCTTGATCAGTGAAAAATGTTCCAAATTTTGGAACAATTTGTACTTTGGTTTTGTTTAATATATAATAAACATATTCTATATTTATTTTTGATTCTGAATAATTTTTCATATTATTTATTTCTAAATTTCGATTGTTGACTTCTATAAATGCAAACAAATATTATCTTGGACATGTTTATAACATTCATGTCAATTATAATTTAAACTTGTTACAACCATGAAGGTTATAAAAATGCTGCCAAATTTGACGGATACAAGCGCAAGACTTCGCGTGGAATTAAAGTTAACAGTTGCGACCGACCAGAAAAACTTTCAGGAACCGCGTTCCATAAATAAAAAAAATTAATTATGGAACTCAAAACCAAAACCGGGTACAAGAACACCTGAATAAGTAATCTTAATACTTACGCTTGCGCTTTAGTAACACACGCGCGTAATTGTCTCATATAAATGTCAGTCCATTTCTCATCTCTAGCTATTGATATTTCATAACCAATTATGGATTGTGATACTTCTAAAATTCAAGACAAAAACAAACAATAATTAATTTATCAAGGATTTACAATTGAATTATAAGTTGTGAGTTTACCTTCAATCTTGCTGCAATACACTCTCTTTCCGTTATAAAAGGTGCCTTTCCCTTTTTGCGCACAGAACATTTCTTCTAAATTTGGATTGTAAATAATACCGATTACTTCTTCTTTGTTGATCAAAAAACCAACGGAAATGCATGAAAACGGAAACGAATGTACGAAATTAGTTGTTCCGTCGATTGGATCTATAATCCATGTTGGATCGTTTGTCAATTCCGGTATTGAGTTTGCTTCAGCTGAGGTTTCTTCTGCTATGAATCTTAAATTTACAATAACGTGATGTATATTAATTATTTTTAACTGAAATTTTTTAATTTGAAAACAAAAATAATGTCTTTAGCAAAATTTGAACCTACGTAGTAATATTTGTAGGTATAAATTTAAAAAATTGACCTTTTTTTTGTGCATTCTAAGGTGTAACCCAGTTGCTACGCCTAATTTGGTAT
This sequence comes from Leistus spinibarbis, assembly GCA_933228885.1. Classification (NCBI taxonomy): domain Eukaryota; kingdom Metazoa; phylum Arthropoda; class Insecta; order Coleoptera; family Carabidae; genus Leistus; species Leistus spinibarbis. The sequence continues at coordinate 5,741,381 of OW121796.1, read as the reverse complement.
GACAATTACAATTTAATTATATTTATACGCAAAATATTCTAATATACTAATTCATTCGTAACTATTGATAAGATTATAAAATACATATTACTTATGTGTTGGAAATTCTTTTTTTAACGTATTGATCAATATGTCCTCAACTTTTCTATCATATATAGTTACAAGGTCCCAATCCGCAGTTTTTGTAGAAGCTTTTCTATCTTTTGCTTCACGTATAACCTGAAATTATACATAAATAATTAAAATGTTAGAAACAAAGAAGTCAAGGACAATTTCAACCAGATGGTTTTCGAATAAACTCACTTTTCCTGCTTCTTTAACTATTTTTAGAGCAAACTCATAACAGTGATCCACATTTAATTCACCCATTTTATTCAAATTATTTCCCACACACAAACACAGACACAGACACTGCGTTTTGAGAGATAGATGGCAGACTAATGAATTAACTTGAAAGTAGAAATACTAGCCCCGTATAACCTTGAGTAAAGAACTATTAACATAGGATCTACTTTGTCAACAATTCTTTGCTATATGATTTGTCAGCGGTTTAAAATTGTCTAGGCCATATTTACCTCTTTCTTTTATTTTTAACTTAGTATTCTTATCATAATTTTAATACTCTATATAATTGTTCCATAATTACTGTAAGTTGTGTAAATTATTTACATTTTTCGTAATATTCAGCTACTAATACTAGTCATCACCTATTTTTAGCTCGTCGTACGATAGTACAATACAGCTATAGTGTTTTGTCGTGTGTCTGTAACATGCTAGAATCAAAACATTTTCTTAACAAATAGTTCTTATATATTTGGTCTAAATCGCTCCGGTACCTTCAGAGGAGTAGAGGACACAAATTTGGTCTTACAAGCGAGGGACGACGAACATCCAAGTATATGAGTTATTTATATTTTTGGATTCAGGGCGACGAGACAAACACTTTTTGTTACGGAAATTTAGATCCGAGAATGCTACAGACACACGACCAAATGCTTTAGCTATTTCGGCACTTCGTGTGGCGAGCTAAAAATGAGTCTTATAAACTTATCATAATGGTTTATAAGAATCTTATTGTTTCTGGGCATTTCTACGTTAATTTGTATTTCTAATTTTGATAAAAATGCTTGAAAAATTTAGAGAAATTAATAAAAAGACCAAACACAATGGGTACAATTTTACAAGTAAATGAAAAGACCTGTTCTTAATAATTCCCTTATTTATTTAATTTATATGTTACTACATTTTATTTTCGCAATATGTACTCGACATTCATGACAATTATTCAAATTCTTTAATTACGTAAGAAGTTCTTAATCATCATATAAATAAGGCTTATCATAAAACTCGCGTGGTTTACTCAAATATTTATTTACCGCAATATGACATTTTATATAAATATACTTTTATTTATCTATATGCTATTTTTATAATATTCGAATAAAAATTATTTACCCTAGATATGCCGAGTTATATGATATGGAATTTGACAATAATTTCCGTACCCTGTACAGATTTTTATATTAAATGATGCTGCATTATAATAAACACAGTTTGTTTGGGATATATATTTATAGTGAAAACTATATATAAGGAAGTCGAGTTCAGGCCACTCAACATTTTATTTCTTTGTAATCTGACAATGCCAATAGCAAGAAAATTTCTAATTAATTGTGTTAATTTTGTTGCTTTGAATGCTTGTCATAATACAAACTAGATTATTATTTGTTATTTTCTAATCTTAATTGCTATTTGGTTCGTTGTGAATACAGCTACACACCGTAAAAAATAGACGTAAAATTATAGTGAACATTTAAATTAAATCCTAACTTATAATTTACAGAATCCGTCTGCATCATCTCCTGGACCAAATGTACTACCAACATCTGGGCCACCTGGAGGTCCTCCAGGCCAACCAGGCCCAGGTGGACAGGGTCAGGAAAACTTAAACGCCCTACAACGAGCTATAGACACAATGGAAGAAAAGGGAATGCAAGAAGATCCTCGATATTCCCAATTGCTAGCTTTACGTGCCAGATCCAATGGAAATGGTCCCCATCCTTTCAACTCGTCGCAACTCCAACAATTACGGTAAATAAATATTCGGTGATCCACAGCACTTTATTCAACTTTACGTATATGCAAATTATGTGTCATTTAATATGTATGCTTATTAACATAAATTGGTATGAAGTTCAAAATTCTGGATGTTTCTGTATCTGTAGAGTCCAAATAATGGCATACCGATTGCTAGCTCGAAATCAGCCATTGAGTCAGCAATTGGCAATGGCCGTACAAGGAAAACGAACGGAAGGACCTCCGCAATGTCCTACACCTCCATCTAGTCCTTTTCCAACGCAACAAGGACAAGGCGGAGTTCCGCCTGGACCTCCAGGTCAACAGGTATACTTTTGGCTTTGAGAATGTTCATTTGCGCATAATAAGACAATGAAATTTAAAATATTGCATTTTCTTTTACATTCATGTCGTTCTCTTGAAAAATGTGCCGTATTTATAAACGAATCTCTTAAGTTGTGAGTATTATTGTATTTTCCATCTGATTTATTCTGTTGAAAAGAAATTTAGAACCAGCAAGATTTTAAATTAATTGCCGAAACAAACCGGTGACAGTTTGACTTTGGTAAAATATCGTTGATACTGATAAATACGACACTAGAGAACTATCAGTTTGTGCTATTTTCCCAACTTAAAGCGGAGGGGAAGAGGAAATACAACTTTGTTCAGTTCACTTTCAATGATGGTTCAATACGCGTATGGTGTTGAATATTATTTGATTGTTACGTTTTAAATTTCATTGTATTTTCATTAATTATTTAGATCATTTATTTAGTGCTAAGGTGATTGGTTTTGTATTTCTTTAGAGCTGTCTTTTGTTTCATGCTTACCGTATATTATGTTGAGCTAGATCCTTATATAAACAAATGTAATTTTATAGACTGTAGTTTTGAGTAGATAATGAAAATGGTGCTACAATATATATATTTTTTTTTACAATACTTATTTAACAAGTAATTGCTTGTTTTACTTTTCTAATGCAAATGCGAGTATTTCGTTTTTTATTTAATTTTTATTATTTCAATTTTGCGTATTGTAGAGTTTACAGGGTTTCCAGACTTCCTAATTTCCTTAGTTTCCTAGAATACTAAATGTTTTATTTGTTTATTAATAGACTACTTGCAAAATGTAATGCGCAAGCGTTAAATGCAAGAGGATGTGCTAGCAGCGTGCGGACTTTTGACAGACCTTTCGTTAGAGGCCTACGAATAGATTGACCAAATTTTAAATTATTGAAGGTTTATATTTCTTCAATCCATGAATATTTAAATTATTCTGTTAAATTTTCCTGTTTTGCGTATTAGGTTGATAAATGCCAACAAGTATATTATCTCTTCACGGTCATGCGCATAAACGCAATTTTGGCATGCCCGTTATACAATATCTAGTCCAATAAATATGTTTCATCAATAAATTCATTAATTTAATTTTTATTGGGGCTTTTAAATAAAAATCATAATAAATTACCTATTCTATACCTTACCATTGTTACTGTAACCAAAATTTAGAAAGTAATTAGTAATATTTCCTACTAATTACAATATAATAATCCTAAATTCCTTTTTGAAATTCCGATCTTGGTACTGGTGACCCTGAGCTGAGTTTGTAGTATTTCGCGTAAAACCTAAGGCAAATCTCGACACTGCGAGTTATGTTTAGGCACCTCCGCAACCGCCTATAGGAGGTGAGTGTGGCGATGCACAATCGCCTGATGGGTCGGTTGGTATTCCCCCGCAATCCATGCGCCCCCCTGGACCACCGGGACCCCCACATCCTGGTCCGCCGGGACCACAAGGTCTACTTGGATCCCAAAGTCCACTGGGACCTCAAGGTCCACTGGGGCCACCAGGTCCACTGGGGCCTCCAGGTCCACTGGGGCCTCCAGGTCCACTCGGGCCTCAAGGTCCATTGGGACCTCAAGGTCCATTGGGACCTCAAGGTCCACTGGGACCTCCAGGTTCACTAGGGCCTCAAGGTCCCTTAGGACCGCAAGGTCCTCTAGGTCCCCAGGGTCCTCTAATAGGACCTCAAGGTCCTCCAGCCCCACCACCATCGCAGGTAATCACAGAATGGGACAGCACCAATGGACTGTACATAAAAATGTTAAAAAAGTCTAGATATTAGTGGCAATTTACATCTGACAGCTCTAGGGACTCAAAAAATTTAAAATAATTATTTTGTCTGCAGAGACTTTGAACTTATTGTAAACAATTAGCCGGTTTCTAGAATGAGACTTTTTCTCAGTTGTGACGTAATTATTATACTTTGCGCCGTGTTCGTTCACTTTGCGCGTTGTAATGACATTAAGTAGAGAATAATTCTCACATCAAACTATGATTCTTAATGGTTGTTTACATTTGGTACAAGTTTATGCGAGACAACTTTAATATCTCATTCCACCGCTATCGCTTCTTTATGAACTAGATTTATGAAATATTGATTCAATATTACGGTACGATTATAAATTTTGTATTGTTATCGAAATGTTTTGTAAGTTAAGCTAGGTTGATTAAGCCAATGCGGTGTGATTGAGTATAAAATATGTTTAAGCTTTTGTAAATATTCCACTTTAACGAAATAAGAGGCATCGGAATACGCAACATATTTTCTATTTCTTTATTTTTATATGCATTACGACTTCCTTTTATATATTTTTCTTCAATATAATGGGTTAAATATAATTTTTTAAAGAACTTGAGTTCATTTATGGTTCAAATAAATTAAAATTATTTTCATATTTATTTTGTTATCATTTATTTTGAATCAACGCCTTTGCTTATTTAAACATTAACGAAAGAACTGATTTCCATAATTGAATCTGTGCAATATACCTAGTCAGAAAACTTGGGCTATTCTTGTATTGGCATAAGGGCCTTTTAGCTCAGTTTTCAATACGGTAGATTTGAATATCAGAATGTGCAATATTCAATATTAAAATAAGGTAATGCCGGGTCCTCCAAATCAACAACCTCTCACCGGGCCAGGAGGACCTCAAAATATGAAACCCACTCAAATGCCAATACCAGGACAACAGTGTGTTCCGCAAGGGGTACCTCCAGGTGCAGGTACACGACCTGGCCAGCCACAGGCTCAAGGCGGCCAGCAGCAACCACAACCGAAGCAGAATCGAGTTACTAGTTTGCCGAAGCCAGCCGGTGTCGATCCATTGGTCATTCTACAAGAACGTGAAAATAGGTAATATTAATAAGTAATAATTCATCTATTAGAGTATAAGTACAGAAGAATATGTAAATCTGTAACATATCATGGCTGCGTGTAACATTAAATCCTAAAATTGTGTATAAAAATGAACAGGTTTTGCATTTGAGACCTGTTGATTTCTAGTCGAATGTTAACAGAAGTACAGTGGTTAACTGAAGATTCTGGTGGTAGTACGATTTTTGAATAATAACCTAGTTATTATACTTCTGCCAGAATCTTACTTTGGTCACCGTAGTTGGCCTTACTTATATAGTTAAGTTTTCACATAATTTTCGAAGTTCTTAACCTATTCCTATATTACTTCCTTAACTTAAAAATTCTAAATAATTGTAATTTTCTAGAGTGGCAGCTCGTATTGCAGCACGGATGGATCAACTAAAGAATTTACCCACAAATATGCCAGAAGATTTACGGCTTCAAGCTCAAATTGAGCTGCGTGCATTGCGCTGTCTTAATTTCCAACGTCAGTTGCGTAGCGAAATAATAGCGTGCACCCGTCGAGATACAACCCTGGAAACCGCTGTCAACGTAAAAGCTTACAAACGCACGAAACGACAAGGTTTACGCGAAGCTCGCGCTACAGAAAAGTTAGAAAAACAACAGAAATTAGAAGCTGAGCGTAAACGTCGCCAGAAGCATCAAGAATTCCTAAGTTCAGTGCTGCAACACGGCAAAGACTTCAAAGAATGCCATCGCAATAACCAAGCGAAACTTGCGCGATTAAACAAAGCAGTTATGAATTATCACGCTAACGCAGAACGCGAGCAAAAGAAAGAACAAGAACGAATTGAAAAGGAACGTATGCGGCGACTTATGGCCGAAGACGAAGAAGGTTATCGCAAACTTATCGATCAAAAGAAAGATAAACGCCTTGCATTCTTACTATCACAAACTGACGAATACATCGGGAACCTCACAGAAATGGTTAAACAACATAAGATAGAACAAAAACGGAAACAAGTGGAAGAACAAAAACGAAAACGGAAAAAGAAGAAGCGGTTGACAGCTGATGGACTTGTTGATGATGCCGATGATGGCTCGCAAGGTTCTGATTGTCGTGTCGCCGTCATGGAATCTGCCACTGGAAAGACACTATCCGGAGAAGATGCACCGATGTTGTCACAGTTAAGAGATTGGCTGGACCAACATCCTGGCTGGGAGTTAGTGGATACTGATGATGAAAGTGACCAAGATGATGAGTTGTCTCACAGAAATGTTGCATTGAGAAAATCTGAAGAAGATAAGGCACGCGAAGTTATCCACAAAGCTAAAGTTGAGGATGATGAATATAAAACTACAACAGAGGAGCAGACGTATTATAGTATTGCCCATACTGTTCATGAGATAGTCACAGAACAAGCTTCAATATTAGTGAATGGAAGTTTGAAAGAATACCAGGTTAAAGGATTGGAATGGCTCGTCTCGTTGTTCAACAATAATCTAAATGGAATTTTGGCTGATGAGATGGGTTTGGGCAAGACAATCCAAACTATTGCGCTTGTTACTTATTTGATGGAGAAAAAGAAAGTTAATGGACCATTTTTAGTCATTGTACCACTATCGTAAGTTATCTAATTTTGCTTTTTTTTTTATACCAAAGTATTTGTTTTATAGTAATTATTAGTTTCGTAAAGCTGTCTATTTCTGTTAAATCTAATATTCTGACATTAGAATTCTTTCATTAAGAGCTGCCCTCACACATACATGGCTTCTATTCGAGATTGAGTGTCTTTGAAATTTTCTTCACTAGTTGGCGAGCAATTCATTCCGATCGCGAATATGTTTATCTAATTATTACTAAAGTGACAATGGATCCTTTTTTAGTATATTTCTAATGTGATGTCGATCGTTAGTTCGTAAGACAAAATGTTGACTGTATTATCAATTTATAATTTTGTCTATTAATACATAATCAAACAAAATATTAAAGAATTACCTATACATAAAGTACTACGAAATAATTTCGAATAGAAGCTGAAATATAATACTTTTTTAGAACTCTATCGAATTGGGTGTTAGAATTCGAAAAATGGGCACCTTCTGTAATAGTTGTATCCTACAAAGGATCGCCTGCTGGAAGAAGGACAATTCAAAGTCAAATGCGATCCACTAAGTTCAACGTATTACTAACTACTTACGAATATGTTATCAAAGATAAAGGTGTCTTAGCTAAAGTAGGTTTTTTTTTCTTTTTTTGAGTGATAAAAATCAATATCAAGTCAACCCTAAATATGTATTTTCAGCTGCCATGGAAATACATGATAATTGATGAAGGTCATCGTATGAAAAATCATCATTGCAAATTAACCCAAGTGTTAAACACCCACTATTTAGCTCCACATCGTTTACTTTTAACTGGTACGCCCCTGCAAAATAAACTACCCGAATTGTGGGCCTTGCTAAATTTCCTGCTCCCATCAATTTTCAAAAGTTGTTCGACTTTCGAACAATGGTTCAACGCTCCATTTGCAACCACCGGAGAAAAGGTTCGCAACAAATTTTTGTTGATTGTAGTATATTATTATATCAATTTCTTTTTATATAGGTTGAATTAAATGAAGAAGAAACCATTTTGATTATTCGTCGTTTGCACAAGGTGCTTCGTCCCTTCTTGTTGAGACGTTTGAAAAAAGAAGTAGAATCTCAGCTGCCTGATAAAATCGAGTATATTGTCAAATGTGATATGTCTGGTTTGCAACGTGTTTTGTACAAGTAAGTTTTACTTATTTTTTTACTATTTACAGAGACTCATATTTTACTCGTTTTAGACATATGCAAAGTAAAGGTGTCCTACTTACCGACGGTTCCGAAAAGGGAAATAAGGGTAAAGGTGGTGCTAAAGCACTTATGAACACGATCGTACAATTGCGTAAACTCTGCAATCATCCTTTCATGTTCCAAAATATCGAGGAAAAATATTGCGATCATGTTGGGATGTCTGCTGGCGTTATATCCGGGTAAGTTTTTTTTTTTTTTTCTATTTTTTTTTTTTTCAGTAGTGACTTCTAATTTTTATTATTTTTGGAAATAACTCGCTACTCCACTATTATGTGTAATACAGATTCTGTAGTGTTTTTTTTAATACAATTACTTTGATTTTAACTTTCTAATCATGAAAATAATCGAACTTTCCGAAAATTAATTAATATTTATTATTTTTGTAATAATGTTTGTGTGTGGTTGTCTGTGAACACCTTACCCTACAGAATATGTTTTGAATTTAATATTTGTATATTCATGATATTGAGAAAATAGTAAAACAGTATGCAGGGACCTCAAAACTGATGTTTCCATTTCAATTTCGAGGTTGATTTTTTTTGTGATTACAAACTTTTTTATTATAAATAAGTGCAACGAAAATTTTCCATTCCCCTTGAAGATTAATATTTTTCTTTTATAGCCCTGATTTATTCCGGGCGTCCGGTAAATTTGAATTGTTGGACCGAATACTACCCAAACTGAAGCAGACCAACCATCGAGTGTTACTTTTCTGTCAAATGACACAACTCATGACCATTATGGAAGATTATCTAACTTGGCGAGGTTTTGGTTACCTTCGACTTGATGGTACAACCAAAGCTGAAGATCGTGGTGATTTGCTGAAGAAATTTAACTGTAAAAACAGTGAATATTTCCTGTTCTTACTATCCACTCGAGCCGGAGGCTTGGGCCTGAATCTCCAATCTGCTGATACTGTTGTTATCTTCGATTCTGACTGGAATCCACACCAAGTGAGCCAAGAATTAATTTTGTTTTTAATTCTAAAATAACCTATAATAATTATATATAATATTTGCCTATTAGAGTAGCAAAAAGGGGATAATATTTTTTTCCGAATTTCTCGCTTAGGATTTGCAAGCCCAAGATCGAGCACATCGTATCGGACAAAAGAATGAAGTTCGTGTCCTCAGATTAATGACTGTAAACTCAGTTGAAGAACGTATTCTAGCGGCAGCTCGTTACAAATTAAATATGGACGAAAAGGTTATTCAAGCTGGTATGTTCGATCAAAAATCTACTGGCTCTGAACGGCAACAATTCCTTCAAAGTATCTTACATCAAGACGAAGCTGACGAAGAAGTAAGTGTAAAGTGAATAATTTAAATAATTACGTTCGGTACTGTTCACTTGAGTTGCTACGGTTTTCATTAATTGCGTGAAGTATAGTTTTTTATATTTCAATTTTCATCATCATTAGGAAGAGAATGAAGTCCCTGATGATGAAACAGTCAACCAAATGATTGCACGCTCTGAGGGCGAATTTGAACTTTTCCAAAAAATGGATTTAGAACGGCGACGCGATGACGCCAAACTCGGACCGCAGCGCAAATCCCGGCTACTAGAAGTAAGTGAACTGCCTGATTGGTTAGTCAAAGAAGACGATGAAGTTGAACGGTGGGCGTACGACGACAGCGAAGAATCTATTCTAGGTCGAGGATCTCGACAGCGTAAAGAAGTAGACTACACCGACAGTCTAACCGAGAAAGAATGGCTGAAAGCCATCGACGACGTGGACTACGAGGAAGAGGAGGAAGAAGAGGATAAAATCAAGAAGAAAAAGGGTAGAAAACGCCGCTCAAAAAGGGGCGAAGATTCCGATGCTGAGCCCAGTACGTCGACGAAAAAACGAAAATCGTCTCTTGATCCAAAACTTAAGCGACAAATGAAAAAGCTTATGAATATCGTTGTGAAGTACACAGACAGGTATTTTGCGGCTTATTTGTTTTGAGTAAAGTCTTTATAACCTCACAAAGTTCTCGTTATAGTGACGGTCGGCTGCTGAGTGAACCATTCATGAAGTTACCTTCAAGGAGGGAATTGCCGGATTATTATGAAGTCATAAAGAAACCGATGGATATCAATAAAATAATGACTCGAATAGAAGAAACCAAAGTGAGAACTTGTTTTAAGAATTTTAATCATTTCGACTAATTTTTCGTATTTTTTTAGTATAACGATTTCGTTGATTTAGAACGTGATTTCATGCAGTTGTGTCAAAACGCGCAAATTTACAATGAAGAAGCCTCGCTGATACATGAGGATAGTATTGTTCTTCAATCTGTATTCACCAACGCCCGACAACGACTAGAAATTGACGGTGATTCCGAAGGAGAGGAAGATAGTAAACCTCCTGGTAAGTTTTCAAAAGAATTGGTAAATATTACAAAAGTAATGACGTCATAAAATTTAATTGTGGCCGCGTTGATATTTTTTTCTTATGGGATTTAACATTTTTTTAGCATTTTATTAAGATTGTGACCATGCAATCTTCACCTCTATGTTAAATTCCATAAGAAAAAATATCAACGGGGTCACGATTAAATTTTCTGATGACACTTTTGTAATCCATTGCAGTTAGCGGTGAAATTATGAACTTCTGTCAGCGGAAAGAAACATTTTTGTCTTGTGTATTTCCATTTCATACCATTACTTATTTACCAATAAAAAATCTATAATTTTATCAATTTTTTTAGCGGAAGATGACAAGTCGGATTTGGATTCCAGTGTTAAGATGAAAATCAAGTTGTCAAAATCCAAGAAAACACCGACTGGCCGTCGCAAACGTACGACGAAAAAATACATTTCGGATGACGAAGAAGATGATTTAGATTAATGATAAAATTATGTAATTTATCCATTCGAATCTTTCTAGATGATAAATTGTCTGAATGCCTGTTTAGTGATAATATTTAATGGTCGTTCAAGAAAAAAATTCACTTGTACTTTTCCCCCGTTATTATTATAAGTTTTATTTTTACGTATACAATGAATTGAACCGGCACAAATATCACTGGTTACGGGACTTTCGTCGTGATTATTTGTTTTGTACACCAGATCATCTTTACACTTTTGTTTTGTAATTTCAACATTTTATTTCGTTTACCTTTCCTTGTATGTCTAATATTAAAATTTTAAATTTGAACTTCTATATTCGTTTTATTTTGTGAATGTATGCAGTTTTTTTTTTATATATATAGATATAATTTTTTTTTTTTTTTTCTTATAAATTGTAGTATCGTATTTAGATTATTAAATATTACACTTTCTCTATCATTTGTCGTTTTTATTTCATAATGAATAAGCGTGCAGGCACCAGCTTCCCTTAAAACAATCTTGTAATCAGTATCGATGGAAACTTTTTAAATTATATATATATATCTATTTAAAAATAGTTATTTTAAGAGATAATATTCAATTATTTTAATATGTAACCCAATAATATGTGTATTTTTGCAGATAAAAAAATGACTGCCAAGCGATGAATATTTTAAACTTCAAAATGTTAATTTTTATAGCATACTTTATTTCATTTTGTTTATTGTTTGCATTTTCGAAATGAGAGTGACGTGAAAAAAATACTGTGCCAAAATAATTTGATTCTAAAAAGATTCGATTACTATAGCACTTTTGTACTAAAATACGGCTAAATGGTAATTTTTCTCCATTTATGTTTTGATTAATATCTGAAGAATAAATTGCCCAAATATCTGAAAGTATCAATTTCATCATTTGTATAACTACACTTGCTTTCATTATTTGACTTTCAATTATTTTAAATATTACCAAAATTTATACTTCCGTTACATACATCGTTACAATAGATTGCTCAAGAACACTGCAGAATAACTTATTTAACTGTTTTGAGAATGTGCATTCGATTACATTAACACATATTATTTTATTGGTTTTTCTTTCACAACATTATTTGGTGACTATTTTCTAAAATTTAATACAATCATCAAAATATTTTAATTCTCTAACAGAACATTTTTATCCATTGATTTTGAATCCAGAATAGTTTGATCAACCATCCCGGTGATATAGAAGTCGTTTTAACAGAAAGTGACAAAACAAATTTGAAATATTTCCCCTAAAATTACATTTTTGCTTCTATCTCGAGAAGTACGTCACCTGCCAAAATCAGTTTCGCTCTAAATATTTAGCTGCTTCGCAAAAATAAAATTTCTCAAAATAATGATTAAATGAGAACGAGTTAAAGGTAATTCGTTTGAATAACATTTCTAGGGTTTAAAATAAGGAAGTGATCGATATTCCTAACTGCGACTGTGACCATGCTAGATGTTAGTTCAAAATCTTATTCGCAAAAATAATTAATGAATTTCCGCGTTTTAGAGTTAACGTTGGGAATGCAGCCAAACAAAATTAGACACGGAACATACAAAGAAATGTCCGGTGTCAAAGTATGAAAATATGGTTGAGTACTAATATACAAAAAGCAAAATTATGTATGGTTTTCAATGGTTCAAACCTGTGTTTTGAATATTAAACTGTTATAAATAAAGTAAAATATTAGTAATTGTGTAAAACCAATAAAATTGAAATCTGGAGTTTCCTACACTGCCATATCTTTTATTCAAAGTTTGGCACTCGTTAATACTGCGATTATAATGATACAATTTAATAAATATAGGTATCTATGGATACAAGGATACAACCTATAAATTTACCAAATTCAAAAGCAATTTCTCAGTAAATATTACGTTTTTTGAGAAAACTTTTCAAACAGAACTTTATTTTATCTAAATCGTATTGTTTTCGATATAGCAGAAAAGTATATATATATAAACATTTAAATCTTTTGTACCCTTTCGAGTGTTGAGAAGCAGAAAAGTACCAAAGGTAAATTTTAACCACCGGTTTAGATTTTCTTTTCAAAAAGAAAAGGATTTCTTTCAGACTATACATATACACTTTAAAATTTCATAATTACATTTTCATTATTATTATTTTTTCATAAAAAGTCGACACATTTCGTCATATTTCCTCCTAGACTTCGTCCTAGAAAGTAAAAATAATATTTATTTATTTAATAAATACATATTTAATATCTTATAGACTCATTGATAAAAATATACTCCTATTTGAAAATCGAACAAAATTTTACTACGAACATATTAGCTTTTACAAAATATTTACAAAACATTTTGGCAAAGAAACACCTATAAAAATAGTCAAGCATAAACATTTTTATAATATGCTATAATAATATTACGTCTTAATATTGCTTTTAGCTGAATTAGTAACACATAATCTAAAAACAAATAATAAATCAGAGTCTGGCAATTGCGTTACGACTTACGACGAACCAAGTAAAAGAATATTAAGATTTTGATTTTGTAGTATTTACTATATATATATAACTATACAATTTTTATAAAAATATCCCCAATTAACGTTATAACATAATGAGATATTCCGATAAGGTGTTTAGATAAGCAGTAGGTATATAGAAAAGTAACACAAGTTCATTCATTTCAGGTGTAGGGTAATTAGAAATTTATCTAAGGTGAGTCAAGTAATTCCGATTGAGACACGCGGCTGCATATTTTTGTGATAACACGATCAGACGGCAAGGCGACGGCGGCATTAATCTCTGGGTGAACAACCGTCGCAAATGGAATAAAAGCTACTAGAAGACTAGGCACTAGGCAGAGAGCACGCAGGCAGAAGGGGACACGGAGAACGAGCTGCACACTCTTGGCATCGGTTACGAACATTTAACAAAGGGATACTGTGCTGCATTTCGCATATTTATTTATATTTTTAATGTCATTTTATGTTCGCATGCAAGATGCAAGGATGGTCTTTCAACATGACTGATATTCTTCGAAACAAGGGCAATGTTTAACTTAAACTAATGACTAATACGTATTTGTACCGTTGTATTAAACTCCATGCAATACTAAATATTCCAAAACGCAATCATTGCTAAAATATGAAATATACAGGCATAGGTACTGGTAACAAAACATTCAGTTCGCCGTATGGCGAGCTATTAATCAGGGAGAACAAAACTGGAATGGCCTACACTCTTGATATTACTTGATTTAATCTGAAAACCTATTTATAATAATTAAAATCACTAATGTGTACAAACTTAATTAGGAGGCGCAAAGCACTTCAAAACACAACAATTATTTTATTAAATACATATATTAAATTTCAAAACTAATACAATTTATAATTTTTCTTGAGTTTTGGGTTCAATCTGAATACACCAAAAAAATTTAAATTTATTTGTTCAATTTTTAGATATATTCAAAAAATTCTGAGGGTGGCTCCGAATGTTGGGGCCCCCCAATAGTTCATATAATTACTATTGAATTTAAAATTTGTTTTGTTTTTAAATTTAGCTCTAACCAGGTTTCATAATATAACTATTTGCACTATTTGAGATTACGAAGGAAATTTATCGACCTCATAAATATATTGGTAGGCAAACAAGTCGGATATAACATCCCCATATTTATTTTTATAATGTGCGATTTGCAAATAATCACGTGTGTTCACGTGAAATATCTCATTTGGATTTTTGACAGTATGAAAATACTTTCGCATCAAGGGAAATTCCACTAAGAAACTGCGCAATTTGGATGATTTTTGGCCGAGTTCAATACGAACTCAACCCAGAACATCAGGTTTTCATAGAAAATCAGTGGCAAACGTCCAGAAGACGTTCTAAAAATAACATTATTTACGTCTGCACATGGCCAAACTAAGACGCAAATTTATAATCTTATAATTCGTGAGTATTGAGGCCAAACACCGCCAGATGTATTTACCAAGAAAACGCACCAACACAAATGTTTACAAAGGTACAAAGATGGAAAAATAGAATCTAAATGTATTGGTGATCAACAATAAAGATGCATTAAAATGTCAAATACATCAAAAGGGCCGTTGATCTTTCAGTCAGCTGACGGAATTGTAACAAAGAAATGTGTAAGACGTCAACGTGTTTTAGCCTTGCCAAAGATGAAAATAGATCCGAAAACTTTATGTCCAACTGCGTCTTTTACTAGCACAAACGTCCTTATATCTGTATTTTTCATTTCCGTGAATTAAATTTAGAATTAGAAACACGTGCGTTACAATGTCAAGAATATAATCTTCCATCCGAAATTTAGATAAACATAATACTAAGTGTAGTTTTGTTCATAAAAAAGAATTAAAAAAAAAACAACTCAACATTTCGGTATTACTACCTTCTGCACACTGGATTTTGATGTGCGTATAATCAAAAAATCGCTTGTGGCCAACACAGGTTTTCTTGCATTCATGGTTAATCTCTCTTGCATTCACCTTATATTCGTCATTCAAACGACTAATTTTCTTACTCTCCCTGTCCATCTCTTTGTTTTATTTTGTATTCTGGCAGTTATCTTTTCTTCATATTTTTGTTTTTGTATTGAAATTTTTTTTTAGCCATTCTATAATAAATCATTTTGAATAAAAACTTTTCCATAAACATAAATATTTCGGGATTTAACGATATTTCTCGAGCATTGATATGCGGAATGTGATTTCGTTCCATAATTCAAACACAGACACATCGACATCAGTGAGAAAATAGTCAATATGGATATTTGCATTAAAATCCCGAGGTCTATTTTTTAGGTGATCCCTATACTTACTTATTACTTCGTAAAAGAAAGTAAAAATACGTATAATGCAATGGTATATGGACTTACAAAAAGAGAGTGAACAGATATTTTGATAACGACTCTTCGGAAAAGATTAGTTAAAATGGTATGGTAAACGGTAAATCTATTAATAGAGAATCTGTGTTAAAACACGAATTCGAAAAGATTATGGTTCAATCAATATTTGACCATTTGCAAGAAGTATTTAGGACGACTCTTCCCGATGGCCGGTGATGATTTTTATGGTAGTTTTATAACCCGAGATACAACATAGAAATTTGCTGCTTTTAAAAGTCATTTTCCAGCAAATTGTACTTTTTTCTAGAAAACTTTACGATATCTTTAACTTCCATATGAATAAGTTGCCGTTTCAGAGATAGTTGACAAATAGCAAGAATAAGCCATTTCTAACGTTTTAGATATTGTTAGTCAAAAATACGATGATTTTATTGAACTATATACAAACTTTAAATTTAAAGTTTCATATTTTAATTTATAACGGAATTCGCGGTAGAGCGTTCATACACACACATACACACACACACACACACAAATGTGTTCTCGAAAACAATCTGTATCGAACTCCAATAGTGATTATTTTCATGATTATATTACTTCCTTTTGGACTCTCCAAGAAAGTAAAATACTTGGATCGAATAATTAGTAAAAAATAAAATAAAATGCACAGTTATTTGTAATATTGAAGCAATTGTTATTGCTATGCTGTTTGTTTTGGTTGGTTCCATCGAGAATTGCTTTGAATTATTTACATTTCGTATGTTTCAACGCACATGCGATACCCCGCGCTACACGCGCAGTAGTGCTTGCGCTTGTAGTAGGGGTATAAACACCGAACAAAGAACACTGTATAAAAAGCGCGCGCGGTTGAATGTCAACAATCATTTGACAGACAGTTAGTGTTTAACTCAAAAGTGATTTGATCTTGATCGATTTGGAGATATTTCTCGTATATTCGCAACAAAGCCGTGGATTTATATAGAGATTTGCCTATTCATCAGAGAAATTAGTTTGAGTGTATTTCGTCAGTTTTTTGCAATTATGCGTCCCCCTTCACAGTTTGGTGACGATGGCCAGAACAACAATGAGTACGACAGTGACCCCAGAATGGGTGCCATGATGATCTGTACGCGACTCGCTGGAAGAGCCATCATCAGGGTTGTCGGACGGTGCAACGAGGCGCAAGAAAATAACAATTTAGGTGCGTAAATGCGGTAAATAAAACGCAATAACTTACGCACAAATATAACATCATATATATATATATATATATATATATATATATATATATATATATATATATATATATCAATGAAACAAAAAAACTAATATTTTAATCATACCGTCGGAAAGTTTGGAAACGATGTAATTATACTTCCGGTTATAATCTCTAATATCACTTTTTGCATAAATTGAGCTCATTCGAGAAATGAGCTCGTCATTATTTGTAGCTGATAATAGGTAGTATCGTATAAAATTAATATATATATTTATGAAAATATAAATCGTTTCAAAACTTTCCTATTATACAGATTTGATATTCGCATTTTTAATATATAGTAAATTGTTTCCAAACTTACGGACGGTAGTGTATTTAAATAAATAACAATTAAGCCAAATGTTGTTATAATGAGCTCACCGCTGTATGGTTGTAAAAAAAGAATATTTATAATTCCCATTTTCTAGTAGATAATTTATAATATACAGCGCAATGTTTTTAAACAAAAGAATAGCAAAAACAAAACTTTCTAACTAGAAAATAAATAAATAACAATTTTCGAATTGCACTCTTATTAAAAAGCAATAAATTAATGAATGTTCTGCACAGTAGATCGAAAAAACAGTAATAAAAATTCCATTTTGAAATTCCGGTTAGATAAAAATGGCAATTTCGAACAATGAAGCATACAAATTACGATTACCAGTCCACCTTACTAAGCTCTTATAAGGTAACTAAAGGTCGATATCAACGCTTGCCGCTGGGCTGGAGTGTAGTAAGATACACACGCACCAAGCATCTCGTACAAATACAATACGACTATGTATGGTCTAAAACAGGAAAACATATGATTCAAGAACGACAACACTCTCTTCGGTAGTTTCCGCGTTTCGCATAAATGTTCACTAAATTAGAATCAAATTGATAATACACATTTAACGGAAATAGAATTTACAAAAGAAGAGAAGTAAAACAAAAAATACTCATTCAATTTCATTAAAAATGTAATGAGATGAATGAATTTGAAAGTAAATAGAATAGGGAGACGCTCTTATTACTAAGAAACAAATACAATCATTTAAGAAAGTACGGTTTTACACGCAATCTTTTATAAAAGAAAAAAAAACTTTCAGTTTCACCAGGAAATGGAAACATTGACCGTGTCATCACACAAATGAGTGATCTTGGAGTTTGTGCATGAATTAATAAATTTAAAAAAAAATGTTAAAAAATCATAATAACAAACAAACAAACATGTTTTGGTCTACCTATATAGCAATAATATTAGCCAGAAACTATCAGTATTTCAAAATTGTTATCTGTGATAGAATTATAAATTGTGTTTGTTATCAAACTTGTCAAACAACGTAATAGTTTAAATTTGAACAATAGAAGCACAGAAATACGTAAACAATGATATTTATCGGTACAAAAAATAAGATCGGAAACCCGAGTTGTTTTATAAATAACTCACCTAGACCCTCTTCTGCGCGCCTGTTCTCTGTACGTTATCTCGGTCAAATACAGTTTAGTACGTGAACGCCAACGAAATGGCATCCGGTGTAGCGCGTGTCATTCTCCGGTGCGAAGATGCCTCTGATACCCAAGAATTAAGTATGCGTTGATATTACATTTCATTGCTTGACTAATAACTTGATTTAATTACTTTAAAATGTCACTAAGAATAAATTTGAAAACTTGGCTCTAATTATATATGACTCATGTTGTACACGAAGGTTTCACACCTATATGAAAATCGCATTGTGTAAGGATTGAGTTAAATGGAGAAAGATTGAGAATGCTTGAAAAGGGTTGTTACCACCCCATATATAATAATAATAATGTACAAACACTGAAATAATAACCAATTCGCGATAATTAAAACAGTATATTATTATCTCGCCGTAAAGAATTTACAAAAGATCTATAGTATTCGGCTGTGTCTGTGTCAAAATGATACACATATTAAATGAGTAACACGGCGCATTTTAAATGCCATATACTTAGTTAGACCCGGTATTACAGTCATGGTTTAAACTCCAGTCTTGATTTAAATTCAATATTTTGTTTTTAGTGCCCTTAAAATAATATTGAAACACAAATTTCGCAAATATAGATACGCAAGGATAAATCTTAAACCTCAATTATAATATCGGGCCTTAGAGGACTTTCTTATGATTGACTAAAGAAACTATTTTAATTTATCAAAAAAATCTATTTTCATGTAAATAATATTTCTTTAAATTGAACTCAAAGGCCATAAAATTATAAAGCAATTGCTCAATTGTTCTTAGTTCAGTAATAATGAATAATAAAACTGTATCAATTTTGTCTAGTTGATGGTACCGTCATTATATAAATGAATAAGAAAATATGAAGAATTTGTTGATTATTTGAAAGAATGTGTGTAATCCTGTGTTCATTGTTATTGCAATTTCAATTGAATTAATTTTCACTTAATATCATTGAATGTGAAATGTAGGTCGATGAAACTATATAGTTTATGTACAATTACTACACAAAACAACGGAAGTAAACATTAATTGCGTATTTTTAATCGTATTTATTATTAATTTAAATTAACAATGAAAGTGAAATTATAGCATTTGATTTATTTAAAATTTCAGAATTTTTCGGTGTGAAAACAATTAGATAATTTGGACAGATGGTCTGGTTAGCATAACTATTTCACAATAGTTATTATAACTGAATATTCATAATATAAACATAATTCAAATGCGACAACGCGTATATTATATAACATTTTAAAAATTATATTTAGAATGTTATTAATATGTATGTTTTTCTTTGCAGATCTTTCTGAATGCCAGTTAATGCAAGTACCAGATGCGGTGTACCATTTAATGCGGCACACCGAATTAAAATCATGCGATTTAAGTGGGAATGTGATTACCAAAATTCCACCTAAATTCGCTGTGAAATTTAATCTTATAACAGAATTGAATTTAGCACACAATCAAATGTCTAAACTACCCGATGAAATCGCAGACCTTGGATCATTGCAGCGACTTGATATTTCCCATAATGCATTCATAGCAATTTCCGATTCCATCTTTAGAATACCAAAGTTACAGCAATTATGCGCTGGAAATAACCACATAGTCGGTAAGTTGCTTATTTTAAAAGAACAATATAGCCTACAACTTATTTATATGTTTGGAAAGAAAATTTGTGTTAAATAAATTGAGTGATTATTATGTTTTAGATGTCGAAGTGGAAAGATTAGAATCGGCGCCCTCTTTGGATTTGGTGGACCTAACAAATAACCCATTGGCGCCTAGATGTCACGGTAGATTGTCAGAAGTAACTGCCGTTAGAATAATGATATCTCCACGAGAAATTGAAGATTGGGAAGATTTGACAATTTAGTTCTACTTATTAAATAAATCATGTGATAAAAAACTAACTCAATGCCACAAATGTCGATCAAAATACTGCGATTGTGTAGTGCAATTAAATTTAAACAAAAATCAACAATCTTTCGACTGAGATATAAGCTGGTGGTTAGTAGTTTATATATATATATATTATAATAAAATGTATTTGTAATTTTTTATATCTAACTATATTTAATGTATGCGCTGTGTATGAAATCAATTGTAAAATAATATTGTCAATATGTTTAATATTGATATTTTTGTATTGACTATCGGAATTATTCCGAATGATATGCAGTAGTTATTTGTGTGTGATTTTTTTACTGATCATTGTGACTAAATTAAATTTTATTGTTTGTATTTTAACGTTTTAGAATGTAGTCGATGTCTTCGTATTATTGTTTACAAGTTTTATTGTACTTTTCATGGGGTATGCACATTTTTTTATATGGCACTAACAATATTTTATAATTGACTATGTCATCTAGTCATTATCAATAAATTGTGATTCTTTCAATTATATATGTTGTGTTTTTCTTTTGTATACATTTTTCAGAAACTATTAAAAGCGCCAAATCTTTTATTTGCTAGTTCATATTTGACAAGCCGAACAGATACCCAGTCTGATAAAAACAAGCTTAGGTACCTATGCGTTCAGCTCGCCGTTTGGATAATTTGCGAAATAGAAACTGATTATTAATAACGAAAACATATTTACAAACACTAATTTTTAAAATTTATTTTGATTCATAATTTAATAAGCACGAAAATGAATAAAATGAAGAGTCATCTAATTCAACATGGATCATGTTCATATTTGTGCAACCAGCATAGCTGAAGTGTTATACTAGTAGCGAGCATAACAATATCGGTGATTAATGCCATCTATTGCTGACTAGATTAACTTTATATTATTTTTCACATTTTTTATGGTTTCTGCGCTTAAAATCTAAAAAAATGTTATATATATATATATAAAAAGTCTAACATTTTTTTATAGATTATTTTTGGAATACAAAAAAAAATAATAAAAAATTATAGTTTTAATAATGAATAAACATGAAATAATCTAATAGACATAAAATATCTTAGAATTTCTTGGAAAAATTGTGTGTTTTATTTTTATAAGGGCGGAATTAAGGGGGGATTTTGATATCTTTAACATTTATAAGATTCACTTGTGTGGTTTTTGAGATATACTAAAGCAGCAAAAGTAAACTATTACTTCCGGTTAAGATATTGTTTCAAAATAGGTTTTCTTGTCACACACGTCACTCCGGAAATATTCAGATTCAATTCAGTGATGGCCGAAACGTGTATTTCAGTAAAAATCCTGAGTTCGAAATGTTTCGTGATTACAAAATACTTTCTTATATACATTCAAATACGAAAGTGAAAAGTGATTTAATGAAGACAAGCACTGTCTCGTCTCAATAATAATAAAAATAAGTGTTTTATATTTGTTGTATATTATTTATTATATCATGCATTTATAAAAATTGCAAATCAACTTATTGTCTAAATAGAAGCTAAAATCCAGGTATGACTTTCCCCCTTTTGACGGCTTGCTTCAATTTCTTATGTTTCTTATCTTTCTTGCGTTTGTCAATATTTTCAGTTCGTTTCGCTTGCCGCATGTCCTTTGCCTTCTCTACGCCGTCTTGCCTAGTTTGCCATTTCTTTTCACTGCCTTTACGAATTTGTTCCCGTTTCTTAATTGATTTCTTTAACAGTATTGGGTCATCTTTGACCTTCTCCCCTTCAGACTTCGCAAGCGCATTTCTCCATGCCTGTTTCTGCTTTATCTCAATCACTTTATCTTTCTCACCTTTAGCCTCAAGTTCAGCAAACTTCACTTTTTGTTTTTCCAGGTTTTTTAATATCTTCTTCGGATCTTTTTCACCCTTTTTCTCTTTTTGGGCGCCAACACCCGAAAAGTCAAATTTAGAAAATACCATTTTGCCTTCTTTGTTGTATACCGGCTTTGTTGCTTTTGTATTCGTGCCGTTTTCTTCTACATTTGTTTCTGCTTTTGTTTCTAGCTTATTTAACTTTTGCATTCGTATTAATTTTTTATTATCGCCCAGTTTTTCCTTCTTTGTTTTCTTTTTCAATCTATTTTTCAAACCTTGCTTTACTAATTTATCTTTGTAGTTTAAGTTCTTCTTCGATTGGATATTTTGTAATCTACTATGCAATTCTGTTAAACTCTGCGCTCTGGTTTTTTGTCCGTTAATTCTAAAATTTGAGTTCGTTGGAACATCATTTTCTTCATCAGGTAACTGACCTACCATAAATAAGCAATAGTTAATAATAAAATTACAGTTGAATTGTGAAATTCCATTTTATGGTTATGTTACCTTGTAATGAGGACACAGGAATTGGAAGAATTGAAAGTAAATTCTCAATGAATTTATTTTCTGTCATAAGTATTTTCTTCACTGCGAGTAAATCAAACTTTGAATTTGAATGAACAGGCTGGTTTTTGAATTTCATGATTGAGATTTTGTATGATAAAACACGTGTATTTTGACATGTAGAACAAACAACAAGGAATCCTTGACAATCAACTAAAGAAACTGAAAATAACTAAAACAAATAAGCAAAATGTACCAAATTTTATAATTACCAAAACAAATAATAAAAGGTACTTGCATCAAAAATATACATACATATTTTAATAAATAGTAAAATTGTTACAAGCGATTTATTTAATTTTCTGCCAGTTGTTACATATAACAGATGTGAATGTGAATTTCAAGGCCGATTCCGTACACTATAGATTAACCTAATTTTTCAAGTTTGATTGAAGTGTCATCAGCTTTGACTGAAGTAAAAATTAAATTTCCAACAAGTATTTCATAAAGAATAATGTTGATTTCATTATTTAAAGTATACGTAATTGGTTACACTTGTAGTGTACAATATGAGACTTTTTATTGAAATCTGATAGCAGTGAAAAAATAAAATAAATAAAAAACAGTGTCACAAATTTTCTGTAATTTTGCAAATGAACTGCAACGATGGCAGTTTCTGAGACTGACACAAGTGATTGCAACTCAGATTCATCTGTGGATGGATCCAAACAAGGCGAACGAAAAGAAAGATTATTTACAAAGATTGTTGTCCGGCGTCTGCCACCGTCGATGAATAAAGAATCTTTTGTAACTCAAGTATCTCCGCTGCCAGATTTCGACTATATGTATTTTGTCAAAGCTGACATGTCTCTTGGGGAGTACGCATTTTCTAGAGCATATATTAATTTCCGAAATCCAACAGACATATTTATCTTTAAAGAGAAATTCGATAATTACGTATTTCTGGATGCAAAAGGGAATGAATACACTGCAGTTGTAGAATTTGCTCCATTTTCTCGGATTCCGAAAAAACGCAATAAGACACGTTGTGATCCAAAAATTGGAACAATTGAGTGCGATCCACTTTACAATGAATTTGTTGAATCACTCAATGAGGTTTCGAATGAAACTGAAGAGAAACCTGAATATTGTTTCCAACCGTCTCCCGAAGACGAGAAGAAAATTGTTAACACACCATTGCTAGATTTCATAAAGCAACGTCGACTTGACAGACAGAAAATGAGAGAAGAAAAACGAGATGAACGCAAACGACGTGAATTAGAACGTAAGCGAATTAAAGAAGATGAAAGAAAAGGACGAAAGAGAATTGAACATGTTAGTCACAGTACAACGAAAATAGCCTCGAAATCAAATATAACACTTGATGTAATCGATGAAAATAAATTAGACTCTTGTTCGAAGGGAAAAGATAAACGAGTGGATGAGTATAGACATAGAGGTGGGAAAGTAAACTCAAAAGATTACATCGACAAAAGACCATCTTACACTTCCACTAAAGATCGATCAATGGATCAAAGGAAATCACCATCTAAAATTCGTCAAAGGGAAAGGAGTCAAGCAGAAAAGGAACCCAGACGAGCAGAATATAAAAGTAAACGGGATGATATAAGGCACAGAAAGGATGATAAGACAGCGGAGAAAAAAGTAAAAAAATACAGTGAAAGGCGTGAAGAACGAAAAAGTGAATTCAAAAAACCAGACACAATAACTGATTCAAATACAGATATGGTAGAGACGGAGAAACAGAACATTGAAACTAAATCAGAAGACAACAAAAAAGAGGTGGACGAAAATACGTTTGTGGAAGATAAAGAGGATGATGCTAGAGTTTATAGTGATACAGAGAAATCGGAACATGGTAAAGAAAAACCTAAAAGTTATAGAGAACATAGGGGGGGCAGAGAACACAGGGGGGACAGAGATCATAGAGATAGGGATCATGATCCTCGTACTCAAAGACGAATTAGGAATAAAGACCGCCCAACAATGGCGATCTATCAACCGGGGCAGTTTCGTAAAAAAAGACCCACTGATCATTCGGATGATGGGCAAAAATGTTCTGGTTCAGATACCACTAATAAGTCACAGTAGTTTATCTATTTGTAATTTCTGATTGTGTATATAATGATTAATAAAGACTAGACAAAAATATAATTGAGAATAAGCCTCGTGCAGTATCTCCCACAACACGGCGCACAACAGCTGTTTGGTATACACGGTTCCGGTGAATGCGGTTCAATGTGATTTACAAATTTCAATAAATCACTTATAGTATATTCCGAATTGGTACCACACTAACCGTGGTTGTGGTTCCTCGTTCCGAATTAGTACAAAAGTAACCTTTTCGGGAATCTAGTTAATAATGGTCAAATTTTTTTGGTTCGCGCGGTTACTTTTTCCCCGTTTCCCTTTTACTCATATTTACAACTACTACTACTACTAGCGATCAAAAGAACATAACAACTGTCCCTATGTACAACGAAAATACAAGAATATAAACCAAACAGCTGTTTTTATCATGCTGTGATGTCACTTGCACGAAGCTTGTTATATTTTTTTAAAGTGCAATACATTTACCTTTTCAATTTTACTCGACTGGTTTTTTAGTCGTACGAAGTACAGAAGAGCTAAAGCATTCGATTTCGTGTCTATAGCATTTTCGGATCAAAAAATTTCCTTAAGGGGTTACGCCTAGTTGGGATACTGAAAGTTATGTGATTCTTAAGAATATTTTTACATGTTTAATAAATATTTATTGAAAATATAACATTATCTAGTAGGAGATATTGCCACATATGTCCACAATTTTTAGCTCGCCGTACGAAGTACCGAAGAAGCTAAAGCATTCAATCATGCGTCTGTAGCATTCTCGGATGAAAATAATCATTAACAAAAAGTGTTTGTGTCGTCGCCCTGAATCCATATATATATATATATATATATATATATATATATATATATATATATATATATATATATATATATATATATATATATATATATATATAACTTATATATTTGGATGTTAGTCGTCGCTCGCTCGTACGACCAAATTTGTGCCCTCTACTCCTCTGCAGGTACCAGAGCGATTCACACCTAATTTGGTACATATAATATTTGGCATCTCATTTGAATCCGCTCGCAGTTTAAATTCAACCGCCCGCTATTTTATTATTTATTTGGATTATCGCTTATATTTAACAGGTTTATTTTAAAATTCCCAACATTCTCAAAAGTAACAAGAGACTGAAGGAATCATCAAGAGAAGGATAATTTCACTGTTCTTCGGGCAAAGTGTGCAGAATATATTCGATATTATCGACGTACACTGATTTAAAACCGTTATTATTAACGTATTTCAGCTATTCATACATAAAATAAAATGATTTACATTGGCAATCTGAAATTCAGGATATAGGTATTTCGAGGGATAAAATAGATGTTTGCGTAAACAAAATATACGAATACGATACAAATATATATGTTTAATAAAATTACTTTTATTAACGCAAATTAAGGTCACGTGACCTTACAAATAACAATCAGTAACAGATTCTGGTCTTGCTAAATATAAGATTTCTCAGATGTTTATTCTGTTTTAACATACATTATTAGTAGACGAAAAATAAAAAATAACTTTTCAATAAACATACACGAATGAAGAAATACATCTATATTGAGTGACTATGCAAGCCCGTCCTAATTTCTTATAAATCTGTAATGTACAGGAACATGGGCTAGATGATAAAGTTGCATTCCTGTTACAGATACTTGAAATCAAGAAAATTTGTAATACATATTTAATGAATCAAATAACGTGCCCCAAAGTCCATTTTGTTATATCTACGTAGAACCATTTCTAGTCAAAAAGAAACAAGTGACGTCACTACGAGATAATATTTCACTGCACCAAATGTGCACATATTGCTGCATAACCCGTTGGCTATTCCCTTTAGGGATACGTAACAAATTGCGCAACAAAAAATTAAATACTATTGCCTTTATAATTCAGTGACTACAAAGAGGCCGCGAAACATGTGACGTCACAATTGTCTACCTATCATCAGTAGAGAATTGAGATAATTTTATTTTACACGATCATTTTTGGTCAGGTCCAATAGATTTTTTTAAATATACATGCGATCACCATTTTAAATTAAACAAGGATGACTTGTTAATGTAAATATTAGTGATAAGTTTTTATTTAGTTGATAGACAATGATAAGATAATTTCACATCACAATGACCCAGCTATCTTTTGGTCATGTCAGGGACGAACTGGCCATGTGGAGGGACTGGAAATATTCACATGCGCCCGCTTATACAACTTTGTAGGTTGTAGAATTTTTTTAGTTTAAAAAAATAGCTTGCGGCGCAAATTACTCAATTTGCTTGCATTTTGAATTCAAAAAATTATGTTATTGTTATTATATATGAAATATTACTATTTATACTTATAGTAAACATTTTTGAAATTAACCAAATGGTATCTATTATAAGAGAACCCTAGGAAGCCGTGTAGCTTAGTCAAATTCCACATTCAAATTTTATCCCCAGTCCGTCCTTGCATCATATTATTTCCGAAAATATGGACAAGATATTTCATTAACGTGTCCGAATTGTTTTACAGTTAAGCACTTTAAGTGAAGTTTTATTGTCAGTATTATACAGTAGTAGACAGACTTCAAATTAGTACTTATGTTTATTATTAAGTTATTTTAATAATAAATAATTATAGTACTAGCCCATGTTCCCCTACAATACAACAAAGGGTTTCATAAAGTAAATGTTTGAAATAACGTCCTACAATCTGTTTTTTAAGTCACTCTGTTTAAGTATTGATAAAACAGGTAGATTTCCATTTAATAACATAACATCCAGTATTACTTTACATGTACTTGGTAGAGACCAGAATTAGGTCATGTCAGGTTAAATAATTAAATGTCCGTTTCAAATTAGCAGATATTAAATCTGTACTCTGTCGTCCTCTTGTTCATGGGAAAAAACAATATACATTAATTAACAAATTGACCATATTTTTTTGTTTAAACGCTAATATCAATATTGATTAAACGCAAGCAGCTGTTTTTCTCTCTATTTCTTAAATATAATTTGTATTGAGGCACCTCTCTGTAGCATCTTTACCGCCAAGGTCTCGCTATACAGACTTTACAGAGACAAGAGTTTTATTCATCAATTAATTTCTAAAATGATAATAAGTAATGATGGATATTTCGGGTTCATACATCAGGTGTGGAACTACATCAAGTGGTGTGACAACTGACATATATATATATATATATAGATATTTGTTTGTTTTGTTTTCTTTCTGAAGAGTAGTTTTGAAGAGTATGACAACGATATTATAGTTAATGATTGTGAGACCGCTGGGGCACTGTCCATGCCGCGTGCGGCGACTGCGACTGTCACAGTTGCTCTTTGGCCGGTATCCAGATGTTTGGGCCGGATTGTTCTTGAATTACGTCCTTCACCTTCCTGTAAATGTCTTCCGGTGTATCTCCTTGTATTATACCTACAAGAAATATATATATATTGAATTTATAATTTTGTGTGAATGAATGAAATGATTTGATGTGTATTTTGTGTGTAGTGGAATTTGCAAATAGGAAAATCTAGTATATTATATTGATGTTGTATGCCAATAGATATATAATAAAAAAAAAATCATGTGTTTATTTTAAACAATACATAAGGACAAACTGTAAGAGAAATACTTTATTTATATGGTGTATCTATGATTAGGTCTACATTTACATAAGAATAACAAACCTGTAAAATATTCTCCGAATTCTTGTTCCATTTTCAGAGCACGTTCAAACGTTTTCTTAGCTTGTTCTTCTGTCATTCGTTTATTCATCTCCCTATATTATATTAAATATATATATATATATATATATACATTGTAGACAGTGAATTAAAAATCAACACTTACATTATGGATTCTACAGATTTTGGTTTGATGAATACGGCAATTGGATACAATTGTGCAACTTGCAATCTCTTGATAGCATTACCACTTACATCCAAGATACAATGTTTACCCTAAAATTAAAATAAATGTTATATTTGATATATTAGAGTAAAACAAGGATGTATAATCCTTAATTTATATATTACTTATGCCCTTTACTTGACTACAAGTTCGCCTAACTTGAAGAAAGGGATTTACGTTTTCAAGTAAGCATTCGTTGTCTACTTAACTTAAAAAATTATGATCTTTGAAAAGAATGATTGTTTAATTGCGTGTAAGGTTGTAAAGAATAGTTAAAAGATGTTGTCTGCCATCTCATTTATGGGCACGAGGTAACGATATAAATATATTATTTCAACAATAAATACATACTTTTTCGGCAACTTCTCGTACTGACGCTACGGAAGTTCCATACAAATTGTCATTATATTGACCAGCTTCAATAAACAAATGATTTTGAATATCTTTTTCCATTTGTTCACGAGATGCAACAAAATGATAATCACGAGCATCTACTTCATATTCTCGTTTACTTCTTGTTGTATCTTAAATGATTAGATATTATACATTAATCAAATGCCAATAACTTAAAATAATTGAAAAAAATTATAAAACTTTCTAGAATCAGGTTTAGCACAATTACTTTATTGTAAAACCAGAAAATATTTAAAATAAAAAATAGAATACATTTGAAGATGTAATGCTTACGTGGCACACAGCTGCCATATTTATCGGGATATTCTGATATCAAATCGTCGTTGATTCGATCTTTTAACGGTCCTAAAATAATGACTGGCCTCGTATAATTTATGAGCATTTGTTGTACCGCTTCATACGACAGTACAGTTTCTTCATTTCCAGCTGTAAAACAAATCAATATTATCAATACATTCGTAAATTTGACCCAAAATAAGATATATCTATTTCAGAAATTGCACTAAAAAAAATATATGTTAGATATATATCCATCAACTAATTTGGGATTTTTAAAATAATAATAAATGCAAATAAAATATAAACCCTACTTTCTACCACGTAAAAGCGAAATGAAAACAATCATTTTAACCTTGTTGATTTAGTATGAATTGTAATGGCGTGTGAACTTCTTTATTTATATTTATATTTTTGCTTAATACAACTTATATATGATTTAACATTTTATTTAAAGGATTTACATAATTGTCATTTTTCGAAGTACCACGAAAGGAAAAACAGTGATAGTTTGTTAGTTATTGTGTTACATAGATTTTAATTTTACTGGTTTTAAATTTAATTTTGCGTGTGGTGGTTTCAGATAAGGGGACATGCATTAAATACAAAGATCTGGAGAAAGGAGAAGTGCCATTTGAAGTATTGCGTTTACACTTACTCAAAAATGATATTATAGTTATAGTAGTAATGAAGAGTATTTATATATATATATATATATATATATATATATATATATATATATATATATATATATATATATATATATATATATATATATATATATATATATATATATATATATAATACTCTTCATTACTATGAATATTATGGAAGCAATTTTGTAAATGGACACAATATATAAAATTTGGGTATATATATATATATATATATATACCCAAATTTTATATATTGTGTCCATTTACAAAATTGCTTCCATAATATTCATAGTAATGAAGAGTATTTATATATATATATATATATATATATATATATATATATATATATATATATATAGATATATATATATAGATTATACCTAATATTATATCAACACTATTATATATTTAATGATAGTATTTATAAATAATTATACATAGATAGTTATACATTATGTGTAATATTATTATATCAACACTATTATATATTTTATGAACAGTATTTATAAATAATTATACATAGATACATTATCAATAATTATACATAGATACATTATCAATAATTATTCAAAAATGTAAGGAATTTAAAGTCCGTTCAAAGTCTCAAATGTTGTGTAGTACTGTTCTAGATACATATTATTAAATCAATCAATCAAGAATACAATCGACTTCAAATAATACCATTTTTATATAAATAAGAATGTTGCTAAATATCGCAATAGTTTGCTGTATTGGTAAATATAAAAACCCTAATAATCGAACAATTATAAATTTATTATCCTAATAAGGCCTCGTTGTTGGAAAAAAATGTGTCCCAAAAAATTTTGGAGACGGTGGGACAGTCTGTGTGTGCAATAAGGACTATTGTGATCAAATTAGCCCTGTTTACAAACTTCCAGAAGGACAATTCGTTTTATATACATCAAATAAAGTTGGATTAAGGTTCAATAAAACATTTGGTCAGTTTGAAAAAGTTGCCAAAAAATCGAGTATGTTAAAACATTTCTAAAAAAAATCTGCACTCGTAATTATTACCTGTACAAATTACAGAAAATTCTATTAAAATTGATGCAAATAAAAGTTATCAAAAAATACATGGTTTTGGCGGAGCTTTTACAGACGCAACAGGGATAAATATTCTCTCCCTTGAAGAGGACTTGCAGGATATGCTCCTCCGGAGTTATTTCAGCCCGGAGGGCCTAGAATATTCGCTGTGTAGGGTGCCTATGGGGGGCACCGATTTTTCAACACATGCCTATACATACGACGATATTCCTAACGATATAAAATTAGATAAATGGAAATTAACTATTGAGGACTTAAAATATAAAATCCCGGTAATCAAAAGGGCCCAAGATATGTCCAAAAAGGGTTTTAAATTATTTGGGTCCCCTTGGACTGCCCCCTCTTGGATGAAAACTAAAAATGCTACTAGTGGGATAGGGTTTTTAAAACGGAAATTTTATCAATTATGGGCTGATTATTATTTGAAGTTTTTAGAAGCGTATGAGAAGGAAGGGGTGACTTTTTGGGGCCTAACCACGGGTAATGAGCCTGTTCAAGGATATTTGCTGAGGGGACGTATAAATTCAATGGGTTGGACAGCCTATGGACAGGTTTCTTTTTTGTAAAAAATTGATTATCGGCTAGAATCAATTTGATTGTTTTTAGAGCAAGTGGATTTCTGAAAATTTAGGCCCTTCAGTGCGAAACTCAAGGTTTAAAGACTTGAAATTGATGGCTCTCGATGATCAGAGGTTTTTCTTACCCTGGTTACTGGACATTGTTAGTTTTAAGACATTGTTTAATCGTTTAAACTTGATTTAAATTTTTCAGTTATTTCGAAATAACGAAACACGAACATATATCGATGGCATTGCAGTTCATTGGTATTTTGATTATTTATTTTCAGCTAATTTGTTGGATAAAACACATAAAAAATATCCAGAGAAATTTATATTAGGCTCTGAAGCTTCTATTGGTAATTATAATATTTTTAGCGATGTCCAAAATGTATTATAATTATTATATTTTGTTTTGGGGGCCTATTAGGAGAAAACTCGTTGGACAGGGGCATTAAATTAGGATCTTGGTCACGTGGTGAACGTTATGCTAACGATATAATTGAGGTTTCCCTTAAATAAATATTTTTATCTATCTAATATACCATTCACAGCAAACCAATTAGTAATTAAGCTTGAAAGAAATCAATTACCAAATCTAGATATATATATATATATATATATATATATATATATATATATATATATATATATATATATATATATAATAACCCAGATGTGTTTATATGTGTAGAACTTTTTTTTTCTAATTGGTTCGCTGTGAATACAATGATAGTATTTATGGATAGCCCAGATACTATTTTGCGTGCAAACTAATTTTGGCACATTTTAGGATTTAAATAATTGGGTTACAGGCTGGGTAGACTGGAATATGGCCCTTAATCTTTTAGGAGGGCCAACTTATATTGATAATAATCTCGATTCCCCCATTATTGTTAATGCCGAGGCAAAAGAATTTTATAAACAACCCACGTATTACACTTTAGGGCATTTCTCAAAGTTTTTACCGATTGATTCTATACGAATTGACACTATAATAAATAATAACAATTTACGTACTACAGCTTTTAAAAAGCCGGATAATGGGACAGTTATAATTGTGGTTAATCTGTAAGTATCAATTATTTGTTTTTTTTGCGTTGTGGGCAAAATAATTTATTCAAACTTTTAATTTTGTACTAAATGGTGAATATCTTTCAGGAAGGACCGAGACGTCCCTGTCACCCTAACTGATAACAGACGCGGTGAATTTTCATTTTTTTTCACGAAAAGATCTGTGAATACCCTGATTTATTGGTAATTTAATACATAATTATATGAAAATGTAATATTCTAAAAATAATAAATATTCTATGCTGATTAGTAATTAATGGATTAATTAATACTTTGTAATAAATCAATAATGCAATTTAATTCAAGTGAGTGAGAGTATTAGCTAATATTAACAATTATTTTGGTATTTGAGTAGTTACGAAACTTCAAATTCTACAAAATTCAACGATATTGATCTAGTTATTCTATAATATTATTGTGAATAATTGTAATTGTTTATATTGCTATTGATATTTAAAAACGCCAAGAAAATAAAATGTTCCTAATTGTTAAGTATTCGATCAATAAATATGTAATTACCTAGCAACAGAAAACTTTTGTTCGATCGAACAGTCATCACCAGATACAATGACGGATTATAATAGAGTTAAAAGATTGAGTTGCTTGTGGCGAATGTACCACTGTTGTATTTAATTTATTTTTGAGTAAGTGTATATCACAAGTTGGCATTTGTGCAACAAGAGCAAAGAGAGAGATAGAATGAAAAATGGCAATGTACGCCATGCATAAAAATTAGATACAACACCTAGTCGTGGCACACTTACTATCATTGTCATTATTATCATTATTCTCCAGATATATTAAAGTGATCTCTTCCATGTAAGGTAGCTCAACCCGATACAATATTTCACCTGTGCTTTCACAGACAGAAAGAAGCCAAACAAATATATATATATATATATATTGTAATAAAACCAAAAATAAAAACTTGCATAACTGCATATTTTCCAAACATTTATTTTTTGTCACAAAAAGAAAAGCAAGACAGATAATATATATATACTGTACCTTCTGTATTTGCGTCCTCTTGTGTGTAACAAAGCATGAAAGCTGCAAATAAAATACATATATATTTAAAAATTGATAAACTGTATACATATATATTTATATTGTATGTATTTGCATTGTAAAAAATGTTAGTTGTGTGCAAACCAAAATTATTTGTTAGTGGGAATAAAATAATTACTTACGCATAGGGTTTAACTCAGGATCAGAATTGGGAGTAGCAGTAGGTGATGCTGAATAGTGTAAAAAACAAAATAAATAATAATATAAACATGAAAATATAAGCGCATGAAATAATATATGTTAGTTTATATGATGTCTTGGAAATAATGAAATATGTACATACGTTCTTGGTCGGAGCCATCTTCGGATTTGTCGTCTTTGCTCTTCATAAATGGGAATTTTCTACTAAATGAGAAGTTCTTCTTCTTTCTATCTAAGGTGGATTGCTGGAAAAAATAAAAATTCAATCAAAATCATTCATCATTTAAAAGGCACGTTTTCTTCGGGTTCCGTTATTTGTAAATGAAAATCAGAAAATTGTATCTTGGCAATGCAACACATATGAAGTATCAACTGACATGTTGACACCGATCGCAGGGCCGCGTTCAGTCGACTATTATTGTTTACCTTTTCTAGAATATTGGGCATGTGTCCTTGGAATTTAACCGACCGGTCTCTGGCGCGCTGTTTCCGCTCCCATCGTCGTTTCGAGGGTACAATACCCATGCCTTGTTCGTCGCCTGAAGCGAGTACTCGCCGAGCCTGCCACCATTCGTCATCACTGGCATTTGTCACGTGTAAAATGTCACCGTACTGGAACGCTAAACCCCGGCTCGGTAAGCCATCATCTTTCATCGGATCATAGTCGAATAATGCCCTATAGAGACGTATTAAAAATTGCACTCATGTTTCAGACTTTAAAGTAATTTTGTATATTTGTATAGAATGGATATTCTAAATTGTTACCTAACGTAAAGAGATCTTTTCTGCGATGTCCGGAGCAATGTTCCTGTCGTCGTCTGTTGCGACATTTGTTGTTTTAAGTCATGGATTTTTGCTTCGAATCTGTTGTATTCTTCTGGCCGATACTGTGCAACTATTGTTACGGTTTGTCCTGTACCCTGTAACAATATTGACTGATGAGTTGTTTCCATAGAAATAAATAAAATAAAAACGAATCAAATTTACATAAGTACTGTTAGCAAGGGTATAAAATTCAACACAGTATTTATTAGTTTGTCTAATTTGAATTCTGTTACGAAATAGACAAATAAATGCAAGGAAAGTGATTCATCAAGAGATATTTTCTAAATAAGGAAAAATTAAACGAACAAAAGAAATGGATGCATAGTGAGTTAGTAAGTACATCCTGATGGAGTATACTATAACTACACTTGTCTCAAAAATATCTAATTTAGGGATATAACAGTTTTTATACATGTTTTTGGAGTTAAACTTGAGAAAGTTAGACAACTTGTTGAAAATCCATACGAAATAAGAAACGTAAGAATCGTAATCGAGAATATCGTTGGTGGTGCTGATGCACGCCGTAAGATGCCCAGGGGTGCTGGCAACTGAAGCTTGTTGGTTTTACACGAGTGTTTATTATGTTATTATGGACGGGCAAATTTGTTTACAACATATTCCGGCACAGAACATTATGAAATCTTTTGAATCATGGTGAAAAGGAGGCATTTAAAATGAATTAAGTTGATTGACAACTGACATAACACAGTCGGGGCGGACTGTATGTAATTTTTTCTTCTCTAGATAATTATTTGTTTTTAAGATATTTGGGTAGTAATGAGCAGTTATACAGAGTACGCAGTTATTTTTTGACAACATTATAGAAGATTGGACTATAAATATATAAACTTGACAAAAATACAGTTTGCAAATCATATGTCAAAAGTTAGCTATTCCGACAGTAAGTCAAGATTCGGCTACTTTATAATAAAAAGAAATATATAATAATATTAGCTTACTGTTACTATTAAAAGATTTATGTATTTATTTTATAATCTGTCCTTCATTTTCATTATAAGTGGAAGAAAGACAAATCATGAACTGAGCAGTCAGTGCAGGACAACGAACAAAGCTTATATATGCAAATAAATGACTAGTCATGAAAGAATATGTATTCTCTCATGTTTTTGATTACACCAAAAGTGAATTGATAGAAACTTACTTTTAGAGCCAGGGCAGCTTCTTCATGGGTAGCAGTCCGTAAATTGATGCCATTTACACTAAGTATTT
This sequence comes from Leistus spinibarbis, assembly GCA_933228885.1. Lineage (NCBI taxonomy): Eukaryota > Metazoa > Arthropoda > Insecta > Coleoptera > Carabidae > Leistus > Leistus spinibarbis. The sequence continues at coordinate 5,705,306 of OW121796.1, read as the reverse complement.
GATCGCCACGGCGTAATTCACCACTCAGATCTGCAGGTCCTCCAGCAAGTATAAACGAAACGAAGATACCCTCTCCATCTTCACCACCGACGATATTGAAACCGAGACCGGAGTTACCTTTATGTAAGATAATAGTACGAACCTCTCTGAAAAAAGAAAATAAACATAAATAACATAAAATTACGTTTTGCACTTTGTTGCAGTTAGATAACAGTATAATTGAAATCAGCGATCAAAGTGTCAAACAATCATTGCGATTTAAACGGGAGTCGAAGGACTCTAACCTGTATAAATGCTCTTTTCTCTGTGTCATCATATTATGGGTTTGTGAGTAATTATAAACATTTTATGTTGTATCATAATGTGTATGTTTAATCTTAAGGGAATACTTTGCGTTTATGATGAAGTAATTTGCGATATACAGACACATTGAAAATGTTCGTGCATAGAACTTCTATACATGTATATGTGTATGTCACCTTCGATTCCTCAATTTTATTTTAGTAATTAAATTTGTACTTTTAATCATGTGACAAAATGGTCGAAAAAGCGCATTATATTAATTAGCTGATTTAAGACCAACACATCCTATGCCGTATCCACGACAGTAAAACAATAATGAGGATATTGTTTAATAAATAGTTACTGTAAATCGTGAGGTTAATGACAAAAGTTGGTTAGTAACAATCGAAATGTTCAGAGTAAATTAAACTTTAGATTCAGGTCAATGCCAAAACTCCCAAACTTTTGACCAAAAAATATTAACTTTTTTGTACCTAGAGTAACCTCAATTAAGCAGTACCAAAAATGGAATGATCACTTTTTGTCACGAAATAGTACTTTAAATATACTCCATTTTCGTAATTTTCATTTACAAATACTGTATGTATTGCATACAAATAATTGTTGATCAAGTGCCTAATTGCAAAAATTCAATATCCTTGTTAACTTTGGAAATTAAATATTGATATTATTACTAACAGTTAATTTTAATGGTTACCATAAAAACAAGTTATAACAATTGTTAATTGGAGAATATAATAATGAATGCATAAAAATTATCTTAAAGCATTATGGTATAGATTTGCATAAGAGGTTCATCATAATTGTACACGTCAAAATACAGTTTCTATTAATATTGGTAATATTTTAATGCAATAATATTACCAAGAAGTAAAATAAAAAATATCCAAAGTCCATTTATCGGAAGCAATTTTAGTGAAAACAAAAAGAACTTCAGTTTATGTTCGAACTTTTTCTGTAATTTTTACACATTTTATTTATTTTTCAAGATTTATAAAATGTACTACATATATTATTATGTATAAGGGTTCATCAGAGTATTCACAGTAATTTTTATTTGAATAGGTAAATAAAAATAAGACAAGATATTATAATCGTCAACACAATAATGACACTGACAGGATGAAGTGACGAACATAAACCGATTAGGTAGTTTATCAATTCACTGATCGGGCGCTGGCATCAACTTCCAATACTAGTGACGTCACGCATTCAAGAATAATTATGGGCGCGAAATGAAGATCAGAACTTTAACATTGAAATACAATATAATAAATCAATTTTTATATGTATTTGATCTATATTTATTACTCATATGCATATACTCTTTAAAATTTACAGTGTAATTGTAGAATATGTGACCACATGTCACAAATGAAGGGATAAATCATACCTATTATTAGACATAATCCAAAAACAGTGTATTTAGCAGAACCATATTTTATTAATCAACTAGGTCACAAACATTCAAATGGGTGAAATATCTAACAAGATATTAAGCACTGTAGCCATTTAGAAATGTGACTCACCTACAAAGAAGACATGTTAACACTTTCGGTTACACTATAATTTAATTGATAAAGATACACAGAATAGACCCCGACCTGGGCTATACAGGAGACCACATGAGTCGCCAAAGGAACAAAATAACAGTCAGACGAAAGCTTCATTTGCAGCGCATGTGCAATGAACACGTTTTGTTTTCATAAGTTAGATGCCACCCACAGGTGTGACATTAATCAATAATTCAACCTCTGTGTAGTCTACGAATAGAGATAAACACAAGCTGAAGGCCGGATGTCAAAACTTATTACCCTTAATTGAATACATTTTTCTATTTTATTTATTTTTTATACTATTAAATGAATAGGGCATAGTTAAAAAAAACAAATCGACGAAGCAAATTTTACAATTGAACACTGCGTTTGAAGTTTTTCGCAAAAAATGTGAGAACAATTGTTTACTACGATAGTTAAATAGGGTCGTAACAAAGAACAAAATATATTAAAGACACATTATTTTTATTTTAACTAGTTTTGTGTAAATGACGTCACTTTTAAAAGTAACTATTCGATTTTCTTATCTATTAAAATGTAATGATTTTTGTAATTTTATGCAGATTCTTTTAGCCTATTTCAAATTTCCCTAAATTCGATTATAAGCTGAGGTTGTAAAAATTTAATTACGAAATTTCTCCGCAATGTTTTGAAGCAAATATGCCATTTACAAGTTGGACTTAATATGCTAAGCGTGTAAAACAAACTATTAATTAACAGAGGCGTGTCAAACAAACATATCAATATACACGGAAGTTGATAATGTGTTCTATATTCGGATATTGTACATATACGTTGTTCTACTTCAAGCCATAAAAAGTAGATAACCTTAAAAAAAAAAAACATGTTAAACATATAATGGCGACGATAAACGCTCAAATTACGGCTCAACATGCGTTTTCAGGGTGTAAAGTCGGTCACGCTTTTTTAAGTATATAATTACATTATTGAAGCTGTAGCAGTGTTAAAAATAAGATGTAAGGGGTCATATAATAGCTCACACTTGTAAATCCTCCTAATAATAAAATAAATAATAAATGTGATTTCCACGATAATTTCTTTTACGAAATAGGACAAAGGAAATTATTTTATTAAATAATATATTATAGTGTACCAAAAACTCGGACTTAATTTTTTTTACATTTGAACAGACATAATTCTTACGTTTTTATATTAGTTAATTTCTATGGTAAAATTATATAAATACATAACAACAATGCTACATTAGAAAAAGAAACAAAAAAACATTGTTTGCTTAACAAAAGGTTTTTTTTTTCAGATTTAGTAACTACAAACAAACATAAGAACAAATACATATGCCTTCAGCTCGCCGAATAAATGCAAACAGCGCAGAGCGTACGACACAGCCCGTCCCAGCCCGCTATTCGTATTTAATATTTTAAATTTAAAAATAATTACATTTAATTATTATGGCCATTGGGTTTACAATAATGAAAAATATCAGAAGTGGGCAGTACTCGACTTTCTTTTACGATATTTTCACTAGATAAATACATATATATATATATATATATATATATATATATATATATATATATATATATATATATATATATATATATATATATATATATATATATATATAACAAACTGTCAAATTAACCAATACTCTGAATTTGTAGCCGTTCTAGTGATGCATAGAGTAAACATGCACTTCCGGTTTGAATATTCTTTTCAAAAATAGGATAGGAAAAATTTTACTTTAGACAGTTTTGGTCCTAGAGCGTTCACACACGTTGAAGTTTCATAATTTTAGGTTCGACAGTTTTGGCTCGAGAGCGTTCAGACACACACAGACATTCCGAAAATAGACACAAAAAAAATTTATTAAATATTATAATTTTGAATATTAAAATATGCACAATTTTTTATATCTATAACATTTATTCAAATTGCTAACCAAAAAGTCATAATAATTAAAAACCATTGCTCGCAACGCACTTAAAGGCGAGCTCTACGCGTTGGTGCGTATTACGCGTAGCAAATCTTGTTAATTAAATATTCGTTTATGTAGTCAGTAATTTGATTTTTATCTATAACCGACGTAGATCTATCAACGTTGTCATTGAAACTAATGTTATTATTGAGTACATATGGTTAAAGAATTGTTATACAAAAAGCTGAGTGCACAGTAATTTTGCTTTCATAAAAAGTGTTTTCCTTTTTAAATACATGAACACATTTTTAATTAAATATCCGTTTTTGTAGTCAGTAATTTGATTATTATCAATAACCGACGTAGATCTATCAACGTTGTCATTGAAACTATTTAATGTTATTATTGAGTACATATGGTGAAAGAATTGTTTTACACAAAGCTGAGTGCACATGAAATTGAATTCCAGGAATGTTTGTGAAAAAATCAGCAATTATGCTTTCATAAAAAATGTTTTCCTTTTTAAATACATGAACACATTTTTAGCTCACCGTACGACGTACCGAAAAAGCTAAAGCATTCGCTCGTGTCTCTGTAGCATTCTCGGATCAAAAAATTTCATTACAAAATGTGTTTTTCACGTCGCCCTAAATCCAAAAATATATATAACTTATATACTTGGATGTTAGTCGTCGCTCGTAAGACAAAATTTGTGCCCTCTACTTCTCTGAAGGTACCGGAGCGATGCACACCAAATTTGGTACACATATTATTTGGCATCCCATTTGAATCCGCTCGCAGTTTAAATCCAATCGCCCGTATACTTCCCGAGATATAGGGCCCCAAAATTTGGAGCCCCCCTTAATACCCTTATAAAAATAATTAAAACACTCAAAATTTTTAAGATATTTTATGTCTACAAGATTTGAAAAAAAATTGTAAGATTATTTATATCTATAACATTTCTTCAAATTGTTAACCAAAAGGCCATAATAATTAAATACCATTGCTCGCAACGCATATCCAACCTAAAGATGAGATCTACGCATTGGTGCGTTTTACGCATACCAAATCTTGTTTTATAAACAAAGTGTTCTACACATTAATACATTCATACAAACACATTCATCTGGTCTTGGGTATTTATATCCATACATAATGGCAGGGAACTTTTGCGACATTAATTTTCTATTGTTGTTGCATTGCTATATATATCGAAATTCAAGTGGAAAAAAAAAAGATAAATGGTACAAAAGCAGCATTGAATTCAATAGGAAATTGATTTTGTGAATGAAACCAGAGAGAGACAATATACTTGTCGGTGGTGACACTTATTTATACTGTTTCATACCTTTTGCACTTGTCTTTTTTGCGAAACCGTTTACTCAACGTAGAGAACGTTCTCGCTGTAAATGTTTGTTGTTTATTCTTTGTCATTTTTCTAACGTTGCTATGACAATCTCGTTTTCAATTCACTAACATTCGACACTGACTTCACTCGAAACGTAAACTGTCAATGGGTTCATTTGTTGTAATCAACAATACACAGTTCATTTGTAATGTGATGACCTTGTAGATTTACAAAATAAATATGATAATTTCATTGAATTATTATGCCAGTAGATACGTACATATATAATGCTCTATTCTAATACAACCTGCGGCACTTTACACAGCCTACATCAATTGTTTTAAAAACAGAATTTATTATTAAATTCATTATAAAAATATCATGACGTAAATTAGTAATCAGACCTAATAATGTTTCAAATTTGCTATTGAAGTTGAATATTTGAAAATAAAGACTTTGTAGTGTTATTTATTACCTGCGCCAGATTTTATTACAGAATTTAACAGACATTATTTTTATTTATTTATAAATAATAGGTTGGGGCAATATATATATTTATTAGAGTTATACCTACACAAGTAGTAGTTCCTCTAGCAACTTTTGGTATTCATATTAAAGATAACTATATTAAAATTACTAGAAATAGAATACTTTAGTTTTCTTTTTTACAGAATGTGTTTTTCCCGCTTAGCGAATTTCAACCACAATTTTAATATATATATTTGGAATTTAAAATGAAATGTCGTTAGCACAAATGAGTATTCAATCCGAACCAGGGGCAGACTGACCATGGGCCGCCTTGGTTCTGGGTTGCTATTCTAAATTTGCATTATTTAACAGTGGTTTAGGCGGCTTTTCAGGGGGAAAATGTATCTAACTAGTAATATTTTTGAAATTGACATTATGTTGCATTTAATTAAAGGGCCGCTGGTAAACCGAACGTCCTGGTCCAATTCCACGAATAATATTGCATTATTATCCAATCGCGATTAACAGTAAAATCATAACTTTAAATATGTATTAAAAAAAAAAGCTTATGTAAGTACAAATCATAATTATATTACTGTGGAATAATTGAATTATAAGTATATATTAAATTTAAGGATTATTTTATACGTATTACCAGATCAGATATCAGATTACCACGACATAAAAACAACACTCAGTAGATATAATCATATTGCAAAGAAAAATTTGAAAGGTAGAATGAGAATTATATAAAACATAACAAATATAATCTATAACCAAAATATAAGGTTATGTATTCGAAAGGGAATTTAAATGTTAAATAACAGTTCCGTGTTACGCAAAATATAAATACAGATTAAATAATTAGCTGTAAAACAATAAAAATTAGTCATTTATTATTAATAAAAATTGCTGAAGTGGAAATTCCTGGTTTGCCATCAGTGCAAATATCTTTTTGTTCAATGGCAGACATGGTATGAAGTTTGAAGGTGAGCTGAACATGAATAATGAAGTATTTTATGATATACATCGAGGACATGGCCATAAATATTAAATATTATATACTGGAATTTTTTTAATAATATACAGTAATGATACTAAGGTTAATGCAGGAAGTTTAAGAAATTGCAAATATGAATCTATTTCTTGTTTTACCAGTTGATTTGAAAAATGTTTACGATATTTTTATATTAACAAAGGATAGCAAATTATAATTAAATATATAGCTATATTCTTTGTGTTATACTATTAATTTGTAAATAAAAATGGCGACGAAATCAATTATAGACACAAAAATGCTAAAAATATTCAGGAATATAAAAAGACAAGTAAATTTCAATAAATAAAATAACTGAAGTGACCTGCACTCGACTTCCTTGTACGTATATTATAGCTTAAATAACTATAAATTTTGATAGTCAATGCTGCGAATATTACAAAAACAGATTATTTGTAATTTCTAATCGTGATTACTAATTGGCTAGCTGTGCATGGACCTTTAGAGAGAAAAATGAATGCCACCGATTAGCAATCAAAAGACTTCAACAAGCACAGTTTCGAATTCATGATTTTATCATTACTCGTTTTTAAGTAAGATATCCACTGAAGTCAGAACGACAATAGTCAATCAATTCAGGCATTAACGGATGTATAAAACGGGTATTTCCATTAAATTCTCTAGTAAAAGTAAAAAGAAATTGTTGAAGTAATATTCATTATTATAAACTATTTTAACATATGTTTCACATTTTTCCAGACATATTGCGATTGCTATCATTAAAATCGCATAGCACCATGTGTAATTACAGCTGTATATCAAGATATACAGTGTGTCATATGTTAGAAGTGAGCATCATGAGTCATAACCGTGCCATTTACTATGGAATACCCTGTGTTTTTTGAGGCGCGGCCTTTTATTACCAAAAAATATGTGTTTCTTTTCATTTAATGAAATGTGACAAGATGGTATTTCGGACACGTTTCGTTGGGGTCCACATGGGTTTGCGAGGGCCATATATAAAAAAAAAACAATTTTTCTTTACCCTATAAACAGGATGTTATGTATTTTTAGATTACCTATTTATAACTGAATGAATGCATGCAGAATGTAGTGTTAAGTATAGAATACTAGAATAGACTTAGTAAAGTCTATTTGAGTTAAAGTTCGGTCAAAGATCGTATTCTATTTTCAATTTATATTTGCACTCCAATCCATTGTTATAGGATAATTTTGATAAAGTATCTTTTTTTATGTATTTTCTTTCTGTTAAAATTGCGAGTTTGAAATTTGTCATGATAACAATAATTCTTTATTCGATATTAAAATGTTTAACAACAAAAAGTTCCATGTATTTTATCAGTTTTAATAAGTCTTGTGCTGACCACAACAGATGTTTATATTTACAACTAGAAACTAAATTTGGTGAGAGTTGAAAACACTGGCTAGTTATTAGCCCATTAAAACAAAACAAAGTAAACTTATAATGTACGAGTAAGAAAACTAGCTTAACATTACAACTGCAGTCTGCCGCATTAATTAAGTTCCGCACTATGATAAATGCATAGCAATCTTTACTGGACAGTTTTCATTCCCGCAACAAGAAGTTTGAAAATTTATGTTTGATTGAGGCCATCATCATTGGCCGAGTTTTATACGAATTCCATGGCCAAAGAAATGGAATTGACCAAACATCGCTTTGCCAATTACGGTATTAAGTGGTACAATCTACCTATGCCGTGTGTGTGAGAGTTTTTTAACAACGTAAAAAAAAAACAAGTCAACAAGATATGGTAATTAACTCGGAAGCATCGTATATAATCCATTAAATCGATATAAAAACTTCTATGATTTTTCGATCGAAGAATCTCAACTGTTATGTGTGTACTAAATTCAAAATTATTATTGAGGTTAATTCTTTCCCTTTGAGCATGACTGATACACATTTAGATTTGTGTATCTGACAGTATTTCGTTAGTAAGAATGACAGCTGAATTTTTATCTGATTATTCAAAATACTCTAGATAACTTTCAAAAGAGGAAGTAGATTGAATACAAAAAAATGTATGAATGTAAATTGATAAATAAATAGATTTTAAAGTTCATTTCGGTTTATGTAATTCAATAAACACCAAAAAGTCTAATTAATTTTAAAATACAGTTATATACACTGAAATTAGCATACATGCTGGAAGGAAATTTAACAAAAAACAAAATCGAAAACTGAAATTTGTAATGCTCAGTTAATAATGCCTACTCTATTACCGATAACTTTATATTACTAAGAATGCGAGTGCATAGATGTAACTACTAGCACCACAACTATAAGTGCGCCATTTGTGAACGCTATTCTAATTGTAATTTTTAAATCATAAATGTAAGTGGAATTTCGTAATGTGAATGAGCGTTTTAATGATAATTATCTATTTTAATAATTAACAATACTATTTCTGTATTCTCGTCTTTATATTTGTACCAATTTATGTATGACGCTGCATCGAAGTTGTATTATATATTTATAATCAATAATGCAATATATTGCAAATCTACTGGCATGTTCAAACGAACACTAATGGAAGAAAAATTGGAAAATAATTGCTAGTTGTAGAAATACACACAAACTAGTACTTAAAACACAATTGCCCACGCACAGCACACACCACATAAGAAGTAACACATCACATCATTGAAACATTCACATAAACACGACTCTCGTGAATGTTGTGCACAACTAAAATGTTCTCGTATACGGTTTCTATAGTGCTAGGGAGTCCGAGTGTCGAGTCGGTATAGTGTGACCATGACTGTACTGTACGTCACTCACTATAGCGGGTTTCATATTTAAATAACGTGTGCCTATTGGTTGGAAATCGGAAGTAGTACAGTAGTATCGACCGTGAGTCAGTAAGCGGTACTAAACTGTAGTTACACTTGACAGAAGTGCGAAACTTGCATGGCATTGTGGTGTCAAGTTTAAAGAATGCTTAGTCGCATACCCTCTATAACGGATTTTTTAACTGCACCCCATACTGTCTGCGCGTGCACACTAGTGGCCTTATTATCTATTTAAAGGGGCGGTTTGTTGCTTTTACGGAACAAATAATTTGTTTCATTTTCATACTTTATTTTATATCATTCATAATTATATTATAACTATTTAGTTAATTAGCAAAAATAGACTGAAGTGACCATCACTCGTCATTCTTATACTGTCACTATCTACATATAATATTGTAAATGGTACATTTTTATCATTACAATATTACCTTTAGACTTCGTCCAAGAATATAAAAAGTGCATTGACGGATAAAAATCATATTTGAACCAAAGTATAACATTTTCCCGGTTATTTGTGTTTATGCGTACGCAATCAATCAAATTAATCTTCTTCTTTAAGCACCACCCTAGCGTTGAATAAATGAACTAACTTCGTTCAGTTAATAGCTACCATTTTTATCTTTACAAATGACAGTTGTTTGCTCCAGTTGTAATTTGTGTCACAGAGAAAGAGTTACACAAGTTAGACTAGGCACTACACTGTCTATTCCAAATATCTGTTTAAAGTTTGGCAGTTCTGCATTTGACAGATACAACAAGATGGTTACAAACTAAAGCGAAACTAGCGCTGCATATTAATTTACTAAACCAAATCATTAGATTAACATTGGACGTTGTATTTTATTCCATGGTGTTTATATTTCCTTATAAAGCGAATTAAATTAAGGCGTTAGACATCGATGTTTCTACTCTTCTTCTTTTACGAAGTTATTGCGTATAAGAGAGTAAAAACAGTGATGTCGAGTTTTTGAAATAAATATAATTTTCTTTTTGCATGCATTTTTAATTCTTTAAGAACAAATAAAAACAAAGTTCCAAATAACAAGGCTGTAGGTTTTTTGCATCTCCGACTCAAAAAACAACTATATTTTCGGCCAGTCACACCGGTCTAATCCTTTAAAACAATATGAATTAAGCCGAATTGAAGAGAAACATATGGTTTTAATATCTTAAGTCTAGGCTAATGGAAACGCAAAAAAAAATGTAATTGAAAAATCTCCACCTGGTAGTCAAAAAAAAAAGAAGCGGTAGTAATTTATTAAAATAAATGTATATGCCCTAAGTAAAATGTTTTTCAGTTTACATAAATTTAAATAATGTCCTATCCTAAGTACTTTCCTGAACCTACATTATATTTTCCCATCCACTTTATTTATATTTTAGCTCATTCTACCTGTACTCATAATCTATAGGTTGCTAATTATAAATTTGAATAGGCATTGAAATTAACTATATGCAGTGAGAGCTGACTCTACGTCACATAACTTGTTAGCAAGGATGTAATGTATAATTATTGATTTAACTTTTATAAATTAAACTAGGTTATGTATAAAATAAGCTCGGAAATCCACCTGGTTAGATTTTAACTGCATAGTATGATTTATTGTTTATTACGAAGTACTATATATAATTAACAGAGGACATTAATTAGTTCGAAATAAAATCTTTGACAAGTATTTTGGAGGAGGTGCTCGGAAAACAAGAAATTCTGTTTTCTATCGCATTTAATATACTGTAGCGCGTAAGCATGCGGTAAGCGTTGTAATGCGCAATTTGCATTTATATTCCTCGACGGCGAGCTGAAGACATTGTTGCCTGTACCTATGCTTGTTTTAGGTTTTGAAATATAAATATAATATATGTATCAGTTATTTTTTTCAATAAAAGCTTTTTAAATAATTATACGTCATCGATTAACACGAAACACGAAATTATAATATTTGTTTTATTAATTCAAATGAAATTATAAAATAATTAGATAATTTAAATTTGAAATCATGTTTATTAATGAATATACACAATGTGAAGTATTTTCAACGGAATAGAACACAAATTGGAAAAATTATATGCTAGCATGAACCAGTACAATATACTCGTAGTTATGCTGTTATATTGTACTGTAAATATATGGAATATAATGAGATATTTGTTCAAAAAACACGATAAAAAGGTGAAAATAAATTCAAACCAATTTTAATCGACGTAATATATAATAGGAATCCAAATCGATTATGTTTTTAATTTTGAATAACGTTTTACTTCTGTGGAAGAAGATTAAGAAAAATATAAAATTATATGCATTCGTATAGTAAGAATATAAATATGCTTTTTACGTACGTACGAAATTTTTTAAATGTTAAAGTCTATACTGGTTTAATCGAGTCGAAATGCTGTTTATAAATTCTAGTAAGTAATTTTGAATAGATTTAAACGCTAGTGCGCGTTTCACCCTAATGTTCATTTTATTTTAGAAAAATTCTTTTATATTATGCATTTTTATCTGGAATTTCTGTGTGACGTTTAGAGACCAACAAGTGGAAAATGTTTTTAAACAATTCACATAGCTTTGCAAAACTAAAACCGTATCGAACTTTTTTGCCGCAACCAAACCCACATTTACTGAAAAACATTTGTGAACACTACGGCAGACAACAAAATATTTTCGAAAACAAACGTAAACGTTGGCGTTCGACCTATTTTCCTGCCTCTAAACATGGTTAATTTTAAAGTCAACAGTGAGAAAGTATGCAAATGAATTATCAATAGTCATACATCACCTACTTGTCAATCACTTTTCTACATAAATACTATTGTTCTGAAGTCCGGAGCCATTGTTGCCAGATCTATGGTATTTGTACCATCATTTTCATATTTGTACTATGTACCATTATTTCACAATATTGAATTAGACAATAAATGAGTATTAATGAACAGCAATTTTACACGAATTGTTATTGCTTATACAGAAATTTACAAATAAGATTGAATGGCTTATGTAAACGTAACTAGTATCGATATATGAATTTATCACATTTAATTTAGAAGACTAAATTAATAATGATAATTAAGTTTGTTTTATGACAAACAATGCTAGCATTCACAGCAACAAAATTAACACATTTATTATAAATTTCATTGCTGTGATCGTTAGCATTATTTGTCACTCGTACCAACTATAATTTTGTACCATTATTTTTACAGAATGATACAATACATATTATTTTCTCCATTCTATTATTTTGCCGTTCCACATTGCTACCAACAGAAAATTAAATGTAATTCTATTAACTAGAGAAATTGTGAAAAGTCATCAAATTCATATACATAATTTTTTGCATTATTTGGCCTAAATAATTTTGACATTTATAAGTAGATATAACTAATTAAAATATTTATTACACTTTCAGAAATTTATATTTATGAGATGGGTTATTGTTTTATAATATTTAACCGGTATTTAAAGTAGTTAGGATTATTTGAATACTTTCTTTTACGTATATATATATATATATATATATATATATATATATATATATATATATATATATATATATATATATATATATATATATTGATATTTTCTGGTATATTGGTTGTATTATAAAGAGAAAGTTCTAATTTTCCTAAAAACTCTATTATTTTAGTTTCAAATTTTTACATTCGTTGATACTACGATTATCATAAAGCATTTACGTGAATAAGATAACCATGGATACAACACACATATTCACTAATTAAAAAGCGATTTTTCAGTAAATGGTACATTTCAAACAGAACTTATAAGTAATGATTATATCATTAATATTTATTTGAATAATTTGCTCCATTTTTGAGGAGTAACAAGAGTTTAGATATTGTTTTATAGTAACTTAAACAGGTATTCTTGATATTCCTGAGTTTTAAATTTTTCTTAGTACAATACTTCCTTTTTGCCTCAGAAAGTTAAAAGTAAGTAAAAAATCCAACTGAAAGTCGGTCAAATCAGTTGACAAGGTTCACTTTTACTTTCTTTTATAATTCTGGTAAGATTGTGCAAGTTTATTAATCCGTAACAATTTAAACTCATGAACTAATGAGAACTAATAAAATATATAATTAATTTATACTGATAGAGTTAAAACAAGAATAGTTATTATAGAATTAGTTTAAAGGCTGGTTTATAAAACTTTTCACAAGGTATAAGCATCGTCTTAAATCTATAACAAGTTAAATTTGGGTGCGAGGCTCAAAATTTAACTTTGTCAAAATGTCAAGGTGGACTTAAAATAATTTTGGTAAACAATAGACGGTCCATTGGAATTCTTCAGTAATCAACATCTATGTTTTAAAGAAGTTGTTCTTTTTTTAATTATTATAAATTATTATAAATATTCAATAATTTAATAAATGAAATAATCTACGAGAAAATAGCTTTTTATACCTATTACGTTTTTTATTGTGAACTATAATTATAAATTATGATATTTAAACTAAAAATATCGTAGCGCGTATGCTTGCATTGTCAGTGATGGGGTTCGTTATAGTGTCAGGGCCACCAGTGTAGTGCGCAATTCGTATTTACAATTCAATTGTTATAGAGTGAACTACAGGGCATTGGTGTCTGTATAGTATTCGCAGAATTCATTCACGTTTTCTCCGCATAACGAGAGTAATAGAAGTTACCATAAAGCGATACTGTCAAAGAAAAAGTGTCCAAAAACTTATGCTATACCTATATATAAATACGGTTGAATATAGCTTCCTCTATCAAACCATATGCGGTTTTGTCTAGGCGGTTAGGGATGTACCGCATGAGCTTGGATAGAGGAAATAATATTCAACCGTATTTATATAGTAGATATAGCATAGGGTTTTAGATGTTTTTTTTATGAAAGTGGCATATGACCATTGTTACTTTTAACTTACTGTTATACGGGGATTATTAGAAAATGCGGTTGAAATCTGAAAATACTAAACCAATGCTCATTAAATCTTTTATGTGAGTGATTAAATTACTCGATATTGCCTAAACAAATGAGTAACTTTAATAAAATATTTACGTATGTAAAATTTGCAAATGCTCCATTTCAATGGAATCTGTTAAAAATAATCAAGCATAAACTGTTGACTCTAGTAGGCATAGGTTATTGTTGATTCTCTTTTTTGATCATTTTATTTGTTCTAAAAACTCAATATTATATAAACTTTAGAACATATTACCTTATATCATTCCAAAACTTATTTAAATCCTGATTTTCTTTGCAATACAAAATCATTGAGGCACAACACCCTTTCATACTATACTTGCCATCACTATACACTGAAACATCATAAGTTAGTTTACAATCAGTTACAGGCGACTTCCTGCCATTCCAGGACCGGACTTCAACCCAAAAAGACAACCAGAATATATCAAAAACTATATATTTCTATTCCTTTGAAATTTATAAAATATTATACAGAATTTAAGTATATATTTAAATAACAATATTATTTTGATATTTGTTAATATAATCTAATTAAATTTTCAAAATTTTAAAATATTTGAGTTCGTGCCTGACGTTTATATGTATACACACACCTCCTGAGTCTTAAGTGAACACGTAGCTAAATGCACGTGAAAATATGCGATATGAGTGATAGGTGTCTTCAAGCCTATATAGAGAAATTTACATTATTAAACATGGAATTCGTTAAATAAATATGGAGGCATAAAAAATCTAGGAAGCAGGAAGAGTATTGAAATTATTCAATGATTATATCATGATAATTATATCTTCAACATCTAGAGGTGTGTTTGCTATTTACTATCTTGGATGAAATCTAAAATAAAGTATTGTATTCATGAAAATATTCGAATAGTTTAACGGATATATACATTTTGACCATCCCTGAATCGACTATATTCGGAATTAAGTATATATTTCAGCGATGCAATTTTGATTATTGTATTTACAAACACCAAATATATAATATTCAAATTACAAAAAATAAAAAAAGTATCAATATTTCACGAATTACTGGGTCACTTCTGGGTCAATTTTAATTTAAATATAATATGTAAATTCACAGATCTTGTTTGAATTTCCTTTATAACTTTTCTGATAAAGTATATAAGGATCATGAAAAAATGGTTTGTTCGATTTTAATGGCTATAGACTTGATTCGGTGAATACGATTTGACTGTCTGTATTTCAAAAGCTATAGCATGTTTTGTAGTTTCGAATAAAAATTCTGGTTCATTTCGTACACAAACAATTTTTTAGTTAAATCAACATATTAATTATTTTTAAACATGTTTCAAAATGTCAAAAAACTCGCACGCGTTTCCGAAAAAAAAAAAAAAAGTCTAAATAAATAAAATGTATTAACATTAAGATGAGAAAATTGATCTAAACAAAGATAAATGTAAAAATAACATATGATTGATTGTTACTCACAATGCTGTGACTCAATGACTTCTATAAAAGGCTTATTAATTTAATTATAAGTAAATGCGAACTATAAAATTATTATGGAAATGTCTTAAATATAATCATTATTATGTATTTTGTGATATCTCGGACTTTTTAAAAGTGCAATTTATAGTATCAAGCGTTGGTGTTTCTCCAAAGAAGTACAAAGTATTATGAATAATGCATACAACGTTGGTATTATTTACATAGGAATTAAATTTTAACACATTCCTAGTCCAATGTATATAAAATTATGTCTGGAAAAATGCATTGAAAAGTTTACAAACAAAACAAAAGAAGCTAAAAGAAAACTGAGCAAAAGGACACAATTTTCGTTGATGGAAAACCTATTATCCGCACCACGTGAAAATACTGCAGACGCACAAGAAAAATGAAACCTTTTTTGTACATGTGAAATTGTTTTTAAAAGTATATTCATGAATACGAATTTCATTAGAGAGTACAATAAGTGTAAATGCCACATTTTTTATTTTCATACAGAAAGGTTGATACAAGACTAAATGTTTCAAAGGAATAAAAGGAAGCCGGAAAATTGACATGGTTCTAGGAAAGTTAAATAAGAAAACTGAAATGCCCAAGGAAAAAGCGCAATTATAAAAGGTTTCATAACCTCGAATATAATGCGCATCGTTTCGGCTGATTTACAGTCTCTAAATAATGTTTCCATTGTTTTAATAGTAATTGTCTGCGACATTAGAACTCAATACTAAGGAAAACTGAATTTTACATGCGATTTCTTTATGAAAAACTTAGTGGTCGATATTTTCCTTGTAATTTTATGAATAAATTATTTAAATAAACTTTCTCGCACTTGTAATATGTTTCAGCATATTGTTTTACTTTCTTATACGTTATGTATAAGAGAAAGTATTATAGCAGTGACAGGAACATATTTAAATTTGATTAGGTTCATTATCAAGACCTGTCATCACAATCATGGCCAGGGAGAACTGCTTGAATTTTTCTCCGTTAGATACCGACTAATTAATCTCGATCGCGAATAGTTTGAGAACGAGAACGAGACCGAAAACTAGAGGCTACTTGAAAATTAAACAAGAGCCGAGAGTCGAAATTTCTTATTGCAAACGCATCAAAAACATTCCAACATTTTAATGACAACCGTCATATTCGTATTTATTGGAACTCAAGGGATCATTTGCTTATATTTCAAAATAACTGTTCAACATTTTAACATTTCTCAATAAAGACGGTATAACCTTAAAGCGAATAATCAAATAAACAAGTAATCCAGTTACAGAGGTCAGTGGTGCAAAGAAAACGTATTATTCTTCTACATATGGAATTGTGACGTCATATTTATATCTAGTAACACAACCGAACAGACAGTTATTTCGAGTCGTTACGAGTTATAGAATCCCACATAAGAGTTGGTAAATTTATGAATTTTGAACCGGATTTATTTTTTACATTCTTATACGAATGTATATAAAGATGTATTGTAATCACGAAAATTTACAGAAAAATCAATTTTGAAACTAGCTATTTGGTATGCACGTGTTTTCCTGGTTCTATAGATATTGATGCAAACGATGCAGAAATTTAAAGCAATATATATATATATATATATATATATATATATATATAACGTTCATATTTGTGAGCATATACTATTGAGAAATTTCGCTTATTGAGTAATCCTTCTTTAAGTAATCTTTGGTGGTAGCAATATAGAATTTTTTAAATTCAAGGCAATATTCAATAAACTAAATTCTCATTTATGTTAATAAGTTTTTATTTAATGGTTATGCAATAAGATGCTGTTCAAAAATATCTCATGTATCAGTCAAAAGCTTCATTTGGCAATAAGATTACCATTAAAATTGTATAGCATCCGCACAAAAGATGCAAAAGTACAAGAACCAAATGAGGTAGGTTGGCCTGGCCAGTGGAGCCAGGCAGAGAAATATGTGGGCAATTTGTTTCCGTGCTCCAGTCTCTCATTGCACGCTTGAAAGATAAAAAAGATTAAATTTTGCCAACTAACCTGGAAATATCTTCTTGACTGACGGCTCGGGGCGTGGACGAAAGATGTAGAGCCTGTGAAGATGCGTGCCGAGATTCACTGTACGTCAATGGTACCGACTCCAGCACTAAACAACCAACGCAGAATTCATCATAATTATAATCTTTCTTATTGCGCAGTCTGTTATTTTGTATTATTTATCACAACAGAAAAGAAAATATAATTCTTTAACCGGATTACAAATCGTAACAAAACCCAATACTGTGTTCGAAGTTCTCTTGGCGGCAACAAAAAAACACATTCAGCCGTATTCATATCTAGTTTAAACTAGGGCTAGTAAAACTAAATACGTAAGATATTCATGACGAAACGGTGCTATCAGACTAAATACTCGGGCTGTGCGATTATCAGATTAGGTCGTTGATGATTTTGGAATTTCGTATATGCAAATCCTAAAATAATGTAATTTCAAACGAATCGCGTACAACTCATTTGAATTGAATTTCCAGAATGCAGGGGTAAAAGGACAAAAATTTGCTTGTTTCAATATAAATCCAATAAAAAGTGCAGCCATGATAAAGTTCAAAAATAAAAAGAACGTATTGAATGTGCGAAATTTCAAAGTGTCATGTTGAGAATACTAAGCAGATCACGTAAGTTTCCTAAATCATTTGATTATAACCACCAGACGAACAGACACACAAACATATATGCGCGCGCGCACACACATAAACACAAGTTTACAATAGAAGTCTGTTCGTGCTCATTCTATGAAATTAGCGTGTATAATAGTAAAGTGAAACTTACGTAAGGGTGAATGCGATTTTTCCGAGTTGGAAGCATGGAAAGCGCTTTCGGGCTTGGCGACAATAAGTACGACTCTCTCATGTGTTGCTTTCAGCGTAGCGACAGCATTTTCGTGGGTGACGTTTTCTAAATTTATATCGTCGTTCTGTAATCAATCACAAACATACCTTTATATTAGTTCGATTATAAAATTGATCTAGCCGTACCATCTTTTTATATTTTACATGATCATTTGACTTTCTTTATTTAATATAGCTTTATTATGTTTTGAATTCATTCTACCATTGCCAATAAACAATATTAATATGTGTGCTAACTAGTGAAACAATTTTCTTTTATGACCTTGAATAAATTCACATAAAAATCACTTGAAAACTCATCGTTTAAATTTAAATATTTTCATGATATGGCTTAGATTGAATATAACAATAGTCCACTATAAAATAAATAATATGAAAATGAAATTTTCGTGGTTGGTCGGATTTGAGTATAGAGAAGAATCAATTTTAAGGACATTTTCAATAGTCTGTTTTACGGTCGACTAGTTCACGTAATCCTCACACTGCCAGCGATAGCGGCACTGTGCACACAGCAGTATGGTGGATGCGAATAAGAAAGGGATCATCACAATCCTTCATCCGGAAACATTTCATTCTACCTGGTCTATGGACGCATAAAACCAGTTTCGAACAATATACGTACAACACCCAATGTTCCGAGTTATCTTTAAACCATTATTCTATACGGATCAACTCAGATTACCTATAGCTATTGTTTTCCTATACAATCAAAGCAATCTCCATTTCGTAAACCTTACGTCTTCTGGTCCAATATGAGAAATAATTCTTTCATTGATATTGCTAACTTTTTTTTTCTTATATGTGAGTCGTCCACATTAAAATTATACGTGCACTTTTTAGTTCACCGCACAGTATATACAAACGAGTTATAGTATAGTACCCAAATTCGTATTACGTCTTCTTGATTCTGAAATATGTATATAAATCGTATACTTTTACGAATGTTGCTCGCTCGTAAGAACAAATTTTGTAGATCTACTTTTCTAAAGGTATTGAAAATAGCAATGTTAAATTTGTTTCCCTAATTAACATACATATTGACATTGTTATACGGTAATCTAGCATGAATTTATAACAAAATTAAGCAATATTATATTAAACTTTGCAAATCATATACTGAGTACAGTCCACTCCTCACCGATTTTTGCCTAATTATGCATAAATTGTTTAAAAACCAACTCTACATTCTGAAATCAGACATACAATATCCTGTCAATAAAATATATTAATTATATCGCAAAAAGCACATGGTATAAAAAGACAATAATTACTGCGTTTGGTTTCCATGAAAATTAGTGACGTAGAACGATAATCAGTAAAATTTAAGTGTAATTATATTAATATTAAACTGTAAATTATTATTCAGCAATATTTTTACAATAAAAAATATTCTTGAAATATAAATTACAATTCAAAAAACGTTCAATCACGCAATTCACTAATACACATTTAATTATAATAATTATTATTTTAACATATTTGTGTTATATTCATCCTAAAATACACGGAAAGTATAAATAGCAGCAAACACATTTGGTTGATGACAAACTTTATATTTTTGGCTTTTCATTATAAGCTTTAGCTTGTTGGAAGCATTTAGTATCTTTGTTCCTTTTTTATCCGTAAAACGAAGGACAAAAAGAGAAGGATAATGTGTATAACAATGTCTCAGGTACATTTGAAATTCTACCAGTTCGCCCACAGAAAGTTATGGACGGCAAAATACTGCAATAGTCGCTATGAAACTTGTATGAAGCATATACAAAAGTTTAAGCAGAATCCTTTTAGGTTTTAGTATCACTTTTAGAATTTAGTGTTGTCTTTCTAGCTCTTGTTTATTATTCATTATGTAGGTTGTACATCATTCTGTTTTGGCTTGCTTATTATTATCTACTTTTTACTTAAGTGCTTTTTATCCCGCTCCAGATGCGTCAATAATCATAGTATAATAATGACAGTGTACAATGTTTACTGCGTGTAGGCAAGGCACCCTAACTTAAGTACCCGTAAACCAGTACTTAATTGAAGATCACAAAATAATCTAATACAAACTGTGAGTCAGTTTCATTGAATTATATTGTTGTATTCTATTCTGTATTGTTTGTCTATGAATAACAATATAATTTTATCTCTTCAAAAAATCAGGATTATACATTTACTTAATGCTTCTATTTTGTATATGAACATGCAATGCACATAAATAATCCCATTCACAATAATTACAAAAGAAAACGATTTTCTCATCCGATTGATAGGGTTCTTCCTTAATAAAGATTTAAAAATGTCCGCGTTAACTTACCAAGCCGCTTCTGACAGCAACGAGTTTATCACCGACGAGAAGGCGTCCGTCAACTTGTGCTGCACCGCCGTCCATGATCTTGGTGACGTAAATACCGTTATCGCCTGGTATATGTTGATTGCCTATTCCGCCGGCGATGCTGAAACCGAGCCCCTTGTTTCCTTTCACCAATTCGATCTCCATGAGTCGCATGCTGCCTAGCGGGCAACGCCGTCGAACACACTAAAAACATACAAGAAAAACAAAATTCTATATTAAAAATAATAAAATATTTAAATAAAATTGTCAATGGACACACACGTGTTAATGATTTGTTTGTAATTCAGAAGGGCAATCTAAAAAGTTTAATCAAAAAAATATTTTAATTTTATTCCTAATATAAGATTTATTTCTGACAAAGTGAGAATATTTACTTGAAATTATCTATTAAATATTGTTATTTTAATCCAAATACAGGATTTATTTCTAATAAAGTTTGCTTCGTTAACTATTAACGAATCATATCATCATATTTAATGAATTGCCTTAAATTGTACTAAACTATTGTAAATATTAATATGTATAATTTGTAGCATATTTTAAGACGCACTTGCCTGGACAAGTTCATTTACGGCACATATGTATGTATAACGGGTCACTGTTCACTGGTATTCGCATGATTTTGATGCGCTTATTTATAACGTGCAAACGTTAACTTTTTCTTAGTTAAAAATGAATATCCTTTTGCTCGTTAATAATTCATATCGTTTAATTAGAAAATGATATTTCTATAGCGGAATTAAGAAATATAGAAAATAAATATTGGGGAGAAAATAATTTTCTAAATTACACATTACAAATGGATTCCGTAATTGGCAAATGTATTATTTATTATTTAGTGTTATTATTATGTTGTTGTTATTAATAAGTAACATTTAATGTAAATGATCCTATCTCTCAGTGTATGTATGTGTACTCGAGAAATATGCATAGAACTTACGGAATATCGCAATTTCACAGTGTCTATATAATAAATAAAACAAACACTAAAATCCGCAATAAAAGAGAATTCCAATTTTTGCTCTTAGAATGTAATAATGGTACCACTTGCCCTGAGAACAGACGGCGTCATGACCATTTGTTCTACTTGTTGTTCTTTTCAACTCCCACGCCAGTTAATTCGCGCTGAAAAGGTGTAATCTCCAAAAATAGAACCACACATTAACAACGGTGGCACATTCTAGCGTGTTACGGACTTATCTAGCTTTTTTTTTTCTATACCCTAGAAATATCTTTAGTAATTATCGTTGCAACAAGTCTTGTTTCCTGACATGTATACAGTTATAGACTGACACGCAATCTTAGAAATCTGATTCTTTATCTTCTATTTTACTGTAGTTGTATAATTAAACATCAAATGGTGGATTATAGATAAGTGCTAGGGCGATAGGCATATTAGAAAAGTTTGGAGTAATCACACTAAAAGATCATGTATAACGGTTTGACGTATGGTTAAAAAATGGGATTAACAAACGCGTTGTAATGGAGATTCGGCATATGATCGCGTCGGGCGATGTTCGCCCCCAAAGTCACTGCTTGCAATGCATATTTATTGCTCATATGTACAATCAATCATTGTCAATGACACTAGCGCTCATAACCATGTAGTCTGGTACCAGCACGCTCGTATGCGTAATATGAAATATGTGCAGGTACTACATCCAATGTGTACTATAATACAGATGTTTTCAATGCACCAAAGGTATCTACATGTTTTTGAAATGATACATATATCCACGAAGATAACATAGACACATGTTCATACATATTAAATTATATTATATTCAAAACCAAACACATAGTACGGATATTGCTTTTTAGTATAATTAACGCAAAATATCGATACATTATTATCATATTACGAATATTGAATGTAATGTATTATTACAAAATCTTGTACATACATACATACAGTCCAGTCAATTGGTATCAATATATATATATAAATAAATATATAAATAACTGTAAAATGCAATTTGAATTCATAATTGTATCATGAATTTTGAGGTTATTTATTAATTCGGAAAGTACTGGTGTGCCCGCTGTCATCTAAAACTTTTCGGTTGCACGTTATCTCTAGATAATTCACTTTCCTAATAAGAATTAAAAAAAAAAAAAAAAACGATGACATACCAGTTTGACGGTATTGCCCGCTCTTTTAAGAGCGTCGACAGCGGTTGCGTGAGGAACATCGACCACAGGTACTTCATTCACTTGAAGTATGCTGTCGTTGACGCGTAGTCGCCCGTCCACGGACGCCGCACCGCCTCCGATCAATTTGGTGATGTAGATGGCGGTGTCGTCACCAACGTGTGGGTTGTCGGTGCCGCCGGCAATGCTGAACCCCAATCCGGCGCCGCCACGCTCGAGGATGATCTCTTCGTAGTCCCATTCATCGTCTCCATTTACCTACAACCAAAACATACATTCATAATTTATAATTTCATAAGAGTAAACTTGAAAATATTTTTTTGTTTTGTTAGTGTTCCAACATCTTAGTTATGTTTCATAAAATTTCTACTTTAATAAAATATATATATATATATATTTATCTAAAGTTTAGATTAGTCTGCTGCTCTAACTGGTTATGTTTTTACTATTATAATAGTTCATGGAGGGCCGCATGTAAAACTAACTGGTCTAGAGCTAACGAGGTTTTGTAAAAATGGAACTTTTGATATAAATAAATGAACGACATGTCCCCACATGTCGTTCAGTTTAGCGATAAATATTTGCACAATTTTGAACTATAAAATGATAAACTTTAGTCACAAACATTTTGGCAAACCCTGGTTTTCGGCCGATGACTGAGACGCACAAAAATAGAACAGTTAGTAGCGATACTGATTTTAAATATGACGTAAAGTTAAGATATAAATAAAATGTACATAATGAAATAAATATGTATTGTTTTAAAGTTGTCATGTACCTAAATATTGATATCTACAAATTGATACCCAATATTGAAAATCTTTATAATTACACGCAGGCAACGGTATTAGAGGATAAACTTGCTATATCGATCATATCAGTCGCAATTTCAGTTCGCAAGTTTAATGTTAAAGGGAGGTTAAAATGAGTTTTTCAATTCATTAGAATAATGCACAAAAGAGTCCAGTAATTCATTGTTCCATTTAGATATATCATATTTCACTTTAAATATCTTTTGTGTTTATATCATTGATGGGATAACAGGAATTCTATTTATTTTCAAAACGATATTAAATTGATTTTGTTTGTATGTGCAGGCTTAAAGTGGGAATAATGGATGAAATTTTATTTATTTTACTTTGTTTATCCAACGGCAACGGAGATTAATGTGTAAATCGAAATTATGAAATAACAACAAAAATACGGCATGCGATAAAACATTTGAAAAGCGGTGAAAATTATGCAAAATAAAATACAAAAATATTTTAGCTCATTCAAATATATTTTCATGTATTTGACATATACACCAAATAGTGCAATAGTCATTATGAAAATGGTCGTTATATGATGGTTTTCAAGCATACAAATATTTTGTAAAATAAATTATGAAATAAAAGACTGGTTTATGAATTATTAGTCACATCCCTAGTTTAGCTCATCGTATGATATTACAAAAGAGCTATAGTATTTCGGTCGTGTGTCTGTAACATTCTAAAAATCATTATATTTTGTACAGAAATTCGATTCTAGTCTCTCTGATTTCGAAAATGTATATAACACTTGTATGTATGTCGCTCGCCCTCGCTCCTAAGATCAATTTTGTGGCTTCATCTATGAAAATACTGGACCGATTTTAACTAAATGATATATCTCATGATCATCAAATTCAACTATAGGTTTGTTCGTTCGCTTTGCATTTCTTGCTCAGATCATAATTGGTCCTATTTCTTCATTATAAATGGAAGAGAAACAAATCATGAACTGAACAGTCAGTGCAGGATAAACGAATATAACTAGTAATTGACTAAAATAATATTGATATTATAATAAATTTGGTGCAACAGCGAACAACGCAATGATTGAAACTGAAGATTTATCCTAAATGAAATATGCTGTAAAGTAAATGTATCTAATAAACAAGCATGATTGCCAGGATAAACATAAAAACAAAAATCATTAATCACCGCTAATTTCGACGTATTCTTCGCATTCTTTCGCCTAACACCGCATCCCATTTCACCCTGAAATAGGGCACTATATAGCGCAGCCAAACCAATCGGTATCCAAAAACATTAAACAGTCAACACTCCCAAAATGAACACGCACCAAAACACAAAAAACAGTACAAACTAATCAACCATTGTGAAGTAGACGCGCAACTTTTTACCCAGTGACAAGTAGCACAACTCACGCGTTCCAGCCTTAATGGCGCACGCGCACTTCAATTTTCACGCACAATGTAATCTGATCACTATAAAGTACGTTATTTTACACAATTGTTGTGGCTCGGATACTGCAGGGAGTCGTAAATCGGTTGAGGAACAAAAGCGTGTAAACAATCAGTGGCAGGCCTGTAGTGAAAACAGTTTGAGCACCTGCGAGATAGCAGGAAAGGTTTGTAAGACTAGTTCTGGTTTTGCCACTGGTCGTTGGCAATGCGCCGACGGGAGGTTGAGGTTATAAGTCGCGAACTCGACACAATGAATACTATCATGAGTCTACTGATGAATATGTTATGGCGCTTGGCTTCTATCAGATACCGTTAGATCGCAGTGGTACTAAACTCTTGTCTCATTTTCTTCAGTCACAAGATTGCTTTTATTTGTTTTACTTGTGATACCTTAATTAATGACTGTTGTTTTAATATTTTGTAGTTTGCTTGTATTTCCGTTAAAATCTCTATTTTCATGATTACAATACTTCTTTTAGACTTCATTCAAGAAAATTAAAAAAACTGTAATACTATAGCATAATAAAAATATATAATGATACAAATAATATCTATATATACTACATAAGCACAATTTTCTGGTAATTTAGCAAGTACTTACGTGTTTGTTGTCGGTAGAGCCTAGTAAAGGAGTATTAGCCTGTAACAAAAAGAAAGACACATGTTAGACATATGTGGCTATCTTTTGCACAGCAGATACCAGAGGCGGATTAAAAGTTTTCGTCACCCACAGGATATTTTATTTTCTCGATTTCGCGATAGGGCAATCCGGCCCTGGCAGATACGTATTATCAAATCTGGCACTCCTTGTAGGTTTTCTATTTAGCTCGTTCGTAACAACGCTTGGTACGTGTCACGGTTTGGAGCGCGTCTGGGTCTCTAAGTGCTTTTCAGGGAATATAACGGTGATATATTCCATGTGAAGTATGTTCTATTTACGAAGCATTATTTAAGATTACAGGAAATTTTTATGTCCTCTTAACCGTTCAAAATTTACAAAACGTATTCCACGACGAGTAGTTTTAAAGGTACAGCAACCAAATACTCAAAACATAATTTCCTCCAAACTATAATTAATTTATAACCTAAATAATAAAATAATATTTGAAACTAGTAAAAAAACCATTAACATATAAAAAGTTAGAGGATCAACTGTAAGCGAAAAAATCTATTTGTTGTTTGTGCCTGTTTATTTTCAATCATAATATGTGGCAGAAGTCCTCTTTTCGTTATATCTACACTTGCTGACGCCAAATTATTCCGTACACTTTTTACACGTTAAGAATACATTTTTACGGAATTAAAAGGCAGCGCAATGGAAATATGCATCAAAGAAAAGTGTTTCTTACAATGCCTGTCTGTATAGTACAGCACTTCAAAGACGTGAAGCATCTCTGAAAAAGATGAATATTTGTCTTTATGCTTATTTCAGCGTACAATATTCGTCCAGAATCAACATAATTTCCATACAGCTGTGCAATCATGAAACGTATATTTCTCTCACAAAATTTTGTGCCACATAGTATATAATCAGGGTCGTTTTTACCTTTAGGCTAAAGAAGCCCAGAAATTTGAAGATATATTATTATTAGCTCGCCTCACGAAGTACAGAAAATTTCCTAATAAAATAATTTCAAAATGCATAATTATTATTTTTAATAATTTGTTATTGCCTTTGGATTCACAATATGTAGAAATGTGATTGACATAAAATATCTAAGAATTTCTTGTACCGAATGCTTCGAACGGCGACCTAAAAATTATTAATGTGTACGTGTGCGCTTGTGCCTTTAAAGAGTCCCCGAATGCCGTGTAGCTTAGGGCCTATGATACCAAAATACCGTTCTGATTATATTTCATATTTTATACGTTCGTATGTAACTTCGCGATGTTAAATCGGCATCGTTGGAGAATATTTGACCTAGAGCCGAAGTGATCATCATATCTATCGGTTTCCTTCCATAAATGAGGATTCGAAGTGACAGTCGCAGAAATGTAACGCATATACGAACGGAATGGAAATTTCATCTAGATTTTCAATTTAAGTATCAACCAATATATGAGTTTCTTATCCGATGGTATTAGATGGTGCTCAGGTGTTGACAACTTTTCGATGGAGAAATATAAATTGATATTAAATTCTTACGATGAAAAAAACCTTGGTTCTTTTGTAAATCCACTATACAAAGTTGCGATATAAAAAATTAGTTTAGAACTTACTACTCTCTTTCGGTAAAGTTTTAAGTTAATCTCCAACTTCATAATACAAAGACGTATAATTTTTGTTTTTACTTTCTTTTATGAAGTAATAAGTAAGTATTGTATTCATGAAAAATTTCGAACTCGAGATTTCAACGGATATACACGTTTTGAATTTCACTGAATCGAATGTCACTATTTTCGAAATGACGTCTATGTGTGTCTGTGAACGCTCTAGAGTCAAAATTGTCGAACATAAAATTATGAAACTTCAAACTTAAGACGATGTGATGTGCACGTCCTATTTTTGAAAAGAATATTTTAGCCGGAAGTGCATGTTTACTCTATTAATTTTTTTGTTCTATCTCTAATATCACAAGAACGGCTACACTTAAAAATAGTTATGTATAAAGATAATAATATTACGCACAACTTTAGTTTGAAAATATTCTTCAAAAAATGTGCCAGTTGCGAGAAAAATGCTACGAAACATTATAAATATCTTGTTGTTGTTGCATGTAGCTTAATAAATCGGATCCCCTGCGCCTGTCAATATTTCGACAGGAATACAAAATAGACTCAATTAGATAAATGACATCTCAGAATATTCCTGTAGAGTATTGGGTAGTTTGACAGTCTATTTGGGGATATATATATATATATATATATATATATATATATATATATATATATATATATATATATATATATATATAGTGAAAAGTACGTAAAAGAAAATCGAGTGCAGGCCACTTTAGATATTTTAGTAAAATCACGAACAGATTTTGTTAATTTGCTTTTTCGATAATCCTTTAGTGACAACAGATATACCATTTCTAAATCTACAGAAGGGATAAATGCTAATCCTAACCTAACCTATAATTACGCGTTATTTCATAATAATATAGTTTCCATTGTGAGCTGGATTTCATAAAATCTCTTTACATCTGGTTCGCGTCCATAAGCGTAATGTATAAAATTCCTAAAAAAAAAAAAAATGTTTTAACCGAATGAGAATTATATTATGTTTTGCATACTCATATACAATTAACAGAATATTTGGAAATTTACATTCATATTTATGATATTATGAGTTGTATGTATTCAATTTTAGATTATTGTGTTATATAACATGATCACAGGATTATAATATACATTTCGTTCCCTGTGATACTAAATTTAAATGTAATTTTCAATTATTCATAGCTCATGTTTATTTTTATTGACAAAACATACATTACATTTTACACAAATGCACTCATTTAGTTTTGTAATCGTATTATATGCGTCTGTAAAATTCCATAATTAACTGTAATATTTGTCAGAGATTTAAAACAGGGGCGAATAAATCAATAACAACTTGTGTAAGAAAACGAATATATTAGTTAAAAATACAAAGTCAATGTTTTATAAAAATGTTATTTTTTGGTAACTATTTATATATATTGTTATTTTTTAAACAAGTGAATCATTTGAATATGTGGCCGTAGACGCGTTAGAAATGTATCACGTTCTAACAATTTTAATGTAATAATATTCTTGAGTGCAATTGTTGCAAATTGTTTTTTTTTTTTACGAAAATCATATATAAGATATTTAATTCGTAACTGGCACATTTTTTTAAAAACTTTTCAAAAAAAAGTTGTGCGAAATATTAATATCTATCATTATGAACATTACAATTTTTGTTATTTTGTTGATATTGGAGATAGAACAAAAAATACATAGAGTAAACATTCACATGTATAATATATATATTTAAGGAACTTACAAAAAAGAAATAAAAAATTAACGTTTACCAAAAACTACAGTTTAATTATTATTGTATTTATGCTCCTAAGAAAAGGTGTGAACTGGTTTACTTTTTATGTGTACGAAACTTTCAGCCAGTCTGTGCAATTGAAATACAACCACCGCTGAACTTGCAAACGCGGTGTTAAATAAATATATATTTTTATTTTGTCGGTGATGATTGCATAGACTGGCAAAACTATATTTTCCTTTTGCAACAAATAAAAGTAGACTCGTGGTACGTTTGATCGGTGTACCGTATATTTTCAACGAATTAACTAATATACCGCATTTCAGCAATGTGATTAAAGTAAATCGTGTTTTGCCATCCAGGGGTGGTATGAGGGCACTAGCGTAGTTACAGATTAAATTATACTGGATTAACCTGACCAAGTTATGTGATATGCTGAGAGAGTGATGAGAATTTTGGTAAAGCTTCACAACTGGCGCACTATTTGCATAATAAAGAGATGAAAAACAACACTCAGAATAAAATGAATGCAAATATACAGAAAGCGATCGCACTCAAACCAAATGATATACATACACAAATGAACTTGTTGGTATAAGGAAATGTATGCAAAATGTTCCAAGGCTCCATTGAAGCATCTCAATATTTGGATCGGAAAGTTTGGAAACGATGGAATTAATTACTCATTTACTTATAAAAAAAAAGAAACTAAATGGAACTTCACTCGACTTTCTGGTTCTTTCACTATCTGTATTTATAATGTTTCTTTATTACTTTCTTATACGCGGTAATAAATAAGTCTTTGGTCGAGAGGTGGTTAGGCTCCGATGATACGGTATAGATGTTTGTAAATGTTTCTCACTTTCATACCTTCACCCTGGGGGTACACAGTGGTATATGACCATAGCTGGTGTCTTAATCCCTATCCAAATAAAGTTTCTTCAAAAAAATATACCAATTATGAGAAAACTGCTACGGAAAATCTTAAATTTGTTATTTATGTTGCCATAGAAACGTTTTATTGTAAATCTTTATATTGGTGATAAGAATATTTTAAGTTTCCCGCCACCATAGACATGATACGTCAACTGCCTGTACCTGGACATTTAATGGAAAATAGGGATATTACAATACGTTGGTTTCGAATTATGTAGTTTTAGATTCGGCAACTATGGTAACTGTCACATCTAAAATGATTATTTCTGATGTATTAACTAAATAGTTATTACAAGACGTCACAAAATTAATATGACATTTTGGAAAGTTATATATAGAATAGCAAAAAGTTATATTTAATTAGCAAAACTGATCACAAATAAATAAATGTTGACATATAACAATGGCCGCAAAAATAAGTATAACCTATTTTAAAATTGCTATTCACTTTAAGAGGAATCCCCATGGTTGGCCGTCCTTACAGGTCGGTGTAAAGGAGGGAAGCGCACGAATATCGTAGCGCCGTAAGAGCCAATGCTATTTACTACTTGAAGCGTTCGTTTGACCCTTAAAATACTTGCTAATACATTTTTTTGAATAAAACTTTTAGAATATTCCGGTCGAAAAATAGTCAATGTACGCTTGTCTAGTTTTGAATTTTTAAATTTGACATCTCAATAAATACTATGGACATTTGAAAATAGGGTAAATATAGAACAATATACAAAAAAATCTAAGCAAAATATTGCCTAGAGCAAAGTATTGGTTATCTGAAAAATAAAAATTTCATTCATTTTAATGTTGTAATAAAGGAGTTTTAAGGGTTCGACGAAACCTTGTTTAGCTATGTTTACAGCGGGTATGGGGATTCCTCTTAATTGCAACGCTGTTGACATAATAAATTTGAAGAGTACATAAATCTAGTCCTAAAATTTGAAATTCTAGTTACAAATTTCAATATTAAATAAATATTGAATTTTAGAGTTAAAGTGAATAGATATGGTTAAATTTATCAGGCTACCAGAGCCAAGATTGATTATTATGCCGTAATCAAATTGACAGAATATGCTGTGTAATATCCCATCGTAATTTACTTGTGGTAAAATGCAGGAAATTGCTGCATTGGTGAGATTTGAGTAAATGAACAAGCATGTCAATAACAGTAGCATCAAATACTCCATACTATTAGTTGCATAACAAGTGATTAAATATCAAGTTATATTGATATAACACACGGCACCGACTAGTACAACTGCAAGAATGACTACATTCCATTGGACGTGTAACCATAGCGATCAGTTGCACCAACACAACAACTACCAAAATTAATTGCATTAAACTGATGCGTTCAACAATTCCAATTACAAATAGATACCATGTTTGCCTACGGGTTCAGGTGATAAATACCATTGTGCAGTGCACCACTCTACCCGGCACATTTGTAACTAATGGTCAACGTTTGTTCCGCGGTGGCGACTTCCTAATCGTAACCTCACTTTTACCACAAGCGTAGCTCTCTCGGCCTTTCTCGATTGTCTCAAATGGCTCTCTGCACGACATTCCTTTATTGATTACATCTCTAGTCCATTCCATCTATTTGCCTCTTTCATTTGGTTAGGTTAGGGAGTGGGGGAATGTATATTAACGTTTCGCTTCAACTATTGAAACCACACTGTTTGTTATTGTCAGCAGTTGACTGTTTGCGGCGGAAACCATGCTCATGCCCTGGGTATTATTGTTTGTCTTTTTAATCACAAACAGAATTCTATGTGTATATAATATTTGTGTTTTATTCTGGGACATAGTGACCAAAACATATTTAGAGTGATGAAGTAGTCTTCACACTATTTTCTTATACTTCCACTATCTATATAATATAATATTGCTTTATCTTAAATTCATGGTAGATTGCTATGCAACAATATCAACAAAGTAACTAATAAAATTTGTACGAACACAAGATCGACTTATAGGGGCAATGTTGTTTCCAAGTATAGTAATAAATGATATAAGAACCAAGTGCGAGTTTCCGTTAATTTGAAGCGAGGTTGTTTTGTATCAAGAGCATTTATTTACGCGCAAAACTTACTCGCATGTGAAATTGCATTTCGCTATAACGTCTCCAATTTATGGTATAATTTATCACTCGTCCAATGCCTCGTTCTGCACTAATACCCGGTTTATACAAATTTGGCCAACGTTCAAAGTGAGCACCTCCGCCAATACACACACAGATATACATATAAGAACCGTCGAACATTCAACGTATATTTGCTACTTATTTATGATGAAATTTACGGTCGCTGTAAATACGATCACGTTTCGTATTGGTAGACGGATTCGTATCGTAAGATGCTTGAACTTTTCTCGTGTATATCCTACCATTTACTAATATCTTCTTACAGTATATGTTATTGCGTCATTCCTTATTCAATACGACCTAGTACGCATTTAACATTAAGAAAGATTATATTATTATATATATATATATATATATATACATATATATATATATATATATATATATATATATACATATATATATATATATATATATATATATATATATATATATATATATACATATATATATATATATATATATATATATATATATATATATATATATATATATATATATATATATATATATATATATATATATATATATATATATATATATATATATATATATATATATATATATACATATATATATATATATATATATATATATATATATATATATATATATATATATATATACATATATATATATATATATATATATATATATATATATATATATATATTACTAATGTATATATATATATATATATATATATATATATATATATATATATATTACTAATGTATATATATATATATATATATATATATATATATATATATATATATATATTACTAATGTATATATATATATATATATATATATATATATATATATATATATATATATATATATATATATATATATTACTAATGTATATATATATATATATATTACTAATGTATATATATATATATATATATATATATATATATATATATATATATATATATATATATATTACTAATGGGAAGAATCGAATACTTTTAAGAATCGAAGTATCATGGTAATATTAGAACTTGCATCCAAGTATATAAGTTATATACATTTTTAGATTCAAGGCAACGAGACAAGAACCTTTTGTAAAAAAAATTTTCTTGATCCGAGAATGTTACAGACACACGACTGAAAGCTTTAGCTCTTCTGTACTCGGTATGGCGAGCCAAAAACCTATTGTGCTGGCAACAATAGATATTTTAAGATGATATATATCATCAACCATGAGAATTTTTCACAAAATAATAATCAATGAAACAAATTTGAATATCAAACTGTTTTATCTTATAAAAGACCAAAGCCGATGCCATTTTCAATTATCTATTACGAGAATGTACAAGACCCTTCAATTAAAAACCACTTTTAGGGAAAATTATTATTTCAACCGATTCAGCTACATAAAACCATTGATGTCGCCAGTCTAAAATTACGTGATTACAAAATAGCGCCTTTGATTAGTCATAAAATCGATGAACGCTATTTTGGGTTCGCAATATAAATTCATGTTTTAAAATAAAACTTTATATCTTTATATCGATGGTGCTGCAGGACACATCGGTAAGATTTTAGATAGTAAAAAGTAGTAATAAAATTGAATCCAATAAAATCAGTATTTTTAAGCCGGCCCTGTTACAAAGACGAAGACTCTTGGGAAATCGTGCAAGTGAACAAAATATAAAAGTACGCATTTTAATAATGATACTAAAAAAAAAAACTTCGGCTTAAACGACAGTTCTTTGACAGAGTTATTTTCTCTCTCCTGAACACTGTGCCAACGGCAGTACTACCAATTAAAATATATGGCTGACGTAGATATATTAGATTTCGTCGTTGGATCGGACCACTTTGGGATACATACATACATACATATATATATATATATATATATATATATATATATATATATATATATATATATATATATATATATATATATATATATATATATATAAATATAAATATATATTTATTATATAGTAGTACTGATCGATAGAAAGTCTAACATATTTTATGTGCAGCTATTTTTACATTTTTGACGAAGTCTAAAAGGAAGTATTGTAATCATGAAAAAACTTGAGATTTTAACAGCAATACCCGTTTTAACCATACCTGAATCGAATCTTACTATTTTCAGTATGACGTCTGGCTGTGTGTGAACGCTATAGAGCCAAAAGTGTTTTAGGAAAAAATACGAAACCTAAAACTTAAGACCCGGGTGTGCTTCTATTTTAGAAAACAATATCTTTACCGGAAGTAACGAATTATTCGTGTCACTTTTTTCAATATCACGGAAATGGTATGAGTTTGAGAAAAAGTGTTCCTCATAAAGATTGATTCGAAAAATGTACCATTCGCTTTTGAATATGGTTGTTATATTTGCATTTCCCTAGTTACAATATATATTGATTTATATTCATTGCTATCGTAGGGTGAATTTAAAACAAAATAAAACATAATTATTATAAATGCAGTAGTGAAAGGACAAGGAAGTCCACTTCAGCTTTTCTAGAATGCAGCAGGAAGTTAGCAAATTAGACAAAGCGGGGGAGAAATATATTGCAATACCGTTTTTAAGAAGGATGTGCAGTGGATTGAATATTTTCACTTAAGGCTGTAATAATATTTCTATAAATACTCTTGAAGTGAAATGCATTTCTTTCGATGTACGACGGACGAGTTATAAATAAAACTTAGAAAAAATCGAGAGCGAAATATATTGCAAATCATTTTTAAGAAGGATGTTGTAAATTGAATATTTTCTATAAATATACTTGATTGAAAGTGAAATGCATTTCTGGAAATAAACATGGTTGACGAGAGAAAAAGTCAGTTTATATATTTTTAGCTCGCCGTACAGAATGTACAAAAGAGCTATAGTGATCGGTCGTGGGTCTGTAACAAGCTCGGATCGAAAAAAAAAATCTTAACAAAAAGTTCTTGTATTTTCGCCCTGAATTCAAAAATGTATACAACTCATATAATTGAAAGTATGTATCTCGCTCGGTCGGTCCGTCGTAAGATCTGAGTTTGTGCCCCAGTTCTTGTTTGTTTCTTTTCTAGTATGCAGAAAAAAATTACTTGTTTGTACGAGTCACATTTTTTGCATAAATATACATATATTAAAATTAAACCATAAAATACACGGTGACAATTTTTTCTATATTTTGAATGATCTGTCTGTGCGTGAACGCCCTACAGCCAATACCGTTTTGATGTTTAGAATTTAAGATTTGTAAAATCGCTAATTTGGGCAGAATGAGGAAAGAATCCAGTATATTAAAACAGAATATGTCTCATACCCAACGAGACATAAGCTAATTCGGCATGGAACATTGTTGTCGTAAAAACGTTCGACGTTACCACCGATACATGTTTTGATTGGCTGTTTTGTGAATCAATAATCTTGCGAACAATACACAGCCAAACAACACATGTAACGGTGGTAACGTCGAACGTTATTAAGGTGACATCGTTCCGTGTGGAATTAGCTTTATTCATTAAATACTTTTCTTTCAACAAAATACGTATACATGTCTGAGAGTATGTCAGCTGCACACAAATAACGCACCAAACATACGCTACTGAATTACAGAAAAAGATATTTAATACGAGTCATGCTGAATGATATCAATTAACTAATATATGAGTAGGTATTCGCGGATATAATATGTGCTTGAGGACAGAGTTCATCACAGAGTGCCCTAGAATTATCCTCTATTCAATTTTAATGATTACAGGATACTGCCGTTGCTGTTTGAACTCGCCCAGCCAGCTAGCGAAAGATTATAATGCAAATAGTACTCTTTTTATTATATCTACGTCTCTTTCGTTCATTCATTCTCAGTGATCTCGAACATTAAAATTTAATGAAATCTTTGGTATTAAAAACGAACTCGTTGCTTGCAATTTAATCTAAACTGCATTCAACGAACAGTAAAATAACATTATGACTGTAGAAATTTGGAGTTTATATTATTTAAGTCCGATGTCAATTTTTACATGATTAAACAATATTCTGTAATTAAGCACATAAATTTACATTATTTTTACTTTCTTATACGAATGAAAGTATGGTAATCATGCAATTATTCTAACGGAAATACACATTTTGATCGTATCTGAATCAAATTTGACTATTTTCGGAAAGTGTGTGTGAACACTCTAGAGCCAAAACTTTTACTCAGATTATGAAACATTAAACTTAAGGGGGATAACACCACTTTAGCCGATATCGAAAATGAAAGAACAATTTTCGAGCTAAAGAAGTAAAGCGAACATCGGCGCTCTAATACGTTCTCGCACGGCGATTTCAACAAAAATTAAAATCATTTATCTTATGAGTAATTACCCTATTAACCTGCCAGTAGATGACATGTATGCTGTTTACTGTTGAAATAATTAGAAGGAAGAGTCCTAACGTCTATAACCAACGCTTGAGTATAATCGCTGTAGCTGTGTATTGGAGCGATTTTCTCGAAACCGCATTTTCGAAGTCGGTGGGCACTCTTACTTAGCCAATTTTTAATTAATCTCCTTGATTTTTTTATATAATCGTCACTATATGTCTATCGAAATACGTAGGATTTTTTGAAAATATTGATTTCTCGATTTTCTATTCAACTAAGTAACGAAATTATTGACTAAAAATGTATGTTTCTTTGAAATGGTGCCGTTTTATTAAAAATTCATAATTTTTTAAACGTATTTCAATAGCTTTTGGACTAGTAAAACTATTTTATTTTTGGTGCACTGTTCTAGATCACATGTAAACTGACTTATGGTGCCCACCGTTTAACCATCTATTCTCGCAGCGCTCCCGATTATCAGCTGGTAATATATCGAAAAAATAAAAATTCTAGTTTAATGTAATAAAACTAGTGTACTTAGATATACATAAAACCTTTTCATGTCTTTAATAAAAATTCTCGAAACAGCCGTAAATATCGGTGGGTCAAAGTGGTGTTACCCCTTAAGCCTTGTATATGGCCCGAGTGTGCATCTCCTATTCTTGAAAAAAAAAAGCGGAAGTAACAGATTTCTTCTGCTACGTTTTCAATATCTAGAAAACGGCATGAGTAATAAGAGATGAATTTCAAATAATCGATGTTTTTAAATAATAGATAATTTTCAAATAATTGATTATATTCAATACCATAATCAAAAATTAATGATTTATTGAGTAATCGATTATTACCTATTGATTTTGTTTTACACCTTAGATGAATTTTTAACAAAATTAAGCAATATTGTATTAAATAGATAGTAGAAGAATAAGAGAGTCGAATGAAGACCACTCCAGTTTTATTAATATTCGTGGGTATAGTACCAATGGTAGTACTGTAATATGAATAATTTTGTTACAGTGAATATACTGAAATATGTATTTATTAAAGAACTGGATTTGTACAATATGAAGCTTCTCACATCGAATCAGTAGTGCTAAAATAATTCAAATTACGAATATACATGCATAATGTATTGTAATTCCAAATCGCTTGTAACACAAAAACACGAAGTGAATCCAAAGTGAAAAATTGTGTTTACAGTAAACAAACGCCAAAACAACAATAGGAACACAATGAAAATAAATAAGTCAGAATGAAAAGTGCAGCGCCAGCTTGTATTCCTTCCTCCAAAGTAAGCCAATGGAAATGGATGGGCAAGTGTTGCACAGCTTCCCACACTAATGCAAAAAATGCGAAGAATTTTTAGCAACGGTTTTAAATAAATTATTCAAATGAGAAACTAACAAGAAATAACTGTGCTATCATATAGTTTTTTTTTTAAATTCAATTAAATTCAGGTTTGCGCTGCTACACTGCATTTTTAACACAATTGTTGGCAACACTGGCAAACGTTCCGTAATTTAGTGTTTCTTACTATTTGGACGAACCACTAAAAGAAGGATTGTACTAATTAGTGCTGTAGGTATTCGATAAAACTAGTATAGCCATAGTATTCGAATAGTTCGAATTGAAGGTATTCGTATTCCCTAAATCGATTCTGAAGGTTTTGGGTTCAAATTCCGGAGTTGTCGAAAATAATATTCACATTAAACTTGTTTAAATTTAAAGTTTCATTTTCAACAGTTTTTTAATGTAGTGTATTCACGCGCAGACACACACATCACGAAAATAGACAATATCGATTCAGAGAAACTCAAAACGCGTATTTCCGTTAAAATCACCAGATCGAAAATGTATGATTAAAATATTTCCTTTTAGAAATAATATATTTGATAACAAAGATAATAAATTCTCTATATCGCACTAAGATAGAATTTAAAAATCTAGGAAATCTCGCTATCGCATGAAAATAAAGAGCGTTAATTGTACAATTAAGGAATGATAAATCGAACGACTGTGATGCGCAATAAAGCAGTATCTGTTGAAACGATTTATTTCCCAAGTCGAAAGTGTACACGTTACATGGCAATTACTTGCACAGGACACGGAAATACCTACTTGTATTATTTGCGAATGAAATAGAACGATTTTTTACTTTTAAAACTTCTGGAACAGAAATTGAAATAGATGGTTATTATTTTGTTTACTCTACGTAGAGAATTGCAACTAAAATACTGTTACTTCTTTTATCTCGACGAAATATACGGATTCGTAAGTTTTCTAAACAGTGATAAGCATATTTAGTACTTCAGTAGTTATATTCATATTCATTTCATTCTATTTCTAGGTTCATCAAAATAATAGTAATTTTAACATTATTTGTATTTCTTCGTTTTACTTTGTTATACGCTTTG
This sequence comes from Leistus spinibarbis, assembly GCA_933228885.1. NCBI lineage: Eukaryota > Metazoa > Arthropoda > Insecta > Coleoptera > Carabidae > Leistus > Leistus spinibarbis. The sequence continues at coordinate 5,666,066 of OW121796.1, read as the reverse complement.
TATAAAAAAAGGTAAAGTAATTACAAAAAAAAATCGACCTCGAAATATCAATGAAAATATTTGTTTTGAGGGTCCCTGAATACATTTTGACTATTTCCACAATGACGTATGTGTGTCGGCCTGTTTGTGTATGTGTGTAGATTCGCTCTACAACCAATACCGTTGATCATAGAACTTAAGATTTGTATATCCCTGGAAGGAATTATCTACAAATATTTTTCTTTGAAAATATGAAATTATTATGGACGATATGGCGTTCATTTGCAATATGTTCGATGTAACAGAGCCATGTTGCACTCATTGCTCTGATGACGTTATACAGAACTAGTGCATATTGATAAAAACAGATCCAACGATCAAAGCAATTTTTTTGTGAAAATGCTATGTGAGGAGTCCTGCCCTCTTAAATTTTCAAGTAATTATAATATATGTATATTTTTGATATTTATCCAATAGGAGATCAGAAGAAAAGTTTACATACTATTTTGCTAAGTAAGCGAAGAAGTTCTTCCAGTTGAAGTTCCAATTAAAATTAGGCTAAATAGAAGTTCGCTAGAAACATTTAAGTGTGAAAGTTAAGTCGCGAGTTTGCCAAGCCAGAGCGGATGCAATTCGTGTCTTTCTGGAGCTTGGATTACACGTGGGTTTAGCCAAAGATTAAAAAAGTTTTACCGATAACAGGCTACTTACTATCCCAAGCATTTGCTACACTTTATTTTTTTCTCTTCTTTGGATAAAAACTTATAAAATTATAATTTTTCTTAAATTAAACTGTATTACTTTTAATTTGTTACATAATAAAAAAATAAACATTATCATATGTTTCAGGATTCTATATACAAGTTACCTATCGTTTTCAGTAAACTCACCAAGTTTAGAATCAACATACCAAATAATTTCTTCATATTTTTAGGACCCTATAACTACGGAAGCATAAAGGTTACTTAGTTTAATATGCGAAGGGATTTTTTTGGACATTCATATTAACATTATTAGGTTAACCAGTGTGCACCATGTGCCCATATCATATGCAGAATACAAGCCACTGCTCATCGATCCCTCTGCATAATTAAATTATTTGTGTAGTGGCCATTTTTCATGTAATTCCTTAGTAAATCATGGATACACCATATAAAGTATGCATCTGAGTGCCAAATTGATAACCAATATTGAATATCTTAATAATTACAAACAGAGAACGATATTATAGGATAATTTTCCTATAATGATCATATCAATCGCTTAAAATTCGAAATCACGTTTTAAAGGGTTGTAAATTTAGAAAAATCGAATCACCAATTCACCATGCTAATATACATGGTACATGAAAAATCTCGAAATCAACATTTATAAATAAATATATATATATATAATCAATGGCAATATCATTGTATCTCTTCGAAAATCAGGATTATAAATTTACTTACTGCGTCTACTTTTCTATTTGAATAGATTATTTAATGTACATTAGTAACCTCACTCAATAACTTCATAAATTTTTACATTTCAATAATTAAGTAATGTTTAATAGTGAGAAATGGCCATATGTTAAAATACAAATAGTCCAGTTCTCTCGATGTTTTGGTACATAGTGCAATATTTAAAAATTTACAATAAACGAAAGTTCAACATTTTTACATAAACTACGACAAGCTATAGAATATACGCACAGACAATAATATACCAAAATAACCTAGATAGACTATTTTACCGGAAAATAATAGGTAAATACTGTAATACATTACACAATTACGGTAAACGACACATCGTACATTATAGTTTTATTCTACGGACTACGGCAGACGTAGAACACTAACGTAGCGTAGCAAAACGTGGTCGTAACGCACGAAATCGCATTTGTACCAATGAAGACTTGATACCGAAAAGGGATACCAGGCGAAACAAATGACTGATTTAAAGCCATCGTAGCTTCTGGTATGGTAGTTCGAATATATCGAACATAGCGGATAATGGTATATATCTAGTATATGAACTCGCTCGGATCATCGAGACATCGTGATCAGATTATCAGGTCGCTATACTGGATCACTTACGAACAGTTTGGTTCTAACCGTGGTTGAAATCTCATATAAGATAAAGATTGCAATTGACATAAAGGAAACTATGAAATAAAAATTGTATTTATGAAACGGATTCATCATTGTTTATTTTGAAAATAAATGTCGTATTTTCTTTTTAGCTTGTTTTGTTTCAAACTGGTAACATATTTTTACTTTCTTGGACAAAAGTCTAATAGGAAGTATTGTAATCATGAAAAAACTCGAGATTTTAACAGCAATACACGTTTTGACCATCCCTGAATCGAATTTGACTACTTTCAAAATGATGACTGTCAGTTATCTTTAGAGCTTAGCCCGTTCAAGAAAAACTTACGAATCTTTAAACTTAAGATTGCATATCTCCCGGAAGAAAACTTGCTACATTTTAAATTTTAATTTCGGAAACCACACGAATTAGAGAAAAAAGAAATCTCATAAAAGTTAGATATTCAAATTACTAGACATACTTCAGTCATTTTCACAAACTAACAAATCATTACGAACTCTGAGACAAATTATAAAATGATAATATTTTATGTTTGGAGTACAATAGTGACATGTCCTTATTTTAGCTCCAATACACTATGTACAAAATAAGTATAATAATTGGTTGTCTGTAAAATTCTTAGAATTTACAAAGAATTGTACATAAATATGATCACGTCTCCCGTTTTGATAGAGTTTGTTGGATATCAATAATATAAATACAATATAATATTGAATATTATATTTATATGACTGAATGTCGCCAGTGACCAGTGAAGCGTTAAAGGAAACCTATATATTAACACATCTCGGAAGATATATATCTGATAAATTGGATGGAATCTATGTGATACATATCATACATTTGGAGAGCCGAAGTTTGCGTGCACGTTAAGGTATTCGAAATTTGCATCATTAGAATGATAAATCGTTCCTTATACAGAAGTTGCCCCAGGATGTAGGTAGTCGAGGGGGGTGAGGGGAGTGATATCTTTTGTGAGTCGTGCTCACTTTACGCCCCTGGAAAATATTGCCAGCGGTCGAATCGTTTATTATCAAACGCGCGAAATGTTTGCGTTTAGAGACAGATCACTTCTTGCCAGGCAGCCGGGCCGGGCCGGCCCCCGTGCGCTGCATGTCGAAACTTGGAAGAAAAATATGTTTTCCACAGAAATAATCATTCTTCAAAAATACCCGGATAGTGGCTCGGCAGATTTTACTGAATTTTTTATGAGGCCGATTCTCCGATAAACATGAAATATAACATTTTCGTGTCAAACTTTTCGAAATTGAAAAATTTGTATCGACGAATTCGTCTTGTTAATGGTTTCAGGAAAATTAATTTGTACTTAAGGCTTTGTCCTTTGATATATTACGTAAATGTTGAATATCTTACAATGACAGAGACCGATATTATAGGATAATTTTCCTATCTAAAGTGTCCTTCACTGTGAGTGTCCATTACTCAACTTCCTTATATGTCAAATAATTTGATACTTAAGAAAAATGCAACGAAAATATAAAAGCGTGGCCACAAGGAAAATCGTGTAAAATAAATGCTTCATTTATAATATATCCATGATTAGGTTTATATTAACAAAAAAACAAATTACATGAAAAATTGCCGCACGTTAAATTATTCAATTAAACAGATAGAACTGTGAAGAGTGGACGGTATTCTGTATATGATATGGGCAAATGTTGCGCTCGGGTTATTCTAGAAAATAACATTTAAGTATCGCTGATTTAATATTGATGATTTCGCGAAGTCTTCTGTGTGCGTCTGTGAAAGCTCTTGAAATTAAGAACAAGTTTACCTCATAATTTCCTTGAATTTAGAAACCTAAAAGGAGGGTAGATACCATGATTAGTATGTATCGATATACTGTTCCGAATATATACATATGTATATCCTTTAAGGGTTAGTACGGGTAAAGAAAATATCCCAACGAACAGCATATTAATGGCAAGAAGCCTTATATGAATTTAAAACACGCTGATTCGAGTTTATTCAATTGTTCGATAACTGTTCGCGCATGTGCGCACTGAAGTGATACACAGAACCGGCGGTTGAATAGAAGCAACATCGAAGTCGTCATTAGACTGAAAAGAGGAGATGTTATAGGTTTGTCGAGATATATAGAGGAGCAAGAGCAGAGGCGGAATCTAAATATGTGCAAGGGATGTGTCGCGTAGATAAGCTATCCTACGGGAACACATGCGTGCATCCCCAGCGTATTGTGGCACACAGTGTATTTGCCTTGAAAGATCTTCCTATAAATAGGTTTCGTACGACTTCGTATTCCAAACATCCTTTCAACACCAAACATTTTAACTTTGTGCCTTTCTGTATCAAGAACCAGGAAAATCACAGGTCGTATTTCTGAACAAACCACACTTGGCTCAAATGTATTGTTTTCAAATTAACAAGTCGCAATTAAGATTCTAATTTTTTGTAAAAGCAGTACCAGTGGCGTAGCCAGAATAGTAATATAAGTAGCTGCGGTAATACCAAGTGTCTACAGCCTACATTCGAACATTGTTTTGAATTTAAAATTTAAATATTCCGAGAAAGATACTTATTTTTGAAAAGAATAGTTCAACCGGAGTTGCTTGTTTACTCGTTCCGTTTCTTGTACATCTCGAAAAGAATACGAGTTAAAGAAAAAGTGAGTATTATAAAAAGTTAATAAACTTTTGTTCGGAAAATGTACCATTTACTGAAATAATCACCTTCAAAAATTGTCATACTACATTAACGTTTCCCCAGTTATTATACATATTGATATTGTTTCATGGCGATTGTAGATTGAATTTAAAACACAATAAAGCTTTATTACATATTATATAAGTCGCGTTCATTTTACTACATTACTCACCTAATATATGTATAAATTAAAACAAATAAAACGGTTTTTTACGAATTTAGGGTCGTATTAAAAAATTCTTCGATTTTTAGGACTCTATAACTCTGGAAGTGTAATAGTTATTGGATATAAAATGCTCATATTATATACCAAATTTGGTTTAAATCGGGCCGAAATTTTCAGAATAGATGCGGATACAAATTCGATCAAAAGTTACGACTACGCGAGCGAGCGACATATACCCAAGTATATTTTCGGAACCAGGAAGACAAGCAAGTATTTTTCATTTCGATAATGTTACAGAAACACGCCAGAGCTAAAAATCAAACACAACTTGTAGTTATGGAAGGAAAGAAGTAGTGTTTTAATCAATAGATAGATATTTAACCCAATCAAATCGACAATCTTCTATTATTAAACGATCTAGATGCACCATCTTAAGAAGAGCTAAAGACTAACCCTTAGAAGTATGCAAATAAAATGAAAATAAGTAGCAGTTCTTTGCTAGCGTTTGTATAGCGTTTATAAAGCGTTTTGATCAAAGTACAATGTGCTCGTTCGTTTGTAAGTTAATTAAATAACACAATGGATTGAAATGGCGAAATTTTAACAGAAACAACACATAGTACAAGTTAATTAATAGTTGAAATTCGGAATATTTTACCGCAAGATAACTCCATCAGCTACACAACAAAATAAGTTACTCTGAAACAATGTTCAGTCTCCCAAAAGTTGCATGCATAATCGCGGCAAAACATTTATAACTGTCTCCAAAGTCTCCAGGGGATGCATTCTGGTGTTTTGCTAAAGTCATAATATTCATTCACAATGGAAAATGCTCTCAGCTCACCATATGGGCTTATATATTTTTAATTAACCTGACGTATATAATAGTGATGTTGAAAAGTAAATAAATGCGATGAATAACAATAAATTCATCCAATAAAATATAGACTACTATAAAATAGACGTCCGAAAGGTAAAATAGATTTTAGCAAATTGAACAGTCTATCGTTGTACTGATGATTATATTATTTTTGTGAAAGTAATATTATAGGGTTTGAAGCGCGTATATTTTTTGATTCAGGGCGACGAGACAAGCACTTTATGCTAATGAAATTTTTTGATCCGAGAATGCTACACACGATCGAATGCTTTAGCCACTTCGGTACTTTGTACGGCGAGCTAAAAATGCTTGAAAATTGGTAGCGCTCCATGTGGTCGAAGTTTAAGCAGTGCATCGAACATGTATTTTAATACAATAATCAGAAGATAATATTACTATTTCTTAACATAAGTGGTGTAAATACTACTTTTAAATTAACTTGTATAATTTGTTTCAAATATTGTGACATTTCTTTTAGCTCCAATAATGTTGTCCGCGTCATAAAAACATTATGTTAAGTCCAGTAAAAGATGCCACTCAACTATCAGGATTCTCTCAAGGGTAGGAAAGGAAAAGCAATTAGTATTTGCATAATTTTCTTTTACATATTTAAAAATTGTTTTTAAATAAACTATGTTGAATATCGACATTTCTACATGATACGGCACATTACATTTGAAACATACCTACAAATATGATTAAGCATGAAAGAAAAATACACAATTGGTTAATCTATATCGTAATCAGAACTATCACTTTGTGATGCAATATTAATTACAAATGGTTGTGTTGACTGAGAGCCAGAATACTCATCTTCAATTTTAATAACATGTTTTTCACAATTTTCCTATAACGTTTTAGCTATAAATTCCATTTGATTTTTCATTAATTTCTCTATTTATGAATTTAAATTCAAAGATACATTATTTTTCATTTTGTTTTTACGATTTTTACTCGACTCCATATTAATTAACCAAATGGGGTTGAGAATACAATATACAATATGGAGGTAAACGCAACACTGTATGTCCATGACTTATCGCTAAATTATCAATATAATATCGTTCGGGCGGTACTTGGTATTTATATAATTATTATTTCACCAAAACACAGATTAAATAAAAGTAAGTGCCTGAGTTGGTCACTGTAAGAAAAAAGCTGGAGTGGCTTGCACTCGACATTCTTTTACGTAATTCTTAATGTAGTATATTTAGCAATAATGTTTTGTCCGTGTACAGCTTTCAATTTTGCTTAATCTTCGAGAATTTCGGGCACTTGAAGTGTTAGGGTGCGGCAAATGCCAGCCTGCCAAGTCACCCATTTTACATCGTTGATTGCCGCCATTTACATTCAATATCAACAGCCGCCGTCAAGTGCGCCTTCTATGGCCTGTGAACACATGCTATTAATATTATGTTCAGCGGTATTAGCACCCTTGCCATCTCATTGCTTTACTTTTGCCCACTCGCGCACTAAAACCTGTCTTATTCTATCAACTACACAATTGTACATCCTTTATATATTAATAATTCATATTCTTAATGTTAACATTATTATAACGATTTCTGCTTTACTGTACTCGACACCAATTGGCGTTGTATTCCGTATTTCGTTGCAATTAGTGATGATTACCTCGTCTGGGCCTTTATTCTATATTATAACAACGATAGCAATTCGAGTTTGTGATATATGAGGTATTATGAGGCATATACCACGAACAGATAGTACTAACTAGCCTCCTCCGCGTTGGTGTTAAATGTGAAGTCATATATAAGATTTTTGAAATTCACTGATGTGAAAATATATATTACAATTTGACCCTGATAATAAACAATGCCGTTCAGGGATAAACTGTTACTTCCGGTTCAGATATTGTCTTCAAAAATAGGAGGAACTCTAGAGCATTCACATACACACACACACACACAGAGAGACGCCATTCCGAAAATAGTTAAATTCGCTCCAGAGATGGTTAATTTCCATAAAAATATCGAGTTCGAAAATTTGCAACATTACAATACTTCCTTTTAGACTTTGTACAAGAAAGTAAAAGGGCTTCACAAGCCGAACAGTTTTACAACTAGGCCAATTAACGCTTTCATTGTTCACCTAACCAAGGAGCGGTCTAAACGTTTTACGATTAATTTGAGGTACAACGGATAGTAAATAGACCGAATACCTGGCGTACGTTTTAGCCGGATAACCGAGTATCCGGCGTCAACTATTCGATTTAGATTACAAACTCTATCAAATTCACATTTCAACTTGAAATATTAAATACATTGAAACAATTTACATATAGACTCAAGTAAAACTTTAAGAGTAAAGGATTGCTCACAGCGAAACAAACAGTAATTAAGCTTAGAAATTATAAGTAATAATTCCAGTTTGTTGTATGAACAAATTGGCATAAATCAAACATCTAGAAAAGGACAGCCTTAAATAGATACCACGGGCTATAATAATATACGACTATTCAAGTAATATTATATACAGGGAATAATTGGACATGAGGACAGTTGCTACGAACTCTGGAGTTGGTAGTGCATAGAATCAGGTGACGTGTGTGACATTGCTGATGTAAACCTTGGTGGCATTGCATGCTGAAGACAACAATATACCTCTGTATGTGAATTCTCATGTTCGTGCATGTGTGACAAATGTTATTAAACTTTGATCAAGTCACACAAACAGGAATAACAAATATCAAACTTGTTTACCAGCCTAAATAATTTACAGTCGGTTCGGGTGGATTCAAAGCATGCAACAATTATGTGTTTGTCTATATTTATACTATGTATAATACAATTGCGAGAATAACAAGCGTAGGTACAGGCACCTATGCCTTAGGCCCGCCTTATAAATAAATACGATCAGTGTGCACTGCCCGTTGTCAGATAAAGATCCCCACTCCTAGCGCATGCGTACAAGTTAAGACAATCCATCAGGTACGATATTTATTTATAAAAATTATTCGGGCAAATTTATTTTAGAACTTGATGTTTGACAATAAACTTATAATTTAAAAATGTTGTTTCAATTATTATTATATTATAAATACTATTGTCTTTGTAATTACAATTTGAAAATAAAATATAAAGTCTGTGAAATCTTTTATAATACAAAAAAAAAACTAACTAAAATGCACATATTAAATAATTTTGTCCCGATAATGTTGCAGACACGGCCGAATGCTTTAGCTCTTTTGTACTTCGTAAGGCGAGCTAAAGATCATCTTATTGTACACAGATGTGCTATGTAGTAAATTATAGTCGACAAAAATAATTATAACTAAATAATCTAACAAAAAAAAATTACCTTCGAACTTTCGGTATCCAAATTAAATAACGACGAAACTTTTTTTATAAAACCATCTTGTTGCTTTTTCTTTCGTCTGGACGTCATTGTCATACATCAAACACAAACACTTGTCCGTTAACAATAAAAATGAAAGAAAGCGTCAATAAAACACTAAGAAAAATCAGTCCGGCGTCATAAATGTATAATCACAGTTGTAGCATATTATATTGTCGTTTACTTCGGTTGAAGAAATTCCTAAAAATATCCACTTTAACTGTCAGTGCGGGCGTAAAAGGTAATCTGAGGTCAACCGCCTATACACTGTTATGCGAAACGAAAGCATACGCGAGAACAATCATAACGTGTGTTATAATATCCACGATTTAGGTTACAGTGTACTAGACGTGACTAGAATGTAACCTAGACGACTAGAATCTATTTCGAGTCATTCACCGCAATTTTCGAATGTTTTACCATACTGAAATATGTCTACAAAACTTTTAATTTTACTGTGTATCAGGAATTTATAACAATTTTACTTTAACTTGGGTAAAAACAGTGGCGCACCCATAATGGGAATTTACTATTATAAACATATTTGAATATTCTATTGAGGCTCTTCTAAAATAAAATTACCCTATAAAATCATGTAATTTTATTAAGTAATAATAAAAGTACATAAGTCACGTAATTTTCCAAAATCCGATAAAATATTGTTATAGCGTAATACTACTTTTGAATGTATTTAAAATCACTTCAATTTTTAACAGTGCATTGTTTTATATAATTTAAATCTTAAATTAGATTCAAAAATAATATCCCAACTAGTTAATAGGTAATATAGTTCGTTTGCAAAAGGTAGATAATTAGGGATTCAAAAAGTAATTTTAAATATTTATCAATAACTAATTGTGTATTATTAGTACAAATAATATCCATGTATATTTCTTGAATATTAAATAGGTGAAATTACTTTTAGATAATCTCGTTATAAGATTTACAAATTATAAAAATCAGAAGTTGGTAGAGTCCCTGCCTGGATGCGCTACTGGGTAAAATGTACAAGGGGAAAAGTACGATCGGTAACGCCCATTTTTAAATGCCAGATATCTTGAAATTGTAATCTATTTATAACGATTATAAATGCTATAACCATTGATAAATTTCATAGTAATAATTTGTGTTGTGATAAGGTTCTCCTGATAATATTAAATATAAATATGATAACAGTATTATTAAAATATCAAGGAAACTGTTGCAAAACTACTAAAATACCTTGTAGTCTAGCACCATTTGATTAACATATTTTCGTTATATTAGAAATATCTAACCGAAATCACAGTTTGTTATATTTCGCGTGTGTGAACGCGACTGTTCACCAAATATCTAATGCAGTGCACTTTCTTAACCGCCTTTTCCACTTTACATATATAAATACAACAGATAATCATCTGAACACATGTAATTCACGTACGCACCCCAAGTACGTTTGCTCATATACACAAAACGCACACATTTTTAATTCACTAGCACGGCATTATTCGAGATAAAAACAACAACATGGCTTCACTTCAACCAAACATTCCGAAACCACTTGTGGCTTGGTGTGCATGCTTGGCATGCAACGTCATCAGAACAGCGCACCGGTCTCGGTATCTACGAGACCTGCCGGACGAACACGACTGATAACCTTGCTAGTGAAATCAATTCAAAAGAAATATTTCGCGGTCGAAAACACATAACACGTACACCTAATAGTTCGTTTACCATAAGGACGTGTGTCTGTACTATAACTTCTTCTAGTATATAGATGAAATTAGAAACTCATGTCTTACGACCGACCGAGTATATGAATTATATAACATTTTCCGAATTAGACAGACGGCTTTTGGCTTCGTTAATGTTACAGACCCTTGACCTAATGTTACAGACACCCGATAGATTGCTCTATTGTATCTGTGTATCTCGTAATAGTGTATAGCCCACCTTCTAATACATATTCAGTTCGATTGCCATGGTTGCATGAAAATAATAAAATTTCACACAGCGTGAAATAAATTATTTTACAATAAATAATATTATTCATAATGTAATTGAAACTAAATTCAATATGACAGTCATAACTACATAGCAACCAATTATTTAGAAACCGAATAAAGCTACGCCAGAAGCAGGCTTTTTGCGTTGCAATGTTGTCAAATAAGTTTCGAACCTATTTACTCTATTATTCAATTTGTGCATGGTTTTCATATAAAACACCAAAATTATCAAATATCACACAGAGTGAAATAAATTATTTAATAATAAATAATATAATTAAAACTAAATTCAATATGACAGTCATAACTTCATAGCATCCAATTATTTAGAAACCGAATGAGGCTACGCCAGAAGCAGGCTTTTTGCGTTGCAATGTTGTCAAATAAGTTTCGAACCTAAAAGGCGTTCGCTAGCGTCGCTGTTGCTTCCGCAAGTGTGTTCCGCTTCGTTGGGAAATAATTTGCTTCGGGATATGATATCGAGTAACATTGTACAACTTTTCCATTAAAGTTGATGAAATTAAAGACGCGACAGTCTTGCAAAGAAAAACAAAAATAATGAATATATACATAACTGTCGCATTTTGTATTTATTTGGGTATAGCTTTTCCAACATACGTCACGTAACGTGGACCCATGTTTACTAACCACAAGAGTATATTTTGTCATTTTTGTGAAGGTGCCATGGGATATAAGCCGGATGTAAAATACATGAATTTAATAAATTCAGAAAATGTTTGATAAATTGCTTCAGGTATAAAAGAGATGTTTGATTAAATTTCGTGTTTCTGTTTATAACAGAGTATTAAATAAAAAAAATCTCACAACACAAAATAATACTTATGATGTTTCAACAAAATTAAATTAAAATTGGACTTAAAAAATTATGTAGAAAAAATTGCAATTTATATTGAGAATCTCTTTGAGGGAATATAAAGCAACATAATAAATTTGGGGGATTCTTTTTTTAAAAAATAAATGTCATTTTTATTTATTCATGTGGAAAATAATTTGTATTTTAAGCTAAAATTTGGAAATCAAAATCTAAAATAAAAAAGCAAATTGCAAGTCATTTTTTCCAAACAAAAGTTGTACGAAATTAAAATATTTTCAACTTTCATAAGAATAATTTATTTCTTGTTTTGATGTTGTTTTCAAAAATAAAAAGTTTTCTTCTGGTCTATATATATAAGCTGCATAATATTATCCGCAACTATTTTTGAGGTCGAGCACTCACAAACAAAAGTCAAAAAGAAAATATGCATAATCAATTCAGAGATATTTAAACAAAACTAGTAAAAGTCTGTAATTGAAAATCTTGTAAAATATATATGCATTACTTTTTATTAAATATTGTAGGCACTTAAAAGTATGTTCACTAATTGAAATATCGACTCCTCGAAATTATGATTTTCATCAGAACTTTTAACAAAGAAAAAAGTTAGGATAGCGATAATAATTTCATAAATATTCTACGATAACATTCAGTTGTCTGAAAGGAGAACTTCAGATTCAGTCGAACAAAATAAATCTTTCACACACAAAAATTGTTTTCCATTTTCTTATGCAAACAATATTCAAAATGGTATCGAAGACAAGTTACGTGATATTTATAAAACGAAACGAAACGGTGGCAATGTGTTAAGGTGAACAGAAATCATTTGTCACTCACATTGACAACGCAGCCTGTTTTTTCGCATGGAAAATTGTCTACGCTCTGGGGGTGAGCAGAGGAAACAAACACCATATAATAACAACCGACAGCTGAAATATCTACTCTCGCGTTCAAACCTCAACGTAATAGAATGCACAGAACACGAAATTCAGAGAGAATTTTGCTAGTAATCGATTTAATATGCCTAAGACAGAGAGACTGTAGGATTCATATCAGTTTTGACAACAAACATTGAAGATAAAATACCAGTGAAAACTATCAGGTCAATAGTACGAAGAATTGTCGCTCTGCTCTGAGTTATTTCTGTAGGCGGCGCCACCTTTCAACTTCGAATATTCATATAAACCAGTATTAGAAATATGTAATTATTACGATACAATCAAAGATATTCCGCCGAATAATTATTGTTTAATGAGTAAAAAGAAGTAACTGCAACATTGTTACACTGTTAATCATAGTTATACTATTTAATTTTATAAACTTACTGAAATTGATGGAAAGAAAAATGAATTAAACATATAGATAAATAAAATGCAGTCAATGCGAATTTGTATAATGAATATCTGTTTTTATTTTCAGTTCCGGAGTTATATAATAAAATCTCCGAATTGAGAAAAAAAAAATTACTAGGCATCGAATGTTTCTTCTATCTACCTATCTGTTAAATTATTTTTCGAATTTGATATTTCACCTCTTGAGGTCTGCATTAAATTTGTATTAAATACATTTACATTTACGGGACAGGTGTGATGTTCTGAATGCATGATAAATTATATTTTAGAAATATTTGCCTCTATTTTGAATAGAAATCACTGAAAATATATCTTTTAAAATATAATGAGGTAGTTGAAACCCTTTAGACTATATCTGATGATAAACTGCCTATATTAGATGACATCTATTGTCCATGAACGGTGTTTTAGAACCTATAATAGATCATGCGACCTATTTAATGCATTAAGTTAGACCATAAATTTCATCACATTAAAGTAAGCCATCAATTCAGATGATATCAATTTCTAATGTCACTGCTTGGTATATGTTACCAAAAATACTGCTTATTGAATATTATACGCCAGTGGCGTCGCTACGAAGAAGGGGCAACCTCGTTCAAAATTATAATAACTAAGAAAGATATTTATATATTTTAGGTTCACATATATTTGGAATTCAATCAAATTACCTACATCGTTTACTGTCAGCGATTTGCCGGAATACATTTTCTACATTATTTTTCGAAATAGACGAACCTCTAAGAATGCCAATACTGAACCAAGGATAGGCACACGCACCTTTACCTTCAGCTAGTCGTATAAATGCAAACAACGCAGAGCGTACTCCCCGGCAGTATCTGCTATAAGAATTAAAATTAAAAAATAACAATATCTAATTATTATGGCTTTTGGGTTTATTATTTTAAATGTTATTTATGGCTTTTGGATTCACAACATGAAGATATTTTGTAGACATAAAATATCATAGAGTAAAATTTCCAAGTATTTCTTTTAAGGGAGTATAAAAGTGATTAGATATAAACTGCGAGCGGTTTAAAATGGGATACCAAAGAATATGTGTAGCAAATTTGCTTCAAATCACTTTGGTACCTTCAGAGGAGTAGAGGTCACAAATTTGGTCTTACGAGTGAGCGAGCGACGACTAACATCCAAGTATATATTATATATATTTTTGGATTCAGGGCGACGAGACAAACACATTTTGTTAATGACATTTATTGATCCGAGAATGCTACAGACACACGACCGAATGCTTCAGCTTCTTCGGTACTTCGTACGGCGAGCTAAAATAAAAACAGGAAAGAGAAAAAGTAAAAAACTCACACATGATGAATTTGCTCAAAACTTTTATGTTTGATATGAAAACGAAAACGTAAATGATTAATTAATTTCTTTTTAAATAACCGAAACGATATTTTTTCGTTTTGTAAAGGATTTAATTGAATTTTAATTGCACAAATTTCAATATGTATGGAAAATATGCCCCATTTACCCCCCGTTGGATCCGCTACGTTTACAAATAAGGCTGTCAATAACAGCCGGTTAACAGAACTGTTTCGGTCTAAAATAGCCAGATATACAATTAGTTGGCGAATTACTGATGGATAACTGGTTAATTAGTGACTAATGGGAATAATCAACTGTTAATCGACGGCAAAACTAATAATTTTACCAAATTTCGTTCAGTGTATGCCTTCTTAGCTCAATGAACTAATATTCAATTTGTTTTCCTTGCAAATTAAATCGAATAGTGTAGAAGGTTACATTTATTGAGAAAAAAAAAAAAGTGTGATGCATATACAGTTTCTTCAAATTTAACCCAAAGGTCATAAATTGGAATCATTTTGAAATTATATATTAACAATAAAATTATGTTAGTTTGACTAATAATAATAGATAAGTTTTTCGTAAAATTTTAGTATGGAAAATTCAAAGGAAAATCTAGTTTAATTACAGTACATATAAATTTAAATTGCGTAGAATTTTTTAATTACTTTGTAGCACAAATGATTCCAATAATTTATATAATGAAAATATTGCTTTTCCAATAAACTAATAAGCAGAAAAACCAATCATAAATTTGCTCCATATAAAAATATTTTTGTACATATGCTCAAAAAATATGTATATCGGATCTGTTATGTTTGTATTATTTGGAAATAAGTTGGAGCGGCTTACACTCGACTTTCTTTTCCTTTCACTATCTGAATTTATGATGTTTTATATTGTTTTTAAATCACTATACGATAGTTATGAAACAAAATCAAAATGTATTGTAACTAAGCTAATGTATAAAAAGTAGCAAGAGTGATACTTCCGGTTAAGATATTGTTTTCAACCCGGAGTACATACAAATCTTAAGTTTATAGTTTAATAAATTTACCTTTAACAGTTTTAGTTCAAGATCGTACACACACACACACACATATACAGACGTCATTCCGAAAGTAGTCAAATTCGAGTCAGGGATGGCCAAAATGTGTATTTCCATCTTATTTAAATAAAATGTTTAATTATTTGATCTTAAACGGTCCTTGCTGTTCAGACAGACTAAATTAGTCGATATCAAATCAGGATAATTCAATATGTGCATTTTAGATAAAATACTTTATATTTAGATTTCGTCTATCAAAGTAAAAACAAAATTGCAAACTTTTAGCAATTCCGAGTGGCTAGCGTTACCGTCCAATAATGAGAAAGTTAAACGAAAGAATCCGGAATGGTAGAGCACGTAGAGCGATGGCCTAGGATCGAACAATCTATAATTCATTGAGAACTATTCACGCTGCAGACAATCGCCGTAATAAAGCTATAAAAATTCACCGCCATTCTTGCACTATATGGTTCATTCGTCTTCGTTACAACATAACTCAAATTTTCCATCCTTTTCCACCGCTTTTCTTCGCGTGCGAATCACGAATGAAAGAGGAAAAGTTGTTGAATTACTTTCTTTTTAAGATGACGTATATACGTGTGTGCGTTTGTTCAAAAATTTTCATAACGGAACAAAAACAAAAATTTTCTGCTTGAAATAGTAAAATAAAGATGATATATCGTTCGTATAAAGTCAAGAAATAACTTATTATTTAACCTTTTCAATGCCCGTGGGACATGTGCAGACCTACAAAGAGTTTTACCGTTGCATATAGTAAGATATCACATATTTGTGATTAAATAATTCGTTCCTTGTTGAAAGTTGTATGTTTGGTTTATGATAAATTTATTAGAAAAAGCAACGATTGGTTCAAGTTCAGTTCAAAACGTTGTTCGTTATAAATTTTGTTCGTTTTTCCCGGTGCTATTCAATTCTTATAAGATTTGTTGATTATTGAATAAACATTATTTTTCTTAATGCACCTATGATCAGTTTGAAAATAGTTGGATCCCGTTTGGATAGTTGAATATCCAGTCCCAAATTCATTTTTAAATAAGATAGTAATTATAATATTCAGTACAAAAGTAAGCAATTTTACTAATACATTTGATTTAAAAAAAAGTTAACATACCTGATCGCTATCGTGTCCTTGCCAGCTGTCGTTACCCTGTAACAAATCAAATACGTTCTAATATTTATAACGTCTACTAACGCCATCTGTTAGTGTTTCCGCAAACGTGAAGCTAACCTTACATTTATCTCATGCATGTCACGCACATGAGTTCACAAAACAAATGGACTGCAATACTGATATATTAAAATATATTGCACTCTACTTCAAATGAAATTTTTCCACGGACCAAGTAGTTATATTTTACACACGAAAATGTTTCAACAAATAAAACATATATATACACACACATAAATAAGGTCACTTATCTAGGAGTCAAGACGAACATGTTTGACCAAGCTTTTAAACCTGTTTATGTATATATATAAATATATATATATATATATATATATATATATATATATATATATATATATATATATATATATATATATATAAACAGGTTTAAAAGCTCTCGCCCTGAATCCAAATATATATATATATATATATATATATATATATATATATATATATATATATATATATATATATATATATATATATATTTGGATTCAGGGCGAGACAAACACTTTTGTGAATGAAATTTTTTGATCCGAGAATGCTACAGACACACGACCGAAGCTTAAGCTTCTTCTGCATTTCGTACGGCGAGCTAATAAAAACATAATATATTGGTATATCAAGAGTATGAACAAAATAATAAAGTATATCGTATGTATTGAATTATTAATAACACATGTGAAATTTTAATTAAATTGTGTGGTTAGAACATGTAAAAATATAACTCCAGTCGGTTAAAATGACGCGCTATTTATAAATGGAGAACAGTGAAATTCAAACGGAAGTCTTGAATTTAACATCTCTATCAGCAATATCATACCTTATACGGGTTCAAATAAATATATAATAAAAAAGGCATTAGAAAACCTAAATATTAAGTAGAAAACAAATTTTTTGTAAAATTAAAAGACGGAACCTAAATTGGTGGAGTCGCACAAAAGCGGTGAACTTGATTAAAAATGGATAGTGCATTAATTATATGGAATTTTCGGCAGAGTGATGTCGTGCATAATTAATGATACAAGAGAAAGACAGGAAGGTGGCGCCAGCGGTGGCAGATGAGCGAAGGAATGCGTGACGGTGGAGTAGGGATAGTTGCGAAGGAACCGGAAACGTTGATGCTCGAACAGGGTAATGCACTAAGGAAACATGCCAACCACTATTCACTGACGCTCTTCATTCGGGCCTACGTATTATATGTTGTTCTACCTAAATTTATTAAATCTATGTATATGCGTGTGTACGCGGAGGCAACAAGATTGTCCCTCTTCAATTACGTACGTCACGTGTTTAAACTTGCTCCCCTATCTTCACGTTTGTACTGTTGACTCTGCTTGCCGCTGATAATAATTACTACATCTTGTTTTGTTCCTTGGGGATAATAACTAATGCAGCTGCTCACTGTATTATACATATACACTCAAATTGACTTGTTCTTATTACACTACATTAACTAGTTTTGGCTGATCGTACAGGGCTGTAACATTCTCGTAATAAAGAAATAAATTATAGTACAGAAATTCATGCTTTTTTATTTAACTAATATATAAAAATGTAGATTAATCCTATAAAAATAACTATTTGGAGATTCAAAATACTCTAGAAAACACTTAGATTAATTGCGAATTGTTTATAAATCATGTTCACAATAAATAGAAATAATTTTTAATAATCAGTGGTTACAAAAAAAAAAAAGAAATTAAATTAAAAATTTTGAAAAACTGCGGTTCTACAAATTTAATTCAATATCAAATATGAATTTAACAGAACTATGTTGAAGCTGATTGATGTATATTTTGTTTAAATAATATTTATTGAAACACAAAATAAAAGAAAAATTTTAAAACAATATTGATTATACATTCGATCAGAATTTATATTTATTTTTCTGAACAGTAACTATTACAAAAATTCGAAAACAGGTTTATAAATATTTGTTACATACATAACGTTACGCGTTTAAAATGACTGACATACAAGATAAATGTATTGTTTCGTTTGTCTAATTAAGTAAGGTAACTAGATGTTGAATATTGTTTATTTGATTTTATCTAATTGTATCTTAAGGCAAACTCTAGCAAACAAAAACATAATAAACACATTTTAAACATTACTGAATTGTCAATTTTTTTTCCTTCTTT
Source organism: Leistus spinibarbis (assembly GCA_933228885.1). Lineage (NCBI taxonomy): Eukaryota > Metazoa > Arthropoda > Insecta > Coleoptera > Carabidae > Leistus > Leistus spinibarbis. Next base: position 5,647,032 of record OW121796.1, on the reverse strand, counting down.
AATAATACACTTTTAGAGTGTCAGAGAATAGTCTCGTCCATGTTGTCAGACAAGGTGATTTTCTTGATTTTGATTATAAAATTAGTTAGTAGACCAAAAATGAAGTTGATGTTAGTAAGTTAGTTTGTATGTAAAGTTTTACCAAACCAAAGAGTCAGACACGTACATTGTCCCAACTTTATTGGACGGACAGTTGGTTTATTGTGATTGTAATCTTATAAGAAATTAATTAAAACAAAAATTGTCTTGATGGTAGTTAATCAAAAATATAATAAAATATGACCACTTTAATTAATTATGGACAAGCTATATCCCGCGAACGAACTATCCCGATCACCCATACTTGGCAGACATTATCAAATTATCATTTGGGGTTTATTTGATTGAATCGGATTTATTTATAATACATGTACAAAACTAGGGCCATAAAATATCCCAGATTTAATATAAAATAACACTGGTGAAATTTTAACGCTATTAGTTTGATTGCGTCAAAATGTTTAGTTGGAAAAGTAATTATAATTCATGTTTAAATCTCAGTGGTAATTTCATATGATTCCCACTTCTATATAAACAATTATTATTTTCAAATTATGTTCATTATCATGCAAACAATGTGAAACGAGACTACGTGTTGCTAAAATAAACATTTATGAAGCATGTTTAGTATATTATTCAACGCATATTAATATGTCTGATTTTTTATTTTCTCATACGTTACGTATGAATCAAAGTATTATGATTACAGAAAAAGTCGCTCTCGAAATTTTAATGGATATATAAGTTTTGAGCCCCATATTGACTATTTATTCAATGATATCAGTGTGTTTGTTTGTCTACTGTGAACGCTCTACAACCAATACAATGGGACATACAAATATGATGTTATGAATTTAAGATTTGTATAACCTATTTTTGAAATGTGCTTGCATGTCTCGAAAACGACTCAATTTAGACAAAAAGTGAGTCTTATAAAAGCAACTCTTGTACGACAATTTTCTTCTAATAATGTTCCATTTACTGTAAAATAGCTATGTTACATTTATGTTTTCTTAGTTACCACATATATTGATATTGTTCCATTGCATTGGAAGTGTGAATTTACAACACAATAAATCAATATTATATTATATAGATAGCGGAAGTACAAGAGTGTCGAATGAAAGCCACTCCAATTGGTATTAAATATTAACAGTATTAAATTATCTGTTTCAATTTTTACAATCAAGAAGCATAAGTCAATATGAAGTAAATGGGATCAGCGCGTCAGATACGAACCCTCACTTCTCCCACTCTCACGAATACATATACGTAAAATAAATATTTTTAATTATTTTGGACATTAGGTTTACAATTTGAAAAAATGTTACATATATAAAATATCTTACAATTGTTTTTAAATTGATTTGATATATATATATATATATATATATATATATATATATATATATATATATATAAAAAAAAAAAAAATTCATATATGTTTAATATTTTTTGTTTCAAATTTTGTGGTTCTATAACCCCGGAAGTATACGGGCGATGGGATTTAACTTCCGAGCGGTTTCAAATAAAATGCTAAAACATATGTGTAGCAAATTTGGTTAAAATTGCTCCGGCACCTTCAGAGGAGTAGAGGGCACAAATTTGGTCTTACGAGCAAGTGACAACTAACAACCAAATATGAGTTGTATACATTTTTGGATTCAGGGCGACAAGACAACAACCTTCTGTTAAAGAATTTTTTTGATCCGAGAATGCTAATACAGACACACAATGCCAGACGCCAAACAACTCGTCACGCAGTAAAAGCGTTTAGAATGATTCCGCGGCAAGAATTTAATTAAAACAGAAGAAAGACTGATGTTTGAAAATGTCACTTACTTACTTATGAACACGACTATTCTACGTTTTGTATAGAAGCTCTTTGCAACGTTACAAATACGTCGTGAATTTATTGAACGTCCAGTGCTTTATGATGTATTTCTATTACATTTTTATGAAATCACTCAACCATAATTCTCTATAATAAATACATGCTACCTATTCACCTAACTGCTATCTGTATGAAATTCAATACACACAACACTAGAAAAACAATTGTATAGTCACCAATTTTTAGCTCTCCGTACGAAGTATAGAAGAGTTAAAGCATTCGGTCGAGTGTCTGTAACAATCTCGTATCAATAATGTTCTAGTCTCGTTGCTCTGAATTCAGAAATGTATGTAACTCATATACTTCGATGTTAGTCGTCGCTCTCTCGCTCGCTCGTAATTTGCACCCTCAACTCCTCTGAAGGTACCAGAGCAATTTACTCTTACCGTTTAAATTTTGCTTTTAAATATATGACGATTATTTCCGGGCTGTTTACAAAACTTAAGAGGTCTTTTAGTTGAGATTGAGTAAAATAGAGCCGTATTTTAATTATTCTTTTTCTCTAAAACCTTATTATATATGTAATTCATTTTCTTTTGCATCTGAATTATACATCCTTAAAGTATACAAATATATATATATATATATATATATATATATATATATATATAAAAAAAATTAACTAATATTTTCATTTATAAAGATGGCTTTGAAGTAAGTGTGTTGAAATAAATGAAAAAAAAAAAAGCCGGTTGTGAGATTTCGATTTTCGATGATCGGAAACAAAAATTAAAAAAACCATATTAAAATAGTCACTTAAAACTAGGTATTGGACTATTATGTAAGGAAACCTTGGAAAATTGAGAAAATTGTGTAGTTTTAAAAAAAAAAAAGACATCAGTTTTGACCCTATAATAGCGTGTGAGGGCTAGAAAAATAGTCCGAATGGGTTCATTATAGTTCAATCCCTGGAGAAATGTATCAAAAATAATTTAAAAAATAAAATCGAAAATCGGTTTATTAGTTTTTTCCGCAATCGTCACCGCCGTTTTCAAAAAGTATGTTCTGAGATAAACGCATTTAAAGTTTCAAATAATAGAAACACAGTGATTACCTTTATTTTTTTATATTTAGTCATCTTCGTCTATTACTACGTCGTATTACTGTGGAGTATTGGTATGTTTGACAGTTTGTTTGGAATATATATTTCTAATGAAAACTACGTAAAAGAAACTTCTGTGTTGGCCACAACCGATTTTTTCTTTTTGGTTTCTCACAATAGAGTAAATAACCACATATTTATGATTTTGATTCTATTTTTCTTTGAGCTTATGTAGGTACTATTTTTGATAAAAAGTACATATTTTTAGGTTGAAAATCTTTTGTAAATATAGAACCATGGTACATACATAATAGCAAAATGTTCAGTTTATAAAGGGAACACAATACACAAAGATACAGGCATTATTTTCACAAAGGAAACTGATGGAAACTATACGCTATTCTACATACAATTCATCATCGTTTTCAATTCTACGTTCAAGCTGTAAAAACAAAGCAAATGCATATTTTTGTCATTTCAGCAGAACAACAAAGAAAAGTTATATTTTTAACTGACGGAAATTCGCACTCAAAAGATAACGCTAAAAATTATAAAAGCTTAATAACGAAAGAATTCTTTATCGACTTTTACGGAGTCTAGGGCAACTATTTGCTCAGCGTTGTACATTTGCAGGAAAATACGTCATCTTCGTATAATTGAGACCGAATGAGTATAAAATACATTTATTTGAGAAAGTAAAAGATTATTTACACAGTTTTAATTATTTTTAGTTCGCCATACGAAGTACAGAAAAGCTAAAGCATTCTCGAATTATAATATTTCCTTAACAAAAAATTCTTATCTTCTCGCCCGCCTTGAATCGAAAAACATTTATACCATTGTTATAGACACATGACCGCATGCTCTTTCCAACTATAGTGTACATTCTGCATAGATATATCGTTTCAGTTAATCTATCTCCATCTTTTTAAATGTGTCTTAAATTTAAAAACATTCAACTTTAATTATAGTACGGATATTATTCACCAAAGACTACTTAACTCCTTTCTTTCGTCAAGAATATAATCAAGATATATTAAGAGATACGGTTGTTACTGCGAGTCGACAATCTGTTAATGTCAATGCCATCTCGTCTGATTAACTATAGACACGAAAAACTATCACCATTTTAATAGATTTTAAAAGTATTGCAGGTTTTTTTCCTGCGCATATAAAAAAAGAACTGCATTCTATAAATTGTCTATAGTACAATCCGTTTATCTAGTAAACCATTTGTTATTTTTTGTGTATTAAACATTTTCGTGTGGTATGTTTGTGTTTGTATTTTTCTTTTATTATTTAGAGTTGACGTTGATCCTGCTAAAACAAATAATATATCACGGAAAGAATAATAAATTTATATATAAACTGATCTCAAAGCTAAAGCCAGGATTATGTTTTGCGGGTAGAGAAAATTATGATATAGGTTTTTCCCCACAACACGGAGCCTAATACCTGGTATTATACTAAGATTACATTTAACAAGACTATGTTTCGTACTTAATCAACATGTATTTTCAAAATATTTTGTTTGTTATTTTGATTGATGAAATCAAACTTCCTTCAGTTATAGAAAATATATTTCAAATAACAGCAACAAACAAACATAGGTGCACCAGTGCCTAAAAAAACAACTAATAATTAAGAAAATATTGTATAACCACTGTTTTTTTTTTAAAGAATAAAATTGTTTTTCAATCTCTGATTATTGATATGTGATATGTGTAAACAAACTTGACGGGGTAAAACTAATCAAAACATAACAATGAAAACAATTGTGTTATATAAAATATATTATTTTTACTAATTATTTTTATAGTCTTTGGGTTTTGTAGTTAATAGTTCACCGAAGTACAGAAGAACTTAAACATTCGGTCGTGTGTCTCTAAGATTCTCGGATCAAAAAATGTACTTAATAAAAAGTTCTTGTTTCGTTGCCTAGAATCTAAAAAATATATAACTCATATACTTGGATGTTAGTCGTCGCTCGTAAGATCTCATTTCAAGGTATCTCCGAATGCTATAGTTACTTTATACTATCGTACGATGAGCTAAATATGCTTCTATTTGGGATTGATTATCAAGAGATGGCGTTGCACACATTAACTAAAATCTGAACACATTTTGGTTGTTATAATTTATTACGGTTTCAAATGATACCTAATCAAATTAAGAAATTGAATATAATAAATATGCAAAATTAGAACGTAGATTTACTTGAATGTTCGTGTCTTGTTAATAGTCGCTGTAATAAAATCAAGAATAAGAAACAAATCATGATAATGCTGAAAAAGCATTAAAATCGCGGAGCCTGGTACCCACCTACCACAACAGTTAACATTGTAAAGACGCAATGCGTATTGTATTAACGTTGTTATACTAAACGGCAGCACGAGCATGAATGCATTAAACGAGCGGTTGAGTTGACACTGACAAAATAATGACGCCAAGAATTTCTGCCGTAATTTCATTGTTGCTAAACTTATAAACAAAGTTAGAAACTAATCATGATACAAATTTCTGTCAACTTTATAATTAAGTTTTAGTTGAAAAGCCGTTTTCTGATATTATCGGCACAGGATTACGAATTCGTACAGAAAATAATATCACATTGCGTGTCAAAATCAAGGTTGCTACCTTACTACAAATAATAAATTAGCTGATTAATGATTTTACAATATATATTCTATTGTTCATACAAATAAGGTATAGGCACCAATGCCTTCGCCTCGCTGTATAAAATCAGTAATATCACTAAAACGGCTGCACTAATGGAAAAAATAGCCATGTTCATAATGAAATATATTAATATTTCGCACACTTTTGTTTGAAAAGTTTCTTTAAAATTGTACCAGTTACGAGAAAACCGCTATGGATAATCTTAAAATCCTTATTTATATTGTCATAGAAATGCATTTGTGAGAAATTTCTATTTAAAATTGTATAACCATTGAGTGACAAAATTTATTACTTGTTTATATATATATATATATATATATATATATATATATATATATATATATATATATAATTTCAAAACAAAAGCAAACGATTAAACAACCGATATTTTGATTGAAGAAGTCGAATCGATTTTCTGTGCAAACAATTCTGAGAATGTTGCAGACACACTACAAAAACCTCTCGCACCTATTTGTACATAGTGCACGACGAGTTAAAAAAAAACATTATAATCAAATTAATATTATATTCTATTATTCAAAAATAAATATTATTACAAATTTCGTATCCAAACAAAGGGAAATAAGCCTGATGCATTAATAATTAATTCTTGATGATAGCCTGTTAAATATTGAGTTTAAAATTTGTTCTTTATATTGGTAACAGAAAGTAAAAACTCAACTTTATTATTAATTCAGTCGAATATATCACAAAAGTTACATGACTAACGACAAAAACATATAATATATTTATAACAGCGTACCAGTATGGGCCAACGATCCATCAAATACACTTTGGCCCTTCCAAAAAGTCGAAATTTTCTTAAGCGTTGTAATTTTTTGTCGTTCAATCCCATTTTGCAAATTACCACTCACAATACAAAAATATTTTTTGATATGTTAAATTGTATTAACTTATAATAAAAAATCACTATAAATATAGAAAAAGTTTCTTTAGCTATTACTTATATCATAAACCACTTCATATTATAAATTTACAAGAAAACCGCGAATGCGCGTATTTTGCGAGTGGAGTTTACATATTTGACGACCTTCAAAGTGGTCTGCCTCCGGACCGTTTGCAGGGCAAACGTTGACTAAAACTCCGAACTCCGGACTCCGGTGATGCTGCGACAACTGAGGCTGCTGAAAACACAACCGGAGCTTTGAAGCGCACGCTTCCTACTCAGTCGCCCACCTAACCACTCACCATTCTAATCATGGCAGCAGTATTTGTGTTGCGTTGGACGATTGGAAATTTACTAAGGGAGACCTTTATTGTTTCTTGGAGATTAGCAAAAAAGAATGAAATTGCACCGGTCCCATTCAAGGGATTATTATGGATAACTAATCATTAATTTAATTAAGTCCATCAAGTGGCCATTTACTTAATTGAATAATTATGGAATTTTATGAAATAAAACTGCATCATAAATCTTCTCTTGTTGAAAAAGAATACTTAAATGAAATAAAAATTGTTTTATTCAAAATTTAATATCGTCATGCTTTTTCCTATATTAAGATACGGTAGTATTCTATTTAACGCTATGACACACGTTACCAGCATAGATAGCATAGTTCTGGCACCGATATGATAAAATAATTTGACATTGACATATGAAAAAAATTTTTTTTTTTGAAAATTGCGAGAGCTGATTCCTTTAGTAAAAAATGGCATTTTTACGCATAGACCCATAGCAGATTCTTTTTTGTGCCTATTAAAAATACGATTAAAATAGAGTAACGTGAATTTGACATTTTAGAATGTTCAAACACGACTGGGGTCCTTGCGACTGTTAAAGGCTTAGACCTATAGGTAGTATTGTAAAAAATATATAACTCTTGTTTTGAACATTATGGTACATGACTGGAAGCGCGCGCGTTTGTGTGTGTATGTGTGTATATCTGCATGCGTGCGCTTGTTTGAATGTTTTACCGTAAAAACAGTAACAAGTAACTTCAAATTTAGTTAGTTTGCACTACGAATAGTGATTCGTATAAAAGTAACAAATGTTGGAAATATTTGCAACAATTGTAAAAACAAAAATCTGTAAAATGAACCATTTGCAAGAATATCTGTAATTTATTCAATTAAAATGTTGTATTCATATTTAGTAAATTATTTTGTAATAATCACAGTTCCACTATTGTCAACATTTAAAACATTCTCGGATCAAAAAAATATCCTTAACAAAAAGTTCTTGTATCGTCAACTTGAATCCAAAAATCAAAATAAAAATATTAGAAACATTTCTGTTTTAGGAGAAACTAGAATATATTGTGTAAAGTTGTTCTGAACAGTTAATGTAAATTTTAAGTTTACTGTATAAATAATCGTATAACAGATAATCGTATCATAAGCGAACATATCCATCTATCCACTAGATAGAAATGAATTCGAACGACTTGTTTGTGAAAATAAGTGGCTATCCTTCAGTGTCAGTTGTCCACTTGATTGTTTATTTCTGGGGCAACACGACGATGAAAAAATTGCAGGGTTTTCTATTCTGTATGATTCGTATGATTTACGTTAGACGTCAGTTTACGAACGTATAGTGGCGAAGTAAAAGACGACTTGGTACAATATATCTTTGCTGGGGATAAGATGAAAAACACGCCACTTTAGTGTCTGCAAACCACTAACAAAATATGGAAGAGCGCGCCCGAAAATACATGAAACAAGCTGACAATGAGCGAACCATTACTGGATACGTACGAACCAAGTTTGCGTTGTGTTAGAGATATTACATACATTTTGTTTGGTATTCGCACAAATACTTCAAATACTAAACGTGCAGCCAATTGTAAACAGTAATTTATTGAAACGTGGCAAATATTGATTCAAATAAAATACAATTGTAAATGCATATATATATATATATATATATATATATATATATATATATATATATATATATATATATATATATATTTATATATATATATATATATATATATATATATATATATATATATATATATATATATATATATATATATATGTATATTTACATTTTCAATAAAATATACTTCACTGTAATGGAGGATTTGGCAATAATTAGATTATATATGATAATCTATATTGATAAATAAGAGACACGTAATTATCAAATTCCCCAAATATGAATAGATAACTAAAACAAGCATAGGTGCAGGGTGCCTTCAGCTCGCATACGTCGAATTTATAATCAATTGTGGTGCAAAAAATAAAAGCTATAATAATTGAAAAAAAATAGTCTCAATTTTTTACTCGTACGAATGTATATATGGAAGAATAGTATCATGATTAAGTTCGAATTAAAATTTCTAACGGAAATACACAATTGGACCATCCCTGAATTGAATCTAACTATTTCCAACATGACGTATGTCTGTATACGTGTATGCAAAGAATTGGATTTTTTCAAAGATTCCAGTTGATAAACAATTTTAACATATGATATTTATATTGTGTTTAGTTTAATTAAATACGTTGAAATGTAAAAAAATATATATACTGGAGTGGCCTAAACATTTTGTATTTATAATACTGCATTATTTTGTTTAAAATTCACCCTACGATAGCTATGAAACAAAATCAACGAACTAGGGAAACATAAACAGGATTTGAGGTTTTTTGTACTATACCGTGATGAATGTCGATATTTACGTTTAAAATTTATTCATAATTGCATGCATTAGCGCATGAAATAAGATATAATAGCAGACAACCCTTCCACAGTATAGTTGTTGCTGTAACAATATCATTTTCACTCAGGATTATATTGCCTCTTGTAATCTCTTTGATTATCAAAGACTAAGAACTAGATTAAATATCAGATGATAGATATATTGCTATAGTGATAAACTTAATAAGAGATAATACCTAGTTACACACACGTTAATTGATTAAATTGTAAATCTATATCATTAATATTAATCGTGGAACGAACTCGACGTCACTTTACTTTGAACAAATGGCTCAGTTTGATATCAGTTTCACAGAACAAACTCAACGAACGCCAAATTAAGCTAGTTTTATGTACAAGAAGAAGAAAATGCATAATATTTAAGTATTTTCATCTGCCAGGGTTCATTTTTAGTACGATTTTGTGAGGTAGTATTACAACCAAGAATTACCTTCCTAGATTTAACATATGAATAGTAATTTATTTTCTAACCTACACATATTGAATGTGGTTAGAAAATAAGTAACTATTCGAATGCCAGATTTTATAAATACACTTCGTTAATATAAAGAAGAGGAACATTTAGAGATTTTCACCCGCCAGTGCTTATTTTTAATTGCCGTTTGCGAGTTGGTACTACAATATCCTTGCTCTGCCATTTGAATAGCAATTTATTTTCTAACCTACACCCCTACACATATTAACTGTGTGGGTTAGAAAATAAATTACAATCCAAATGTTCGCTCATCTAACTACACTAAGTTTATATAAAAGGAGATGAAGTACATTTGGTGATTTTCACCTACCAGAGTTTATATTTAGCTACTATTTGCGAGGTTGTATTATAATCAGGATATAACCACCTTGTTGTGATATTTGAATAGTAATGTATTTTCCAACCTACACATACATACATACTAAAAAAGTGACACCTCATTTCCGCCCGCGAAATATGAAATTGTTTCCGCAACGTGTGCACCTGTGATATTCTTATGTCGACAAATGACGACGCCTGCTTGTTTTCCAGGTTATATCCATAACTGAGAATTATTTTGAAAAAAAGAAGTATTAGTGGCCAGGCTTCAATTTAATGTCCGGGAACGTCGTTAGGGGGGTAGTTACAATCTTTGGGTCAAAAAAATCGATAAAAAAAAGTTTTTCTTCAAACGGCCGCCATTTTGTAAATATTAACTTTTTTCACCAAATGTTGGTATAAGCTACAGAGAAATCCAATCGGAATAAAAAGACATGCATGAGGCATGTGTGGTGTGTGTAAGAATAGAGCGAATGAAAAGCATTTATGGGAAAGATGTGATTTTATGTGATCCACGTAGCAGTCAACCAGTTAATATATTATCATCGATTAATAAACGAACTCAAGTCAATTCAAACCAAACATATTAAAAACAATTTGATATTAGTTTGATTGATTTACGGGGAAAATATTGGCCAATATATTTATGCCGTCATGAACAGGCAGCAGCACATAAAGATTCGGAATGGTCATCATAAAATAAAAGAATTCGGTCGAATGTTTGTGTCAGCTTTTAACTAGACTAATTTTTCCCGAAAACAAAAAAACTCAATTGTCAGAAGTTTTGTTTAACTTTCGAAGTAAATAACCCAAGATAATTGTGAAAATTTTCACAGTCCATTAAAATAAACAAATTTGAATATCAGTCTCAAGTTATTCATGATATGGGAGACGACTATCGAACATATTTGAAACATTTTTAATGGAAAGTTTTTTACAAAAATGAAATAAAATACATTATGCATTATTATGAAAATTCATTTCTGTAATTATTTACATTTTTACTTTTACACAATTGTATTTTATAAGAATACACTTCGACATTATTTTGCCTTTAGGAGACTGCGCATCGTGAATCGTGTATCGTGGAACTAATTAAATGCTCCTATAAATTATTTTCGTGTTCAATAGTCTCAGTGTCATATGACTTCAAAGGTTTAAATAAAATTTAACAATTATTTGAAGTTTGCTCACATCATAATCTATACTTATTATTAATTATTATTATACTATGGCCCTCCAACACCAATTTGCATATAATTAAAAAAAAAAAAGGTTCTACACATAAATATAAACACACGCTATGGCATGGTGATTAAGATTCTCGCCTCTTATCCTGGAAGTCGTGAATTTGATTCTCGTCTATGCCAATTTGCATTTTTACAAAAAAAAAAAGCGTTTTACATAGTCACACATACTCACTCACAAACATTTTCATCTGGGTGTTTATATATATAATTTGGTGCGGAGTGACCTGTATTTTGCATATGATATGGGCACATAATGCCCACGGATGCATCTTTGTTGAAGATAATATGATTTAAAAAAATGTTTACTGTACAAATTGTGTTTTTCGAAAACGAATATACCTACTAGAAAAATCAACTGGATCAGGAGGTCTCGGTTTATGGAGAGGCAAGTGTTAAATAAAACACTAATCGTAGCGTTGGGAATATTAATAGATAAGAATTGTGAGCGCTTTGGGATTTTTAGAATTTCAGTCACGTCTTTTAAAATGTGAATATGCAGAATGCGTTGTTACAATGGCACTGTTAATAATAGTGAGCGAGGGAGAGACGGTCAAATAAATGTTGAGACAGGTATACACCTCGCTGCACAGGACAACTGGTATGAACAGGTTGTGACGTGTGACGTTCAACGTCACGTAGCATGCCGAACCAAAGATAAGAAACACTAGTGCCAGCATCGTCGATGGTGGTGGGTTGCAAACACGAACAGATGCGCGCGGGGACTGTTGCCGTTTGCTGCCGTTATCAGAGAATCCAATGTAATTTCCGTTCTAGGAGTTTGGGTATATCTAATGACTTATGATGCAACATCGTTATGATCATAATTTAATTCTATAAAGCATCAAAACTTTATTGATTTCACTGCATTTTGATAATGCTTTGTAACCTATAATTTGGTTTATAATTTGGCGACGTACATAATTGAGATGTAAACTATTCACAATCTAGTGTACAAATAGTTGACAGTCTCATGTGCAATCAAATACAGTCAGCTTACAATATTGCAATCATCCTTAGAATCCATGCAATCAACTCAGTTTAGAAACTATCCGCAAATGATCCAATCATGTGTACGACTACAGAGCAATGATTAATAATCGATTAGACTATTTTTAAAAATCATTCAGAGATAAATGTTTTTTTTTGTTTTTAATAATACACGTTTAGAGTGTCAGATAGCAGTCCCGTTCCCCCGTCCATATTGTCAGACAGTGGCAGACTGGGTCGGCGGGACACCGGGACAATTCCTGGTGGGCCAGTTTGCCATATGTTTGTATATATATATATATATATATATATATATATATATATATATATATATATATATATATATATATATATATATATATATATATATATATATATATATATATATACATATATTTATTGTTTATCGTTATGCGGGCCGGTCTACCAAGATTTTCCCGGGCCGGTTGTATTTGCCAGTCCACTACTGTTGTCAGACAAGGTGATTTTCATGATTCTAAGAATAAAATTAGTTAGTAGACCAAAATAAAGTTGATGTTAGTAAGTCAGTTTTCTTTGTAAAATTTTAGCAAATCAAAGAGTCAGACATGTACATTGTACCAACTATTTTGTCGGACAGTTTGATTATTGTGATTGTAAACCTATAAGGAAAGAATTAAAACAAATCTTGTATTGATGGTAGCCATGTCCAACCAACAAAGTGTCCTGATCACCTATACGACAGGTCTATAATATAAGAAAAGCGTTAGTCCTGTGTCTGTAAAATTCTTAGAATATAAATATGTTTTGAATGAAAATACTTATCAGTTTTCTCTCTTTACAATTAAATATTAAACTTATAAAGGCACCATTTCAAATGGATATTGGGCATCGAATCTTACTATCCCAAGGTAGATATTTATGGGATTCTGTTACATGTAGGTAGTTGAAATTTTGGGATGCTAAGACATCTAGGATCCTTGAAGTTATATTATTAATTGTAACTGGTGTAAGGATAATTATGTAGGTTCTCTTGTTAAATGAACTGAATCCATTAGTATATTGTGGTGCGACCCAAACCGACACGACGCTAGCTTACACACACATTATTGCCATTTTCTTAACACGATGATACCTCTGCGGCTAATGACTCAAGTTAGATTGATGTAATTCCTCATGAAGATAATTTAGATAACAGAATTAGACGAATGTCTGTTACTATAACATCACTACTTATCAAATACAATGCATTCATTTTCACTATAAAGAAATTCAAATACTTTGAAGTTCATAACGTTATATTTTGCTGGAATTCACGTTTCTAGAAAATGTAGTTATAGGGGGCATCATCATTTGAAAATGTTTAGCTCATCGAACAGTAATATAACAGAGCCATGTCGATAGCATAATTAGTTTCAGAAAGTGTTTGTACAGGCATTCGTGGCATGTCAATCTGATTTCGAAAATGAATATAGCTTGTATGTCGTTAGGAAAAAAAGAAAATCATAAAAAAATCAATAAAATATTTTATGAAAATATTACTGTATGTGAAAATATAACCTGCTTTTATCATTTTGAACATTTTGTTGATTCGGTAAAGTCGACCACACGCGATAAACAGTTGATTATTGTCATGAACGTACGCGTATCATTCTGTCATATATTTTCGTGTTTGAAGTGATGAAAAATAGCCGTAAAAAGCTGACACGAAATGAAAGAGCGATAGAAGATTATAAAGTGAAATTCCATCATCATCATATGCATACAGTATATATTGTATGTAGCTTTATAGCAGCACAGATCAATGTAAAAGCATTTAAAAGTTCTCCATATAATGAGATTATTTCGAGGCAGATAAGAGATTTCATCAGAGCTTGCCAAATGCCAACTTTGATCTCATAAAACTTGTATAATACTCATCGTGTTGGTTGGTTGGGTACCGGCTCGTCGGAAGCATCTACGGATATAGTGACAGTGAACAACTTGTATCCGCGTGTCCAATAATGTCACAGTAGCCAAGTGTGATAAACTCAATTACGAAAGTTGTCATCTGTGTGCGCTTACGATTTTTCGATTACGCTGATACTGTTACTTTTTCTGTCTATTTTCTGTGCGCTGACTGGCAACGTGCCACAGACATGTTCATTTTCATTTCACGGAACTGTGTCCGTCCGTATATCTGTGTGTATGTCATCAAATGAAAACGCACAAAAACAATTATTCAAACCTATACCAGATAAATGGTATATGAATCGGAATAAAACATATCATATATACCAATAGAAGGTTTGATATGTTCCAATAAAGTGAGATTCCAAAGAAAGACAATTTTTCAATACTGAAGAAGACATAAAAGTTTCTCATAAAATATCAGGAGGGGTTTACAATCGACTATATTTTACGTAATTTTCAATATATATATTAGAGTGGTCCTTATTTTTCAACTTCCGCGGCACCATGTCATATGATTCTCTACCCTAAAATATGACCTAGTATTTATTTTATTTCATTTTTGGAAAGGATTTAAAGGTGGCTACCAGCAGTCAAACTTTCAGAAAAAGCATTGCATGACCACTTTAACCATGGCTACTTGACTCCAGAAATTTTATTTATTTTAAAGTGAAATAGCATGCAGAGAGACTCACTTTAATCAACTAATGACAACAGATGAAAAACAAAAGAAATATTTGCTTTTGTTGGTAAAAGAGTACAGGAAGAAATACCCAGATACAAAAAAAATCAACCCTTGTATCCTGATTATAAATGACTTTAATATTATGAAGTATCTTAATTTGTAACCCAAACAATAATTTTGCATACTAAATATTATACATTAATAAATACAAATGAGAGATTTATACAAGTTTTAATTTTTTTTTTTCATTAAAATTAAAACCTGGTAGCGACTCCTAAATATTGTTAAAAAATTCTGAAATGGTTTCTATTAAATGTATAGAAGAACATTATGTGGGTTGAACGATATCAGTTATCATCGGTGAACAAATGTAACCGGATATGTTTGCATCGCCTGCAGTATTATTACAAACAGTGCAACATAATCTACAACCGAGCCGTGTTATACCAACATTAATATTATGGAATATACTATAGCCATTATCCAACCCCGATGAACCGACTGAAATGTCACGTATTGCAACAATTGCGTGACTTTTGACGTATAGGAGGCGAGATACCGGAACTAGTCACGGAATTGCGGATAAAATGTTTTTATGATTGGTGACATTTTCAACGGAGTGAAATATAAATTGTAATTTTATAAAGAAGAAACTATTTTTCGACTTTGCCACTAGCAGAAGTATTGATCTGACAAACTTTTATATTAATTTTAAAAAAGCGACAATGGAGCAATATTTATTTGTTGGTTCAATGTTTAATCTATTTTTGCATAAATATTTATTTCTCTTTACGTTCTTGGGAACAGTTTGAGTTAAATGAACAAAAATTGAATGTAAGTGTAAACTATTTTTAACAAAAATCAAAAAATTTATAAATTGTAATAATTATACTCGCCGGGAATTATTAATAAATACGTCTGTATCTTGATGCATTCAATAAAAATATTTTTTTGTATTCATATTCTACTATTTATGAACAAATTGAACCTAATCAACGAAAATGCATGATATTTTTCACTCCTTTCCTTACATTTACCGAAGATAGTTGTGAATTATTAATATATACCGGTTTACGTGATAAATTCTTACAAATTAATCACTTTGACATTTTTATTTTGTTAGTATTAATAATGGCCGGTAATTATTAATATGAACCGATATATATATATATATATATATATATATATATATATATATATATATATATATATATATATATACATATATATATACATATATATACCACAGATGTATGTAAATGTGTATATATGACTCGATGATTATAAAAATCAAAAATTCAGTCGGCATTAATTGTTTATAAAAGAAAATTCTACGTCAAAATAAATATAATGCGTGAATAATGAATACAAAAATAAAAGCAGTGCCTAAATTTAATATATATTGTGTGTGAATCGCAAGAAGCAGTAAGTTTATGTATAATCACTGATTTTTGAAGAGATGTTCTTGATTGATTGACAAACAATATAAAATTGAGAGAATAGAGATAGAGATATAAAATAATATTGTCTTCAAGGTGGTACCTGTTGGTGGATGTAGCAATCTCTGTCCATAGTTACTGCATTTACAAAATTGCTTCATAAAAATCGTTGCGTCATCGAATTTCAACATTTATTACCAATATTATAGTATTAAAATGTACATTATTATTATGTCGATGAAGAATGGACTATATTTGACATGGGCATATGGTACACACGGACACGGGATTACCTAGTTAAAAAAGAAAAGCTAAGTATATGTATTACAAAGTTCACTTCAGTCTAGGTAACATCAGTTTTTATGCTACCATTGTTTATATAGCGTGCAGAAGATAAAAAAGTTTACAGGTCATTACCCTAACTTGTACATGCGTTTAAAACAGGGTAGCTAAATAGCCTATTTGTTGCTGCAATATATAAATTATATTTATGACATATTTTCCTTGCCTTAACTCTTTGACGACGATGTCTCTTTAAACAGACTAACACACTAAACATATATAAATACACAACGTCTTTTCTGGAATGAATACATAAATACCAATATGAATTAAGACTTGTTAAAGTTTGCA
Organism: Leistus spinibarbis; assembly: GCA_933228885.1. Taxonomy (NCBI): domain Eukaryota; kingdom Metazoa; phylum Arthropoda; class Insecta; order Coleoptera; family Carabidae; genus Leistus; species Leistus spinibarbis. The sequence continues at coordinate 5,629,974 of OW121796.1, read as the reverse complement.
GTGTTATTATCATATCGATGAAGAATGGACTTTATAAGAAATGGACATATAATGCCTACGAGTTTATAATAATTTATTTTGTTTTAAAAACACCCTGCGATTGCTATGAAATAAAATCAATATATATTGTAACTAAGATAACGTAAATATAAAATAATAATTTTCGTAGGTGATTTTTCAGTAAACGGTACCATTTCAAAAAACTTCTTACACAAAAGTTGCTAGAAATTTTAATATTTTCAACTATTCAATAAAAAAATTGAATCACTGTTGTGTTTTTGATTGATTTATGCTCGCCAATCAAGTTGGTACATACTTCTGAATTAGCTTATCAATAAATCGGTTAGGGTTCCTATCTTATTGGTCTACATTTAAAAATGAAAGAAAATTATTAAAAATAAATCAAAACCGATATCTGCGCAGGTTACTTGAAACATATACGTTGTGAAACATTAAATATTTATCTGATTTACCTCATATATATTATTTTTGTTATTTATAGGAAACATCTTCCCGTTGCGTGACTAAAATAAGTTTACGTAAAGGAAATATAATGTTTCTTCCATAATAGGTTTTCATTGGAAAATAATTTAATATAAAATTACCTTATCCAAAGCTTTTTGAAAAATAGCATTATATAACCTTAATCTTATATTCAAACGTAGGTACTTGCATTTTTGCAAAGCAATTCTCTTTTGCGTAAAGAAAATATTACATAATACATATTTAAGGTTAAGTCTGTCTAACTAATAAAAAAAAACTGGAGTGGTCCTCACATGACTTCCTTGTTCTTTCTATATCTTATATTTATAATAATGCGTTCCTTTTAATTCACTCTAAAATATTTATGAAACAAAATTAATTTGTATTGTACTTAGGGAAACAAAAATATAATACAAACATATTCAAAAACGATTTCTCAGTAAATGGTACGTTTTTCAAAAATACTTTCCGAACAAATGTTTCTAAAAATTTTAATATCTTCAATCAATATCAATTATTCTCTCATTCATGCCGTTTCCGAGATATTGAGAAAATAGCATGAGTAAACTATTACATCCGGTTAAGATATTGTTTTCAAAAATAGTGCGCAAATTCATCACATAAATCACAATAATTGAGTATTATTTCGTGAAAAACCAATGTTAATAAAAATGTTTTCATCTTCAAATCAAAAAGAAATATGAGAATATGTATTTGCCTTCGAATTCGGTGCCTGCATCAATGATTGTTTATTTCTATCAAGCTTTGAATGTTCCTTTTGAATGAATATTTTCCGAGAAAAGGTGCACATTTTTATCCCCAAATACCTAGCTAAATCCTACCGTAAACGTTTAGTTTTTACACAGTGAGTGTGAAAGGTCAACCACGAATAAAACCATAATCTTTTGCTGTCAAGCCCGGAGTGAGTTGGGGAGAAAATACCCAACAAAAAGTGGATATTGTACAGGTTATAATTTTCATTTGTACGCTGCTACGGATTTTGGTCCGGTGGGTCGCGGGCAGCAGTAAAGCTCGTCATATATATTATACCTTTCGCCGCGAGTTTTCGAAACTACACAAGGACAAGCGACAGGCGTTCGGGGTTATTGCGAGTACCGCATGCGTATTCAATTACGACCGACTTGAGGCGCAGATGCGACGAGAGTAAAGGACTCCTCCGGCTCGGACGTCCCCAAGGAAGGAAACGAGAAACGTCCCAGCAATGACAACACACCGTTACTTAAACGAAAAAGTTGCTGGTTATCTTGACCAGTGGCCCTTGATGCCTTTGAATATGTAAGAGCTTCCAAATTTAAGGATATATTTTTAGCTTGTCGTTCAGTGAACAATGCTGGGCACATAGTAATAATATATATATATATATATATATATATATATATATATATATATATATATATATATATATATATATATGTGTGTTTGTGTGTGTGTGTGCCCAGAAGTTCTAGAAATTTTAGTGTATTTCATATAATCGACATGACTTATACAATAGATTTTATTCTCAAGCGTATAAAATACGCTGTATACCGTGTAGTGGATAATTTAATAGTTGCATACGATTGTGGCATTTTAGATTGTTTGGAAACTGCTGGTACAAAACGTACAAATAATAAAATGGGAAACTTATGTGCCTTCCATCCGAGTATTCCAGTGTAGCGTAATAATTCTGACAAAATGCTGAAAGTTTGGAAAGTAATATGTTCGATTTGTCCTATCTAAAACTGAAACAAAACTTATTTGTCCTTTTTAGCTCGTCGTACATAAGAGCTATAGTAACCGATCGTGGATCTGTAACATTCTCCGATCAAAAATAGTTCGAAATAATAATTTTTTTTCTCATCGCCTTGAATCTAAAAATATATACATATGTCTTATACTTGGATGTATTTATCTCGGTCGGTCGATCGTAGGACAAGATTTAAAATTAATCCGCCTCATGGGCTATTCAAACTCGGTCGATCGTAAGACCTGAGTTTGTGACCGCAACTACTCTGAAGTTGTCAGGCCAATTTAAACGAAATTTGGAATACATATAATATGAGCGCCCAAAAAGTTACTGTCGCAATTGAATCGCAATTTATAATTTCGGAGTTTTAGAGTCCCAAAATTTTAACCCCCTCCCCTCAAATACTGCCATTAAAAAAAAAATGGAAAAATATCTTAAAACTATGAGCCCAAATGCAATAAGAAAATAAATAAGTAAATTTTGAATAAAAATATTCATTAATTTTATTTAATATATTAAAAATTATATATTAAGACTGTTTAGTAATGATATTTTTTGACAGTGTGTTTGGAATATATATTTCTAATGAAAACTACGTAAAAGATAGTTGAGTGCAGACCACAACAGAATTTTTGAGAAAACTTTTCAAATAAAATCTATCCCCGAATAGTAGCCATGTTTGTGTCATGACAGTGATTTCATAATGTTGTGTGTCGGATTGTGTTGTAAACAAATGTTCACGTCCATAATAACATAATATACACATTCATCAAATATAACCAACAAATTTCAGTTGACAGCGCTTCGTACAGAGATCATCTTACGGCGAGCACCAGTGCCACCAATGAAATTCTCGATGGCGAGTACTAGAATAATATATTAGTAATTTCGACGTTGCTCGTTGACTGGTCTGCGTTGGTGTCTAATGCTTTCATCCTACCATTTGTATAATATCGATAAAATAAGTTGTTTGTTTCAGTATATCATAAAGAAAACTGTTAGAACTTGGAAAGATATTATGGAAGTGGCAGGATAGCTCCTGTAGGTATTGTAAACACATAACGAGTCAGTGAAAGTTAGCCCCGATAAAGTTGTTGTTTTAAGTTGAAAACAAACGGATGTGCAAGAAAAGCGCGTGGCATAAAGCAGTAACAAAGAAATAACATCTTGACTGCTGGGCGTCATGTTTCTTTTACATTATTTCAACATTATTTCCGGTTCGATGTTTCAAATCGCTCACCGCGGAAACATAGCGGTTCCCCGAAACTACAATTGGACAACGATTCGAAACCGAGTCACGTTCACACAGCCCGAACAACGACTTGCTCCTGGGGTTCTTTGTAACACTTGCTGCGCGGTTCGGAGGTTTCCAAACGAGGATTTACAACCACTTTCAACAGTCTTTTTTATTTATTTATTTTGTTTCTGTACTCCGAAGTACCACTCATTTTACTCCTATTCTGCAAATGAGTAATTTATTATTTAGAAACTAGACTAGGTTATATCTAGCTATATCGTTCAAGGAAATAACATATTTAATGCACTCGATGCACGTGTTTTTATTTCGAACTAGTTAGTTTTGGAATCCCAATTTGAATTATTTTCTTTTGAACTAAAAATTCAAAATGGAATTACTAAGCCAAAATTGTATTGCTCTTAATTTTATATAAAATTATGGCGTAAATGAATGCATGTATGTAAATCGATACAAATATTTTAGTATAGTTGACAAAATTTAATAAATTAGTTTTCGGTTGTTGCTATTGTAATAACCACGAATGCCCCAAGTTGTGTTAATTTCGACAGTATTAATCCGGCGCACTATGCAAAAGTTAGACGTACGCGCACATTTGTGTGGTGCAAAACAAAAACATTGCCGCTTTAATGAGCTTATAAATCAAACTCAGATAATATAAACAGGCGACCAGAGAACCAACGTGTACATACATAAACAAGCGAATAACGAACAAACACCCGGCGCACGAAGGGTACAGGAGGACGAGAGTAAAGCTAATATCGAAAGGGTGCTCGATTAAATGATCAGGTTTGGTTCGTTTCTTGCACCGGAAATTAGAGCGCAAATGAAAAAAACTGTTCAGAGCAGCACGGAGTGGATCAATCAACAAAAGATGTTCGCATTCTACCGCTCTTCACCAACTCGATTAAAGACTGTACAAGCCATGCCATCGATTCTATGAAAAACAGATTTTTATCGTTGTGTAATACGAAATACATTAAAGGCAAAAAAAATAAAACACTGAGTTGGACACAGGATGATCTTGATGGGATAAATCGAACCAAGTGAAGAGTTCTTAAGTTACTTTTACTCTCTTACTATATAAAGAAGTATTGTGTAATCAGGATTATTTTCATAATCGAAATTTAACCAGAAATACACAGATTTATTTCAAAAAGACGTCCGTGTCTTGAGCCCTAACCCAGTGAAGAGTTTTCATGCTCTTATTACTCTCTTACTATACATTCGTATATAAAGAAGTATTGTGCAATCAAGAATATTTTCAAACTCGAAATTTAACCAGAAATATACAGATTTTTTTCGATAAGCCGTCAGTGTGTGTGAACGCTTTAAAGCGAACACTGTTGAAGGTAAAATTATGAAACTTTAGACCTGTAGGTAAATAATCGGACGAGCACTTCCTATTTTTGAAAATAATATCTTAATCAAAAGTAATGTTCCACTATCTATACTTTTCCAATATTTCGTAATCGAAATCGGGAAGTATACGCACGATTGAATTTTATCTGCGAGCGAATTCAAATGGGAGACCAAATATTATGGGTAGCAAATTTGGGAAAAAATACGGGGGGGGTCTCTGAAATGGCATAACGAGGCCCCTGCTGTCACGGATACTGCGCATGTCAATCAATCCGATGCGTAAACAAGGTAAAAATGAAATCAAGTTTTCAATCCAGTCCCACCAGAAATGAGACTGGAATGAGTCTATCCAATCCTTGTATTTTGTGTTCACATGCGGGATTCAATAGCGATGTCGAACTCAATCTCGTATTCAATCCTCCATGAGAACATGGTAATTATTTAATTTAAAAAAATTAAATTTCTTTTTAAATGCTATGCATGTCTTATTATGAATGGGAGGTTGCGATCGACGAAAATAATTACGTAGAATTCATTTTATAAAAATTCTGTTATAACTACGTGATTGCATATGTATTCCTAGAAATGCGATTCATTCTTTGTTCCTTATTGCTCTTGAGGATTGTAATAAAGCGATGAGGCACATGCATCACTTGTTAGTGCGTCTAATCGGTTTATTACTATTCTGTAAAGTAATATAATTCCATTTATATCCAATTACCTAGCTTCAGTAGAATCATCCATGTTGTAAGTTTTGAACGCAACCAAGTCTACGGTTATGCAGCGGCCAGTTAGGGGGACGTAGCATACACATCAAGTTTGGATGCGGCTGTCTCGCATTACTTTTAATCTGGGAGGCTAGAGGAGACACAAAGCTTGTCCCTAATGGTCTTTTTATTACACGAATGGGAACAGGGATGAAATGACGAAGAGAAAATTATAACAAATGAAGAGAGCTGGACGTATCGTGTATCCGTCCTACTCGACTTTTTGTTCGTTTTAATATCAACATAGGGGGTGAGCTTTTATTATTATGAAGTGTCGTCTTATTAAAACTTTATTAGACTTTTTTTACTATCTTGTATATGATGTGCAATAGAAAATATTGTGATCTCAAAAATGCTCGACTTCGAAATTTAAATGGAAATACATCTGAATCCACTTTGACAATTTTCTGAATGACGTCTGTGTGTGATCGTTCTATATTATTCATTAAAGATTTTTATATCTTGAGAAAGGAAACCTATTTTTGAAAGGATTATTTCTACCAGAAATGCATGTTTACTCGTGATATTATTTAATGATCTTAGAGAAAAAGGGAATCAATAAAAGTTTTTAGGTATTAAAATTTCTAGAAAATACGGTTTGAATTTTTTTTTCGAATAATTTACGATTCCCTAGTTACCATACAAATTGAAATTGTTTCATGACAATGATAGCATGAATTTAAAACACAATACAACTATATTATATATATGTAAATATATTTATATATTATATTTTTGTATTGTGTTTTAAATTAAATATAGTGAAAACTAAAGATAAGAAAATCGTGTGATATCAACTTCAGATTCTTGTTTTTTTTATTTTATATTCATAATTTATAATTCACTTTAAATATTGTATATAATTGCTCAGTCAATAATTTGCTAACAGTTCAAATACAAACAAAAGTCATTCTTCAGTCTAGTGAATTTGTGCTATAGGTACAAAATAAAACAGGCTATTCGTTGAATATATGTAAATGTTTTAGTATTTGTTTTAAAACTAAAATACAATAATAGAATTAAATTTCCGAAGGAAACTTGAATGAAATAAAACACAATTTAATCATAATATGATAATGTTGCAAAACTTAAGAGCAGTCGTACAAACTTCGTTTGTTCAAATTGTTAACAAAGCTGAATTCAAAACTAAACTTTAACAAATAGCCCGATAGTATAAAAGCAGTTCAAAGCTAGAGTCCTGGTTAATTTGCTAACTGACATATATAACCAACTGTTTTCACAGTATAAAATAAACCAAGTTCTAATAGAGTGAGTATACACGGTATTACATGTGAACTATCATTTGCATGCGTTCAAAGCTCGTCCGCAATTAACTAATATATCCGAATATATATATATATATATATATATATATATATATATATATATATATATATATATATATATATATATATATATATATATATATATATATATATATTGATAAGCTTGTGTAGTTTGCAGATAGTGGCATCTTTTTTGTACATACTGCTCGCCGAGCTAAAAATCATGTTCATCCTAGTTTGTAATATGAACATGGTTCATGTTCTAAGCAAAATGAAATTTTACCGGAGGAACACCTGAAGGTGATTTGTTTTTTATATCCATAGCACCGTGGTTTTTTAACGCGATCTGCTCGTTGCTTTGTGTCTTCAAAACTGGGGGAAAATGCAGCATACGACATTATGAATTGATTTATATTCGGAGACAATGGCTGGCATTTGCATAAACGAATGGCGGGCACCCCTCTTAAACCACGATTCCGGATCATTTTTGAAAGATATTTTTACAGTTTCTAGACAGAAATATGTCACTTATTCGCGCCCTCTTTCTGGACAGCCTTCGCATATAAAACGGTTCAATTTTCATAAGTTACTCTTTGGTTGTGGATAAGCTGGGGTGATACGGTGTTAACTTTAATTTAACATTTAATATTTAGGGTTCAGCGTATAAAGTTTGCATGTTATTAGAACGTGTTTTGCAACTTTGAGGTTTCATATTTTATGCATGATAAAAAAAGTTCTTGTTAAACCTTGTAAAAACCCATAAAAATGTATTAATGGATCAGAGCTGAATTTGTATTCCAATATTATACGTAGCAGATTAATACAATATTAATTTTTAGATTTCTTCCATATTTTTTTGGTATTTTGGACGAAAAAGCCTAATAGGAAGTTTGTAATCCTGAAAAATTTCGAACTATAAATTTTAATGGAATTACAAAAACCTAATATATTTAATATTTATTTTCTAAACGAAAGTATTGTAATCATCATGAAACATTTCGGACCCGAGCTTTTAACGGAAATATACGTTTGAGCTTCTCTGCATTGATATTAACTATTATCGAAATGATGTTTTTGATGTTTTGTATGTATGTATACATGTGTGTGAGTGAACACTCTCACAGCAAAAACCATTGTAGATAAAATTACAATTTTTAGTTATAGGAGTTTAGTGAGAATATCTTTTGGTAATTATTTAGAAATATACTATCTATAGATATCTATATATCAACATTGATAGAAAATAATCGTTTGTCGGGAATTCCAGATTCTTTTAAATAAAAATTAGTCAGGCGGATACCACTACTACTACCAATGTGGGACATTTTTTTTTCATTTTTACAAAATTTTAATTTACATCTCACTTTGTTCCATATTTCCAACGTCATCGCAAAAATAAAAACAGTTAAGTCCCAGATGAGCGAATGCTAAAATTAACCTGAGAAAATATAAAATCCTTACCTTTTGGTTGGAGTTACATTCTGATATGGAAAAAGTGTCAACCAGGGAATCGAATCGTACCAATTTTTTCGGTGGTTGTTTCGTCCGTCGCGGACAGAGTGAACACATATCGGGATTCGAACTCGTTACCACTACGGTCGGGGGCATTTCGCCACATACAACCGCCAACCGAACCACCCCTCACGCAACAACCAATTTCAAAAACGGTGTTGACGACACACGTTTACAGTAATCAATTTGTGCACCACTCACGCAAGTCTGAACGCGCCAGTATTACGTTTTGCCATTAGCTAATTTTCACAATGAATTATCGGTAATATGATGTGAGTGATTTTTGCAAATCCTTCCCTAGTTTGACGAGAGCCTGTACAACTATTTGTGACATTTGCTAGATATTTAGAGAAATTAACAATGATATATATCAAAATGAGAAATTTTAAATTCAACTATATATTTGCAATCATTGTATGCACACGAAAGTACTCAACTAGAAAATTGATAGTAAAGTAAGTGAATTGATCCAAGGAATTATAGCAATAGGTTAACTGATGCGGGTGCAACAATTTGATCGAACTATATATATAAATGACTCTTTATAAAACTGACTGAAGTTGCAAAATAACATACTTTTCAGAACTTATTACGAAATGAAAAAAACAGAGAAGATAGTGTAGTGATCTGCACTCTACATTCTTATTCACTAGAGATATATTTTCCAAATTAACTGTCAAACCAACCAATACAAACATTAATACTCTGCAATTGTACCATTTAGCTTAATATTTTATAACGTTATCAAATACTGATTCTTCAATATAAAATATAGATTGCTTCATTAATATTCAATATCAATATACACATATTCAAATATAATATTCACTGTTTTTCATTTTGTCATTTTTTGAACAAACTTTTCAAACAAAAGTAGTGCGAAATATTCATATCTTTCATTATAAACCTGACTATTTTTGTCATAACTACAGCAGTTCTAGTGATCTTGGAGAAAGGATAAAATATGCATGGAATAAACATGCACTTCCCGTTTGAATATTCTTTTCAAAAGTAGGAGACCATATACAAGTCTTAAGTATGAAGTTTTGGTTCCGAAGCTATCACAGACAGACATACATACAATTAGATGGACACACACACACACGGCATTCCGAAAATAGTCACATTTAATTCAAAAAGGGTCCAAATATGTATATTTTTCGAATATTTTCAGTTCTTACAAAACGATATTTCAGTAATACGTGCATTTCTCGAAAAAACTTGGTAAATATTTTTATATTTTTTTATACGATTCACTATTATTTAAATCGTGTCCTTTTCGGTATATGCAAAATATTACACGAGTAAACAAAACATTACCAGTTTAAATATCTGTTTCAAATTTATGCATATCTTAATTTGAAAACAGTTTAATGTTTCGGGGTCGATTTTTCTTTTGATCACAATATTTTCTTTCAAAAATTACGTATAAGAAATTAAAAATGATATTAATATATCTTATGAGTTTGTAGCAAATTTTCAAAATTCAATGCGTAAGTGCACGCGGATGTTAAACCTAGAGAAACAATTGCCCTGTTCATAGATATTTCTTTTAATGTGTCACTTGAAATTCAAATAATACAATAACCGTTGTACGTGCATGCGTGTCAGCTTTCATACTTATAACAACCAGAATAAACAAAAAAGAGCCATATTAGAATGTCCATAAAACTAAATTTGAACCGAATAATAATTTAACGTTTATATTTATAAGACAACCAAAAGGTAAGAATTTATTTAATAATATTAATTCAATAACTGAAAATTAGTATACTTCGAGCAAAGCGTGCGGAATATACGCAAATATGCGTATTGGTTTATGGCAAGTTCCATGTAAATTATTCCTGCAAACGTTCACTAAAGATTGATTAAAACCCGTTATTATTAATGGGCTTCCGGAATAGTTTGTGAATAATAAATACAAAATACATATTGATTTCAATGTTCCTGTGTCTGTTTCTGGTATTCAAATCTATGATTAAAATGTAGGTAACCTAAATTCTAGTTTCGCTACTCGTTTCCAGATGAGCGCTGGTGGCGCTGCAATATCCGCGTCGGTCACCTTTGTAACAAACGCAATATCGATCGAATAGTGAGTTTTATATAGAACTGTATGTTTAATATTTGGTTAATATATTGATTTTTAGTGTCAGTCAACTCAAACTTGCTTGTATGCAGTTATAACTTCAAAGGTTAATGAGTGCAGTTTATGTTGGTAAATTCGAATGAATAAGAATATGTATGAAATATTACTAACCCCATAAAAACATTTAAAATACATAATTCCTCAAATGTATGAAATAAATAGTTTTAAATCATGTGTTAATTCTCTGAATTTATCCTGAGCTGATTCATTCAGAAAATTGTTATATTGTTAATAGCGTATGAAATATGAAGTTGATGACAACGCAAAAAATTGGCAGTCACCATGCATAAAAAAATGGTTCAGTTTCAAAACAATAAAAAAAAAAAAGAAACAAGATTTGGTACGCGTAAAACGCACCAACGCGCAGAGCTCGCCCTTAGGTAAAATATGTGTTGCGAGCAGTGCTTTTTAATTATTATGGCCTTTTGGTTAACAACTTGAAAATATGTTATAGGTATAAAAAGTCTTACATTTAATTTTAGATTATATTGATAAAAAATAAAAAATTTAGTGCATATTTTAAAATTCAAATGATAATATTTAATTATATTTTTCGGGCTTTGGGTTAACAAAATGAAAGAATCTTGTAGATATAAAATATCTTAGAATTTTTAAGTGATTCAATTATTTTTATAAGGGCAGTATTAATGGGGGTTCCAAATTTTGGGGCCCTATAACTCGGAAAATATACGGACGATTGGATTTAAACTGAGAGCAGATTCAAATGGGATGCCAAATAATATGTGTACCAAATTTGGAGTGAATCGCTCCGGTACCTTCAGAGGAGTAGAGGGCACAACATTTGGTCTTACGAGATACCGAGCGAGCTACGACTAACATCCAAGTATATAAGTTATATACATTTTTGGATTCAGGATTTTGCACGCCCCTTGGTTAGCTGAACAATGGAATATGGCACCAAGGGGTGTTTAATCGTTTTACGATGGTTGTCAGATTTTATAATGAAAATACTATAATTTCGTTTCAGAGATGTTCAAAACGTGTATATCCGTTAAAATCTCGACTATGGACATTTGCATGGATAGAATACATCTATACTTCTTTATATCCTGACAGAAAGCAGTGAAGAAAATCATCTACAGATCAAATTCTATGTGCAAACATGATTGAAGTATTATAATTTTTATAATAAAATACATATTTTAATTTTATCTGAATATATATTAAAGGGGATATGCAAGGAGGTTTGTATGTACTGAATATTAATATATTGTTTACTCATTATGATTAATAACAATTAGAACTATGCTATGCCAGAGCAAAAATAACCTTCAAGTTATTAAGAATATTATGTTAATTTGTTAATTTTCAATAATTAGCATTAATTGTCAACAGTAAATGTCATGTGTCACTAGAAAATCAAAACTTATGAGAAAATGGAAGTATATTTAAAAGTTTATAATTAGTCATTATAATCAAAGTATTCCCATTATAATAAACGTTTACATTGATAAATATTGAAATAAAATCGTTTTCTACTCCCTTCCTTCTTCGTATTTGTTGATAAATGCATTTCAAATTGACTATAAAAGAAGTAATAGTAGTAAAATATACTATTGTAAGACGTCTGCTGTCTAACCATAAGGTTGAATATCACATTTTCTCTTTTGTTCAACCCATATTTTAGATAGTTTGTTCTTGTCGTTATTTGAATCATCTGTTCATTAAATTCAGAATATTATTATTTGAAATGAATTATATTTGATCTAACCTATTGCTTTATATAAGAAATATAACTTTGCTAGGTAAACTAATTGACCTATTTCCTTATGTGAATGCCACCCATTTTAATGGAAAATATATGATAACATTAAGTTCAGACTTACTGATCCTAATAAGATAAATATGAATATATTTACAATGAAAAAAACTAATTTGAAATGTGATAAATATTTTACATTCTACAAAGAATATGACGCGATAAATATTTCTTTTTATAATTGTATATAATTTTCCAATTATATTTTATGATTCAGACCAATTATAATTGATAACACGAATAGTCACACAATTATATTATTATAACAAAAAAAAAAAAAATGGAAAAAACTAATGCCTTTTCTTCTAAAATATATAACTATATGCATACTTTTAAAATGGAACACCTAATATATCGAACTTAAATTGTCTTTATTATTTTGCTTTCCAACTACTTGATATCTGCAGGAGGTACTTACAAGTTACCTGAAGTTAGTATAAACAAAAAAACATTGTTAGTCCACAAAATAAATGTGTCATTTTAAATAATAGTTCACTGTCAACAAGTTTTAAGATTAGCATATATCAATACGTGTTTTGACTTTTAAAATAAATTCTATGCATTTTATGGTTATGTTCTACACCTAATAAATTACCAAATAATTATCTACGAGATGAGTATGATAAAACAGGATAAAATAATACTTAAGAGACATTATGCGATAGCCACTCACATCAAACGGGTTAGTAAAATTAACACTATACCACTGTGGTTCTACATAACCTTAAAACAGCGCGATTTTATACGAAATCGATAAAATACTAACACATAAATAACTACAACAGTAGTTTGCAGGTAGATGTGAATTTTTAATAGTGAATTATAATTATTTTGTATCAGAAAACAGCTGAGTGCAGTACGAACACCATGACCACGGCTAGCACAACTGCCTGTCAGGTCGGTGCGAAGTTGTTCCGCCGTTGCTCGCTGGGTGGCAGCGGCAGCCATGAACAGAAGCTGCCCTGAAACGGTTCCTGCGGCCTTACTATATAATGTATTCCATGATTTTATTGCACTTTGGATTCCTGTTCAGCAATCATTTTCGTATAGAGGCTGGTTAGGAATTTTAACTTTCGCTAATATTAAGTTTGTTTAGTTTAAGAAAATATATTAGTACAGTCACTTCGTACTAATTCTATACCTGCTTGATAATTTTTACAGATTCCTAAACTTTAAAGTATCAACTTCAAATATTCCAAATTAAGTATTAAGAGTTGGTTATTATGTATGTATGTTTTCGAGGTCGTTAATTACGCCACTGTTAAATAATTGCTTTATAAAATGTATTTATATTTATTATTCATTTTGAGTTCTTATTTTATATTGTGGGGTAATAATCATATAATATAATGAATCCTTGAAAATGCAATATTTATTTAATATAGATCTCGTATGAGAATACAATATTAGTGTGCAATATTCTGGCAATATTGTTGAAAAATATAATTCCAATATTAAAATACAATATTCTAGTAATAGTACTATGTTAACCCAAACCACATTGAGCCAATATGGCAATCAATATTGATATTATAATGTTGTGCTACTGGGGATTTGCCAACATGAACACCGGTAGGACCATTCGACGAAATGCGCAAACGATATGAAGCGTCCTGGGTCAGATTGTGAGATTGAATCCAAAGTTCTCGTGGTCAGTCATGTATTAAGTAAGGCACAACTGGGTTTCTCATCAAAATTTGCACCGCGACGTGATGGACCTTACGTTATTTGCAAACAAATTTCACCCAACACTTAACAGGTTGCTACACTTCAGTCACCTGATACTCCTCTTGTCGTGTATCACGTATCTTTTCTAACTCCATACAATATCCAGAACTAGTTTGGCTTCTTCATAAACGAAGCCGTCCGAAACGAAAACCTTCCGTAAGTTCATTCATCCGTTGGGAAACTGACCAATCGACAACAGACACGATCTGAAACTTCTTCCAGTAAAGGAAGAAAGCTCCATAATTACAATGTTTCGGTTGTAGGAATGCTTACATATATATATATAAGAAATTAATTCGTCTGCTATTAATATTGTTTACCAATGACGTATGAATGTTGAAAATTATTTTTACGGTATTTTACGATTTATCGAAATTTGGATGAGCATTGGCCGTTGAATGTTTTGGAATGTGTTTATGGCAGGACATTGGCCATTATTTTACAAATAGAATAGATCATTTCGAGTTCATTGGTGGCTGTAACTCCAAATCGTCAAAAATTTAAAGGTTCAACTATCGTTCCGCTCTTGAGACGTTTTTTGATCCAGTATTAAAATATATTCGTTCCAAAAAAATATATGTCGCTTAAGTATGATCTATTGCACAAGTGTACAGCCGAAATTTTACAAAATCTATGTATTTTACATATAAAAATAAATGAAACCTTTTCCAAAAATTTGGTGATTTATATTTATAAGACTGTACAATAGCTTAGATTGAACTTCGTGCAATTTTTTAACAGAAGTTAAAGAAAAAAATACATTTTATAGTCATATTTCGAAAAATTGTAAGAGCATTTTCAAGAAAACTGTTTCGAATGTAGCTAGTGCCTCTAGCGATAGCATTTGTAAACACTGCGGTACAGTCTAAAACGGAAGCATTTCAATATCTGGCTATTATTTATTGTATGAATGGTTATGAATTTGTGCTGCAGAATTATGCTGATAGCGAAAAGCGGGCTGGGTAGGGATTCCTCTTCATAGATTTAGGTAATTGTTTACGGCTAATTAGCATGAATTTTAAACAAAATAAAGTAATATTATATTAAATAGATAGTCATTATGACGTATTATTGTGTATTCTCACGTAGATATTCGACGAGTCATTATATTCATTTTGATATAGTATATCAAAATCAAAGGCGATGATGCTAATAAATGCGATGTGACTTGGCAGAATTCCACGACAATTCTGTTTGGATCAGGTCGAAGCTGATCTGTGTGTTGAAAGAAAAATGTCTAATATTCATCTTTGGCAAAATGGGGCATATTGGTAATAATGAAAAAAGTGTCTTTACATAAGAAATACACATTGTTAATTGTATTGAGATACTGCAATGTAGAATATACTAAATATGTTGTAGATATATTTGCATGTGTGCAACAGCACGAAGCAGCAAGCTCCATCACGTTGGTAGTGTTGAACTATTTGATAAAATCAATACTCTGAAAGCTCAGGTTACATTTCAGCTTTTCTCCGAAAGATGGCAGCACTTGTTTCCGAAATAAATTGGACTTGAGACAAAATATATAACTATATATTTATAGTATCAAATTTAAAGTTATGCTATTCAACTCTCGAAAACCATTTATGATAATTGCCCCCACATTTATTATGTTATTCTTGAATATTTTGTGCGATTATTATTCCGCGGCATCATAATAATCAATAAATGTTTGGAATTTTATATAAATGTTTAAATATGATAAAAGTACATATGTATGTATGCACGTTGCATAAATCGTGTTATTTGCCGGTGAAATATTTGGAATTTAATATAAATGTTTTATAATAGATTTATATGAAATTCCAAATACTTCACCGGCAAATAACACGATTTATGCAATTTGCATTTATATGTACTTTTATCATTACATTTCGAGAAATGTTATACACAATTATTTTCCAATACTTTTACAACATTCCTAAATATTAATTGCGCTTGTATTTACCTATCGTTTATTTTTAAAAATATACCAAGCTTCCCGACCTCAACCATACCAAATGAAAACAATTATTAATAATATAATAAAAAAATTCTTGAAGAGTTAATCCAAACATATTTAGACACTTCAAATATTTCAAATTATTAATATTTAAATATTTGTAGGTTTGTTTTCTGTCAAACGATACAAACTGAAGGAAAACCCGTAGAAGGGAAATGCCTTATTTAAAATTATATTGTAACTATGATTTATAAAAGAATTACAAGAAAATTCGCCATCCGTCAAAACCGACGATGTGCTCGGCAATTTCGCGTACACTTATTTGTTTTTGATTAATTGTCAATTAATCACCAATTTTACTACAAAATGCCTAATAGTTGAATTTTTGTATGAAGCCTCGTAGTGAATATTTTGGAATATAGTAAAAATGTTGGAATGCGTTTTACGGTTCTCGACATGCAACCATAAAAAAACATATAATCGCAATCATATATAGTAAAGTACTTACCGGATGTGCGATAAGCGTTTCTATAGCGGGTAAATGGCGTGGTGTGATTATTCTATCGGTTGTATCGTATCCAATAAGATCATCAAGGACCATAGGCGACGGCGCTTTAGTGATCAACGGCTGCGGTGGCGACGGGGGTAGTGGTATATCCTCTTCCACGAAGAACCGTGTCTTCTGCAATTACATAGAAATAAAAATCACATCACTGACGGAAAAGTACGGAAGCAAATGTATAGGACAAAAGGATTGTGAGCCCTAAAGGCAATAAAAATATAATTTCAATTCAAAATGTTTAATAAAATTATTATCAAGACAATTTAGAATCAAATATAAAACTTATAAGTTTCTTCAGAATGTAAATCCAAAAGTTATAAAAAACAAGCAGCTATGCGTCCAGCTCGCCTTATAAGTAATGCATGCGATGCGAGCAGCGGTATTTAATTATAATGGCCTTTTGGTTAACAATTTGAAAATATTTTATAGATATATAAAGAATTTTTGTTGTAGATAATTTTATTTGGAAAATAAAAATTAGTGCATTTTTGAAAATTCAAAATTATAATATATAATATTTCTTTATGGCCTATGAGTTAACAATATGAAAGCACCTTGTAGATATAAAATATCATAGAGTGTTTAGTTGAATTTTTGGGTGATTTCATTATGTTTATAATGTATTAAGGGGGGCTTCAAATTTTGGAGCCCTATAACTCGGGAAGTATACAAGCGATTGGATTTAAACTGCGAACGGATTCAAATATGATGCCAAATAATATGTGTAGCAATGTTGGTGTGAATCGCTAGCTGCAGATGAGTAGAGGGCACCAATTTGGTCTTACGAGCGAGCGACGACTAACATCCAAGTATATAAGTTATATATATTTTTGGATTCAGGACGACGAGACGACCACATTATGTCAAAGAAATTTTTTGATCCGAGAATGCTGCAGAAACACGACCGATTAATTTAGCTTTTTCAGTACTTCGTACAATATGCAAAGAACAGTTCAATAAAATCAAATTATTCTAAATATGAATAAGCAACAAGCAAAAAACCCGGAGTTGATATCATTTACCCAATCCGAGAAAAAAAATCACGAATAAACATGCCTTTTTGGGCAGAGTTACATAAACCTCCTCTTAAGCCGTGCACCGTGCATAGCTTCAGCCTTGCGTGTACGAAAAATTTATAGAGTGACTTTTCTGAACGAACTTTTATTTCATATGTACCTATCATTTTTGGCGGAAAATTTAGCATTGGGAAAACGATATTTTTAAAATTTATGGTGGCGTTCTCAAGCACAAACCTAAGGGGATACTTCACATTTAATTTAAATTCATCAAAAGATCGTGTGCATCACATTTCAGCCCTCAATGATAAATGGCGCAGTTAAATGCTAAAGTGACTGGACCATGAATGTAGATTGGAATGTAATTCTACAGCGTAATTGATGTTACTTTTCCAGGGAAAACATAATTAAAAACCTGCTTTACTAATGCCTGATTATAAAATACGTTGAACGCTTGAAACCTAGTTAATTTGTTGACATATTTCACGAACAGATTCAGCATATAACTGACATTTTCGAATTTCCAAATACTTTATTAATATATAATAAAAAAAAATTGGGCGCATAGTTGTTTGGTATATATCAGAATTTTACGAAAATATATAATATCTTGCAAAAAATATATTTTCGCGTAAGTTACGTTTATCTTTTTAGCTCGTCATACAGAATGTACAAAATAGTGATAGGTTGTATGTCTGTAACATTATCGAACCAAAAAATATCCTAAACAAAAAGTATTTGTCTCGTCGCCTTGAATCCAAAAATATATATCCTATGTACTTGGTTGACAGAAAGATTTATCCCAAGAAAGAGAAGAACAAATCAAGAATATTAATAGACCGTCTAGGTCTCACACACGATACATAAAAATTTAACTATTATAACTCACAAACACAAAAATCTTTCAATGAAAACCCAAGTATTGTATATGGTTCACTGATTACCATATACAAAAACTGTGTGGGGTGTCCTGCACTCGACTATTCACTAGAAATATATATCCCAAGCAAACTGTCAATATATACCAATGCTCTACAGTAATACCCTGAAATTGTACAATTTAGCTTAATATTTTATTACGTTATCAAATACTGTTTCTTCAATATAAAATATAGATTGTTTCTTTAATATTCATCTTATCAATATATTCCAATATAATTTTTAATACGTATTATTTTTCAATATTAATATTTATCTGCAATAACCAATACGCTTGAAACACTTTCCCAGTCGATCTATTTGTGTTATTCGGTGGAAAATGACATATATTATTTCAATATTGTTTCTCTGTCAAAATATTATCAGGCATCCTTCATACGATTTGTTAATTATAATCTATATACATGCGTATCTATGGCAACATAAATAAGAAATTAATGATTTTTCTGAAAATACATTTCAAACAAAAGTTGTGCGAAATATTAATATCTTTTATTATAAACTTTACTATTTTTGCCAAAAAGTGCAGTCGTTCTAGTGATATTGGAGGCAGGAAAACAAAATTGCATAAAGTAAACAAGCACTTCCGGTTTGAATATTCTTTTCAAAAATAAAAGGTGCACATTTACACAATATACAAGTATTAAGTTTCACAATGTTAGGTTCGACAGTTTTGGCTCTAGAGCGTTCACAGTCACGCAGCCAGAGACATAGACGTCATTCCGAAAATAGTCACATTCGATTTAGGGAAGGTCAAAACGTGTATATCCGTAAATCTCGAGTTCGAAATTTATCATGATTACAAGACAAAATTTTTATTTTCTTTTACGAAGTAATAAGTACTATTACTTCGTAAAAGAAAATAAAATTTTTAATCATCCTCTGAATAAATAATATGGCAACCTTCAGGCATTGGTACCTGCATATTGATTACGAAATGAGAGTTTATGTAGTTATGTAGTTATGTATGTTTATAGCCATTATTGTTTGTTCCGGTCTGTGTGCCGTACATTCAAATCGCAGACAATGACTGTTCTATTTTGTATTGTTGAAGGAGATTGTATATCCGTCGCAGTAAAATTGTTTGCAGGGCGGCTGAATGTGGTAACTACGAGTATGTGTGTGTTATCTAACCAATTTCAATTTGTCTCTTTTTTTTTAGAAATACCACTTTTAATCATTTAAAGCATTCACATTAAATTTATCACAACCAATTTAGCTTTTTAATGTGAAGTAGTAGCTCTCAAAAATGGATAGAAAGATACTGTTGAGAAGAAATTGTATTATTTTCGATATTTTCGATAACTTCTCAATAAATTTCTCATATTTTAGTTGGTTTCATTAACTGCAACACCTATTAGATACTTCGTTGGTGTGTATACATATTTCGTGTAGAGACTATACGTGAAAATTGTTATAATGATGCATTATGATTTAAGGCAACATAAATATAATGTTCGTTGCACCAAAGGAATATTATAGATGTAATGTTTCATTAGCTAATGTGTCGTTTAATTGAGGGATTAAGAGACAATCTTGCGATCAAAGTAATAACTAAGGAACAAAATTAACTTGGACTTGGTATTGCTTGACCTAGGCATATTTGATAGAATCAACAAGTATGGACATGTAAGGATTTTTAATGGGATCTGGTAGGGATACCGATTTGAAATGTTGGCAACACTGGTTGGTACTACTTTTAGTTAACTTTTTTCAAATATTTTACGATGCGTTTTAAATATATTATGTGTTATAACTAGAGCACGGAATTATATGCATTAAAAATCTCAGGATTACTTTTCTGAAGTATTATTTTGTAGAAGGATAATTGTTTTAAAGATTGCCACGCATTTTCATAATATGATTTCAATGAACTATTAACATTTATGTTTACAAGTGGGATAAATTGGTAGAGATATTAGGTTAATCCATAATACATTTACTATATCTGCAAAATACAAAACAACAACCAAATTTGAAATGCATAACTCAGTTTCTTACTAATATTTTTCTTCCACTATTCTTTATTAATTATTCGTTGTCAAGTATCAAACTAATATCCATAGTTATAACAAATACTAAAAATATAACATGCAATACAACGCTTTAACTTCATCATGTTCGAAATAAAAAGTAACACCGCCCACTTTACGAGTATCATAGCTTCCTATTGGTTTAAATGGAGATTGCTGTATTAGTTACGCACACATTGCTTTGGATATTGCTGTTTTTGAAACTAACTACGTTGTTTAACGCTTATTCTCTCTAATATACTGATTGTTTTGCTCCAAATGCGAATAAAAAGTCGTGGAGAATCGTATACATTACAAAATTACGTTCCTAACTCAATTTATTGAAAAATGGAGATTGCTGCGTTTGGTACTATACGTCTCATTTGCTTTTTTTTTTTTTTTGATCAGTCATTTTAACACAAATACTTAACGGATAGTCCCAATTATTGAGATAATTAAATGTTCAGTACAAAATATACTTAAAATGTCAAATTTATATAATCCTTATTGATACAATTCACAAATAGCAGTATGGAACCTATTTATTTTTATATAATGATACATATCCATTTATATTATAATCTAGTTTATTATTTACACAGCATTTTAATATCCATATGATATATTTGTATTGACATTTGAATTATTCTAACGTATAACCTTTTACCTTTACAGTAGGACAGATTTCTTGATTAGAAATCCATTAATTACTGTTGTGTAGTGTTTTATTTTCAATTTGGATTGTTTGATTATTATATAATATATTTTAAATACCCGCCATGGTGCAGAGGTTAAGACTCTCGTCTTTCACCCTGGAGGTCGGGAGTTCGAATCCAATCTATGCCAATTTGCATTTAGAAAAAAAGCGTTCTACATATTCATACTCACCCACATACACACACAAGAAAAAAAATTATATATATATATATATATATATATATATATATATATATATATATATATATATTATCGAGGATCGATATTGAAATAGTTTTAATTGTATTTATATTATACGTTATGATATATATATATATATATATATATATATATATATATATATATATATATATATATATATATATATATATATATATATATATATAATAAAGTATAATATAAATACAATTGAAAATATTTCAATATCGATCCTCGATAAGTTTCACGGACTCCCGGGTTAAGCTGCTGTAAAAATATTTTTTAACATTGACCTTATAACTTGAAATGAATAATTTAAATAAGCATCACCGTAAATCTTTTAATGCAATGAAACTACGTATCAGTAGACTAAAAATAATCTCATTAAAATCAGCTCTAATAAGAGAAATATCGCATGCACAAATACAAGTATTTTCCACAGATTGCTGGCGATATTCGCTGTTTCGATGAAGATACTTATTATTACTGCAACATCCACATTTGACTAACTTGTTGAATTATTACATCTACAGTGTTTAGCGATGTAGAAAACAAAACCTTTTTTATTTTGTGCAAATATCAATTTACAAACAAGGATGAAACATGAGCTACAGTATAACTCATAATAAATATATAACGTTGCTCTTGTAATAACATTCAAAACAGTTTGTGTTTGAATTCTTTGTTGAACGAAATGGGATTCACATACTTCAGTACTGGTGAGTATGTATGTAGGCTCTCCAAACATCCAATTATCGGTGGATCGCGAATTCTTCTATTACACAAAATATATGAAAAATCTCCATAGAAGGAAAATCCTATGTTATATCACTGAGGTGGGATCATGATCATGTATTATATAATTCTTTTTTGTCGACTCTCGCTTTAAAACAATCATTTAGTTTAGTAGCGCGCCATGCAAGGTTGGTGTGTATAGTCTCCACAACGCACTACTGCGTGACGATTATTGATGATAAATATTTTTCGCTACTGTAGTCAAACAGTGCCAGATTAACCTTCACGGTGCACACAGGCTGTTTTTCACCCGCCTAAATTTAAAACTAATACTTAGTTTTAATTTTTTTTTTGTATAATTTTTGAGTGTTTAAATTATTTTTATAAGGGCGGCTCTAAATTTCGGGGCCCTATAACTCGGGAAGTATACGGGCGATTGGATTCAAATGGGATGTGATATAATATGTGTAGCAAATTTAGTTGAAATCGCTTCGGGATCTTCAGAGGAGTAGAGGGCACAAATTTGGTCTTACGAGCTCGCGAGAAATTATCTAATAATAATGAAAAACCCTTTACCACAACAATATTTTAATTGAGCTAAATACGTATTTCGACAACTAAGTTGTCATCATCAGTAGCAATGGGAGTATAACGTAATATCTCTGGCTAAGACCAAAAACCAAAAAAAAAGTGCTCATTACCAGGATATCAAGGTTATACTAACTTTTGAGCTAAATAATACCTATGTATGTATACTAATCAGTAGTTACGCTTGGTCAACCTAGGGAGACTTGTCATCTAATAAACCATAAAGTGCAGATTTCGGTATAGGACCTTTGTCGGAGTTCATTATCTTATCTGAATTTTTGAAAATAAATATGCTTTCCAAGGAATCTTACGGATCTTATTAGTTTTAAGTTATCATTTGTAATACTGTGGAAAAAATATGTTAAGCCACACTAGACTTTTTAGGGTGGTTATATAACCATAATAACAAAAAATATTAGGAATAAAAGAGCGTGGCGCTTATGAATCAATGTTCGACACAAATTCGAAAATCAGTGTAATACGTTTTTACATTAATTACCAATTCCGGTAAAACGGAACCATTGAAAAATACCAAGCGTTTCAGCAGAAAAGAGATAATAGAAATTATTATTTCACAATTCGGTGCCATCGCCAAATACAATACTCACATGCGAAGAGTAGATCTACATGACAATGGCATAGCTAATTACCGAATAAGAATTAGAGGGGAAAAAATGGTGGTGGCTGCTGCTGTTCATCAACTTGATTGACAATGGAAAATTTAGAAAATCAAATATCCCAATTGGATTTGCGTACTTACCTTGTCCACCCTGTCGAATTAAACGTTAAAATATTTACAAATATATGTCAAATGGGAAAACTGTAGTATTTGCTTGGCAAATTCACAACATTTTAAACACCAATGATCAAATAACTAATTAATCAAATGTAGTAGAACAAGAAATTAATGACAGGGAAGGACAATGATAATTAATTCCTCCTATGTGTGCAAAAAGAGAGATAGAATATGAATTCGACAGATATTACGTTTCAAAGCGATTCTATCGGTGAAACACACGCAAAAGTAACACAAGTGTCGGTCGATTTATAATTTCCGCAAAATAGTTGCCTGTATTAAAGCTTGTTATTTTTTGAAAGCAGATTCAACAATGAATTATGATTATTATTTTATTTTCGTCAGATTCGAACCTCAGACGGGTATAAAAATAATATCCTCTCATCCCACCAACTTTCATAGGTTTAGAATGTTTTTATCATTGTGGGGTGAGATACTTGAATTCCAAATTTCAACTTAGGTCACTGGGAAGTGCGTAAGACAGCATCTCCTAGTCATCGAGTTCTCATGTTTAAGATTTATTCCATAATTTTGGAATTCCCAAAAAAAGAAATTTAATTCCTAATTTCAACAATTTAACTTACTAGAAGTGCGAAAGTCGCGAGAAGTGGGTAGTGAACTCCCTTCTCCCCGAACTTTCACAGGTTTTGGCACGTTTATACGGCAAAACTCTAGGAATACCACTTGGCGCGTGATTATATGCTTTATACTTTATGCAGGGCCCGCTAATGATGAGGCCACAAGAACGCGCCTCAACAACAATCTGTCTAATTTTACTGGTTTTCCAAATACACAACGACAAAAAAATATAAACCTGGCAAGGACGAACTCTACGCATGCGTATATCTAAGTAAATACGAATACGTTCGTATTCTATAATTCGATGCGTTCTATCACGCGTTTTGTACTTAGAAACTTCGCTCTCGAATTCGTTGGTTTGGAAATCGAATTCACGAATTCGATAAAATTAGTTAAAACCAGTCAATGCCACAGACAATTTTTTGTTCGACCTTACGACGAGCTAATTAATGAGATTTGTTCATAAATTCAATAGATGTATCGAATTGACGTATTGCTGAAACAGTATCTCCATTTTAAATTGATATAAAACTATATAGAGAAAGTGGTGCAAAGGGGTTTGACCTACAGACAATTTGCGGCCAGTATGTTGATTGAGAACATTGGCTTCCTGGCTACATATTATAGATAACAACACTGTTACAACGACATAGTGACCTACCTGATGTGCTGGCGCATTATCGTTACTGGACCAGCAACAACATCCCCAAAAAAATCCATCTTGCCGTGCGGGTATTTGTGCACGTTGATAACGGCATTTACGCACTTGCCTTGGCACTGCGTACATACAATTTGACAAACGACGACCCGAGTGACGAGCTATAGACACCCAGTCAATCATTTCTATATTCAGAAAACTTCCGCTTCTGGTATAATTTAAATTAAATTGCACTTCGCGTATGCCGACGCTTGTTAAAGTAATATCTAATGTCCGCTATTTTCCTTCGCTGCGCTGAATTGTGTTGATAAATAAGTTGAATTCTTGAAAGTATATTAAGTAGTTCGTGTGCTGAAAATGGGCATTTATCCGGTATTAATTAGGTTCTGTTAACTGCAACTCCAAAAAATTGGTCTCCGATAATTCATCCACAACAATGGCCATGTGGCAAGCCTTTATATTAATTTCTTTTCGAAAGAAATCCACATTTTAAACTACTTATTTTTTTGATTTTCTGATATTTTCATATTACAGAAGTTACGAATTATTTAAGTTTCGCGCCTTATAGGCCTATGACGGTACTACGCCTATACACTTATTTGGAGTGGGGAATAGGGCAATTACCATTAAGTTGGTAATAAATTTTAGTTGTTTTCATAAGTAGACTCGGCAACGCTGTTAGCTGTCAGAAAAATGTGACAACCTTTTTACTTTCTTTTTTTACGAAGTCGAGATTTCAACGGATATACACGTTTTGATCTTCCCTGAATCGAATGTGACTATTTTTGGATTGACGTCTGTCTGTCTGTCTGTCTGTCTGGCTGTGTGTGTGTGTGTGCGCGTGTGTGTGTGTGTGAACGCTCTAAAGCCAAAACTGTCGAACCTAAAATTATTAAACTTCAAACTTAAGACTTGTATATGCCCTAGATGTGCACCTTTTATTTTTGAAGAGAATAAGAATGTCGCACGTATATTTTCTCTCAATCAACTCATAACAAACAATGTGATACGATCTGTCTGATTATATCAGCAATTCGTACCTAAAGTATCTAGATGAGGACGTAGTCATTACATAGTAAATTTATTTACAATTTAACTACAAAAAAATAAAACAAGATTTGGTTCAACGCAACTATGTTTTAAGCTTGACATATATGTAATAATATATGCGATACATGCAGCGGACTTCTCTGTTCTTCTACACGCGTGGAACGTGGCATAATATTAAAATTAAAAAATAACTGTTTTTAATTAATAAAGTCCATTGGATATCACTATTTGAAGAAAATGTTATTAATATAGAAACTCTTAGAATTTGTGTAGCTTATTTTGATACAACAAAAATGAAAAGTACATATTTTAAAATTCAAAATTATAATTCTTTAGATATATATATATTTTTATGGTGTTTGGGTTACCAATATGAAAAAATCTTGTAGACATAAACCAATAAAAATAAAACCAATATATTTTCTTAACCCAAAAATTATAAGATACTTATCTTATAATTTTTGGGTTAAGAAAATATATTGGTTTTACCAGCGACAAAGTTGTTCATACATAAATGAGATTTTTTAACATGGTAGGATTATTTTATAATTGTAGCCTTTTAAAATTGGCAAGGCTTTGTAAGTGGATTTCACAGAAGAGTGCGGCAAATGACAGTGCAGCGTCTAGTCCTATATTATGTATAGAGTAGCGCACGTGTCAAACTCGAACCATTGGCCACATAAGCTATTTTGCATTTAGCTGAGGGACGCACGTTTTCAACAACAATTAAACGAATTTTAGAATTACTATATACAAGTATTAAATTCAAAACATTTTTATTTTCAAAAGTGTTGGCTGTTCACAGGCAGACAGACAGACGACATACGTCATTGGCAAAATAATTAAAATGGATGCCCTGCATCCGTTTTAACTATTAAAATTATATAATTCGAGATTGATTATTTTTGTGATCATTACTTTCGGTTACATTACGTATAAGAAAGTAAACATATATTACTTTAAATCATATTTTCATATCTTTTAATTTAGAACAAAGATTTTCAAAAAATCTCGGCGGGCCACAGCGTTTTATTGGCACAAAATGTTATGTTTTATACAAACAAATATATCATAAAAAAAAGTGGAGTGCCCTACACTCGACATTCTTATACGAAGTTTTCCCTAGAAATATATATCCCTAATAAACTGTCCAAACAACCAAGACTCCACAGTAATATTCTGAAATTGTTTCTTCAATATAAAATATTGATTACTTCTTAAATATTTATATATAATATTTAATATGTACTGCTTCTAAATATATATTTCATTATTTATCTGCAATAACCAATGCGCTCGAAATACGTTTTCAGTGGATATATTTGATAACGACGGCAAATGACAAATTTCAAAGTATTTTACTCTATTTTATTTCCCTGTTAATATGTTCTTATGCATAGTTTATACGTTTCAATAAATATAATCAACATACATGTGTATCTATGGTAACATAAATAAGATACTTAAGATTTTCCGCTAATTACTGAATAATAAAATAATCTATACAAATATTTTGAATATATAAATAAACACCAATTTGTTCCATATTCAATTAACCAGCCCATAATTATATGAAAAAAATTAAAGCTTCAGGATAATTGAAGACCTAGTTAATGCTCCGTGAAATTTCCCCACTCATCGCGTAGCTAAAATTCATTTATACAACCATTAAATATATCAGAGTTTCAGGATTACTAAAGTTATTCTAGAACAAATAATTAAATTAGCTTTTTAAAAGCATCGGGATAGTATTGTACTGTCCCTTACATATTGTGAAATTTCCACACTAATCGAAAGGCTGAAATTTATTTTAATATTTGACCTATTTGTTAGGTTAGAGGTCTCTCCAAATTATTTCCTTCAAATAATTGATGTATAAAGACAAGCAGAGATAAATAAAAATTAAAAAAAAAAATCCAACACTGTTTATTTATTTAGTTTTGACCGAGATACCACGAAATAGGTTTTCAAATATGATTTTATGTAGGAAAATTCAACCGGTATTTTTTTTTCTCATTTCGTTTGGCTACATTGGTTGAAATAGTCAGCGTCGCTGCTAACTTGATATACGTAATTTCCAAGACTTATAGTAATGGTTATTTTAATGTAACATTATAACCAATGAACGTTGGCGCAACAACTTTTAATTATATATTTATTTAAATAGGAATTATATGATTAATTATCGTTAGTACCCTAAAACTTTAACACTACAGTAGTTTTCAATGTAAAATGACATGACATTGAATTGAAAAGTTCACAAAACCACTCTTGCGCGTGTCACTTTTACATGTAAATTGAAAATCCGATAAAGTTGAATACAAGTTTAATTGTAATGAAGTTTGAAAATATATGATATGTGGTCTACTAATTAGATTTTTAGCTCGCCGTACAGAATGTACAAAAGAGCTATAGTGATAGGTCGTGTGTCTGACACATGTTCGGATCGAAAAAAATTCTTAACAAGAAGTGCTTGTATTTTTGCCTTGAATCCAAAATTATATATAACTCATATACTTGCATGTATGTGTCTCGCTCGGTCGATCGTAAGACCTGAGTTTCTGACCGCAACTCCTCTGAAGATACTGGGCTGATTTTAATGAAATTTGGTATACATATAATTCCACGCCCGTGAAATTCCCATCGCATTTTAAATCCAATCGTCAGTACAGGTCCGGAGTTATAGGGCCCCAAAATTTGAAACCCTCTTAAATACTGCCATTAGTCAACTTTCAAATTTTTTAAAATATTCTACTAAAAAAAATATTTTGAAGTAAATCAGACATTGAACACCATCTATAGGTGAAACGAAGAAGTCATTAATACTGTTATGGTACAGGAATAAATAAATCTCGGGATCATAATTGGTTAGATTGGTTCAGCCGGCGCTGTGAATATAATGTCGATGATTTATAATTATATACGTAAACTCAGAAATTTATTTATTTCATATACAAAACCGAAGAAATGTCATCAAATATTCAAGACAACATGAACCAAATTTTAAAGCCCGTCGTATATTAATACATTATTGTATAAAACAATAATTTGAATATTAGAGAAACTTGAATTTGAACGCATAGGTGCGTTGGACCTAAGCTTGTTATTGTAGAGCGATCACAGATACACACACAGAGAGACAGACAAACGCTTATATGCATTCGTATAAGAAAGTAAAAATAAATTGTTACTTCAATTGCTATTATTACTAAAATATAACTCAAACAAAAATATAGTTTCTCAGAATTATATATCATAGCTATTGTTTATATTGCTAAGTTATCAAATTACTACTAGATACATCAAATCGACTGTATTTGCTTTTACTCAAATTACAAGTATATTTTACGATATTGACTTTCATCTTAGATGATTGCACAGTTATTTTTCTTTCAGGGCAATTGAAATTATGTCCGATAATTAAAAGGAATACAAATTATTTATACAGAATAGCTGAATTAACATCTTTGCACACCTCACTCGAGCAACTATATTACTTTGCAAAAAAAAAAGCTGAAGTGTGACAACAATTTTTTAAGTGTTGGTATCACTGCTCAACAAAATAGTACATTCAGATGACAATCAGATGGATCTCTTACATAATTTTTATTTATTAACAATTATTAATAATGATGAACAAGAAAAAAAAAAAAACTGAATCATCTTCATCAGATATAGAAGAAGATGATTAAAACATAATAATTTAGAAACAAGCATTGGTGCAAGCACCAGTGCTTACAGCTCGCCGTACTGGCAAGCAACTATCACATGAAATGCAGTAATGAAAACGATAGCAATTTTTGATGCTCAAAATTTATTGCTGCAATCATCCAACAATCAACAACATTTTAAATTTCAATATTATTATTTATTATTAATAATTCATTTTGACCTTCAGGTTCACAATCTGTAAAAACGTTATAAATATAAAATGTTTTATAATTTCTTGAAGATTTTTTTTTAAATAATAAGAGAAAATTAAGATTTATTATTTTTATTATAATTTTTTCATAGCCCCTGGACTCACAATTTGAAAATACTTTGTTGACATAAACTATCTTAGAATTTTTAGTAAAATATTCTAAAAAAAATTAAAAATTGACTAAGGTCAGTATTTAGATGGCTGGAAATTTTTGGACCCTATAACTCCGGACCTGTACAAACAATTAGATTTAAAATGTGACAGGAATTTCACGGGCGTAGAAATTATATGTATATCAAATTTCATTAAAATCGGCCCGATACCTTCAGAGGAGATGCGGTCACAAACTCAGGTCTTTCGAGATACATAATTATATATATGTATATGAGTCATATATATTTTTGGATTTATTGCGAAAAGAAGGGGAAAAAGAACTTTTTGTTTAGAATATTTCTTTTTGATCCGAGCATGTTACAGATACACGACCAAACACTATAGCTGTCTTGTACTTACTTAATATGTACGACGAGCTAAGAAGTGTAAAAAGGAATCAACACACTTTAACAAATATCAAGGGAAATAAATTATATTAGCAAGATGCAGGCAATGGCTAATATTTATTTAATATCTCATTTTGCTTTTAACGAAAAATCTTCAATTTATAAACACAGCGAGTGGTCTTCATTCGACTCTCTTAAATTTCCGCTATCTATTTAATGTAATATTGCTTTTTTTTATGCTAGATTTCCGTGAAATATAGACAGTATGTGTGGTAACTAGAGAAACGTAAATAAAGTGTCTATTTTCATTGGCGTTTTTTTTAGTAAATAGTACCTATTCTTCGAATTACTTTCAAACAAAATATTCTAGAAATTTTTATATCTTCAACTTTTATAAGAAACTCTTTTCTAACTGATGTCGATTCCGAGACATTGAAAAAAATAGCAAGATTAAACATAAATTAAAACATAAAAGTAGCATTTGACAGATATTTTTCTATTTTAAGACAAAGAAAGCTAATCGTCGCACTGCAACGAATCATTGTACGC
Organism: Leistus spinibarbis; assembly: GCA_933228885.1. NCBI lineage: Eukaryota > Metazoa > Arthropoda > Insecta > Coleoptera > Carabidae > Leistus > Leistus spinibarbis. The sequence continues at coordinate 5,599,142 of OW121796.1, read as the reverse complement.
ACGGTATATTTAAATTTCAAAAAAGGAAAAAAGAAGTCCTTATTACACAAAGTAGTAAGTTAGTTCGTATTTTTCATTAGCTGAGTGTACACTTGCGCATTTTATTTTTTAATCGGTCCATATTTTCCATTAATAAATTACTATTTTCTAATTGATTGCAAAAACTTAGTTCAAATAACAAATTCCCTCAAGAAACATTCAAATATTTATATAAATCTCAATGCAATTTTACCGCAATGAAATGTTCTTCGATCAAGCAATTTCAGTAATTCGTAATTTAAAAACTGAGGCAAAAATATTATTTACTATTGATGGATGGACATCTATCAATAGAAAATCGTATTATGGAGTGAGTGCTCATTTCATTATCACAAACAGGCATTTTAATCCTATAACCCATGATTTTATTCCATCCAATGAGAACCACAGCGCGTAGTACAATTATTTAATACTTATTTAAAGGAACATAACAATCTTGTAATGATTCAAAGGGTTACATTAGATAGTACTGCATCTAATGCTACATTAATGATTGAGTTATCACGAAAGATAATTTTCTAGATTTTGACCTAATTAATCAACATTTTCATTGTTTTGCTCATATTATTAACTTAGCGGTTCAAAATACAGTTAAACTACGATTCGTAATCAATGTTAATAAAGAAGATGAAGAGCAGGGAAGAGGATATCGATGACGACAAGAATCGTACAAATGCAGTAACCAAGGTAAGGAGCTTATTTCTAAAATTAAAATGGTTCGAACAACTGCAAAACACATTTAAAAGTTGTTCCAGACACAAAATATTATATGCCAACTATTATTGATGTGTCCATCGGTGGAACTCCTCATATGACATGCTAAAATTTGGCTTAAATATGAAATCCGTAATAAGCGTACTTTGAATATCTGGAGTGGCCTGTACTCGACTATCTTTTACGTAGTTTTCACTAGATAGATATTAATATACTCATATATATATATATACCAAACATATAATAATACTCATATATAACCCAAACAAACTGTCAAACCAACCAATATTACACAGGAATATGATTTCTTTTTACCCATTTTAGCCTTTTATTATTTATAGAAAGTTAATGAATATTATAAGAAGTAGTAACATAAATTTTTGCTGACCAATATAAAATGAAAATTCAAATTAAATTACTATAACGTAAGTATGATTATAACTATTATACAATTGAAAATGAAACTCGTTTGAGATAACAAACTACCCTCTAATAAGAACGATATTTCAAAACTCCAAGTATTTGGAAATAATAATCCAACTGAAACTATATAAACACGAAGCTTACCTTAAATTAATGAAAATAACTGGATAATTATACCAATTTATAATGGATTTGAATTTGAAGTACTTATGTATTCACTGTCAAAACTCCACAGTAAAACCTAAAATTGTCATTTAATTATATTAGCAAATATATAATATAAATTGATCCTTTAATAATTTATCTGATACAATCTATTCTAATAATAAATCAATATTTAAAATATTAATTCAAACAGATAATTGTCAATGTAATGGTTTGATTGTATTGAAAATTTTTAATAAACAAGAAACAAATGATGTAAATCATGGTTGATCCGATTTAAAAATAAAATTTGTCACAAGTGTAGGTATAACTATGGCAACGTAAATAAGATATTTGAGTCCTTTCGTAGCAGTTATCTCGTAACTGGTACATTTTTTGAAGAAACTTTTTAAACCAAAGTTGTGCGCTATATTAATATTTTTCATTAAAAACATAATTATTTTTGCCATAAGTGCAGCCGTTCTGTGTTACTGGAGATAGAACAAAAAATTTATAGAGTAAACATGCACTTCCGGTTTGAATATTCTTTTCAAAAATAGGAGGTGCACATCTAGGCCATATGCAAGTCTTAAGTTTGAAGTTTCAAAATTTTACAGTTTTGGCCCTGGAGCGTTCACAGACACACACACACAGACGTCATTCCGAAAATAGTCAGGGAAGGACAAAACATGTATATCCGTTGAAATCTCGAGTTCGAAATTTTTCATGAATACAAGACTTATTTATTACTTCGTAAAAGAAAGTAATAATAAGTATTATACTAATTGTATTTAATCAATGAAATTAAACTTACTCGACACAGTTTAATATATATATATATATATATATATATATATATATATATATATATATATATATATATATATATATATATATATATCTCAGAGAATGCTACAGACACACGACCGAATGCTTCGTACGGTGAGCTAAAAATGGCGTTTGTGTTTTGCTGTTTATGATCTTCCGCCAACTTACCTAGTCTTTCGGCGATGTTGTTAATAATTTTTACAGTTATATAATTTCTTTCCCATTCCCATAATTAAAATTTGTTATTCTCATATTTTGCTATTTAAATATTCAATTATAGCGATTTTGAAAAAAATATTACTACACATTAAAAGTAATTGTAATTTAAAATAATATTGTTTTGTAAAAGAATTATAATTTCGTATCATTAACTTTATAACTACATTTAAAAATTTCATACAACAATTCAGTGATTTTCATGTATAATACTATGAAACATAAATTATGGTCATTATCTTACTGTAAAATATTAGTTTCTTTCTTAAATTTCATTTTAGACTTCTAACATATGGTCTAATTTGCAAGATTCATTTTTATGTTTAATAAATGAACTTACTGCTACTCACAATTTACGCACAATATATATTAAGCTTAACTACTGCTTCTTCTTCTATATGCATACAATATATTTGTCTTGACATTTAATAATAATTTTGCCGTTTAAGAACGTAGCTTTCGTTTGTTTTTTTTTTTTGCAATATTTCAAAATTTTACAGTTGAGGTTTACGGTTTTATACATTTTTGGAAGGGACTAATTTTTGGGGTCCTATTTTTCCGGGCAAAGCGATTTTAAAATGCGAACTACACGAATGTGCACCAAATTAGGTTCAAATCGCTCCGTATCTATAATAGACGGGAAGAGGTCACAATATTTTGTCTTGCAAGTGAGTTAACGATATATAATCAAATGTATGAGTTGTATGTATTTTCGAATTCAGGAAAAGGTGAAGCGAATTTCTGTGTAAACGAATTGAATGCTTGGGCTCTTTTGTACTATAATACGACGCACAATGGTCTGTGAAGCAATTTTAGACGGCCAAAGCATATTTCTTATTAATTTATATATATTTTTATAGTAAAACATTTAAAATGATATTACATATAATGATGAAATATAAAAAAATTAAATATTTCATGATATTATTGTTGCTTACCGTATTTGGGATTATTATCTTTTAAGCGTTGGTCGCCAATATCGCCATGTATCTAATAGTGTACCTAAGTTAACCAAATCGTCCCTGGTTTACTATGACTAGAAAAAATGATCGGATATTTTATTCATACGGAAAACCAACTCTGCTATCGTGTAGAGTGCTACCAGTGTACAATTGTGGCTCAACAGGTTTTATTGTATTTTGAGATTGAAGATTAATCAAATTATATATTAATATTTGTTTACAATAATAATATTTTGTAACGAATTCTGGTCTCATCTAGTTGAAATATAAAATAGACCAGAACTAAAAAGTAATCTAAATTAATCCAAAACTAAAACTTACATCTTATAAAATATCGTCAGTTTTCCATAGGCAACTACGTTTTGTTGGCCATTATTGGCATGTACAATTTTGTCCCCCAAGCCAATGCGACAGCGGAAACAGTAGATAGAAAATGATGTATTTATAATCACTGATTTTTAAAGAGTAAACATTTATGAGAGCAATCGTATAAATTATAAATTTCAAAATTATTATTTTTATGGTTTGTGAGTTAACTACCTAAAGAAACATTATTTTTATAAAAAAGTATATAATTTTTTGTAATTTATTTGGTATACTCTAATATATTTTTATTGATCGTTATAAATTTCAAAATTATAATTTTATATTATTTTCTATGGTATTTAAGCTCAAAATCTGAAGAGATTTTGTAGACATAAAATAGATATTATATGTGTACAAAATTTCTTAGAATCTAGTTAAAATATGTATCTAATGGCAGATTTAGGCAAATTTTAGATTTAAACTGTGAATGAATTCAAATAAGATCCCATAAAATAAGTGTATCAAATTTGGTTACAAAAATTGCAAACATTATTATATTATATAATTTGCCTATTTGGTTTAACTTTTAAAATAACCATTGGCTCAAATTAAAAAATGGGTTTCATTGACTTTTGAAATATATAAATTGATTTTCAGACCACTATACCACGAGCTAAAAATCAAGTGAAACCATAATATATAATTTTAAAAGCATATTAAATAGTTTTAAGGTGTATCACAATTAAAATCACAAGGCAACTACAATACACTCACAAAAATGTGGTATTTGAAGGAATAAACTACTTTGAATTAGTTTTTACACTCGCATTGCTTCGACAGCGTTAGGTGAAAACTGCTTACAAGTGGTCGCGTCACACAACACTGCGGCGCGGCGTGCACTGGTTCCGTTGGTAATGGTCTAATATTATAGGGATGGCAGGTGAGTTCAAAACGGAACATGTTTCGATGTTGCACTAAAGTGCAAGTGATAGTGGAAGGAAGTTCTAGTGCTTAACGAAGTGATGGTGATAGTGACAGCGCTAACTTGAACTTAACGTATTAATTATTTTGGACAATAATAAGCTAAAAGCCGTAAAGGACTTAAAACTGCAATAAAAATTAGCTGGAGAGCTATACTCGACATTCTTATACTTCCACTATCATTTTAATATTATTTTGATTTATTATTATATTCATAATTCATAGTTTACATACCTGGCGACAGGATGTTGATTTTTTTCTTCTTTTATAAGTAGTGGTGGCTTATTAATAATTTCTTTTAATTTAAATGATTCTTTTAAATTTATTGTAATGTTAAACTATTTTTATAATTTGATGGTTTACAAAGTAAGCTAATTTTTATTGGATTCCCAAATGAAATATCATAAGATTTTATTGTATCGTTCGCCATTTTCTGCGTCAAAATTGCTAGTTACAAATTTGGATATTTTATTTAATCCGGCAATAAAGCCGCTTTTGGTTCTAGAGCTACTCGAATGGGGTTTAATAATATTAAATAATTGATAATAGGATATTTACATTTGAACATTATTATTGTCAAATTATATATTTACATTTTAACATTATTATTGTCAAATTTAAAATCGTTAGTTAACATGCCTATAGAGAAAAGGTTAAATTTATAGGGTTCAAAAGTATACATTTAATAATAATGCTTCATTAGTAAAGTATGAAATTATAATTAAGTAAATGTTGTACTTTCTTAAAGAAACTCATATACACTTTTATTCAAAATTTGCATGAATTCGGTCTTTTACACATTAAGTGGTAACAGTTTGCATACATGTTTAATAACGCGGTTTTTGAGCTTGTTATAAATTGAACAATTAGATATATTGATGGCAGCTTCGCCTTAATTATTGAACGGATACTTGACATTAAATACTCATTTTGGTTGTTATTTACATGTACCACAACAACTTGAAAAGTTTTTACAAACTTCTAGGAATCTTGGAAGATGCTCTCGTTCTCCATAAAATCAGGGATCAACCTGAAGTATTTCTACTATTTTAACGCCATGTTTAGGTATTGGGGCTAATACTAAAGTGGCAGTTCTTAAAATTGAGAGTGGGGTAAAACTAGTTATGATATTTGGAGGACAGTCTTCAGAATCAGAATTAATGGAATTTATTTCCATAATTTGACCTCTGCTACACATATGTACTCATGACAATATCGATGTTCACTTCATTTGCGTTGAAGCTGATGATTGCTACGTACTAGGTACTAGTCCTAGCAAATGGCTGCATTTGATGATATTGATAAGCTCTTGATACAATTTACTGTATCATGGATAAGTTCCCAGCTAGGCTAGGATATGCAGGCATGTTCTATTTCAATATATTGTGTTGATTGATTTGAAGTTAAAGTTCTTAAATTCCTACAATCACTGAGTCAACTGAAATTATATTCGTTCATTTCGTTATTTGGCAACCCTAAGACCGACTGGCTGCGCTGTTTAAACGCGAAGTATTTTAAAGAAGAATGTAATTTTATAAAATACAATAGCTACAAGTTACAACTCTTAAATCTTAAGTTATACAATGTAAAAGTATTATTTTCAAATAAGTGATATATGATATTGTTAGGCTATTACTGAATCGGCGGTTTTGCTGATAGAAGTGACAATATAAAATTCATCTCGAAATTTTCGTGTCTCGATGTCTCCAGTCTCGTGTATTGAAAAATATTGAATTTCGAAAATTCACGAATCTAATAAGTCTCAAGTATATACGTAAGTATCGATGCTAGAAAGTTTTGAATCTGAAAATGTCCGAGTGTTGAAATAGTTTGTAATCTTAAATCGGATACAAAAGTTTCTATGCGATTCAAGACTCTGGTAAATTATTTTGTGTTCTTTTATATTTATCAACACAGGAATATCAACATTTGAGGGCCTATAACTCCAGAAGTGCAGAGCCTTTATATTAAATTATTTAAAAAAGCTGCAGTGTTCTTCTCTCGACTTTCTTGTCCTATCACTATCTGTATTTATGATAATTCATTATGACTATGCAACCAATTCAGTATGTATTGTAATTAGAGAAACGTAAAATTATCTTTCTCAAAAGTGATTTTTCAGTAAATGGTAGATTTTTCGAAAATTACTTTTTTGTACAAAAGTTGTTTTACCTTCAACTATTAATATATTCACTTTCCTTCTAACTCATGCCAATTTCGAAATTATTGAAACAGTAGAAAGAGTAAACTATTACTTTTAGTTAAGTTATTGTTTTTAAAAATAAAAAGTTGTCTTCCTAGTTCTAAGTTTAGAGTTTTTTAAATTTTCATAAACAGTTTTTGTTGTAGAGCGATCGCAGACACTTATCAAAATCAAAAAGTGATTTCTTTATTGTAAAAACTAACGCTTCTTTACATAACAAGGTAGAAGGTTTAAATTCTGGATATTTGGTATAGTACGGGCGAAGTAACCTCTCAGGATCTAGTACAGTGAAACTTTATGCTTTGTGTTTGCAAATTAGTGGCCTTACTTCTCTGTCGAATTCAATTACAGGACAGCTACACATAAATAGTGAGATGGACGTACACGTAAAGCTAATCACATGCTCATGCAAAGCTGTAGAAAGTTGTAGCAACTCTGTAATAGGCTACCAAGATCATGGAACAACGGGAGTTGATTTGGTCAACGGATGCAAAATGTTTGTGGAATTAAGGGAAGCGCGCAAAGCGCTACGCGAATATGCGTCGCAGCCAATTCAATATTGCTGTATTCTACAGGATACATTATTACGACTTCTTCCATTTCGTATGAACAAAATCAGGGCAGAAGTTGCGAAATATGATCGGAAATTACATCCCGCTAAACATATTGCATCAAAAAAAAAAAAAAAAACGTATTTCTTTATATATCGGCATATACGTTCAATGTATTATAAACATTTGCGTTTGACGTAAGAAAACATTTCAATGTCACACCAACGAAACGTTATTCAAATGTTTCTATACTGTATAATAACGATAGTATATTTGAGTTCTATTTACATTTATGCAGAGACGGTTGTTTTATGTTTTCGCCAAAAAGTTTTAAAAACATTTTACTTAAGACTTGCAAAAGAAAAAAGATGGTTTTCAAAAAACACAAAATAAACTTTTATTTTACTTTTTGAAAATCATCAGTAATACATAAAATAAACATTTTGGCGAAGACATAATACAAACGTCACTGCATAAATGTAGATTTTGAAAGAATTCTTTTTGATCCGAGCTTGCTACAGGCACACGACCGATTGCTTTAGCTCTTCTGTACATCCTATAGCGAGGCTAAAAGAAAAGAAACTCTAATTTATGCATTTTTCATTATCGAACTGAAGCAATATTACTATTTAATCTATATTAAATAAGAATATTGCTATGCTATTATCTGCAGCTGCCATTCGAGGTATATTTCTTAGAATCTAGGTATAATTAATTTTACGTCATATTTCTTGTACATATTCGATTAGAAACACTTTGTCAACCATAATGAAATCACGTTATTTGGAGTTGACAAGTTTAGAAAATTATTTTCCTCTAATATAGCATATTGTCAGAGAATCTGCTCCCGTTGGATTCAGAACTAGTTAGAGCTCCCGGGTCTGGAGTAACTCCAATCATAAATTTTACAGTAAAATTTCACTTGTAGTGTGAATGTGAAAAAAAGTCGCTTTTGAAAATGGTAATTTTATATATACGTTTTCCTTGTTACCACACATATTAACAAATTTGTTAACATTATGACTTCCCGGTCAACGGAGATTTCATAGTTTAAGTACTAAAATTAAATATATTAACGCTGATATTTTATTTCTAACACGATGCCGAAAAAACAAAGTCTTTCCAAAATTCATGAAAATTAATATTTCTTCCAATTGTAAAATGGGTAAAATAATAACAGAAACAGCTAAACAAAAATGGCTGAATTTAGAAATAAAAAATAAATATAGTAAACTTAGTAAGTTAGAATTAGACAAGTACCAACTTCATTTAAAATTGACGGCAGGTTTAAACGAAGTTGAATACTTCGAATGGGATTCTTTTCAGAAAAATGTTTTTGAAATTATTGAAAATAAATTCCAACAGAAAATGAAAATTCTCAATAGTAAATTCAATACGTTATGCCCAAAAATACTTCAAACATCTTCAGAAAAGGACATCACTATTGTATGCAACCAGTCTTCTGAATCCTTTAATAACAATGAACTTGCTTTGCTTAATAAAGGTTTAAAGCATTGCTTATCGTACGCAAAAACACCGATGATTGATATCGTAGCTGGGATTGAATGTTTAGACGAGTCTTCAAAAGATTTCATAAGAAAAGCTTGCAAATTAAGAATTATTAACAACTTGGAGCAATCCAAAGAAAAAGCCTCACCACTTTACAGTTCCGAATTCAAAGTTATTAAAGGACTCAAACAAAAAGACTGCTTTTACATGAAGGCTGACAAAGGGAATAGTATTGTAATCTTAGACAAACAGGAATATTTTAATAGAGTCAATCAAATGATTACAGAGGGTCCTTATGAAAGACTATCTAAAAATCCACTAACTAAAATGATTAGTCAAACTAAATCCATTTTTAAGGAATGTCCTAATTTAATTACACCGAACATAAAATTTAGATTAAATATATCTAATCCTGTAATACCAAAATTATACTGTTTGCCTAAGATTCATAAACCCCGAAAGTGTATGAGGCCAATTGTATCTTGTATAAATTCCCCAACTTATCAACTGTCGAAATGGCTCGTTAATGAATTTAAAAATTTACCTATTAAACAAGATGATTTTTCAGTTCAAAACACAATGGAGTTTATTAATCATACTAAAAATTTTACTTTAGAAAAAGGTGAAATTTTAGTCTTATTTGACGTTTGCTCTTTAATTCCAAGTGTCCCCATCCCTCAGGCTCTTACATATTTAAAAGATCTGTTAATTCTAAACGATCTAAACCCAGATATTGTCAATGTATATATAAAACTAACTACACACTGCATGTCTCAGACTTACTTTCAGGTAGAAGGAAATTTTTACAAACAACATGAAGGGACAGCTATGGGCAACTGTTTATCACCTTTCATTGCAAACTTATTTATGAGTAAATTTGAAACGGTTTTTAAAGAATCAGCTACATATTTTCCTAGGGTGTGGGTAAGATATTTTTGCAATTTTTGATAGTAATAAAAATGATATTAATGATTTTGTAGATAAATTAAATTCCAAATTCAATAGCATTAAGTTTACATACGAAATAGAGACAAAAGTTTCCTCCTACTTCCAACTTCCATTTCTAGATACTTTAGTCATCAGAAATAATAATAAATTAGAATTTGATATTTATGGGAAAGAAACCAACGTTAACCATTTTATTAGTTTAGATTCATATCATTGTCATCAGCACAAAATAGCGGCAATCAATTTTCTTATTCATCGTTTGTTAAACTTCCCTTTAACAAAGGATAAATATGATAAAGAACTAAAATACATCAGAAATATTGGAACTTATAATGGTTTCTCTCCTAAGATTATCAATGACATTTTACGTAAATAAAAACAAAAACATATAATTAAAAATTCCACGACTCTTGTTACTTCATTAGCATCTAATAATCAAAAATATATTAAGCTCCCATTTCATAAGTACGCCACCAAAGGATTAACTGGCATATTCAATGAATTTAATTTGGGCATCTCCTATACTTCCAAAAACACTATTATGAATCTTTTAGGTAATCCCAAGGATAAAATTGAAAATCAAGATAAGTCCGGAATTTATGAAATCCATTGCGATGAATGTGGAGAAAAGTATATTGGCCAAACTAGACGTGCAATTAAAACTAGATTTAAAGAACATATTGCCCATTTTAAACATAACCATCCTGATAAGTCTAGTGTAGCTCAACATATTTTTTCTACAGGTCATCCTATTACTAATGATAATTTAAAACTAGTGAGATCCGTGTCTTCAAATAAAGAATTAGATTCTTTGGAAAGCATATATATTTTTAAAAATTCAGATAAGATAATGAACTCCGACAAAGGTCCTATACCGAAATCGGCATTTTATGGTTTATTAGAAGACACGTCTCCCTAGGTTGACCAAGCGTAACTGCTGATTAGTATATATATATAGGTAATACTTAGCTCATAAGTTAGTGTAACCTTGATATCCTGGTAAAGAGCACATCATTCTTGGTCTTTGCCTTAGCCAGAGATATTACGTTATACTCCCATTGCTACTGATGATGACAACTTAGTTGTCGAAATACGTATTTAGCTCAATTAAAATACTTTGTGGTTAAGGGGTTTTTAATATTATTCACCACACATATTAATTTTGTTTCATAGTAGTTGTAGGGCGAAATTAAAACAATATATATTATGCGTGATTATGAATATAGGTCGAGCACTGTTGCCTGTTACGTGAAAGCTTTTTATTTTTGCTCTTCAGTTTCTATCAGCGAAATAATATGTGCAATAAAATATGTCCAGTAAAGTTTTCGCTGCAGTTATTCGTCTAGGTGGAGCTGCAACATTCTGTAGCATTTCCAGTGACTTCTCTTTCTACTATTTGCTCAAGAACATCACTGATATCAAGCCTTCCAATTGAAAATGGTAACGGTGCGATTCCAAGCAAAAATACAGCGAATTTTGCTGCGTTTCAATCTCTGCTTGCATTTGATGTTTATTGAATAGAAAACATCTGGTTGACCTACACTTGACTATCTTACATTTAGATGATTTCATTACTTTATAAATAGAAATAAGTAATATATTTTTTTTTACTAGAATCATGGTTTAATATTTCTAGGCGCATCAAAGTGAAGCGTAAACTAGATTATGGACAACTCAGTTTTAAAACGAAATTAAGGAAAAGAGTCGAAATGCCCTCTACTAGTAAGTAGTAAAAGATAAAATAACGTTCTTATTTAACTTTATTTTCAAAATAATATTGAAATTCGTCTGATATTATAAAAATCTCCATTTATAATTGAATTTATATGAACATCGTCAGAAATATTGTTTTTCAATTTAGATTTAAAATAGCAATGAGCCTAAATATGCAGTTTTATGTAAATATGCAATTTATATTAAATTGATAACCAATATCGCATAACTTCATAATTAAGAACGGAGAACGGTATTAGCGGATTACCGTACTATATCTATCGCAATATTAGTTTTATGATCCACGACTTTTCGAATTTTATCAGAAGATCGGGGATATTTTATAAGTAGTGAGCGACGCGTATTTATTAAATTTCATACAACATTATGGCACGTGAACCAGATGAAACTCAGCCAACGCCGTATATTGGTTTCTATGGCAACTATAAATACTTTTGAAGAACTTGCATCTTGCAGTCTTCTCCCTCCATATTATAATTAAATTTGCAATGAACCACTGAGTAGGAAGTCACTTCAAACATATTAACTTATAGTGCATAAATGCAATTTTTATGAAAACGTATTTGCTCATGATTAAATGTATGTAACAAGAATCGTCGTCTGGGACTATATTTTAAATTGGCGATCACGTACTTTTCGACCAAATCTTGTTTTTCTACATACTGTACAATGAGCTAATAGTTAAGGTATATATATCAGTGAACTGAAAAATATAAAAAGTCTAACATTGCTATATTTAATATCTGTAAAACCAGCAAACTTTCTTGCATTGTCACACAGACAATCATATGCAAATGGCCTTTGTCAACGGAAATGATCTCTATTCAAAAAAGAATACAAAAACAGGTCGCGCACGTCGTTTCAACGAATACAGAAATGCCATGGAGTTGCATTTTCTGAATTGAAATCAGACATGACGGAAAGCCTCTCCCGATAATGAAAGTTCTGCTCGTGGAACATTGTTCTTTCGTTAAATCTTCTTTTGTGCCAATGATATTGAAGTAAAAATATAGTTCTCAGCTGGCCGCCATCATGGCTTCGAACGTGCATTCAAAATTGACTGGACATAATATATGATAACTATTATTACTACTGTGATTTATACTTTGTACAATTGCCTATAACAAAAGGGTTGCCTTTGTTTTTAAACTGTATTCTTTACAGCAGTTTAGGCATTAGTAGGATATCAGCTGGTTCTGCTGCAGCAACGGAAAATGATACCTGTTGATTGATTATCGATTATTTTGTCAGTTTCAGATTATCTTGTCAATTGCAATTATCGTGACGTCAGAAAATGGCTTTCGAAACAATAATGGCGACCAAAACAATATAACGATAAATGGCGTAGAAAAATATTATTAAGAATTAAAAAAGAAAACATCTTTTTATTGTATTGCTTCAGAATTTTATTTTAGAAAATTGTTCCGTGTTTCTTCGCCAGTTTTGTGATTCAATCCAAGTAATCATAGAAATAGAATGATTCGCAAGGGGAAGGGGACTGTCAGTTTCTGATCACAAAATGGAAGAGTAGGGATCACTAATAACGAACGAAGGAACGTGATTCTCATAATCATGATTACTTTGATTAGTTAGATTGCAAATCAGAGTTCGAAGAAACACGCCTTATATCTCATACAGACAGTGTTTTTGTTTCGTTAAATTATATATATATATATATATATATATATATATATATATATATATATATATATATATATATATATATTGTTCCTTTTTACCGCGACTTTTACATAATTGATTGATTATGTAGTCGTTAATCCTTTGGAGAAATATTTTTTCTTAAGTGTAGCTGCCATTTACTTTACTAATTATTACTTCTGCATAGTTCAATTTTCAACGACAGTATAGACGCGGAAGAGTTGGACTGAAGGCAGAAGAAATATTCACACCAGGTCCAATTTGAATTATTCAATGCTCACTACACTATAATTATAAATGTATGTACAGTAAGCCATCAAACACACGCTGTATAAGAGGATTAAAACTAAACCGCATAGTCGTCCGTCGTTACAGCCATAAGAGCCTAATATATGCTATTAATGACATTGGTTTTCCCATTAAAATGAATCATAAAAATTCGATATTCATACAATTTTACTAACGTTGCAATAGCAAATTATTTTTTTTATAATTTTTCATTGTATTCAATATTTTATACGTAACATAATTATTATTAATTAAGTTTCCAATTCCAAAATTTCATTTGTTTTGAAAGAACATTGTTTATTGCCAATTTTCTGACACCTGTAAAAATTGCAAAATAAGAATATAAATTCAAAATATGCTTTATTATTTTGTACATAAACTAGATTCAACAACCATACTTCCCCCGTGTTTACAGCTCTTACAGCTACCAGAAAATTTGCAGATAAAATTGATATTTCAAAAAAATTCACATATCCTAATACTCGCAACACATATCTTACCTAAAGGCGAGCTCTACGCATTGGTGCGTATTACGCGTACCATATCTTGTTATAACGTATAAGAAAGTAACAAGCATAGGTTTAACTCGCTGCATTATCTATTCAGTGGATGGTTTAATGTTTATATGTATATAGAAAACAGTTATTAAAGGTTCTTAAGGAAGAAAAATATTTATAACCACTGAGTTTTGAAAAGACAGCCATTGTTACCGATTGATTGCAACAATAGCCAGTTTGTTAATGCAATTGCTACAATGTTTAAAACTTCAATAAATTTTCTTTCCTGGCCTTTGGTTCATAATCTAAATAATAGTTATATATATATAAGAAGTCTAAATGTTTGAAGAATAATTTTTTTTAATAAAATTATATTTTAAATTTTATGATATTTTTGCTTTCTTTTACGGAGTAATAAGTAAGTATTGTAATCATGAAAATTTTCGAACTCGAGATTTCAGCGGATATACATGTTTTGACCTTCCCTGAATCGAATGTGACTATTTTCGGCATGACGTCTGTCTGTGTGTGTGTGTGTGTGTGTGTGTGTGTGTGTGTGTCTGTGTGTGTGTCTGTGAACGCTCTAGAGCCAAAACTGTCGAACGAAAAATTATGAAACTTCAAACTTAAGCTTTGTATATGCCCTAGATGTGCACCTCCTATTTTTGAAAAGAATATTCAAACCGGAAGTGCATGTTTACTCTATGCATTTTTTGTTCTATCTCCAATATCACTAGAACGGCTACACTTACGACAAATATAGTTATATTCATAATGAAATATATTAATATTTTGCACAACTTTTGTTTCAAACATTTCTTCAAAAAATGTACCAGTTGCGAGAAAAATGCTACGAAACATTATAAATATCTTGTTTACGTTGCCATGGATTCGCATGTAGCTTATAAAATCGGATCATCTGCTTTTTGTCAGGAAAACAAAAGACTCTATTAGATAAATGACATTTCAGAATATTTCAGTAGAGTATTTGTTAATTTGACAGCAGGTTTTGGATATACATATATTTATATCTAGTGAAAACTGCGTAAAAGAAAGTTGAGTGCAGACCACTCCAGATATTTTTATATAAAATTACCTATATATAGTTTTCGGGTCACAATTTGAAAACATAAAATATCTTAGAATTTCTTGTTGAATTTTTCCATATTTCAAATGAAATCCTAATGGCAGTCTTGAGCGGTTCCAAAATTTGGAGCCCTATTACTCTGGACCTGTACGGATGACTTTTAGGCCACCCAAACTTTATGTTAACCAAATTTCAGTAAAATCAGCCCGGCAACTTCAGAGGAGTTGCAGATAAAGTCAGATCTAACGACTGGCCGAAAAAATTATGATCTGATGATGATGCTACAGACAAAAGCAAACACTATAGTTGTCTTGTACTATATTACGATGAGCTAAATATAAAGATGTTTCATTTACGAAATAGAACATATTTATTAAATTGTCATGATTTTTAGAAAATATCGTTTATAGATATGTTCAATTAGATAATTAGACTGATCCGAATTGTTATTATGAAATTGAGTTACCCTATCAAAACTTTGTAACCAGATGTACAAAATTAATGTAGGTACATTAATTAATTGTTACCAGAACGGCCACGTATATTCTTATAATAAAGCATGATAGTTCTGTCCAAATTTATCGCCCAATTTCGATGTTTAAACCCTGGACCTTTGATCTTTGCCCTGACATCGAAAGATAAAATGTCTCGGGTTCAAATCCCGCTAGCAGTCCCAATTTCCGAATATAACGACGAAAGTTTGTTTTCCAATGACAATCTAAGTCTAATATTAATTTGTTACCTAATATACCTTATATAATGTTCGCCACATAGAATAGGGATTTCGATATTTATTATTAGTCCTATATGTTATTAGAAACTGGTTATACTAATTTTCTAATATATTTTATCGTTTAATAATTGAAGCAAATGTTATCTATAAATCTATCATTAATTGAAATACGAATTTGAGAAATATTCTGCAAAAGCAATAATTAATGTTCATAATCATCAAGTTTTCCAAAATTGTAATTTTCGAAGCGGTCATTGAAAGCAACCAGCTCTGATGGTATACTTTTACTTAAAAGTTGAACGACCAACCATTGCCATCTGTGGAGTAACGGCAAAACTATAAGTTTCGACAATCAATATTCCTGTACGTTCGCGGTTCTCTCGTCAGGTTGCAGACTTGTGGCAATCAGGCACATGCTGCCACCTATAATCGTTTCCAAATATATTTCCTCATTCACCATTACATTATAATTTCCAAGCTTAAACTGATCAGAATATAACGTTGGCGATTTTCAATGAAATTCTAGTTAGTGTGAAGGCGCTGTTCAATACCGATTAATAGTGGCTAAGTGTAGAATTATAATATATTAATTGCATTCCAGTAGATGTCACTACTTACAAGGCTGCATAGTGGCGACATCTTCTATAGAGTAGATGAAATATGTATTTATTTGGGACTCAGTGTATACCTTCATTATATGCGAGTTTCCAGTATATGCGGGTTCACTATATGTAGATTCCACTATATATATATATATAAATAAAAGTTGCCAGAAATTTTTATATATTTTTACTTTCTTTTACGAAGTAATAAGTAAGTATAGGGATCACCAAAAATATCGAACTCGAGATTTCAACGGATATACACGTTTTGAGCTTCCCTGAATCGAATGTGACTATTTTCGGAGTGACGTCTGTGTGTGTGTGTGTGTGTGTGTGTGTGTGTGTGTGTGTGTGTGTGTGCGTGTGTGTGTGTGTATGTGAACGCTCTAGAGCCGAAACTGTCCAACGTAAAATTATGAGACTTCAAACTTAAGACTTGTATATGGTCTAGTTGTGCACCTCCTATTTTTGAAAAGAATATTCTAACCGGCAGTGCATGTTTACTCTATGCATTTTTTGTTCTATCTCCAATATCACTAGAACGGCTGCACTTACGGCAAAAATAGTTATGTTCATAATGAAAGATATTAATATTTCGCACAACTTTTGTTTGAAAAGTTTCTTCAATAAATGTACCAGTTACGAGAAAACTGCTACCGAAAATGATGAGAATCTTGTTTACGTTGTCATGGATTCGAATGTAGCTTAATAAATCGGATCATCTGCGCCTGTCAATATTTCGACAAGAAAACAAAATGGTCTGAATTAGATAAATGACATTTCAGAATATTTCTGTAGAGAATTGTTTAGTTTTGATAGTTAGTTAGTTCAAAACCATTACAAATTGGTATTGGTATAATTTTCAACCCATTCATTTATATAAGGTAAGCTTGGTTTTCATATTGTTTCTGTTGGATTATTATTTCCTAATATTATATTTTTATAATCAATAAATATTGATGAAAACTACGTAAAAGAAAGTCCCGCGTTGGCCACAACCCATTTTTTCTTTTATAATATCCACATTTTCATGTCATTTTCGAGATAGGCAAAAATGACTCGAATAAAGCAGCACTTCCAGTAGAAATATCCTTTTCAAAAATAGAAGGTTTTCTTTCCAGTGATATTCAAATTCTTAAATTCATTATTTATATTTGCAAAGGTATAAACTGTAGAATATTCACACACCTAAACAGACGTCATTCAGACAACGTCCTAATGGATTCAGGGACCTGCAAAATGGTTATATCCATTAAAATTTCGAGCTCAATTATTTTGTGATTACAATACTATTATATTATTAAATTATATATATTATTATGACATATAAGAAAGTAAAAATACGGGTTCTCAATTATTTAACATAGAAAAGCAAATCTTACTATATGTTTAACACAGTGTGTATTAGGCACGACATTATACATATAACCAAGAGCAATACTAAAGCATTTTGTTAATAGAATGAGAATAGAGATGAATGCAACCGGAACATTGATTTTTATTGTTCACATAAATTACGGGCACAAATTTGCATTGGTAATGTGAAAGAGCCGCTTTGACGCCTTTTTTTTTTGGTTTCGCTATTCAACGCTGTTATTTTTCGTTCTGTTTGTAATAAATTACATTACAAGTTCGTTTAGGCTGGTCTTTGCATTTGCAAGGAACGCCGAGCGATTCGAGTGCTGCTATGAAAATTACATCAATGCGAATTAAGATTAGATAAATGTACCATTGCGAGATTTACGGCAGTTGAATACAATTTCGCTTCCATTTTCTTAACTAATTTAGTCATTAGGAAATCGAGTAGATTTCCTTTTAGCAAATAAATATTTTATATGTCACTATTATGGTTTCGTTATCTTGCGGCTACACATTTTCTGATTTAAAATTACAATTAAGTTTTTTATTTGATTGATTACTTGTTCAAACTAGCAATCGGTCTAAATATAATTCAAATCTTGCAAATTTGTCGCAGTTCGTCTTAAACTGACACCAGAATAGCAATTATATAATGAATGTATTAAAATTATTATTCTTTGTTATTCTATTATGCATATCGGCTTCAATCGATAGAAACTTATGGAAAACCATTCCAAAGTCTTGAATATTTAATTAATATATAAAATAAGATTAGGTGCAGGCACTTATGCCTTCAGCTCGCCCATTATATGCGACGCGAGCATTTTTCATGATTACAAGACTTACATATTATATACTGCGTATATAAGAAAGTAAAAAGATTGGTTCCCATGAGGAAAGTTACCAAAACTTTCTATAAGTGCAAATAATTTAATCCTAAATAGCTGAATACGTGTACGGTTTTATGAAATTAATACTGTATCAGAAATTATGAAACCTGTGAATTGGTTTTTGAGGACTATAATAACGTACGTGAATATTTAAGATTGTCTTGGTATGTTGTGGCAGGTACTTTGTGAAGAATTATAGATGTAGAAATGATAGTTCAACATGTGGATCACTGTGTTTAGGAAAATTGCAGCAACTTGTGTTGTGTTATGAATTCTCCAACTGCGCTTCGTTCAAGTCGGCGATCGTGCTGGAGAATTCACAGCAGAAATACTGTATATAACATCAATATTGCGGTCAAAATGAACCCTCTCAGGCCCAAGGGCTTAAAGTTCATTATTTCTAAATCGATTCCATCGTGTTCCTTTAAGATCGCGGTGAACATTTCTTCGCAAATAATCAAACAGTGCTGGTATTGCCTCGCCTCGTATATAAGGCTATTTTCAGACTATAACTCGGCGCGAGCTTTTTTTTAAATTTATCGCTACGAAAAGATTTATATTCCTGTTATTTTCCGAGTGTTCAATGTAGTGAACAGCTTAAATAGACATATCTCGCACGCTGACGCTTCGCAAGGAAAATAATTATAATTCTAAAGGAAGAACATTGGACCTCAAAATTATGTTTTTATTTTCTCGTTTTCTATTCTTCTTTCCTTATATTACAGTTATTTATAACCTACAGTTTCTAAAGAGAGCATTTTCTTTCTAACATCATAATTTAAATGCGTCTCTACTGCGAGATGGTAACTATATATGTATTACGAATGTCTTGATTGTTCGTTATCAATTGTGAAATATTTTATACAAAATTTTCTATTTTTCTTTTTACTGTTGGAAATTCAAGAGATTGTCATTATTTTCAGAGGTTATTCTTGCTAAAAATATAACCATGCTTCGTGGCTTCGAAGAAAACTACTTGAACACGTATACGTATACGAACTTTGTTGCACAAATTGAATATTCAAATTCATTTCAAGTACATCTATGTACATATGTGGTATGTATTCATTCTACAGTGTAATCGGTTTTACATAAAATGTGCGTCTTCTTAACTCATTAAATATTTTGAGGGCTTAATCCATTCTAAGTAAATTCAAAGACTTGAAGCGTTAGTATTTGTCGTGTATCTGTAACATTGCAAACACCAAACGTTCGATTAACCCTATTCGCAATCGATAATATCGTTAGTGTCGCAGATGCACACCGTAAAGATGATCACTGTACGGGGTGGGGTTTGTTGGTTATAATTCAGGCGAGTGTGTATTACGTTATTATGGACATGTATATTTTCTTTATAACATATCCCGGCAAACAACATTATAAAATCTTTTGAGTCGTGGTGAAAAGGAGTTACAGTCATCACACAAACATAGCAATGACCATAATAATTACAAAAATATATTTATTATTTAAAATATTATAGCGCGTACGCATCCGCTGACAGCGTGTAGTGCGCTGTTCGCATTTACAATTGTTACTTATTATATGGCGAGCATAAGTGTTATTGAAGCAAGTGGGATAAACATACATTTTGTTTATTTGCATAAGTTTAAGGTGAAACCAGTTGTTCGTACTCGAGCAAACAATTGAAACGATGAGAACAAATTATGCCAAGTGGAACTTCAGCAAGTAAATTGCCTGGAGCGAGTAGTACTTATACCTACTTATTTGTGGATCGTAGATATATAAATTTCATACCACTACGAATGGGGATTCGAAAAATGGGCATGCTAAGAACACGAAGAAAATAAATAATGGGATATTTGCAGTGGAGGTGTCCTCCCTAATGGAAAATTCGATTAAAACGGCTTATCTGATCCGAGAAATTTTCGAATCTAATTCACACTTGAGGCACTAGTGAACAGACATTATGGACACACTAAATTTTGTTAAGAAGGAGAATGGAACACTAAGTTCTTATATTTTAGATGAGATATTACACCAGTTATTAAACTGATATTTTTCCACGTCAAAGCTATGTTTGTGCTATAATTTACGTAAATTTTAGAAATGCATTTTGCAAGAATATTGATAAAAATAATAAAACTTGAATACATCAGATATTGAAAGCGCCGAGTAATGTATAAGAAAGTAAAAAGTAGCAAAAAGAATATCGTTACCTTCAGTTAGGATAATTTCAAGATTTACAAGTTTATAGTTACAAATTTCATAATACCTTCAACTGTATTGGCTTTAGAGCACACACACACACACACACACACACACAAATAAACATAATCCCTTAAAATCTCGAATTTTCATTGTTGATTAACTGTATTTTAAGCACTACAGTACTCGTAGAATATAGGAAAACATAAAAAATAGCAGTTAAGAGACATTTCCAGTAAAAAACAAATGAATAATAATATAACTTAAGTTTAATAAGTATTGAATGCTGTTAAACATAAGTTCAATTTATTAAAATATTTAACTTACAAGAGAGCAACATTATTTCATGACAATTAATCTCGAATTAATTATAAAATATGGATTGAAAATTCAAATGCGAATAGAGTTAAGTAAAATAATACTAATAATTGACATTTAAAGCAGGTAATTTAATTTTGATGCCTAGAAGTTAAACTGCGTAGATGATTAAGAATTTTAGCACTCAGTTTTGTTTTCTCGATTCTTGGCTTTTGTTTGTATCTGAAAAAGCTTTTCCTTGTTAACAGAAAATAAAAATAAAAAATAATTGCCCGACGCATTCATTTTATTTTATCTTTTCTATGCTTGACTTCACATCCGGTAAACTGACAGTTATAACGAGATTGAGAAAATAGTAAAAATTGATTCAGGAACTCGAATATTTCCAACTAACTACTTTTATTTATACATTACTCATAAGAAATGAAAGGCGACTTATTGAATTCTACAGTTTTACCGTTTCAATCTTCAAAACGTATATTTCTGTTAATATCTGAAAATAAGTTTATAATAATTCCACTTTACTAAGTAGAATAAGCTGGAGTGGTCTATCATTCGACTTTCTTGTCCTATAACTATTTATATTATATTTATAAACACCCAAATGTATTTGTTGAGTGTATGTGAGTGATTTTCTATGTGTAGAACGTAATTTTTATAAAAACGCAAATTGGCATTCCTGTGAAAGTCGAGAGTCTGCGCCTGCGACATGGCGAGAATTGAAAATATAATCTATATAGTAAATTAATATATATTGAAAATAAAAGACTACACAACCGCAATTAATTAATTTCTAATCAAAAAATTTGTCCTACTGTAAAAATAAAAGCAGAATAATTCAAATGTTAATATCAATATAATATGTGGATATCAAAATGAGTAACGAGTTGTGTAAATAATAAAATAGATTATAATATAGATGTATCATTCTATAGAAATAAATAGATTTCATACTGCTATTTGTGAATTGTTTCAATAAGAATTTCGCATTTCCCGGTATGCAATAGTATATTTTGTATGGAAAATTAACTTTTTCAATAATTGTGATTCTCTGTTAAGTATTTGTGTTGAAATTAATGTTCAAGAAACAAATGTAAACATATTTTGTATTGTCAAACAACAGAAAGTAGTTCGAATTTTGGATTTGACCTTTTTTCGGCAAGCCTAATTTTTAGTAAAATCCGTGACATACGTGCGTCCAGTTTTTACGGAAAGTAATGGAACTGCTCATATATATATATATATATATATATATATATATATATATATATATATATATATATATATATATATATATATTTACACATATATATTTTTATTATATATATATATATATATATATATATATATATATATATATATATATATATATATATATATATATATATATATATATATATATACATTAACAAAATTATTTCATAATAATCGTTGAGTCATCGATTGTCAAAATGCATAAAAAATATAATTATAATATCGATGAATAATGGATTATATATGAAATAGGCACATGGTGCCCACGGGTTAACCTAATTAATAATAATGCTATATTTTGTTTTTAATTTACCCTACGGTAGCTATGAAACAAAATCAATATGTACATGTAAATTCTAAATTGGCAATTTTCAAAAGCAATTTTTAGTAAATGGCACATTAAAAAAAAAAACTCTTCAAACAAAAGTTGCTATTATAAGAATTACTTTTTCTCTATCACATGTCGTTTCCGAGATATTGAAAAATTATCAGGAATAAACTGTTACTTCAAGTTAAGATATTATTTTCAAAAATAGGAGCACACCAAGTGCAAGTCTTAAGCTTAAAATTTCATAATGTTTCCTTTTGTTTTGGTTCTAGAGCGTACACACATCATCGCAAAAATTTTTCCGTTAATATCTCGAGTTAGAAAATATTCATGATTACAATACTTCTTCATTTAAGAATGTGCAAATAGAAAAGAGTATAAAATAAAACAATGCATAATTTATAGGAAAAGCCATGATGTTGTTTACATAAAACACAGCAACTCATTTTATAGAAGATATTAATATCCTACGTTATAATCCAGGTAATGGAATCTCTTGTGAGTCTAATATAGTCTAAATGACAAATGTAATTGTTAAACTAAAAGATATATACTCGTATATATATATATATCAGAGAGCTTCGTGCTGCAATGCCAACGTTGGCTGTTATACCTGGCTGCATAAAATGGAGGTACTACCACTACACACGTACAGTATTTTAATAACAGTAGATATATATGTAGTCCCCAAGTTCATTTCTGCATTTACACAAGTTTGTCCTGCGCAAACATTCATCTAGCTTGCTCAATCTACTAGTCGTGGTCACAACCGCAGCCGCACGATTTATCGCATAGATATAATAACACTGGATAAACTTGTGTTATACGTATATAGAGGGTTGAAAAACCAATCAACACTAATCACTTTTCTTGTAAAAATATTGTTTCGTCTATGAATATATTGTCCTCTTAATACTACAACCGGATAACTCGAATATTTTGTAATTCCATTTATCATGTATTGTATTTTTACGACTTGTTTAATAATATAACTATAATGTAAATGTGCCCATATCATATGCAGACATATATATATATATATATATATATATATATATATATATATATGTATGTATAGATAATTCTACTTCTATTTGGAACGATGCATATTTACATAGGTACTTAAGAAGTATAGATATTGTTCAATATGTGTGCTTTATGCAACATATAAAAATATAACTTATTGTAGATTATTTTGGTTTATTCAAATATTTTGAAAATTCTATTGTAATCCTCTGCATACTACGTCTATGGTTCCAGTGGCCGGCATTCATATATTATATACGTTTCTCTTGAATTGGAACTGCTTTACGGCATTGTTTGAATTTCTCTGTTTTCTTATTTTGTCTCTCTATGCGCGTCCACCATATTCGCTTCTCATTCGTGTGTTCGTTTTATTATTTTTTGTTTTTCTTGTGTACCCGAATCCGTATCCGTACCTCAGTCTCGATTCGCAAGACAAGATGGTATATATCCTGCCTTTCACTTCTGATATTTATTTGTCCGAGTCACTGTCT
The DNA here is from genome assembly GCA_933228885.1 of Leistus spinibarbis. Taxonomy (NCBI): domain Eukaryota; kingdom Metazoa; phylum Arthropoda; class Insecta; order Coleoptera; family Carabidae; genus Leistus; species Leistus spinibarbis. The sequence goes on along the minus strand of OW121796.1, from coordinate 5,574,883 downwards.
GTCACGCGAAGTCTGGTTCACATTTATTTATATATTACCCTTGCCCGATCTAATTCGTTCTATTATTACTGTTATACTGTAAAATTACATCGATTTTTAATTTAGTTTTATAGTAATATATAGTAATTATACAAACATTTTACAGTGCTCCGAATGTGCAAAATGCAACTTTTTTTTTGAAAATCCACAAAAATAAGAATAAATAGGTATTCGATAGAGACCAGTGAAACACTCGTTAATAGTTTTTGTGTGTCTGCTGATGTGCAAATCTATTTATTTTTATTTATAATTGATTTTTAAATCAACTGTCGTTAAATTTAACTCAATTAAAATTCGCCGATGATATTTGACAGTTTTTCAATTCTAATGAAATTTTAACATCTACGCGAAAAGCAAAAAGTAAACAAGTCCTATAACGGCGTTATGTTTTATGCACCAGCACATATTGATGAACATTATTGTAATATCTAACAAGCATGCAGGCAGCAATGCTCTCAGTTAATAACATTGAATATATTTTTTAGGATACCAATTTATAAACACTAATTTATTTTAAATGAAAAGTAATATATTAACAACCACAGATATACGATATGAACAGATCAACCAAGCATGTGGTTAACCTTAATTATCCCTTAACTGACACACCTCTAAGAAATAACATAACTGACACAGGGTCCATTAAACTCCAGTGTGGATTTTGTGAATTGTGAGAATGCACGCAGATTGAACTTTCATAGAACCATAAACGTTAGAACATCTGAGGAAAAGATGCAGAGAGATGATGGGAAAGGAAACTAGACCGAAGATGACGCGGTTGTTCGATATCGGGACAGGAGAGGGTTGGATGATGATTACTATAATAAATAAGAGAGAAAGCTATTAAAACTAAATGAAATTAATTAAAGAGAGAAAAAAAAAGAAGGGTAAAATGTATAAGAATCGTGCAATGTACAAAATATTTATTTAATAAATAAATGTAAGATTGAATGCCGAAAGGCAAGAATAAAAATAATTATAATTACAGTTATTCACGTCCTTAAATATCCTACATATTCTGATATGAATAAGTGACAGCAATTTAATACATATAATATTAAAGAAGAAATAGGAGGAGAAAATAGCTCTTGAAGTCTTAGTATTTGTGGCCATATATGATAGTAAATGTCTTTAGCTCATTATTTGTATAGTAACTCATAAAATATTTAATTACTTTAGTTGAATGCAAAAAACAATACTGATTTGAAACTAGACATCGTAGAAGTTTAAATATAATTTCGTAAGAGTGTTGGTTTCTGTGAGTTAATTTTTTACAATTCGGACAAGATTACAATTACCATTCATTATGAATTATACCTACTGCATGGATAATTATGCAGTAAACCAGTTTCACGACTAATAATCTAACTCTTACGTACACAAAAAAGTAAAGAAAGAAATTACATCCAAGTTTTAATATTACTTCTCTATAATAAAAATTACAGTTATTTTAAGTAACTCACGTTAGTTTTTATCAATATTTTGCTCAGTGCTTTCCAACCCTAAATGTCTTCATTATCATTATCATCTTTATTCGTTATTAATGTTTAAATGAAGTACTTAAATCCGTTGCAATGCATACATAACTATAACAGACAATGAAATATATATATATATATATATATATATATATATATATATATATATATATATATATATATATATATATATATATATATATATATACATATTATAGTGCGAGCGATGTGAATAGTGGGGTAAAATAAATACTTTATATAGTAGAAATAAATATCGTTTGCTAAGATAAACATAATTGTAGTAAAAGTAATATAAACAAATAAATTTCGTAGCGTTTAATTAAAAATAAGTTTAACTTCTCCACTCCACTCAATATCAAAAGTTTTATTTATCGCCGCGACGCGAGCTGCAACCAATGCTTGCTTAATGAAAATGTAATATGTTAGATGAGAGTCTATATGGGCATGTAGAATTATTTGATTAAGAATATAATAATTGTAGTATTTGCATAAAAATATGCCAATATGTAACATTTAACCAGAAAGGGTAACAAACAAATAAAGCACTGGTGAACCCGTGTTTTTCTGTGTTGATTTAATGCCATAACAGATTTCAAACAGTACGTTTAGAATGTGGGAAGGAAATTCGTTTGCCGGAGTTAAATGGAATTTGTGTGTTTTATACGTTCAACTGTATGCTGATAAGGTCAAGGACAAGTTTATTGTTTTGTTAACTTATATCACCTTATTCAAATGTTTTATTTAGAATACCAATATGTTTGTTGGCATAGGGTAAAGTAGATGTAATTTTGTTTTTCTCAAAAGTTATCTTTCAGTTCACATTGTTTTTAAATGTTGCTCGGATTTCTTTTACAAAATTCACTTATCTTCTAATTAATTTCCTTTTCGAAATACTTAAAACATGATACGTTTACACAAGTTCTTCCGGTAGAAATATACTTTTCAAAAACAGGATGTTCTCTTTCCCGGAAAGAACAAATCATATTTCTTTCAATATACACTACATTTCTTTAATTTTTCCCTTGCCAATCCAAAACTTGATTTTACTGATAAAAAAAATCAGATTAAATTATATTTATATGTTCATACTCAGACTTTTATTTAAAATTGCAATTATAATTTAACCGGATGCATAACTTTTGTAAATCCTGAATAGACATAATTTCTAATTTAATTTCTTGAGACTCATTAGACTCTTAACTCATCATGTATAAACTTCTTGAAATGCGAACAAATTGCTTTTCTTACACAAACTGAATTCTAGTTCCTGGTAAAACCATTCATCTGGAATTCTATTCTATATTGCTAAATCATAGATAAAAGGCAGCCATTATCAAGTTGAAATTCCATTTTCTGTAACAATAGATTCGTAGATGTCAGCATTTGAATCGTCATATATCAGAATGTCCAACTTGGAGACACAAAAAGTACGTTGCAAAGTATAGAAAAAATGGCAAAGAAAAAGTTTTAAACGGATACGAAAGCCGGTTGAGAGATCAATTTAGGTTCTCTGTTTGATTTCTTGACAAACAGCAAAGTGTTTAAATTGTTTCAAAGAACTCATTAATTTTTCAGTGGAAAGAAACTGTCTTCAAAACGCTGTCATGTCAATGTAGCAAAACCTGAAGTTTTTGATTTCTGTATCGTTAAATTTAAGAACGGTTTCTCATAACTAATAAATAAATAGTGCTAAACAATGTTCCTTCTTCAGAAAAATAACTCCTATTAAGATAAGTGCAAGTAGTATACAGAGCAAATAAGTGTATATTCCGAGAATAAGAAAATGTCAATTCAATTTACCTGATACCGCTTCCATTATTTACAAAAAATAAAATAACATTTTCAAAAGAAGAAACGTAGCTGAAAAACGAATGGAAAGATTTTATATATAAATGAACTTGATGTCTATATAATATATATTTTCAATTAAATGCATCAATAACGTTTACTCGATTTCGAAAATTTTCGTGGTTACAATACTTCTTTATATACATTAATATAGGAAAGAAGAAAGCATGGATGCTAACTCCAATTTCGTACTCGGATGTCAGGGAGCACATCTGAAATCTTGTTGATCTTGAAATAACCGATGATAAAACGTGCAATTATGAAACTTGTCAAAATATATGTGAGGTAGCTCTTGCTAATACACTATGGCAGTGCGACTATTTGAAATGAAAGTATCATTATAAATAATAAGTATTTTAACTATATTAAAATATTAAAAACAAATTAAAAAATCTTAGGACATATTTTGGTTGAAAAGTGGTAAGATGCATGTTTCGAATACAAGCCTTAAAAGTTTTTAAAAATACATTTTGAACAATAATTGTTCATTGTTACTGTACTGCGCCCAAGAAAGCAAGAAAATTCAATTAAAATATAAATTAAATAATATTCACAAAAATATACAACCACAAACACGATATATTTGACTAAAAACAAACCAACATTTCGAACAAAATTATATTTATTAGATTGTATAATATCCAATCCCATATTTACGGCTCGGGTATAAAATGCTGCTTTAGAACAGCAATAAAAGTGATATGAATTTGTTACGACATAAATACAAGAAAACACATAACTCAAACCAAACCTATGTTATTATATCCAGTTTATATGAACTAGATACTTGACATTTTTATGAAAATGTCACAAACCAGCCCAGACCAGACCAGAGATCAGTGTTCTCAATGATAATAAGCAGTGATGACTGGATTTTCGGGCGAACACAAGTGCTGCGCTTATGAATCATGACAACATATCAAAAATTGACAGGCATAAGACTTTCGCAAAGATAATGGATACCCTAAGTATCTGGATGGTCCAACGAAAAGCGTCGTCAGCATTTGGTATGAAACAGTGGCGTACCCAGGAAAGGATTTCGGAAAAAGCTTCGATTACATTTTTCTTCAATCAAATTGATGACTTCAAGTTTTATTGTAATATTTGACTTTGATGATTAATAAAGTTGGATATGGTGTGTTATCATTCAATTATAAGACACTTGTTTTTGTGTCAACTTTTCGGAATACGATTCTTCCATCATCACAACTAAAAACTGTTTCTAATCGTATTGACTATTTTTACATGATGAATTGAAATTATTATTTGATATAAATTTGAATTTGTTACTATTAACTTGAAAACTATTTGCATTGAGAAAAATGGATACTTGAGAAAATATATTCAAAATAAAAATATTTAATCTTCACCATAATCACCAATATATATTTATCTCAGTGTGCTACATGAAAATATTGTAAAATCGGCCGTAAATTATATAAAAGTATATATCTTTTATACTTAAATAATATTTAGTTTTTTTTTAAAATAGTATCGTTATAACAATTACAAACGCATAAAAATCACAACCTATATTTGAGTTTCTGGAGATAGTCACCAAAGTCCCATTTTGGGTACACCACTGACTATGGAGGAATTCTGAAGAATAAAGAGGTGAAGAGGAGACCAAGAAATCTTTTATATTTAAATTACACATCTACATCGTAAAAAATTCATGTTTAAGGAGCGGAAACGTATCAAATTACAATTTTATGGGTCACGATGTCAACGTTGCTGTTGAATTATTTTTTTAGTATAACACACGAAATATTCAAGTCGAAAGTGCCGCTGGACGTTTTATGTCTTGCAATTTCGATATAAAAGTCCGGGCACGTTCAGGGGCAATTTACGTTTTCCACTGAACATTTTCTGTGACCACTTAACGATAGAAATGCCATTTTATACTAGATAAAAGCTCAAAAATGCTTCACGTAAAAAGACAACAAGAATTGAAAGGTAATATTATACGGTAAATGTAATTGGCATGATTACTAATGTGACGCCCATATAGAATTTCAAATATCAGTAACTATAATATGCTTATCTTAAATCTATGTTTACTTTCTTTTACGAAGTATTAATATTTAGTAGCTAATATAACCTGTAAACATTTGGTCATATCAAATTTAATTATGTGTTTGCCTGGTAAGTCGTCCTAATACTTATCTCAGATATATCGTAATGGCAAAACATTTTATTGCCAATAAGCAATATTAAATTGTTACATATTTGACTATATAATAGCAGAAAATATAAATATCTGCAGTTTGGACTTTTTTGTACGTATCTCTATTGATATTTTTCGGTGTATTTATATTTTTTTAAGTTTGCCATAGCCTAAACTAGACATTTATGTTCGTAGAATCATAGATAGTATACGTATAATCAACAATAAATACTTTTATAGTAAAATAGAATTATTACGAATATTACAATGATCTTGATCGGGTCGATAAACTGAATACACTCACGTAGCATTTAAGAATACCTATATTTCAATCATCCAGTGTCGTATTTTCAATTTCAATTCGCATTCTATTCGTACCCGAAATTGAGCCGGATGTTGCACAACGCTGACGGCATCAATACACACTTCCGGCGCGGTGTCCGAAGAGAAAGGGAATGTAGTTTGCTGGCGCTAGTGGGTTTTAAGACTCTACTGCTGCAATGACCGTATTGGCGTGTCTGCTTGTCTAATGGCTTTTTCAGCTTCTTCTGCCTTTACACTAATGATCGTGAGAAGTTGCGCAGATGCCAAATGTATACCATCTCGCAATTCAATTCTCTCCTATGCTGATGCCCCGAAGAAGATTGTGCCATCCCAAAGGAAATTATTGTCGTTAACTTTGCTCGATTCCACTTTGAATTCAGCGCGTGTTTATACTGCTAAGATAACGCAGTGTTAATGGTGTTAGTACAAATTCTTTCAGCTTGCACTGCATTGAGCTTGTAATTAATTTCGGAAGGGAATAAATCTTTGTCTTATGAACAAAACATTTTTATTACCACACATTTTTCAAGAGATAATATCGAATTGTTGTTCTATGTTAATGTCCGATTTGTCTATAGAATTCACTAAAATAATTGCAAGTTGCGTTTTCGAGGATTAAGTGTGTATGTGTATGAACGATATTAATATTTTTGACAACTTTGGTTTGAAAAGAAAAACGCATAGAAAACTCACAGACGTTTCCATTGCAACCTTATGTGTATTAACATATTTTATGATAATCCCTTTCACAGTTGTCATAATCAAAATATTTAGTAAACGCAATTGATGAAAGTTAAGGTTTATATTATCATATTAGCATATCCAAATATTTCACATGAATTTGTATCAGGTTTTATAAGAAGGTCTTGTGGTGGTTGCAATAGATTCTAATTTTACTTTTTAAGTTAATGTTGTTGCATAGAATCTATCTAGTGTTAATCTTCTGTGTATAAGGTCGAGCATTAAATATGTATGAACTTTAAGCCAAGTTATCTTCTCAAGGAAATTCAACGTGAAATCGACTAAAGTGTCACCGCCAAAAAGAATTATTGTCATTAACTAGACCTGTTTTTTTTTTCGGGTAATGATTTTGATAGCCAGCCTCCACGAATATGGTTTCATCTAAATTACATTTGCATATTATTATTTATACATTCCGTATTCTTTGTATTCATATATTCAAAGTAGGTTCCGAATAAATCTAGGTAGGCGCAAGTAAGATGCAATTTGAACATTCTTCGGCTATACTTATATCGAAAGTTATATAGTTATTTGATAATATGTATGCAACAAATTAATCTAACAACAATAAATTATTGAGAAAGTAAATTTTTAGTACAAAATATAATATTGCTTACCGGGAAATTGGGAATTTTTAAAAGGCCAAATTTAAAAGTTTGAATTTTTTGAATTTTTAATTTAATCTTTACGAATAATTGCGATTTATTGTTTTAGACAATCCTAGTAGAGGGAATCGTGCACACCATCGTAGGGTGCAAAAATTACACTGCCGCACAAATTTGTGTATAGCTTAACAATAAATTAATATTTTAATCTTTTATTGTGCCGTCCATATTCCTTAAAAATGCACGAAAACGGAATTCCAATTAGCAGTTCTCTGGTTTTCTTAGTTCTACGACAATGAAAGTACAAAAAACACCTACTTTTTGCCCTTGTGATTTAGATTAGAGTTTTTCCCATATTCTTTATATATAAGAGAACTAAAAGCAATATAGACGCACCAGCTCAAGATGTCTTTTATGATGTATTATCAGACTTAGAGCAATTTCAGTATTATGTGTCAGAGCAACTCTCTTAATAATACTCGCTATAACAACCATTGCTGGGCTTTATAAAATGAAGCAGAATTTAACCAATGCAATATTATTATTAGATTATTATGTTGCTTTTCTGTTATATATATATATATATATATAGTGCAAAAAAACGGTCTTGAATATTCATTAAACACATTTTAATTTAATCTGATTTTATAGTCTTAGGAATATTTTTATTAAACAATAAAACTATGTATAATCATATTTTATGATTTAATTTGACTAGAATTAAAAATAATGTTATGTATTTTGTTTACGAAATGCGCGTGTAAAATACATATATTTTTTCTTTTGTGGAAAAATATAAAATGAAACTCATATAACATTCTGAACATTATGTTGCGAGTAGTAAGAGGAGAACGCACGCTTTTAAGGTCAAACATCAAGCTCGAAAAAAAAAACCTACCTACTTTTTAAAGAAAAAAAAAATCAGTGAATTCGTAATTGCATAAATAATGCCTGGTAAAAATGTTATTCTTTTTGTATTTACAGTTTCAGAGATAAAAAATAAAAACCTCCAAAATAGGTCATTTATTATAGTTTTCATTTTTTATCTCCGAAACTGTAAATACAAAAAGAATATCATTTTTACCAATTTTTTTTTTTTATGCAATTACGAATTTACTGATATTTTTTTTCTTTAAAAAGTATGTAGTTTTTTTGCGTAATCGAGGTTTGTTTAATCATGATAGGTTTTGAATAGTTTTATGTAATTAAGAAATATAACTTTGACCAAAAGTGTAACAATGTGTCCGTAATGCCTTTATATTCAATAAACAGTCATTATTCGATGGAATATCTTTGATTATAGCGTAAAAATAGCTAATTTCTAATACTGTGCGCATGATTTCTATCACTGGTTGCTTGAACATTCAAAGTCGATGGTAGCGCCACCATCTAAAATAGCCGAGAGCGGAGCGGCATTACTTCGAACTAGATGGACCTGATGGTTTTTCTTAACTGGAAAACTTTTTGCTATCGGAGTACCCCGTTAGTAATAATATTATTATTGACAATGAAAGATGTCACATGCGTATATTTCAAACGTAAATCTATTGGTTGTAAATTTAATACAATCTTCAAATAAATTATATCGTCTTCTTCATTGTTCTAAAACACCTGCACTTGACAGTGGAATAAATTGTTAGATGAATCTTACCAACATCTATCTAAATTAATTATCACTTTAGATATTGCGATGGAATTTATACGCTCCTTTAATTACAATCATAATATTGTTGATTATACAATATACATGAAAATGGTAGATATTTCATAAGGAAACTTATGTAAAAAGAAACAGTGGCTCAAACAATTATCTGTACACCAACTTCTCTTTCCAATGCATATACCCTATTGTATACTTGTAATCAGGTTATTGATACTTTGAGAATACGAAGATTTACTCATTATCTTATATTAACAAAAAAAAAAAAAAAACGGACTGGCTTTTATTCGACTTTCAATCGAAATCTGTATGTATAATAATGCTTTATTTTGTTTCACCCTACAATTACCATGAAACAAAATTAAAATGAATTGTAACTAGGGAAACGTAAATATAAGACAACCATTTACAAAAGCAATTTTTTAATAAGTGGTCCTTTTTATGAAAAAAGCAATTCAAAAGCAATAGTTTTATATCTTTAACTTTCACAAAAAAACAATTCTTTCTAATTCATGCCATTTCCGAGTTAATGAAAAAGTAAACTTTTACTTCCAGTTAAGATATTGTTTTCAAAAATAGGAGCTGTATAGCCGAGTTATATACTAGTCTTAAGTCTAAAATTTCATAATTATAAATTCAACAGTTTTGGCTCTAGATCGTTCACACTAATGAACATATGCACGCAACGCACACTCACAGATGTCATTCCGAAAATAATTAGATTCAGAGATGGTCAAAACATGTATTTCTGTAAAAACATCGAGTCTGAAAAATGTCATGATTACAATACTTTCTTTTAGACTTCGCTCAAGAAAGTTAAAATAAAAAATAATTAGTTGGATAATGCAAATTTTATTTTAATATAATTAGAAAAACGTTCTAAAAATATCCCAAAAAATATGAATAACCTATTTTCTAATTCATTACAGGGTATCCGTTAAAATAGTTAAAAATTTGTATAACAATTTGTATAATAATTTTAATTTATCAATTAGTACGAAATTGACTGTTTGTATCGTTGATTACTAATCGGTCAATACGTTTGTTACAAAAGTAATTAACTGTAAAAAAAGCCAACATTTTATTAAAAACGTGTCAAATAGCATTTAGACGTATTATGTAATTTAAATGTATTAAATTACTAATGTGCCGAAAAGTATAAAATACGTATTTCAATTTCACTTTTTCTCTGACTTATTGTTGTTATTTTCGAAGTTTTGACCAAAATTCATTACCAAACTTTAACAGAAACATAGTCATTTTGAAAAAGAAAAAATTCAAGGAAGCTCAAACCTTGTAAAATTCTCGAGTTCAATATATTTTATGATAGTAATACTTTATTTTAGACCTCGCCCAAGAATGTAAAAATATAGGTACACCAAGATAAGAAAGAGATAAATTAACCGGAATGGAGTTGACTATCTTGTAATCTTTTAAATACTTTTCAAAAAACAACCTATTTTCACTACTCAACTATTCCGAACTACTTGAAATGATAATTATTTTTAATATCTTACGCTTCATTAAAAGGCAACGTCAACCGTTTTAAATCGTAAAAGTTTTCGTTGGCGAAAACACTCTAATTTTCATCTGATCACAGAGCCAAACATTCGTTTTCGTAAAATGAAAATTGATGGTCAGAGAGAACGGTTCGAAAGACGGAAAATATTATTCGTACGAAAGTTTTGCAGTATTACACGATGAAATATCATTCTATTGTACATTTTTATATTATATGTGTATGTGGGCGTGGCACACTCACATATCTCACCAGAGTTCAAGTGTTGAACGAACCAGTTGAAAATTTCCATCGACAATATTCTTTTCACCGTTGGCACTTCTTATTTATTACTTTTATCTTTCAGGCATGCGTATATAAATTATAATAATATAAATGTAAATTGTTTGTGCTTTATTTTTAGTTTTTACTAGTAGGTATATAATTTTCTGTTGTCAACAAATTCTACTCTTTTATGTTTTCGCAAAGCTATGCAAACGGTGACAACGACTGCACTATTATAAGATTTTGTTATAATACAGCTTTAGTATTAGAATGGATCTGGCTTCCCATAAAACTAAGCTCTCAGCCCAAGGTAAAAGCAAAATGTTACTTTATTTCTACTGCTTTTAAAACATATTCCTTAATTATTTATAAATTATTGAAAATAATTTTCTGACATTTCGTTTCTACCTCAATGATACAACACCAAATTAATTATATACAAATAAAAATATTCAAATATATAAATTCTGGTTTCTCATCCTCTTAAGTTTAATATAAAAGCCTTTGTCACTAATTAACTTACCTTAAAGCTGTGTTAGAATTTGTAGGACTAATCGCCATGTTGAAGAAGTATTGCATTGTTTATTAGTACTTACCTAAAACAAAAATAAAACATAATTAAAATCGTTGCATTTTGTACATTATTGTGTAGGAGTTGTGGTAGTTAAGTTAATAAACATAACTTTTCATAGATAAATGACCAAGCATGAGTGAGGGTTATAAATAGACGTTAAACAAAAGTACATTAGAACTGGATGCTTTTTCAGCATAAGTACAGACACTGATAAAATTTAAGGAAGAAAGCATAATTATTACCAATTATTTTTAAAGGGATAAAATGTTAATAAACAATATTCAAAATGAAAGCAAAATGTTAGAATACAAAATACAACATTATAAATTTCAATATTACTATTTTTAATTTTTATTCTGGCTTTCGGGTTCACAATTGGAAAAAATATAAATATAATTTTTTCCAAATAAATTTTGAAAAAGAAAATGTAATCGTTTTTGTTATATTATTGTTAATTATTTATGTATAACCCTGGTGCTCACAATTATAAGTTTGAAGACATAAAATATATAAATTTCAATTTTCGAAAATAGACAGTATTAAGGAGAAATCTAAATGTTTGCAACAAGAACTTCTTGGATACTCAAATTATACGTATTATTAAAATCGGCTCGGTAGCTTCAGAGGAGATACGTTCACAAATTTGGTGTTAGGGGCGAACAAGTGACATAAATATATAAGTTATATTCATTTTCATAATCAAGGTGACGAAACAAGCACAATTTTTTAGATCTGAGAAAGTAACAGACACACTACCAAAGACTATAGCTGTCTTGTACTATATTGTACGACGAGCTAATAAGTATGCCGTAAGTACTTATAAGCGAGAGAAACTAGAAATAACGATAGATAAGACGTCATAAACAGAAATGTATTAAAGGGATAAATCATTGTTTAGCCGGTTTTTGTACGTGATAAAAACTACATGTGCGAGCACTAGTGCATCATAATAGAATATATTTCACTGACTTCTCATAGCAGTATTAATGCGTGGGTAAATATGCTTGAATATATATATATATATATATATATATATATATATATATATATATATATATATATATATATATATCCAAACCAAAACTGAATAACAACAGGGAGCCAGAGAATTATGCCAACCAACGTCTGATATTTGTATAAGAGACAGCAAAATTCACATGTAAATATACAAAACTAATCCTAAACGAATTCGTATCCAGTTTGCAAGTTATAAATCCCCCTGTCTGTCGCTTTGCGCACTCTGGCTAAATAAACTGCTGCGATAAATGTAACATAACCTCACTAAACAACCTTGACGATACGGATATACACACGTAGCATTTGTTTTTGGGATACACGAGCACGTTTTGGAAAGAGATAGGTACACGATGTATATAGTATTTGATACCTACGTCGAATCACGACTCAATGTTCCAATAAGTTGTTTTACAAAAAAAAAAAAAAAAATTATGATACATATTTTATTCACATCGTAGTATATTTTATTTATAAATGCTAATTTAAATGAAATACTTTAAACCTTGAATTATAATTTTTGATCTAAATATTAAAATGTTGCTCATAAACAGGATTGGCGTCAAATTAAAAATAATTATTGATTTTTAATATTGTAGATTTAAATAAAAGTACCTACATTTTCTTATAGAATTTTTTAATATTACCTTGTAATTTGTGAGATAAAAATATTCAAAAATTATAGTGATAAATAAATTAAACAAGCATATGAGGAAGCACCAATGCCTTGAGTTCGCCGTAAGACAAACTTATATATAAAAGAAGTAGCCGTTACTCAATTTTCTTGTACATTCACTATCTATAATTGGGAAGAATCGATTTTAATTTTTTTATGCAAGATTATGAAGTTCTAAAATTACCGTATATTTTTAAAACCTCTAGTTTCGAAACTGTCTAACAAAAAAAAATTCTTAACAAAGGCTTCAAATCTTGACAAAGGATTTAAGTCATCAAAATTTATAATTGTTAAAAAGGTAGAATGATTTCAAATCACATTTCAAGTTAAAAGTTGCATGAAAGATTTCTAATTAATAAATATAAAATAGACTTTAATTCCTTCTTGATTGTTGATTTATATAGAACAACCTTTTAATTGTCAATTCCATTTGAATTATAAAAGTTCTGTATTTGATAAACAGGTCTTAATTATTCTTTTTGATTTATAATACAAAATCACATAAAAGGTTTACAATTATCAAGAAGGCTTAAATTCCTTTTGAATTGTGATTTGAAATTAATTAATTGTTGGTGACTTTAGCTTGTCAATTACGAAAAAACTTTTAAGTTGAATTGTAAATTATGAATTCAATTCCAGTAGTTATTAATTTTGCCCAGCTTTGCACACATGTAATTCTTAGTACATGTTCAAAACATGTTAAAATATCAGGTATGGTTGACGCCAGACATCAGTATATATGATAATTATTTTAGTTAATATTTCAATAAATTTTTCACATTTTTAAGTAAATATTAGCAAAAAATTTAGATTCTTTAAATAAATTTCCCCCAAAGCGTGCAAAATGATCATATTTTAAGGATTACAAATGTTGGTTTTAATCTTTACATTGCATATGTATTAAATAAGTATTAGGATAACTCTGACATTAAAATATTCATCAATTTATATTGTATAATTCCGTATGATTTATAAAGGGTTTAAACTTTTCAAAACATGACAATTTATAATTAATATATCTCTTTGTAAATAACATTCCAAATTGTATTATTTTTAAAGTTGTCAAAATTTATAACAATTAATAATAATTTACGATCGGCAAGTACAATGAATAATTATATTTACTTAGTCATATACACAATACTCCTTTTACCTATAAATAGGTTGGCAGACAACCCCGTTCTTAAGCATTTATAATCATTCTCCATTCAACTTTATTCTTACACTCTTGATTCGTAATTCATATTCGATTCAGGGAGGGTCAAAACGTGTATTTCCGTTGAAATCTCGTGATCGAAATTTTGCATCATTACAAGATTTACTTGCGTATAAGAAAGTAAAAATAAACAGGGGTAAATTCGATAAATTTAAAATACATTAAACAATTTCTAGGAACTAAAAAAGAAATTAATTCAGTAATGGTTGGGTTAAAAATAAATTATTCAAAAATTATTGATAAATTGATTTAAAATACCAACCATATATTTTTAAAGCCGTCAATTTGTCAAACAGTACTTTTTGTAACGGACGACCTTGCCGCCGGTAATAGCATAAACGAAAAATATGAAGAAAAAACCGCCCACCGTTAATTTGAGTCAGGTGTCTGCGTTTGATACATTACAATTTTTATTCAATAAGTTTCTCTCAAATGTATTATTTTCTTGTCAGCGATGAGACTATACGAGGACCAACAAATTATAAAACAATGTCTGAAATCGGAGTTATAAAGTTTTATTAATTGTTTCTATGTTTTATACATGTATTTTATTTTCAATAAATAAATAATTCTATAGATTATTAGTCAAATTTCAAATATACACATTGAAATATTGTTATAGATGAACTGATTTGCTAATTGTATTTTAATTATAATAATATACAGTTATTCATTGCAAATAATTTATCATACATATATTTGAATTATATAAAAATCAGGAACGCATTTATATTAATATTAAATGGCATACAGTACTCTGAATATCAATAGGAACATGTAGATAAAGTGAGTAATTTGTAGTACAAATAAAGCTATAGTGTTCGGCCGTGTGTCTGTAACATTATCTGGAGAAAAAAAAAGTTTGCACAGACATCCATTTTACGTTCCAGATTCCGAAAATATGTATAATAATATTGCTTTATTGTGTATTAAATTTATGTAACGATTTCTATTAAAAAATATATGCAAGGGAAAAGTAAATGTAATAAGGTTATTTCAAAGGCAAATTTTCAGTAAATGGTACATTTTACGAATTAACTTTTAAAACAAAAGTTGCTAAAATATTTAATATCGTATGTTTTATAAGAAACATTTTTTTCTCTAATTCAAGTCGTTTTCGAGATATATAAAAATATTCACGATGAGAACTCGATAACACTGACATGAAATTATAAAATTATATATTTCATTCTAGTTGTATTATGTATTTTGTTATACCTTATAAACTATAGGGTATACAGCGTATACCCTTCAATACAGCCCTGTCTCCTATACACCTACATATGTATCTCTGCACTAAATTTATTGTATATTCTTTCTAACTTGAGGACTCGGAAACACTGACATGAAATATAAAGCGAATTAAAAATGACATATTTGTACGGTACTAGATCTAAGCAACATGTATACCTATGTTCAAGAAATTGATAAGAACAAAAACTTCAATTCCTGCAAAATATATTATAAATCGGTAAGGAGCACTGTTTTCTTAGATAAATCAAATAGCGAACACGAGATTCCCGGTTAAGGACTTTTAGAATTTATGGTTAAGAAAAAAAAAAAGATATGAAAAAGTATAGGTACCAACTAAGTCGAAGCGGTATATCATGCTTTGAAGTATATGATAAAATTAAATGAGGTAAAAGAGTCTCAGTTAGTGGGCTTTAAAAAAAGCCATTGAAAATATATATTGAAAACCAACATTCACTTTCTTATATACCTAGTTTTCATTATACATGTAATATTGCTTTATTGTGTTTAAAATTCATCCTACCATTGCTGTGAAATAATATCTATATGTGTGGTAACTACGGAAACGTAGTGGTAGAAATAAAATTTCAAAAATAGGAGGATTTCTTTCCTGGGAAATACAAATCATAAAATCAAAATATATATATTTATGTGCAACGGTATTGGCTGTAGAGCGTTCACACATAAGCGCGCGCGGACACACACATTTCAAGGTCGATCTATTTTGTGTTCATTAAACTTTCGTTTATCATAGCGTATAAGAATGTAAAAATATATATTTTCTCCCATGATTGATTTAGCCTTCACTACAACTATAAAATATGTGAAATAATAATACGAGTTGATATTGTAGTATACATATTATTTTTTCAAGCTAATTCACTTCCCAGTTAATTTTAATAAAAATTAAATTATTATATTCTCATATTTAAGTTGAGAACAAAAATGAATATAAATATAACAGAGTGATTTCAAAATACTACATTGATTTTTCAAATAATGGATCTTTTTCATTTACATAATTCAAATATTTTCTAGTTTACGTAAATAGAAGAATTCGCTTAATATCGCGAAACCATCTTATTTGACTAACACTCATCGCATTTGGTCCATTACAGAGACTCGAAAATACTTATGGATATACATAACCTCCGTATACGATTTGCATGAAGACATCATTGACTTAAATTCAAGTTTAGATGTTTCCATTAACCAAATTAAATCATAAATAATCAGGTTACATTACAAGTAAAAAAACTGCTGAAATATGTTAATACAATCATTAAATTCATAGGTTGTCAAATTCGTATATGCACATAATTCAAAATAGCTGTAATAATTAATGGTTAATTTGAAACTGTCCTCGATACCGAAATCGATAATCCATATCTTCCTCATTGTTATTAAGAGCGACAGCGTTTTATTGCCAATTTATGTAAATTGGTATCCGTAACATTTTTCGATTTCAATTAATTTCGCTAACGGAATTTTTCCTATATACACTCATAAATATCTGCAGTGCCTTTCACTGGCCTCTCTTGTACGTATAACCAAAGAATATGCATTGATATTTTGTGGTATCTTTATTCATTTATTTACAATTGATGATCTACAATTAATAGCTCACTAGCTACGCCGATTTTAGGACGGTCATAATATGTTGCTGATAACGAATGTGCGATTACATAAAAAAAAAAAAATAACAATAAAAAAAATATATATATTGTATAATTTGTAGTAAATTTCATTATTAATCTAGAAAATGTACACATATTTTGTGGTATTTATATTAATTGTACTTTTGTATTAAATTTCAACTTTCGTTGATACTGCATACATGTATTTAGTAAATATATTAAGTGGTAACCTTGGGTACAACATTTAAATTAGCGAGATTTAAGAGTTATTTAGTAAATGGTACGTTTATAGAGACCGAGATCTTATATGAATCAATTTTGCTCTAATTTGTGCCGCGTTTGAGATATTGAAAAGGTAATAAGAGTAAACATATTTTACCGGTTTAGTTAATGTTTTTCACAGACGTCATTTCAAAAATAGTCAATATAAATTCTGGGAAACTCAAATTTCCGTTAAAATCTGTACTACATTATACCTGAAAATGGTTGTAGTTACAAGTAACGGGAATTTTATTTGTTATTTACACTTACTTTATATAGACAACAAAAGTTCAGCAAAAGCGTTTTAATTTAATAAAATTATTTAGTTAGATATTTTCATAATACAATACTTCCATTAGTACTATGTCCAAGATAGTAATAAAAAAAGTTAATGTGTAACATTTACGTAATATATCACTGGTTCTTTATGGTATCCACATACGTATATCACTTTATAGATCAAACCTACGTCCTTAACGCCGGGCCACGCCCAGCGAAAGACCTGTTCCGAAAAGGTTAACAACTGTATGTGCGTGTATTATTAATCTTCAAACTCAGAGTCTTTGTTTAAATATTCACCAAATGTTACGGTTTTTGTTTATTTGACAACTAACCAACTAAAAGAATCATGTCACTTTGGCAATGGTTGGTGTTCATTTGAAATGATTGCCATTCTACGCCTGCTTCTGTAAGAGTTACTTTATGCAACGCCTGCTCTGATACATGACAATGACAATGTTGATGACATTTTACTTTTGTGTGGCTCTAGTTCACGTACAAAGAAACAAACATGTTATTACATGGCTTTGACGTAAATGTTTATATAATTCTGTTATTATTTATACGGTCATGGAAAAATACGTAATATACTTTTTAGATTGATTAAATTAAATTAGAGGGATTCTACACTAAATAAATGCTGGAGTAGGTGATTCAATGTGCTGATGCTCGAAAAATATTCACAATTACTGCTATAGGTGTACAATTATTTTCCATCAACACAATTCATGATTAACCTTACAACTCGGAATATACATTTTATTTTTCATCTAAAGCACATAATCACCATCAGACCAGCATTGTGTGAACAGTCTTCGTTTTTTATTATGATTGTAATAACGGTGTTTGATAAAAAAAAAAAAAAAACTGGGGTAGTACTAAAAAATTGTTGAAATTCTGTACCTGACGTAACAATCAATAATAAATTCGCTTGGAACAGAAATTGAAAGTGATGGCGGTTAAGCGCTACGAAGCGCCGCGGTAGATGACTCAGATGTCAGCACGTCGGGGTTAGGTTAGGGTTACAGTATCCCTGGCTGGTTGCTGCTGCTGCTGCTGCCAGCACCAGCATGTGTGTCAATGCCGCAGTGAAGAAGGGGTAAATGTTTGCATGATACTGGTGGGGGGTGATGAAAAAGCAGACAAGGGGATACGAATGCGGGACGAGGACGATAAAGTGTAAGAATAAAATTCGGCAAATATTGCAGAATCTCCGGCACAAAGGGTGAAAGTAAAATCGATAAAATTGGTTCCTTACTGATAAATATTGTATCCAATAAAACGTTAACGTATCTCTTTTAGTTCATATTTAACTCAAAATATGTTACAGGAGCTCCATTATATTTTGAAAAGCTAATTGTGAGAAATATGATGTTACATGAAGAACACAAGAACGAAATTAACATGCTAACTTTTAGTCAGCCAATCTTCATTCTATTGTGTAATAATTTTACTAATGATAAGAAAATGATAATTTTCTTGTACGTATAATCAATGAGTATATATGTATATATATATATATATATATATATATATATATATATATATATATATATATATATATATATATATATATATATATATATATATTGCGTCTACCTGTGGTATATCATTGTTGCAAAGCGATGATTGGAATATAAATTAATAACAGCAGTGGGTGAGTGAATGGTGTGCATGTGGGTTTTCGTTGCGTACAATTATTGTAATGTCCATCAGAGCAATCGCTCGCGCTCGTTGTTTAACGGTGATCGCACGAATATTACAACATATGGATTCCCGTGTCAATCAGTTACGGCCCTCACAATATTGGATCAACCCCGCCGTATCTGTCCTGATAGCCTTTGTGTATTGATCGCCGGGCTGCTACACTTGATAACACCACAAACTTAGAGCCTGTTTCTGTATATCGTAACCATGTAAACAGAATTCAGAACAAAGCGTTTTGGAACACAAATTATATCGGATAAATCTCCCGACATTTCACAAAAAAAAAACTGAATTCCAAACACAAATCTATGAATATTTAACTCGAATGAGCAATGCCAAATACTCGATAAATACCAGCTTGATGAATGAATTTTAATTACGTAAACCAAATCAACTGTTAGTACACAGTGCCTCCATGGTGCCTATACAATTATTTGCTTTTGGTTAACATATATATATATATATATATATATATATATATATATATATATATATATATATATATATATATTTAAATAAATAAATAACCAGATGCATGAGTTTATATGTGTAGAACGTTCTGTTTTTCACAAGAAAAATCCATGTACGAGAAATGACTTATTTATATAGTGTTACCATGATGAGGTCTATATTTACAAAAAAATAAATAAAAGAAAATTCGCGACCCGTCAAAATATTCAATTAGTCCGATTTATCGGTGAGGAGTAGACTGTATTCTGTATATAGATTTTAAAGTTAATACAACTAAAAGATAATATGGAAGTGTTTATTGGTTGAATAATAAACCTGTTTAAAGAGATGGTTAATTTCTTAAAGTGTGACAGGTGTATGTTACAATATGATTTAAACAGCAAATTAGTTTATTGTGAAATTTTGTAGTTTTTTAATTGTGTGGCTCCTTTTTGGGATTTGGCCAAAATGAACCGAAAAGAAAACACTTCCTACTTTTTCCTAATTATGTATTCGCGACACAATGGAACAATTACTAATTGGAATTACCAAGGCTGCAACTATTCTACGAATTTGATTTTATCGCATGTGTTTAAAATAATCAATGACGAGGTCTTTTTTTGATAGTTTAGTTTAACGAAGGTTCAATTATTCTATGAATACCATTACTATACATTATGTCGTATTATATCAACATTTGTGATAATTTTCCATAGATTGTAATTGACTAGGTCTACACAAATTATCAGTGAAACACACAATCTATTTATCTATGTTTCTTCTATATTTTTAACTATATACCCACACATTTAACATACATATTCATTAAAACATAAATGATAATTATTAATGGCGAATGTCATTCACCTGATTGTTGCTTCAAACAAGAACAACTACTGGCATTTTTAACTAATACTAATACGCTTAAATAAAATTATTGTAAAGGTATATGACGTATATCATTTCGACCAGTTGATATTAAGATGATTTCAAATTATTTAAGAGGATTTTAATTATTTGCATAAATGCAAGATAGTAAATTATTGAAATTATTATCCATTGTTGAAATATGTATCTGCGATTTTTCACCTGCCACTAACAATATCACTGGCTATGTTACTGTTTATTTTGAATTACATGGGTTTAGATACCACTGCACTAATAGTACACCAAATTATTTATTTTCTATCGCAAACATTTATTATTATCATACACAGAATACAGTCACTCCTCACTGATCCATCTTTCGCCATATTGATATTAAAAAAGCCTAATATATACCTTAAAAATACAGCGGCCATCTTGTCTTCCATAAATGTTGCTATACACGTTTCTTCATGTTAAAAATGCATTTGATTTAACATGATACACGGTATCATCTAATTTCCATCATAAACATGAACGCCTAGGTGTTATAGTTGTGAAAATTATAAAAATAAGAAAATATTGCACTTTACAATGAACTGCATCTTTCATTTGGTTTAAGTACGTGGTATTACACGATTATTTATGAGAAAAGTTTACGGTACATGCACTACGATTACTGTAGGTGTACTACATATACATATTGTTATATTGGCTATAAGTATAAAGTATATAAATATTATTCGCATGTCAAGTATACTAAGGCCAAGGATATAAACGGGCACTGTAAATCTAAAAACTTTGCTTCAAAAAAGTTTGAAATAAATTTAATTCTTTGAACGATTGTAAACATTTTAGCAAACTTTGCGCCGAAACTTGTTTGAAAATGCTGCAAAAACGCTTGAGAATTTTCTTGTAAATATTAAGAAGATTACGAACATCTTCACTATGTTATAATTTATAAGAAATTAAATATATTTTACTTTCAAGTTCAAATTGTGGTGTACTAAAACAAACAAATTTTAAGATAAGAAGAATAATGCTACCATAGTGAAATGGGCAGAGAATAAATCAATAGAAATATTGGAAAATAAACAATATTTAAAACAAAAAACAAACAAACGGAACAAAAGACAATGCTAATAATTAACAATAGTAATCTTATTTTTATAATAGCATTACGAGCGCTATTTGCATTAATAACATGAAAATTACAACTTCTTTAAATTTACAACTAGAAGTCACTATTTTTAAAATGCCATACCAACTATTACATGACGTCCGTATAATTTGAACATACTAAGAATTAATGTAGTAAAATTTCGAATCGCAAACTATGGAAAAACCTCAAATTTTCAATATTCTAAACCAGAAGCCACCCTTAATACAAATAAAATACAAATCATATTTGTGATTTACACCGAAATATCCTGGTGCTGTATACAGATTTATACATTGGAAACTCGCCAACAATAATGGCAAAGCTTTAGCTTAAGTCCTGTATAGTAGAATTACCAACTTCCATACACAAATCAAGAGTTACGAGGAATTATATCGAAAGTTTAAATCTCAACGTGCATGTTGTTATTGCATATAATGGCTGTATGTTAATGCGGATTTGTCTTACCAAATGTAAGCACCCGAGTAATAGGAAAATTTGAATACATTTTGTATTTCGTAGGAAAATATTTTAATTGCTTTATGAAATAATTGGTAAGAAACAGCCATACAGTCCAGTATAATACAGAAATGTGGAACACGTCCACGTTTTAGAGTATTGTATTTGTGTCTAGAACTAATTGCAAACGCATCACACGTATTAAACTTGCATATACCTAAATGTGTTGGACAACGAACGTGGCGGCACATTGTGAAACCAATGTAATATATAAACAGGGTGACAGCCACAGTGAGACATCATTCGATCGCATCGTAGCGAATACAACAATCAGCTCTATCTAGCTACAATAATGACATACAAGGTAATCCAAACAGCAAGTGTTCTCTTGGTTAAGTGCAGTGTGTTGTTTTGTATAATAGTGATGAATAATATTAATCATACATATATTGGGCATGAAATTACAGAATTCCTAAACCAGTGCAACTCAAATGTTAACAATGTACAGCGCAACAATGTCAGCGTCACATTGTTGTAGTGTTGAATTTGAGACGAATTTTTATTACTTTTAGAATTGGAATATTTGCATTTATGATGTGGTGATCTTCATATTACAATGAATCTCGTTGGTTATAAATTGTAATGTAAAAATCAGTAAGCAAATTCTAGTTTCAGTTATTTGCAGAAATTATATTTTTGCTAAATAAGCAAGCGTTAATGCCCTCAGCTCCTGACGACGACCTTATCAATCTTGGTAAAAAATTGTAATATCTTTCCTCACCATTTAGCTAGCCGTGCTAGCGTTGGCAATATTTTCTACACCAATACATTACACTCAAGCAAATCAGGTATGCGAGTCATCGGAATAAAGTTCTTATAAAATTATTTCATTTCAGATCCTAATTTTGACAGCTTTGGTAGCCGCGGTGCGAGCCGGCATCGTAACACCACCGCCCGTTGTGGCAGCTAAAATCGTCGACACCAACTACGACCCAAATCCACAATACACGTACGCTTACGACGTTCAAGACTCGCTGACTGGCGATTCAAAAAATCAATTCGAAACACGAAATGGTGATATCGTCCGCGGCAGATACAGTCTTATTGAACCTGATGGCACTCGTCGTACTGTCGACTACACCGCTGATTCCATCAACGGATTCAACGCAATTGTTCAACGTGAACCAGTTGTGAATGCTGCCGTAGTTGCTCCGGTTGCCAGGGTTGCTCCTGTCATTGCACCTGCTCCTATTACTGTTGCTCGATATGCTCAACCAGTCGCTGCTCCATTTGTGACGGCGAAAGTTGCTGCGCCAGTCGTTACTCCCTTTTTGGCAGCGGCTCCATTCGGCAGATTGGCGCAATCCGTTGCTGTACCCGCAGTAGCCAAAGTTGCTGCTCCTCTACTAGCTGCTCCGTTTGCTAGAATTACACAACCATTCATTTATCCTATTGCTGCGAAAGTTGCTGCACCATTAGTAGCTCCATCTACGTTTGCGAGGATTGCAACTCCGTTAACCTATCCTGCTCCATTATCTTATTCTTCTCCTATACCTTTTGCCAGAGTAGCAGCGCCATTTGGATATACCCCTTATAATACTGTTTTCTAAGAAAATAATCTGGATGGTTTAATGTATATTCTTGCTATGTTTTATTAAATATTATTGCAATTTTATTTTTGTTGTTTTCTCTATTTAGTATCTTTCTCGATATCTATTACATTTTTAGCTCGTCGTACAGTAGTGCGAAAACGTAATAATGTATGAAAATGTTTGTTCATAGTTCATACGATTGTCTAAATTTAATCCGGTTTGAATAGGAAGTGCACATCTAGACAGTAGCGAACTGGCAAATTCAACCGGCCCGAGAAAATCTTGGTAGACCGGCCCCCATAACAATAAACAGTGAATATATATATATATATATATATATATATATATATATATATATATATATATATTCCCGGTGTCCCGCCGGCCCAGTCCGCCAGTGCATCTAGACCATATACAAATCTTAAGTTTGAAGTTTTACAATTTTAGGTTCGGCAGATTTGACTCAGGCAGGCTCATAATAAGACACACAGATACACAGACGTCTTTCCAAAGATAGTCCCATTCGATTCAGGCAAGATTGAAACGTTTATATCCGTTAAAATCTCGAGTTTGAAACTTTTCATGATTGACTTACTTATTACTGCGTATAAGAAAGTAAAAAACTACAGAATTATAACCATTGTTAATTAGAATGAAGAAAACTGTTTTATATTCACGAAATATTAAAGAGATTATCTAAATAATTGGCGAACCTACACATGACCATATATATGTATGTACCTATAACTATTTCATACTCCCGTGCGACGAGCTAAAATAATTAATTTACACCAAACGTCGGTTGTATAATAATTACTACGAAAATATTGAATTTGTTATTCAATATAGTTTTAAAGTAGAATTTTAGATTCAATTTATTTATAACCAATATAAAATTAATGAGGTACTCATTAATCAAAGCTAACATCACAGATAACATTGTCAAAGTGCATAATATTTATTATTTAAAATAATTTGAATCTAATTAGTTGACGGTATATACATATGTATGAGCATAATTGATCAAATGGAACAAGTAAACGGGCTAGTAGTTATCTACAAAGTGACCACCATTCACTTAATGAGTGCTGTAAATAATAAAGTTTTGCAAACACTTTGACCGTGTATATTGACCTTTTCGTACAGGCGCGCCGACTAGATTTTGGGGGAAAGTAAATCCTCTGAAGTTGGACTATATATAAGGCTTCTAGTGCAACTGAATAGTATCATTCGATCCAACAAGATCTAACAGAATCACAATGGCTTTCAAGGTAAACTAATAAATTAACTGTGAAGTTTTAATAATTGCTTTAAAATTACAACGCTAAACTAGGAACAGTGAAAAATTAATATATTTCCGGTAGCATTATAACATAGTCATCGTAGCTCAGTGGTAAAAATTACAATACTTCCATATATAAATATCCGTATAAATAAAAAAATAAAAATAGGAATTGATGTGGCTATATGGTTCTGCTATTTGGCGGTCAAATTATAAGTAGTTGCTTTTTAGATAAATTGCTCTAATTTCGTAATAAAAAATAAATGAATAGAATATCGACAAATGTATTGATAATTACTAGTTCCATTCCTGCTTGTATTTGTTTATGTTTAACCAAATGTATATATGTATTTCACGAATTTAATTATAATTTGATATATTTAAACATGAAATATATGGTTCTATAAAACATCGCTAGTACACCACGAAAAATACGAGTAAATAACATTTACTATATATATTATTTATTGAATAATAGGAAAATTATACTAGAAATTAAATATATTTTATCATTCAGTAAAAACACGAGTAGTTTATATATTAACTATGTATGTTTAATGTTTTTGTTTATAGTGTGTCGTATTCGCTGCCTGCTTGGCTATGGCTAACGCCGGTTACATCGGTTCTCCAGTGGCTTATGCCGCCCATGGAATCGGTGCTCCCGTCGCTTACGCCGCCCATCACATCGCCACCCCAGTCGCCGTAACCAAGACTGTCGTCGATACCGAATTCGATCCAAACCCACAATACAGCTACTCATATGGCGTGCACGATTCGCTGACCGGTGACGTTAAGAGCCAAGTGGAAACCCGCAACGGAGATGCCGTCCAAGGCCAGTACAGTCTCATTGAATCCGACGGATCCAGACGTACCGTTGACTACACCGCTGATGATGTCAATGGATTCAACGCAGTCGTGAGCAAGAGCCCAGTGCACAGCCAGCAAGTTGTTGCTGCTGCTGCTCCAGCTATCGTCGAAGCTAAGATCGCAACACCCGTTGTTCAAGCTCCAACTGTAATCGCCGCTCGCGTCGCTGCCCCAGCCGTATACTCTGCTGGCCCTGCTTATTCCGCTTACAACGGTTACAATGGCTTCTACGCCGGCGCTGCTCACCAAGCTGTCGCTTACTCCGCTGGCCCAGCCGCTGCTGTTGCATACAACACCCCAGCACAGTTTGCTTACTCCGCTGGCCCAGCTCATGTCGCCTATTCCGCTGGCCCAGCTCATGTCGCCTACTCTGCTGGCCCAGCTCATGTCGCCTACTCTGCTGGCCCAGCTCATGTAGCCTACAATGGTTATGCTGCTCCTGCTGTAGCTTACTCCGGATACGGAAGCCCCGTCGCCCGCGCCTACTACCACTAAATTTTGCCCTTTGTAAATAGTGTCAATATATAATATTTGTATTTAAAATAAAATGATTCATTATTGAATTCATAGCATTCTTAAATATTTATTTTTTATTTTGTCCATTATCAACTTTATTCATAATCATTTAGCAAACCAATTAGATAGTAAGTAACGAAATTATTTTGCTGCACAATATGCAAGACTTAATTTGCTTATATATTTCATAATAATTATATAAATTTATATACAATGTATATAAATCAATTTTGTGATAAAATAGTGTATTTTGTAAAATCAACGAATACGTACTTCGGTATTGTAAAGCCGTTACATAGCAAAACTATAAATTAATGATGCAAACATAATTGTCCCATTTTTTTACTGCAATTAACAAATATCACAGTTTTGCACTGAATAAGATATGCCTTTACATGCATTTAAATAAATATTCTTTGTTTGCGAACGTTTTCAGTTAACGTATATGAGTTGAATATTTCCTTTTGAAAGGTTGGATTTTTATTTATTATTAAACTAATATGAATTATGTATTGTTAATTCACTGGGAACACAAGTTATGGACATGATACATTTACTCTAAGAAAATTAACAACTTATAATCATACCCTGCGGAAAATAAGTAATATTTATTAATATAATGGGGAAAAATATAGTACAACTGATTTTGAAGTGAATTTTTTATTAATTTATGTGTATTTTTTAAACTAATAGTACATATAAACTATACCGGCTTAGATTTAGTTTTCGTACTACAAACTTTAATTTTTATCAATTCATTTGTCCAGTCGCATATAGCAACTTTTCTTTAAATCTCAAGTTCGACATTTTTGTTACAGACTTCAGCCATGAATATTAATATAGTTCATACATGAAATATATTTTTTAATAGCTACATCTGTATAGATTCAATATATTTAAGCGGATCCACTCTGATTATTTACCACTAGGGCGATAGTTCTTATCTTTAATCTTTTAGTATTTTTTTATAATTCCGGAAGAATATAGTACCTACTTAAACTGCAATAGGATTCAACTAGGATGACAAAGAGTATGTGTAGAAAATTTGGTTTAAATCTTTCCAGTACCTTCAGAGAAATAGAAGGCACAAATTAGGTCTTACATCCAAGTATATAAATTATATATATATATATTTAGATTCAGGGCGACGAGACAATAATTTTTAGTTAAGGAAATTTTTTTATCTGAGAATGTTGCAGACACATGGTCGAATGCTTAAGCTCTTCTGTATTTCTTACGGCGAGCTAAGACCCTTAAAGCTCTTATAGCATATGAGAATTAATATGAATAACTATTTTGTTCTACTTCCTTATATACAAACGAATTACTTCAGTTTTCGGTTCAATTTAGACGCAACACGCAACAACTAAAATTGAAAACATCAAAGGGTATATGACGTTCCATCGCTAGCCTATTTCAACGCGAAACAGAATCGCCGTAAATTCATAATATTCCTAAAATAAATTATCCCAAATAAACTAGAATGGCTTTTACTCGCCTATTTTATACATGGAATGTTGTGTTAATTTTGTACACGGTGATTTAAGTTCGCGGTGGAACGGATTTGCGACGAATCGAAATTTGAGTTACTACCCTAACGGTAACTGTTTACATCACGTTTATTTCGATTGATGACATGTAGTCATTGATGTAATAAGTTTGGCATTGATTCACATCAAGTGTTGATGGAATATAAATACTGTATTGTCAAATATGCAGTTGTCGAAATATTGATGGCATATTTATTATTCTTGCATTACAGGTCAAAGTTATATGATTCGCGTAATAGTGGCGTCGGATTACGCAGAGTTACACGCATAGAAATACATATTAATGCGTTTTACTTGATTACACAGTTCACGTATAGCATATACACATACTGACACAGAAAGAGGCAATATTTAAAATACTAATATTCAGCATCTATGCCGTGATGTTGGAACACGTGCCTGTGTTACATTCATATATAAATGGGGTGCGAAGAAATAATATACATCATACGATCTTAACGAACTGAACATACAACAACCAATAATAACAATAACAACAATGGCTTGCAAGGTAAGCTGTTAGCTTCAGCGCAACATAGTGCAGTGTATTCTAAATTAGTGAAATGTATAACATGCATCGTTAAACATTTACTGTTCTTACATTAATATAAACTTGTAGTAAAGTGAATAATGCTTATGTGAAATCAATAATATACAATCATCTAGAGTAGACAATGGAGCAATAGTACAGGCACCAAATTCTCAAGTTCGCCTTGTGGCGAGCTAATAATTTATAGTGATAGAAAATTAATTATTTTAAATTTTAGAAAAGATGTTTATAACCAGTTCTTGATGAAATAATTTCATATTATTGTGATGTTGCTGAATTATTTGTACGAAAGTTATAATTTCGTTGATGAATTTATTCGTGATGAGATTAGTTTACGAATATAAAAATAATAAAAACTTAATCTGCACAATTTCACAGAAAATTGTTTCCTTCTTAATATTTTAAGAACAATTGTTTTATTGAATGCATTTTTTAAATAATTTTCTTAGTCAACATAAACTTTTATTTACATGTTGTAGATCATTGCATACGTAACTTTAATCGCCGTAGTACGAGCTGGCGTAGTAGCTCCTGTCGTAGCTGCAGCAAAACTGGAAGAATTCGACCCAAATCCACAATACACCTTCGCATACGATGTGCAAGATGACTTAACCGGTGACTCCAAAAATCAATATGAAACTCGTAATGGAGATATCGTTCAGGGTAGATACAGCTTCATTGAAGCCGATGGAAGCCGACGAACAGTTGATTACTACGCGGATGCAATCAATGGATTCAATGCAGTCGTTCAACGGGAACCTGGCGTAGTTTCGGTTCCTACTAGACTAGTCGCAAGTCCCGCAAGATTAGTTTCTCCAGCGCCAGTAGTTGCCCCCGCATCAATTATTACTCCTACAAGAATAGTTGCTCCAGCAAGGTTAGTCGCTTCAGTAAGGGTAGTTGCTCCTGCAAATGTTGTTGCTCCCGCAAGGGTAGTCTCTCCCACAACAGATGTTGCACCAAAAAGAGTAATTTCACCCGAAAGAGTAGCCAATCCAGCTAGATTCATATCTGTTAAAGCAGCTTCGCCAGTAGTAACCGCACCTATAGTAGCAACTAAAGTCGCCCAACCAATTGTTGCTGCACAACCTGGACCAATTAGAGTACCCGGTTTTGCTCGATTTGTAAGTCCAGCGGCTCCACTCGCAGCTCCTGTTGCTCCAGGATTTCTAAACCCAGCATTTGCTCGATTCATACAAGCTCCTGCACCAGGAGTTGCGGCGCCAGTAGCAAAAGTTGCTGCTCCGCTAACTTACCCCGCTTCCCTTGCTTACACTGCACCTTTCCCTTTCCCAGCTCCTTACACTAAAGTGGTGACTCCATTTGGATATTCTGCTGCATATAATACCTTCGTTTAAATGTAATGTTTGGTTATTCTGATTTTATGTAACAATAAATTGTATATTCTTGCATCAAAAATTGAATTTTAATTATATGCGTATGCTTCAATTTGCCAATTTATATTTTCAGCGCTATATCCAACTTTATTATTATGTATTTATTGATTTATATACCTATTCCAATAATTTACATGACAGTTCATATTTTTGCGTTGCAATTTGATTAATGAACTAATTATTAGTTAACATTATTTGACATATTAAACTGTTTATTGACTTCTAAATTAAATTAGAAATACACATCTGTCAGATTAATGAATTTCTACACGACACCACTGAGGATTTATATATTTAATAAAAATAACTATTCATGTTAATTATAGTGTCTCATATATATATATATATATATATATATATATATATATATATATATATATCCGCAGATATATATATATATATATATATATATATATATATATATATATATATATATATATATATATATATCCGCAGATATATATATATATATATATATATATATATATATATATATATATATCCGCAGATATTTATATATATATATATATATATATATATATATATATATAGTCTCATAATTTATTTGTATATATATATATAAAAAGAAATATTTGATATTTCCGATCTAAAAATTAGTATTTTTAATAATATAATTATATAATCTGAGTTCACAATTTAAAGAGATAAAATAACTTTTTGATATTACATTATTATTAACAAATTAGTAGTAGTAGTATTAAGGATCGCTCTAAATTTTAGGGCCCTATAACGGAAGTCTTACGAGCGAGCGGCAATTATCCAATCATATAAGCAATGCACATTTTTGGATTCAGGACGACGAGACAAATACTTATTGTTAAATATATTCTTTATTCGGATAATGTTACAGACACACGTCCGAACACTACATATATATGTATGTCACGCAATCGGATTAGCGGCAACATATGCAGAGATGCTTATAATTTGCGTAGAACAAAAGCAAATATGTATTATCTTGTGTTAGTTAACAAGCCTTGCAAAATGGGTAAATTCTTAAATGTTATATTAATTATTAGATGAGTCTTAGCTTTATAATTCATGTTACAATTTTCGATTAATATTTAACGCTTGTTTTCCTATCAGGAACCCTAAGGTTTATTCATCATTGAACCTGAATTTTACGGTGTGCAAAAACGATTTAAAATTTAATAGGCATCCCGCGGTTCTAATATCGCAATCCGCAGATTGTGTTTCATGAAATTTAATTAAATGTTAATTCTGTTCGCACCTATGTTTTACATTTTCCCTTTTCCTACAAAAAAATGTAAAAAAAAAAAACGCCATACAGATACTAATGAAACCGATATATGGGTTCATTTTTATTAATTAAACACTTAAATGGATGATTGTCGATACGTTTTATGTGGAGATTAATTGCCATACAAACAATTTCAAAACAGGAAGGACAAACTTCACGGTTGATCTAGTTGGACATTGTGCTTAAAGAATCATTATTTTATAATGACGTATAACAAGAAAGATAGCAGACATAAAAAGGTTAAATTTTTTCTGGATTACCTTACTCCTTTGAAGTATGATCTATAAATAAAGAACTACATAACATAGTTTAAAATAACAAACCCAAGACACTCTCCAGTGTTATTATTTACATAGTTATTCCGCGCTTTCATTGTTTAAGTTTTGAACTTTAGAAAAGGTCACTACAATTGAGAAGGATCAAACTTTGAATGGACGGAACAACAGGTATTTTTATTAGACTTTGTTAATATACTTGATTTTAAGTGTAATTTAACAATAAGACAATAAAATTACATACATTTTATGGGCAATTTAAATTAAATTTAATAAATAAAATAACTACTGGCCATATTTCTTGTGAGTACATTGCAAGCCCAGCTAAAATCATTGGTGCTTGCATCAAATTTTGTTTCCTAAATATTTATAGAATAACTAAATCAATTTAAAAATAAATGTATTATTATATATTGCAAGATCGAACCAGGGTCAGTAAATGAACTATAAAAATATTAATTTTATAAAATTCGAAAATGTCAACAAATAAAAAATTATCACATACTAACGTCGATCAATATAATTAAAATCCAGTTTTTTTTGTTGGTTACTATTTGCGAAACTATAGCAGGGTCACGGAAAGAAATTCTTGGCTGGAGGCGTACTGTAGCGACACACGGACCTCGACCTTCTGCATAATACAAGATTACTATCCGATGGTGCTACTGAGAGAGACCGAATATTTACGAGACTATACGGTGAAACAGAAAAACCGCTTGATTTTTAACGCCTTCGTTAATGCCCCACCACACCCTAACGACGCACTAACGAAAAAAATGTTAGGGAGACAACGATATGCCGTATTTGCTTACGGCGCGGCGCGGCGCGGCCTGCCCGCGTAGGTGACCTTCCTGGACAAGAAACGACATATCTTCCTTCAGACACGTCCAGTCCTATATAAGATGAACCAGAAACACTGATCTGGCATCACTCGATCAACACCGATCATCTGAACACTACACAGTATACAATGGCATTCAAGGTAAATTTTATAAGTGACCATGAAGTGATTTTGTGCGTTGGGCGAATATATTTGACTAATTAGTTTGTGTGCTTCCTTACTAAACAAAAAAATTGGACGAGCAAGCATGGTATCCAGTAAATATATTGCTGCTTGTAATATCCCAGGTACAGGGACGCAATTGCGGATAATACATATCTGCTGCATCGCAGAGATGTTACATGAAACTAATTTTTAAATCAATCTGCATAATTAAAAATCTACTAGTGTATTATGAAAATTAAATTTGAGCTATAGATATTATATAATTTCTGGGAGTCTATGGTTTGATTTTCCAAGTCTTGTTACTAGATATTGATGCAGAATAAATGAGATCATGTTATTGTTCGTATGTGTTATAATATTGTTATCTGTTATGTTTTTAGTTTGTCGTCTTCGCTGCCTGTTTGGCTTTGGCTAACGCCGGTTACATTGCTGCACCACTAGCTTATGCTACACATGGAATCTCAGCACCCATCGCTTATGCTGCCCATGGAATCTCTGCACCCATCGCTTATGCCGCTCACCATATCGCCACCCCAGTCGCCGTAACGAAGACTGTCGTCGATACCGAATTCGATTCAAACCCACAATACAGCTATTCATACGGTGTCCATGATTCAGTGACCGGTGATGTTAAGAGCCAAGTAGAGACCCGTAACGGAGATGCCGTCCAAGGCCAGTATAGTCTCATTGAATCTGATG
Organism: Leistus spinibarbis; assembly: GCA_933228885.1. Lineage (NCBI taxonomy): Eukaryota > Metazoa > Arthropoda > Insecta > Coleoptera > Carabidae > Leistus > Leistus spinibarbis. Next base: position 5,541,654 of record OW121796.1, on the reverse strand, counting down.
GAAGCAGACGTACTGTTGATTACACCGCTGATGACGTCAATGGATTCAACGCAGTCGTGAGCAAAACCCCAGTGCACAATGTTGTCGCAACTGCTCCAGTTGTCGCTGCACCCGCTGTCGTCGCTACCCCTGCTGCAGTCGCTGCTCCCGCTGTCGTCGAAGCAAAGATCGCAGCACCCGTTGCAAAGGCTGCCGCTGTTGTCGCTGATCACGTCGCTGTTCCAGCCGTAGCTTACTCCGCTTATAATGGTTACAACGGCTACTACGCTGCTGGCCTTGCTGCTCCCACTGGCTTCGCATACAGCTCTCATGTTGCTACTCCAGCTGCCGTTTCATACAAGACCAATGTTGCTGTGCCAGCCGCTGTTGCCTACAACACCCATGTTTCTGCCCCAGCTCATATTGCCTACTCTGCTGGCCCAGCTCATATTGCCTACAACACCCATGTTGCTGCCCCAGCTTCCGTTTCGTACTCTAGCCATGTAGCCACCGCTCCCGCTGTAGCTTACTCTGGTTACGGTTACGCCGCACCTTATGCCACACAATATGCCGGCCAATACGTCAGCCCTGTCGTCAAATCTTTCTCTTACTACCATTAAATGTACTATTTAATGTAGCTTTGTATCATAAATGTTAATAACTTTATTCTTCTTATAATAAATGATTCGTTTTTGAATCCTTGCAAAGAAAATATGTATTTATCATTATTTATGTTCCATTATTTCCTTCGGGTTCATGCTAATTGTATGAACCATTTAAAATTATAACTTATATAACAATATATAAATCACCAAAATTAATAATTGTCCATTTACTAAAGCAAAAAAGTTCTAACTTCAGTAACTCAAAACCGATTTTGATAATTTTAAAGATACTAAAAGATATATCACGCCAGTGCGACCCGCAAAATTTTATGTTATGTTATCAAATTTCAGGCAATTATATACATAAATAAAAGAGTTATGCAGTTTCAAATTAAGAGTGTATTAAACACCTTCTCACATATGTGGAACTTTTTGAGTCACTGGAGTTTGACGAATTTTTAGCGTTTAGAAAATGGACTATACATAATATCTGTTTTACATACAAAAATCTAAACAGTCAGATATATGATTTAATAAATATATCTGCCTGCAAAACATTTTATGCAAGGGCGTGATAGGAATGTACTATACATCCATACGTCCATTCAATGAATATGTGGATTGCATACAAATAAACATAAAATGTGTCTACTTCATTCAAGCCATGGCACTTATAAAATAAATTTTGCATCTGTAAAATTTTTCGGAAGACCATTCAAGGCTATACAATAAATAAGCACTTTTGCGGCGACATTTAAGTATAGCCAAGTTATGTTACGCAATGTTTATACCAGTACGGAGATCTATGCTCCGCGGTAGTGTTAGCTTTGTATTAAAATCAATCTTGAAGGGTAGATAAGATATCCGCAAAATTCATCTTTACGTAAACACGGCATTTCCACTTTCGATTCTCAACAGGCCTTAAATCCGAGGGACGGTCATTTCAGTTTCGAAGTACCAATATGCGTGTGGCCCTCATTTGCTCGTATCACATATATTACATACAAGCTGAGCTGAAGGCATAGGTGCCTGTACAATAGCATACATTTATAATTGGACTATACTATAGGACAATATGTTTTGTGGCCTGAACCGAATGAATGTATGAAACAAAATAAATAATAAGTAATATGATGAAAATACTATATTACCTCAAACAAGATTCGGTACGTATAACGCACCAATGCGTAAGGTAAGATATAATACGATGCGATCAGCAGTTTTTGATTATTATGGCCGTTTGGTTAACAATTAGAAAAAAATATTAAAGATATAATAAGTCAAATACAATTTTTTTTAAAAATATTTTGATAAAAAAAGATTTTAGTGCATATTTTAAAATTAAAAATTATAATATTTAATAATTTTATATGGCCTTTGGGTGAACAATATGAAAATAATCTTGTAGACAAAAAATATCTTAGAATTATTTGTAGAATTTTTAGGTGCTTAAATTATTTTTATAAGGGCAGTATTAAGGAGGGCTCCAAATTTTGCGGCCCTAAAACACAGGAAGTATACGGGCGATTGGATTTAAACTGCGAGCGGATTCAAATGGAATGCCAAATAATATGTGTAGCAAATTTGCTGTGAATGTATATATATTTTTTATTACAGGGCGACGATACAAAAACGTTTTGTTAAGAAAATTTTTTGATACACTCTACCGATTGCTTTAGCTTTTTCGGTATTTCGTACGGCGAGTTAAGAATAATATTTTGTTATTATCTTAGTAGGATGATGTAAAGATGTCTGGTATGCACAATATGTCGTTAGACACCAGTTAGTGTTACACTTAAGTATGTGATGAAAGTAAAAGTGTTCTGACACGTTTATAAGATCAGAACTTCGTAATCATAGGTGCAATGTCACACGTTGCCACTTACACAATATTAACAAATATTTTGAAATTTATAAAAAATATATTTTACCTATTACTTTCTCTTTACGAAGTAATAAGTAAGTATAGGGATCACCAAGAAAATCGATCTCATGATTTTAATAGAAATATCCATTTTGAACGTCAGTTTTGACTATTTTTTCAATGTCGGGGTGCCCTACAGCTTATACCGTTCAGCGTAAAATTATGATGTTTTGATTTTAAGATTTTAGTACTACAGAATAGAAAATGTCCTATTTTGAAAAGGATATTTCCACCGAAAGTGTTCGTTTACTTTTGTAATTTCTTAACTATCTTGGGAATGGCTGCATTTACAGAAAAAAATATTTGAATTTTAATCAAATTTTATTTCAAACATTTTCTTTTAAAGAGAATTAGCGTTAAAACGTTTTTGATGAAAGAATAATATCGGATGACATAATTTTATATATTGATATTATCCTTTGAATAAAACCAAAAAATGCTTTTAACAAAAACGCCTTTGTCTTAGTTTCAATTGAGCGATATTCTAAAGTACAAAAAATAGAACCAGTTTCAAATGTTTAACCATCTAGATCGTTATTCATATACGAATTTGGTGACCTTCATCGAATAACTAACTTATGCATATGAGTCAGCATTTCTTGAATTTTATATATAAAAAAAAAGTTATTGAAAATTACAAAGACACTAATTTTATTGATTCTTAATAAGAGTATACCGAAAATGTTGATTAACAAGAATCTTGTATCAAGATTAAATACGGTAGTGTTAAAAGAAATTTTATGGTCCAGAATTTGGCATTGACCATAGGAAACCGTGTTCCGGATTTGAAAGGCGTGGCCCGTGATAGATCGTGGATCACTGGCGTCCTTTCGAAGGCCGAATATAGCCAAAACTTGCTAACATACAAATCATGACGTGTTGCTCCACCACCATTAGTATATAAACAGTCGGTGGTGTCAAACTAACCAACATAGTTCACCTACAAGTTGAAACGTGTATATCTACAATGGCTTTCAAGGTACTGCACAATAATATCTTCACAAGCGATTTTGTTGTATTAACCACTAAATGGATCTGTGATTGTGTGCAGGAGAAGTTCTAACTGGTTTTTCTTTTTTGTTTATAGTGTGTCGTATTCGCTGCCTGCTTGGCTTTGGCTAACGCCGGCTACATCGGTTCCCCAGTGGCTTATGCCGCCCATGGAATCGGTGCTCCCGTCGCTTACGCCGCCCATCACATCGCCACCCCAGTCGCCGTAACCAAGACTGTCGTCGATACCGAATTCGATCCAAACCCACAATACAGCTACTCATATGGCGTGCACGATTCGCTGACCGGTGACGTTAAGAGCCAAGTGGAAACCCGCAACGGAGATGCCGTCCAAGGCCAGTACAGTCTCATTGAATCCGACGGATCCAGACGTACCGTTGACTACACCGCTGATGATGTCAATGGATTCAACGCAGTCGTGAGCAAGAGCCCAGTGCACAGCCAGCAAGTTGTTGCTGCTGCTGCTCCAGCTATCGTCGAAGCTAAGATCGCAACACCCGTTGTTCAAGCTCCAACTGTAATCGCCGCTCGCGTCGCTGCCCCAGCCGTATACTCTGCTGGCCCTGCTTATTCCGCTTACAACGGTTACAATGGCTTCTACGCCGGCGCTGCTCACCAAGCTGTCGCTTACTCCGCTGGCCCAGCCGCTGTTGCATACAACACCCCAGCACAGATCGCTTACTCCGCTGGCCCAGCTCATGTCGCTTACAATGGTTATGCTTCTCCCGCTATAGCTTACACCGGATATGGAAGCCCCGTAGCCCGCGCGTACTACCACTAAGAACTTGAATTGACCATTTGTAGATATTTATTGTAAACAAATTGTATATATTTAAATACAGCATTATTAAAAAATCTGTTGTTTAAATTGCTAAATCCTACAACCAGAAATAGAATACTGAAAGCAATTTATAAGAAGAAACAAGTTTAAACGAGATATGTTTGTAGAAACTTTTAAATTGAGTTATAGACTTTTGAGGACATTGTCAGTAGAGCATGTTCAATCGAAAAATACAAATATAAATGAATTTTGATGAAAATTCGTGTTGCTATTAATTTTATTTATTTGTTACGTCCAAGAAAGTTCTAAGTCATATCCTTAATTTAAAGATATTATAATTTGTATATGCATGTCGTAATAGTTGATAGATTAGTAAAAGTATTTATAGAACAGTATGTTAATGTAACAGAGTAAAAGATGTCATTGTCATGGTTGAATTTGCGTAAGTGCACAGGCGAGGCACGGTCTTCTCCAACGGCTCAACGAGCATGCGAAACCAGTTTGAAACGAGAGTAAAAGTGGAACCATATTTTCAATATTTACAAGCGTATTATAACAGTAGCTACATTATATATATATATATATATATATATATATATATATATATATATATATATATATATATATATACATATAGTTATATATATATATATATATATATATATATATATATATATATATATATATATATATATTTATATATATATATATATATATATATATATATATATATATATATATATATATATACCTATATATATATATATATATATATATATATATAAATATATATATATATATATATATATATATATATATATATATATATATATATATATATATATATATTATATTCAATCATAAATACATTTTCATTTTAATATTTGGTAAAAGTGGTAAAGATGAAACTTGTTTCAATAAATAATGTTTAATAATTTCAGCCGAATAATTTAACAACTTAGACGAGTGCCATTTTCATTATTCGCCAAACCAAGGGGTGTAATTTCGTTTTATGCTGGTTGTCAAATCTTATAATACAAGTATGTACTTTGCATATTATAAATATTGTTTTCATGGTAAGAAATGTACCGCACGGTCATCGTGGTTATTTAATTTTTACTCAAGAAACTATCCTACTTGAGATATTCCAAACATTTGTAAACATATTATTGGCAAGCAAACATATTTCAAATTTCAAAACTATTCTTTTTAATGGCTCAAAACATTGTGAAAATCGCCCAAGTCACTGTAAAATTTTGTCAAAATAATTATTGAATGTCAAAATAAATATGGTAATAAAAAAATAGAAGCAGCAATTAAACGTAACATGAGATAATTAATTATTAATATAAAAAATGTGTTTTTATTGCAGCGAAATATGTACTGCTTTTATTACTGCTGAAATTGCAGTATTAAATTAAAGGTTTTTACTATCCCACTCGTATGCAAATAAAATTTTATTAAGCAAATTTTATACAAATATTAATTTTTATGTAGGTCTTATAATATTTAATTGTAATATTATATGTATTATGTACCTATAAATAACATATCTTTATTTCTGATTAAATATGAAGGCACATTTCGTCAATTGCTGGATATTGTCTTTCATAAGCATATCATTTAAAGTTAAAAGAATTTTATATTCTTTATGGGTTGTGTGTGTGTGTGCCTGTCTGTATTTGTTGAAATTTCTATTTCATATAATATGTTAATTAAATTAATGACAATCTGTTCCTATTGGTAATACCAATTTTATGATTCTATTATCATCCTAATCAGTTTTATTTTAAGTCTAATTTCTCGATGGTTGAAAACATTCTAATGTAATCTAATATACGATCTATATATTTCGAAGGATTTTATGAATACATATAATATATATGTACTTTATTGCTGTATTCGAATTTTAATCGTAATCGTCTCAATATTTGCTTTCAATGTCAGCTGTACTGATCATACAAATGAATTGTTTTGGTTAACAGGCAGTTTGACATTTGAATTCAGTTCAATGTTGACTGGATCAACTTAAGTTTCACTCCCAAATAATTGCGCCAAGAAGGGTGGGTATATAAGGCGAAACTGTTTTTCGATAGTGCATCAGTTGATCATCACTGAGTGTATCAAGCAACATCGCTTTTGAGAAGAACTTTTGGTCAAAGCTTCTGCCCGTACAATGGCTTTCAAGTTTATACTGTTCGCTGCCTTTGTGGCTGTTGCACAAGCCGGTAATTTGGCTCTAGCACCCGCGCCTGCATTCCATGCGGTTCCCGCTGTTGCCCGGTTCGTATATTTGCTAATATTTAGTTTTGCAAACAAATGCTCCATATATAAATTCACGAATTAATTAAAATTTGTATTTGTTTCATTTGTTAGAGGTATTTATGTTTACACTATTTAATAATATCCCGAAAATATATTTTGCTTTGCTGTTGTTATATTCTAGGAATCATTTTCAAAATTACAAGCAAGTTCGTTGCATTTTCATTTGTTTGCAAATACTGCATATTGTAGCATGCAATATAAAGATATTGCATAAATTAATTAAGTGGTTAATACATTTTATTGCACAGACTGACGACTCGAAATTATATGGTTTTTATCAGAACAACTGAATTCTTGAAATCATTACCAACGTTTGCCAACATTTAACAAGATTCAGTAATACATTTTTTGCAATGTTTATATTGTTTATAGGATGTTCATCATCTTATTTCAATAATAATGTTTTTGTTTTCAAAAGCGAACTATAATTTCAATAATCTTTTCCAGACTAGCAACTCCAGTTTTAACTCAACACTTCGCTGCAGCTCCATTGGTGCACGCTGCCCCAATTCCACAAGTTTTACCAGTTACCAAAACCGTTGTTGATACCGAATACGATCCCAATCCACAATACAGTTACGGCTATGACGTCCAAGACGTGTTGACTGGCGACTCGAAAAACCACTATGAAACCCGTAACGGAGATGTTGTCCAAGGTAGTTACAGTTTAGTTGATCCAGATGGCACCAGGCGTACTGTTGACTACACTGCCGATCCAATCAACGGTTTCAATGCTGTCGTGCATCGTGAACCATTGGTAAAAGCTGTAGCTACCACGCCAGTCGTTGCCAAAGTTGCCACTCCAGTTGCTTATGCAGCACCAGTCACCAAGTTTGCAGCTCCAATTGCTTATGCGCAACCCGTTGCCAAGTTTGCAGCTCCAATTGCTTATGCCCAACCCGTTGCCAAATTTGCAGCTCCAATTGCTTATGCGCAACCCGTTGCCAAGTTCGCAGCACCAATAGCTTATGCGCAACCCGTTGCTAAGTTCGCAGCACCAATTGCTTACGCTCAACCCGTTTCCCATTATGTTCCAGCTAATATTGCTGTTGGTAAACTCATTCATTAAGTACTGACTAAACCCTGACTGTCATATGGAATTGTATATATTTTTAAGTTTCCTTTTTTAAATAAATTATGAGTCAATAAATTGTGTGAATTATTATTTTACTTTAATAACAACGGCATTTTAAAATAAATCCTCAATTATTTGAGCAATTTAATTTTAGGAACATAAATAGTTAATATATTCATCTAAAATCTAAAAACTAACGATTATTACTAAATCTGAATTAGCATTAACATATATTTAACAATAATATCACAGAAGTATATGAAATCCAGTAAAATAATATTTTTGAAATGTATCAAAATAAACCAACATGTAAATATTATTGAGAGTATTATGTAAATATGTGCGTATGGTTTGATACGCGCAACACCTCTATTGGGTAACTAAAAATCCCAAATGGCTATAAAATCAAAAGTAAAATGTACTTAAGTCATGGTTAGCGATAAGCGCAGACTGGCCATTAATAATTTGCATTTGGTGTAGTTAAAACATGCGCGTATACATAACAATGGACGAGCCATCTATTCAGAATAACAATGAGGAGAAATTTCACTCGCGCTTTTAATTAAAATGTAATTGAACGTGTTACGAATTCTGTCTCAGACATTGTATTATGCAACGTACAACGTGTGATCTTGAAATGGTTTTCGTTCACATTTCACTTCAGAACAGGAGAAATTATATTAAGTATTGTAATTGGTCAATCGGACTGCAGACTGCATGCACTTGAAATATATAAAAACGAGTTTCGCAGATATTGCAACACACTACATAGCCTAAATTCGAGCATATTTTAAAAGTGCTATTATTATTGCATTTTTCTCGCAACTGGCACATTTATTGAAGAAACTTTTCATATAAAACTTGTGCGAAATATTAATATCTTTCATTATGAACATAATTATATTTTCCGTAAGTGTAGCCGTTCTAGTGAAATTGGAAATAGAACAAAAAATGCATAGAGTAAAGATGCACTTCCCGATTGAATATTCTTTTCAAAAATATACAGGACATATACAAGTTTGAAGTTTCATAATTTTACGTTCGACAGTTTTCGCTCTAGAGCGTTCACAGACAGACACACACACAGACGTCATTCCGAAAATAGTCACATTCGATTCAGGGAAGGTCAAAACATGTATATCCGTTGAAATCTCGAGTTCGAAATTTTTCATGATTACAAGACTTACTTATTACTTCGAAAGTAAAAATGTACAATAGAAATTTTTAATAAATCATAAGAAGCACCCATTTTTCATGCTTTTAAAAGCTCTCTGTCCCAATAGTAAATCTTGGTACCATTTTAGAGTACATTGTGGTTCGTTGTGCTATTCACAAAAAATATTATTTTCAAAATCACAGTCATGTATTATTTACATTATATATTAATTTCTTTGTATTGTTTATTATTCAATAATATAATGTATATACTTTATATTATTGAATAATGAACAATGCAAAAAAATCTAATATATAATAAAAATAATACATGACTGTGATTTTGAAAATAATATTTTTTGTAAATAGCAATTGATATGTTAACATATTGGATATTATGTTCAATTTGATGCTTAAAATAATTTGTAGCGTGTATAACATTAAAACATAAAATATCGTGTTCAATTACAAATATATCCGGGTGACATTTATGTCGGTCTTACGAAAAATCGATTCTTGAACAAGTAAAGTGTCCGATTACAAATGGGGAACGTTATCAAGCCCGACTTACCAACCGAACAACCAACCAACAAGCGTGTTTTATTTATTGCACTGCTTGTTACGTGTCCAGCATGTGCCTTGGTTTCGTTATTAATTGTATTACATTAACTCTCTTACAATTAGTTTGTCTTAAACCATATTACTAAACAGCATTTTTACTATCATCTATAACAACTTTAATTAATCACAGAAATTGGTATAAATGCTTGTCACCTTTATTTACATGCATAGATAATAGATGATGGTGATTTATTTTAGCATTTTGAACTAAAATATATATATATATGTATGATGCGGTCAACTTCAGACAAGAGATGAATCAAGAACTGCTTGTGAGATTATTATGATTGTGTTATTTTGCAAATGTCAAGTTGTTTTCTATTAAATATACACCATGACAAAAACATATTTTCTCATTCTAATACTCAAAATCGACACAACCTTGTCACAAAATCTGATTTAAAAGAACTTACAAAAGTTTCATTTACTTAAAGAGATTAAAAAAAGAAAACAATATGAAATGAAGAACAAACAAACAAACCAAATTGATTGAATGAATAATGATATCTGTTTGATATTTCGTTCATTTGACATCACCACGCACGTCATTTACATGAATTATGCATTTGAAGCATTCAAGCCATGATATTCTTTCTCTATCTACCACTAGACTATAAGGATACGTCCCTCAACGCTCGATGCTATGCAATTTACAAGATAAAAATAGATATATAAAGAGCTAAGATTACGATTCATTTCGCTAATTTCAGTGAATCAAATAAGGGAGTAAACAATTTATAATAAATTAAACAGTAATTTTTGATTTGTAATTTTCTGGCCACGGGTTACATTCTATAATTTATAAAGATTGGAAATAACTGTTGGTCCGGTTGTGAATATTTGTAGTGCTATTTAATTTACATGAGTAAAAAAATTCTAAATCGTGATGCCATATTTTCCAAAATTTCGTATATTTTAAAATTCCTATACTTTGTCATTCTTATTCGGCGCGTGCCCAAATGCTTTATAATTTCGCTTGCTCACAATTTATCTCCTTTTCTGTTGTACTAGTAGTCTAATTGTTTTATGCCATCAAAATAAGTTATAAAAGAAAGTCCGAGCCCTCAGTATCTCGACTATAATAAGTGTATGCCAAGTTATTAAATGTTTAAAAATTGAAAGTGGTATCGCGCCGGTTATGCTTCCATTTCGCGATATCGGAATGGCATCGTTGTCTCAAAATGTCATGAAGAAACTGGTACACGTCCGTTGGAACAATTAGTTCACACTGACCATGTGCGTACGTTACACTTTAACAGAGCACAGAACATGTGCGAGAAAGCAAAATAAGCGACAAACAGACGTGTCCCTCTTCCGAACGACCCCGCCTGCCGTTGCGACACATCGCCCGCACCACCACGTCGCGTCGGGACCAAGCGGTGGTAAGAGTGGACTTTGACGATATAAAAGGGCCTGGGTATCATGGTTCACACATCAAACGATCCACAGTACAGTGATCCACTACCCGTACGCGCCAACAATACCCAAACACACAACAATGGCTTTCAAGGTACAGTGGATTTCAATAGACAGTGATTTATATTTTAAGACTACAGACTTATAGAAGTGAACTAAATATATTAAGTGATCGTGTTTCTTTTTTCAACTCATAGCTTGGATAGCCTGTACAATCCAAAACTATGTATCCATAACAATATTTCGATTCTGAGTCGAAAAAATTATATATATATATATATATATATATATATATATATATATAATAAAAAAACTCATGTAATTTTATTGAATCATAGTAAAAATTCACTATAAAACAAGTATTTTTCCAAATTCCAGTATAAGTGCATGGTATAAGTGTAATTTTACATCATAAGTTATGTAAATTTGCGTATATTTTTTACAGTGTATCATTAACTTTAACAAGTTTCTCTTTTTCTCTAACTCGTGTTATTTTTGAGTTGTGTAAAAATTTACACGTGTAATCAAGCACTGATTGAATTATCATTTTCGAAAATAAGAAATTCTATTTTCCGGTTTAAACAAATCTTACATTCAACACAATAGATTTATATGTTCAACGGTATAGGCTGTAGAGCGTTCACACATACACACAGACAGGCAGACACACACACATAGAAGTAAACAAAATGTAATCAATATTCAAAGAATGTAATCATTCGTATAACGAACACTAAACCATTGGTCTTCAGTGAAATGAATGTACCGACAAACACGGCCATTACAAGATATATCGCACCTAGAATTAATTTGTGTTCTCTTATATCCTCGAATCGATTAATAATTTATCAAATCAATTACAGCTTCTCGCCTTTGCCGCTTTTATCACCGTCGCTCGAGGAGGAGCAATCGGTTATGCTGCCGCTCCAGTTGCATACGCGGCTAGTCCGTTCGCATATGCACAGCCCATCGCAAAAGTGGCCGCTCCGATCGCCATTGCCAAGACAGTTGTCGCAGACGAATACGACCCTCATCCACAGTACAGCTACGCGTACGATGTCCAGGATGCCTTAACCGGGGACTCCAAGAGTCAACATGAGACCCGTGACGGAGATGTTGTTCATGGCAGCTACTCCCTGATTGAAGCTGATGGCACTAGACGTACTGTTGACTATACCGCTGATCCTGTCAATGGATTCAACGCGGTTGTACGCCGAGAACCGTTGGTTAAGGCTGTCGCCGTAGCGCCGGTTGTCGCCAAAGTTGCTGCACCAATTGCATACGCTTCTGCGCCCGTCAATTACTTCCATTAGAATTTATACGTTGTTTGACCTTACATTTTTATTATTTATTATTGCTCAATCACCTATTTGTTTATGTATATATATTGTATTATAGTTAAATATAACTGTTTTCTTGACCTGCAAATCGAAGTTTTTATAGATATATTTATATCTTTGAAAAAGAAAAACATCCACCAAATGAGCTAGTCATTCTCGGATATAAAATAAAAAATGCGGGCCAAAGGAACCCGTCACAGTCTAATTGTAGAATAATATTTCACGAGCAAAAGTATTTTTTTACCATTATTCATTTTGTGACAGCTAAAGAATTTGTAATACGAAAACAACAAAATTGTTTTTTAGGTTACAAGCGAATTTTTTAACACGGCCGATAGCACATTTATCTTAAATATCACTTATAAGAAGGCTGTTCTTCAATATTTTCAGATTTTTTGCAACAAAATTTTATAATGTCCAATTGAGTCAGCTACACAAAGTTTAATAATGTATAATATCAAGGTTAAATTATTCTAAATTAATAATAAAACTAAAGATTAATACCTGTACATGTTCCGTAATTAACTCTAAAACTTAGTTTTGTGAAATAAATATAACAAAATGTAAAGTCTGAATATTGTTAAATATACAAATACCTATTACCCTTTTTTCGAATATAATATTGCGCAACTAAAAACACACCTGCATTCGTACATGTTTTGAATCAATATGCCTTTGTCACAACCAACAGTCAGCCAATACATAAATGACACAATGCCATGAAACAAATTTCACTACCTGCGGCACCATTACTTGCAACTATCAAATGTTTTACAATTGTGGTTTGAATCATATTTGCGCATGCACAAACTAAGTATTTTCCATTCAATCTGTACTCGCTGTTCGCTGAACTATAGAGTTATCTGATGTGACGCATTCCATTTAGCGTTAAATCCAAAAGCAATGGTTGGCTATAATACCGAAATATATATTTTTTATATAACAATTAAAATGTACCATGAATCAGCGATGTGAGAGAAGTTTTCGCGGCAATTTATGGATAATACTATATAAAAATCCTGATTTTCAAAAACCGCAAATATATTGGTAAAATCAGTTTCGTGATTGAAACGTTTTGTTTTTGACTTTGATATATAATAATTATATATATATATATATATATATATATATATATATATATATATATATATATATTTATATATATATATAAATATATATATATATATATATATATATATATATATATATATATATATATATATATATAGGTATTGCAATCAATGATTTTAATTACTAACAGATAAAATTAACTAAATATGCATATTGTTCATTCATTAAAATAAGCGTAGATAATTGATATACATTTACAGAATTATCGAAATATGCATTATTTATTTATATAAAAAATTCGTATTGTGAGTAGACAGTGATATTTTTGTTATTTCAAATGTTCAAATTTTATACAAATACCAATATTTCATAACATTTCTTTGGCCATTGCTTTGTTAGTATTTTACTGTTGACCAATATTCATTACATTACTGTCAATATTTGTTATTTTGTAATTAGTATTACTGGTATTGAAATCTATTATTTATCAGTGCATTAAATGATTAATGGAAATATCACACACATATTCAAAGCTATGCTAATATCAATGAAAATTACTCTAATCTATCAAATTATTATTTTATTCAAAAATATTACAAAAATTTTGTTTCCCCCCCTTTTCCGTTTTATGATCATTTTCCTTGCCCATCAACTTACAATTTATTATTCAAAGATTATCAAACAATCTCCAAGATACTTGGATGTATATTTTACACTCTATACCCGATTTCGGGCAATGTCCAAAAAATGTCTTCAACACTAGTTTTGAAATGCATTTTCAATTTTTCAAAACTATTTCTGTGCAAATTATTCGGGCAATGCCCGAAGTCGAATAAAGAGTGTAACATACATCTAATTCAACTTTATGGACGCATCTCCTCTCAAAGTACACAAGCAAATTTGGTATATACGAGTATATATAGTATGAGTGCTATTAACATTTAAATTTATTTGTAATATAATCGAATAAAAAATAATAATAACATCTGATAAACTTTTATAAAAATAATTTTTCGTGTGGTTTCCAAAATATGGAAAAATACAGCAAGACTAAACTATAACTATCAGTTTAGTTATTGTTTTCAAAAATAGGTTTTGAAATATTTATAATTTTTCATTAAACGGGATTAGTTCTAGATCGCACATATACACATAGAAACACAAACATAACGCCGACAAGTATTGGTGTGTGCATCAATGTTTGTTATTGTTTGAATTTTTTTCGCTGAACTTAGAAATATAGTAGATTGATGGGATTTGCTGCATTGAAAAATAATAATAGTTTGATGCCTTTTATTGCGTTCTCCAGAGGTAGCTCAAAGAGGAGGTAGCGTCATGATTATGGATGAAACGCAAGTTGTAATCATCTGATACAAAAAAAATGTTTTTTTCTCAATCTATATAGACGTAATTTTAGTTATAAGTAGTATATTGCAAAAAAAAAAATTATCAGCAATGTGCGCGTTAAAGGAAAATGCGGTGTACCTTCGTTATTTGTTTGAATTTCAGCATAATATTTTAGGGAAATATTCTAAAAGATATATTATTTAAAATTATTTCCGTTGAAGTCTCGAGTTTGATTGTTTTGGTGATCCCTTATACTTACTTATTATTACTTTATAAAAGAAAGTTGAAATGACGCAAGTAAACGAACACACGAAATATTCAATTCAAAATAGGTTTTCTATTCTGGGGTACACAAATCTTAAATTTAAAACATCATAATTTACATTGAACGATATAGGCTGTAGAGCGTTCACACGCACACACACACCGACATCATTGGGAAAATATTCAAAATGGATTCAGGGACTTTTAATATGGATATTTCCATTAAAATCTCGAGGTTGATTTTTTTGGTGATCCCTATACTTACTTCTTACTGTAGAAAATACATAATTCTCCAGATTCTTAAAATATTTCATGTTTTAAAACCTTGAAGCGAAATAATAAAACGTCAACACGATGCTAATGATTTTTAGTTTCTACATAATTTTTTTTGCATGTTTTATCTATCAATTTTTATTCTGTATTCCGGTTATACTTTTTCGTTATACATTTTTTATGAAATCGTTGTCATGAAAGAATCTTTGTAACAAAATACGCACACTTAGCAACTTGTATTCATTCAGTATTGATTTAGAAAATTATTATATCGTTCAAGAATTAATGAAGAACATTAATTAATTAACTTTTTCAAGAAGATTAACTCCACAAAGTCTGTACAACTTGTAAAAGTGTTCACGGTAATTAACTCAAACGGTTTTATTATATTATAAATGTCCACCGTTAATATTTGTAATGATTTTATTATATAACTACTAGTAATAATTATAATAACATGTAATCATATTTAAATTAAAGGTTCGACAAATAAAATAATGTAATTGCAGGCCGCAAGCTCAAATTGAAAGACAGTGTGGATTTGTATTGATCATGTTCGGAATGATGATCAAGTTAAGGGTATCATCATACACGCATGAAATCCATGTTGTAATTAGATATTACTCCAGCTAGTTCCACGACGTCTGATCGATGCAGACATTTTGGTTGGCTCCATGGTTTACTCTGTCATCCCACCACGGACAAAGCGGCCGTGGTCGAGCGAGCAAGCGGCTCGTGTAATGTCCTGATGAATTATTATCCGCACAATGCGGGTCAACTTTGTATTAAATTTCACGAAACCGTCACTTCCGGTTTAGGTATTTGTTTGAAAACAAGATTTGTATTATTTATTTGTCTGTCTGTTTCATTTTTTTTTATTTAATCTTTTGGTAATTTCAACATTTAAGCACGGGGTCGCGCCGTACAGTCAACTATGGCATTTGGTTGAGTGTATGAATTATCATTATCTTCAATAATAACATTATAATTTTACCTCTTCAAAAATTGAATATTATTTAATAATAATTTGTCTACTGATTTTATTTGGTGTTATAACTGCGGTATTACTCTGTGAACTGAATAACACAAAGAATATTTTAAACATTTGTACGTAGGTGCATTAAAATTTTGTATTTTAACTAATGGCTAATGGATAGTAAAATGTAACAAGGAAAATCCTCAACTACTGGTTTTAATATATTTTTTAATCTAAAATATGTTTTCTTTCGTTATACACTAATTAATAATTTCGAAATCGTTTCATCACCAGTCTTTGACTGAAACAGGAAGATTTATCTAAAACAATCATTATCAATCAATACAGGGAAGCTCAACACATATATTTTGGTAATAATTCGAGTTGGAAATGATCATGAGTACAAGATATCCTTTTACCCAAGAAAGTACAATTTCAAAATAGCTGGCAATTTCTGATCTGATTACCTGTATAAGATACGAAATAATTATGACTGAACTCTCAGAAATGTATTCAAATTGCATTATAGAATATGGCAGTATGTACGGTATATGTACGACATGTTGGTTTATTAATAGTATTACACAAGTTCGGTGTATAAATGTTCACAAATTGTTTTTGCGGATAGCATTTTGAAAAGTTAATATAAAATTGTTTCGTTTAACTTCGTATATTTTTCATCTTTTTGTAACACAAGCATAAGTTTTTTCATATTTATTTGAAGTTCTAAAGATTCATCCAGTCGTAGTTTTGCTGTTGAAAACGCGTTCAAATGACTTTCTGGATAGCCTGTTTCTTTTTGAAACTTTTCTTATTTGCTCGCGAAAGGTCGCCTTATAAAGGATTTTGCTGTTCTTATCATCATAATTTATTATTGCAATTTCGTATTTTATATCACGCTCAATATACTGTTAGTAGTAAAATCATTTATATATATAAACTAGAAATTTCATACAACATATAATTATGTTTATTGGTTACTGTAGGTTGTAAATTTGCGTCGTTGATAATAGTGATGATCCAAATGAACTTTAAAATTAATTTTAATGACGCCACACAGATCGCCGATGAAAAGTAATTATGTAGTGTGGTAAAATTGATCGGAACCGGATTCCACTGTCTACAAATCTTAACATGGTGTGCACGAGTCTTGCGATCAACGGACTAATGGAAATTGATGTTGACAGACTTGATGGAGGTGGAAAACAATTATTTTCTAGAACATTGTGTACAAGACCCCGTAGACTCACTGTTTCGTACACACGAATTAAACATTATTGCTTCTTTGTGTTAAGCCCACTCCGATTATAGATTGACAAAAGGATGTTGAGCAATGTTAACCTTGACAGCTGACAGTTATTAGCTTTGGCGCTCTCTCATTCATAAATTGATTAATTTGGTCAATACGAAAGTAATGCAAGTATTTTCCATGATTTCAAATTATTTAATAACCGTTGTATGTGTGTGCGTGCACGTAAGCATTTTATATTACAGAGTAAGCCATGAGTTCAAAAATAAAGCCATATATTGATTTGATGTTTACATTTATGTGAATACCAACACATTCGTTGGTGGGTACTTGGTAAAACATGTTTAAATGGAAGTGAGGGGGGGGGGGGGTTGTATAGATATTCTAGAATCCTCCTGGTAGTGCAATTGCAAAATCATTAACTAAGAGAATTTTCTCTTTTTGAATTTATATTCATGTAAGAAAAAACGTGCTGATGTTAATTTCAACCCGTAATATAGGAAAATTACCTACACGTCCTAAACTTTCCCTATACATATTTCATTAATATAAACTATGTAGTATAAAGATTGAGACAACTTTTAAATTAAAAATACAAATTAGAATTTAATAAAAAAAAATATGCCCTATAAAATTTTCTATTTACTTTTTTATTTTCATATACATATAGTCCCCTTCGCGGCGCTGTTTAATAGACATATGAGCTTAGTTAGTAAATTAAAAAACACACATAGAGATGCGGATATAGGTAATACCAATTGCATAAAGAGGGGTTGGCCGACAAAAAATAAATTGCTGGGCTGAAGTATTTTTAATTAACACATACGCTATAATGCATCTTTCCATTGTAATTTAACTTTACTACCAGATTAAATTATACTAATGAATATGTATTGATAACATGTAGAACATTTATATAATTTTATAATGGACAAATTGTTCTTTTAACAATGTCTTGACCAATGGAAACGGATTTCTCTTTCTACTTTTTCAATATCTCGAAAACAGCATGAGAAATAATGGATCTTATAGAATTTATAATACTTAAATTTCCAGAAAGTCGGCGGAATTCGGGTTTCCATCTATTATGGCTTTGGAATTAGAATTCAGATACTTCATCCCATCGTCCATATATTAATTTCAATAACATTTATACTTATTCTTACTGCATATCCAGACAAATACAACAACATCAATACATATAGTTGTATACTCAAATATCATAATGCGAAATTCTGACTCGACTATGACTCACGCTCGGCAACAACAAGCAACATCCGCGATCCGCAGGACGACACCGACGACCTGTCTGACGCACTTTGTTCATTTAATTCTACCCCACTCCGAATCCCCTGCAGTGGGTTTCGCACACTTCGATGCACCTCTGGATTATTGTGTTATCCAACTTTTTTAAATGCAAATTACTTTAAGTTCCGTACCACACACGAACGAGGGTGCTCGTAATTTTTATCATTATCAAGTTTGCGCGCTGTGCCAAATTGCCACTTGAGTTAATTTTAATAGTTTTTTTAAGTACACGTACAACAGCTGCCACCAAATAATTCATAACTTTGTTTCTTAGAAATATATTTGTAGGAATCCAATATCACATTATTTCTTTCTTGTCCAAAGTATAAAGGTATAGTATTGTAATTATGAATATTTTCACATTGTGAATCCTTGAATTGATATTAATAATTGTGGAAATTATTTCTGTACATCTATGAGTAAAAATAATGAAACTTTAAATTTATAAATGGCTTTGATTTCGTAGCAGATGCAGTCAGTAATTTGAAAAAGTAAATACATCTGAATGTTTCGACACAACACGATGAGAAATAAAATTACACAATTGAATTTATTATTTCAGAAATAATATAAGTCACTTTTCCAAGTCTTTATATTTACGTAAGTATTTACTAGAATTTTGTTTGAATCTGCCACAATTGTAGTTATTTTTACAATATATGTTACTGTGCTCGTGGTGTTGAGACGTTGTGATGCAGTTTGCTAGAAATTGGCATTAGTAAATGATTGCTTTATTAAAATCCTTCTATAATTGCAGGCAAATAGTCAAATACTAACGGGTAAGTCTGCATAGGTTTCTCTGTTTCATGTGGTATGAATGTCTTAGCCAGTAAGTCAGACCTTTATATATATAATAATCCTTTGTGTGCTGAACCGTGATTGAATGCAAAATACATTCGTATGTATGCTTTCATCATATGTAAGTACCTAACGTGCAGAATGAATCGGGAAATTGTTGTTGGGCGTAATTAATTTGCTGTCTTTTGGTCCCTTGGTGTTGAAAAGTGACTCGTCTCCGCGTCATGGCATCGCTTTGAGCATAACAGCTTAACACCCATTCAGCGCAAACAATGGATGCTGCTCCCCCAGAAATTGTTTTAGAACTTTTGCCAATTTGACCAACAGACCATTTGACATTATGATGGTTTGCTATAGCAACACGAAACTTTATATTCCGCCATTGAAACCATCCTCTCAACACTTCAAAATTCGTATATGCACATTTTTTAAGACTAAGAAATATTAATATTAGTGGGACTTTTAAATTTTACTTTACGATTCGTGATGTTTCAGAGGTGGTGAAAATATGTAAGAAAATTAGTATCTTGAAGTGAATATAATCTCAGCAGCAACAGCAGCAGCATTAAGCCAACTCTGTACACGCAGTTCAGGTGTCCGATCATATTACACCAACAAAGGCAATGTTTAGCATGGGTGAAAGCTATTGTTATATTCCGCGTTCGCTGTACGGTGGCGGCGGCGGCGGCGGCATACACCGGAGGAGGAGGATGGTGGTGTATCGTTCTTGTCCGACCATAGGAATAGCAAGCCGTGCGTGCGTGCGTGTATCCGCTATTGTTCTCACGACGCGACAACAACTGTGCGGAGAGAATTTAGCAGAAAGAGTGCGGGGAGACAAATTGTGCAACGTCATCCAGCGTCCGGAGCAACAAAAGGTCTCCTAGCCTTTATCTATGGGTGCCCGTGCCCTCGCAGCCTGAATTTATGGAGCAAAATGGCGGACGCTGCACCACTGAATATACGAATTCCGGTTTCGGTAAATTCAGTGTTTGCGTGTGTGTGTGTGTGTGTGTTTTACAGACATCCGATGTGAATAAAATTGTCCGGAATATGAACCAGAAAAAAGCGCGAGCGTAAGTTAACCCTCTATTGTGTGACTTATATTTATGATGTGTGTTTTTGTTTGCTTTTACATCATATACTTGCATATTCCGCGCATATACATCGAAATAGGAAGTCAAGGCGGTTCACTTGTCGACAGCTGACGCCATTACAGAGACATACGCTTTCAACATATTTAGAATACACGTACTATGAAATCGATTGTTATATGCTACGTTCGTTGGCTACGTGTTATTTCCTGATTTTAATTTCTTACAATTACAAGATTATTTTCTATTCTTACTTACTTATACAAATACAAATGTATATAAGAGGTAAAGTAATTATGAACATTTCAAACTCGAAATTTTAACGGAAATACAAGCTTTGACCACCCCTAAATCGAATCTGACTATTTTCGGAATGACGTGTGTGTGAAACTTTAAACTTAAGGGGCAATATTCTTTTCTTGGCCCAAAAAAGCATGCTTTTTATGAGTTTATTTTTTCTCAGGCTAGAATGAAGATATCAATTTGGGGTTTAGGCCACTTTATTGCTCTATTTCGTACAAAAATTTATTATATTTTCCTAGTTAACGCGGAGGGTGCACCCCGTGCGCTTCGAAACGAGAGTATAGAATTCTCCGGAGCTTGTATCAACATATGGTGTACAAAACTAATACTTGACAAAATGGCGGCCGTGAGAAGGGAAAAAAACTATTTTTGAGTTTTTTTTTACTTTAGGGTGCTATAAATAATAGAATTTATAAAAATGTATGCATATTACTTGTATAAGCTCCAACAAATAGAATTTACTTTCATTTAAATTAATGAACAAGCAATTCGGTAGAAAATAGTCCGCCCAGTTTGAACAAAGTAGTTTCGAGATAAACGCATTTAAAGATTTTCAACATTTATATACCAGATAACTTTAATATTTTTCAACAAACATTTATTCATCTATCCCAGGGCAGCATATTAGGTACACATAACATGAGATTCCAATTTGATCCCGACGTATTTTAAAATAACTCTGGTATGTATATCTGAACTGACAGCAACAAAGACTCCGTTTGTAAATTTACCTTTAAATTAAAAAAAAAAAAAAACAACAACAACAACAACAACAACAAAAACATAAGATCTCCGCCAAACATGTTCATTCACAAGATTGGTTTATTTATTTAAAATTTATTGTTTAAATTTGTTTTCTTAATTAAGTAATTCAGAATAATTTATTTTAAGCTCGCCTTACGGATAAATTTGGGATTTTCGAAAGCCCTACTTGAGAGTATACATTACAAAGCTGACATCAAGGATTTCGTATAAAGCAAATGTCATTCGTAGTATCTCATAAAATGTTGCGATAGATGTAAGTATTCAATATAATTTATTATATTTCTGGGAATGTACAAATTTCTGTGCACATTCACGATAGTTTACTGAAGTAAAAAAGTACGCATTAAGTATAAAAGAAGACTTACGTCATTGTTTCCATAGCTGGGTGCGATTGGTTCATCACTTGCTTCCCACTTATTGGCGATTCTAATTGTTTCCGCGGTTTTTTGTTGCACTGATTTTGTTTCGTCTAATAACGTCAATTCATAGAATTCTTGGATATCTGAAACAAACATTTATACTTATTAGATTTAGACGGTGTACAGACGCACAGATTTATTTCAATAGAAATCTAATTCATAAACATGTTAATTTTAATAAAAAATGATTATATATTTAATTAAAAATCTGTTTTGTAAGACTATAAGTTCATTTGAATTAATACAATATTCTTTATTAAAAAATTTTAAAATTAATGTCATTCGTTTTTGGTAGCCTTTAGATATAGATATACTCAAAATGATTATATGGGTGTACAAATAAATGGTAATCTCTGTTATGTACAATGTATGCATGTCAAAATTAATAAAATGGGAAACAATTGTTGTTTAATCTTCTTTTTATATCATATAGAAAAGCGTTTTTACATTTTTTGTTATAAAACACAATTTGTGTTGTATACATTTTGTTTTTTTGTTGGCATGCAAAATATTCAAATAAGAATGCTGATGTTACTGAATTTCACTGCTCTCATGACCGTCGAATTTTACGAAACATAAAATACCTAGAATTCAGTGGATTATTCACATTTATTTTTACTTGGAAAAATTAACGAACTACTTCCACACAAAAATATAATTTCTCAACGTAAGGATTCGTTGAAAGTGTATTTTACGGAACATACTATAAATTAAATGGGAATTATTATTGTGTAGCGAACTACACTTGAATTTATGATTCAAGTACAATCGAGGAGGTTGTAGTTAACAAAACGATTATCTCGGTATGTAACGATTTAAATTGTTTTGTTTGATTTTAGCAGAAATGTTGCTAAAGTAAGACAAAACGATTATTCTATATATATATATATATATATATATATATATATATATATATATATATATATATATATATATATATATATATATATATATATAATTATATATATATATATATATATATATATATATATATATATATATATATATATATATATATATACATATATAAATATATACATATACATATGTTGTACTATGCAAGTTGCTTTTCCAACATTTAATTTTCTAGTACTATGCATTATAACATAGTAAATTATGATTCTTTGACGCGACAGCCAAAACATTCGTCTGATAAATTTCTGTATTATACTTAGTTTATATGATATTTGTCACAGACAAGAGATAAACATAACCATGGTAATTACATATTGTGGTAGAAGTCTGTCGAGATAATCTAGTTAGAGTTTTTTTTATATTCCCTACGCATGATGACAGGTGTCACATGCAATACCAGCAAAACGCTGACAAGCATGGCAAGAGAAGCCATTTTTATAGCACTGTTTTTTGAAAAGATACTATCTCACTATTGTTGTACTGTCACTGTACGTATATCACACAAGACTTTGAACTAACGTGATTAGTGATGAAGAAACCATCTTCAATATCATAAATTACAATATATATATTTAATCTTTATTTTTAGGTAGAATATTACGGGCATACGACCATCCACTACAGCTTACCTTATTTGTTCATACTGTGCAATGAGCGAAATGTGTGCTGTTTTGCAATGCCCCATCGTGTATATAAAAATCATTTTTGCATTGAAGCAGAGTCAGTGGCAATACAACTCAATGTGATAATATGACAATACTATTGTATCATCGTATCTATCGCAATAGCTTTTGAGTCGTAAGAGATATAAATGTCTATTCTATCGAGCGAACCAAGGAAAGGCGGTCTATTACGTTGCACCAAGAAATGCGCTTCATCTAAGGAATGCAGACAAACGATACTATACAAAGTTTGAAAATGCACAAGTTGTTGTATATAACACCCAAACAAATATGGCACTGGTAGATAATCCAGGTGATGGTATTATCCTTAACGTGTAGACTGCATCACCCGAAGAGGTACCTATATGAATGTCATCAAGTGCCATCTAGGTTATATATACAGCGTTTAAATTGGGTATGTACAAGAGTCGAAGAGTATGCTCCAAGTTTGCACAATACCAGCATAGTAGATAATGCATCGTATGCACTACATACACTAAGAGAAGAGCTTAATAGCAATATGTAAACGTTCTAGTTTATACTTCACACACTTCGTATATTCACATTTATTGCGATGAAACAATGCGGTTCCTGATATATGATCGTGTAATCGAAACTCGACAACAATGTTATTATATTATTCAAACAAAACGTAGAAATTTACGAAAAATACGACCTCCAAAAAGAATTGTATAAAAAAACTTAATGCAATATTTAACGAAATACATTATTTGCTTAGCAATATCGGTTCGTTAGGTTGGGGCCAAATAACTGCGGAATTTTTTAATGTGTGTTTCAGACACACGACCGAACACTATAGTTCTTTTGTGTTAGTGTACGTTAGTTGCGCTCAGCATATTTCACCTGTACAAATAACAATGTTGGATACATAAATAAATTACATTTATTTTAAAGTTTGCTAGGAAAGATATGTAATGCAAATTTGTAAAGAAGAAAAATCTCATAATATTTTTCTATTTTTATCGTAACAAAATCTGGGCAAATATTTAATTTCTTTTTTGTTCTTTATGTAACTTAGCAGAAAAGAAAGAACATTGCATTATCTTGTCATTTCCATTACGTCATTCTCCTTGTTCTGTACAGTAAAGTAGATTGACAATGAACGCGTTACCGACTGGATATATATTCGCTTTCACTCACTCTTTGTCTCCGTTGCATTTGTAGATATATAAATTTAAAAGCACTTTGTACTTTATTTCCATTATCTTGTCGCCATGTTCATCATTTACCACTTCAGTGTGATTGCAAATTGAACAATGGTAGGTATTGAAAAAAACTCACACAAAACATTGAAGAACTACTCCCGATGTTACGGCATCATTCCTCATTAATGCAGTTGCAGTTGGAATGTTTTAGATTTATCTCTGACATTATATCGTAAATATAAAACTGGGAATCTGAGGTAAATAATGAACACTTCTTTGGTAGCATGAAAGTCCATTTATATTATACGGTAAGTAAAGAAAATTATATTTTTAGCAATCTCGGTTTAAAAATAATTATGCACAAAAATTCGTTTTACGTCTAACGTATAACTCATATACTTGGATGTACATACGACGCTTGCTCGTAAGACCAAATTTGTGTATACATCTCCGAAACGCAGTACTGATTTTAACTTAATTTGGTATATCTACATATAATATAAACATCCGATTAGATCCTGATTTATTAAAAAATTCAATAGTCTTTATAATTTTGGAAATATGGGGATCAAAAAATTGATACGCCAAATAATTCATAAAAAAATTGAATATATCAATAAAACATACAAAAATATATAATACTTTTATTATGTTATTTTGGGTAACATTTTTATTTGTCGATATGTTTTAACCTATACGATTTTGATACCTGGCATAAAGTTACGTTCAATAATAATAATTGCCAAATATTATATAATCGAACAATTATTCTTATTGTTGAATCATGAATGGTTATAAGGCCTAATTCATGCTTGTACATATGTATATGCTTCTTTGTTCCAAAATAAGAGATTTCAAACATGTTTTCTTCATTTAAAACAAACAGCTATAAAATTCAGTTATAATGTATATCGTGGTAGAGGCATACTCCCCTTTCCAACGCGGCGGATGGTATGGCTTATACGTTCACATGCGTGTAAAATGACGGAAAATCAGCCAACTGAAGAACTTTTACGTCATTCCATGCTGTTTCATTTTCGATCGGGTGTTAATGCAACGGTTGCAACAAAGAAAATTTGTGATGTGTATGGAAACGTACTGAAAGTTAGTAAATGCCAACGCTGGTTTAGAAAATTTTTAACTGATGATTTTGACTTGTCTGATAGCGATCGAAGTGGGCGCCGTGCGTAGTGTTTGATAATGACGCATTAAACACTCTTCAGACTAGTTGGTCAACAGTCCAAAGACATCTTCAAGAAATCGGGAAGGTTTACAGGCAGGGTATATGGGTCCCACATCTATTGCAACATGATAATGCCAGGCCGCATGCTGCAAGAATTACACAAGAAAAAATAAAGCAGCTAAACTGGGAGGTTTTACCACATCCCCCATATTCTCCAGACCTAATAGCACCATCCGATTTTAGTTTATTCCAAACCATGGAACATTCCCTAAAAAAATATTTTTTTAATGTCGATTATGTGCGAGATCATCTTGAATCGTATTTTTCTTCAAAGGAAACAGAATTTTAGGAACAGGGAATTGAAACTCTACCCGCAAGATGGCAAAAGGTCTTAGAAAACGACGGAGACTACATAATTGACTGAAGATAAAATTTAATGTGAGTTAAATGGTTTTCTTTGCTGCTACTGAAATAATTGATTACTTATGGGTACCCCTAATATATATATATATATATATATATATATATATATATATATATATATATATATATATATATATATATATATTCAGGCTTTACGAGCAAGCGAACATGCATCCAAGTTTATGTCTGTGTGTATATTTCTGTGAAAGAGACCGAATACTTAGACTCTTATAAGTTCTCCTTGAAGTTACAAACAAAGTACATCCTACACAAGATGCAAATTTAAAACGAGTTACGGTTTTGATCGGGTTACAAAGTTAAAGACGAATTCAAAACGAAACAGGTAATATATCTACAGCGGTAAAGCATCAGTATAAAAATATACTAAAATTAGATATAGATGCATTGTAAAAATTTGTTTAACGTAATATTATAAAACGGATGTTGCTTGAATCGTTTCCTGACGAGCTTATCTAGAAGTGGTAAGCTCTCACGAACTGCGCATCAAGAAAGCAAGCGACCGAGCGATCAGGGGCCTGCGCTGGCACCAGGGGGAAATGTCAGAAGTACAACAGACAGTATCTCTATTTTAATCCTAGCCACACCAATTCCGATGAATGGATTCTGGCAGTAACAGAAGGAGTCGCGTGATCCAATTGTAATTACAGATTGTGGATTTGTTCATTAGAATTTCAG
This sequence comes from Leistus spinibarbis, assembly GCA_933228885.1. NCBI lineage: Eukaryota > Metazoa > Arthropoda > Insecta > Coleoptera > Carabidae > Leistus > Leistus spinibarbis. The sequence continues at coordinate 5,514,510 of OW121796.1, read as the reverse complement.
CAATCCATGTATTTCCGACTTTCTAGAAGTTATCTAATTCTATCTCACTCATTCATTTAAATTGAATTCAAAATATTTTTACTTACAATAGGCTGCATTGATATCAGCTCATACTACTTTCGTTGGTAAATGTTTGTTTCTGTAAATATTAATTTTAATCAAACAATACGTAGTTTATATATTCTTGGGCGCAGTATTGTAACCATTTTAACGAATATTCTGGGTGATGATGATGACGTCAGTGGGTGTATGCGTCTGTGAACGCTCTAAAGCAAAACCGGTTGAAGCTTAATATAAGAAACATTAAATTTAAAGTTTGTTTATAGCAATTTTTAATAACAAAATCAAAACCGGTAATAAAGGGTTAACTCGTACCACTCGATAACAATCATTGTTATACATGTTCAGTAAATTAACCATAGTTATCATAATCACATAATTGTGATCGATAAATAACCCGGAATGGATGTGACTGAAATTTGCGTGAAGGACAGGTCGTGAGAAAGCGAAATAATGGCGCTTGAATGAAGAAAAATTGTTTAGTGTTGGATATACAAAATTATATAAGTAATATTTTACGTAGCTACTATGTTTGCACGATACAACTTTGTAATGTCTTTGAATGGGAGATTTTTCAAGTGAAATATGCGACCACGTAGCCTTAGATTGGCCACTAGACTGTAGAAAAAGTACCCTAGCCGAATACAAAATGACGGTTTCGCCTCTGAACTTGTCATTTCTCACCGTAGCCATTCGGATGCATTTTCGTTTTTGTGCCGCCGCGCCGTACAAAAGTAATCGCGTAATGTGAATGCTATCGTTGAACTGAACGTGCATTTAAATCGAATTTCTTATCAACAAAAACCACGTCAATAACTTCTACAATCTTATTTACCAACCGTAACTATGATGTTATATAGCATATAGTGCAAACATTGTGGCAAAGCACAGTACATACTGTTTCGGTCGATTTGTTCGAAGATTATATATACATAGATAAAGGGTTGTATCGATTATATTGTAAATCTACGAATGAAGTGACTTTAACTAAAGTATTAATTGAAAAAGTAAAACTAAAAATATTGCATTCAAATATAATGAATTTCCTCCGACTAATATGGCTCGAAGGATATTTAAAAGCAAACATGATATTTCTTTAATGTAACACTTTTTTGACTTTGTGTCTAAGATAAAAAAAAATCTGGAGTGTCCTTCACTCGACTATTTCATGCGTAGTTTTTATTGTAATTTATATATTTTTAATTTTATGTATCTCCTAATATTAATCTCCTCGCTAACTTATGCAGATTTCGAGATATTGAAAAAGTAGCACGATGAAATAATTACTTCGAGTTAAAATATTGTTTAAAAAAATAAAATGTATTCTTCTGAGCAATATACAAGTCGAAAGTTTTATAATTTTATCATAAACTGTTTTTGCTTTCATAGATACAAACAGACATCATTTCAAAAATAATCAGAAACAAATCAGGGATGCCAAAACGTGTTATCGAGAAAATCTCGAGTTCGAACATTTTTTGTGATCATAATACTTTCTTATATACATTCGAATAAGAAAGTAGAACGCATTTTGAATGCAAAATATTAAACATCATTGTCTTCTCTTAATAGCAACCAGACGAAGGAATGAACGTACTCAAGCTAGCCAAAAAGGTTTCGGTGTTAGGGATTCGACTCTGATCATTGAACGTACAACACGTGTGACACATTTTCTTTTTGGTTGACCCTTGAGGCTCGATTCTACGGGATAATGGCTTAGCCCACGAATAAAGAAATCCCATTAACAGTTGTTTTACAGCATTAGTTGAGAAGGATACCTACTCAATCAGTTCTACATTCAGCCAGGATAAAAATAGAGTCCTTTCTATACGCAAGTCCGTACACTAACCTCAGTATCTCGACTATACTATGCTTTAGTATTGTGAAAGGGTCACACCATTCTCTCTCAGATTTAGTTTATACCAGTGATTCTCAAACTGTGGGAAATTTTATTAAAACAAGAAAAACATAAAATACAATAAATAATTTCATTATAAAATGCACTGTATTGAATACACTAGTTACGCTTACGGGTACATATCAATACTAGTAATATTATTACTCGCATTTATACTAGCAGAATTATTTCCAGAACAATTGGAACTTTTCTTATAGTCGCAACAACGAGACACGGTGACCAGTGATGAGATTGACAAACAGAAATTTATATCAATGCATATCTTACAACGCGAATGATGATCTATTCTTACAATAGATTTATATTGATATTTTGAACAGAGTAAACCTAAAGATATGTTATATAAAAAGAAAACTGTTTTATTACGCAATTATTGCAAAGTGCAAATGTGTGTACCATAAAATTATTTAAAAGCATTACGACCAAACCAAAAGTCTTGAAGTTAAAGAGCTCTAAAAAAATAGAACTTCCTTCATTACTGATTTGAAACTCTTTATGAATAAATCAAAAATAAGTAAATAGAAATGTTTAGTTGTATATATAGTTTCTCCAGATTGAACACAAAGGCTATACAAATATAATAATTGGGAAATGAACCACCTGGGATGATGCATACTTTTGCCATTTTGTACTATTATTATTAGTATGTAATGCATAAAATTACATTATAATGTTTACATTAAATGTTTATTCATATTTGAAATATATCACTAGATTTTTGAATTTTTCGCGTCCCCCTCCATTTAACAATCAATCAAATAAAAATAAAGAATAAATTTTGTATTTTGTCACGTATTATCTGTCAGTTTAAATACGTCAGTGATTAACAAAACTGATATACAGTAGTCTTGAAAGAACTGATTTGATATAATATAGCGTATTAAAAGTTTATAGAAAACTTGAATTGTCAAATAACACAAAACAGCAATAGTTATACATGTGCGCCAACATCTAGTAATAAAATTACCACATTATCTACTTGCATCAAGAAAGTATGACGTTATAAATCCTTGGCGGGAATTGGCACCATTACATTACCAAATTACTAAATAAAAAACATAACACTTTACAAGAATTTAAAAGGTAAACTTTAAAAATATATTGATTCTCCGTACGGTATCCATGTTTATAATTTTAAAATAATATAAATATACCACAAAATATCCACATAACTTATTTGAGTATACAAACAAGTTTATTTTATTTTTTTACCAAATAAATTATCAAAGCGAGGAGAATAATACTATACCTATTCATTGTTTGTGGGTGTGTGTGTCGAATATGAATTTTGCAAATTAACTCAGCTATATGAAAATTCAAACAATACAGCAGTTCAATTTGTTTATATAATAAATTTCCAACGACGGATAAGAATGCAAATAAAAAGTCAGAAATGATGCATGAGCATATTCGATCAGAAAGTGTCATTTGCGCATAGATGCATCATCTATTGCTGTTGTTGCATCGTCTATTTTTTATTGCTCCATCTAGATCTAGACGATTATTTCTCCAGGCAACAGGAGAAAAATGAGAAAGCTCGTCTGGTTAGCTTAAAGTTTCACATTTGACATTGATAAATATACAAAACAAATGATAAATGATTTGCATAATCCTAATCTAATTTATGAAATGACGAAATTCACAAAACAAATTTCAACTGTTCATTCTTTAGGGATTCATATTTTCCATAGCAATATTTTTCAGTTATAATTCGGAAAGTTTAAATTGAATAAGGTCCTCTGTGCATCATAATTTCCCGGTGAAAATAACGCTTATATGTACATATGCTGAAATAACGTATACCTTCGTGCTTCTAGCCTAAGGTAAGAAATATGGGAAAAAAAAAACAAATTTAAAAGTGTTTAAAATTCATAATCTCGTTAAAGTTTTAATCAGAAAAAAAAGGAAATCACGGTACAACTTTGCCGATGATTAAAAGACAATTTTTTTTCTCGCCGTTAGCTAGGGAAAAATATCTGGCGTGTCATGTACTCGACTCTCTTGTACATATAGATATTGCTTTATATTTGTTTTGTATTTGAGCCATCAACTTTTATTTCGGTAAGTAACGAGCTAATTTGATAAAATTGATAATCCTAATCAAATGTTATGATTGCGGTAATTGTTCAATTGTTCATATTCTGAATAAATAATAAAGTTAAACTACATTAAAAAAATATTATAAAAATAAAAAATATATAATTTATTATACTAATTCATAATACTACTTTAGTTAAATTTTACAAGACACAATAAAAAAATTATATTAATTACAAATAATGTGAGGTTACGGTCAATGTAACAATATAACAATGTAATGAAGCAAGTCTAGAAATGTATTCGGCACTTATACTCGTATATATAACAAATTGTGGTTGACAATTGTCTTAATAATTTATTCTGTGGTAGAACTTCAAGGGTGGTAGTAAATACTTACTATATCATTTGGTAAATCAATCAATCGAATGAAGGTAACCAGATTTCACAAGTGTGTATTGCGCCGTACCGTACGAGAGCATCATGCATGGCTAGGTGGTCGATCCCAATGAGTGAGCAGTTTGTGCGCGCCAGTTAGCGTGTCTGATGAGCGCAAATCAACTGGGGAATACTACTGCCAATTTAGGAGCCCAGTTCCCTAGTTAAATCAAAGCCCGTGAACTCAACGTGATCCAGAACCAGAACCATCAAGTGGTAACAATCTCGCTGAAAAATGCTAAAGTAGCTGCGTTCTCTTTCATGTTACCTACCCATCCATATTGGTGTTCGCACACAACCATTATCTATCGACGTTTTTATTTGATATAATAAAATTTATCAATATTTTAGCTCGCTACACATAATTCAAGCGAATTTAATTCAAGTAAAAGATTAATTTACACGGCAGCGTGCAGAAATCTAAAACCAAATGAGATTAAAGTTTAAAAAAATTATTTAATCTTGTAGAAAATGATCGCATTCAGGATAAACTTTTTCATATTTGTAATATCTAATTTGAAAATAACTCGACACCGCCGTGTTAATTATTATTTGCAATCAACTGGCTTTGGTTAAGGTGAAACTTCAAGCTCGGAAAACTATTGAACACAACGATTTTCTTTTTAAATACATTCGATGGATATTTGTATTTTCAATTTGCCAATGTTATTCTAATATGGTATTTACTCTTTAAAAAATACATTTATAATATAAGTTAGATCAGTGAAACGAATAACTTTGATAATAGTTGCTGAATAGTTTAAACCAGATTAAAGTGGGAGAAGATGGTTGATGATGATTATCCCAGTACAAACTTTGTTGTTTGTGGTTAGTTAATAATGGGCAGTGTATTTGCGATAACAGTTTGGCTAATTTTCTATCTTTTTTAATCTTAACAAGTTTCATCAGCAGTAAAGGAGCTTGTTCAGCAACCATGTAACAGTTTAATGTTCGGGGCTCCTTTAATTAAGCACTGAAAGCTCTTATAATATGTGCTGTGCTAGCTCGATAGCTTCGAGTATTCGGGCGCGTATTACAACGGCGAAATAATGAAACACATTCGAGATTAGCAACATAATATATGCGTGGAATGTGTTCAGCTCCTTTATTACTAACATACATTATTCTAACATAAAAAAGACCTACATCAATGGAAATTTCAACTTACGTACGATATTATCTGGTATAGTACGAGAAAAAAGATCGCTGACTTTTCTAATTCACTGGCTCAATATAATAGAAGAAGAAGCCTTTTGTTTTCTCACATTGCTCTTGATGAAAAGATAACACCATCACAAACCAATTACTGATTCCCAGGGGAGCAAATTAAACGAAACTGTTATTTTTTCTTTCTTTCTTTTTTGTACGTCAATTAAAAGACATCCGGAAAATAATGATCGAAAGTAAATAATATTTCAATTTTGTACCTGCAATGCGCTGCCTATACAAATCTAGTCTGGATAATGTGTATTTGCCTAGCCTAAGATACATATTTGTGAAGAGCTGATTAAACCGCAAAGTTAGAAGGATACCTATATTGTTGTCGTTTATTAAATTATCTCCAGGTTACACCAGCATTTATTTCAAATATTTATAAAATTATAAAGCACTTTATATACCAATAACCATATTTTAGATTGTGAAGCCAAAGGGCAGATCCTTTTTAATATTGTATCACAAACACATTCGTTGAGTTCGCATTATCGCAACAAACAATACTGTATTCCAAGTTTATCAATCAATTAATAATAAATGCTTTAATTTTTTTATTGAATTATACCTTTTTATCTCTGCAAAAATTAGTAGTTATAAATAGGGTTTCATGGTTTTATAAATATTACATACTTAATATCGCCAAATAGAGTGAGCTGCAGGCATAGGCATTGCCTGTACATATTCTTGTTAAATAATAATTTCAACGTACGTTCCAACCGCCCGAAGGTACACATGAACTTTGGTAAAATAATTGGAAGTGTCGTACCGTAAAATTTCCAGTGAAATTAATGTGTGGTGATGTGTGTTGGCGGCGGGCGGTGGAAGATGAGAAACGAAACTATGCATGGTGAACTCACGTTGTTTGCACTGACATTGATGACGCCATTTCAAAAGACATGCATGTTTCGCTTTAATGTTAACTTTAGTTAGTAATTCCATGGGAAATTTTCAACGATTTATTGTCACAAATATATTAACATGTAAGATAGAAAGGAAATGAAACACAGTGTTCACCAATCTGAGTGCCAGACAGTTTGCTGAATTGAAATCTAGATATTAACGATATAATAGTTCATAGCTATTCATATCACGCTATCGCTTGTCGTGGGTTGCAAGTAACTGTAAACGATGGTTTATTTAATATCTATATGCCAAATTCTAACCTCACCATTACATTTACAATCATTTATATCAAGTATTAGAACTAGCTAATGAGATACGCCTTGGTATCCAACCATAATTTAAACAATTAATTTGGCGGTTGTGCAATAACACAATTAATTAGCAAAACCAAAAACGAACAATAATATTGGTTGTATCAAAGTTTGCAACTCGTTATAATTAATAAAGTGAAATAATAGCAATTTTGACATACCTATCACTAACTTCTATAATTTATATAATTCGTTGAGGAACGCAGGTGCCAGTCCCTTCTTACGGCGAGCATAATAATAACACTGGCAACAATTTCTTTTTTCTAATTTTTTTATTCGACCACTCTATAGTTATGTATTTTGAGTACCTAAATCCAGATCTGTTATCAGAATCGGGCCTACACTCAAAATTTGGCCAAAAATGGGTATAAAATGATGGTTTTGTTCCTCCTTCAGGTGGTTTTTTTTTATTCGTATTGAAAAATCTTAAAATGTACTTAGAAAATCGCAGAAACTCGATTTTTCTTATTTTCACATGCCTGGTATCAATTTAAAATATTTAGAGGTAGTTTCGCAGCACCCTAAAAGTAGTCTGTGAACAAATTTAAAGTAAAATCTTTCATTCTTTTAAATGTATTAACTTTGTAGCTTTAAAAAAAAAGTCAATTGTTTTAACGTGATACATGTGGTATTTTAACTTTTACCAGGTTGTTTTACACTCACTTTTTTAAATGAAAACATAGTTACAACCACATTCGAAATAAGCCATGTCTACAACTTGATTGATGGGCATTAAAGATTTTAAAACATCAATGAATACAATTTCCATTAAATATTGATTTATTATTGATTGATGACCTTTAATCAGATGTGTCTACGTAATTGGTTAATTATTCAATTGTTAGTGGTTGTTAATATATTTTCATCATTAGAATGAAATATCATGAGATACTAAAATGCGTACTTAATATATTTTTGCATTTATTGCTCACTCTGGAAAAACCAATGCCATACATGATCTAGGAATATAATCAAGATTCATAAGTAAAATGTGTGTATACTGTTTTATAAAGAATATTTTGAGATCATGAAAAAATCTATTGTTAATTTTTATAGATATTTAGTTACTCAATGAGGCGTGTCCCAGTGCTAGTGTGCGAGTCGTATTATTTAAGAACTTTGCGCAGATAAATAATATTTCGTATCTGATCCTAAGATGTATTCTTTAAGAGCTGATAAGGGTATTTGACATATTTTCAGAATCCCCAAAATGTAAGCACTTATATAAAAATAGTTTGATTGAAAATGAATGATATTAATTATTTTAACAGATTTTGTTTGATTAGCTTTCTCAAAAAGGGTACGATTTATAAAGATATGCTGGCCGCAGCAGATATTAACAATATATATATATATATAGGGCAATTAAAGAATTTCGAAAGATCTTCCTTAATAATAAATATTCAAAAAAAGAGAAAATATAGAACAGTAATTCGTTTGTTAGTAGCTCCAAGTATACATGCAGTTTTAAGTGCAGGAGCATATACGATTGTTCGCTTGAAAAACACGTACCAAGCAAAATGGTGCTGCTTTTCTTTTTCTCTCGTTCGTTGTCTTGCTTCTCATACATTTTGTATAACAACCCTTGTAGTTTTGTTACGCATACCCTTGTTTCCTTGCTAAACGTGTACTTTACGTGACACCTAAGTTGACGTCGTCCTGTATACGATACGGTACGTACGTACGTACGCAAGGTGACTCGCTGGTTGGTACTCCGAGAATACAGATGATTTTTATTCTCTTATTATATATGTATGAAGAGCATGCATGCATGCACATAAAGTTACTTTTTCTATGTCACCACAAAATTGTTGTCCTTTCTGCTACTCATTTATCATGTTCATATTCTAATCAGAAATTCTCTTTCTATCCGTTTCATAGTTACGAACCTATTCTCAAAAAAAGTAAAACAAACATTATATTTCAACCAACTATTCTTTATGCAAATACGCATCGATGACATTTATTTACCTGTTATTCCTTAAGTACGTTATAATATTAATATTTGTTTAAAAATTTCTTCAAAAAATGTACCAGTGCCTGGCAATATTTTGACAGGGAAACAAAAACGCAACAATTAGATAAATGACATTTCAGAGTATTCCTGTGTAGTATTGGTTGATTTTTTTGTAAACAATCTCATAACCGGATGTAGCAGTTTTCTCCTGCTACTTTTTTAATATCCCATAAACGGCATGAGTTAGAGAAATAGCAATTCTTATTAAAGTTGAAGATATTAAAATTTCTAGCAACTTTTGTTTATAAAAGCATTTTGAAGAAGGTTTTTATATATTATATTATTTGTATATGCGTTTCCGTACTAACCCCATATTTTGGTATTATTTTACGGCATAGCAGCAAGAGTTTAAGGGTCTCAAAGATATAAAAATATTTTATGTCTACAAGATTTTTTCATATTGGTAACACAAGGGCTATAAAAAACGCTAAATCATAATAATTTTTAATTTTCAAATTTGCACTATTATTTTTTGAGTAAATTAAAAAAAAAACCCACAAATAAAGACAGTTTTATTTGTTTTTCATTATTTTTAAATTATGTATACACAGGTCATAATAATTAAAAACAATTAATTTTAAATTTTAATATTGTGCTAAACTTGGAGGTGGATTGGGAAGTCCGCTGCTCGCATCGCATATATTACTTATTAGGCGAGCTGAAGATTTAGTTGCCTTGTACCTAAACTTGTTTGAATTAGCACAATTCAACTGATACAGTTAATTTAAATCCATGTACGATACAATTTCATTTAAACATTTTATTGATTTGTTGAATAGGACTATTCAACAAATCAATAAAATACAAAGTCATCGTAATACCAAAGTTATCTAGGAAAGTTATAGTAATTTGCATGGAATTCAACATCAGACGATTGTATCCGGAAATTAAAGCTAAGAATAGATACTTACAAGCATCTCAATTTGCTATCAATGATTGCTAAATCCCAACTGCAGATTCCGGCTTAACAAAATTCTCTCTCGTTACAAACTTAATGACGTTTTTCCATCTAATCTTCTTATTTCCTAGTCGTTTTTCCACTGCTTTAACAAATTCAGAATGTATACACTGGTTTTGTAGATACTAATTGCAAAATTAATATATCCTAAGATTAAATTCCACACATACATAGTCGTCATGCCGAAAATAGACAGATTCAATTCAAAGATATCAAAACATGTATTTTATGATTACATTTTAAAGTATTTTATGATTAAAATACTTTCTTATATACCTTCTTATAAGAAATTGAAATATAATCTGTGTGAAATTTTACAGAATGGAAAATTAATGTTTAATGTTAATATATTAAAAAAAATCGGTTGTGGCCAACACAGAACTTTCTATTACTATTATGGAAAGTAAATCTACCAGCTCTTATACTACTCACTACCGCGGTTATTAGATATCTAAAAAAAAAAGATTCTTTTTCTTAGTGCCTGTTCTTATACTTTATACATTTGAAAAAATTTGCATCCATGCTTGTGACTCATATTTTAAAATTAATAATGCTATTTCTTTTCTATTTCCGTGTTTTTGCGAATAAAAAGATAAATCTAGACGAAATAAGGTAGTAAGGGAAGGAGTTTGAGTTTATGACGGTAATATTTTGCTGGGTGTTTTCTCCAATAATAACTATTTTCTTGTGTTTTAGTTACTTTGCGTTATGACTGCAATTAGTAGTGCAGGTGCTGCCAAATAATTTATCCCGCTTGCCGGATCCTTTTTAAACCATGCATAAGGGTAGTCATTTTAAACACTCGGTGCGTCTTTAAGGTATTATCATCCTATCATCAAGGACTTGTTACGCTGGAATAAATTACAATTTGCACGTGGGACTAAGTTAATTGAACTTGAAGGATTTTCATGAATTAATAATATCAAGTTCTACAAATTGCCCGTGCTCGCAACGGAACAACACAGACGCTTTTTACTTCTGTTTACATTGACTCATTTAGACAATTCATTCGTGACTTGTTTATACATAGTTTTGTCAATAAAATAATAATATCATTAGGAGTTTGAGTTGGATAAAATCAATTACTAGTGGAATTGAATTCATAATTCGCAATTCAATTTAAAAATAATTTTGATAATTTACAATTGATTTCAAATCACAATTCAATAGGAATGAAAGCTTATTTGACAATAACAAGTCTTTTATGTGAATTTTAGTTATAAGTTACTACTCAAACGGAATTACCATAAATCTGTTATAATTCAAAAGGAATTGAAACCTTTTTGGCTATTACAAGACTTGTGTATGATTTTGTATTATAAATAAACAATCAAAAGAAAGTAATGTCTATTTTTAACTCGCCGTACGAACTACCGAAGAAGCTCAAGCATTCGGTCGTGTGTCTGTAGCATACGCGGATCAAAAAATTTCCTTAACAAAAAGTGTTATTATTTCTTATTTTGCCTTAGGGTTCACAATTTGAATAAACATTATTCATATAAAATATCTTATAATATTTAAGATTCTAAAATTAAATTTTATATATATATATATTTTTTTTAATAATTATTTTTAATAATTTTTTTTATGGCCAATTTGAGGAAACTTTGTTGACATAACATATCCAGTATTAAGCAGGGTTCCAAATTTTGGTATCATATAACTCCGGCCCTGTACAGACGATAGAATGTAAAATGCGGCGAGAAATGCATGAGCATAGTAATATGTATAACAAAATTCATTAAAATCGGCCCGGTACTTTCAGAGGAGATACATCCTGAAAGTTGGTCTTGGTTAAGAAATTTGTTTGATCCGAATCGCAGAATGTTACAAACACATGACTAAACACTATAGCAGTCTTCCAGTCTTGTACTGTCGTACGACGAGCTTAAAAAAAAAACAAGAATGGCCTACACTCGACTTTCTTGTCTCTATATTATCTGTATTTATACTAATGCTACAGTTTGTTTTATACGTACCCTTACGATAGCAATGAAACAAAAATTATATGTAGTTTAACTAGGGAAACGATAATATAAATATAGCAATTTTCAAATGCCATTCTTAAGTAAATTTCAACCAATATTAGCTAGAAATTTAAATATTTAGGTAATGAAAAAGTAGCAAGAATAAAATGTAATTCTTTTTAAAAATCTACATTGCTATAGAGCAGTAGAGTAATTTGGCATTTATATATAAATATAAACGAAAATTGAGCAAACATTCTGGATAATAATAACAGCACCGTGTGCTAGAATTACCAGGCTTTACACTGATAATATTTTAACATCATTAATGACCCCCTAGTTCTTAGTGACATTAGACAACAGGCTCTATTCGGGCCCCACTCTCAACACCATACTATGAATCCTTTGCCTTGCTAGGAATTCTCCACCGAGATCTTTTCCCGCCCTTGGCATTGTTATTCATTAGGTCTAGCTGTGGGCACGTGTTGGTGTGCGTGTATGTGTATTTATGATGTACCAATGTAACAGCTACCGCTATACGTTTTCCTTATAATCGCTTCCATAAAGCCCATAACAAAAGCTTCTGGCTTGGTGCAGTCGAGTCGCAACGCTTGGCTAATTGAAATATTCCAGACAATTCTCGGTTTAATATCTTCCGTCTGTGATGTATATCCACCCACTTACAGACAACAACAAAATTAGTAATAACAGAATGTTTTTCTACTATCAACAGAATACATACGAATACATAGGTATTCCATGCATGTAAATAATCGCGCCAGAAACTTTTTCAATACTAATTACTTGTTAATATTTCCAAGAAGGCAACCTCATTACTGCTATATTATAGAAGAAACCATATCAAATTATTACCCCGTCACTGTTCGATATATAATGCTTATCTATTAGCACAAACTTGATTGTCTTATATTACTAGCGGAAACTCGTTAATTATTACAGTTACTGATGAATCTTTAGTGAAAGTTGCCGAAAATATTAAAATAGACCTAGGTCTCTTGTCTTTTAGCGGCAATCTTGCTTTGCTCAAAGAGCAGTGAAAATATCTTTCTCTATACAATTCATACTTTTGGTACTAAACTATACCTACTAATTGTAAAGTTATTTGTTAAATTAATATTAATAACATACTTTTTAGTATTAACATAAAAATAGGACCGTCAAATCAATATATTTTCAAAAAAAAAAGTTTTTAATGCCTATTCTGTGATATTCTAATATCAATCTTTCGTATTCATTCCAGTTGTTATACATAGGTTTAAAAGATTTAAACACGCACACACAGAGAACGTTGATTTTTCTAGTATTATGATCTGTCTCAACCACAATGAGCAGGTAGTCGCTAGCCGAGTAGGCATTCTGTGTGGATCCCGTGAAATTGTAGATTAATCAACTATACCATTTCGTACACTATGAATTATAGTAACAATTGAACCAATTTCCCAAACAACGAAACTAGCTGTAATAATGGTTTTCGCAGAGGGAGTTGCAGTTAAATTTACATCTATGTCGTTTCAGAGACATGTCTTTCTATAGTTATTGTCTATATAAATTGAAACGTACAGCTAGAAAACGATTGCTGTAAATAACAAACAATAAAGGAGTTGGAATCGTTAAAAAGTTATGCATCTAAGATCGTTATCCACAATGATAAGTGGCATCATAAAGTGTGTGTGTGTGTGAGGGAGATCTTCAGCCACATATCGTATAGAGAGCGAACGTACAGGATGGATATATCTATTGGCTGCTAGCGCGAACGAGCGAGGCTGGTCGTCTTTTTCGTACGATTGTCACATAAAAACATCCATTAAATAAAACATTCTGGAAATCCGAAAATTGTGTTCTGACCGGAGATCGTTTACTGCTAGATCATTTCGCCCAGATCACATTACTATTGGGAAACGGTTATGTCCTAATGCCCATAATTACCAACACAAAGGAACATATGCAGCAAATTTCTAGGACTGATCCTATGTTATGGTTCTTTGTGGATTTACAAGTGTGCATATAAGCCTAATAAGGGATTATTTTACATTTGGTACTATATTTGTCATATAAATATATATATATATATATATATATATATATATATATATATATATATATATATTATTGACCTCAGTTCACCTTTGAACTGAGCTGATATTGTAAATTGGAAACATATGCCAAATTACATGTTTACAAAATATCCAACAGAAGTGCACCTTCTCAGAAGTTAGTTATGGAAAAATCGTATATATCAATGGGAACTCCCTTTGATAATTCCAACCGATATCTTGCAATGAATGTTCCTTTGATGATCCAATGGCAATGAGGAGTAACATTTGATATGTAAAGATTTTTTAAATATTATATATTGCAATTTCAGATAGGATACTATCAACTGGAATTTCCAACATCGTCAATAAACATAAAACTTATCTCTGTTAGCGACTTACAAACTAAACACGCTACTATGAACATACAAAGTTTATTCATATGTTCATAAAGCGACAAGTATGCTCTTGGAAGCAGTGGCACTAATGCTAAAGTACCATTTTCAATTAGATGCCAACAAATTTATGGCCAAGGGTCCATATTTACTTTGTGTTACGAACTCTAAAAGGAAGTACTACTGTAATCACGAACTGGAGATCTTAACGGAAATACACGTTTTGATCGACCCTTAATTGATACTGACTAATTTTGAAAATGGAGTTGACTCCCTTTAAAAGTGTAGATTAAATGATAGTGAATAACTGATTTTATTCCTGCGAAAAAATCTCATTTTATATTCAACAGTGAAAAGAACCTTTAAATTCAGTTTGTTTTACGCTGAAATTGGCACAAAATAAAAAGTTTGCAACAAAGTGCGAAAATGTTAAATAAATGATTAAAATATGTAATTGAAGACAGTGCGGCAGGTGCGGTAAATATCAAGAACTCTTATAAAATACTTCAAGTCTTATAATACTTACTGCAACAAAGTTTAACGAATCTTCACCGAAGATGCTCTATATTTACAGCAATTAAAAACTTCTGCACGAATAGGGAACAGTTCTGTTAACTTTGCTGGGCAGCCTACTTCAAGCAACTTAGTCACATTGTGTATTTTAAATTACAGAAGTATAACTGCCGCGAACTGCGAAAAGCGTGGCGTGGCGTGGCTCTGCTCTACTCCGGTCTGGTACAACGTCTGTCGCCCGAAGCGAAATATGTGGCTGGCGTGCATGGAACTTGTGATAATTCGCGTAACACACCACCCCCACACTAAACTATGTTGCTGCATATTATCCTATCCATATATGTTCGCGCAGTTGATGTACACACACACACACACACACGCATGTCGTATAAGCATAGCCAACGGTCAAATCAACAGATAAATATGCCAGTCTAAAATTCATTATATACAGGATGGTATATTCAATTGGTGCATTAATTGTTCTAAAACAAGGAATATTAATTCACATAAAAGTTGAAGATATTAAAATTTATATCTACTTTTGTTTGAATTTTTTGTTTTTTTTTTGAAAATCAAACATTAACTGAAATATTTACAAAACAAATTGATTTTATTTCTAGCAGTCGTTGAGTGAAATTAAAATTATGTGAAAGGACACGAAAACGCCACTGCAGCATTATTTTGCTTTAAAATCACCCTACGATTGCTATGAAACAAAATCAATATGTTTTGTAAGTAGGGAAACTAACATTGTATAGAATAAACATTTTCAAATTTCAATAATATGATATAAAATAACTTGGAACAGTAAACGTCTGTTTTCGGTTAAGATATTGTTTATAATAAACTAAGAGATGCACATCCGAGGTATATTATATATATATATATATATATATATATATATATATATATATATATATATATATATATATATATATATATATATATATATATGTGTGTGTATAATTATATAAAGCGTATAATACCAAAGTCATGGTTAACATTTATCAAAACACATTACATGATTACAATATTAGATACTTCCTAAGAGAGTAAATATCAATCAAGCTTAATTCAATGAGTTGAGACATATGTATGTATATCGAAAGAAACTATTTTCTAGTTTATACTTTCCGAATGCATTCTATACTGATTGTTTAGGTAAAAGCTTGAGTTTGGGGATTCGAATATTGAGTAGTGACCCGGTTAGACAATGTAGCTATTTTAAATCAAAGATTGAATAGTGAATGTCAGTGAACGAAAACAAACAAACAAACCACGAAGAAAATGTTAGAAAATAAGAGAGATAAATCTTGGAGGAGTAGAAGCGACATTGACAGCTTGTAAAAGCTCTGATTTATTTTTGCCTTTCTTTCGAGTGTCCGCAGATGTTTCGTGGTGGGAAGACACGTACACGCACACGTATACCATACCATACTATACCATACCAAACATAACGTTATATAACATGCATGCAGAGTTTGGCTCCGTGCTACAATGGTTTTAGTTGCATTATTCAAAGTAACCGACGGACCAGCGACTGTATCCGAGGAGGCACAAAGAAAACAAGATTTATACTAAAGATAAACTGGATTTACATTATCCGTTGTTAGGATGACAAAAACTCGGTCAATTTCTTGCCGGAATCTCCTGGCTTATCCAAGCTTACTCTAATACCAATATTTGTGCTTTGAATATTTCAGATAGTTTCGCCAACTGTTAGTTTCACGCCCAATAAAGAAAACATCGTTTGCCAGCTTTACAGTAAAAAGAGACGAGGAATATAACAGAGCTCTCAACATAATATTGGATTTTATGTTTCACCGAAAAACACGGACATTACGATGACGTGGGTTAGTTAGACACACCTCTATTATAATTTGATGTTTTACTTATATCAACATTACTGTACCAACCATATCCCTAGAATATGTATTAGAATGGTTTCCGGCTAGCGGCTACATGGAAACTTTAAAATTTAATTTGAAACTATTTCCTATTTGCATGTCTTTTAAATTTTGACTAACCTGTACCTGTTTGAATTTTATGGCGAAAAGAGGAATTATATTATTAATTCAGTAGTTTCAAATAACACGAAATCTCGAGAATTAATTTTCCTTGCAAGATTAAAATATTCCTTCCTGTTCTCAGAAAGTGGTATATAAGTTGCGAACATTCAATCTCAAAGTGGATTAATTCTATTATTATTATACTAGCAAACCCTGTCAAATATGACACTCCGTAATTTTACAATTTACAATGATTTATCGCTTGTCCAATCCCTAATGAATCACATTTTCGCAATCTTGTTAGATAATTGAAAGAATTTAAAATATCTTTGCGAGGCTTTGGAGTTGTTTATCTATATTAGAAATATTCTTTGCTTTTATCTACCAGCAGAATTAATCTCATTCTTCGCGTAATTAAAAATTAGAAATAAATTTACTTTATTACTTCTACAATACAATATAAATGAATCTATATGAATATAATGTATATATAATTCTCGAATTCTTCAAGTTTGTATTTGGTTGTCACCGGATTTGCTTTCTTTTATCGGTAGTTTTATATAATATATATATATATATATATATATATATATATATATATATATAATATATATATATATATATATATATATATATATATATATATATATATATATATATATATATATATATATATATATATAATATATATATATATATATATATATATATATATATATATATATATAAAACTACAGATAACATCCGGTGACAGCCATGAATATACTTGAAGAATTCGAGAATTATAAGAAGCACTAAGAAGAAGAAGAAGAAGAAGTAACATTCAAAGTCTTAAACTAACTCATTTAAAAGTTGCGTTTCAAATGGCTAAACTTGGTTATCACCGAGGCAAGCATGCTACAACAAGGTTAATTATTTTTTAGTGAGTGAGTGAGTGAGATAAACAAAATCAATAGAACAAGGCAGGAACCAACTCAACTGTGTTATCCTACGTTTGATCGTTACTCTTGTGTTAATCTGGTCTTAGTCGTGTCTCGCGCGCAATTGTGAGCCATTTTTTATCCTGGATTTATTTTCTACAGGCTGATAAAATTCGAACTTGTTCGCAAGGGTTAAAAGTTCATCACATTGGCATTGGTCGGAACAATAAACGTTATAAAATACAATTGTATGCTATTTCACCCGATATTTATTGTTACATACAATAAACAATTAGTTTTTATCGTATATATCCACGAAAGGCTCACCACACGTAAGAAACATTAAAAATGTCAATAATACAATATTTTGAAATAGTATTTATTTGTTGTGCATATGTGAGTAATTAGCTGTCTAAAATTAGTGGCTTGTCTCCCTACACCACTATACTCTAATTCAAACATAAAAAATTAGAATTCATTATTTTACATGAGCATATACAAAATAGTACAATGCATTATGACAGGTAAACCTTCGCTTTGATTACACGTACTATTAGATATATTGTTGAATTGAATTGAAGATAAGCGCACACTAGAGCATGCCTCGTTTGAAAAAGTCACAAAGTGAAAAACATTGATATTTTATTTCCACACATTCGCTCATTTAACGAGGTGCAACTTTTCACCACCTACACACACACAGTATTGTGAGTATAACAGAACAAAAAACGACCGGTTACTTTTGTTGTTTGTTTTTATTGGTGGCAAACAGTGTTTATGCCAACCACAAACAGACATCGAAACCAATAAAGTTTCAACGAACTTGCACATTACAATTTCACACAAATGTTTTAAATCTCAGGTGCTGACCGGACCGGCACAGTTAAAATAAAAGTTTGTTACAGTTAAGAAGATTTGTATAGTGTAGCCATCGATATCTTTTCTACCCGAACAAAAAACATAACTTTGTACATATATATTTTTAATCAAAAACAGATGCAAGTATTGTGATTTGTCTCTGATGAGATTATGAATGAACTTCTGTCAGTGAACCATCTATTAGTGCCCGATAGTATGAAAGCAATTCAACACTGGTTAATTTGCACCACTGTTTTCGCAGTATAGAACCAAATTAACATTCAAACACGGCTTGAACGGCAGTTATGTTGAAGTACCATTAGTTTCCTAGTTTCATGTAATACTGGTTGCTATACATATTTAGGCAATTTCATCATCAAGAGTTATTATATTTGGGTATGTATATCGTTGGCAGCAAATATACTTGGGATGATCCGCCAGCAACGTAATAGTTACAGTGGTCCAATTTTAGAATATACAGTTAACAACACCGAATGTTACTGAAATTCATCAGGCATTTGTGCAATTGACGACATTCGAAAAATGATATTGTGTTTACTAACCTTTCTTAGGCGGCATGTACCCATGCACTTCGCAGAAGGTGGTATGGCTTAGGGAATGTCCTGGTGACGGCACAGAGGCCGGTCCAGGAGTGTCTATAGTAAAAAATGTGGATTGCGACGCGCGATCATCTGTCCCGTGTAGGGTGGACGGCGTCTGTAGCTGCTGCTGCTGCTGCTGTAATTGTTCGCGTCTGCACTTGGCGCACCTTCGCATTTCCGAGCGCACCCGAAGCAACCATACCATGCCGAACAGTGCCATTTCGTAGGTCGGTTCCCGGGGACTCATGGCGAACACATCGCCCCCCTTTATACTACGCCACTGATAAAAATCACTGATCGTAGTAATATTACGAATGATGGTGGAGTTTCCACACATTACCGTGCGTAGGCCGTGTCAGTACAGACACTGACGGTCAGATGACGATACGGGCACATACATCAGGAAATAAAAGAAAGGTACCACCGCGCGTCCGGCAACTTTCCGGAAATGAATTGCCAGCATCCGTCATACGGTTTACCGATTTGGCATCACCGCTCAACACGGAACAACAAAGTACCGGTTTAGATATCAACTTTCCACCGGATATATGTGCCACCACTGGAAATAAGTAAAAAACAACACATTTTCAAGCAAACTAAACGTGATTTATGTTGTTTTATTATCAAGAACGCTGACAGCATACGATTCAATTTCAACTTTTTTCGGTTTTCGTTCTCGTGTTATAACAATACGAGAACTATACAAACGTATTATTCATGTACAATATAATAGCTCGGAGCTTTCAAAGGATTATACCTACATTCATGCATGTTCAAAATAAAATCATTTTATATGTATTTCATTTAATCTTGCGTTGCCTGTGATCCCATACATATTAAAAACCACTAATTAATTTTACTTACTTAGACGCAGTAAGTCTTGTAATCATGAAAAATTACCAACTCGAGATTTCAACGGAAATACTCGTTTTGACCCTCCCTGAATCGAATGAGACTATTTTCGGAATGACACATGTGTGTTTGTATATCTATCTGTCTGTGAAAACTCTAAAGCCAAAACGGTCGAATCTAAAATGTGTGTGATACTTCAAACTTAAGACTTGTATATGGTCTAGATGTTCACCTTCCATTCACAGTATGTGAATGTTTACTCTATGCTAATTTATTCCTTTTCCATTATCACTAGAACGGCTGCACTTATGGCAAAAATTATTAGGTTCATAATGAAAGTTATTCATATTTTGCACGATTTTTGTTTGAAAAATTTCTTCCAAATATGTACCAGACTCAAGAAAACTGCTACGGATTTTCTTTAATTTCTTATTTATGTTGTAATAATACAACTGTATTACTGTGGAGTATTAATTGGTTTAGCAGTTTATTTAGGATATATATTATTTCTAGTGAAAACTAGGTGTAACAACATCGAGTGCAGTCACTCCACATTTTTGTCTATGTAAATATATGAAAATAATTTTCCGTATGTAGATGATAAAGAATACAAATAGTGCGTATCCATACTTTAAATAACCTTATTAATTTGGTTTAAACATTTGTAAAATTTAGTTACAATTTATGATAATTTTTTACTTGTTTCATATTTAGTATTTACAATTTTATCAAAAAATTATTAGAACCACTGAGTGAAGGCATATATCAAACAAGTGTACAAGCTTGATTGGTCAGCATATAAAAATGCATAACAAAACATATTGTTGAATAATTATATATAAAAATTAATAAAACAAAGTGACATTACAAAACACATTGAATTGTGAATATTTCTATTTCATATTTAATAGCATCGTCGACGAAATGAATATCGTTTCTGAATAGATACAACGCTGTACATACATACATATATAACGAAGTACCTACATTGTGCCATTTATTATAATAATATTTCGCAACGATTGCACACAAAATTTGCATTTTGAGTAACGCAATTAGTAAAATAGCTCGCCCAAGAGATGAAATCACTTTTCCCTCGAACAATAGTTGAGCCACTATTAAATTCAGAATAATTTCCACTCCAAAATAACAACCTATGCAAATAGTTTCAAATTACTTTCCTTCCAATTATCAAAGTTAAATACTTATTCACTTGAATGCAGTGAACACTCGATGTTGAATTATAGTTTCACAAGTCTATGCACCATATCGGTATGAACATCTTTACAACGTAAATCAATATCAACATCACTAATATAGTACCAACAAGTAAGTAATACCGTCGATCGATTAGAATAATGAATTATATACAACTGTATATTTCTTGAACTATTTATCAATATACAGTATTAATTGTTGCTTAAAATCTGCAATCCATTATGGTTCATAAGTTATTTTGCCACCATTTTATTTGTACACCACTTCATAAATCGAAAATTGAGAATTTATATTGATTTTGAAGCCTATATAGCGGTAAAATCCGATTTTCAGGGGAGGTAAATCGGATAACAATTTTTACATGTTTTGGATTCTAAACAGTCTTTAACTAATAATGTTAATGTCGATTTCAATCAGTATAGTTGCAAATCATTGGAACAATACGTACATCGTCAATGTGGATTTTGTCTAGGAGGCCCTATACATTATACGTATCATCCATATATTTGAAATAAACATAATGCTATCTTCAATAAATGGTTTATTAACCAGCGGTCCATTTATTAATCATAGCATTGTGTTAAAATCTAATATATGGATGGTACGTATAATGAATAGGGCCATCTAGACAAATTCCCCATTGACGATGTACGTATTGTTCCAGTGATTTGCAACTATACTGATTGAAATCGACATTAACAAAATAAAAGTTACATAGAAGCATAGATTTGTGCCGACAAGTTTCTCGCTATAAATTAATTAGTATTTATTTGTTCAGTCGCAGACGTAGGGACTCAAGTTGGTCCTTAAGTGATTTGAAACTAATGGAGGAATGTAGCCATTACAGAATTGAATTATTTTCGAATCAGAACAAAAACAACTATGGTGTATTCTACCGCCACACAATTTGTTTGTATAAATCGGTGTAACAAGACAACTACTAAGAAATATCTGGAGTGGCCTGCACTCAACTTTCTTTTACGTAGTTTTCAATAGATAGATATTAATATATAATGAAAATAACTGGATAATTATACCAATTTATAATGGATCTGAATTTGAAGTACTTATCGTATTCAGTCTTAAACAGTCAAATTTCACAGTTAAACTCTGAAATTGTTAATTAATTATGTCAGCAAATATATAATATAAATTGATTCTATAATAATTTACCTGATACAATGTATTCTAATAAGAAATCAATATTTTAAATATTAATTCATACAGATAACTGTCAAAGGAATGCTTGTTTGTTCTCAATAAACAAGAAACAAATGATGTAACTCATGGTTGATTCGTTTTAAAAATAATAAAATTAGTCACAATTGTAGGTATCACCATGGCAACGTAAATAAGATATTTGAGTTTTTTCGTAGCAGTTTTCTCATAACTGGTACAATTTATGAAGAAACTTTTTAAACAAAAGTTGTGCGAAATATTAATATCTTTCATTATGAATATTGCTATTTTTGCCGTAAGTGTAGCCGTTCTAGTGATATTGGAGATAGAACAAAAAATGTATAGAGTAAACATGAACTACCGGTTTGAATATTCTTTTCAAAAATAGGAGGTGCACATCTAGGGTATATACAAGTCTTAAGTTTGAAGTTTCATAATTTTTCGTTCGACAGTTTTGGCCCTAGAGCGTTCACAGACACACACACACACACACACACACACACACACACACACAGACGTCATGCCGAAAATAGTCACATTCGATTCAGGGAAGGTCAAAACATGTATATCCGTTGAAATCTCGAGTTCGAAATTTTTCATGATTACAATACTTACTTCCCAGTAAACACATTCTCTTGAATGTACGTCGTCAGTATATAATATTGAGACTGTTTGACGGCGCATGTATGTAGTGAGAAAGGAAAATACAGAGATCTACCGCCGCTTTTTACCCGACTCGCATGTATATCGGCTGTATGTAATAACTATATCGTCAAATGTATGTAATTTTGATGTACATATTACATTCTAGGTAAGCGTAGACAGTACTGTCTATGTACATAGCCGGAAACATTTACGGTATATATTAATTCCGATGTAATTTGTATATTAATTTTATTAAATAATTTATATATAAAATCGACGCCAGCAATAATAAACTTATTAAAGCGCCATTTTCAATTCATAGGATAAAAAAATTGCAAAATTAAGATATATTTATATTCAAAATAATGTTACATGTTTCATCAAAAGCATATTTAATTTCTTTTTCTTAATATTAACAATAAGTAAAATAATAAAAATAACTATTTCTATTTGATCGTAGAACAGGATTTTCACAGTGCAGCAATCGTGTATTAAAAATAATGATATAGTATAACATAATAAATATCTTTTTGGCATTTTCAAACTTTTTCTAAGGGCATTATTAAGTAGAACTACGCATTTTTGGGGTTGAAATATTTAGTGCTGCTACAGGTATATTTAGTAATAACAAATACAACATTCGATTCAAAAACGACTAAAAACTAGTATAGGCTCTAAGTATTTTTAAGAGACTTGAAATAGTAAATTGAAGTAAAAATAGTGAATGCGTGGAAGCCCAAGTAGACATTTACATTTCATTGCAACTAAATACATAAGGTGTATTATTGTATACTATTCACTACATCTAAGAAAAGGAAAAGGTTCGGATCGGAATACACGTGTTTGTCTGTTTATAGGCGCAAATTATCAATTGTTAGTATTCATATTTTTGATTGTAGATTAGTGTACTAATTATTCACATTTGTTCACTGATATCTGCAACAAGATATAACATAAAATAGAATAACGAGATGCGAAATCACTGCTATGGCTGCTGTGTGGCCCCGACATAAAAAATAACATTTACATCTATGCCATCCGTCGGTATCGGAACACAAACCCGTAGCCACTTGATTACAGTTAGTCATCATAACCGCTTGAAATCATTAGCCGGAACAATATCATCAAAAAAATGGTTAAGGGCTTTAAACTATAAACAGGAAAGCAAATCTGTATGGTTAGTTTACACAGCTCGTCAACTATCAGCAACAAACTGTACTTCGTACGGCGAACTAAAAATAAATTACAGAAAAATTATATGCACACCAAATAATAATAAGTAATACATACATATGGTCGAATATTTAGATAATTATAAATGGACACTTGTGATTTATCCTTATTTTCTTTTTCCCTTCAATTTTCTAGAAACTTAAGGTTTTAAACTTTAAACAGGAAAGCTATTCCGTTAGTTTACACAGCTTGTCAACTATCACTTGCAAAAGGTTAATTTTTGCACTTCTTTCTCTGGGTGTTGAAGAATTTGTCCCGATTAAGTATTTTTCACCCCACATCGTAAAACCGAGATTCTCTTGATAGGATATATTTTTATAATCCAACAAAAGTTGAAATAGCGTATCTACGATCCATATCATACAAAAATGGATAGGCAAATGTGTTGTATTATGCGTATTTAGTAAACACGTAGTGAGTCAGTGAGTGAAATGGAAAATGTCTTCCATCACTTTTTATCTTATAGTGAAGACATAGGGTAGCGTTATGTTTACATATTCCAGCGGCATTTGGGTTCACAACAGTAACTATAGCTTTGTTCGTTTGCCCTGCACTGACTGTACAGTTCATGATTTGTGTTTCTTTCAATTATAATGATGAATAAGGACAGATTAAGAATAGAGCAAGAAATACAGGCCCAACGAACAAGCCTATTGTAACAAAATATATTAGAATGACATTCCTATACTTTCTGTATTTATATTTAAAATCAGTGGTCCTTGCTGCCCCTCCCCCTGTAGAGCGACCACATGCATACTGACATATACACAGAATGTCTGTATTCCTCTCAATGTGTGTCTGTGACAGACAGAATAATTTCGAAAGTAGATAAAAACGTTTCAGGGGGGAAAAATTGTATATTTCCGTTATAATTCCTTATATACAATCGTATAAGATTTATATTAACCCTATAGCATGCGACACCAGCAACAAGCAAATAATAATCATAAAATCAAAACATCATATTTTAATGTTCTACAGTGTTGGCTGTAGAGCGTTCACATACACCCGCACACATACTAATACACAATAACACTCATACATACATACATACAATCAAAACATCATATTGTAATGTTCTACAGTATTGGCTGTAGAGCGTTCACATACACACACACACACATACTAATACACAAATGCACGCATACACACACAGCAGTTACTTAGCAAATAAAGAAGTAGACTCTGTAATATGTACAGCCGTATTCCCAACAAATATGTAATGAATCTAAAACCTAATATTAAATTTTATAGACGAAAAAGTAGCCTGTAATATATGCAGCCGTCTCTGCAGTAAAAATGAAGAAAATATTTACAGTTCTAAATAATAAGAAAAAACAGACCTTATAACATATGCAACCGTATTCACAATAAATATATTAATTTCTTTAATTTTGTCCTATTTTATATAAATACTTACATATACCAACTATTTAGTTCGTAAAACAGCAATTCTACATAAAATTATTGATGTTCGACTTTTTTACATAATAGAGAAATTTAAAATTTTATAGCGATATTATATACAGCAATGTATCTTTGAGCTATATAAAAAATCTACGTCTTAATTATATAAAAGTATGAATAAACATGCGAGGTTGTTAGCCGTATGTCGAATGTACGTAATAATTATTATCTAGTTGATGAAATGTAGCATGGACGTAATATCGACGTATTTCCTACTCCGTAAAAAGCGGCGGTAGATCTTCCCATGCGCTCCGTTTATTACATAGCATTTACGTTCTGTGTTTGCTGGGTTATTACTCTGTAAAAGAAAGTAAAAACAACACGTCTACATGTGATATAGGAAGAGAAAACATGCTCTCTGTACGTGTGAGATCACCAACATTTTGGATTAACGAACAAAACAAAATGGCCACCGTCAAGGGACTATTATGCAGTGACATAAAAGCATTGTGTTTTTTGCGCGGAAGTAGGTAATACGAGAGTCCTATCCTATTATTACCTATCGACACGCGACGCGACGCGACGCGGTTACTGTGCAAACTAAAAATGTAAACAAACTTTAAATGAGATTTTGTTACATATGATATTGGATTGTAGTTGAGATTTTTTGGATGTGGAATCACGAGTTTTTACCTACAATTGAAGAGATGAAATGTATTTTAACAATAAAGTGGAATATGGATCTGAAATATCGTGTCATAAATTGCTGGTACTTCAATATACATATTCGAATGCATATTGGGTTGAGCATTATTATTTTTACTTTCGTTTACGAATGTAAATTTAAGGTATTTATACAAATATTCAAAGTCGAGATACACATTTTGATCATCACGTAAGAGGTCTTTTAGTTGAAAAATTTCCGACAATCAAACTTTTTTTTTTTAATGATTACTGTTGTGAAAAGGGCCAGCGCGCCCGAGTCCCAAAACCGATAATGCTTGGTTATTTGCGCCCTCTCTTTTAATAATGTAATAGCACATATAATATACATATATTATATATACAATACATACAATTTATATATATATATATATATATATATATATATATATATATATATATATA
Source organism: Leistus spinibarbis (assembly GCA_933228885.1). Lineage (NCBI taxonomy): Eukaryota > Metazoa > Arthropoda > Insecta > Coleoptera > Carabidae > Leistus > Leistus spinibarbis. Next base: position 5,487,673 of record OW121796.1, on the reverse strand, counting down.
TATATATATATATATATATATATATATATATATTTATATTTATCTTTGATGTGCGCTGTGTCGCATATACATCCATAAACAAAATGTCAACAACAAAATATGCATTAGCAACATACACATAGCAGGAACTGCAATTGCCCTTTTATAATATGATCCGGATGCAAGAGTTTTAAATGGATTATATATTTAGTGAACGTTAAATGCATTTGTGAAATGTTTGATGCTTTATGAACTATAACTAGGTACTAATTATCAATAAGTGCTCAAATAAACAATCCATTAAGCGTCATAGAAGTATTTTTTTTAATTAACTCATTGCATGTCGTACGGTAGTATAAACATCCGGTCATGTGTCTATAAAATTCTGGAAATCAAAAAATTCTTGCACAGATATTTGTTCACATCTTCCTGATTCCCAAAATGTAAATAATAAATAAAATACTATGTCAAACCAACTTTGTAGTCGAATCTTTTCTGAAGATACTGAATCGATGTAAAGCAAATTTAGGCGTATTTCATCCAACTCTGATTCGCAATCTAACTAAGCAATCTAACTAATCAAAGTAATCAAGATTTTGTGATTAGAAACAGAAACTCTTCCCTTTGCGAATCATACTATTTCTATGATTACTTGGATTGAATCACAAAACTGACGAAGAAACACGCCTTTTGATATAAATATAATTGATTCGAGAATGTAACAAGCAAACGACCGATTGCAATAAATTATTTCTACTACTGTACGACGAGCTAATAAATAAAAATATCTGGAGTGGCCTGCACTCAACTTTCTTTTACGTAGTTTTCAATAGATAGATATTAATATACATATATATCCCAAACTGTCTACATATATAAATATATATATATATATATATATATATATATATATATATATATATATAATCTCAAAAAAGGGTCAAACTAACCAATACTCTACAGGAATACTATGAAATGTCTATTTTGTTTTCATTGCAAAAACGGACGCAGATAATAATTATTATTATTAAGTGATAACAAAATCTTTGCTAACCAATATAAAATGAAAATGCAAATTAAATTACTATAACTTAATAATAACTGGATAATTATACCAATTTATAATGGATCTGTATTTGAAGTACTTATCATATTCACTTTTAAACTGTGAAACTCCACTGTAAAACTCTGAAATTGTTATTTAATTATATTAGCAAATATATAATATAAATTGATTCTATAATAATTTACCTGATACAATTTATTCTAATAAGAAATCAATATTTTAAATATTAATTCATACAGATAACTGTCAATGTAATGCTTTTTACTTTTTGTTTTCAATAAACAAGAAACAAATGATGTAACTCATGGTTGACCCAATTTAATAATAATTAAATTTGTCACAAGTGTAGGTATAACTATGGCAACGTAAATAAGATTTTTGAGTTTTTTCGTAGCAGTTATCTCATAACTGGTACAAATTATGAAGAAACTTTTCAAACAAAAGTTGTGTGAAATATTAATATCTTTCATTATGAACATTACTATTTTTGCCATAAGTGCAGCCGTTCAAGTGTTACTGGAGATAGAACAAAAAATGCATAGAGTAAACATGCACTACCGGTTTGAATAATCTTTTCAAAATATGAGGTGCACATCTAGGGCATATATAAGTCTTAAGTTTGAAGTTTCATAATTTTTGGTTGGACAGTTTTGGCTCTAGAGCGTTCACAGACACACAGACACACAGACAGACAGACGTCATTCCGAAAATAGTCACATTCGATTCAGAAAACATCAAAACGTGTATATCCGTTGAAATCTCGAGCTCGAAATTTTTCATGATTACAATACTTACTTATTACTCTGTAAAAGAAAGTAAAAATCAGTGGTAATACAGGTGTATTTACAGCGATATATATATATATATATATATATATATATATATATATATATATATATATATATATATATACTTTAAGGATGTACACTTTAGATGCAAAAAAAAATTAATTACATATATAATTAGGTTTTAGATAAAAAAAATCAATAAAATACGGCTCTATTTTACTAAATCTCAACTAAGAGACTCCTTAATCGAATCTAACTTTATGACGGCTGTGTTTATGAATGCCCTAGAGCCAAAATTATTGAAGATAAAATTATGCAACCATAAACTTAATGCATTGAAAAATATAATTAATTTTTTTTTAGTCCTGTTAAACAGAGATATTTCTAAAAATTAAATATATTAAAATATCGAGCAACTTTTGTTTGATAATATTTCGAAAAAGTACCAATAACAAATCTCCTTTGAAAATTGGCATGTTACATGTGGTTACATCTCTGGTTTAAACATAGATTGATCCCGTTTCACGGCAATCTGCTATGAATATAAAACAAAATATACCAATATTATATTAAATAGAAAGTGGAAATATAAGGGTAAACACCACTCCAGCTTCTATATTTAACATAGTGTTGATAGAGCACCTCCACCATATTCCACAATACAAGTATTGTAATCAAAAAAACGTAAATTAATGTAATCATTAGTTTGTATAATGTAGACAATTAAATATTATAGCCATATGAGCATATTGGTATTATTTGAAATTAATCAGAATGATGGGCCCATAAGATAATAGAAGTCGGGAGGTCATAAACCATTGGTCAATCATACGATACGTTCAGGAATACGAGTATGTGCTTCGTTAATTACTGGAAAATTAATATGAATGTTAACCTCGAGTATAATAATTAACAGTTTCCGTCGGGTGTGGGGAACATGTTGTCCATTTGGCCAATCTACACTGCCATCTATCGTACGTGTAATGGTTCAATGGCCAAAATACTCTTCCGGCAGCACCATGAAGGAAGGCGTTTCGTGTGCTGGCAGTGCTCGCATTGATAATTAAATTCTAGCGCCGCATACACTAACTTTATGAATAATAATGGCCACTGTGGCAGGCACGGTCACGTCTCCAGTTGAGCACCTCTTTGATATGCAGGTGCAGTTCTCAGTTATTACCCTGTGGTTATGTACTATGACAGCCGCAGTCGCCGGACCGCCTGCAAATTTTCGCTCTCGGATATACTCAATATATTCAATGGCATTCGTGTACACACGTACTACTACATCTGTACTACTGTACTTATCTCTGCTATAGTTGTGCTGTTTTGCCAGCCCCGGATTTCAGCCTCCGATTATAGTGGTCCCAAACACAGAGGAGTAGTAAACAAAAAAGACAAAGTCTGAAAACAAGTATTGCATCGTTCTCGATATTTAAAACACAATATAATACGTTTTGATCTTTCATGATTTAATATTAACTATTTTCAAGGTATCAAGGTCTGTCTGTGAACGCGCTAGGAGCAACAAAATCACCAGAAGATAAAAATATGAAAAGTGTGTATGTAGGCCAGAAGAACATATCATCTATCGAATGCAGGCGTTTTGCTCTCTTCAGTTTACTTTGATTCTGGCAAGATGTTCCACCGTTTAGTACGTAGGTACTGCCACATATCTCTAGCTAGACTATATATACATAATCTTGCAATCTGTTGTGCGCAAATTATACCCCCAGATATGCTGGAATTTAATTATATTCAATCCCTTTATGCAAATATCGCAGTTGCTGTAGCAATAGCGCTTAAAGATGATTCTAATGATATGCATCACTTGTTTCTTGTTTCAACATTACTGAAAATGTGATTGGAATCATCAAACACGTACCTCCATAATATTCAATTTATGTTACTAGTTTTCGTTTCTTTTTGTCCATCCCTAAATCAAATTAGACCATTTTCGGAATAACATCTGTATATGTGTGTGTGTGTGTCTGTGTCACATACAGACGTTATTCCGAAAATTGTCTTATTTGATTCAGGGATGGTCAAAACGAGTATTACAATTTAAATCTCGAGTTTGAAATTTTTCATGATTAAAATCTTTTCTTTTAGACTCCGTCCAAGACAGAAAAAAATTTAAAGTTGCCTTCATATGATTTTCTTATATTTTCATTATCTATATATTAAATTGACATCATTTTGAAAATAGTCAGTAACGATTCAGCGACGGTTAAAACGTGTATATTCGTAAAAAAAAACTCAAAATCTATGTATCTTGTGATAACAATACTTCTTAATATACATTCGTATGAGAACATAAGAAATATTCATTATAATTGCATGTAATATAAAAATATATATAATTATGTTATAGCCAAACCTCTACATTTAATTGGTTGAAATTATTTTTGACAATTGACGTATGCATTTTAGAAAATTAATCATAACTAATAAACAATTTTCAATAAATAAATAATTAGCTTTCAAAAATAATTTCCAACAAATTGTTGTCGGTAAGCAAGTTTTCTGTATATCAATGATGACGTCATTTGTGTGCATTTCATTGAAATTAAATAGTATGGCTAAAACATGAAAACCGTCTATTATATAAGTAAGAATAGTTTATATAATATGCACTATGCCATTATGGTAATTACCGATTAAAGTTTGGATATGATATATGTCCATATACAAAGAGCCATGGAATATACTGGTTGGACGCAAATATATCATTTGCACTTGCTCACGATGGACGATGCATGAAAGTCACGGTTCGTGATCGTTCGTGATCATCTTCAGTGCACGAATAGTTCCGCTCGATGCACAAAGGAGATGGGATGGGATGGGATCCTTTTCACACTCAAAGCGAACCATTGCCCGTTATGCTTCAACATTACTTCTTGTACGTATCGTACGTTCGTTCCTCTAATATTGGTTAAAGTGTCACGAAACTTGTAAACATGGAATTTTTCATGTCTTTCTTTAAAGTGATCTTTCATATTCTCATACACTGAGATAAATTCTGTTTTGATATAATATTTAATATAAATTGAATATATCTGCGATTTTCAAGTATGTAATAGTCAGAGACTGGCTGGTAGCACGAAATAAGGGGTAGTAACACCATTTTGACCCACCGAAACTTAAAGCATTTTCGAGATGTTTTATTAAAGACATAAAAAAGTTTTTTGAAAATCTAAGTACACTAGTGTATTATATATATATATTAAAGTAGAAATTAATGTTCCTTCTGTTTTCGATATTTTTAGAAATGGCGGCTGCGAAAATAGACATGTGATCTAGAACAGTGATAAAAAAAAAAAAAAAAACCCTTTTCAGAAAATATGAATTTTTAATGAAATGGCATCGATTCAAAGTAATACATACATTTTTAGTCCATAATTTCGTTACTAAAAGTTGAATAGAATATCGAGATATCAATATTTTCAAAATCCTCCGTATTTCGATAGAAAAATATGTGAGGTTCAGGGAAGGCGAAAACTCGAGTTAGATTTTTTGGTGATCCCTATACTTACTAATTACTTCGTAAAAGAAAATAAAAAGGAGCGCAACAACGCGTGATTAAACGTAAATGAAAGTGAAAATGTTTTTGCTATGCTACTAGCTAAAACATCCTTTATTAGTAAATCGATCTTACTACCTTTATTGTTACCATAAGTGAAAATTAATTTGTGTCCGTGTGTACCTGTATTTTTTGTTTCGGTTGTTTTTGTAATGCGTACCGGCCAATATATTGCGTGTCATGCCTTGTGTGCGCTTTGTGCTATTGGGGCGGTTTTATTTGTCGCACGTTTTCGTGTTAATCAGTCACTTTTACTGTTCGCACAAAGGGAAATGAATGCGACCGATCCATATGCTGCGGGACCGGGCTGCGTTCCTCACAGAGTAGGCAGGCATCTGTGGCATGTTTTATGCTGCAAATTGCATTTATAAACTTGGAAATTGCGTTTCACGAATCCATCGTCTACATTCTACAACATTGCATTCCTATCTGAGCTAAACACAGTGACAGCCATCTTCTTTTTATACAAGTTTATAAGAAAACGAATAAGGAATGGAAAGGCACTACGTGATATATGTAGTTAATATCTCTTTGACGTCCCACAATATGCTCTCACAGAGCAGGCGTAGCAGCGCGCAAACTGATAGCGGGGGGCATTGCACATTATATACAGTGCATTGCCATGGAATGGACGGAAGTACGTATGTTGGATGTAGTTTATGACCTTCTGTCAAAATTGTTTGTCGTTTCATTCTGTTTTTCAATCATGTTTATAGCATTTTGTTATATGATTCTTTCAACTTTGATAGCTTAATACTAGCACTATGTCATTGTTGTTAGATCGTCTTACAGTATGAACAAAAGAGCTAAAATGTTTAGTTGTGTGTCTGTAATATTGCTTTGTACAGCTACTCGTATCTTATCTTCCTGATTACGATGTATACACATCATCTACTTGAATGAACACCGCCGGCGAGTTGCCATCTTTGTGGGCGCAACTCCTTTGAAGATATTGGTACAGTTTTAATGAAATTTGAAATAAGTTTAACATGTTTCCATTTAGATTCTAGCATATTAAATAATTAAATTTATATTTCTGGAATTATGGGCTTCGTAATAATGGGGGACCCTATAATAATTGACATTAGTGAAGCTTTGTATATGTACAAAAAGTCAACAACAAATATTGTGGCTTTATCTAGTATGATGGAATCGAATCGATATAACACTACCATGTGATTTGAGTTTAGATTACAATAATAAAAGTCGAAGATCATCCCGTGTAAATAGAGATAGATTTCGATAACCCTGCACTGGTGGCGTTACTGCTTCAGAGTTAAATAAATTACAAAGAACGTAGGTAAAAAATAGTGCGGTCCACTCTCATCATCCTAAACGAAACACCACAAAAAATCTCCTCCGTCAGATTGCTAGTAAGGTTGAACATAGTCTGTTTTGAATAATAGTCGTAATGTATCAAAGTGACGGCGACGTTCGTCCGCACATAATCCTACGATTTGAAGCGACTGTTTCAAAGGAAATCAAATCGCAATTTATTCTCGCTCTATTGGTGCGTCCATATTTCATTTATCAAACGAATCACATGGATTTTATTTCGAAATAAAATATGCATTTTGCGCAAGCAACATTCTACAGAAATCCGTGTACCTACTAATAAGCATTTACACGCGCAAACCCATGCATATTTTACATCGTACCAGTAGTAATAAAACTTTATCAGGTTAATTTGTAGTGCAAGTCTCAGGAGAAATATATACGTACCCACAATGTTTATACAGAAACTGGAAGGATATTACGACCTGCACTATAGTAAACATAAAATTTCTCTGAAATTCATTTGATTTCTTTGCAGTTAATTTTAAGATAATTTTCAAGTTTCTCTTTCATCTTTGATCTGGTAGTGATTGAAAGAAATGGTTTTTGCTTTCTTTTACGCAGTAATAAGTAAGTTATAGAGCATGATCTTATATTTGAGGTGGCTATACACTGAATCTTAGAATATAGACATGATTGGGCAAAATAAGTTAGTATCATCGTATGTATTCTGCAAATCAAATCGACATTAGTAAAAAACCATGTTTATACCTCCGGTATCAGACCGATGATATTACTTTGCAAAGCTGATATTCTAACGAAAAAATCGATACTCCATGAATCGACTACATGCATGATATTTTCTTGTATGTTTATAAATAAGATAACTGGAGAACGCTTCACTCGTCTTTCTAATATTTTGTCTTTAACTCATGCCATTTTCGAGATATTGAAAATAGCAGCAGGAATAAACTGTAACCTCCGGTTAAAAAGATCTTTTCATACCCGGACTATAAACAAGTCGTAATCTTGAAGTTTTATAATTTTACTTCAAAAGTTTTGGCTCTAGAACTTTCACAGACACATAGACACGCACGCGCAAACGCACACACAGACAGACAGACAGACAGACAGACAGACAAACGACACAAAGAAACATGTAAGGAATCGATAAAGGGAAGCTCAGAACTTGTATTTTCTTTCGTCCAAGAAAGTAAAAATAACTTAAGGCCTAACACCAGTATACCTGATTCTTGACATCAGAGTATTTTATTACAAAAATATGAGAAATATTAATTTCATTTTATTCACCATGTTGTATGTAGGTATATAAGAAAACATACCGATAAATAGCTGACGAGTTTTTCTTAAAATCAAATATTATTTTTTTTTTTTCAATTTTCTTAACAATGAAAGTTTTCAGGCTTTTGAGCAGTACTTGTACATAATACATTTATAATCTAGCAATCTATCGTGCTTCCTTGTATACTTCTTATTTCATATAAAAGGAGCAATTCAACGGTCTGTTTCAATTGTTTGCATAAGGAAATGGGAAACGAACATAACGTTCAATATCCTGTGTGACTCGCATGTTTATGAAATACGTGGAGAAAATGATGAAGAAGCAGCATTCTATAGAGTACTATATAATATAGTAAACCAAGAAGAAAAAATACAAGTATCGCAATACATATCGTGCACATATTTCGGTATATACCTATATTGAACGGCATTATACAGCTATATCCGGAACGATTTATGCTCCAGGCGTGTTCTGTCAAACATCTGTACGCCTGCGAACAGACGAGATAGAAAAGAAAATAAGAAACTAAGAATGTCTTTGCTAGAGCATACTGAACACCGAATGCAGGGCGGCACAAGCAGTAATGTTATGAGAAATATTGATTCCTTTGGGAGAACGTGTACCTATGTTTCCAAATGATGATCAAATTTCAATTTGATAAAATCATTATACTCATACTCTGTCTAATGAACATATTTAGTAATTATTTTACTGGAAGCAGCTAGAATTTCGCAATGCAGTTCGAGCAAGAATTCATTGCACACCGTAAAAATTAACCACAAGTGGGAAATGTATTAAAAAATATTATTTTAAATGGAAATAACATAGCAAATTGAAAGAAATATACACGACAAAATATAGACAGATACTACTGTTTTTTGTAGTGTCATACCAAGCATGTACATAGATAAACAAACAATTCCACAATAAAAGCAATTGTATAATTGAATATTTTAATTTTCAAAATTATTATTCATTATAGTATTTGGGTTCAATCTGAATAAACATTATGTGCAAAAAAATCATACACATTTTGAAGATATGTTGACATGATTAAAGTGTGTTAATAAACGACAGACCAAAGGGGTCAGCGACCGGCATAGATTTAGGTTGCGAAATCAGGAAGACGTTTTTACGTTTCAATGAAAATATTGTTTAATTCCGATAATGTTACAGACACACTATCTCGACAATAGCTCTTTTGCCGTACCATACGAGAGGCTACAAAACTGAAGAAGGAAATTAATTAAAAACTAAAATCAATATTACTATCTACTCTTTCAATTTTCATTGTGAAATTAATTCAATCCGAATACGCAAAATCCTCAATAGTAATTCTTTATACGTTCTGAGTAAACGTGCTAATCTAAAAGTAGGATATCGTCAATAGTTTGCGTTGATGTATATACCAATATGACTTTGACGTAATTGAATTTTCATTATCACATAACGCATTTAATGTGCTGGTACAGACGTATCTCAAATTTTAATTTGTTCTATTTATAGCTAGAATGTCCAATAGGTGTCAGTCTTCTTGCTTTATGTATAGGTTATTGGTGAATTGTTGTTATGGCAATATTCTAATGGAATGTCAACTATGCTGCATAGTTGCCAAACTTCCATATACACTGGAACAATATATCATTCTGCTGTTCAGGTTAACAACGTATTTAATTATGCATCAATATTTGGATATAAGTTAGATTCCGCTTTTTACTCTGTATAATTTGGATCTTTATTCCGTAACGGATGGTGACATACTTATTACTTTTTGGCCGAAGTGTAAAAAGGTTGCATAGGAATCATGATTTATTTCAAACCCGACATTTTACTAATAATATCTCAGCTTCTTTAAACTGATAATGACCATTTTCAAGATGAGCCCTCTACAGCAGAAACCTTTAGTTTTCGAGACCAAAAAACCACTCAAAAACCATTTCAAAAAGTACTGTATTCATGATAGATTTCTAACTCGAGATTTTTACGAATATATACGTTTTGTCCAGTCCTGGATTGAATCAGCCTATTTTATGAATGACGACGTATGTTCATTTATATACAGAATGGTGAATCGAAATCGACAACATAGGAATCTCTAGTAGAGATAATGTCAAAGAAACCAAAGTATCATTCCTTTACATTTAGTTGAATCTTCGTTATACAAAACGTCAAAGGAAAATATTCGCAAAAGCAAGCATATTTCTTTGCGATAAGATTAGACGGACGCACGTATCGTATACCTTTGTTAGAATAGTAGAGCAATGCTCGGCGCACTTTAGTCTATGAAAAATAAAACTACGTTCCATCATTGCGGGTGGCAGTCAAGTTGGCCGTGTAATTTTGTTCGGAGCACGAGCAATGTTGAAGACAAGAAAATGTATCATCAGTATGCGCACGTGCTAGATAGAAGTCGTTGTTATCAGCGATAAAATTGGAAGCCAACGGAGTAATTGAGAATTTAAGGAGACAGCACGTTGAAAAAGGGGAAAGAGATGAGGAGCTTCTGCTTGTTGAATCTAGTAAAGTAAGTTAAGAAGGGGTAGGCGACGACGCGTCAACGAGACCGACAGCGACAGCGACAGCGACAGCAGCTGAAGCAACACCGGCAAATGGAACGGGAAATATCGTACGTAAGGTAAGTGATGAAATGAAAGAACATGACTACATGAAGACAATTTGTGCTGTGCTCAAATCGTTACGGTGCGCTCGCTCGCTGCACATGAACGATATTTTCATGTACTATGTTCACTGGCGTAACCATACTTTTTGTTCGATCGATGTACAAAAAACTGAATAAGAGATATTTGCCTCTTGTTTTACTTTTGCATATTCTTTTCGATTTCAATTATTCATTCAGATTTTATAACTCCGGGTGTTTTTAATGAAGAAGACCTATTTAAACCCATTTAAATGAAAAGTTTCAGTAGAAATATATAACCCAAACAAACTGACAAAATATACCAATACTCCACAGTAATACCATAAAATTGTAGCATTTAGCTATTATTTTATTACGCTATCAAATACTGTTTCTTAATAATATTCAAATATAATGTTTAATACGTACCTACATTCTTTCAATATTTATCTGCAATAACGATTTCGCTGAAACACCTTCTCCGTCGATCCATTTGTGTTCACCAGTAATAAATTACAAATATAAATTATGTCATTCTATTTTGTTTTCTTGTCAATATATTTTCAGGCATAATTCATACTATTTATTAAACATTTATTCTGCATAAATGCATTTCTATGACAACACAAATAAGATATTTATGTTTTCCCGTAACTGGTACAATTTTTGAAGAAACTTTTTAAACAAAAATTGTACGAAATATAACTTCTTTCATTGCGAACATAACTATTATTGCCATAAGTACAACCGTTCTATTGATTTTGGAAAAAAGGACAAAAAAAAATTTTATTGTGTAAACATGCACTTCCGGTTTGAATATTCTTTTCGAAAATAAGAGGTGCACATACAAGTCTTAAGTTTAAAGTTTCACAATTCTACGTTCGGCAGTTTTGGCTCTAGAGCGTTCACAGACAGACACATAGACTTCATTCCGAAAATAGTCACATTCGATTAAGGGTAGGTCAAAACGTGTATATCCGTTGAAATCTTGAGTTCGAAATGTATTATGATTGCAGTTACTTACTAATTACTTTGTAAAAGAAAGTAAAAATAATGAAAGAAATGTCACAAACTGAAAAACATTATATAATTAGTATTAAAATATTGGTTGATAAAATTCACATATTCGAAGTGCAATTTGTGGAAATTTGTTCGTTCGTCAGAAATTGCCATGTGTTTTGATGCGAACGACGCGACGCCGAACGACAGTTAACGTACGTCCATGGCCATTGCGGATTTCGCGTCACGGTTGCCTTTGCTGTAAAAGGAAATTGATGGCTGGAGTCGGCTCCAATGGACCGAGTAATGAGCGGCCTGATAGAGAGAACAAGCGACACAAGAGATTCTGTGTCGCTTCGCGCCGCGCCACCCTCATCATCAATTCTTTGCTCTCCTGTACTCCACCGTGTCATTCCATATGTAGTTTCACTACATACTCAAAGTACTTTAATGCTGCGTAATATATGTTTGGTATGTTCCATGATTGCTTAAAGTTTTTTATTTCAATTTTTAGCGTGGAGTCGCAATGGGATAAACGTATTAGAAAGTTAAAAAAGTGTAGCTGTGAAGGTCGAGTGATATACGTATTGTACATACATATTAAAATCTCACATGGTTAATATAGTTTTTGTGTACAAACCTCTTGTATCCCAACTTCAACAAATCTTTGGTTGCATATGTTTGTATCATAATTCTAAAGTAAAGTACGTATATGGAAAGCAAGCACATCCGAGTAGTAAATAAAAATAATTAGAGCACAAAGTTTCTAAATAGTAATGAAAAACAAAGAAAAGTTGGCGAGCGCCTGCTACGTGGCAGTTATGTGCTGCAACAACGACTCTTTGAACTTGGCACGGGACAAAACGAATGGCTGAATGTTTGTCGCAGTTCAACAGAGACAACACTTTACAACAAGAAAAAGGCAATAACAAGCACTAGTATAAGATCGTTGCACGAACTTTCCTGCTTGTGAGTAAATGTGGAACCTTCACGATTATTTACAACTCAGAAATGGTTGTTTAAAGTTTCCTCAACCTTTTCATTCGCGTTATCCAACACTTTAGCACATTCGCTTTATAAAGTGTTGCATCGAGAAGCACTCTAGTAGTATCCTACTCACGCATTATGGATAATTCCACATTAAGACCGACGAATATGTTTATTTGTTTCACACCAAAACTTCTAACTTGGATATCCTAGATTGCGATTTACGAGTTGTGAAAACGGCGTACAAAATTGCTATTATCTCTGTCGATGAAAACATTGCTGTAGTGTAGTATAGTGTAGTGTGTGGGCACGCTTCATAAAGCAAAAAAGTTCATTTTCGTGCAACTTGCATACAGAACACGTCACTATTTACCAGAATTTGTCGTTTGACAGTTGCTTATAATCTATCTATTAAAATGATTGCTACATGATACATTTGAATAACTAATGACAGGAACTAGTGATTCCGATGATTAGATTGAATTGCAAATCCAATAGTAAAACTGAAGAAATTTTCATTTATTTGTGCTATGAACTTCAGAACAGGCAAAAAGGAAATTGCATTAAATATTATATGGAAGAAGATCAAACCTAAATTTTACCAAACGCCTATAATTACCAATGTTGTATAGACATCCATACTAAACATATTATTATATAGAACTATTTATTAAAAAGACGATTTTCCTGTAAGCTCCAGTAAATTTTAATATCTTTAATTTTTAGAAGGATCACTCACTAGTTATCTCACTCATCTAATTTAGATACTGTTCTTTAAAATGGGCAGTTTTCATGTACTTGTTTTCATGTTTGTACCTTCAATTTTTTTGTTTAAGTGTGAGCTTCCAATCTTAACACACACACACAGATAAGCAGTGTTAGTTTGTCCTGCATCAACTGTTTACTTCTTGATTTGCCTCTCTTCCACTTCCACTTATAATAATGAAGAAAAAGGCCAGACTATGATCAAAGCAAGAAATGCAAAACAAACAAGCAATCTTAACATATATATATACACACAATTAGAAGTCAAAGCTGAGCTGAGATCCTTGACTGCATCTATCATACATACAAATATATCAGCAATATATGAAATTGAAAGTATTAGCTTTGTACACACGTTTAATTCGTATGAATAATTTCATTTGTACAAATGGCTTCGTAAAAGAAAGCATCTTAACTCATCATTGCTACCGTGCTACCGGTTTTTATTTTCACCTCCGACATAAATATAGATTGATTTTTTGATTACAAACATAATTCGTATTCGTGAAAAAACCAATTTATATTAAACAAAGAGACAAAAAAAAAACACTTAATTTTACACCAAAACAAAACTGTGGAGAAAAGCAATTTGCACGCGAAATGAAAAACGATAATGAAATTGATAAAGGAAGCACTATATCTATCTATCTATATATAGATTAACGCAAGGAAGTAAAAAGCTTTGGATAATACGCACGTCTTACTTCATTAGCCGGGATTCGCGCAAATTCTGTCAAAACACACTAATGTTTTGCGGCTAAACCATGGCCACGTGGGAGGACGCAGAGAGGAAGAGTAGTCATAGCTCATATGCTCTTTGTCGCAAATGATAAATGCTAATATAATATTCGGGAGGCTGAAATCAATATTTTTTCTACTTTAAATCCAATATTAACGCATGGAAAAGTATTAATAAAGTTCAATATAAATCAATTTAAAGAAATATCGGATGGAACAACACCAAACTTGCTGCACTTATTATTTAGCTTCCCATTTGCATTCGCTTGTAAATTAAATCCGGCAAACCGTATACTTCCCGAGTTATAGGGCCCTAAAATTTAGAACCCCCTTAATACTGCCCAGATAGTAAATAATTAAAACACACAAAAATTTTACTAGAAATTCTAAAATATTTTATCTCTACAATATTTTTTCATAAAAAATGTTAAATATAATTTTGAATTTTCATATATTCAATTTTTTTTTTTTTATCATAGTTATATACAAAAAATTGTAATATATTGTATATATATATATATATATATATATATATATATATATATATATATATATATCTATAACATATTTTCAAATATGAAAGGCTACTTTGTACTTCAAATAAATGATTATTAAGTACTTTTCACCCCATTCCAAAATTTTAATTCCCCTTTGAACTGTGCGCGTTTGAAAATGACGGTTTTTTCGAACCAGAGAAGTAGGCTACTCCCTTAATTATTATTTTATTATTTATTTTTAATAAATAGTTTAACGCTTGAATAATATGTAGGAACAAGAGTTTACAGGGATTAATCATTTCCCCAAAACTGGAGTTTATACCCTTCAAATTATAATTATAATAATTCGCAGCACTTGGTGCATATTAAATATCACCTTGTTAAATATACAAAGCGTAATAAGCGATAATAATAGTAATAATTTGAGAAATACCCAGCTGATATCCGATGCACTTTGTAATCGAAGATGAGTGTTAGGTTTCATTAAATTAAATATGAATATAAGATTAATTTGTGTATCTATATAGCGAGTACTCGATAATACATGTATTGCATATATATATATATATATATATATATATATATATATATATATATATATATATATATATATATATATATATATATATATATGTATATAAAAGAGAGTCGAATGTTTGTAACTACAGATTTATTTAATTATTTTGTACTATAATATTGTCAACATTTGTTAAATTTACTTTTTCTCTAACTCGCACCATAACCGAGATATTGAAAAAGTAGCAAAGGTAAACTATTACTTCGGGTTAAAATAATTGGGGCATATACAAGTTCTTAGTATAAAATGTTGTAATTTTACCTTTAACATTTTAGGCTCTAGAGCGTTCACATAGACGTCAGTTTGAAAATAGTTAGATATAAGTCAGGAATTGTCAAAACGTGTAAAGCCCGAATTCGAGAAATGCTATGATTACAATACAAAACATTTGTATAATAAATTAAATAAAAATATTTGTCTTGCCAAAAAAACAAATATGTACATATTTCAAACATTGTTGTCAAACGTCGCATGTATTCTTTAAACTAGGTGCAATACAACATCGCGTGGAAAAAAGATCAAATCGAATACTATAGGAACACAATCAGTAACACAACAAGAAATTCAGGCTACGAAAAAAAGTAGCACACAAAATCAAAAAGCAACGCGTATATGGAGTGAACAGTATATCAAATAAGTGCGACAACTCTGGATTCCGGGATGCCGGCGAAGAAAATCCGGGGCTCCGCGAACGGAGTCAACGAAACACGAGCTATAATTCAGTTTCAACGGTCCCATGTTTGCTTTTTTGACAGCTACGTACCATATTGTACCGGAAACATGTCAAACATTCTATTCAATTTTATTTCGACCTTGAATAGTGCACATACTATGGCCGACACATTTCTATTCTATCGCGTCTGCCAGCCTACCAAAATAACAATATCTATCATCAAAATATTGGCTTTATATATATATATATATATATATATATATATATATATATATATATATATATATATATATATATATATATATATATATATATATATATATATATATATGGTATACGGGAACGCAATAAAAAGTACAAATGTATAGTATCGCAAATGTTAATTTCTTTCCTCAGTGCAAATATAGTGAGGTTATAATAAAAATTACCGTAAAAATTCGTCAATATCTCAAAATCTAAATGTTTCATAATCGGACAATTTTCGAGATAGCAGGTAAGAAGTAGAACAAAATTTTAACCACCAATTTTAATATTTGTTTTAAAAATAGAAGGCATTCTTCTGGGTTGAATTCAAACTTAAATGTAATGTTTCATAATTTTTCCTTGAATTGCTATTGCATTATGTCGAAAATAGTGAACATTAATTCGTTAAAATTCGTTAATACCTCGAATATCATGATTACAATATTAACATTTAAACTTCGTTCAAGATAATAAAAAGTGTATTATTTTTAATATCACGTTGTTTACTTTTATTTAAATGTATGCTTTGTAATTATTTCTTACACTATGTTCAATTACTCTTCTCTATATTATTTAAATTATTGCACATTACTTCATATTTTCAAACATCATGTATAGCAGGGGGGGGGGCAACTTTATAGGTTAACAATGAGTCGCGATTTACCTTCGTAATTTTTCGTTCGACTAGTTGGCCAACCCTGATTTATATAGAATTTGAATTAAAAAGATATCGACATTTAGCAATATATTCTTAAGATATACTGACGTGGATAAAATAAAGTGAAAATTCAATCACATTTATGAACAAAGGAGACTTCATTTTTGTCAACGAATTTATATAGATCGCACATAGCGCCATTGTGTTGCAGTGTGAGCAAAATATGTAATATATATATATATATATATATATATATATATATATATATATATATATATATATATATATATGCTAGTATATGGATTGAATATCAGAGACGGGAGGATAATAGCAAATAACGATATCTCTGAGCACGGATGTTCCCTAGACATATCAGGCACATAGGTACATTACAATTTCAAACTGATACTAAAATCATAGATTGTTCAAAAATTCATCAACACAGTCAATTTTCTTGTCCTCATTTTAAATTATTTGCATTATCTTCTAAAAATTAACATTAATACAGATACGGTATACATTAAAAATTACATAAAAACCTTCTAACTTTCATTTACGAAGTAATAATTATGTATTGTAATCATAAAAAACTTCGAATACAAGATTTCAACGGATATACACGTTTTGACCTTCCCTGAATCGAATGTGACAATTTTCGGAATGACGTCTGTGTGTGTTGAGTAAAAGATAGATCACTAAATGGATTTAAATGTAAATTTCAACCAATAGCAATTTGAAGGCGAATGTAATAATATTTGAAAATAATAATTATTGAATCCCGTGAAATGAAAAATAGTAAAAAATCTTAATGTCTTGATTCGTAAACCATTGTGGAGAACATGAATTCATCGCCCTTGTAATTAGGCTTGCACATCGGGCCAGAGCTTCAATTAGCGAAATAACATATACAATATGCGGTACACGTAGTTCGATCCTCTGGAGTAAACTTCTCTCAATAATTTATCTCCCTGAATTTTACTAAACTCTAATATGAATTCACACGAAATGTGGCATGAATTAACGCCTACTTGAACCTGATTTATGGTTCCAATTTATACGCTTAATTATAAGCAACAAAATATTCTTCTTCCTAAACTTACGTTAGATTAAAATAGGAATATACAGTGAAAGAACTTTTGTGAAAACAAATGTTTCATTTCGGAATGGAAATTAAGATACTAATGCAATCGCGAGAAAAGGAATGGCATTAATTGTAAATTTACCATAAATATACAAAAATTATTGGCCCGAAAAGTGCAAAAACTTTGCATACTCATTAACTTTGTAATTGGAATATTAAATTGACTAAATCGAATGAACAGAATTGCAATTTAAGAAAACAATAGAATGGAGAAATCGATAATAGCTTTAGAACAAAAGCAATTTTAGTTTTTCATTGTTTATTCCAGTTTTATGTTCACCAAAAATAAAATACAAAAGGATGTGTAGAAATGTATAATATTACTTCAATACCAGGTATGTAATTTACATATTGAAAATATATGTACCAAGGATGAAAAAAGTTTTAGCCAAGGAATTAAATTACGATTAAAATTATTTTATTTTAAATTTAAATATACATTCAACTCACTTTGTGAACATATTTTGAACGCAGATAACGTATAATAGTAGTAAATAAAACTTTCTTGTACGTATTACTAAAGCGGAGGGATATTCAGATAATAAACTCAAAAGGTTGTATTATATTTTGGCTCTCGTTTATTCTGCGATAATCATGAAACAATCGGATTCTTCTTTCTGTCTATATCTCTGTCTTTTTTTATCTCCCTCTGTTTATAACATTTTATATATTTAATCATTTGAGTAGCAATAGATAATTATATTCAAAATGAATAAATAAATCTGTTCTTAAATAAAATTGGCCTAGATTCATTTTACAATATAAAAACATTAATAAATTAATATGAGCTAACATTTTTATAATTACAACAATTTTAATTTAAACAATATAAATAACTTATTGTGTAATGAATGGATGTATATATAAGAAATTACGCCAAATGTATTTTGCCTGGTACTTAAAAAAATTCTGGCTATTGACTGCCTGGAAGAAATATTGGATGAATAAAAAACTTCAGTCATTTTTAAATGGTTATACGAAGAGAATTTTAATAATATATATATATATATATATATATATATATATATATATATATATATATATATATATATATATATATATATATATTCCAAATATGCTTAAAATGAGTTCAATTCATTTATATATATTTTTTTAATTTACACTTGACAGATACGTTAAGAACTTATTTGAGTTTCTCAATTTTGTATAGCATATTGATGCTTAATATTTTGAATTATTCCTATGCTACAATGTTGAATAAGAAATAAATTCAATTAAATATGTATACCTCACAATGTAAAAATATTTAATTCGAAAATATAGGTCATTTATTTGATAATAAGAAAACATCAAAGCGAAGCGTGAATAATCTAAATTGAATTTTCTAAATATTCAACAATTCTCGGCTCAGTCAAATTCAATCAAATCTGCCAGTCTTTAAAGGGACATTCTCAATTGGTTTCGCAAGTATTTCACTACAGTAACACCAATATGCATGCAACATTTAATTTTGAGTTAATGGAAATATAACATAGTTACCGAGTAATATTACCATAGAAAATTTGCAGTTCACCACACTAATAATCAATTTTTAATCTAAATTACGGCCACCATTAGTGAATATGTATGAGTGGTACGAATATAGCCATATAGAATTCAAGTACCAGCAGTGTTTACTTGCACCTGTATTTACATTTCCAGTGGTAACATTAACAGTTCATAATGGATACATACATATTTATTATTATAAATAATTTACAGTGAAATTGACATTATTGCGGTTGTTCAGTTGATTCAGATCATTCATAGTATTTTCCATTATATACATTTTTATAAAGGACTAATGGACAAAAGTAGGAATAGTACATACCCGAGCAAAAAATTGAAACCATTATAAACGTGCTATATATACTGATTCGATTCGGAATTATGTGTTTCCGATAAAATATCTAGTTCGAATATTTTCATGATAACAATACCTCCTGATATGGATATCCATTCGTATCAGAATTTAATATGAATATAATTTTATTGCTAAGTTTCCAATAAATATACAAACTTCACAAGTTACGGAAAATTATGAACCAAATGTTCCAAAATCATAATAGTCACTTGGAAGCACGTGTTCATGAAAGCAGTGTAAAATAAGAAAATGTATTATTTTCATTTCAAACAAAGGAAACCTCAAATAAATATACTGCTTTCCTTTTCTTTGTCTAACAATGAAATTGATTTAAATTACTGCACTCGTTACAACCTATAACTGTCTAATAAACTTTAGGAAAAAGAAAGAAAGGAAGAGAGAAAGAGAACCGGTAGAAAACTAATGGAACAAATTAGAACACACAGAGGGGTTGCGTTTACCGAACAACTTTGGAACTGTACATTTTACCGGTACTATGGACTTGAATGTTGATAAACTATTTTACAGTAGTTATAGCGCAAAAAGTGGCGAACGTGTAGACATAGTGAGAACAATAACTCGAGTTGGGTGCAGGCCAGCGATAAGGGTCTGAGATTTATTGCAAACGTCTTCCAAACAACGCAAGTACACACGGATGAAAAACAACGTTGGATGAAAAGTGCTTCATAATACTCTAGCTCGCTAATATTCAACTATACAACATAAATAATATGTACTATAGAAAGATTAAATACGAAAAGATTTTTAAATTATCACAACTGTGGGTCTAGGCTAGGACGATTCGCTGTTTTGAGATTATAATGAAAAACACGTTCATACATGATTAATCAATCTAATAATAACTTTTGTATTACACCCTTACTTATTTACGAAAGTAAGTTTTTTTTATACCTTTTTTGTACAACTGTGCGAAGAAATGCGTATTGACCGGCAAATGTGTACGTTTTTTACTCAATTCAATAAAGGTTAAGCTCTTTTTATTTACAATATACTTCTTTCGGCTTTAAACAAGAGCAAGTTACTAGACTTACAAATTTTTATCACGTGTTATGTATTTATATGCATTGCCAAACAGTTCTACCAACGTCAACATCATATTATTATATTTTCATATTTGGACATTAGAGATTCATTCACAAATCGCAATTATAATTATAATTTAGATTTACATTTATGTATACGTTCTTTATCATACGGACTTCCAAGTAAGCGTTCATAAATCCTCATTTACAATTTACTTAATTTAGCTAAAGTTAGGAGCTAGCAAACGTCAAACTTTCATTTATGCTTACGACCGACATCGTAAGTACAACCAATATAAATGCTTGGCATATAGATTTCTCATTGTCTTGTTCAGTCGATAATGTATTATGCATATGACTAATTTCTATTAGTAAGAATGAGTTTGATTAGATGTCACTACTAACATTGTAATTATAAGTATTTTATTTATGAACGTTCTTCTAATTGTAATATCTAAATCATAAATGTAAGAGTATATTTGTGAATAGACCCCAAGTGCAGATAAATTATTATTATTATCTACACTCTATTTCATTTGTTATGGAGTCAAGAGCTTTGTATCTAAAGTTTTTGCTGTAATATTTCGACGAATTTATCTTAAAATATAGCAAAATGTACTTTGTATGGCGAGCGAAGAATTTCTAAGTCATATATTTTCACAATTGACATACCACGTGCATCAGTATCAGTTTATTTAAGAAAGTCTATTTACTACAGCAAATGATTATAATTTGTTCATATTTTCAAATAAATCTAACAAAGATAAGTATACAGAGTAATTAATATTCATCCTTATATTAACAATAAGAATCAAGTTTATTTTACAGTATGATCAATACTGCCGGGACTCAGACCAATATATGTTCTGGGCTCCCTGCGGCAAGCTCGCACTTGCATAAATTATTGTTATTCTATCTGCACGATCGTGTATCCTCTGATTAGAACCTAACTGCAGCCGATAGCTGAAGGAACTAAATATCTTAGTAAGCTGGCTGTACATTTTAATTCGTTCATGAAACGAAATGCATGATGCACGAGCCAAGATGCCTGTTCTCTATTCCACGGAGAATATAACATTATAAATAAAAGAAAAAGACATCAGAAAAGAACGCTGGGTGAGGGTGTGTTTTTGGCGCAGCAAAGACAAAAAATCGAGCAATAAGAAGAGAAACAACAGAGGATGCCAGCCATTGATTGGTTCGAATACAAATTGTGCGTAAACGTGTCAAAAAGAAGATTTACTAGGTCGTAAATAAGCGAATTCGGGCGCTCCTTCCGTATGCATATTTTATTTTCGTTTTATGTGTGAGGTATTGTTGTCGTTTCAAGAAGGAACACACACATAACCATTTCTTCCTTCTGTTTCACTGGATTTTTGACACGTTTTATCAAACATAAATATACATTTCACCGAATGTCAACTAGATTTTTTCATGTTTCTTTTCAAATTGACGTGATTTTTCAATTTCGCTGTGCATAAAAAGAAATATCGTTTTTGTTTGCCTACTTTTAATAGTAGCTATGTCAGGTGTAAACTGATTTTTACTTTCTTATATGAAGGTATATAAGGATGTAATGTAAGAACGAAAAAGTTCGAAATTGTAATTTTAATAAAAATACACAATTTGACTATCACTGAATAATTTCTGACTTTCTTCGAAATGATGTCTATTGTACGGCAAGCTAATATGAGTCTTATCGAAATATCCGTATTTTCTCTTTCTGTAGTAAATTAGTGTAAATTTAACACAAAATATCAATACATATTCTTTGATAAGGATAGTCCATTGTATGGCACGGTATTTCTTTAAAACAACTACTCCAAATTTGTACAGTTTGCCATCACGTGTTTACAATGTGGTTTAATTATTCAAGGCACTGAATAATAAATATTTCCTGCTCAAACATACTATGTATAAATATGTTAAGTTACAGGTTACAATTATAAATTTATAAAAGTTTAATGTGCTCGTAATGGTACCAGCATGTTATTATGGTGTAAGTAACATTACTTACAATTAATTAATTAACGAAACTCTGTTCTATCATCTATAAACTATAGAAATGAAATAAATTATTTGATTATTTAGCGATATCAGCACTATGTATTAACCAACCAAGTAATAAAATATCATGGTATTTGATCACGGCTGCTGTATTAGGATTTCATAGTTATTATAACAATGATCTATAATTCACGACGATATATTTTATCATTGAAATATTTATTGCATTCTGCGGAATTTCCAAACATAAACAGAGCATACATTCGATTTTCTTGTAGTAGTAGTAGTAGAGGGTAATTAGTAGAAAAAGTTAAGGAAAGTGATGCAATCTTAATAATAATTCAACACAAAATGTATATTTTCTATCTGTGCAAAATAAAGCAATTAATTAAAAAAATACAAAAATGTGTAAAATATAGATTCAGTTTCAAACAAAACAGACGTGAATCAATTTCTTGTATTAATTATAATTATAGTCCCCTATTTCCATTTAAGAGAGTAATAACATAGCAAGACAGCAAAAATTTCACATTAAGAAACACAAATTTGGGCCGTACTAGAAAAATTTGTTAGTTTACTTTATAAATTCCATGAAATCAGTACAGAGTACAGTGTATTCAGGAGATTATTGTTTGTGGTAACTACACCTAGTTTGTTAACTAAATCAACTAGTTAGTGTGCCTTCAGAACTCTTGATAAGAGCCCTTGTTGTATCGTCGTCAGTAAACTAATTGTTAACACAAACGATGCAGGTGCATAGGTGAGAAACTATTATGTATTCCATAAATCCTAAATTGCTCATTATCTAATAGCAACCCTAATTTTAATTTGTTTTGTTAAAATTTGCTCCATCAAGTATGCTTATGATAAAAAGTATTTGTAAGAGTTCTTACATCAATGTGTAAACCTAAGCGCTCAAACAAAGAAAATCTGATGTAAATTAATTATTTCTTATAATACGATAAAATTTGTTGTTGTTGTATTTTTGCTTGCTTATACATTATGTATAAAAGAAAATTATGTCACAAAAAAAAAAACTCAAAATTTTAATGAAAATATTGCTTGTAACAGTTCTTGAATCCAATTTGTATATTTTTTAAATGTCGTCTGTGTGAATACCGTAGAACATATAAATATGATTATTGTTCTATGTTATTTTTGACTTAGTTATTTAATGTGATTTTTTCAGCAATAAAGTCAGGTATTTGGATTGGTAAGGGGAAAAATATAATAATACTTAGGTCAATATAAATTATATATATTATAATCTTCTTAACAAAAAGTGTTTGTCTCTGTCACCCTGATTACGAAAATTTATATAACTTATATAATTGGCTTATGTCCAACTTTGTGAACGTATCCCCTCTGAAGTACTAGATTAAATTTATATTTTAACAATTTTGTACTTTACAATTGCTATCGTTTTCATTATTATATTTAATAAGAATGTTGGAAGCACTGGTGTTAAATATTCGTAGAGATAAATATTGCTGAAGAAATTAAATATTCAGTACTTTAATGGTCATAGCATAGCTTCTTTTTCTTTTTTATTAAATATATATATATATATATATATATATATATATATATATATATATATATATATATATATATATATATATATATATATATATATATATTGATATCTAATGATCATTTATACCCCAGTACAGTAAGTTATTTTACAGGTTAGTTTGTATTTGTTATATTTGTTTTATTAGATTAGTATATGTGAGGCAGTTTAGGGTGTTTGTATTTGACTCTGTGTTGTTTTTTACGTTTTTCTGTATTTTGTATTTTTGTCGTTCGTGGTTAAATGTTTGGCATTCTAAGAGTATGTGTAGCATAGTTTTATTAGCCAGTCATAATGAAAGCATCATGGGTGACATTCAAAACGTGATACCTAAATTCGAACACATCACGATCAGTGCACAACGTTCTCGGAACGGAATAGTGGTAAAATGTATGGTACGGTACGATAAGTTATCGTGGAATGTACACCACATGCCGTACGCACATCTAAAGCAGAGTACCAGCTTGTGGTTACGCGGCTTGGGGCTCGCATCGCATTATGTTAATGGTTTGGTTATTGCTCGGTGGCAATTCAGGAACAACACAATACGATCGAGGCGATGCAACGGTACCGACGTAGCGGCCACTGCTACTACTACCACTAATAAGAGAAACCGATGTAATGTTCACGGCTGGGAAACTTAGCCAATGGTGCAATCAATACAAGTCGCTTATCATCGAGAACATTTAACCCATGATTTATAGGTTAGTGTATTCGCGTAAAGTGTCGGCTCGATCTGGAAACATGTTATACCAAAATAAGATTTTTGAAGAACAAAGAATCGTAATGGAATGCTCCTTTAAATTCCGAGTTCGTATTTATTCATGACTGCAATCGTTGCTTTCGTTCAAAAAAGCAAAATTTGTTTCATGATAATCGCAGCATCGACAAGCGTCAAATTTAAAATACAAGTAAATCAACATTATGTGTACAAGAAAGTCGAGTTAATTATTCTCTGGATTACTATTGAAGAACTGATAAAACAAACGAACTAAACAAAACAGTTTCCATTTGTTTACGTAGTGCGGTAATTGCACGTTTACATTGAACGTATTTTTCTCAACAATTGTATAAACAAGCAATGGTAGGCACACGTAGGTAGAAGTTCGATGTTGAGTTTATGCTGTGGGTCATTTGTTCTGGTAGAGTGCAAATAAATTGATGTTTGCGAACCATCTGACCAAACACTCATGCCGAACCGAACACTATAACGCCAGCGAAATTGAGAAATGCGAAAACAAATTGACTGAACTGATGACCTGCTGTTTGCGTTTATTCTATTCTCTTTTTTCCAACTTCATCATTTTCGGAATCGTCGTTTTTTAAGTCGCCGGGTTAACAAGGCTTCGAAGCGATACCGGCGTTTTGTCTCCTTCGTATCAACCCAAACAAATTTACTAGTTTCAGAGGAAGATTTATTCCTTTCAATGTAACGTCTCAATATCTCCGTCTTATACAGAGTTATTTTTATATAAACAATAACTTACTATTATAATTTTAACTGAAAAATGTTACTGTATGTATGATATTCGGTAATTACCATATAAAGGATTACTGCCGAAAATATTTTTTTTTAACTAACCAAACGGCATGTTGACATGCATAGTTTACTATTACTGATATTTACATAATTATATAGTTTGTGATTTGTGGATAAATATTGCACATATTTTATATAACACTAAGGATGCATTTCTGAACAAGTTAATCTAACATAGTTATATAAAAAATTCAATTCTGTATATTTATAATGAATACATATATTTATGGATCATAGTTCATTGCTACTAAATGATGATTTGTAAATCAATACAAATAATCTAAGCAATCTATGCATTTCTGAACAAGTTAATCTAACATAGTTATATAAAAAATTCAATTCTGTATTTTTATAATGAATATATATATTTATGGATCATAGTTCATTGCTACTAAATGATGATTTGTAAATCAATACAAATAATCTAAGCAATTTGAGATTTTTATTGATTTAGGTCTATATACTTGCTTAGCAATGACAAGCAAATTCTTCAATTCAAAATTTCGTGATGCTAAATTTAAATAATGGTACGAAAACACATTCTGTATTTTCAATGCTCGAGAAAATTCGTCAAATTTAAACATTTATATTTTTTTTTTTTCTCATCTAAACAAAATGAACCTACTACTAAAACGTAAAAGAATGTTCTGTGTTAGCCACAACCGATTTCTTATTATATAATGATTTACATTTTAATTATATTTCCTTCATTTTTGTACAGTGAAAAGTTCTAAAAATAATTTGGTAGACGCTGGTTAATATAATTTTGGAATAATGTATTCCCATTTCGAGTATCAATTATACTGACATTATGTTAGCATATTTGTCTATGTCACTTCTAAATGTATTTAGTATAAGGTCAGAAAATTATCTGTAAGGCTCATTTGTCTGGTCGAATTGGTGGTAAAATATATAGATCCTTATTTAAGCTGCTTATTCTACCATCTATCTGAAGACATTATTCATGGTTATTGCATACATAAAAGTGGCGAGAAATATTGCCGGCTTTGAGAGAAATGATATATGAAAATATCTGTGCGAGAGTATTCATCAATCATAAATATGCAGTTTGGAAGTTCAGCACGAGTGTTTGGAATGCGTGTATCTATCGTTAAAATAATAAAACCAGAGGAACAGAAAGAATGTCGGTAGAAGAACGCTGAGATGAATGCTGCTTATTATTACCAGCAGCAGAGAGAGAGAGAGAGAGAAAAATGATTATAGTGTTTGTTCGCCTACCATCGCCATCATATTCGCTGCTTTTAGTTCGCGATATTGCCGCAAGTGCGTATGATGGTTATCGACAGGATACTTTTACCGAAAAATAAGATTACATGCACACTCCACGTACACAGACGCCGCACCGTTGCCATGCCATGCAACTAAACTTGCTTCTCTTTGACTGGAGTTTCCTTTGTTGGACTAAAACTAAAGCAAAAAATCTGCGATGTCATACCCTGAATTTTCTTGTACGTGTAAACAAAGAATATATATTTCGATATTTTGCGATAAATTTATATTTTTCATTGCAAGAATGTTGAACGGATATTTAGATATGGCTCTCATAAATTGTTGTACTTTTGTTTTAAATGTTTGGAATTCATTGAAACTGAGATTATAATGACAATTTTTATTTTTCAATCATAACTCGTAAAATATTTATATATTTATATAAATACGAATTCATATAATCCTGCCGTACAACGAACTCGTTCCCATGATATTAATTATCCAAAATTGCATTGTGTAGGGATTTCTAATAGTGAAAAAGGGTTGTTTACTAGAGTGGTTAGAAGCTATTAGACTAGAATCCAGAGCGTAGCAATTTTTATTTAGTTAATAAAAAATATGTAGTTCCTTAGGGTACTTAGAAGCTATTTAACTAAAATCCAGAGTGTAACAATTCCTATTCAGTTAAGGGGCAGCACGGAATGGGAAGATGCAATCGCATATATTACTTATAAGGCGAGCTGAACGCATAGGTGCGTTTTATCTAAGTTTGCTATTTCCAAAATATATTCGTAATTCTTTTCTTTCGGGCTAGCTAAAATTTTAGGTTGCATCATTCTTCAACATCTTATTGATACTGTTATAGACGCACGATTGAATACAGCTATTGTACTAATGTACGACGAGGTTATGTGTTTAAACAATTTTTTGATATCCAGCACTTAAAATATGTATTTAAATTTATTATGAAATATTCGTATATTAAATTCACGATTTATTAACATTTTTCGTTACTTAACTATAGTGTATGAAATTACATCATTAAATAATGTTACGCCATATCCCATCAAAGTAATGCAGCAAACAAAAAATCCGTCACATAACACATTACGACAATCTGCAAGAGGAAAATTGTATTAAAAAGATCGTAGTCTTGTATTACATTCAGGATGGATGCTGACGGAAATAACAAGAAGAGAATTTGATACAACAAAAAAAAAGTAATTAATTTTACCGGTACACTGCGTCACAGTTTAACAAAGTCACTAGGTTCTATAAGACTTTTCCAGTACCAAGAAATATTTTAGCTTGTGTCACGAATTTCTTTTTTATTTTACTATTAATTAAAAATAACTAATAATATGTGTAATAATCTAATAATGAACAATTGCAACATTTTCATCCTCTGACAGTGAATTATTTAAATCGGTTGTGGCCAACACAGAATTTTCTTGTATGTAGTTTTCATTGAAAATATAGTCCACATCAAACTTTCCCAAAATACCAAAACCAGGGCCATCGTCGATTAATATAGAATTTTGCTTGAAATAAGAACGACATTGGTTGTTGACGCGATGGATTTAGACTCAATCGCATCTCTCGTGTGCGTATGCCCAAGACCGAAACACTAGTTGACGATTCTTGAACGTGTCTGAACTGGCGTCCCTTGTCGACGACCGACGAAACGTTGAAAGGTTAATTTACATGCAACATTGGTTGGTAGAACTGCGTTCACCGCCAGCGCCGATGTTTCATGAGTTCATTACCGTTACCAGATCGCGTAGCTCCAACTCGAACCTACACAACCTACCTACCACCTGGCTCCACATCCGCGATCGTTTTGTCAATTCACGTTAGCGCATGTATATCTGTCCCAGTGAACTTTGGTTGGGTGAAGAGCACCATTCGCGTCTTTGAATGAAAAGCGTATCGAACACACACGTCCTTTGAGGTGCTGTTGAAATCTGTTTCCCTTGACGCGATATGCTGCACATGTCGACTGCGAACAATGCCAACAATGTCCTTCTTCTTTTTCTGTTGGTGGTATCGTAGCAACGTAACAAAAAACTACTAGATATATGTTTGCGAAGGATGTCGACTTGCTTTTTCGCTACTTAGCATATGCAATATTTTCTTCTTTTATTTCATTCGCTGGCATGATACACTTAATAAAATGTGCAGACTCTATAGATCTGCTTAAGTAATTCATTATGACTAAATCATTTTATAGGTGTTCTGTAACATGTTTAGGCATCATTTATTCAACGAAAACAAGAAACATTTTTTGCCGAATAATTGTTTGTTGGAAAATTATGCAAGTAAGTGAGGTAATTAACAAACTACCCACACCTCTAATAAATTTCGCAAGCACAATTTTCCCGGCGACCTATACTTTCGTTGAATCGTCATCATAATTTTATTATGCCGTAACAATAAAATATAATACAACTTTGCATTGTTTATTGTGGAGACCTCTTGTTGTTTAATATCGTCAGTTATAAAATGAAGATAACTCTTTCCTATAGTTAAAGTATATAACAAAATTTTACGCTAAAAAACAATTAATGCAAGCACCAAAGCTTTCTGGTTGGCACAGAGAAACATAAACCACTTCTACGTGTATATATATATATATATATATATATATATATATATATATATATATATATATATATATATATATATATATATATATATATATATATCTGTGTGTGTGTGTGTAAGCTCTACAGCCAAATATGTTGAATTTTAAATTCGAAATTTAAATGTAACCCAGTGGAAAACTTTTCAAAACAAAATATAAACCGGGGGTTAGAATATACTTCTGCAACGTTCATATCATTTCAAAAACGGCATGATTTAATTATTTAGAGAAAAGTAATAAGTTAATATTTAAGTTGTGTTTGAAAACATTTCGCAAAATACATTACTAAATCGCGTTTGAAATATATAGTATGCCATATTTACCAAATTGTTTTATTGTTATCACAATAACAAAAAATGTTAAAATCTAAAAATATTACAATAATATGAAAGTTTGGTCGTAATATTCGAACTTTATCCAGTTAATAAAATATTCTACATTATATCCATGCATATTCTATATATGTACAAGAAAGACCAGTGCAGGCCACTGTAGATATTTTAATTATAAGATACTAACACTAAGTAAAAAATATTGCGCAGTGGAATACAAATACTGAAGTGTTGATTATTTGTTTGTTCTTTATTAAATAATATTCGTGTTATTCTAACCTATTTCATCGTACGTATTATATTCATTTCCATTGTATATTTTGTATTACAGTAATAATATAATAAATATTAGTATTTATTTATTAAATAAAATACAAACATGGTAGACTCTTGTTATTTGTTTGTAAACTCCGCTCCAAGTATAATATTTTTCTTTGTTTCACACATTTCAATTGCAAAAAAATATATACAATGGTCTATTAGTTTATAGTATGTTGCAATTATTGGTCACATGAATTTGAAACGAAAATGTACAAGTAAAGTATTAAATTAGAAATATATCAATACATGTTGTGACAAATGTACGTTCTATGCACTTTTTCCCAAAACTCTTGTGTAAGTACTTCGCGACGAGCTCAAATAGCAGGTAGCGCTGTATATAACTATTTGTAATTTCTCAGTGACGTAATTAATATGGTTGTCCCCTGTAAATGTAATTAGAAAATTTTCTGACTAGTATTCTTTGTTGTTGCTGTTAGCCTATAAATTAGTTGGAAAAGTGGGCAAAACGGCCTCGGCTCATTTATATATCCAATTCGCTTCTGGTTGAATTACACGAGCACTGTTAAAAGCTCATGAATTACGCAACCGTGTTTCGTATTTTCTCTTCTTTTTTTTTTACTCGCACTTTCGTTCTGGTTTCAATTCACAGGAGATAAAATACTCTGCAATAGAGATGCGCAATTTAACTTGAACAGAGTTTGTGCTAAGATTTCTATTAAATAATTAAGTGGCACAAGAAAGAATGTACTACAAGTGTTTTTCGTTTTTATAAGTTTAATCCAATGTTAGGCAAAATAATGATTGTACTACTAAATACTACTCTACAAAATAAAAATAAATTGGTTGTAGAACAGAACTTTCTTTTCCGTTCAAGTAGTAGACATATTTTGTTTAGATCCGATAGAAAAATATACATATTAAAATTTGACGAAATTTTTCGAGCATTGATATACAGAATGTGTTTTCGTTCCATTATTTGAATTTAGTATCACGAAGTTTCAATTTTGTCAAAGCTTGTCATTTCTAAGCAAGTACAAATATTACCAAGAATGAATAAAATTGTGAAATTGCTTAGACTATTTTTATCGATTTGCAAATCATTATTTTGTAGCAATGAACTATAATCAATAAGTATGTATTCGTTATAGAAATACAAGATTTAAATTTTTAGAGAATAATGTTAAAGACTAACTTGCTCAGAATTACATCATTAGTGTTAGATGAAAAATATACCTTGTGTTATATTACTTACATGGAGTTTGTGCAATTTATATCCCCAATTTGCAAACTACATTGATATCAAGTATATACGTCAAAAACAATTTAATATCAGTAATAGTTAGCTTTGATTTAAAAAAATATTATAATATTTCAATTGCAATTTCTTAGAGAATGGTACAATTTACGAGAAAGCTTTTGAAATAAAAGTTGTTTAAAATTAGAATATCGTGAGTTTTATATCCACAAGTTTTTCTGTAAATGCAACCATTGCCGAGATAGTTAAAAAAATTACAAACTAGTAAAGATATATCAACTATTTTCGAGATCATAATTTAAATCAACATTAAACAATATTTTAAAAAACGAAAATATCGGAACATTCAGCCTGTAGAACATTAATGTACCACTACAATTAACAAATGAAAATAACCCAGTAGCAATAAAATAACATCTCTAATTGGAAACGAATCAATTTAAAGAAATTTATCTTTATTTGATTAAATATCCCCTTTTCAGTTTCGCAATTAAAGCCGAAATACTGAACTGAAAATTGATTATTTTCAGCGAAAATTTATTCTATTTTTCGAAATTCTAATTAATTGATCGTATCTCTCATTGTAACACCTTATAAACCAATTTCGTTCAAACGAATTTATGTAAATGTGGCACGTTCTGCCAAATCTACGGTGGCTGTGTGGTCATTAATTATGTTATATTTATGTACGAACATAAACAGATGTAATAATATTATAAAATGTACCCATTATATAATTAACTAATATTCCTGTTAATATTTCTGTCTTAGAAGCGTTTCACACGTACGAGAAATACACTAAAAATCATTGCGAAAATTACTACCAATATTATTTATCGTAATTGTCCGACGTACAATACGGCATTTTTACTCTGAAATGCGATGGAAACTTCTAGGGGATCCAAATTTTATCGGCCATGTACTATCAGAGGAGTCACAAATTCTAATCTTACTACCGAGCGTGCGAGATACAAACATCCTTCTTGAAAAGAAGTCTTGTGCTGGCCACAACAGATATTATTTGAATTCAGCTACTTAGCGTAATTTGTTATTAGTGGCAATAAGAAAAGATTATATTAATTAAGTAATGATTTATCAAGAAACGTTGGCAATCTGTTCCTTGAGTCGCTGACACAGCGACAAGCTGACAATATTAATAACCGATAATTCGTCTAGAACGTGCACCGTATATTGAATTATGCATCCTGTGCGCCCGCCATCGCCAGCAAAGAAGTATGTTCCTCCATGCCAACGCCACTAGCGCACGCACCCTTATCCCTCAACGTTTTGATTAACGACCTCAATTCTATTCAAGCGTAACCCTTCTGTGCGCTGTTGAGTCTAAAGAAAGAACTTTTTCTTTTAATCCACAATCTTCCTCATAAATATCACGTAGTTCTAATCCTTTACATTACTATTTGATCGCTTTTCCTTTTTCATTCTTTTCTTATAATTGATGGATTATTCTTAATTATTCTTCATGTTAGCCAGGTTTTTAAACACGAATTTAGCTATTTAACACGTATGGCGATTGAATTTTAACTGCGAGTGAATTCAAATGGGATGCCAGATAATATATGTACCGAATTTAGAGTGAATTGCTCCGGTACCTTCCGAGGAGTAGAGGGTACAAATATGGTCCTACGAGCGAGCGCCGACTAACATCCAAGTATATAAGTTATATATATTTTTGGATTCAGGGCGACGAGACAAATACTTTTTGTTAGTGAAAATTTTTGATCCGAGAATGCTACAGACATGCGACCGAATACTTTAGCTTCTTCGGTACTTCGTACGGCGAGCTGTAAAAAACATGCAAAGGTGCAGATGCCTTCAGGTCATCTATTTGTTGAATTTCTTTACGTAGAAAATTTTTTCTTAAAGGAAGAGATAAAATAATAAATAATTTGAATGGCAGAAGCTGTAATTAATTAATTGTCCAACGAAACAAAATTGATATCGACAATATTGTCAGTGTATAATATAATTTTCAAAATTATAAAAATATAATTAATGAAAAAGACAGCCGCAACAATCAACATTCAGGAAGTCAATGGGCAGATATTGTTATAAAATTATTGGGCATTTTATTTAATTTCATTATTATTTCTTTTCAATTAAAATTCTATGTAGGCGATACCAGTTACGTTTGAAGAAAACCATCTAATTTTGCCCAAGCCGATCGCTTTATATGAAAAAATAAAAGTTAGAATGATTCAGAAATAACATACTCACCTTAAAAAGAATAAAAGGAAAAGCTTTAAGTAAATACAACAAGAAAAGTTTCATATTCGTGCTGTGTTAAGCAAAACCAATACATCTGTTGACGATAAAGTACACGACATTAAACCCGATTGCATCCCAATACAAAGGCCTCGTTCGGATATTATGGCGGCGTAGTGGCCAATCAATATATATCTATATATCCGAGGCGAGTTCCGACCGAACAGATGGGATAATGTGCTTCAACCAAATACTACTGAACTAATGTTCAGCTGTGAAGTTTCCACCCTGCCTCAAGTACCAACTGTCTGCAAAACACACTAGTCCTGATTATGACAGCACTGCCTATACGTATTTCGGACACGTACGTGCACCCAGCGAAAGTTTCACAACTACCGTACAGTTTTCAAGAAAATATGTGTTGTAGAGTTTCATCGTATTCTGCTACGAATTATTTCGCGCGATACGAAAAATATTATATTTCATATTATACCGACAGAATATATAAATAAGTGGTTTACTCAGTGATTGGAAATGAGATATTTTTCCGGAACAGCGAATTCAAAATACACATTTATATACCTCCATATTCATTAGATTTTCTTATACCGCTTATTATTTACTAGTAAACTTTTATTATTATTATAATTACTTGCAGAATCAATTTTGTATGATGTTCTGTTGAATTTTGAAGAAATTACCTCATCAAAAGTGGAGGTTTACTTATTACATTATTAATCATAGGCCCGGTCTTTTCAACTTAGCATAAAATTTCGAATAGCTACCTGACAGATAAAATTATCTGGCAGATACATGTTAGTAAATAACTGAAGTGCATCTTTAAATGCCAATATATTTGATAGGTCTGACAGACAAGCCATTAAAATTGAAATGGAAGAATAGAGAGAAATAATAACGAACGAAAGAACGTGATTCTCATAATCATGATTACATTGTTTAGTTAGTTGGCAAATCGCGGTTCGAAAAAGCACGCCTAATAGATTGTAAGGTTGTTTGTAATAATTTGTATGTTGATTGTATTTGACTGGCAACAATGTGTACACATTAATTTAGTCCTATACGAATAAATGTGTGCAGTTTTGAAGTTTAACTCAAAGTACAGACCAGCTTCGTGCGCATAATGGAATAATTAAATATTAAAAAATGACCCGCATAAAAGTTAGATGACAAAGTAATTAACAACTCTGGAAATGCTCTTTCGCCGAGACGAGTAAAAATTCCCCCTTGATCCTCAGTCTCACTCACTTCCTTGCATTGACGCGCGCTAGCGTTCTCTCATTTGCTCCAAGTAGGTTTCATAAATAACACATTTATGTCGCACATCATGCACCCTGACAAGAAGACAAAAAATATATACATCTACTTGGTAATACTAATTTAACTTTTGTCCAAACAGCATAAAGTTCAGCACTGCGGCATTTTGCAAGTGTTTGAAAAAAATCTGCAGTGCCCTGGAATTTCCTTTGCATAATCAAACAATAATAATATTTTGCAGTCTATTATTTTATTACAAAAACTGAATAATACGCAGGTATTCCTATAGAACACATTTAATGTATTGCTGTACTTTTGTTTTAATTTTGATATTCGTTGATACTGCGAATACCAGAAAACAATTTAATAAATATGAATTAAGCATGAAAAAAAAAATCATATAGAAATTATCTGCAGCTATGTCGAGAATCGGTAAAGGAGGTAATTGTAACAAAGACGTTTTAATTAAAGCATTATTGCTTCAATCACCACTTAATATATTATATTTAAATAGAATTACATTTTCTTCGAATGATGTCGTTTTTTAAAGATATTGAAGCATTAGTAAGTTAATTGTATCATGAATGTACAGTTTAGGATCTACAGTGTTCGCACACACATACAGATTCGATTTAAGAATGGTCAAATCAATACGTGTGTTTCAGTTAAAATCTAGAGTTCAAAAATTATCATTATTACAGTGACACACATTCGGAAAAAGAAATCGTGGTATACAAATGCATTCTGCAGACTATATAGACTAAAATATGTATGGGGACATAAAATATGTATAGGTATATGAAAAGTATATTACTTATTTACTGATAAAATAACTGCGATCCAACTGCGGCCTGGAATCGTATAGTAAAACGTCTTAAAACAAAAATTCTCTACGTCTAAGTTTGATTGTAAACGGGTCCTTGGGGGAAAATAATAGTTTTATTATGCAGCAGGCACTAGTCGTTATAGGGCAGTATTGTCAGCGCTTGTTCCGGCTATGGGCGTTGTTAATAGACGACAAAACGGTGGAAAAGTTCGTAAGTTGCGGCTGCGGAACTGACAAAAAGCAGTTATTTAATTTGCGGCATTATTTTCTCCCTAAACGATGCTATCATTTGAAAGCTATGCACAATGCAGAACAATGGCGTCGCCAACCGCAATTGTGAATATGAAAGAGCCAAACGGTATCGTCATCAGACAGCCAAAAAAATTTAAAAAAAAACTTCAAATTTGTTTTCACGAAGTTAGAGAATTAAAGATTTGAGAAATTTGCCACGGAAATTCACAAACCTAACGACGTAGCGATTACAATATTTCACAGAATGAAAGAAGAAAATTATATACTGTAACAGAAATGTAATGTGGTTTCACAATAATAATAATGTAATCAAGTGATCAATACAATAATTTGAGTATGGTAACTATAACCAGAACGAATATGCGAAAAATGTTAAAATTATTGTTCAAACATAAAAGCTGACACTATCACGTCCAGTCAACGCAAAGCAGGCCCAGGGGTTTATTTCCTTCTAAATTGTTTATTTTATGTAAGGTTGTCGTTTGTTTACATTTTATACTTCTATTGATTCAGATATGATTGAAATAGCGATGAAAAATAAATTTAATATATAACAAGCTAAGGTACAGGCACCTATGCCTTCAGTGTAGCAAATTCGGTTCAAATCGGTTCGGTACCTTCAGAAGAATAGAGGGCATAAATCGAGTAATTGATATTTTGATGGTTAGAATTGTGATGAAACCTATCGCTGGGTATAATAATGTTTTATCTCGATCGAATTACAACAAAGGCATGTAAAAAATTCTTGTTTTAGGCGCAATTTTTATTTCTGTGATTTTTTTTTTGCGGCGTATAAATGGACGTTCTATTTGTGCATAGCAAAATATATTTCTTTTTCAGTTTTTTTTACGACTCTTCTTGTAATGGTAAGCTGGGTAAATTAAAATACTACAGGCGGTCTAAAAGCCGCAAATAAATCCCGGACAAAAGTCTGATACCTCTCTGGAAAATTAATTACACTAACTAAAGCCAAAGGCTAGTTGCATAAAATCCCTTACATACATTTTTATGGTTGCATTGTGAACGTACTTTTCTTAACCAATTAGAGTCCCGAACTTTATTTTGTTGTGCTCGTATATATACAAGGTCATAACACTTAATTTATAGTACATAGGTGATCTCAATTAAGATGTATGCACAAAGTCATGAAAGGTCATGTGATGTGATGGATGATATAGTTTACATGAAATGTATGTCCGTCGAAAGCGGGCCTTACGACCAAAAATATATACAATGCCTAATAAAAATAAAGTAATGAAGCCAAGTCGCGATTAGGCCAACAAAAAACAAAAATCGTATTAAAAACCAATCAAGCCCACCGTATGCCGCATTTAAAAATGTATGATGTAAAAAAATGTGCTCATATTTCAGATGCATATTTTAACAATACGAGAGAATTAGCTGCAAAATAAAAGTTAAAAAACAGAGTCACAGATACTTTTTGAAGCGGAAAATGTAAGTGAATAGTGCAGAGTTATTCAGAAACGTAAATTATGCGTTCTAATTTTTCTCTGCGTTTTGCCAAGCGTACGGGCGTATTTGATACGCTGATAAAACATTCTATAATTATACAGATTCAGCACTGCGTAAATAACTTATGAACAAATATCACTTCAGCACTAGTTAATTAAAATGTACGTTCATAATAAGCTGAGTTTTAAATTTTCTTTTAAATATAAAATTATGTTATTTTTAAAAGTTGTCATGGTCCTATTCGAAGATCAGTCAAGTTGATACCCCCCCCCCCATAATAAAACTGAATAAATAAGATTTGGTACGCGTAAAACGCACCAACGCGTAGAGCTCGCCCTTAGATAAAATATGCGTTGCGAGCAGTGGTTTTTAATTATTATGGCCTTTTGGTTAACAATTTGAAAATATGTTATAGGTGTACAAAGTCTTACATTTAATTTTAGACTATATTGAAAAATAAAATTTTTGTTCATACTTTAAAATTCAAAATTATAATATTTAATAATTTTTTTCGGGCTTTAAATTAACAAAATGAAAAAATCTTGTAGACATCTTAGAATTTTTAGTAGAATTTTTAAGTGTTTCAATTATTTTTATAAGGGCAGTATTAAGGGGGGCTCTAAATTTTGGGGCCCTATAACTCGGGAAGTATACGGGCGATTGGATTTATACTGCGAGCGGATTCAATTGGGATGCCAAATAATATGTGTACCAAATTTAGATTATATTGATAAAAAATAATTTAGTGCATGTTTTAAAATTCAAAATTATAATATTTAATTTTTTTTTCGGGCTTTGGGTTAACGAAATGAAAAAATCTTGTAGAAAAAAAATATCTTAGAATTTTTAGTAAAATTTTTAAGTGTTTCAATTATTTTTATAAGGGCAGTATTAAGGGGGGCTCCAAATTTTGGGGCCCTATAACTCGGGAAGTATACAGGCGATTGGATTTAAACTGCGAGCGGATTCAAATGGGATGCCAAATAATATGTGTACCAAATTTGGAGAGAATCGCTCTGGTACCTTCAGAGGAGTAGAGGGCACAAATTTGGTCTTACGAGATACCGAGCGAGCGAGCGACGACTAACATCCAAGTATATAAGTTATATACATTTTCGGAATCAGGACGACGAGACGAACACTTTTTCTTAATGAAATTTGTTGATCAGAGAATGCTACAGACACACGACCGAATGCTTTAGCTTCTTCGGTACTACGTACGGCGAGCTAAAAAGTATGCGCCAATTGTTTATACAAGGATATGCATGTTTCTAAGTGGTACTGAAAATACGAAAACACGAATAAACTGTGCGATTATGCCCCAACATTAAAGAAGGTCAATTTATTTGTTCCCCTTTGTAATATTTGCAGACATAAATACAAGTTCGCAAACTTGAATTATATTCCTTTCAACTTTATTTCTTGTGATTCAAATATTTTTAATATCTGTTCGGTATTTGGTCCCCGTTTATTACTTTTCAGAGACTGGATATTTTCAACGAGATTTGACGATCATTGAGATTATGACATTTTCAATTTCGATTGAATTGCCACTTTATTTCCAATAAAACTGATAAATTCAGTCATTTCAAAAATAAAGGTACTATGAAAAATTGTAGTCTGAAGTTCTACTATACATCATTCATACGTGGAACTGGCAAATAGAAATTTCTCAAGCACAAAGGGGATTACCTATCATATATCTCTGTACATCTTATCTGTATACAGACTCGCACAGCGTGTGGTAGGTTAGTTAAATGTTTATCTATAGTAAAAAGAAATTAAAGAAAACATGATTAAATTCTTGATGTTGTAACTACCACATTTACGGTTACGTTTATTTTCGATAAAAATCCAATAGAATGTCGATAACAAAATTCTTCAAAGCATCTATTAAACGGGGCTTGTATTAAACTGTAGCAGTACATGATATAAATTTAAGACTGTCGTTTACTTAATATATACTTCGGTAAGTAATGTCACATTGTCGGAATTGAAAAAGTTTGCATAGAAATTCCGAAACTACCTAAATATAACTCATATACTTGAATCGCTAAAAAACTTAAGCAATAACAATATTTGTAAAAAGATGCCTCGGACAACTGACGTTTCAAGCAGCATTATTCACAGACGTTATTCTGAAAATAGTCACATTCAATGCAGGGAGGGGCATAACGTGTATACACGTTGAAATCTCGAGTACGAAATTTTTCGTGATTACAATTTACTTACTTATTATTTCGTAATAGAAAGTAACAAGACTTCATTGTCTTCAAGAATTTATTGTCCACGGATTATTTTACCTTGTATATTTTTGTACAGTTCTTTATGGGAATATATAATTTTACAAGTGTAGCACACAAATTGTATGCAGAGGAATATTTAAATATCTAGCATATCATACCAGAATTCGAAATATAACGGGCAGGCATCCTTCTTTCAAATATTGGACTTCCAAACATGATTACCTAATTTCTTCAGCAGTCAACGCTACCGTGTATTGCTATTATAGGATGTGTTAACCATTTTTATGGTGTAATATTACAGCATAATGGGTACAATATTCAACCAAAATAGCCATTATTCCTGACAAAGCAACATATTTTTACTTTCCTGTAAAACGCGAAAACGCCCACAAACAGCAAAAATAAAAACCAATGAAAAAGTGCGACTTAGTTTACGATCAACGGGGGCCATGTTTCCGATGACGTCACATCCTATTTGGAATCTCTATGGGGCTGCCACTGCCATATAGGAATGGCGCGTAAATGCACCAGTGACAATATAAACGGGCCAATGTTTCATCCATATAAAGAATGGGATAGCGATATAGTAGTGTTTTGTTTGCTATTATTCGTTCTACAATCGACCGAGAACATACTTGCCCGACATACGTAAGTGTACAAGAGAAAGATGACACGAGTGTTCCACTGCCACACCACGACCTAACTCTTGACGCATGTTTCATCTGATACAAATTGGCCTTCTATTATGGCCCAAGTGGTTCCCGTTTCCAAGTTTATTTCTTTACTATAACCATATAGCTTTATCATTATTATTCAGAATTGATTTTATTTTTCGCACCATTGACTATAACATTATATACATACACATATAACATTATAAACAGTTTATTTTATTTTATTATTATTATTTGAAGAGCATTTCAAAAGTTTAGTTTATTTATTTAAGAAGAACAATACGGAATTTTACGGAAACAGATTGGCACAGCACTAATATTTTACTCAGAAACCAGTAGACATGCGTCTACACTTTTCATCTTTTTCTTAAGCATGAGAATGACTGAATGACACGTTGTTCTGGCTTAAATTGGCTGAAACTGCTATGGCCATACGAAATAGGGCGTAAAAATGAAATTATTTGTGGGTTTTTTTTACAAATCTTAAAATGTCTATAGCTATATCATGCGAGATAGGGCGTAAATATGAAATACAAGATAGTTAAGCGAATTTATGTTAATTCATAGAATTTTGTATCAATATTCAAACCCAATCAATCGGATTAATATATCAACTTCAATGACGTCCAAACCAACATTCATTATTTTTTTATTTTTCAATTTTTGGATTAAGTATTAGCTAAGCGACAGATATGTGTTATTATAATTTTAGTGCATCTTAAATAAAGGTGCAAAGCTTTGATATGTTCAAGGACCACTTTAATTTTAAGTTTAACTAGTGCATAGGAGAATTATAGCTTAAAGACACAACTCAATTTTAACAAACGGAAGATTTCCACAAGAGTCAATTGTGTATTTTACTTTTAAGTTTAACTAGTGCAAAGGAGAATTATAGCTTAAAGACACAACTCAATCTTAACTTCGTTTGAGTATTTTTAATAGTTTGACTGTCGAATGCTGGAAATATTGACGAGAATTTTATATGCAGAACGGGATATACTTAAATATGTGGATGTTCAACTTTCCAACTTTGAAAATATATAGCGTAGAATCTTAAAAAGTTTAAGGTGCAAAATGTAAGAATGATATTTTTTGCGGTTTCAAGACTTTGCAAAACTTACAATGTA
Source organism: Leistus spinibarbis (assembly GCA_933228885.1). Classification (NCBI taxonomy): domain Eukaryota; kingdom Metazoa; phylum Arthropoda; class Insecta; order Coleoptera; family Carabidae; genus Leistus; species Leistus spinibarbis. The sequence goes on along the minus strand of OW121796.1, from coordinate 5,445,897 downwards.
CTTTTAAACTATTCGTGACTGCGTTAACTTTTTAACTTATAATATTATGCACACAAAATAAAGGAAACTACATATGAGATTTATAGATCACTACTCTACCACCTTATCAAGAGATTTTATTTTCATGGCTTCTGAGTTGTCATAGCTTACAGGTCTAGAGGTTCAAGCTGAGTTTAACAATTACCTGTCAAATGAAAATATTATTATATGTACAACAAACTATGCATCTTATCTTTCTTATTTTTGTAAATACTTATATAGAATGTAGTGTGGACATTATAATGAAGTTTCAAAAGAACTGAAGTACCGTGTGATATGTTCATTAGCAAACTTTGTAACAAGTTTTAATTTGAAAAGTTGATGCAACGCGTCGATTTTCTTGTCAGTAAATAACATTTCTTTCGTCAACTACTTCAGGTAGTACTAGGTGTCCATTTTGTTAATTTTCTGATTGACAACTGATTAATTTTTGGCTGAAAAAAAAATCTGCAGTGCCGAGTCTGCATTTTTTTTAAATTATTAATCATACAATATGTATATATTGTGTTCTGTGTTGTACATTTCTACAAAGTGAACGATTATTTCGATACGACCCTCAAAATATTATTCAAATTATTTCACTTGTATTTTTAAAGATTTATAATTTTTAAGACGAAATCAAAACGAAGTTTTGTGATGATGAAAAACTTCAAACTTATAGTATACGCAGGACTTTCTTTTACGTAGTTTTCATTTTATATATATATATATATATATATATATATATATATATATATATATATATATACGATCGACAGTTTTGGCTCTAGAGCGTTCACAGACACACTCACACACACACACACACACAGACGCCATTCCGAAAATAGTCACATTCGATTCAAAGAAGGTCAAAACGTGTTTATCCGTTGAAATCTCGAGTTCAAAATTTTTCATGATTATAATATTTACTTATTACTTCGCAAAAGAAAGTAAAAAATGAAATGAAAGAATGCATATTTAGATAAAGGTAAATGTACTTGTGGGACGTATGCATGAAAAATTCAGCTTCGGTTGGTTAAAATATAGGCGGAAGAGACCGTAAAAAATAATGAGCAAATGTTCCATCCACAACGGTGCGATACATAAATTAATTATTAACGTGTGTGTACCGAAATGTATATTGCGCTAACGCCAAATTTCGAACATATGTATTTACCCATGTAATGGCGCTCTGCAGAACGTGTTTATTATAAAATGAATATAAAACAAATCCGATTACACAAAATGTAAATGATAAATATCGGTCGCAAATAATCGAATATACGCATATTAAAATGTACCCAACAATAAGTGTATTTAATCCTTGCAAAATATTAAATTTTTTATTTAAAATACAGTGCATTGTTGATGGGCACTCAATGAACCATTATTAATAATAAAATTTAGTAATTAAGCACCTATGGTAGTTTCCTAAATATTGTGCTGATGACGATCCGAAAGGTCGAAATGGTCGTTGATTAATAAATACTTGTGAATCTACCAAATGTTTCATTATATTATTTTGTATTTGAAAATAACTGTAAGTTTTCTAATAATAAATTTTGAACAATTGGATCTCAATACGAGAGAAAGCAAAGAAAACAGCGACTTTAAATAACTTTTTTCATTAAACTTATACGCTTCTTAGCCTCTTCTAAATCAATTTTGTTGGGCGAATTTACTGCCATTTTCCGAAAATGTGTATAACGTTTCTCGCTTGTAAAATGCATGGTTTCAGTTTTCCTGAAGGTATCGTAACGATTTTTTACTTATTTAGTCCAAATACAAGCCTCTAATTATTAAATACTTTAGTAAAGAATGTCGAATTTCTTGTGCTTTCGCTATCTTTATTATTTATAATAATGAATAGTTTTGCTTAAAATTAACAAAACGGCTGCTATAAAACAAAATCAATGTTTTGTATCAAAACTAAAACGTAAACATAAAATAAACGTTTTCAAATGCAATGTTTCAGTGGTTGTATATATATATGTATATATATATATATATATATATATATATATATATATATATATATATATATATATATATATATATATATATATCAAAAAAAAACTTTGTAAACAAAAGAAATTTTAAGTTTTCAAAATTTATAAAATTATTTTTTTCCCTAACTCGTGTTGTTTTCGAGATATGCAAATAATAGCAAGAGTAATTTACATCCGATTATGATATTTGTTTTCAAAACACTATATACAACTTTTAAATTATATAAAGTTTCATAACTTATCATTTAACAGTTTTGGCTCTAGAGCAGGGGTGAACAACTACCGGCCCGCGGGCCTCGTCCGCCCCGTGACGATGTTGAATTCCGCCCGTTGCATAAATAGCATTTTCCACATTTACCTTGTTATCATGACTATAAAAATGTTTATAGTTCTTATTTATAACTATGTATAATCGTTCCTCATTGAGATTATTAATTTTTATATTTGCCATTTTTAGCTCGTCGTACGAAGTACCGAAGAAACTAAAGATATCGGTCGTGTATCTGTAGCATTCTTGGATCAAAAAAATTCCTTATATATATATATATATATATATATATATATATATATATATATATATATATATATATATATATAATATATATATATATATATATATATATATATATATATAACTTATATACTTGGATGTTAGTTGTTGCTCGCTCGCTCGTAAGACCAAACTTGTACCCTCTACTCCTCTGCAGGTATTGGAACGCTTCACATCAAATTTGGTACACATATTATTTGGCATCCCATTTGAATTCGCTCGCAGTTTAAATCCAATCGCCCGTACACTTTCCGAGTTATAGGGCCCCAAAATTTGGAGTCCTCATTAAAACTGCCCTTATAAAAATAAATAAAACACTAAAAAATTCTACTAAAAATTCTATAGATATTTTATGGCTACAATAACTTTTCATATTGTTAACCCAAAGCCCGAAAATAAAAATTAAATATTATAATTTTGAATTTTAAAATATGCATTATTTTTTTTTTATCAAAGTTATCTGCAAGAAATTGTAAGACTTATCTTATATCTATAACATTTTTTCAAATTGTTAACCAAAAGACCATAATAATTAAAAACCGCTGCTCGCATCGCATATATTATACCCATAACTTATGAGTAATATATGCGATGCGAGCATGAGTCATAAGGCGAGCTGGACGCATCGGTGCGTTGTGCGTACCGATTTTATTTTTTTTAATATAATAATAATTTGGTAAATCATGATAAGAAAATTTTATACGACCCGCTGATAAAAAAAAGTTGCCCATTAGTGTTCCCACTAAATTTGCAGATTAAATTCAAGGATGGTTCCATTAAAATCGAATTTTTTTATGATTTCAATACTTTCTTATATACATTCGTAGAAAGTAAGAATGAGTCACAGTAAAAATAAAATAAGAATTCATAATGATGTATTTAAACCATACTTTCGTTAATGCTCGGTTAAAAAAGTAGAGCAACTATTATTTCTTTGAGCCAACAATAGATAGTATACCTAGTGGCTTAAATAATCCGGCAAATCCTCGCGTGCGCAAGGACAAGCCATAAATAAACAATTCGACCGAAGTCCACTTCACCATTTAGGGAAAATAACATATTACAATGTAGTGTGGCGAATGTTCAAGGTTTATGTACTCAGTCCGTTGTGCGATGGTATATCTGGGCTTGCAAGATATACACACACATTTTACAATTGACGCACAGGCTTAAACTTCGCCAAAGGACTCACGTAATCCTTGTAAACTGTGTATGCGCGTGCGCTCGTAATCTTAAGTTTGCGCGGGCGCACAAAACTCAAGACCGAGAGATAGCAGCAAATGTGAGCTTGTCGATTCTATACCATACTGTGTCCATGGTAACGTTTGAACTATTATTCCCCTCTGATACTTGTTATTTGTAGTTACACGTTGGTGTGATTCTGACATAATATAATTCCACCATGTTAGTGGTGGTTTTGTGTAACTGTTCACAAACTGATTAATTACGGTTTCCATGCTTTAAATTAAAGGGTACTAACAAAAATGTTCTTTGATACTTAAGACGATGAGAAACCCATGTGAAAAACGACGTTTTTCTGCGCCTTCACACAGCCCTTATTTTTGTTAGTATCGAATTTTGAAAAAATGTTCTACGTTTGGAATGAATGAAACTCTGAAATGATCGGATTAAAATTTTCAATTTTGGTTCCACTTTTTAAATAAAAATGTATAAATATGTCCAATTTTTAAACAATTCTTACAGATATATGTAAGCCAAATTCAAAAATCTAATCCGATCATTTCAAAGTTTGTTATTTCATTTCACATCATTGAAAATTTCAATTTTTTTCTATTTAAAACGAACTCCCTGTGAAGGCGCAGAAAAAGTACTTTTTCGTGTTATTTCTCTAAAATGTGTGACTGTTGCAGGGCGCCTCTATCGTTTATAAAATTAACTATATTGCTAGAAGTGAATTGGCACCGCCCAGAACAATATTTTCAAAAGTATTTATACGATGAAATATATTTCATAGACAGCATGTAGTATTTTGTTCTAATAAAATATTATACAATCGAGAATTATATAAGGTGGTACATTTGAATTTCTAGGGTCTTATTCAATAATGTGTTACACTAATTTTTTATAGGTTGAATTTAGAGGGTAGTTCATTATAAAATCCTCGCCCCTGAATTAATTATATATATATTTATTAAAATTCAGAGTGAACTACCCTTGGTTCAACCCTTAAAAATTGAGTTCGACAATCTATATATATATTGAATCAGATACAAGGAACTCTTGAGCGCAAGGAATTCAAATTGGCCATTCTTAATTTGCTAGTATTACCCTCTACCCTTAAAAGGACAAAATTAGAAGAATTTCTTAAATTTGAAATAATATTCGGCAATTCCGCTTAAAGTGAAAGTGACCTAGGAAATATTTAAGATGGGGTAGGTTTATCCCTTAAAAAATTGCCCCTCATATATGCATGCCGCACATCTATGTATACAAATTTGAGCTCAAGGAATTCAAATTTGCCATTGTTATCTTCCTTGGATTACCCTCTACCCTTAAAAGGACAAAATTAGAAAAACTTCTTAAATCTGAAATAATATTCGGCAATTCTGCTTAACGTGAAAGTAACCAAAGAAATATTTTAGAGGGGGTAGGTTCATCCCTTAAAAAATTACCCCTCATATATGCATGCCGCACATCTATGTATACAAATTTGAGCTCAAGGAATTCAAATTTGCCATTCTTAACTTCCTAGGATTACCCTCTACCCTTAAAAGGACAAAATTAGAAAAACTTCTTAAATCTGAAATAATATTCGGCAATTCTGCTTAACGTGAAAGTGACCAAAGAAATATTTTAGAGGGGGTAGGTTCATCCCTTAAAAAATTACCCCTCATATATGCATGCCGCACATCTATGTATACAAATTTGAGCTCAAGGAATTCAAATTTGCCATTCTTAACTTCTTAGGATTACCCTCTACCCTTAAAAGGACAAAATTAGAAAAACTTCTTAAATCTGAAATAATATTCGGCAATTCCGCTTAACGTGAAAGTGACCAAAAAAATATTTTAGAGGGGTAGGTTCATCCCTTAAAAAATTACCCCTCATATATGCATGCCGCACATCTATGTATACAAATTTGAGCTCAAAGAATTCAAATTTGCCATTCTTATTTTCCTAGGATTACCCACTACCATTAAAAAGACAAAATTAGAAAAATTACTTAAATCTGAAATATTATTCGGCAATTCCGCTTAACGTGAAAGTGACCAAAAATAAATTAGAGAAGATATTTCTTAAAGCCACCCCTCATATATGCATGCCGCAAAAAAAATTGAGCTCAAGGAATTAATATATATTCTTCCAAATAATTTATACAGCGAACCGAAGATATTGGTGCCTATGGTACCTATATTTATTATATTATCATATATTTTTACTAATGATAATGCCCAAAACTGATTATATTTTTTTGTTTATTTGTAATAGCAGGGTGCTTAGAATCCATGCATAAGAGCATGACTCACATTCGTCAACACAAGTAAATATTATTTTAAATCGCAACAATTACTACAATGTTCTATTTCAATTTTATAAAATTATGAGTTCACTTTGTATCTAGCTCTGTTAGCAGCAAGTTAGTTTTACATAAAAAATGGGATGACATGTTCTGGTTGAAGCACATGGAAGAAAAATTAGTTAAATTTTATACATATTGCCTTCTACCTGAGTTAGTAGATCCACGAATACCACGTAACGGACATATAAGGGATCCTGATTACATAATTGCAGCAATGCGAGAAAAAGAAAATAAAAAAACTGTTAATCGAAAATTATTTTAAAATTTCCATATAAGAAAAACATCGTAAATTTTTGAATATTTAAACCTAAATATTGGGGTCCTATAACTCCGGGAAAATACGGGCGATAGGATTTTGACTACGGTCGAATTCAAATGGGATGCCAAAGAATATGTGAATACCATCTTTGGTTTAAATCGCTCCGGGATCTTCAGATCTTCCTGTATCTCAAATGGCTAAAAACGGCCCCATACATTCAGAGATGATGTGCGGCCACAAATTTCGTAGTGAAATGGTAGACCAATTATCATTCATATACATATCTATTCTGTTGTTATTCTTATAATATATAAAAAATATTATTTGTTGTAAATATAATTCTATTATTAAAATATGTGTTTTTTTTTTAAAATAATAAACGTATTTTTCAATATTGAATATATAATTCATTTTTCTGAAACTGAAAAAAAAAAACGTTCCAATAGTTATAATATATTGTATGAGCATTCTTGTTTATATATTTTAGAACGATATCGTTATTTGTATATGTAGAATAATAATGCATAGTTGTGTAAAAATCAGATACGAAGCATACGGAGAGTCAATTTAATTCTGAGTGTACTTTGTGCTCCCACTCCGTTGAGTGACCCACAACGTCACACAATTAGCACCGCCCAACAAGCTACACGTGCTATACTGCCCTAACACCCGACCCGTCCCTCACGTGCATGCAAGACGGGTTGCTCATCCTCTTAACGAACAATTTTGTAGTAGTTATAGGGTCTTAAGAGTCAGGCGTTATTCCAGCAAAATTGAATACTACCATAAAGTGTTTGCAATGATTAGCAGAAACATTATCTCCTTAAAATTAAATATACTCTATGCTATAGTTATTGTGGTGCACAATTTAAAAAAAAACAGTGGCCTGCACTCGACTTTCTTATACGTAGTTTTCACTAAAAATATATTTATATCCTAAGCAAACTGCCACACCAACTAATACTCTGAAATTGTACCATTAGCTTATAATTTGGTGTTTTATATGATTCTTTTACATCATACATAGTTGTGTAATACTAAACTAACCAGATGAGCAAATATTTTTCAGCAAAATATATTGAAAAATAAAGTATATTCTATTCCATTTTCATTATTTACATAATAGTATTTCAAAAATGAAAATCAGTATTGTTACAATAAAGTCATAGGAAATTCCAGAAAAATACTGGCAGTACAATAACATATCCGCTATGAGTATATTTAAAATAGAGATTCTAAATACTCGCAAGGGATATGTAATTGTACTGGCCGTGTCATGCCCACCGTTTACCCTTCAGCAGATATCATGAGATTGCAAGTATATCGTCTAAATGCACAATGCGAGCTTTGTGAAAACAAACAATAGATATTGGAAAACTACATGGAATAACTGTAAATGATGCACTTTTGACGATATACGTGCGAAAACTCTCATATTAACCGTGCAGGATCGACTATTGTTGAACGAATAATAATGGATTCGCTCTAACTGTAAGCTTAAAACAAACAAAACTCGTTTGGAATGAACTAATCATTCAGAATTATTAGCACAGAGAAGTCTGAGACAAAGCTGGTTGAAATTCTTGGCGTTTCACAAAACCACTGAAATTTTTAATTAAATTCGTTACTTTTCTCAGTTTTTATACAGCTGCGCTTTACGTCAGTCTAATATTACGTTCATAATTTAGAAAATATGTATTATATTTTGTTGCCAGACACAAATTTTATTTAAATTTGCTTCTAATTTATTTTAAGAGAATCAAAATTGTAAGGAAAATAATAGGCACGCCTCTTTAGTTATTTTTTTTTTTCGAAAGGAAACAATATTTTCAACTAAACAATTTTTTTTGGTGTTTCTGAAATCTTCATATTACAGGATATACGAATTATTTAAGTTTCGCGCCTTATTAGCCTATGACGGTACTACGCCTATACACTTATTTGGAGTGGGAGATAGGGCTAATACCATTAATAAATTTTAGTTATTTTTATAAGTAGATTCGGCAACTCTGTTAGCTGTCAGAAAAATGTTATCTAACATCTTTTAGTCTTATGTTAATGTCAAATATTTGTACAAAATTATTTGGTGGTCAAAAATATTTTAAATTTCAAAGTAATTATTTTTTATAGCTCGATCCATTGTATAAATCGTCAAAGGCACAATTGTAACATGTTCAAATATTGTAAAATAGCAAGTTAAAGATAATGTACATACATATTATCTGTGACTGTATACATATTTAGAGCTATAGATTTTAATTCCTTATATCGACTGTTTGGCAAATAATTATTATTAATTATTAATGTCACACAGTTTTTTTTTTTTTTTTTTTTTTTCAAATATTCAGACATGTAACAAATATGCAAACAAATGTCATGTATGTATATTATTGAGCACGTAAAATAAAAAGTTAGTCGAGCATGTGATTCAGCGCCACTCAATGCTAGTTGTATATTATAGGTGTGGATATGGTAGGTAAGGAATAGGCAACATCAAAGGACGATGAATATAATGAAAATGAGTTGGTATCGATATAGTGCTGAATAAATAGGTTAACAGAGGAAGGGATGTGGCATTGTAATACGTGGAATGAAATGTCATGTTGAGAAAATGTCAAATGATAGTAGGTTGTATTCAAATAGGTGCAGACGTCACGCGCACAAATAAGAGAATATAATGGAAATGAATGAAATGAAAGAGAAATCGGGAAGAAGCGGATTCACAGAATAAGTTTCATGAATTAGGTAAATGAAAATAGAGAATATTGTAAAATGGGCTGAACATATGACAAAGGCGTATGTACCATTTTGTAAGAATAAAATATTCGATAAATAAATAATCATTGATGCAAACGGCAATGTTTCAAGCTCTATCTATATCAGCGTAAAATCAGGTGCTTCCGACTTGCAATTTGTTATTTCTGGCCTATGATATTGTTTTCAGATATAGGAGGTGCACACCGGAATCAATTATTTATCTTATGTTTTTAGTTTCATAATTTTATCTTGAACAGTTTTGGTTCTAGAGCGTTCACATATACACACAGACGTCATTCCTAAAATAGTCAGATACGATTCAGAGATGGTCAAAACGTGTATTACCGTTAAAATCTCGATCAAGAAAGTAAAAAGAGAACATTATTATAACTACCAAGAAGAACACTATTTTGCAACTACTAATTTTTGAAGATATAATCCAAAGATGTGTACATACTTTTATTCCTTCCATCGTATAGCACTGATACCTGTACCTAAGCTTGCTTTATATTAAAAATCGTTGTAAATTTTACATTATTTGCAATGCATAATTTTAGATTAAAATGATTAAAACTTTACATACAGGAACAATTCAACACAAAAGTGTGTCGATAAACAAGCAAATTCATGAAAATGCGTTTGTTGCATTTTGCCAAATAATGCTGGTTTTTCATTTTTTTTTTCGGCGACCCTAAAACCCACATCAAATATATGTGATAATGTCCCCCAAATGATGATAAAACTAACATATTACACCACTTAGTTTTCTAGGTCCCTGGTCAATTTTTGCCGCAGTGCATACATCGCACTCAAAATTTATATAACATCATTTGCACAGCATTTTTGATGCATTATTCGTGTTTCATGTCAACAATAACCACGTTATTTTAAATTGTGTTTATGTTGCATACACATAAAAATACTTCTTTTACAAGTATTTCTCGTAACTTTTTTATATGTACATAAAAACAACTATATAATAATCTTTCAATTCAAGTTATTAGACTATAAATCGCTGCATTAAATTATGTATCGATTCTGTACCTAATTTTAATAGTCCGTATCCAACAAAATAGTAGTTTTGTTGGAAAGAGGATTTTTGTCTGTAAAATTCGTTACATTCTTATAGATAAGGTCCTTGAATTCAATTAATTCGACTATTTTCATTATGCCAACTGTATGCGACTGTGTGTGACTGCATCTGTTACTGTACCACTTACTGAAATATCGCTTTTGGAATGAGCCATGCTACATTTACGTTTCCATAGATTAAATTATTAATAATATTGAGCAATATTATAAATAAAGATACTGAAAGTACACGAAAGTCGAGTGAAAGTCACTCCAGATTTTTCAACTACATACTGTGCCACGACTACACACACACACTTCATACGAGAACATATAGTAATAAAATAACCCCATTATCCACTTGCAATGTCCTAAACTACACATTCATAACACCAGGAAAGTATGATGTCATAAATCTTTGGCCAAAATATTTAAAAAAATTCTTATTTCCGAAATAAGTGGCTTTAAAAACAATTATAGAATTTTATAATCTTGCATAAAAAAAAATTAAAAACGACTCTTTCATCATCCCAATTGAAAATCAGAAATATTTATATTTATTAGATTGAGTAATTAGTAATAAATACCAGGAATTCATAAATCATTTATTATCCGGACAGAAACAGTTGCCAATGTGCATTATTAAAAATTCTGTGTTTACAAATATTGTAAAAACTCATTTTGACTTGCTTTGACGTAAAAATAATGCTATTAAGGTAAAACAATAGAATTTGATGTTCGGTGCGTTGTCACAAGTTTCGATCAATCGGAAACTGACATGTCAGTACGTGCATCAGGGATGATGTATGATGCTGACGACATCTGCACCATCACAGGAAATCGAACCCGCTTTTTTGCAATAATAAAGTTAATATCTCAATATGGAAACTTTACAAAATATTTTTAGAAATCGTTTCCGACACACAAATACATATATTTCATCGTTGATTGCTTTTAGTTTGTCGTCCGATAGTACAGGACAGCTGTATTGTTTGATTTTACTGTTATACTGTAAACTTAATGGCGATAAAAAATCAGAAAAATCTACAAAAAACTGTAAGATATATCAGCAGAGGTGCTTGTTTTCTAAATCTTGTATGATGAAACTCCGCAACAAAATATTAGATTTTAGACGCGGTAGCTTCTAAAACACTCATATTACTTGTTTAACAAATTTTGTTAACATTGGTCTAGTACCTTCAGAGTACATATGGTCATAAACGCATATCTCATATCGATCCAACAACATACATCCAAGTACAGTAAAATCTCGATATAACGGATTAATACGAGTGAGGGTGTGTCCCTTAAAGTAGATGTATAATAAAGTAGATTATCCGAGTATATATCTTTTCTTTCTTTTTCTTAAATTGACAAATAAGATAATTAACGTGATTTTACTCATGTAATTAAACGTAAACATGCAAAGATTTTTTATTTTGGCACTTGGAATCTAGAAGACGTATTTACTAGTTAAATATAAATTGCAAGAAACGAATAATATAAGTTTTGAAATAAGAGCAGTCTTATATGTTTAAAGTGATTTATACTTGATTTAAATAATAAGTGTGCAAATAGCAGGTTGTTGAAAGTGTGTGCTTAGTATTAAAACAAACAAGTTCATACGAAATTTGTACTTTAGAAATAACCGTAAAATATTAGAGGTACTTGAGCAGCGTTAAGCACAGACACACACACAATTCTTCTTCGCATAAGCAATCCCTACATATGAATACATCCAAGCATATTATTACACAACGTGCTTCCAAAGTCCTTCTTAATGTATTATGTGTAGTTATACTTGCACACCGCACCGCACCGCACCGACCGTGAAGAAACTTTCGCATACACATGCATATAGGTACTTATATACTACTACATGTATGATGAAGATTTCGCACAAACTTACGTAAAGGAAGTTTAACTTGTTAATGGCTAAGTGGTGCGCATTAGAAACCTGTACTCTCGCGCGACTTCATAGAAAGAGCAAGCTACTGGCACACAAGAATCTACCTGAAGCCCTGCTGCCCCCCGCCCCACCCCGCCGCGCCGTGCCCTTCATGCTGTCAATAATATTAGTCCTTGGGTAGCCGTATGATATGTGGACCCATCGCACCGAAATTACAACACTTTAATTAACAGTATTCAATTCAATTCAACGTACATTTATTAATGGTTATTTATTTTACCATTTCGTTTCATCTCGAAAAGTTTGCTATACCGAATGTAGGTATATACGAGGGCTGTCCGACAAGTCGACAAGTACTTAGCCTCACCGGTTTATGCACGATTTCCCTTCCAAATCGAATCACCGACCGATATTGCTCTTTTTCCATTTTTCTAAAAACTGCGGATACTCCCGCTTTCACACGCGGTCAAAACAAAACTACGAATCCGATTCGGCTGGAATTTTAACAGTAGCCGTCTAAGATAATGTACTACACAATAGGTTATGTCTCTTGCGACAGTGGCGCCATAGGCCGGTGAGGCTAAGTACTTGCCGGACAGCCCTCGCATATACCACCCGGTAGTGTAAGTAAGGCAAATTCGGCATTGATATCGATGTGATAGTTATTGGAGCGATATTTAGTTTTTGAACTTTCGTTGGGAATGGTACATTTTCAATATCTTGGGAACAGACCGTGTATGGAGGTAACTTAGGGTAGATCGTATCCTCGTTCAAATACTAGGATATAAATTGAATTTGATAATTGATAATATATGTCTGTTTGGAATCTGATGAAGTAAATTCCGGTCCAGTTGGGCCCGGGCACCATCATCAGTTTGGAGGTTATAAGTTAAGCTTCTTACACAAGATTAATGGAGCTAAAAGGGACTATATAAGGAAGCACAAAGACATTTATCCCTTGCCTTCTAAGGACCCAACTCGTAAAGAAAGGACTGTGCGAATTATCCGAACACAAGACTTACAAGAAAGGAGCAAACTGTTGATGTTTGACGGAAGAAGTCGGTGCTAACGAAAATGAATAACATACCCTATCATTTAACGGTGTTTATATAAGACACATTTTTAATTCTTTCATAACAAATGCATTATTCGTGCAGCTGTCATTATAACTAGAAATTCACATCAATATCACTGCTACAAGTAGTTTGAATTTAATTAAGCCAGTGAATAAGAATTGATCTTATTTCCTAACACTGTATTAAATATATGAATATAATGATATGTATATATATATATATATATATATATATATATATATATATATATATATATATATCCACCATCATCAGTTTGGAGGTTATAAGTTAAGCTTCTTACACAAGATTAATGGAGCTAAAAGGGACTATATAAGGAAGCACAAAGACATTTATCCCTTGCCTTCTAAGGACCCAACTCGTAAAGAAAGGACTGTGCGAATTATCCGAACACAAGACTTACAAGAAAGGAGCAAACTGTTGATGTTTGACGGAAGAAGTCGGTGCTAACGAAAATGAATAACATACCCTATCTTTTAACGGTGTTTATATAAGACACATTTTTAATTCTTTCATAACAAATGCATTATTCGTGCAGCTGTCATTATAACTAGAAATTCACATCAATATCACTGCTACAAGTAGTTTGAATTTAATTAAGCCAGTGAATAAGAATTGATCTTATTTCCTAACACTGTATTAAATATATGAATATAATGATATGTATATATATATATATATATATATATATATATATATATATATATATATATATATATATATATATATATCCACCATCATCAGTTTGGAGGTTATAAGTTAAGCTTCTTACACAAGATTAATGGAGCTAAAAGGGACTATATAAGGAAGCACAAAGACATTTATCCCTTGCCTTCTAAGGACCCAACTCGTAAAGAAAGGACTGTGCGAATTATCCGAACACAAGACTTACAAGAAAGGAGCAAACTGTTGATGTTTGACGGAAGAAGTCGGTGCTAACGAAAATGAATAACATACCCTATCTTTTAACGGTGTTTATATAAGACACATTTTTAATTCTTTCATAACAAATGCATTATTCGTGCAGCTGTCATTATAACTAGAAATTCACATCAATATCACTGCTACAAGTAGTTTGAATTTAATTAAGCCAGTGAATAAGAATTGATCTTATTTCCTAACACTGTATTAAATATATGAATATAATGATATGTATATATATATATATATATATATATATATATATATATATATATATATATATATATATATATACATATATATATATATATATATATATATATATATATATATATATATATATATATATATATATATATATATATATATATATATATATACATATATATATATATATATATATATATATATATATATATATATATATATATATATGATATGTATATATATATATATGATATGTATATATATATATATGATATGTACATGTATATGATATGTATATAGATGAGATGATATTGTCAGTATATAGGAGAAGAACATTTTTCAAACTATTGGTAAGCCGGATATTAATCATTCTAGATATTATGTAAAAAAAAAAACATTTCAAAAACTTTACAATACCCAATGATACGCGAAAATTTGAACAAATGGGTAGAAATAAAAGCAAATACGAGAACAAATAACATGTCATTGGGCTTATATTAAATATGAGAAATGTCAATTTTATCTGCAATCGATTCCTACACTTTGTATGATAAATTACCGAAATGAAATCAATCAAATTGCACAGTTCATATAGATTTTGGTTTGCGCGAATCCGTTCGTTGGATAAACAGTCGAGTATAGATATTATAGAGTTATTGTTAGTGCAGCGCTTGTATGTGCATTTATTCTACGTCCAGCGCGTTCTACATATATGTAATTCGCAATCCAATTGCTGCATTGCAATTGCAAAAACAAATCGGCAATTCTGTGATATACTTGCTGTACAAAACAAATGTTAATTTCACTAAATATTTATTTGATCAACAGTATCCAAACAATTTCCATTAATGAACTAAAAGTTGTCGAACGAAACGGTGCACATTCAAAAGTAAAAAGCTGAAGTGACCATCACTCGACTCTCTTATACTGTCACTATCTAGAAATAATATTGCTTTATTTTGTATAAATATTCCAGTAAATGTACGTTTATTGAAATAAGCGGAACTGGTTTTCACATTTTTGTCCTGTCACTATCTGAATTTATAATAATGCTCAATTTTCTTTTAATTCACACCACTATTGCTATGAAACGAATTCAAAATGTATTGTAGCTAGGGAAACGTATATATTAATTAACCATTAACAAAGGTACATTTTTCAAAAAAAAACTCGTTAAACAAAAGTTGCAAGTAATTTTAATATCTGTAACTTATTTACTCTTCAACAGTTTTGGCCGTAGAACGATCACACACTCACACACACTCACACACACTCACACACACACACACACACACACACGCACACGCACACACACACACACACACACACAGACGTTATACCGAACATTATCAGATTCGATTCTGGGATGGTTATTATCATGATTTCCTTTTCAAACAAAACTTGCAAGAAAGTTTAATAACTAAATTAATACTTTTTTGTAAATCGTGCCGTGTGCGAGATAGTAAAAAAAGATCAGGATTAAACTTTAACAACCGCTTTAGATATTGTTTACAATAACAGGAGGGTTTCTTCCCGGGTACAAACAAACTTGTAAGAATAATGTTTCAACGTTCTTCATTTGGAGCCCAGTTACGTGGAAGTAGACAAATATGTGTCGCAAACAGGAATGTGAAATATTGTGCTACTACGAATGATCTACGGTTAAGCCGTGGTCTCTTAAAATCGATATGCAGTGTCCACCACCGTCCACCATCCACCATCCACCGTTCACCAACGCGCTCAATTCATACTCGGTGTCGGACAGTTCGTTTATCATGGGCGTCGGTATCAGTGCGATTGCGTGAAGCTTTTAAATTATGTGACCCACGCCGCCATCGCTCGATTCTCTCCCCTTTTTTTAGCACTGCCGGGACTTTGATTCTGCTCTGTCACCGAGCTACGTCACGTGATCTGTTTTGCGTTATTTAGATAAATGATGTACGGTGTAAAAGGCATTTTATGGTATAGCTAAACCTTTATTGAATATCCGAAATCATTTTTTATTCAAGAAACGTTTTATGTAGTACATAGAAAATTTACCTGCACCTTGCAAGTTCGATCTTATTTCGGCGAAATCAACAGAATGATTTATTTAAAATATAAAACACCTACGGCTGGTGGGAGGTGCCAGATTGCATTTAACTAACATATAACGTATAATATATAAATAAATTCTTCAATTCTATTATTAATGTGAGTATTAGAAAAATCTACTGTGTCCTACACTGGATTTGGTTGTTCGTATAATTTAAGAATATGTGTTGATACTTTCTAGTATATTTAAATTATATTACTATAAAAAGAAAATGAACGATAATTTAACCACGTATTTACAACATAAAAATACATATATCGTCCAATTTTTGTAAAGATCCGATGATTTTTACTATAATTATTGCAATACTATTAAAAAATGAAATTTTAGGTCATTTTTTGTTCTTTAAGGTTAAGTTTACAAATTTCAAAAGAAATATTCCAGAAAATGGTGCATTATTAAAAACAAACATTTATTTTAATCTCTTTTACTCTAACTTGTGCCGTTTTCGAGATAGTAAAAAAAAAGTTGCAAAATGTATTTCTTTCGGACTACATATAAATTTTAAATTTCATAAATTTACCATCAATAGTTTTTACTATAGAATCTTCGCACAAACCTACAGAGAAGTTATCTCGAAAATAGTCTATATTGCTTCAGGGTAGCTCAAAACGTATTATTTTGGGCTTCCTCCAAGAAAGTAATGCTGTACAACTTTTCGATCTTGTACAATTTTTCAAAAAAATGTGATGAGAACATAATATTTGCAAATGCGTAAATAAATATAAATACGCATATATTGTGTGTCATTGCAATTTACAACGGTGTATATGGTTGGTAACATGTTATATTTCTTGGATCTGAAACGAAATATAATATTTATAATAATGAACAATAATTAATGTCAAAATTTCATTTAATAAATTATGATTTATAAACAAAAATCTAATTAACGTGCAATTATAAAACAATTTCATTATTTTATACCAATAACACTATCACCGATACCAATCATTGTTGTAATTGGTTGCGGTTCAACAAACTAAATGGTCAACGCACAATTTCTAACTCAAACTAACTGTACATATTAATTTCCTATCTAAATACCACACAAATGAGAGTGTCTCGCTACAACCACATTCATTAAACTCGGGGCTAAATATAATAGTTAATATATATTGTTATTGGCAAATGACTATATTTGTATGATTTATGTGAAATGTCCATTTCACTAGAAAGTGCTTTTCAACTATTTACATTAAAGTAATACAAAATTGTTATTGCAGGAGGGGCATTTACAATTATTGGTATAGCTCTATCATGTCATTTCTCAAAGCTGTGGAAGAAAAATAAAGTGTAATATACATAAACCGATGACTAACCAGATGTGACGAATAGATACCATTTAAAAAACAACACAATTTAAAATTAGAAAATTTATTGTAACAAGACTATTTTATGAAATAGAATGATTTATTTCCAGGAATTGACAGTTGCTAGTTTTTAAAAGAAATGGGATGACAGATTAGTGCCCGACGCGACAAAATTGATAAATAATTAGATACCTAATCTTAAAATATTCATTTTATTTCAGAATGATAATTTTATATCTTTTACGACACTTGATTAAACAGACTTTTGATTTTTTTTTTTAAGAAGTAAATTATGTTTTGAAAATGTTGGCACTTGCGTAATTGGTGGACTTTACAAGAGAGCCCGAGGCAACCTCTACATTTATAAACATTGGTTGCTACCGGCCATAAGACCAGAGGAAAATGATAAAAGTTGGCAATGTTCAAACAAACGCATCTAATGTAAATATATCAAAGTTTGCCAATGCGTCGTGTCGTACAAGGTGTACGGAACTGATTTAAGTAAAAACTTGTTATTAAAAGTAGGCTACGAAATGTTTGTAAAGCAAGTGAACATCAGAAAGCGAGGTGATGCACTTAATGTATACTATTATAGAAATAAATTTCTCATTATTATTCAGTAGGCCTTGGAGGACGGCGAAGAGTGCGCGTGAACAAAAGATAAAAAGAGACCAGAAAGCGGGCGGGCGGGCGGGCGGACCGCCGTAAAAGGGAAAGATCGTCATCAAAGTGCCCCGGACCGAATGTGTTGTAATGAGATAAATTCCCTGGTGGGACGGGGGCCCGGGGACTAGGAGGCCGCCTTCGTGCCGTTTTAAGGCATCGCAGAATAGGTATATCCACGAGTGAGTACGTGCACGAGATTTACACTCACTCGTCGACTTATTTGAAATTCCTATGAAGTCTTGCTGCCGCGCGCATAACTAAATTCTTGCAGCCAGCCAGCCAGCCAGCCAGCCAGCCACGCAGCAAGCGACTTACATACATACTATATGACTAGAGAGTTGGTGGCTCTGACTGGCATCTGGATTGAAATCGCGGAAAATGCCGTTGCTGCAGACCGCAGTTGAGATGACGTGTGCATACATAAATTCGGTGCAGCAGCGTTTACTTGCAAATGAGAAAATATGAGAAAATAAATTATTAAAATCGAATCATTATTACTTTGTTATACGCCGCCGCCGTAATTAGTAAGTCTTGTAATGAGGAATACAAACAAAATATTATATTTGAATATTAAAGATACAATCTACATTTTCTATTGAAGAAACGGTATTTGATAATGTAATAAAAAACGCAATTAAAAAATCAAACTGTATTGGTTTACCGCGCATGAGCAGATGTCAACATCCAAAAGGATTTTTACCGAAAAAATTAAAAGTTTAGAGGTAAAAACAAATCGCAAAGAAACATAAACATGGAGTATATAAAGCGTATTATATTGTTTGTCTATTCGTACACAGCACACACATCCACAGATGCCAGTGCAACATGTTTCGCGCAAGCTTACAAGCTCACAATTGCTTTTGCGCAAAACTCAACTCTTTATGAGAAAAATTCTATGGCATCCATTAATCAAGCACTTTTTAATCAGAGTCAGATGAACCAATCCACTTTAGACTTTTTTGTTATCGCTTGAAACAATACAAAAATAACGATAAAAGCCAGGCGCTCTAATTTAGTAACCCTTACTGAGTTTATATATATATATATATATATATATATATATATATATATATATATATATATATATATATATATATATATGTGAATTGTGAAAAGCAGTAAGTTTATTTATAATCACTGTTAGCGTTTTCATATCTATTATTTGATTATTGAATAAATTTCAAAATACCTACAGTTTATAATAAAAATGAAAAGGTATCTATTTAAGTATTTTAATAACATGTGTCCACAAGGAAAAATCATGTAAGAGAAATGCCATATTTATACCGTGTATCCAAGATTAAGTGTAAATTTACCCCCAAAAAAAAGCCATGAAAATTCGCCGCCCGTCAAGTAACTCAATTAGACAGAGATCGATGAGGAGTGGACTGTATTCTGTATATGATATGGGCACTTTGTGTTCACGGGTTAACCTAGTGTGTAAATAAACACAAAGGAATTTCATTAGTAAAGGTAATTAGAAAATATCACTTGAAATCCGGAATTGCTGCTGACCAAATATTTCAACACAGTATGCAAACACCGAGGAAAATATAGTTTACGTGCTTTCATAAGGATGCCGAGTGAAACACAAAGTGACGCTATAGCGATTGGTCTATAATACTCTTTGTACGTCTATTTGAATTATTCAAAGTACTGTAGCATTCTCACTTGTCGTTGATGGCGATGGTGCTGTCTACAAAGTTTCCTAGCTGATTGAATACGTAGAAGAAAAATAAATTAAAATAAACATATTGTATGTGTACCTACATTTTTGTAATTATAGTCTACAACAGTGTTTCTCAATCTGTACGCACTACAACTGCATTAGTTAGACCAATGTTTTGACTAGGGGTGCCGTGGAAAAATGCTGAATTTATTAAGGGCGCCGGGAACCCAAAAAGTTTGAGAACCTCTGCTGTACAAATTATATGTTATACCTTGTTATACATTTGTTTCTAATAAAATAAAACAAAAATATAGTAATTAATCGCATAGGTGCAGGCACCGATGCATTCAAGTCGACGAACTTGCAATCAAATTTGGTAGAAAATCAAATATTTTCAGAAGAAAACGTTTTTATAATCGCAGATTTTCTTTTGAAACAATTTCATTAAAAATATTAGATTCAAAATTATAATTTATAACCTACGAGATTCATCCAAAAAATTAATTTCCATCACCTATCTTTCATGTTATGTAGATTGTAGACTCAATTATAAGTAAGGGTCCTCTAACAATTAGATGCAATCGGCACGAATATGAATAGCAAAATTGAGTAAAATATTGCGAAGGAGGAAACATTCATATGTATAAATTATATAATTTTTTCGGAATCAGAAATCGAGTTTCTGTGCAAATATTGTTTATTATTATTTTGAAAATTTTACAGATACACGACTGATTACTATATATACTCCTTTGCATATACTGTTAGTCAAGTGCTAGTCTTAAGAACAATGTCAAGTCATTGTTTAATTTTTAAAATTATGAGGGTAATATTTTAAGAGACATCTTTTAAAATAAGAAATATTTCAAAGACATATTTCATTCAATAAAAGAAAAAAAATAGTAACCCATAAATTTTAGCACTAAATTTTATAATGGAATAGAAATAAAACAATCTCTTAAATACACTGAATATAAAGACAAATATGAACGCAATATATTAGGAACGTAGGACGTAGTGAAAATAATATTTATAGTATCATAAAATTTAATTTTCTTATTTAGAAATTTATGAATTAATTACAAGATTCATGGTAATTACTGCAAAAGGAAAGCGAGCAACTTCAATTTAGCAATTAAAAGTGCCGCAATGATTTAGCTGTAGTGACGAGAATAACTTTGTTAATTAAAACTATGCCTGCTAAAAGGAACGCTCGTGTAGATAATCCATAGTCATCATACTATGAATAAACAAAACTATAATGCATTGTTTATATCTACTGCAGTACCTATATTGTTAAAAGATAGGCTAATGGAGTTTGCATTTTAAAATCTACATTTCATTTCCGTTAATAAATTATACGAGTACGTATGAGAGTGTATCTCACTTTATAAATCTTTTCTTAATCGTAAATTGATCTTGTTAAAAACGGCTTTGTGCGATTTGTCTATTTTGTTAAACTTATTTCATACATTAAGTGTACATTTAGAGTTCCTGATTTTAACGATTTTCTTGTCCAACACGTATTCTAGACTTTCTTTTTTGATTCTTGCTCATTCTCTTTTCAGCCAGTGTGTGTCAACTAGTCTAGTCAAGTTTCAAACTACGTTAATAAATAAATGATGATTTTTTCCCTTTTTCGATTTTCGTCTATAACCATAGTAGAAATTTCTTTAAATACGACCGTTTATTATATTTTAAGCCCTTGACTAGGCGCGCCGTGGAAAAATGCTGATACATTAACGGCGCCGAGAACCGAAAAAGTTTGTAAATCTCTGGTGTACAAATTATATTTTATATCTTGTTATAAATCTGTTTCTAACAAAATAAACCAAATTATAGTAATTAAACGCATAGGTGCAGGCACCAATGCTTTCAGCTCGACGAACTTGTAATTAAATTATTTATTATATTAATATCATAACTGTGTACGAGAATTCTACTACAAATATAACTGACATAAGTCCTTAAATAGAAAGTAATATTGGTTAAAATTAGGACATTTAAGAAACACTGAATATATGCACGGACGCTTTCGTGACAGTTCGAAAACATAAAGAACTGTATAAATGTACAACAGCATTATTGGATTAGCTGTTACACAGAAAATGAAACAAGCATTGAAAATAAAATAACAAAGACAAGTAAATCTTTGCATGTTTAAGTTGTAGTCCAATTGGTGATAAAATGTGTACAAAATACTTTTAAATAGATAAGTATTACAAATAAGATGCGATAAATAAAGCAACAGAAACACCCGGATTACCATCAGTTAAATTACAGAATTTTACACTGTAACGCTTACAGTACAGCAAAAAATCGTAGACCATATAAAATTGTTAGAATGAGTAAATATTTCTTAGTGTATGTGTTCATTCTTTGTATTTGAAATGAAACCACGTTTACCTGATAATAAAATGCTTGAAGCTTGATCGAGATGAGTTATTAATGTTTGTCGTTGAATTGAAATACTGCCGAATATATGGTGATTGAATAGAAATGAAAACAACAAAATGTGTGGAATTTACATTATATATTAATTACACTCGTATTTCACAAGGAATCGTTACTGTAGGCACTATTAAAATTATTTTTTTATTTTGTCGTGATACGCGTGTGTTCTTTGCTCGTCGTACAGTATGTACCTACAGATCTATAAGGTCTTCAATCATGCGTCTGTGGCAGTATCGAAATTAAAAAATACACTTATATCTCTCATATACATGATGTATAGGTCGTAGAGGACCTGTGTTTGTGACCACATACCGGACCGATGTAGACCAAATGTGTTTCCGCCGACCATTAAATTAAACAACACGTTTACTTCCGAAGTTATAGGGCCCTAAAAACTGAGTCCTCCTAAGATATTTTAAAAATATTTCACTAAAAAACGAAGAAAAAATTGTTTGATGTACGTAGGCATAAAAAGTTTCTTCAAATAAAAACCTAATTCAAATTATATAATAGCCGTTGTATGTGCGTGCGCGTAAACATTCAATGTCGTACCGTAGTCCATGACAAATAAATGAACATATATGTTAATTTGACTTCTACATTTATGTGACAACCAAGTGGTTCAATTTGTTTAATATTTAAATAATAATTTAATATCTAACAGCAAATTAGTATAGATTAGTACTAAGTGAATGAATCATCAATTTTGCTCCTCTTCGAAAAGTTCACTAAAAATTGATTAAACTGTTCATATTGACATGTTTTCGCTAGTTAAGAATAATAATTTTTAAATATTCAGTAAAACAAATATTTCCATTGTTTACTCTCCCAATTGTTTTTTCAATCCAATTGGTCTAAATGCTTGATAAAACTTTTCATAAATATTGTTAATACGTATTTATTTATTTTTTTGTATTCTTTTTAATAAAACAGTACCAAGTTATTAAGTTGTTATTTTTTATTCGCTCGTAGTTACTTGCACATATGCTGGCTTTCTTTTTTGAAAATATTTATAGTACGCTACTCAGAATTGCAACTTATTTCAATTCTTTATCCAAGCAATTGCATTTACTGGTTTGACTTTTCCCATCCATTTTTCGATTCCAATATAAAGAGAAATTTTTATTGAACTAAATTTATGTCATTTCAAACACGGATGAATACATTTTAAATTTTAAACGTGGAATACGTATAGAAAATGTTTCCTAGTCAAAATCGAAGGTTTATCATAAAATTAAATGTCATTTAAAAGATTTAGTTTTTGGCAGTATGTATACATTAGAAATATTTAATTTATATATTTCATTTATTATTTTGTCAACTAAATCTTGACCATAAATAACCGAACGTCTGGACCCATGAAGAATGTATGTTATTGACTATTTTATTTGAGTCACCACTATAGAGGAAATAGTATTCTCCAGCGTTATAAATGCTTTATTATATTACCAGAAGCTATTTGCGGAGGTAAAAATAACCATTTGAAAACTTGAGCTAACATAACAAAAACTAATTACATTTTCGCCTACAATTCATAGCAGGTAAAGTTGAAGAGAAAACTTTGTATCATAAATAATTCAGTACCTCATTATTTCCATAATTTTTGTATTAATTTTCTAAAATCAATTAAAATTTACCGTTTTATATATTTAAATTTATGTAGGACCAGAGACAAAAATATTTTACTTGTCTCTGGTAAAACTACATTATATCCAGATGCACTTCTGAAATTTTAATAGAATTGTCAATTTTGACTTCAATTAAAGGGGCAAGACATTTCAATCACATTAAAGTGTCTCACGTTTTCTCTAACTGGTACCATTTTCGAGATGATGAAAAATTAACAATAGCAAATCTTTGCTAACGGTTTAAATCTTTATTTCAAAATTAGGAGGCTTCACATTAATCTACCACAAAAAATCAAAACATTACTGTAGAAAAAAGTCCAGCGTAGGGCACTACAGATATTGGATTATATGAACTGTAAAGCAGATGAAAAGTAAATTTTAGTATGTATATATAAAGTTAGCATACCATGGCTTTCGGGGTTTCGTTAATTACACAGTAGAATGATTTCCAAATTTATTTGAGGCAAAAGTGCCATAAAACTTTCTCACTAAAACTTCACTCGTAGTTTTTTTCTTATCCTATACATACCTATCCAAAATTTACGATAAAGCTGTTATACAAATTAAGTTTGTTTTTGTTCATTTGTATTCATCTTTAACAACTAAATTGTGCATAGTCAAATTTTCGTCCTACAATATAACAACGCAAAATGCTACCTTTGGAAACCAATGTGCAAGCATTAAATGCAAACGCGAGTGTCAGATTATAAAAGAAAACAATTATCCTGATTAGAACTCCCTAGTAAATGATTACCTATTAACCTCGCCGTACGAAGTACAAATGAGTTACAGCATACGCTCGTGTGTCGTGTCGTGTTTGGATCAAAACATTTCCCTGATAAAAGGTATTGTCTCGTCTGCCTGATTTCAAAAATATATATAACTCATATACTTGGATGATAGTCGTCGCTCGTAAGCCCAAATTTGTGCCCATTACTCCTCTGAAGATACCGGAGTGATTTGAACCAAATTTGTTACGCATATGTATTCTATGATCTATTGGATATGTGAGATGCGATGTGACTGTGATTTATTTCGAAAACGAGTTTCTTTTGAATGATCCATGAAACTATTTGCATAAAGTTATTACTTGTAAGCTGTTTCAAACAAAGCACCACCGTTTTCGCAAATAATGTACCAGCCGCAAGGGTATACAGTCACATTGAACGTGATATATAGTATTTATTTTATCGGGCTTTTTTTTAAGGACATTTATTCGTTTTTATTTTCCCTCCGGCATATTATCTATTTTTAGCGGATTATCCGTAAATATATAGTAATAATAATATATGTAATTTTTAACTACAAAAAATCTATATTATGTATAATAAATTTGAAATTTATGTGAAAATTTAAGGCATTAGGGTGGGTAAAAAAAAAAGGAATGGCTCTATAAAAAGAACGACAGTTTTTCAAAAAATATTTTGATTGACGATATTGATTTTAAACTGGTGCTACATAAAGCGCAAACGCGTTAATACGTTTAAGTAAAATCAATATTAGCAATACCAATCAACAAATTGATGAATTGCCGCTTTTATTCGACCCATAGTATTGCTTTATGTATATATATATATATATATATATATATATATATATATATATATATATATATATATATATATATATATATATATATATATATATATATATACCTGTACAACCTTTTAGACATAGCCCAAGAAAGAAAAAAACATTTTTTCTGTTAGATTATATTGTTATATAATTTTTCATTACCCTATTTCCAATATAAGAGGCACAGAAAATGAAGCTTGATTTACTTTGAAGTAAATTCAAAATATCTGCGAGTCTTTTTCGGCAAATATATGGGCCTAATGAGGTAATATATCGAACACTATAATTTGTGCTATATATCTTCTCTTGCCTTTCGTATTCTTGGCTTTATCTTGTTCCCAATAACATAGATTAAGTATCTTAGGTTCAATTAATTTATACCAAACAAAGTACAACAAGATTGTTCAGAAGATACTGTTAGTGCTAGTCAGGAACGCGTTTTATCGCAAAAGCTTCTCTGTATTAACTAGTAGACGACCGACGGAACACCCTCCATAACAGATATATTGCCGTAGTAGTTAACTTCGCGAAAATGCGCATAAAGGGACCAAATAAACACGACCCATCGCACTAAAATTACATGTGAATTATAAATCGGACCACATTTAGATCTGGAGGGTTCCCACTCATAAAAAACAGCGTAATCGTTCAGCGCGCAGTATGAGTCGCACGGTTGTGAATCCATTTAATGCAGTTTATCTGACAGTTAAAAGCAATGAAATTATGAAATATAGATTAGATTTTGTGAGCATACACGCAGACCTAGTACATACATATATTAATGTAATCATAACGTTCTCGAACCCGCGACCAAATTGCAAATATCCTCTTTTTACACACTCTAAACACATCTCTTGAATATTTGCACATTTATCGTATAACAAGTATATCCTGTCTTTAAATAAATGCCAATCTTATTCGATAACGAAATTTACGTTTCTGATAACATAAGACGGACACTTCAAGTAGTTATTGTATTTGACGATATCATATATATATATATATATATATATATATATATATATATATATATATATATATATATATATATATATATATATATATATATATATATATATATATATATATATATATATATATATATATATATATATATATATATATATATATATATATATATATATATATATATATATATATATATATATATATATATATATATATATATATATATATATATATATATATATATATATATATATATATATATATATATATATATATATATATATATATATATATATATATATATATATATATATATATATATATATATATATATATATATATATATATATATATATATATATATATATATATATATATATATATATATATATATATATATATATATATATATATATATATATATATATATATATATATATATATATATATATATATATATATATATATATATATATATATATATATATATATATATATATATATATATATATATATATATATATATATATATATATATATATATATATATATATATATATATATATATATATATATATATATATATATATATATATATATATATATATATATATATATATATATATATATATATATATATATCATATTCGTCGATCCCCAAAATCCTATTTCTAGTATCATATTCTATTTTTGGATAAATCTGAAATAATGAGTAATAGAATAAATTGGGTTTATTAAAAAATTTACACTGAAGAAGATGTGCTGCTTTCAACAAAAAATTCTCATTATTTCAAGCTATCTGTGTAATTTCTGTTCACCAATTTCTAAAATTTAGATATATAACAAACATTTTTTGTTATATTTTTCTAATTTCGACTATTTATTTGCATGAATTTTTTGTTGAAAGCAGCACATCTTCTTCAGTGTAAATTTTTTAATAAACCCAATTTATTCTATTACTCATTATTTCAGATTTATCCAAAAATAGAATATGATACTAGAAATAGGATTTTGGGGATCGACGAATATGATATATATATATATATATATATATATATATATATATATATATATATATATATATATATATATATATATATATATATATATATATATATATATATATATATATATATATATATATATATATATATATATATATATATATATATATATATATATATATATATATATATATATATATATATATATATATATATATATATATATATATATATATATATATATATATATATATATATATATATATATATATATATATATATATATATATATATATATATATATATATATATATATATATATATATATATATATATATATATATATATATATATATATATATATATATATATATATATATATATATATATATATATATATATATATATATATATATATATATATATATATATATATATATATATATATATATATATATATATATATATATATATATATATATATATATATATATATATATATATATATATATATATATATATATATATATATATATATATATATATATATATATATATATATATATATATATATATATATATATATATATATATATATATATATATATATATATATATATATATATATATATATATATATATATATATATATATATATATATATATATATATATATATATATATATATATATATATATATATATATCATATTCGTCGATCCCCAAAATCCTATTTCTAGTATCATATTCTATTTTTGGATAAATCTGAAATAATGAGTAATAGAATAAATTGGGTTTATTAAAAAATTTACACTGAAGAAGATGTGCTGCTTTCAACAAAAAATTCTCATTATTTCAAGCTATCTGTGTAATTTCTGTTCACCAATTTCTAAAATTTAGATATATAACAAACATTTTTTGTTATATTTTTCTAATTTCGACTATTTATTTGCATGTTATTCGAATTTTACGAATGATAATTATGCAAAAAATGCTGATGGTAAAATTTAATTTACGACGACTGCTCTAGGAAACATGCGAGCATCAAGGTCTTTTTATAGTTTATATAACACAACGTTTACGTGTTTTTAACGTTATGAGTTTTTGCTACATTATATTTAGCGGATATATATATATATATATATATATATATATATATATATATATATATATATATATATATAATATATATAATGTATGTATATATATATATATATATATATATATATATATATATATATATATATATATATATATATATATATGTTTACAAGATAACACTCTCATATTTGGATGTAATATTAATGCACATTTCGATGTAAATATTGCACTCGCCAAATACTGGTTTTAGGTCATACTTAACAACACAAATCTGTATTACCGGTCAAATATCTCGCCACAAAATTCCATGCTCCATGGTTTACTAATGCAATAGTAATAAATTTCAATTAATACCATCAAACATTATATGATTATGTATGAGGTTTAGCAACATGTTGTTATTAGAACTAACTGTGAGTATATTATATTATAACACTATTTATTTAATAATATGACTAATTAATTAAATATTTATATAAACTATAACGATTCAATGTACAAGAAAGTTATAGTGATCGGTCGTGTGTCTGTAACATTCTCGGATATTAAAAAAATATCAAAAAGTTCGCTCGGTCGGTCGTAAGTTCTGAGTCCGTGACCGCAACTCCTCTGAATATCTGATATTTGGAATACATATTACATATAATTTGGATGACCAAAATGTTAATGCATTTTAAATCCAATCGTCTACACAGATCCGGAGTAATAAGGTCCCAAAATGTGGAGTCCGCCTTAATACTACTCATAGGAAAAAATTAAATTATCAAAAGAAATCAAGACTTTATTTGTCTAGCAATCTAGTATGCTTAATTCTATTGAAGATAAGTTTCTGAAACATGGTCAAAAATAACTACTGCGCAACTTGCTACTTGTAGTTCACGTTGATTGAGGCGGAGGAATAAGTGTGACAGAGCTTAGAGGTAACGAACGGAAACGTGCTGCATTGTCATCGAAGCTTAACATGTTGTAAATAATTACAATTCACGCAATGCCGGAGAACGAGGATGAAATTACGAATCCAATTTGTTATATTAAATAAGCAACGATGATGACTAGGTATTTATGATCGTGAGTGAAAGATAATTTCATTAGTATTTGAGTGTAATTGCATAAAGACGAGTACCTTGTTGCGGCACGTTGCTATTCATTCGCGATGTTGCTTTACATGTATATACCCACGTTTGCCACTTCACTCGTTCATTAATACTAATTTCCTTATTGAAAATGGTTTCAATATAATTGATGAGAGTGAGTTGTGGGTACGGAAGATAAGGCATAAAAGTAGAGTGACTGCAGTGGAAATGAGATATTCGAAAAGTATTTGAGGTGTTACAAGAAGAGACCGAAAGAGAAATGTGTGAGTGTATGACAAGTGCAAAGGATGGATAATGAACAAATATGATGGTTTGGTCAAAATGAGAGAATGTCAAATAAATATTTACATGGATGATGTAAATGGAGTAAGAATGCGAGGTCAGCCCCGAAATAAATGGATGAATATAATTGAGAATTAATTGGGCGTGCGACAAGTCGTGAGCAAGAGGAACAATAGGGTGTGTATGCAAGGACAGTATTGAATGCAGGAGATTGCAAGAATGTAATTGTAAGTTTGAAACTGGTTGTCTGTCACCTTCCCATCACCCTCAGTCATGGGAAAGGCGTGACGTTATGTACGTATGTATGTATTTATTTATTTATATATATAATTTTCTAATAAATGGACCAGAGAACGAAAATTAAGTCTAATGTAGGGCGTGGTTCGAAACAGTTAAAATTAAATACTGTTTTGAGGATTCGCAAAAATTACGAATTACTTGTAAAAGAGATACAAAAAAGAAAAACGTCTCTATGCATTATCTGTCATTAAATACACAAGTATACATGATGTAACAAATGATATTTTAACTTGCCCCATTAGAGTTATTCAACAAAACCCGAAACTCGTAGCACTGCGAACAAGAAGAATAAAACAAAGCTCGTTACACGTGTCAAAATACGGCTGAAAAGAAAAAAAAAAATCATATTAACTACCGACAAGTTGGTACAGCGTAACGAACGTGCTGCTACTTGAATACGAACAGAAGCCTAACGGAGCAGTTGTAAAAAAGATGAAGAAAACTTCTCCGGAAAGAAAATATCCAGAATTTTTTCGAATCAACTTCGGCAATGCGAGGTTAATTAACGACCATGTATCTCTTTCTTTTGTACACTATTTCACTCGCGCTCTCTATCACCATTTAGGCGAGTAAATCTTCATATCTTTATGTTTGTGTGGGAGTGAGTTTTTATAATATTTACTTAGCCTCTGTAATTGGGTTTATGTAAACCGGTAGAGTACAAAATTAATTAAATAAATATTCATGGTTATATAGCTGACTGCACCATTGAAAGTTTACAAATGACACTTGCTCACGAACGTTGAACGAATTTCTGCGCAAACATTTTTATCGTGAACCGTGTATCTGTAATATTCAAAGAAACAAAAAATATTGCACAAAACATGTAGATTTAAGCTAAGTTACTTAAACAACTCATGACCAAACACTATAGCTGTCTTGTACTTACGTACGACGAGCTAAAAACACCGGATAATAGAAATACGGAAATATGGGCATTGATACCCGCTTGATTAATTTTAAGGTCGTTACAGACATTCATCTGAATACTATAGGATCTGAAAATGGATCCCTTAAAGTAATTCATGAATTGTTGAACACACCCCTGATCCGAACCCTATACACATAATATTATGCCATATCCTTATCAAAAAGTGCATAAATTAATGTTTTGATAAAACAGCGCGATTCAAAGTCTCTTTATTATGAGCGAAAAGTTTTCTTGCTCTCATAATTCAACCTTTTTCCGTCCTGCGTTGGTCCTGCGAAGTGAATTGTATGATTTATAAGTGGTGGCAGGACGTGCGGAACCGTATTCCTGATCCGTGACCAGTGACATCCCTTTTCAGGACTGGTTATCGTATTCCTTTGCCCTTAGTTGAGCTGCCTGAATCCAAAGAATAGGATTTGTTATTGTGATTTAATAAAAGTGATTTATTTATGGGAAGGATTTCTCAATCTTTTTGTCCAAGAAATCATGTTAAAAACCAGCATTGATGCAAGCGCAGTAATATTTACGGCTCACCTAAATCCTGCAGACGACATAAGAGACGACGAAACGTCGACACTGAATTAATATAATAATAAATGAAAATAATAATATATTTTCATTATATAAATTGTTGGATTTAGCATCAAATAAAATGAACATAGGCCCAAATAATGTGATAAATATTATTAAGTATTGCCAACATTATAGTGGTTGACAGCTGGAATTTCTGAACAATAAATATCCTATAAAACTAGTGTAATTTATGAAAAAAATAAAAAAGAGATACGTAACAATTAAAATATTAATAAAAGGTATTGCGCAAAATATTACGTAAATAAAGATAAAAACTCGTCAAACAGAAGTTCTGTTATTGGCATATTTAGAGTAACATAGTCATTAAAGGTGGTTATGTATTAATAGTTGACATTAATATAATGTTTATCTTTACGTATTATTCAATTCAGAATCAACATCGTTATACTAGATGATATACGCACAAATAGCAGTTCGAAATGTACGCAAAGTTGAATAAATTGTCGTGAATTGAATGATAATGGATTAATGATGTCCCACAAATTCCTTCTATATAATTGAAATGCTAATCTGAGCAAGAATTATATAAAATTGATGATTAAAATAAAATTTCTTCAAATCATTATTAATTTACCAGCTTTCATAATTAACAGTATCCAGTATGAAAATAAATACACCAATATTTAAAAAGAATGCCATATTGTAAAATATACGTTTTAAAAATTAATCCTTTATGTCACAAAAGTTACTGCAACTACTATTTATGGTGCAGTCAACTCAACAATTGTTTACAGTAACAACGCGAAGTACTAGAAATACCAGTAGTATATAAAGCTATGTGCATGCATCAAAGTATTCTTGGATCCAATATATTCCTAGATATGGTATAAGTTGTATATTCAGCATAAATTATGCTCAACACTTGAACATATAATACAAGAAATGTATGTTCCACAGTATGCAACATCGATTCATTAAAATTAAAATGATAATCCGATTAAATATTGAACAGTATAAAACCGGCTTTAGTTTTGTGAGACTGCTACAAAAACAAAGTTTGATAATGAAATTACTTTGAATACTGTAGAATAGCAGATACAGATTGTATGAATTAAATTCCTGGAAAAAAAAAACTCCACCGATATCCGAAAACTTCAATAATGGATTTGCAAAGTACTTTTTAGAATTAATGAATTCGATATTTCTGAACGATAAGCCTCGATCAGTGTTATCTTTTTGTAATGCTGCATTTCGATGTAATTGCGCACGACATTTTTGGATGCATTCCAAATCGTATTTTAAATCTTGCAATTGAACAGAAAAAAAGAACCACTTTAATTAGATCACTAATTTCTCTTATCTCTAAAACAAAGTTATAATTACGAAGTTTTGTTCATTTTCATTTTTTGCAATATGAAAATAGGAATATAAAATTTCGCGAATTCTTCGCATTCAATTAAAACTGAATTGAAATGATAGGCTTCGAATTGTGGAACTTATAGTTCGGGTAATATTTCTTTCAACTAGTTTCGATTTTAAGTATTCCTAATGAGTTTCGCGTTACATTCGTTAATCTTGCGGATGCTACTTGTATACACATTTAAGGGGAACATCTATGCGAAATTAATCTTTAAAAATCCAAACTATTAACATGTACTATTCATATATTAATTCGCACTTTAAAATACTAAATTACCATAATTTTATACAAAATCATACAATACATGCTACATACATCATTCGAGAATTCAAAATACATATTTCGTTATTTCCCGAATGACAATCTCTCTTCAAGTTTAATTTGAAAATTACGAATCTTGAAATTATATTTCGCTATGTTACCAATTATAAAATTAACCATTCGCTGGCATAATACCTAGCCAATGTATATTTTACCATTTGGTACCAAAAATATTATGTTATGCACCCGCAATATAGCATTGTATAATCATGGTTTGCATATAAAATTTTCCTGAACCAGCATGAATAACGTCAAGAAAGCAAGATAGATTTAATTTTATAACACAATGGCGATTAATTTTTCCTGAAATGTTTCCATAATATTTTGTTTCTTTAATGTAATAATAAATAAAGGAAAAATTGTAATTTCGAAAGTCTTTGAACTGGAACTTCGTGTATTTCAGTGTGTCGGTCTGTGATTTCTCTAAAGCAAAAATTGTTGATACAATTATAAAGCTTATAACTTAAGAATTGTATAAAGCCCGGAAGAAAACCTCCTATTTTTGAACGTAATATCTATACAGATAGTAAGAGTTTATTATCGCATACGTTAGAGAAACAATTATTTTTATAAAAGTAAAATATATTAAAATTTCTAGCAACTTCAATTTCAAACTCAGGATTTTATATAAACATATCCATGGTTACTACATACATTTAATATTGTTTCATAGCCATCACTGTTTCAATGTATAACAAATGTAATACAAAATTACGAGTATAAGAATGTTGAGTGCATGATACTCCAGATTTTTAAAAATAAAATCAAAAGCTTCTAATATCTCCATGCAAGCAATTGACGATGTCTTTCTATAATATGTAAAAAGTACCATGTATCTTTCTCATTGTTATATTAAAGCACCTTTAGCTAAATAACCTTTAGCGGAGGTATGTAGTACGAATACGAATGATTTTATAATATACATTGTAAAACTAAATATAAACATTTGAACGATTAATCTTTGAGCAAGCTGAAGCCTGCGTGGCAAGCGACGAATTAGATCAATCACACAATCTCCGCCCTACAATCACGTGTGATCTTTTTTCGTATCATCAACAAAATGAACTCTATACATTGCACACATACATATCACTCAGTTCCGGAACCAAAAGATGGTTGACTAGTTCCACCCCACTGTATAAATCCGTATTGGTATGGTACTGTGTAAGAAGAGTTCGCTGTGTGTATCGAAAATACATTCATCATATCGGCGACGTGTCGAAATTAAAAAGGATATATTTTTTTGTGGTTTTTGGTGTTGGCGCGAGCAGCGAGCAATATGAAGAAGATTAATGTGAATCTGTGCGTGATGCATAGGCAACCATCGCTCGAAGCCCCATAGCCCGAGTGTGTATGGTTAAACCACAGCAGGATCTCGAACACGGTGATGCCATTAAAAAGTATAATACCGCTCTGCTCTATGTCTGATTGCCGATCGTTTTCCCACTCGTCGGAGCGATGTTTTCATGAATATGGAACGATATACTTAAGGAATTGAAAGATTTCTGCCCGTTTTTGCAACGGGTACACTCCGCCCTAAACATTACTCCACCTTATCCCATCATAAACAATCTTACAGCCAGTGGCAGCCTCAATATTAAGCCAAGCAGTCAAAATATTATTTGAAATAGTAGTGTTGGATTTATAGGTATATCGTGATAATGCTACATGAAAATATATACAATTTTCAAGTATGCATGCGCAACACAAAAATGCACATAGAAGCAAATTTTAATATCAAAGCTGTAATATCAACTTAAATTTTGTTTTCATTTTTTTTTTTTGTTTTCCATTATTTTACCGTCAACGTCTCTTTTAGTTAGGGCACCCCCAATCACACAAGCGCAATAATACCGCTGCCACCAAATTTCTTGGTACGACAGAAGTAACAAGTAACAGAGTAAAAATGTTTGGAATATCTCAAGATTGTAGAAGCATTTTCTTGAGAAATACAGAAAAATTTTAAGCCTCTCGACTTTCGCCTTAAAAGTCGGAATTCGATGCCATGCCAGTTTGCATTTTTACTAGAACGATATACACATTACACATATAAACACGTTATACACATATAAACAAACATATAAACACATACATTGTAAGTTAAATCTTTTCGTTGGTATATTAATCTACTATAATAAGAAACACATTTAATTATTTATTTATTTTACCTATCCCTATTAACAAACCTAACCTATAATATTGTTGTTTCATAACATGACTAACTTTCATTACGTCATTATAACGTATACGTATAAATTTAATACTGTCTGAAATTCAAACTTCGAAGTTTCAGTTTTCCATTAGCGTGTAGCCATACGGCATTATACAGTTATATCACATGAGATTAATTATTTATAAATTATTGCAGTGTTTTACTAACAAATATGGTATTTACTCAACAAACTATTAAATTATTCAATATTGAATTTTTTTAGATTGAAAAAAATATAATTCATACGTAAATTTACATGCAATGTTAGTCTTACAGTTATGAATTAGGTATTCAACCAATCCACACAACTATTATTGAATCCATAAGGGTTATTTAAATATTTGACAGGCACAGCTAATCAGCTTTATAAAACAACATGCAAATCTATGGCAACGTAAATATGTTATTTAAGATTTTCAGCACCAGTTATCTTGTAACTGGTACATTTTTTTGAAGAAACTTTTTTAACAAATGTTGTGCGAAATATCAATATCTTTCATTATGAACATAACTATTTTTGTCATTAGAGCCGCGAGTTCTAGTGTTATTGGATAGAAAAAAAATGCATTTCCAGTTTGAATATTCTTTTCAAAAATGGGCCAGTGCACATCTAGGGCAAATACAACTCTTAAGTATGAAGTTTCATAATTTTACGATCGACAGTTTTGGCTCTAGAGCGTTCACAGACACACACACACAGACGTGATTCCAAAAATAGTCACATTCGATTCAAAGGAGGTCAAAACGTGTCCGTTGAAATCTCGTGTTCGAAAATTTTCATCATTACAATATCTACTTATTACTTTGTAAAAAAAAGTAAATAGTGGATAATTATTTCTATGGAAACAATTAACAAATGTTCAAAAGTCTCCGTATATTTTTCTCCTTGTTTGTAAACCTTCTTTAGCTAGAGTACCATTACCTTACGAGTGTAGTACATATTGTAACAATCCAATGAATGAAAAGATAAACCTCTATAGGTGTACCTACTAGGATAGTGATGAAACACCAAGATTAACCTAATAGTAAATAATCACTTTACGGAAAACCCATATTTTACTTAATTTTTCACGTAACGATGCGGAAGTAAAGTTATGAATCGTATGCTGCCTTTGCATTAGAATTATATTAAATTACTTACCAATTTAACTCCATTTACATCTAATCCATGTACGAAAATAAACTAAAAACTTACACTAAACTGCACAAACAACGTGTGTCAAATTTTCACTCGTTTTAAGTCAAACTATAGAACATACACCTTTCCATCACATCACAGAGTAAACACAAATGTATGTCGAATAAATTAAAAAATATTAAACTCCTTAATTATAATATTAAAAATTATTTTATAAGCAGAGGTCCTTTTTCCGCTAGCGCGGGAATAGCACTGACAGACTTTGGTTATCCTAAACGCATTGGTTGGCGAAAAGGACTCGAAGCGCAAGCGCGGCTATTTGGTAAATTATCCTGTCGGTTTGGCTGTACTTCGTGTTATTCTTGCGATCAGGATCTTAAAAATACATGAGACCAGAGAATAAAATGCCAAGCAGGAACAGGGGTAATTTTCTGCACTTGTACAATAAGGGTGTAAGAAATCCTTGACTGTTAGCATAGCACGTCTAATGCAAGAATTATTTATGAACATTGCAACCAATCTTATTCATTTCTTTGGCGATGTTTAAAAGGAAGAATTATATCAATTGTACTTTTTTGGGTGAATTCTAAAATGATGTATTTTGAAAAATTTTACTTGAGATTTTAGAGATTATTCTCTTTTTGCTTCTTTGAATTGATGTAGATTATTTTCGAGATGTAATCTGTGTGTGTCTGTGTCTTTCTGTGTGTTAGTGTGTGTGTACTCGCTTTACAGCAAAAAAAACTGTTGAAGATAAACACATGAAATTTGAATAAATAGGTTTTCTTGACTGTTGTGTATGAGAGAAGATGAAAATATTTAAATATTTTTATTTCAACATGTTTAATGTATTAATTATAGCAAATCTATATGTTGTATCCATGATTTTCATGTAGTAATACAGTGCAACTTATTCTAGTATTTCAAGTATGGTTGCGATAAAATCTAATATTAATTTCAAAATTCGAAGAATTATTTGAAAGCTCCGGCATTGTTGTGTTTCCGGAATTTACGAAAAATCCAATATTCCGAATATGCAAACAATTTTCGTTCATCTACCCCGCACTTTGTGTTCTGTGCTTTTTTATTTCGTACCAATTATAATTTAGAAATGAAAAAAATTGACAATAGAAAAACGAATCTCAACTGTAATACAGAATTATTTATTTATTATCTAAATCCCATTTTCACTGAAAATATAAATATAAATGAATAAATAATGCTTAATTTAATGAAAATGGAAGCATACAATTTCCCTTTAATTTTTGTTTCCCATTTCCATTACAATTATTAATTGTGGAACACGCGAGCACTTTAATAGAATATGGTAATGCACGTTGTGCACCTTTGCGAACCGTCGATTTTGTGTTCACGACGGGATTCGGTTCGTTATGACAAAGGTGTCTACCACGTTATCTAGAATCTGTGCGGCGTTATCTTAATGGTTAGAGCCGTTCGGCATACCGCTGAAACTGAAAGGCAGTTACACCGATGAACGTGAGCTGTTGCTAATGAAAGCGTTTTCTGATAAGAGAAGAGGAAAGGAAATAGGAAATACTTGGGCGGGTAGGTGATTGTTATACAATTTCACCGGCTATGTGTATGTTGCTTGGTTCTGGTTTCTCTTTATGTTACCGCCGTCTGAATTTTTTAACGGTTTCTCTGCATCTTTACACTCTCTGCTCGCCTTCTTTTCCTTTTCTCTCGCATCTTGTGTAAATTGCTGACAAGTTCTAACGCCAACCCCGAGCTCGTGCTGAATATTATACTTTCAAGGTAAAATGAATCGATGACAAGAAAAGATCCACTTTTTGAAACACAAAGGAATTACGTGCAATATAACGTAAAATATAAAAATTGTGGTCGTGATGAAATCTAATGGAACGTAGCACTTCAATAATTTGGATGTTATCTTAGTTAAGAGACTATTGAACGGTCTGACATTGCAACGAAAATCCAATAGCGAATTACGCTAGAATAATCAGCCTTTGACGATTAATTGAATTTATATTAAAAGCTTGAATGAGTAATTATAAATAAATTACTTATTTTTAGCTCGTCGTACAGTAGTACAAAAGAACCATATTGTTCGGTTGTACATATATATATATATATATATATATATATATATATATATATATATATATATATATATATATATATATATATATATATATATATATATATATATATATATATATATATATATATATATATATATATATATATATATATATATATATATATATATATATATATATATATATATATATATATATATATATATATATATATATATATATATATATATATATATATATATATATATATATATATATATATATATATATATATATATATATATATATATATATATATATATATATATATATATATATATATATATATATATATATATATATATATATATATATATATATATATATATATATATATATATATATATATATATATATATATATATATATATATTTTGTATGCTCAGTTCTTCATTAATATAAAAACCGTGATTATTTAATCGTTTGATTATTTTATTGTCCACTAAATCAACTATTTAACAACATTCTCGTATCAAACAAAAGTCTCGTCGCCCTGAATTCAAAATTACATAACTCATATACTTGGATGAATTTTACAGGATATGTAACGGCCAGTGCAGTTAGAATTTACAACTGTTATACGGCGAGCTGAATGCAATTAAATTAATTAATAAACGTTTTCAGTACAATTTCACTATAAAATATATATTTAAAAATATATATATATATATATATATATATATATATATATATATATATATTTCTTAGCAAATGTTTTGTTTGATTAGCAAAATTGTCAAATTAAGCAAAAGTTTGTGTTACTTTAACTAAAATAAGAACAAACGGTAACATATTTTATACCGAAAAGTCACGGTAAACTTTTCATGCAGGAGAAAATAGTAGAGTAATTTTATAAAAAAGAATTTTATTATAATCTAGTATAAAAATACAGATATAATATATACAATAGTATTAAGTTAAAGTAGTTAATGAAGGAAAGGGATTTTGTTTACTAACAACAACTTTTCTATGCGGATGCGAAATATATCCTTTAATTTTCCCCTCATTGATTAGGTTTGCTACAATACACTGTGTTTCATCCGAATCAACATCAGTTTGTCCCATTAAATGCAAAGCCGCCTGCAACGCATCGACAGGAATCTGATGAGTGTTCAAAATCAAATAAACTTTCCTAAACAAATTTCTATACGCGATTATCTTCAGTTTTTCAACAATCAAATAAATGCCACATTTAATAAAAAATGTTTCATATTTTTCGATAACTTGGTCTAAAAGTAACAAATTCCCTTCACACACAGCTTGAACTAATTCCCAAAACTGAATGACGTCATACTTCTCCAAAACGTATTTACTGGGAATATAGCCTAACAAAATCTTGACTGGCACCAAATAAATTAGAATTAACCGTTTATTCTTTGTGCTAGACTTATGGCAATTTTC
This sequence comes from Leistus spinibarbis, assembly GCA_933228885.1. Taxonomy (NCBI): domain Eukaryota; kingdom Metazoa; phylum Arthropoda; class Insecta; order Coleoptera; family Carabidae; genus Leistus; species Leistus spinibarbis. The sequence continues at coordinate 5,405,335 of OW121796.1, read as the reverse complement.
GAAAGCAAATGTTAGGAATTCATCCGCTGACTTGTAATCGGAATCAAACATAGCTTTGCGACCCACGAAATATTTATAGGTAATTTGTTGACTTAGCGAAAACGAATCACGAAAAGCGGACGATTCAATTGCGCGAATTAATGGTTTACACAAATGCAATTTATTTATTCGAAAGTAAACTTTAAACAATTGATTGACAAGTGTTAACATCCCAATACGTTTCGTGTCTTCTTCCGCCGACCGATTATCCGCTGTGCACACTCGAAAACATCCCATGAGGCATTCCGCGGCCTTCTCTAATAATTCGCCGGGTGCATCGGATCCACCTTTTTCCTTTTCGGCTTTTTGCGCCAATAATCGCAAATCTAAACACACCGCGTACATCACAGGCAAACACCAGTTCTCTTCCTTTTGTGCTTGCAAAACTTTCGTTAAATATTGGATCATTTGACTCTGTTTTTGATATGCTTCTATGTATTGCTTCGAATTCAACAACCATATGCATTTTAAGTGGCAAGTTACGATATCGTCCAATGGTGATTCAATATTGCGTTCGACAGTTATTTCGGGACGTTCTAAATGTAACGTTTGGCTTAAGATGTGTTCGTGCCGCAATGAAAGTAAACTTGCGACGATCGGCCCATCTTGGGTTCGCCAACATCGATCCACTAGTTGTAAATAATGCGTCAATGACATATGCGCCATTTTATCCACTTTATTGTATCCTTAAATAAACATTCATACACTTTAACGTTTTCATTCAGTATTACTCTACATTCAACAAATTATCAAGTTGAGGTTATGTCAAGTAAGGGTTATGTTTAGATGTTACGAATTTAAATATCAAACTACATTATTGTATCCTAAAATAAACAATTAACTATAACATAGCATTTTCACTCAAGATTACTCTAATTTCTACAAATAATCAAGCTAGTAAAGTCAAGTAGAGTTAAATATATATATATATATATATCAAATATGTATTCACTATCAATTACCTCGTCTAATTCGCTACGTATAATTATTTTTAACGAAATTTACTCTTATTATGTGTAATTTATATATTATTTGAGAGCACCACATAACCCAAAAAATTATACAAACAACGCCAAGGCTAGTGCGCCTAATGTTGCGTCGAAACGATAATGCGCATGTATTTCAACGCCCTATGAATCAATAGCGGAAAAAAGTTTTGAAATATCGTTGAAACATAATTAATTTTTTAATTAATTCATAAACAAACAGTGACATTTATTATAAAAGTCCATTGTCTATGAAAAGAATGAAACGTATATTCTGTATTATGCTTTCAATAAACATAATTATGAATTTATAAAATAGCAAGCGCGGATCATTTTCAATTAGTTTCAAACAATAAACAAACTGTTTCATATTTCAAAATTTTCAATTAAACTGATTAAACGATGTAAATTATTTAAGATGATTTACAATTTAAAAATATACATATGTATATATGGTATCATAATCACTTTGAATTTTATGTATGTCAATTTTGTTTTGGATTTTTGCATTAAAAATGTGGTTTTGCAATTTAAAAAAATAATAATATTGAACTGTTTCAGCAATATTAGGTATTAAATAAAACAAATAATATTTTGATATGTCAGTTTGGCTCGATATAAATTATTTTAACTAAAGAATACATATATAAAGAATTCTTATTATCGTAGAACACTGCGCATCATTACTGTATAAGGAATTGCCTATGTATAGGGTCACTGTTTTCAATTTGGCAACATCTGGGGGCATTGGAGAAGAAATCTGCATTTTTTGGCGTTTATTGCTAATTAACTCCGAAAGTGTGACCAAAACACTTCGAGATATAGAAATTTGAGTTATAGAAACATAATTTTTATATAATAATATACAGAATACACAAATCTCAATTGCAAAAAATTCTACTGAAATAAGTTCAAAATATGCAAGTTGCACTTTAGCCATATATAACGGACAAGCAATGAAAAATTTCATTGTTCTTGGAAAGAAACAAAACTTCGACTTACAAATATATTGTAAATAGTTGAGCAAATGTGTACTACGAAATACAGACAAGGTTATACAGAATTAATAAATCCGAACATCATAAATTTGACTTTAGGAAAATTACGACTTTTGGAAATATATGAGGTGGAGGTTTGACTGTAATGTAATTTCATTTAATGGCTAATCATGATCTTCATATTATGAATATCAATAAACCATAAATCGTACGGGTCAAGAGTTGAAAAGATTTAAGATAAGGACAGTACAAACGAAAGAAAATACGAAATAAATCTAATAAAAAAAAAAACACGTTCTTGAAAATCTGAACGTGCACTTTTCAACCCTCGATAAAACTTAATCTTTTTTTAAATAAATTATTATAATGTTGAAACCAACTCGGGAACTGTAAACCACATATATCATTTCATTTATTAGGTAACATAACTTATATCTAATACCAGACACCAATAAGAACTAAGAATCTGTTGGAATTCTTGGCACCCTTTTTCTTTCTTCGCCGATGTGCAAAAGGAAGTATTAAAATCATAAAAATGTGGACACATACCGAAAATTCACGTTTAGAAATCTCCTGATATAATTCTGAATATTCTTGTTCTATGATCTATATTGATCAATTATTTGTTCTTACATTCATGAAACTGTTGCTAAAGAGCTGAAGTCGCCTCCGCTCAACTTTCTTGTTCAATAATTATCTGTATTTATAATAATGAATAATATAACCATATTATTTATTTAAAATCATAATAATTATTAGAGCAGATACACCCACAAACATATAAATATGAAAAGAAAAAATGATGTTCGTTCTTGTTCGCAAATTAACTACATATAAAAAGATATTTGTCTCGTACAAAAATCTTTATGAGAAAATTTCTATATGATCGAAATATTAGAGAAACTATAAATGCCTGTTTTCTAACAAGGAGAACTTGATTCCCTTTAGATCGTTGGACGACAAACGTGACAAGATAGCGTAATCGTGCGACAAAAGTCTGTCTCGTAGTAGCGACGGTAAAAATTCCGCACGAAATCGAAAACGGGAAGACAACGATTTCACAGACTCACTTGTTAGCCCATCAATATGCGGTGCAACGCAACCAAAAACAAAATAAAACCGATCCTAATCTAGTTTACTGGGTTCGACACCGATCGCGCCATCTTGTGTCTACGGTACGAACGAAGGACCACCTGACGTATGACTTTTCAAATTGCCAAAGAAGTCGAGGAAAAAGCGAGTTTCACTGTAGACTAAGTTTGTGACTGCGAACTTTTTTAAAGCAAATTAAACAGTAGACGAACCATTGCAGGATGAGAACGATGTGATGCCGCAGTTCATTAACTTTCTTCTTTATTATCAACAATTGAGCGGAAATGCTTTGCACAGTTTCAAAGAGTTTTTTCAATTCCAACGACAATCAACAAAATTGTGCTTTCAAATCTGAATCAATTTGCAATTTATTGTAGATTTATTTCAATATCATTATATGCTTCTCCGTTTCGCAATTTTCTCTTTTTTATACTTATAAAAGGAAAGAACTTTGTTCGTTCAACGGAAATAAACGTTTTGAGTGTCCCTGCATCTATATCGACTATTTTCGCAGTGACGTCTGTGTGTGTTAAACTTCTAAACATGACTAGATGTATTTAATAGCTGCTTGCGTTATTTGTCGAGCAGGCCGTTTATCACAAAAATTTGATAATTAATATTATCATTAATAAGTCCTTACATATTTACATTCGCATTTTACTTTTCTTATACTGTTATTGGTAATTCATTGGACAGACACATCAAAATTTGATGATGATGATTTATATCAATTCGATTGAAATAAATAACTCTTGCCAGCAACATTGATATACATTCTTTACGATAATCCAAATGAACAATAAATCAAATAATGGTATACTGTTTCCCGGACAATGATATATATAAATATATATATATATATATATATATATATATATATATATATATATATATATATATATATATATATATATATATATATATATATATATATATATATATATATATATATATATATATATGTATATATCCCAAACAAACTGTCAAACAAACCAATTCTCTACAGGAATACTCGGATATGTCATTTATCTAATTGAGTCTATTTTATTTTCCCGTCAAAATATTGACAGGCACAGATGATTCGATTTAGTAAGCTACATGCGAATCCATGGCAACATAAACAAGATATTTATGATGTTTCGTAGCGGTATTCTCGTAACTGGTACATGTTTTAAAGAAACTTTTCAAACAAAAGTTGTGCAAAATATTAATATCTTTCATTATGAACATAACTATTTTTGCCATTAGTTCAGCCGTGTTGGGGGTGGAGGCCGCTTCGGTCATACCATCGATTTTATAGGTCAAATGTTTTTTCGTGTTTATTATCAAATTATCTCAAGATTTAACTAAAAAACTAACTGTTAGTAATAAAATATACGACATATATATATATATATATACACCCATGGGCAGTTTATTAACTACCACTACCGAGAATTTTCGCAGAGAGAAAAGTTGGGCGTCTCGTCAAAACGAAGCTACTCACGAAAATTCAGCCTGTTAGTAATCATTAAAAAAAGCGGATTATTACTTATTACTACGTAAAAGAAAGTAAAAATGTTGGGCGCCATATGGATATGGAAAATAGTGAATCTTTAGTGGCATTTGTACCCAACACGGAGTAAATATAAATTTGTGTAACGTGAATGTTATGAGTAAAGAGATAAGAAGGCTTTCTTTGATACATTAAAGTGACAAGAAAGTCACATCGAGCGATATTTATGAGTTTGGTGATCTCATCCCTTAGGAACTGTTCGTGGTTACGCATCCTGATGTTCTGGCTTGAACGAACCCCTTTATTGCCTTATGATAGCGCACTACTATGCTAAAGCGCTTTTCTTGGCGTATTATATAGAACGCGTTGTGTCATATACACTCATGTCTACAATATGGGTTTGTTGATAAATATATAATGCAATACCATATACACTAATGCTAATAGCACTATATTTTATATTGAAGAAACCGTATTTGATAACGAAATAATTTCAGAGTATTACCGTGGTTTGATATTTAATTTTTGGTACATTTCTTTGATTCCAAGAATTTTAGAGACACACCACTTTACACTAGCTATTTTGGACTGCTGTATGATTTTAAAATCTTATAATATTAGAATACAATTTCTATAGATACATTCATTTATGATTTCACTATTTCTTTATACTTCTAAAGAAGAAATGGGTACGCCAATATTGATGTAGTGTGTATTAATGTACTTTGTATAAACCGAGCAGAATCTTGCAGAATGTATAAATTCAATATAATAACGACAAACGTATGTATAGATTTTATATTTGAAGCATTTTATATTTCAAAGGCAAAGATGCCGTACTTTACTAGAAGAGGAAGTTACTGTCAGCAATTTTTCAAAGTTTCGAATTCCAGATTCCTATGCTTATACTTGCAGTGAAATATCATTGTAAAATAGGTATACATTATATGTACGTATGTGTAGTTCATAAATGTTCGAGTTTTGCTGGTGGCATTTCTGCTGACTGACTAGACGCCCGCCGTGTTGAATTACGAGTCGTAAAGATGAAATGCTGTCGTCGATCACACACACACACACATACTCACTAATACTCGTCTGCAATAGAGAAAAGGAATCGGTGTATAGTGAAGCGAATAAATTCAAACAAATGGCTAAAGGCACACTCGATATGCGAACGAAAAGCGCATTGAACTATGCAAGACTTTTCAAATATGTGCAGTGTCAACTTCAATCGACTTTCGTCAAGGGGATATATATATATATATATATATATATATATATATATATATATATATATATATATATATATATATATATATATTTCAAAAGAAAACTCATTTGCAATTCAGATGATTTCATTAGCAAAAATATCTATTTTATCATTTTTGTTTGTGAAATATATTTAAAAAACATTCATTTTTAGATTAAATTTTAAATTGTTAAGCTGAAACCAAATTAAAAAGGAGGAATGGCCATCACTCGAATTTCTTGTTCTATCACTATCTGTATTTAAAATAATGCTTTATTTTGTTTTAAATTCACCCTACGATTGATATGAAACAAAATCAATATGTATTGTAACAAGGGAAACGTAAATATAAAACAACCATTTTCATAAGCGATATCTTAGTAAATGGTTCGTTTTTCAAAAATAGGGAAGGTCAAAATAAGTATTTCCGTGTTCGGAGTTCTGGAGTTCGAAAATGTTTGTGATTACAATATTTCCTTTTAAGCTTTGTCCATGAAAGTAAATAATGTTTCCTTCAATTTAAACAATATTGACTTTGTGTCGCATTCATGTAATCAGTTATGCTAAAATATTTCTTGGATGCTACCTGAACATAAATTCATACTTTCTTAATTTTATAGAAGATTTTTTTAATTTCCCCAAACATTGTGATTATATAACGACTACGGTAACCTTCGAGTCCGTTCGCTTCGCTCGATCGGCAAATAGTTTCCACAGGCGATAACGTCATCAGTTGTACAACAATCGAAGGCGCCCAATTTCCTGTCAACGTTCAGCATCAGCTCGTGCCACGAATAATTCAGGCTGTGATTTTTAGCTAAAGTTTTCTTTTTATTTGCCACACCCACTCTCAAAGAAAAAGATTGGTATACACAAGACAAACGTATAAAAATAGGAACGAATTTACAACAAGCAGTGTAAACATGAGAACTGTGCTCTGTGGGATGATTGATACGAATTTGTAAATAACGCATTACAACAGAGAATTGTGAAAATCGTTTGAATAACATTGTAAATAATAAATAAACTCGTATAATGTTGAAAATACTGCGAAGTTTTGTTAGACTTTTTATACGATGTAGTTTTTTGTATCCAATACATGCTAACTCAATTTTGAGTTAGAAGCAGTTATTACAATGTTCATACTTCATGAACATCGTCATATATTGTCTATTTCGAGAATATGTGTATACCCTACAGTGGTTTGATTAATAAATTAGAAAAACAAATAGTTGTATAATTGTTTGTTGCTGTACATTTCGTCCTTTGGCAGTGTATTGCTCGTCGTACAGTATGAACAAAACGAGCAATATTGTTCAGTTGTGTCTCTTCAGAATCAGATATTCGTTTCACGGCTGATTCCGAAAATGTATATAAGCATCAAGTTTGTTTTACATTATACTTTTTAGCTCGCCGTATGAAGTACAAAAAGGCATTCGGTCGTTCGTTAGACCAAATATATGCCCTCTACTCTTACCGGACCGATTTGAAAGAAATTTGATACACATACGTATTCTGGACCCCTATTCTGAGTGTCTCAACTAAATATATTGAAGTGAGATTTGAGATAACGATGACGTACCACTAGTGAGACGCGCATGTGAGATCTTTAGGGATTTTTCTGACTTCAAGTTTACAACACTTGTTACAATTATTATTTTAAAAAGATTTAAAACTACAGTAAATACAAATATTATATATATAATAGCCCGGAAAAGTTTGTAAGTGTGTTTTAAACAACACAAAAAAAGGAAAACACAAAATACAAAAAACAAAGAGACCAGCAAAAGATTTCACAAGTAATAAATGGGTAACAGTCAGTTCAAGCGATTTCATTAATCTCTGCGCTTGTACAAAGATGTCATGGCACACAACTAATAATCTGTCAATTTTCTCACTAGTAACTTTTCTGGTCTCACTACCTATCGAGGTAGTGAGATAAATTTACGAATTGATTGAGATCCATGACGTCATATCATGTTTACGCAATGAATCCAATAGATGGCAACAGCGTTTTTAAGTGAGATCTCACCTCAATATATTGAGTTGAGATACTCAGAATAGGGGTCCTGTGGTATCCCATTGGAATCCGCTCGCAGTTTGAATTCCATCGGCAATCGCTCTTATACTTCCGAAAGAATAGGGTCACAAATTTGGAGCTCTCTTTAATACTATTATAGTTAATAATTTTGTAGAGTAAAGGTCCATTCACAGCTAGCCAATTGGTAAATAAGATTAGATATTACAATTAATTACCCAGTTTGTTTTATGACAAATATTGCTATAGCTTTCACAGCATTAAAATTTATATTTAATGCGTAAATATTTTGTCATAAAATAAACTGGATTATTATTATATGTAATTTCTGTTAATTTGAAATTGGCTCACTGTGATTGTGAATGCAGTCATTAGGTTGTAAAATAATATATCCAATTCTAGAATTATATTATGAAATAAATTGTGACACAATATACACTGCCCGATAAAATTAGAGGAACGCACTTGTTGCTAGTTTCTACGTTTCTAAAACGAGGATATAATTATATCAATTTTACCAACAATGTAGCATATAATTAGTGATGTAGCCAGGTATATTCCGGGCGTTTAAATAAACGGGCTTTACCTGTGTAAGAGTCCATTTTATATTTAAATTTATTAAGAATATACAGATTCGATGAGAAATTTGAGCCCTTCCCAATCACAACTCTGGGTCCTTTTTATCACAACATAATATTTTATGTTTTTTATGAAAATACACAAATAAACAGAACGATAACGTAGGAAACTACAAATATTGCAATAGTAAACTCACCAATTACGATGTTCCCAAGTCAAGAAATTTGGACTTACCTAAAAACAATAAGAAATAAACATAAGTATTTTATTGTAAATATTTATTAGGTATATTTCTATAAATAATAGTTATTTATGTAACAGGTGTTAAAAATGTCATTTTCTATAGCACTAGTTACATACACTCAATATTATATTACCGCTACAAATATATAACACACATTCAAATGTTTAAATAATTTTTGACAAAGTTTACTTAATGACAAAACCAAAATCAGATCAGATGGTTTGTGAATTAGTTGAATAACTAAACATTGTTTATAATTACGTTGAATTTTCTAGAAATCATACGACAATTAATTAACAAAAATAATTTCAACCAATATTTACTTGTTACTTTATTTGAACAGTTGCTTTAGTAACCTTTATTACACTAGTGTTGAATGTAATCACATTACAACACGTTATGCGAATAATATGCGATTTTAAATTCGCAAGGCAACCGTTAAAAAACCTACTTTTAACAATCGTCGTAAAAAACAAGTATATGAGCAGGCACTTATGCCATCAGCTTGAAGTATAACTATTGTGAGTTTTGGACTAAGGGTGACGAGATAAGAATTTCTTAAGGACATTTTTTGATCCGAGAATGTTACAGATACACTACCGAATGCTTTAGCTCATCTGTAGTTCGTACGGCGAGCAATAAATGATATTGGAAGAGGTTTTCTACCCTGCATTCGGTATATAATATACGAAACCTGTAAGCTCATAGGAGTTACTCAAGTAATATATATATAGCGACATCTACGTTCAAAAACGAATACTACTAGAGACCAGGCAGTATTGATTCGCACATTTTGCAGGAATTAGACGGAATAGCAGGAGAATAGTAGTGTGGCTTTTCACCACTAGCGTACCAGCACAAACTAGTTCAAGGATTTCCCGCTAAGGTAATGGCGCGCAGTTCAAAATTCAAAATATTTCGACATCTATTTCCTAATATATAAATATGCACATATTTCAAGAATGAAAATAATATTTTAATATATTATATCATCCAATATCATACTTTCTTCTTATATAATTATAATTAATTTATAAATTTGATAGTAATGTCTCCTATATTCGACTAAAATATATTTCACTATAACATTTTTTTCAACTACAATAATATACCTTCTGGTTCGCACTTCAACGACTTTTGACAATATTTCGAAACAATTGTTTTAAATATATTGCTAAATAAACACCTTCTTCCTATTCCGAGTTTAATATATCATTTGTAAATTAGAGAGACATATACTCGACTTTCTTATACGTGAAATGTATTAATTTTGTTTTAGAAGCAATATAGAACGAGTAAACAAGTTTCTAGTATTAAATTTTTACCATTTTTGATATATTGTTCATACAGACTTTACCGAACCGAATTTGCGGCGAATCAGGATCGCAACCAAATGGGCTCGCGTCATATCAGTAGGCGGTTAAATAGGTGCGTCGAACTGATCGCGACGAAAGGTCCTAAGTCCGAACGATTCATGATGATAAATTAGAACAACGCTCGAATACATTTTGTTGTAAAATAATCCAATCTATCACTATTATCCTGTCAGAGTAATCCGTTTTATGCAACGACAATTTATTGCAATTTTCAGTACATATTGTGATTTCCGAAACGACTTGCAAAGATATGTCAGAATAAGGTTGCATTGAATTTCATAAATGTCACTTGCATCCTCTTTGAAGGTACCAAGTTGATTCTAATTAAATTTCTTTTACATATATGAATACTCCATACTCCAGAAGTTCCCGTCACATTTTAAATCTAATAGCTCTGATACATCGGAGTTTTAGGGTCCTAAAATATGAAGGTTTCCTTAATATGGCTCCTATATGTGTTATATACATTATCAGAATTAGGAAGACACGAAACAAATTTCTATGTAAAACATGTTTGTTTCCAAATTTGTTACAGACACATACATATTGTACCACAAGCTAAACGTACAGGGAGTTAATACGGCTAAGGATAAAACGTAATTTATTAATTATGTTCCTAATAATTGGGCAAATCACTATATGCGGTATTGATAGAGTTATCGTAGTGACTAATGCCACCGCAAGGGAATACCTTTTGAAGACTGAACGGAATATACAAAATATTTCGCAATACCTCCCTAGTGTAATACTATATATATACCCGTGTTTACCGGTTCCATACGTACGTTATAAAATAAAACCCATTAAAACGCTGTAATTTAATTAGTGATTTTTTTTTTATGACAGGACGACATGAGTCAGTTTGGAGTCTTGATGAATGCCTCCCTGGACACTTGTAGATCATAACGCATGCGTGCGTTCTGTTAGAGATCTGAAATGATGCCAATTTATTACCCAACGATTTTTAAATCCATGGCACAAAAATTTAAAATATTCAATGGAACAATTGCAGTGATTGTTGTATTATAATTTATCTTTTTGTCCACCAATCAAGTGTGTACTCATGTTTGGATTATCTCCGTAAAAGTTAGAAGGAATATATCAATTTTCATCATTAAAAAAATCAATGTTTCTATTTTATTTTTTAGCTCGCCCTACAAAGTACAGAGCATTCTGTTTGTATCATTTTCGAATCAAAAGATATCCTTAACAAAAAGTTAAAAAACACTTGGTTGTTAGTCGTCGCTCAAACGCTCGCTTGTAAGACCAAATTTATGTCGTCTACTCCTTTGAAAATACCGGAGCGATTTGAACTAAATGCTACACATTTTAAAAATCGTTTAAAACTGGACAGATACATGAAAAGAACTAAAAATTTGAGTTATCCAATTGTGATATAAGGAAACGAAATATACCTGTCCTTTCCTGCATATTGTGAATATTCACGCACAAAGATTTTTTTTGTTATAAAATAACAGTAAATGAACAAACCTAATTTATAATACAAGTATCTCTTTACTCTTTATTGAGCAGTGTTAAACATAAACATTTCCATCAAAAATACGTATCGACACAAACAAAATAATTAAGTGCGTCGATTAGCCAAACCGTGCTAATTTAAAATTTCACACGGATAAATACGTTCACTCAAAAAACAATTGTTCGATGGCAAAATAATTTAAATTTTGTTATTATACTGCAGACTACAACGCTAAACGATGCGGTATAAATAATAAATAATTTCGCTTTGGTCCACGCATCACAAAATCACTCTTCATTATGTTAGTACAAGCGAAATATTTTTATAATTTAAACTGTCACTGGGAGACTTTCACTTAGGTGGGTATAAGATATTTTTGTTTATATTTTGTTGTTCTTGAATTCATTAACTTTTCTACGAAGTTGATGATATTATTATCAAATCGTATGAGATTGAAACTGTTTCGTAATCGTCGCCAATGCAACGATTTACATAATTTGGAATTAACACAACGTTTAATGACAAACGTAAAATCAATTCGTTGTTTTAATATTTTAACTATATGTGAAGGATATATTACTTATTTATTCAGTATTATGTTTGCCAAATCCACTAAATTGATATTTAAAATATGAATATATACAGATATTATATTAATTTAGTTTACAATTTAAACTGAATTAAATTTTAATCAATATGCATATATATATATATATATATATATATATATATATATATATATATATATATATATATATATATATATATATATATACAAACATAAAATAGATAATGTACACATTTTCTTAAGCCGGTGGGCTTTACTCACCACAAACACGAAGCCTACACTATCTATATTTATAATAAGGCTTTATTTTTGTTTTAAATTCACTCTATGATTACATTTTAAGGGTAATAATTTACAAAATAAAAATATTCAATAACACAATTACTTTTATTGTTGGCTCACCAGTCATACTCGTCCACATGTTGCGTTTATTTCGTTAAAAATCAGTGGTTGTAATATTGTTGTATTCGTTAAGAAATAATCAATGGTTATAAAAATGTTGTCATAGATTTCTACGGTGGACTTAAGTCTGCATCTAAACTTGTTATATAAGTATATATTAATTTTTATTGAACCCCAAACTATACTTTCATATTTAGATTTCACTCAGCCACTGCATCGTGTGAAATTAGTGATATATTAAAGGTTAGATATAACATAGGATTTTGTAATATATAAAAAATGCAAAATATATAATATTATTGCAACAGCATAACAGGTGAATTGATGTTCCCCATTTAATATGAGATGTGTATATATATGACAAGTTTTTCGAACGAAATTATCATTTTGTGTCACATCGTCCAACAACCATCATGAATATATTTTCAGTAAGTTTACAAATAAATAAATACCATTTAATGTATTTAGTGTAGCCAAACAAAGTATGCATTTACAATTATTTTTAAAACAAATTTACTTTGATGTTAAATAATAATCGGTATTACAAACACTAACCATTTAATAAATTCATAAAATTTGTTCAGTTTTAAAATTACAGGATTTAACTCTATTTAAATTTGTTGTATAAACAATATTTTTTTATTTATACATATTATTTCTATATTACTTCAAACAGGCATCATGTTGCAATAATCATCATAAACTTAGTAAATATAATATATTAATTCGCAAATATTATAAATAGAAACAAGCATAGCTAAAATTTAAAATGACTTCAGCTCGCCGTATAATCTATTTAATGGATTTCTTTATTTATATAAGAAACATTTCTTTAACCACTAAATTTTGGAGAGATAAAATATTAAAAAACAATGAAGACCATTGTTATTGATTGATTGCAACAATAACCAGTATTTTAATGCTATCGCTCAAGTCAGCGGGCATTTCAAAATTTAATAATTTCATTTTTGACCACCAGCAGTTCATAAACTGAAAAAATATTATAAATATAAATAAACTATAATTATAGTCTTTGTGCTCATAATTTGAATTCTTTTTGTTTAATAAATTCAAGAATTTTATAAAGGCAGTATTAAGTAGAAGCCACATAACTTCCGATTTTGGCAACTGCGATTATCCTGAGATAATTTTATAAATATAGTAGCAATGAATTAACCACGCAATAATGTCTTTCCTAGGTGCATTATTTATGTTTAATATCTAATAAACTATTATGAATATTATTCTGGAATTTACACAATGTCCGGTTGAGTTCACTTAATTCAAATTGAACATATCAGCAATAAAATACATCGACATGAAACTAATAATAATTGAATCCACAGGTGGTTGCATTGGCGCTTTGCGTAACTGCAATTTACGGTAAAGGTGAAGAAAAGAAAATAGAAAAACGTGGCATTCTGCATACAGGTAATGGCCTAAACAGCCACTCAACAAGTGGCGGTAGCATTTATGGAAGTAGCCATGGCGGCGGCTATGAAAGTAGCTACGGCGGCAACTATGGCGGTAGCCAAGGATTCAATCAAATCAGTGGCTCTAACGGAGGATTCATTGGCACAACTGGTTCAAGTGGTGGACTCTATGGCAGCAGCGGGAATTATGGTGGCAACTATGGAAGTAGCCAAGGAGAATTCCAGCAAAGCAGTGGAGGTTCATATGGAGGCTCAAGCAATTACGGTGGAGCTAGTGCACTAATTGGCAGTGGAAATAGTTTTATTGGAGGATCCAGTGGTATCACTGGCGGAGGGATTATTGGAGGGGGAATAAGCGGAGGGAATATTGGAGGAGGAATAATTGGCGGAGCTGAAGGCTCACGCACTCATACCCACACCCATACGCATACTCATAGCCAAAAGACTTACACAAAAACTATTCCGTATGCTGTAGCACGACCATATCCAGTCCCCGTAACTAGAACCGTTCAGGTCCGTGTTCCACAACCATACCCAGTTACTGTAACGCGAACCGTCCAAGTACCTGTACCCCAACCCTACCCAGTACCAGTGCCAAAACCATATCCAGTTACAGTTACACGTAACGTTCCTGTTCCAGTCCAAACTCCAGTCTACATAAGAGTGCCACATCCAGTCCAAGTACCTGTACCACAACCGTACCCAGTACGTGTACCACATATCGTTAAAGTACCACAGCCGTATCCAGTTCCTGTACAAGTTCAACCAAGCATCCAAACATCTGGAATTATCGGAGGAGTTATTGGAGGTAACATTGGAGCAAATATAAACACTCATTCCAATGTCCATACAGTATCCGGTATTAATGATGGACAAAGTGCTGGTAATTTTGAATCACAATTTAATGGAGGACAATTTGGTATTTCCGGTGGAGGTATCGAAGGTAGTCAAATAAATTTCCAAGGGCACTCTAGTGGAGAATATTTACAAGGTGGAAATATTGGAGGGCAAGGAATTATCGAAGGTGGTCATTATCATGGAGGTCAAAATGGGGGTCAACACTTTCAAACTCAGAGCTTCCAATCTCAGAACATTCACGGGGGTCATGCAATCCAAGGTGGAGCTGAATTTTCTTCATTAGAAGGAGGACATTCTGGACATCATGGACATCATGAAATCTCTGGAGGAAATATCCAAATTCAAAGTGGACACAATGGAGGGAATAGAGGATGGTGAAGCGTTTAAAAGCGCTTTGTATTAAATATAATATAATATATATAAAACACTAATGTACAGTTTCTGAATTTGTAATACCTGCCATGTTAAATGTTATACAGTTCTATAAAGTATAATTCAATAAACACTTGTATAAATGTATTCAGTTTGTATTTTATTCATTATATTCCTCCGAGGTTGATTAAATCCTAGCCGTATAGCAAGTTACGTTTATAATTTTAAAATCTTCGACATTATACTCACAGAGCCGACTGAACCAATCCAACCAATTATGATCTCGACATTTACTTATTCTTGTACCATAACAGTATTAATTTCCATAACCCCACATTTATAATTGCACACATGGGTTACTTTAATATCGTTCGTTTCGTGATTAGCCAAGGATATTGAAATTTATTTGATGAACATTTTCTAATTTTATTAATTAAATCATAGAAGCAAATAGTTTATATAATGGATAATATAACCAAAAAAAAAAACTGTCACATAAGTTCACTTATAGATGTCGTTCAATGTCTGATTTACTTCAAATTATATTTTTATTATTTTCTTTTTGGCCTATGGGCTCACAATTTGAAAAAACTTTAATGTCATAAAATATCTTAGAATTCTGAAAATTTTAAATGTAGACTTGGGGCAGTATTTAGGAGGGATCCAAATTTTGGGGCCCTATAATTACGGCCCTGTACTGACGATTAGATTGAAAATGCGAGGGGAACTTCACGGGCATGGAAATTATATGTATATCAAATAACATTAAAATCGGCCCGGTACCTTCAGACGAGTTGCGGTCACAAACTCAGGTCTTACGACCGACCGAGCGAGCGAGATACATACATCCAAGTATATGAGTTATATATATATATATATATATATATATATATATATATATATATATATATATATATATATATATATATATATATATATTTTGGATTCAGGGCGAAAATACAAGAACTTTTTGTTATGATTTCTTTTTCGATCCGAGCATGTTACAGACACACGACCGATCACTATAGCTCTTTTGTACAATCTGTACGGCGAGCTAAAATAGAAACCTGTCATATATAATAACTTACATTTAATAATATATTTGCAGTTTCAATAATATAATTTATAATATAATCAAAATAGAACGATTTATCAAATTAAAACTCACTCAAATACTGACAAACAATATTTTCGCCACATATTTATTGGCCGGAGGTGAATAATTGTCTATCGAAAAATTAGTTAATTAAACGAAGTACTAAATATGTCATTATTCAAATTAATTAAATTATTCAAGCGTCATGTTCTATAGTTCATACATGCCAATTAATTAATATATAATATACAGATTCTGCTTTAAACGATGTTCATGTTTTACCTACTCATATTTATCACTTTAAAACTAAAATACGTCAAGCATTTAAAAAAAAACAAGCTTATAAGTAATAAATTTGATGCCAGCAGAGGACTCTACACTCCCAATCCACGCTTTTTAAATTAAAAAATATATCTTTTTAATTATTATGGCATTATATATGCAGTATTAAGGGGAGCTCCTAACTTTGGGGCCCTATAACCCTGGAAGTTAGCGAGCGATTGGAGTTAAACTGCGATCGGATTCAAATGGGATGCCAAACAATGTGTATAGCAAATTTGGTTCAAATAGCTTCGAACCTTCAGAAGAGTAAAGGGCAAAAATTTTGTCATACGAGCGACGACTAAAATCCAAGTATATGTTATATATTATATTTTTGAAGTCAGAACGACGAGACATATTATACTTTTTGTTAAGAAAATTTTCTTAACCGAGAATGCTACAGACACATGACCGAATACTTCAGCTCTTTAGTACTTCGTACCGCGAGCTTAAAAGATATTTTAAAATCATTAACTTTTATAAGATTTCTTATTACTCTCGTGCCGGTTCCGAGAAAGTAGCTAGAGTAATGAATATTGTTTTATAAAATAGGAGGACTTATTCATGACTTACTTATTACTTTGTAAAAGAATGTAAAAACATACAATCACTTAAAAGCCTAATTCAATTTATGACATGTATTAATATCGAATATCAAATACATCATCTAAATCCATTTATTTCTATGCCCATTCCACATACATATCATACAAAATTAAATTATGTAAATATCTTATATATTTAATTTAACAATGCAAATTTTGAGATATTAATTTTTTGGATACATTCAAAATTTATAAGCTATATTTTATCACCAATTAAAGAAAAAGTTATAAGCATTTAATAAATTTATTCAAATTATTACAAAATAGATAATTTTAGTGAAAAGTATAACTAATAGATGAGTTTGAATAACAAGAATGATATTTTGACATAGGCCTTGACATTTCACCTGACATATGTAAATCTATTTGAAAAATGCGTGAAATTTCATAGTATTGATGCGTATTTTAACTAATACATCGAAGGAATTATGGAATTTTAAATTATTGCATTTTGAGAGACACTTTCTCTAACCACTCTAATTTAAAACACGTGCATTTTCGTAATATTGGACTATTTACATTATTTTCACTATATATATATATATATATATATATATATATATATATATATATATATATATATATATATATATATATATATATATATATATATATATATATATATATATATATATATATATATATATATATATATATATATATATATATATATATATATATATATATATATATATATATATATATATATATATATATATATATATATATATATATATATATATATATATATATATATATATATATATATATATATATATATATATATATATATATATATATATATATATATATATATATATATATATATATATATATATATATATATATATATATATATATATATATATATATATATATATATATATATATATATATATATATATATATATATATATATATATATATATATATATATATATATATATATATATATATATATATATATATATATATATATATATATATATATATATATATATATATATATATATATATATATATATATATATATATATATATATATATATATATATATATATATATATATATATATATATATATATATATATATATATATATATATATATATATATATATATATATATATATATATATATATATATATATATATATATATATATATATATATATATATATATATATATATATATATATATATATATATATATATATATATATATATATATATATATATATATATATATATATAGCTTTATACCTTTATAAGATTGTTATAGTTTATAACAATCACTGTTCCGTTTCCGAGATATTTAAATTGGAATAATAAACTGGTATTATTGATATAAATAAAAAGTATTACGGTCGGTTAACTTGATATTTTTAAAGGTATAAGAAAGTAAAAACATGCAATTCATCTTAAAGTTCTTTAGTTGGCATGATTATGCTATCTTCTATTTATAAGAATCTCGTTAGGTTATCTTTAATTCCATTAGCATGAAACCCCCATAAGTTAAAGTCAGCATTAAAGAAATGTATAAAACCTGCCAATAATGTATCATTTTATCTTTAACAGCTTTAGATCTGGAACATTCATACACAGCCACATACAGCAGTGTGCGCACACGTTGCACCGCAAATAGTTAGATCCGATTCATGGTGATCAAAATGTATATTTCCGTTAAAATCTCGTATTCGAAATATCGCATTATTACAATACTTCTATAAATACATTCGTATAAGAAAGTATATAAAATATATTAAATCAGCAAGATAATTATTTTAAATAAAATTAATAAAATATACATAGTGATATATCAAGTTTTTTTGTTAGCATATTCAAAGAAGAGATGGAACATGTAAATAAGATCGTTCTGGGAATTCCAAGATATTATTTTGTCTCGCGGAATGTCTAAAGAATTTACCCAAACAAGAAATTCATATTATATTATTATATAAGAGACAGATCCGATTACTTAGAGTATTGTAAATTTATTTTCAAAATATCCTACCCATAAAATTATGCATATATTCATAACGTCACGCCTTTGCCCATGAATAGGGTGGCCAACATGCAAAGAATTTGCGTGAATGTTGCTTTAGCTAAATATACTCTGAAATAACAACGAGTTATAATTACATCATACATATATAAAAAGAAATTCGATTTTAAATTTCTATGACAACCATTGATACTGCAGTTGATACATTTTTTTTTTCTATTCAGTTCCATCTTTACACACGTCATGTGCTTTACTTATTTGAATTATGTCATTTATATACGACCTTGTCTTTGGCAAAAAGTTATATTTTATTATTTAGAATTTCATTTTATGTTTTCCTGTTTCCAGAAATTTTTATACTCTCAAGTATAATGTGAGTGCACTAATACAATATGCAATATAACTTATACTAAATATATCAGAAGTTCGGCAAAACTATTTTCTTTTTAATTTTCCTCAGATAAACCTCAAAGATCTTTAAAAATAATCATTTTCAAATTTAATATACAATAAAACAACAGGATAAATTTTTCTTTTGTCTAGAGATATTGTTGATGAAAGTGATTCCTACGAATGCAGTCTGGATTTATAAATTATGTATTCATCATCGACATTTCGGCATCCCTTAAGGTTTTCTTAGAAATCATATTTTGATATAATTGTTAAGTTTAACATAGATCGTCAGATTTATAAAAATGATCACAGCAAGAACTTTATTATACCTTAAAAAATTTACAAAATATTTAACGGAGAAATATACTGAATGCTTGAAAAGAATTTTCTGCATTTATGAGAAAGGCGTGATGTTATACATGCACATATTTTACATACATTTTATGTATGACTAAAATGTATGTGAAAAGCTGGAATTTTATTAATATTTGGTCCAATGAACTGCAAAACAAAAATTGCTTTGCGCACTGTGAATGCGGGTCCACTAGATACTGCACAAAGTAAAAAATCTCATGTATCGAAGCACAACAAATTTTATTTATTTTCAACCTAACCCAAAATCGATAAATATTCAATTTCTGCGAGGTAGAAAACCAAATTATGTAAGAATGTAAGCCAGAAATATGCAAGAGCCGTGTAGTTTTATATCAGATGCATGAATATGTATCGATCCAAAGATGTATCAGTTTTGAAAGGTTCGTATATGGGTCAAGGGTATTGTGATTTGGAAGCATCAGAAAAAATATATGAAAATCTATAGACGACATTGACATCATCCCGTAACAGGAACTAGTGGTGATGAGTAAGTACAATGAACCGCGAAAGTCCTAAAGATACACAGGTGTCCCTGTGTGACATGTTTCGGGCTCGTATAAAAGGTGACCGCATTTCGACAAAAGTATCATTCGTTGAAACGTCTTCAGTGAGGTTAATCATGAGGGTCTACACAGTGAGTACAACTATATTTTTATAACTTATTAAATGATTGGGAATTTGAAAACAATATCGACGGATTGTTCGTTTGGTAACTCTACGCATATTTCGTCATACGAAACGATATATAACAAATTGCACTATGTAAATGAATATATAAATTCTAATACAAAATTATATTTTTATAAAATGGGCAACATTATTATTATAAATATATGAAAATTATAATTACTTAGTTAATGACCATTATTTATGAAAATATGATAAATATACTTTTGTTCCAATTACGTAACAATCTCATATCTGAAGTAGATCAGTGCAGGTATTGAAAAACGGTTACATTTAGATGTTTCAGTTTTTGTTGTAGCTCATTTATAACAATACTAAAATATGCAATTATTTTTTTTGCACAATTATGCACCAGTATTATTTAAAATATAAAATTATATTAAATATTCATCTTTGAATAATATAATCTAGAGCAATATAGCATTAAAAAATTATAAACTTGCCAACAAAATATAATTACTGTGAACTAACGTGATTTATACTAACTGACACGTTTCCATTTTCAGTTAATTGCTTTGGTGCTATGCGCTGTGCTGGTAACTGCTAACACACCTGAAAAGAAAGAAGTAAAGAAACAAGAACAGAAACAAGAACCGAAACAAGAACAAAAAGAAGAAGCAAAAGTAGAAAAGAAGGAAGACAAGAAAGTGAAGAGACACGGTCATTATTATAGTGGTCATGGATTTGGTAACGAATTCGGTGGTCTGAATGGCGGAAACAGCTTCAGCAGCCAGAGCTTTGGTAGCGAAGGTTTGACTGGGGCTTCATTCGGAGGTCACAGTGGATCTTCCGGTCTTTCATTTGGATCTAACTACGGCCAATCTTCAGGTGGACTCTATGGAGGTTCTTCAGGTGCCAGTTTTGGAAGTTCTTCAGGAGGAATCTATGGAGGTTCATCAGGTTCAAGCTTCGGAGGTTCATCAGGTTCAAGCTTCGGAGGTTCTTCATCTGGAATCTATGGAAGCAGTGGCAACTATGCCTCCAGTTCCAGCAATTTTGCTTTACCAGCATCGCATTTAGTAAACACACATACTCACACCCATACCCACAGCACTAAAACTAAGACTGTTGCACAACCTTACGCCGTACCACAACCTTATCCAGTACACATCACCAAATCTGTAGCAGTACCTGTACCACAACCCTACCCAGTCACTGTTACTCGTACTATTCCCGTTTCAGTTCCACAACCCTATCCAGTTGTTGTACCAAAACCATACCCAGTAACTGTCACCAAGCACATAAAAGTCCCAGTCCATACACCAGTTTACGTGAAAGTACCTCATGCAGTTAAAGTTGGAGTACCACAGCCGTATCCAGTTCATGTACCCACATATGTTAAAGTACCCCAACCGTACCCAGTCCATGTCCCTGTTCACACCCACACCATTAGTGGGCACCAACATGGAGGCTTCGAACAAGGAGGTTTCCAACAAGGTAGCTTCCAAACTGGTGGAGTTTCCGGAGGAATCTACGAAGGAGCATCTCTAGAAGGTGTTGTTGGAGGCCATTCTCATGGACACCATGGAGGCCACAGTTTCCACTCAGGTGGACACTCTTTCGAAGGAGGTCTGTCTGGAATATCTGGTGGACACAGTTTCCAACATGGAAGTTTGAGCGGTGTCAGCAGCAACTTTCAAGGTTCCGACGGTGGCCAATGGAGCGGCCAATATGTAGGCAGCCAACAAGGTGGTCTTTATGGTAACCAAGGTAGCGAATGGCAGAAATGGTAATCATATATCATGTGTATTATATCGAAAATGTAAAATATTTTAAACAATGTAAAAAGTGTAATAAATTTTTGTGACCATATTCCTATTATTTTTGTTCTGATATTCAGTTCTAACTTTAAATTTCGTATATTTATTATTCATATTTTTCAAGTAAGTATTCATAATTTAATAATAACAATAAATTATACAACGAAAAAAGAATTCCAAGGATTTTATAATAGAAAGTTTCTATCATAAATTAAGAAAATCTATTAAATCTACATATCTCCTACGTGTTTTCCCGTGTATGTAAAATAAGTAAAAATATCCGGAGTGGCTTGAAATCGACTTTCATTTAAGTATTTTTCCCTAGATATACATATACATGCATATATACAAATTATGATTTATGAAGCAAATATATATATATATATATATATATATATATATATATATATATATATATATATATATATATATATATATTTCCAAGAAAACACAAGATATTATTTTATATCAACAGTAAACTGATGATGTGACGTATTGTCACATATCATCTCATATGTAATAGAAATAAGGCATTCTATTTCTTGTACTCATCTGTAGCACACGTGTCGTTTGATAAAATCAATGTATCAAATAATTACTTAGTTTATATTTTTTGAAAATGATCGATTCGTTATTTGAGTTCAGGGCATAAAAATTATGGCACAACGTAGCACAACTTCTTAATCAAAAATGGCCAGGCTAACTTCTTTCACATCATAACAATGAAAAGAAATTACCAAATACAATTATTAAGCCTATTTAATATCTCTCAGTGGTAGCAAAGCAAAAAATGTATCCAAATATACGAACTGCTTCGTCATTTTTGTTAGCAGTAAAATGTTTTACGAACTTCTTAGTGACAGTTTTCAGTCATACGCTAACAAGCCCCATTGTTATGTTGAATATGCTTGGTATTTTATTACATTTCGGTCGGTACAAATAACAAATTCTGTTGTAAGTACGAAAGACACAAAATAAATATGTATATAGGAATATATGAATAAAACGTTTGTTAATTTTGTGTACCAAGGAACTGTTATTCAAGTGGTGATTTATTCACAAATCTTAATTTTTTAATAAATATTATTAATATATAATAAAATAATATTTGACATAAGGATATTTGTACACTGCTAAATTGGTCGGCAAATAGTAAGAAGCAACTGCATTTCATAAACTGTTTACATCAGTTTTACTGACCCAAATAATATTCATTGTTATAATTGACCTAAACAATACTTTACTTAATTATTCTCAATAATAATAATAGCTTATTAGCAATTTTACAAACATAACCTACAACAATTCATGATAATTTAAAACAATTACCAACTGGACCATGATCATGATGCACTACAGTGCCTCTGTTGTAGAATAGAAAATACATATATCAATATCTAGTGCAAACTGCGTAAAAGGAAGTCAAGTGCAGGCGACTCCAGATATTTTTTCAATTTTATAGGTTCAAGTTGAAATACTATTCAGATTTTTTTTTAATTACGACCGGGAAATCATGCTCAATTTCGATGGTTACACGAGAATGCTCCTTTAAGTAACTTAATTTCCTATGAAATCTCATAATGTTATGATTTTATGTGTATATAATATAAATATTACATACTACATATATAATCTATGATGTATATAAAGAACACATATGTAAATTTGAACAATCGTTTTCTAAATTTCAATGATATTTCGACAACAAAATATAATACAGGATGTTTATTTTTATAAAAAGAATTATCATTTTTATTATTGGCCAAAATGTTGAAAACCTTGAACCACCTAGCAGGTAAAATTTCCATACAACACCGAATTTAAGTAATCTGACCGTAAATTTTAAATCATCAGCAAAAAATATGTCGGTGCCCACTTGATGATGATTTTGGACAAACAACAAAAACAAGTTTTCTATTGGCTTCTAACCACATATGTATATATATATATATATATATATATATATATATATATATATATATATATATATATATATATATAAACAAAAGTAAAACAAGATACAACTTTTGGTATATATATATATATATATATATATATATATATATATATATATATATATATATATATATATATATATATATATATATATATATATCATTGTCCGGAAACAGTATACCATTATTTGATTAATTGTTCATTTGGATTATCGTAAAGAATGTATATCAAAGTTGCTGGCAAGAGTTATTTATTTCAATCGAATTGATATAAATCAAATAAGAAATCTTAAAATTCTTTTATATTCGTATCATAAGAATACATATAATTTAAATTTGTATTATTTTTAAACACAAATTATTATTAAATTAAAAAAATTATGTACAAGCGCGGTGTCCGCTGCTCGCATCACATATATTTCCTATTATAGGCGTGCTGAATGTATAGGTGCCTGTACCTAATTTTGTTATTTATGAAATTAAAATCTCTACAATTTTAAATTTGGTATTGTTTCATTATATGTCTATCAAATTTAGTAATCAATAAAATCGTTTATTGGTATAGTATGAATATGTAATACTACAATATTTAACTGCACATATGCGTTGGATCACACAGTAGCTTATAAATAGATAATAATTCAATATTGAAACAGAGACTTAATCCGTAATTTGAATCTTTAAATTTTAATTACTACCAACAGCAGTTCGTCAATATTAGATGAATTGTTCACCATTTCAATGAAAACTATTTTCTATGGATATCGAAAGATATATATTTTAGCAATACATATTAGCATAATAATTTAACAAAACGACCCAGGGTGTCAAATTTGGGCTCTCTAGCTGCTATTTTAAAAAATTAACACACCAATGACTATTATTTATTTTGATTGTGTATTCGAGGTTCTACTTTATAATACTCGTATTAAAATGGAATTTCCACTAAGAATATAATTGAATCTAAAGTTGTCACGTACACAAATAAACAATTAAAATGTTTCTAAATACCATTATCGTGAAAATCTGCGCAACGTTTTCAAAATGATTACATGAAATTATATTCTAAATCCCAATAATAAAAGGAAAACACTATTCAAAGACTACAAACGACTAGTCCGAAATTTTTGAACAAAGCATTACGTTTTGCCCTTTGAACACCGCGAAACTTTCTTTACCGTAGACCTGAAACGTGAACCAACTCTACACATATATTTATTCCAATAACAGTAGTTTATATGCTAAAATTTCCAGCACCCACTGAATGGACGGATCCTGGATTCGCTCTCCAAGTTCTAGTGAACAAGTTGAAATTAGTGTGTGAGCCCGCGGATATATAAGTAAACATCCAAACAAAATTGTAAGAGTTTACAAAAATTCACATATAGCCAGGCTGACCACGTGTATCGTTTCTACCCCATAGATACATCACAAAATGTAACATATACTTACAAATAAAAATATTACCAAAATAAAATGAAAAAACTAACATCATTTAATAATAATCATATATTATTTAAATAAGTACACGTATTCATATTTAGGTAAATTTGCATATGTTTAATAATAGATAAGCAGTTTAAAATATGTGTGACATATTTGCTAGAACAAGGATCATATTAATATTAACAACTATGATTATATTGCAGTAATATAAATATAATATTCAACATAATAACAGCTTTAAAACAGTTGCATTAGAAATACATACATTATTTAATATTATATCTTTAATAAATATCAGTTAATCGAAATAGCTCCCACTAATCAAAATGAAGCTGTCAGCAGTAGATCGTAGGTCTACATTTAGTAATACCATCAACCTTTTTATATTGGTTGGGATATGGACTCCAGAGAGCATATCACAAACAAAAAAGCATTTGTATGTTTTGTACAGTATACTATTTGTCGTGTTTATTGTTGCTCCGTATATATTATCACAAGTGCTAAATTTATTCATGGTTTTCGGAGATTTGGAAGCATTTTCTGAATCATCGTTTGTCACGATCACTGTAATCTCGGAGATGGTCAAATGCTTGACTATCCTAACCAAACAAACATCACTCAAGAAGTTAATTCACTGGCTCAATACGGATCAATTATCAGCTCAAAACTCTGAGCAACACCAAATTTTGATGACAGCTAAAAAAAATATCGAACTTGTATTTCGCGTTCTCATATTAATGTATAATAGTTGCGTTGTGTTGTGGGGACTCTTTCCGCTATTTGACAATACCAAACACCATTCGCTGCCATTTCCGGCCTGGTTTCCGTTTTCATTAGAAGAAAATCTGGTGTACATTTTGGCGTATATACATCAGGTGTTCTCAGTTTGTGTATTTGCCACACTTGATTGCGCGTTGGACGTGTTTGTCGTTTCGCATATGATACATATTAGTGCTCAATTGGATATCCTTGCAAACAAACTGCAAAATGGCGTCGCTGGCTTTTGCCAAATTCAAGAGGGAGGGAATTTAGATGAAAAACAAAAAATTAAGAAATATATATTTGAATGTGCCACACACTATGAAAATATATTCAAGTTAAGTATACGTAAATCTATGATCAAAATCGTTTCTATTTTGATGATTTGTTATATAACAAAAAATTAAAATGTTCTAGATACGTGAAAGACATAGAATCTATTTTCAGTCTTACGATGTTTTTGCAGTTCTCCTCAAGTGGACTAATCATTTGCATGACATTATTCCAGATGCTAGTTGTAAGTATAATCATTTACATAAATAAATAACCAAAGTGGCCTTCACTCGATTTTCTTGTCCTTTCACTATTTTTATTTATTATAATGCTTTATTTTGATTTAAATTTTCCTTACGATAGCTATGAAACAAAATCAATATGTATTGTAACGAGGGATTCGTACATACAAAATAACCATTTTCAAAGGCGATTTTGTAGTAAATGGTACGTTTTTTAGCTGTTTCACAAAAGTTACTAGAAATTTTAATATCCTTAACTTTTATGTGAATAATTTTTCTCTGATTCACGCCGTATAGTCTTGAAACCTTTTTAGTCTTCTTCAGCGACCCAAAAAATACTTTATAAGACTTTAAACTTACACCACATAGGTAGAAATTGCGGTTCTGGCAGACTCGCGCCTCAAAAAAGCATGTTTAAAAAGGGTGGACGTGCGAGTTGTAAGGGTGCATTTATAAATAGTTATCTTAATCTAGCGCACATGAATAACAACCATCCTGCTTGCACACTAAACTTGGTATAAGTAGAACAGATTGTCCACATTTTTGGCTGAAAATTTCTGGACATCAATATTAGATGTAATGGAAAGGAAAATCAAGTGAAAAAAATATTCTGCTTAATATATATATATATATATATATATATATATATATATATATATATATATATATATATATATATATATATATATATATATATATATATATAAATATATATATGTATATAAATAATGTATGATATGGAGAACTAGCGCTCACGGGTCAACCTTAGTAATTAAGATTTAATGAAAATAAAATAACTAAAATAATACTTTATCATTAATTATGTAATTATTTAATTTGCATTTATTTGTAATTTTAGGAAGAACCATTCAGTATCCAATTTTTATCTACAATGATGTACCAAAGTAGTATGATATCGCAAATATTTTTTTACTGTTGGTGTGGCAATGAGATCACCTTAAAGGTATCTAAATTCAAGGTCATATTTCGTACACTACCGTGAAAAGTGGAAACTATTAATTTGTTTACATTTAGCAATTACGTATTATCTGCATAAGCCGAGCTCATTCTAGTAATAAACAAAATGTCTAACAGATATTTTACAGTTAATAATAAATGAATGGCAAATACTTTTTAAATAAATGTTGCTATAAATTTCAATATCTGCAATTATTATAAGACCTCTTTTCAAGATATTGAAAAAGTAGCTAGAGTAGACTGATACTTCCGGTTAAGATATTGTTTAATAAAAAAGAGGAGCATGTCCGGGTCATATACTAGTGTTTGTAAAAAGCTTTATATCACCTTTAGCAGTTTTGGTTTTAGAGACATAATGACGAAAATATTTATGTTCGTTTCAAGGAAGGTCAAGACGTATGTCTCCGTTAAAATCTCGAGTTCGAACTATTTCATGTTTACAATGTTTAAATTTCGTTTTAAAACTTTCCCATGACAGTGTAAATAACTCATTTTTATTGCAGAGCGCTAAGATTCCGACAGCTGCATATTTTTCCGATTGGTACAAACACGGATCAGCACATTGCCGAAGTTTACATATTATTATGACTCGTGCAGCTCAACCGCTTCAAATTAAAGGTGGCTACTTCTTCATCTTGTCTGCCGATACTTTTACAACGGTAACTAACTAGCTCTAAAATAAGACGTCATTCCGAAAATAGTCAGATTCGATTCTGTTATGGTCAAAACGTGTATTTTCGTTAAAATCTCAAGTTCGAGTTATATTATTTATATATATATATATATATATATATATATATATATATATATATATATATATATATATATATATAAATATATATATATATATATATATATATATATATATATATATATAAATATATATATATATATATATATATATATATATATATATATATATATATATATATGTATATACTGGAGTACTAACAATAAACTTGAAACCTAATATTATTAAAACTCGGTCTTTAAAACTATAACATTTTCTTGATTAATTTGATATAAAACATAAATTCAATCTAATTCTGCTATATTTGCTTACATTAATTTTTATTTTTAGATTGTACGTTCTGCTTGGTCATTTTTTGCCGTTCTGAGGACGAAGCACTCGCAGACTGACTAATTAGATAACTACGTTTGTCGTTCTACAAATCTAGTAATATAAATATGAAATCATATTATATATTAAAATATATAGATACAGCACTATAATTTCCCACAATTTGCCACGAGATAAACATAATTTAATAAAACTCTGCAGTTGATCAGAGCAAAATTTTCAATACTTCACGGTATTACTTTAAGACAAATTTGTTATAATTAATTGCAAGCAATTAAATTAATATTAATTATTATTAATAAATTGATTGTCGATTATTTTACTTTAATGTTAGCAAATTCTTTCTTTCTTCTTCTTCTTAGTAACAATTATGCAAAAGTAAGGTTAAACCAGCGGAAGATTTTTAAATGGCACAGCAAAGCGAATAAAAATTATGAGAAATTTTTCAATATTTTCTGTTGTGCAAACACAAATTTATTTGTTATAGACCCTTATTATTTTACTTGATTACTGTTAAATACACAATTAGAAAAAAAAAATGAAATTTGGGGTTTTTAATTGTTTTTTTTTTTTTATGAAAATATTTATTGATTTAATATAGATTATATTTGTTATATTTATAAAAATGTATTATAAAATAATCGTCTGGTCTTACATTTGCAAATAACTTGCTAAAAATAAAGAAAAAAATAATTGTTAATTACAAAACTAAAAGGTAAGCGACAGTCATTATTGGAATTTTCTTAAAATAGTTCAGTGAATAAATCTGATATTAACTCAGGTGAAAACATATTACACAATTTTGCAATAAAGAATACTAATCTCAAGCCATCAATATTGCTTACATAGTTCAATAACATTAATGGATATAGTGGTTGGCACTTGGAGTTCTTTTATTTACTAGTTCAATACGTGTTTCTCTAGATAAAAAGTTTTGTTATATTTTGTTATATTCTTGATAGATTTACAAAAATATATCAAATTGATTATTACTTGATATTTTTAAACATAAAATGTGTTGCTTTAAAAATAATCGCAAGAACTTTGGAAGATAGAAGCAAATAAAAAAATGATTAATACAGAAACACAATTTTAATTAATAGATGCACTAATTATAAACAATCAGCCTGATTCTGTAAATGTTAACGATCGTTATGGAATAAACAAGTGAGTATAGTGCTTATACTATTGTTAAATAATATCATATCTATGAATATATGAGCCGTTAAGAGCTACAAAATTGACCTGATTATTTAGGTAGTTAAAAATGTATGAATCATTATCGCAATAAAGAATATTTGCAATTGCAAAATACATATTTGCAAATTATTTCATCCACTTAATAAACTTAAATTTTATTTGCTATATATTTATTTCAAATTGCAGTGTTGCTTCAATATATAACCAATTTGAATATAGAGTAAATTGCACGGAAATGTATCTGATACATTGTTATTATATTCCTATTGATTTTCATAATCATATAAATATCTAGGTATTTTGTAAAACTATTGTCTTTCAAATTTTGCATTAGCTGGTAGACAATATCTTCAGAGAGTCATCATCTTAACTAAATATTTACAAATATTTAATAAATTATTGTTTTAAATAATTTATATTTTATATATCGAAATAACGCAAGTGTTAATAAATACCAGTATATTCTTTATTAGTAAATCATTATCATTTATAACAAATCAGTTTGATGCAACGGCATATCGTTTATATTACGTTAAATAATAATTTTACATCGTGTCAAATCATAATTTATAGTGAATAATTTTAAAACACCTATTACCTTTTTTGTTTATTATATACCGTTAAATTATTTTGAAGCACATAAAATCATTGTAAACCATTTCACCAATCATGTAAAATCATTATATTAATTTTATAATCTATTTTAAAACACCAATTATATAAATTCACATTAAATTATTTTAAAACTATATAATATTAATTCGCGCTAAATTATAAGTATCTAGCAAATCATTTTTAACTCACGTTCAATTATTTTGAATGACGCTAAATTGGTCATTCTTATAAATCTCTTAAGTCAAACACCTTAATTTTGATTAATATGATTTTTCTACGTGAAAGTTCAAATGAATTAGACCCCAGGCAATCATTTTCAATAAATATAAATATTTTTACTGGAATGGGCTTATGGTTACCAGAAAAACATGCAAAATGGAAATATGTTTACAAGTTTTATTCGTTAATTGTATTTGGTGTGTGCCACACATCATTTCTGATCAGTCTGCTTATGTACATGGTGAATAATTGGGGTGACATAGAAGAAATGGTTAGTGTTCTATTTCTCTTGGTTAGCGTGTTAGCAGAGTATGTTAAAATGTATTCGTTTATATGCAAACCAGAAAAAGTCAAAGGTGTTTTCAACGAATTAAGTAGTGAATATTTTCAACCATCTCGTCCGAAACAAAAACAGATTTTAAAAAATGGTATGTATATTTAGCTACAGCTAATTATTAAAGTAACATAGTAGTCAGCGGGTAGGACGCTATATAAGAAATTCGTGTGATCTGCTTCACATCGGACTTTAGCACAACTCGAGAATAACGCAGCCGGTGTTCGGCTCAACATTTTGCGTTAACTCGGTAAAAGGTGAACATTGTTTGGCTTGTTGACTGCATGGCCACGAATCACTTACACAGATTTCGTTTTCTGTGCAGAGAACTGTAAACACCTAGCGGCGAATAGAGAAAGACACAGGTCTGGTATACAACGTCGAATATATTAAGAAATATTTGTTGAAACAATAATGTAAAATTTTAAAGTGCCGTTTACTCGATTTTCTTCTTGAGTTTGATTTTTATTTATAAGAAAGATAAAACATACCAAATTATCATGCAATGGAGACAGAAATAATGAAATAATTTTGTGTTATTAATAAATAATTCTTTATATACGACGTTGTATTTGACATACATTGTTCTCGATTAGCTGCTAGGTGTTTAAGAAATCTGTGCAAACGGTTTGTACCATGATATGGGAAATAATATCGATCTGTTACCAAAATGCACGATGAATTAAAGACCGGGTGAGTGTTAGAAAGATGTGTGCTGGTATTTTCGGTGGATCTCACAAGCGTGGTTGAAAATGTAAACCAAATATACAACAGTTTTGGGGATCGTGTACCATGCGAACTTAAAAATATCATTGGCGAATACAAACATAATATTATATACAAGAAGATATTATTAACTTACATTGCAAAATACAGCAACATTTCAAATCAGGTACACACGACACACACATATTTATTCAAACGCAAACACAACATTTCAATTGTTCACACCGGCGGTCTATACGCGACTGGCATATAATACCGTTCAAACCTGCTCACGAACTTTTTAATCCCTTTAGAGACATTCGCAATTAGTTTTAACTTGTTAATGTTGATTTTTATATATATGCTACACGAATATAAAACGGAAAATACTATACTTATTGTCCGCTGAACGCTGACTGTTAACGCGTTATGTTTAAATTCTTATACGTTACATATAATAGATTAGACAAAAAAAAAAATCGACGAGAAAATAAAAGGAAGCAATCTTGAAATTATTAGCAATGCAAACGGTGAAAAGGAACTGTATGGTGTTTGCAACAATGTGCCTAACAACGACCTTTATTTGGGGAATTTTCCCGATTTTGGATGGGTCAACGGAAGTATACAGACTGCCTGTGGTCGCCTGGTTTCCTTTTGACATCAGCCGATCTCCACACTACCAGATTGCGTATGGCTACGTTGTAGCCGGCATTATAACGGCTGCGACTTGCAATGCAATGTACGACACCTATATAACAGGGTTGATGATACACGCCGGGGCTCAGTTGGATATCTTATCCGATACCTTGGAAAATATTAAAGTTCCAAGTGGAAATCTTTCACTTTTAGAAGAGGAGATATTCTTTCTAGAAAATATTATTTCATGTATCAAACATCATACTGCAATACTAGAGTAAGTATCTGCACAACAAATTTTATACCTCAGTACAGTTATTAGCCACAAATTCGATTCAGCATCATTAAAAAAAAAACAACGAAACCCTAATTCATAATTTATAAGATAAATTTTGTTTCCCGCCATTGGGACATCAAAATTAAAGCAATTTTATATTAAATCGATAGTGATGCTACTGACTTACTCATTGACTGTATTCTAAATCCTACATAACTTTTACCATTTACATTTTAAAATTGAATTTTATCCCTACTTCTTTCGCATCAACAGTCATTCCATTCATGTACAATGTCCACATATTCCTATTGTCGTTCTCAATCATATTTTTCCACTTCACTGTAAATGCACCGAAGTGGAACCAACATAAAAAGAAAGCTGTTAGTAATTTTGCGAAAATCCTTTAAAATTTATTTTGTGATAGTTTTGTTACTTATAGACTTAGTTATAAAACAATCAACTTCAGGATTGGTTTTAGAAAATAAACGGTTAATAGTATTTCTGTATCACCATATTCTGAATCTTAAATAAATTATTGCCCTTGTTTACATGAATGTCGCCATTACAGTGTAACTGGAATGTGATTCTAAGGTGACCTAGACTATAGCTTTGATTATAAGTAAGAGAGTTCAGTGAAAAGCACTGTAGAATTTTTTGGATTGTTGGCTAGTTTTTCTGTTTTTATAAATTGTGCAAGTAAGAAAATTGATTTGTTTTAGATTCATTTCGAATTTCGAAAGTTTATTTTGCTATGCATCCCTGGCAGAGTTTTGTGCAGCTGGATTAGTCACGGTTGTGACGTTGTTTCAATTAACATTGGTAGGTAATTAAATATTTTTTTATTAAAAAAATATTTTTAGATTTAATGCCCAGCTGTATAAAAGCCGCTTTATTAAAATGCTCACCAAACCATTTTGAAAACATCAAAAAAAATCTTTCTTTCTTTTTATTTGATCTACTTATATAAATTTCTTCAGATTGAAATACAGTCTATATAAAAATTTATAAATATTAAAAATATCCAATAGAAAAAAAAATTCATTGTTATTTCAAAACCAATCAGGTTCCTCCAGATCACAATAATTATATATAGCATGTAATAATAATCAGCGGCTATAAAAATTGTCACCACTGAAATTTATTAAGTATTATTTTAAGGGTAAATTTTCAATCGTTGTTAATTATAAAATTTCCGTATGATGAGCTGGTGGCACATGGAGCTTTTAATACAATTAATTTCAATATTATTGATTACATGTTTACTGTTTTAGGTTTCTCCAGTTACATTTAATTTTGTAATGTTGGCGTCTTACTTAATTTGTATTCTGTACCAATTATTTATCTACTGTTGGTACGGCAACGAGCTCATACTGAAGGTAAATTTGCTTTTCATAAATTACCCTGTAAGCTAGTCGTAAGGCAAATCACATTGATAATAAAAATATATTTTTACAATTATGTATAGAATTTCCATATGCACCCTATTGCAACGCCATTTTAACAAAATTTGCTATTCAAAGATCCCGTTACATTTTAAATATCATAGCTATTATATTTGAGTTATAGGGCTCAATGACCTCCTTAATCCTGATCTTAAGATTCTTTAAATATTTAAAAACGAAATTTAAAAAATGCAATATATATATAAGATTTTGCATGTTTGCAAAGTATCTCCAGATTAAACCTAAAATGAATAAATTAAAAATAATAATTTTAAAATTTAAAATATTCAATTTAACTATTATTTGCATTGTTGTGTTTTGAATTCTATTATGTCAATCTAGTTTGTTGAACGTATTTTCCAGAATACCCGGCAAATTAAATTATTCTTTAATTATTCTTTCCTATTCGCCTAAGAGGGTTATATTTTCCAATTATTTTAAAATCGAAAATTTTTTTCAATAAAATTTGGACGTATACGCAAGGAGCTTATATACTAGCGAAATACTAATTATCAAAGCATTATAATGCTCCTATTGTGCACCGAAATTGAGCTTCTAAATGAAAATTCATATCTTTTCATTTTCAGAGCATCTCAATTTCGAATGCCGCTTACAATTCTGATTGGCATATTTGCGGATACAAAAAATACAGACGAATGCTCCTGATATTGATGGTTAGATTACACAGACCCGTTCAGGTCAAAGCTGGCAATTTTATTCCGTTATCCATCCAAACATACACCACGGTGAGTTCATATTTCCAAAATTTTCATAGTCTCGTTCATGGTTATTCCCGATGTTTATTCGTTGCGTTGAATAATACAAATACAGCACAATAATGCATGATTTCGAAAGTAGTTACTTGTGTATTTTTCAACTATTAAATATCAGAATGCGTGTGTGTATTATATTTGAGAATTTGTGTTTATAGTGGAGTCACATATACTGCAGTTTTAGATTAATCTCGTAAATGATGGAAATTGGCAAATTGACTTGATGAAATTAATTTGTTATTATGTTAAAATTACGGCAAAGGATGAACCTATAGCAAATATATGTACTTGGCTGTATGTCATACAATAAAATACAGCATTTGTCTTTTTTGCAGATTTTGAGATCAGCTTGGTCATATTTCACAATGTTACGACAAGTTCACGATGAATAATAAAAATAATAATTCTTTATTCACCAAAACACGTTAGAAGTAGCAAATGCAAATACATATTATGTTTACAATACAGTCATTTAAAGAATTGAAACCTTTATTTAATTATTAGTAGTAATACATTTTATATATGAAATTCGGCACGTAAATAGAATGAAATTTTGCTGTTACTACTTAAATTGAATGTGAATTTATTAGATAATATTCAAATAATTCTGTAGAGCACTTCAAATCAATATTATTCGCAACGAATAATGAATTATTAAATAATGATTGGTTTTTACATATACAACTTTGTACCTCTTGTAACCTAGCATCAATTTATTAGTGATATTAAATTCGTGTATATTCCCAAAAATAGTGGAACCAAGGATTGATTTCTAATATGCACCCTAGCTCGACTTCTCCCCTGCTATTCCCGTAACAGACGCAGCGTTATCAATACAACATTAGGAATATAAGGATATGACGGATGAGCCATGGGCATTTCAAGACAAACCAAAAGTGCTACATCACATCATCATTATCATTGCATAAATTATGAATTCCCATACAGCCCCCAATCAAAGCTAGTTTTCCATTTGCCGAGCGTTTACGTATACCTACAAAACACGGTTAACACGTAATTAAAATGTGCATTATTCACGAACTAAAATAGGGAAAATCGACGATATTAAAACCACACACTGTGATATAATTCAACAAGGCAACCATGGCCACGTAGGTTATACCTAGTCCGATGGTCAGTTCAAGTTGAAAAGGCTAATGAGCTGGTAACATTTGCCAACGAATTACTTCACCTGAATTCACAACAGAAAAAGACGTGGCCGAACCAGTATACGGAAGAACAACTCAATCAACTAAAATACTGCTGCAGTGTGCTGTTTATTTTTAAGCGCATAACAGCAGCGGTCGCTCTCTTCTGATAAGGTACAATAGATGGTTTTATTGAACAATGGTTAATGGTTGTAATCGCGTAAGTACTGTACTACATTGATAGGTTCTCGTACTAATTTGAACAGTAGTTTTTTATATTCGTATCTACGTTTCAAAAGTTT
The DNA here is from genome assembly GCA_933228885.1 of Leistus spinibarbis. Lineage (NCBI taxonomy): Eukaryota > Metazoa > Arthropoda > Insecta > Coleoptera > Carabidae > Leistus > Leistus spinibarbis. The sequence continues at coordinate 5,368,501 of OW121796.1, read as the reverse complement.
AAGAGATCCTATTATGGGCTCACAATAACACCGAAGGTATTGCACTTTCTTAAAAAGTATAAATATTATTTATGAGCATTCGGTACATGTGGAATACAATCTATTAACCAGAGTTGATTTTTATTTAACTCATACAGACAGTACATCTTTCACTTACGAAGCAGCTCCCATTCGAGGAAGACGCTATCAGAAAAGAAAGAATAATACGTTGGCTTATTTCTATTCGCAAATTAAAGACGTGAACTGCTTCGTAAATGAGATGTCTGTACCTTTTAATACAACGTTACATATTTGTATTTAATCAAATATATTTATTGTCTAGAATAATTATTGTCACATTGGTGAATTATATGTAATCCCAATTATTTAGATTAGACCATGTCCATTATCAATGAATTGTTTATATAAAAATTGCAAACATTTCGGATAATATGTTCAACGGTATAAGCTGTAGAGTAGTCACACACACACACACACACACAGAGAGAGAGAGAGAGAGATGTAATTGACATTTTTTAGAAATTGTAATTATACATTCTATTAATTTCCTGCTGCATTTTACATAATCATGCTAGTAAGACAAACTGGAGACATAGATGCTATAGAACCTATGGTTCTTTCTTATCGATTAGCATTTCGTAAAATTTTGTTGCATTTAGTTTAGTATTTTATTAATTACTTAAAATCCATACAGCAGCGAACAAGATTAGCCGAATTTCAAATAAAATAATATATGACGGAAAACCCATGGATCATAAAAACATTCATATTTTTTTCTAAACAGACTCCCAACAAGTTGAAATCCTTGTTTGTACAAGTGCTTAAAAAGTTTTCGCGAAATATTAACAGGATGCGCATAACGCATAAAAGAAGACATTGCGGAAATCCGTAACGAACGACCAGAACAGCGAGAGACAAGTGGACCAGCAGAATATATTTACTTTATGGAAATAACATACTTTGTCACAAGATATACCGTGAGGAAATTTCATAAATAAGAAAAAAATTGAATTATTGTAGAATTGTAATGGGCCTTCAAAATTGTTTTCAACTAATATTAATTTATGTTAGGATCTCAATGCTTCGACGCTACGTCATTATCCGGAGTATGATTTTCATAAACATACTCCTGATGATGGCATTATTCTCGACTTTCAATATAGACAATATGAATTCTTAAGATGGAATCATCTTACTCGATTATTTTGACATTGTATGTTACTTGCATGAATTGTACATTTATTTTTGTAAGGACGACGGACGTGTTAAAATGAGTGGGAGTGATCAAAAGGCTCTCACCGTCAAACCTAGGACGAGTTTGTCAATAAATATCCTGGTCCTACGAGTGCTTGGTGTTTGGTTTCCGGAAGAAGAAAATAGAACATGGCGGAGTCGTCTTTATATACTACACGCTATATTTACACAAGGTAAAATTGATATCTTAGATCTTAGACTGACAAACAAAAAACAATTTCCGTATTGCTTTCTATATTTATATGTATATACTGTCCCATTCAATAGTTCGCCAATGTATTGAATCTTCTTCGGGAAAAATTCTGCGAAAGGATTTTATAATATATTTTTAAAATATCCGTAGTACGCGATGCTACATTGAACAAAGAATATGTTTTGAAAATTTGCGGTATATTTGTACCATATTATTACAAAGAAAGAATGTGCACCTATTCCAATGACACTTTCATAATATTGTTTTATTTCTATATTAAATATCACCAATCCTTGATATAGCGATTACCCGTAAACAATTTTGTAAACAAAAATACAACATGCAAAATAACTAATTTCAAAAGCGTTTTTCCAGTAAATTATACTATTTTGGAAAACTTTTCAAGCAAAAGTGATTTAAAGTTTCAAAATTCTTTCCCCCTAACTCGTGCCCATTTCGAGTTATAAAAAAAAGTAATATAAGCAAATCCTTACTTCCGCCCAAGATAATATATTTAAAAATTAGAACTTATCTTCCGGGACATAAACAAATGTTTAAATATAAAATTAGAGTGTTCAGATTGGCAGACACACAAACAGATACATAAATATCATCTCTACAGAAAGTCAAAATCAATTCGAAAATCTTAAAACGTATCTATGCGTTAAACCTCGAGTTGAAGATGTTTATTGATTAAAATACTTTCTTTAAAAGCTGGTTTATAATTGCAGGAATAGTTACTGTAAAAATAATTATCTATTATTAGATTGCCATGTCCCTGAATTAAAATTGACTACTATGTGGCTACGTCATTTTAGACCTATGCATATTCTATTGAAAAAAAATATTGATGTTAAAAATACGAAACTAAAGTATGTAGTACATGAACCGGGTGAATATTATTTTTGAAAACAAAAAATGTTCAAATAAAATATAAAGAGATGAACTTTGCTTATATGCGTTCATTTAGTACTAGTAAGAACAGAATAGTTCCGTATCGTCTTTTAGAGGATCTGATGTTGAATTACTACTCAAAATGCTCTAGGGGAATTAACTGGAGTGCTCGAATGAATAGTAAAGAAATTATCTCACATGATAAATCGATATACAAGCTTTATGTACAAGTTAAAGCGCTATCAACGGTGTATTTATATAGCTGATATATTATGATTCTATGCAATATATTTAAAATAAAATTACCCCGTCACATTTCATATCGGGTATAATCAATTTATAATAAATTTACAACAAACGTATGTATAAAAGAAATTATTGATCTCACAAAAAATAACGACATCGATATTACCATGCATATATTCGTTTTGCGGTTCCTAGATGTCCATTTTGACTATTTTCTTCAATGACGTCTAGTATTATATAGTCTAGGAAAGAAAACCTTCTATTTTTGAAAATAGTATTTCAACCAGAATAACGGTTTACTGTTTCAATAGTTGGAAAACGGTATGAGTAAGAAAAACAGTGATTTTTATAAGTAGTAAAATTTCTAACTTGTAAAAAGGTTTTGCGAAATATTTACTGAAAAATCGCCTTTGAAAATATTTTCGTTTACCTAGTTACCTCATATATTTAAACTCCATATAATTGTTAAATTATTTGATATTGGAGAAATATATTAAGAAAACGTAATCAAGAAACTTAATGTTTTACACTATCCAAGTTTTCTAGAAGCATACTAGATGCAAGTTTGAAAATATAAACTAGTACTAAAATGTAATTCAAACTCAAGTATATATTTATATGAAATTTCAGGTATCATATTTTACCTTTATATGGTATCAGAATTAATAAATATGTATAAAGTAATGGGAGACATTGAAAAAATGTGTGAAGGTTCATTCCTGCTGCTAACCCATTTTGGTCAGGCAGTCAAAAATTATCACTTCTACAGATATTCGCGGTATATGGTGAAATTCTTAGATGAATTAGAATCAGATGTATTCGTACCAAAGAACAACATTCAGAAAAAAATCTTGAAAACAGCAATGGACCGCGCTCAGAGTGACAGTGTCATATTATTGGGAATGGCACTAGCCACATGTGCATTATGGGCAATATTTCCCTTCGTGGAAGAATCAGAAGACGGCACAACCAGGCTACCTCTAAGCGGATGGTACCCAGCATTCATGGCATTCAGTCCATATTTTCAGGCAATTTATTGCTATCAAATTATCGCAGTCACTTGTAACGCATTCAGCAATATATCGATGGATACCATAGCGACAGGTCTGCTTATACACATTTGTGCGCAAATTGATATGCTGAAAGATTCACTGGAGAACATGAAAGAACATGCCGTGCTCGCATTGCTCAAGAAGAAGCAAAATGAGAATGACACAGATCTTCGTCTGTCTATTGATGACATTCAAATAACACAAAATATGCTTCATGAGTATGTTGATGATAACAAAAATAATAATGGGTATTATACGCACGCTGAATTGGAGACGGAAATGTTCGCGACGTATAGAAATTGTGTTATACATCATCAAGAAATAATAAGGTAATGAAAAATCAGAAATACGCTCTAAAAAATCGGTTTTAAGCGCTTTAAAAATCTCGTATAAAAATGAAAATATGCGGTAAACCAATACAAAATATGCTTCTTTTTTTCCGTGCAAACGGTACAGATAAGAATATCTGAAAAAAACAGTGTTTGTTGTTTGTTTTTTTCTTGATTATATAATTTTAAAGAATGTATTTTTTAGAATAATTCCCTAAAATATTATGCTGATATTCGTACAAATAACGAAAATACACCGCATTTTCTTTTGACGCGCACATTGCTGACAATGGTCGTTCATAATATTTTTAGTGTGATTAGTTGAAATTTAGAAGTAAAAATGGACCGAAAAAGTAGTAGATTAACCCCTAAACGACAAATACAGGACAAAAGAAAACGACACTGTCCTTCAAATCGTTTTGAAATCGAACAGGAGGACACGACACCAAACGCTGCGACTCTGTAAACGCGTTTGTCTCGAAACTCTGTTTTTAGTTATGGGGCTGGACACCCACGCTACAATTTACATCGGATATTTTTTTCATTTGATTTAACTTGAAGCTTATAAAATTGACTTCAGTTGTACGTAGGGGATTTTTTTTTATATTTAGTTTCCTTCTAAGTCAAAAAAGTAGGACAAAAAAGGTAACTTTTTTCAAAAGTCCCCTAATTCGCGAAAAAAAAATTTTTTGCAAAAAAATCTACGTACAACTGAAATTACATCTATATAGATTAAGAAAAATAAATTATTAGATGATTACAACCTGCGCTTCATCCATAACCATGACGCTACCTCCTCTATGAGCTGCCTTATTTAATGCAGCAAACCCTATCAATCTACTATTTCTAAGTTCAGAGAAAAAATTCGAAAAAATGAGCGATTTTTCGGCCGTCACCGTGTTGTTTCCCCTTAAACTTTGCCTGTTTGATCTTAGAACATCCTTGTACTTTGAACATTTTCGTTTAACATCAACAAAAGTTATAGGCAAAAATTTATATGCCAGTGTATAGTTAACAGTATATATTCAATAGTAACATTAGCGAAGGCTCCAGTTAAACATTTTCTTTAAAAATGCAAAACCATGATTATTTGAGATGATAGTGGCAAGTTTTTTCTTGATCAAGTTGGCTGCCTCGCCATTTATAATATTACTGATTTTCCATATACAATACATTACACTCACTTATTTATAATAAAATACGAAGTAGAAGATTTGAAAAATGCATACAAATTCAAAATTAATCTGTTTATTGCAAAATACCCCACAAAAAAAAAATCTTGCTATATACTTGGTAACCCTGTACGTTTATGATTTAATTCTCGTTCAATCACATAGCTTTTCTATCGCGAGAAAACAAATGAAACAAGAAAAAACAATAAACAAGATAATCAACTTATCAATCTACTTTAGCTGATAACTATTTACCATAATCTAACATTCACCAATATTCCTTGCAAAACACCGCATAACAAGTTCATTTATGCATTAATACCGCACTTCACAACATTAAATAATGCAAAGAACCATTTTTATAGGTATGCAGAAAATATCGAAGAAATTTTTAACATGGCTTTCCTTGCTCAATTTGCAGCTTCACTTATAATAATTTGTTTAACGTTATTCAGCTTAACATTAGTAAGTGCAAATATACTAGGGTGGAACGTTATAATTTGTAATAAGGAATATCTGTTTTTTGGAAAGATATGTACACACAAAATCTGAAGTTGCCTTATTATTTTGCTTATTTATTTCTATATTAAATTTTAAATTCATACTCAGTAACTGATACTATTTTCGAAAAAACTATTTATATCTTCAACTTTTCTAGTCAAGTATTACCATTTGAAATAAAATAAAAATTCGTTTATACAACGCTCCACCCTAATATTTAGGTCGTTTAAAAATAAAGAGGTTATTGTTGACTTTTTATTTTTTAGGTAAACTCGTTGTTAAGTTTTGAATTTGCATCTCTTGTGCTGTATCAGGCATGCATTGTATTTGAGCTGTTATTGTACTGTTGGCATGGCAACGAGATGGTACTAAAGGTAAGTTATAACATGTCCTGTTAAATGCTTGGATTCATGTGCAATATTCATTTTGAAATTTAAAATGTTGTTTTAGAGTGATTCTCTATCGCAGTCAGCTTTCAATTCCGCCTGGTATGAATTTTCGCCGAAATTTGCACGTGGAATCATACTACTGATGGCCAGATCGAAAAAACCCATCCGAGCTACGTCTGGGAAATTCTTCACTTTATCTTTAGCTACTTATACAGCTGTAAGGAATCGTAAAGACTTATTTAAAGTTACTTCTGTAATTATTCAACCATTTTCAACAACATTCGCATAGAACAAATGTTCACTTTCTCTTTTAGCTTGTCGTACATTAGTTCGCCGTATTTTGTTCGGTCCTTTGTTTGTAGCATTTTTGGAAGTAAATTTTTTTGCACGGAAATTCGTTTCATGTTTCTGAAAATAATGCTCCCGCGACGAAAAACAATATTTGTTTTTATTTTACAGATACTGCGGAATTCTTGGTCATATTTTGCCGTACTTAACCAAATGAATGAAGATGATTAATTATCAAAATCCCAAAAATAAAGCAAATATATTGCATTACATAACGTCACTTCTCTCGCATAAATGGGGTGGCAGATAACCCTTTTCAATCTTACAATCACATTCTTACAAAATATTGCACGCTTCTAAAATTTAAATGACGGATTATAATTGTAGAAAATTAAATAAAAAAACTGTAGGTAATAAATAAAATGATTAAATCAACAAATATTATCCCATTTAATATTGTGCGCATAAGGATATATATATATATATATATATATATATATATATATATATATATATATATATATATATATATATATATATCCTTGTTTTAAAATTAGATTGTTACATGGAAAATCGTAAATCCTTTTTGATTGTTATTGTATCCGACTTAAGTCCTTTACCTATGCCATGCTCTTTTCATACCAATCCATATGGTGACATTGGAAGGATCTCTGAACCAATTTAGGTGGGCTTTACTGGCCATCAAAAGGGTTAATAGGGTCAAATGAATGCACAGATTGACTTATGTAGAGAATCATAAATTATGAACCAAAATAGAATAGATTGGGTAATACCAAAAGCGATTCATTTATTTGCTGTCCACTTACGTTAGGTACGCGAATTAGACACGATAGTATAAAATCATTTACTGAAAAATCGCTTTGAAAATGCTAATTTTATATTTACGATTCCCTATAGTTACATATTGGTCTTGTTTTATAGCAATCGTAGGGTGAAATGAAAACCAAACAAAGCATTATTAAAAATACAGATAGTGAAAGGACAAGAAAGACAAGTGAAGGCATTTCAGCTTATTATTTTTATGTTAAGGTTCGATCGGGGTTCGGATAGCAGACGATGAAATTATTATATTCGGCATAACTGCTTATTTCGTGCAAGGACAATTATGACCATGTTTGCCCAAAATTTGACTTTCACACTATTAATTATATTATAAAAATTACATTTATCTTTGAATCAAAAACCAATAAAGAATACACGTGAATTTTTTGCAAAATGATAACGTTAAAGTAGGTATATATACCTAGTACGTATATCTTGCACAATTTTCTCATAAAAAGATTAAATATTGCTAGAAGAGAGAATGAATATTATTTCGGGTAGCCTCTTGAATTATAGAGTAACGGGCTGCGTTATTAACGATACAAGTCAAGTAGGTAAATCTAGTTTTCGAACTTAATTTCAGTATACTTCAAAGTTTACATGAATTTTAAATAGAAGGCACGCTATAATAAAACTGATTTATAACAATGAAGCAGTGAGAGCATTTACATAGAGTTTTATCAAAGTTGGTAAAGTTAAAGGAGTACCCCGAGGTAATACTTATATTTCGTATAAATAGTTCACTATAGATATTACTAATACTACTAATACTAATTGTATAGAAGTTTTATTTTTAAATTATGAATGTGTTGATTAAAAAAATATACATATATATATAAGTAGCTGGCTCAAAAATATAAGGTGCACTTCTAGACCATACTCAAGTCTTTAGTTTAAAGTCTCACAATTTTACGTTCGACAGTTTTGGCTCTAAAGCTTTCACAAACAGACACACAGATAGACACACACAGACGTCATTTTGAAAATAGTCACATTCGATTCAGGCGAGGTAAAAACGTGTATATCCGTTGAAATTTTCATAATTAACAATAAGAAAATAATAATTTCATACCTTACACAGAAGTTCTCAGCAAATTTTACCGATAAGTTCAGTGGAGAAATTCACAATGCACACACATTTTAAATATTTTAAAAACAATTTTATTATTAGAATCTGTACAAAACTATAAAAACAATTTAAATTTTGTTTAAATACTTACTACTTACTAACCATTTAAAACACATGAGAGACACGATTAAATGATCACAAACCCCGTCACATTTATAACTTTACTACATACAAATATAAACTGAACATGTTTTTACCGTACAAATACATTTTCTTTTAAAATTAAATTGAACTATTTACAAGTTTTTTCTTGTGTCGTTAATTTATTCAACGCCTGGCAAGGTCATGTATTCAGTGCCTAGTACTAATTTCATCCTAATATGCTCTTGCTATAAGGGTCTTATTGCTTTATTTTGGCTTTAGCCAATCGCATCAAATTTAAACCATATAAATGAAACCTTCTATATCTTTAACATAAGGTGTTCTTGCACAGTTATACATTTTTTCCCGTGTTCAACATGCATCAACCAAAATATTTAATTTCATCGGACGTTTCATATCGTTATACAGACTGTGATGTGACATATTCGGGATATTAAAAGAATTTATAGTGTATTGTGAATGAAGATGTCCGGTTGGAACACTAACTATCCTGCAAAAGTTTACGGTAAGATTTATAATGTATTTTGCTTTGGTGTATTGGAGTCTTATGCATATTACGATTAAAAGCAAATAATTATTTTTGTTCTTCGTACGATTATATACCTAATCTTATTTGTAATAATCATCTATGATGTGATGTTAAAGTTGCTCGAGTGTCGTACTGAAGTACAAAAGAGCTACAGTGTTAGAGTAACTGTAACAATGCCGAATTAAAACAATAGGTACAGGCACCTATGCCTACAGTTCACCTTATAGAAATTAAATGTGATGCGACGATGCGAGCAGCGGAAACTTTCCCACTTAAAATCTTAAATGTAATACAAATATTTTTAATTATAAAGCATTTGGGTTCACAATTTAATAAAATGTGTTACGTAGTATTCATTACAAATATATATCCCAAACAAACTATCAAAAAATACCAATTATGCACAGTAATACCCTGAAATGGTACCATTTATCAAATACTGTTCCTTCAATTTAAAATATCAATGTTGTTACTGTAATATTCACCTTATCAATATATTAAAATATTATATTTAAAAACGTACTGTTTTACAAAATTAATTTTAATATTTATCTGCAATAACCATTATTCCAAAACACGTTCTCAGAAGAACTATTTATGTTAAGCGGTGGAAAATGATAAATATATATATCTGTTCCTTGAATTTTAGCGATATTGAGTTTCATGTAATATTCGTTTCAGTTTTTCTTATTAATTTCGCTGCTATATGTCCAAATTTCTACGGTTCAAAGATTATGCTTGCGGAAAAGATAATACAAATGGTAATGCAGTGAATAAAATAAAATAAAATGGCTTCAATGAAATATAGAAAGTCTAGGGAAAAAAATGGCAGTATATTTTGTATCCCTGTCAACATATTTTCAGGCATAGTTTATACGATTTATTAAATGTGTTATGCATAAATGCATATCTGTAGCAATATAACTTAGATATTTAAAATTTTCCGTAGCAGTTTTATTGTGACTGGTTAATTTTTTTGAAGAATCTTTACAATCAAATGTTAAGTGAAATATTAATATCTTTCATTGTGAACATAACTATCTTTGCCATAAATGCTGCCGTTCTAGTGCACATCTAGACCATATACAAGTCTAGGTCTAGAGCTATCACAGGCACACGACGAATGAAAGTTTATAGAGCATGTATTTGTCTTTTAAAACAGAGGGGCACGGTTCTCAGAATTTCTCTGAGCTGGGTTAAATGAAACAAAAAAGCGAAACGGATTTTTGATGTCAAGTTAATGAGACTAATTGTAGCTTGTTTGCAATTCAATGCGCCAATTGTGTTTTAAAATAGAAATACGTCTTCATTGGCATTTATTACCCTCTGGGTACTGTCGTTTAGTTGGCACTGATGGTTGTCTCCAAGGTACTTGCCGATCGATGCTATCCAGAAGTACCCTGGGGTTATTATTATTTGCAATACGTGTCTGATGTGAACAAGCCAGTCGTTTTTTATTTTTCTACAGCAATTTAATAAAACATCCCACTAGCAAAACGTTAATCTTCTTTATTCTATATATCAAGTTCTCGTTACTCTATTCATTTCTGATTGGAAAAGTTTTCCCGTAAAACTTTCAATTTTAAATCAAACAAATCAGAAAGATTAATTCGGACATATCCAAACACTGGATTGCATGCTAGAGAAACGTTCAGCATTATTGTCAAGTCGAATGCAATGGTGTCATTACATTGAACGAAAGTCTGCCAAAGAAGATTTAGATGAGTGATGTAAATGGATTGAGAATACCACGTTGATCTCGAAATAAATGGATAAATATGATTTGAGAATGAATTGTATGAAAGATAAACCAGGGGTTAGAGAATTTAACGGAAATACACGTTTTGAACCTATCCGTATGGAATTTGACTATGATCACTCCAGAGCTTATGATGATAAAATTATGACTTGAATATTATTGAAAACAATATCTCAATCGGAATTAACGATTTACACTGGGTATTTTATCAATATTTCGAAAATGAAATCTGTTACGAGAAACAGCGATCTTTTGAAGTTCTTGAAACATTATTCAACTTTTGTTTGAAAGTTATTTTCAAAAAAAGGTTTCAATTTACAAAAAAAATCGCTTTTGAAGATAATTATTTTGCATTTATGTTTCCCTAGTTACTATATATATTGATATTGTTTCTTGGTAATCGTAGTATGAATTTCAAATAAAATAATAGATTATATTACAGATAATGTAAAATTACGTATGAAAGGGTCGAGTGAAGGCCACTACAGCTTTTTTCAAAATGAATATTTATATAATTCAGTTAATTAAAGAAATTGACTCATTGTATTATGGTTTATTTATTTTTTAATAAATCTTTTATAAATTATAACTCTGATATACCGCCTTATAAGGGTAATATCTTTGTCTGTAAAGAATAAATCAATGTAATTTATAACAAGATTTCCCAGTCTTTATTTGTATCATAAATTATTCATGTATTTTCAAACCAGAATCGCAGGAAGAAGAAATGAAAAACAATAAAGAAAATTTATTTCCCCAATTCCGGCTGTATACAGTTTTTAATATAGGTTACAAGTAAAAGGGTATTTCAAATTTAAAAATTGTAACTTATCAAAAATGATTAGAAATTATTTTACCTGAAGAATTTCGTAAAATCCATTATATAGATTACAAACATATTTCTAGCCAGACATCTATATATTTCCGTGGCACATAGTAATTTATTACTTACCAATGGTAAATATTTGGAAATATTTCGATATGTCAAATTTAAATCTTAGCATTCGTTAATTGCGGACGCATACACAGTTACATATACATGCGCACATATACATAAACATAGACATCATTGTGAAAATTGCCCAATCGTAACCTGGGGGCCTTAGAACGCCTATATCCATTATAATCTAAAGTTTTTTGTTCATGAACCTTATAAATTCTTTATAAGTAAAAACAATGTTATATCATAGGTGTTATGCAACACGTGTTACATATACATTATCTATCTTCAATTCTCTGTTATGTTCACACCGTTCGCGAAATATTACAATGATACAGAGATGGCAAGATTAAATTATAATACCATATATTCAGTTAATTTTTTTCGCGAAACTAACTATTAAATGCATATTTTTCTCAGCGTATGTTGTGCTAACGTAATATGAATATAGCTTTTTCCAAATGAATAAAAATAGTACTTTGTGTTACTTGTATAATTTTACCTCAGGAGACCGAGTAATTGTTGAAAATGTTGTTGTAATGAACATTTTTATTTAATTACACGAACATATGTTTCAAAGTTGCTAGAATTATTTAATAATATAACTATGAGATTAAATATGTTTAACATATATTAAGGTAAAAGTTTTGAGTTATGACAGGTGCTCCAGTACAAATGTATACTGGTTCTCAGTTAAAACGAATGTTATGTATAACTAAGCTGCACTGCTTCCGGAGCTACATAAAGCATAAATAACTGTAAAATGCTGATAATTTATCTAAAATCTCGTTACCTACAAACATCGGTACATATCCATAGCTTTAGTATAGTATATCAAAATGAAAAAATATACAATCGACTTACCTAGTAGAGCTTGAAACAGGCGAGATTTGAATATCTTGATGACACGTTCGATAGCCAGTCGAAGCTGTTTATCTTGGGCCTTTATCAGCTTGGAGTGGTAGTCCTCGAGCAGTTCCAGCGCTCGGTGCGCCTCTATTGACAAGAACGGATATTAAAACAACGAACGGATACAGGAATTGGGATGGGTACTTGGCGAAAACTCTGACACTTAAAACCGTTTTAATTAATTGAAGGTCACGCATAAGAACATTTCTTTGATCTCTTACAATGCTTCTTATATCTCCAAGTAATCTCCTAAGATATCAATGGTGAATTTTACTTTAATAAGGACATTAAACATGAATGAGATATTATACGTTTTATAACACCTCATTCTCTCACTGAAAATTGTCCTTTGCATGTTCAAAAATTACGACGAACATTAAGGGATGCTCAAATATTGTAGATGTAACAAAATGTGGAGGGTTTACATTTGGCTCTGTTTTTTATTTCAATGTCGCATACGTCATTACATTTCAACAGTACAGTGACATTATATGTTGAAATAAATTAGAATTAAAGCCCTGGAAACACCTGAAAACATAAAACTTTGTGTAATGTATAGATTATCGGTAATATGAATGATTTAATTTTTATTAAATTAAAGTTTCACCACGCAATATTCGCAAAAAGATTAGGAAAGCAATTATATCTTCTATATAAAAAAATGCTGTAGGATAATATTAACTGGGGTTGACTATATAGCTACATATTTCTTTTTTCAACACAAAATATATAGGATGTGTAAATCGGGTTTGACAGGAAGCGCTTTAGTGTGGATGCCAGTGACCTCAATGTGACAAACGGTGTCAAAATGAAAATGGCCGAGAACCGCTACGATGTGAGACGAACAGGATCCGAAAGCAAACGAGCGCATCGAATTCCGAATAAGTACGAATACCAACGATAACGGCGACGGCGAGCCCTGTTGGACGATGTAATTAGATCCTGCAGGCGTTTACAGTGACGCCTTCCACCAAGTGACGCTACAGATTCAACGGATAATGAAGTGTCATCACAACGCATCGCCGTAATATAGAAATTCCAACGAATATTAAATAGATTCCTCGCAGACACTAACCGCGGACGTTTCCTCGTCCACTTTGTTTTGCCTATGATAACACAGCTAATCATACTTTATTGCTTGTTAATATTAGAGCGTGTAGCCAAACGTAGTGGATTTAAAACGAGATTCTTGCCATAAATATAGCTACTTACACATATGAGCAGATATACTTGAATATTCAAGTTGAAATGTTAGTCTTCACCGTGTTAATTGATATGGTTGAATTGTATTTTCGAGAATTTTCACTATCCATTAAAATAAGAGTTGTTTTATTTTGTCGACGTTTTGTAAATTAATTATTCTTTCATCAGGTCGTAATTCTAATGTTTAATTTCAAATTAATTAATACAATTAAATAATACAATCAAGCAATTATCTTTAACTTGTATAGGTTTCACTTTTCCGAACTTTTGTCGTTTTGTTATACTTAATAAAATACATGAGTAAACAAGCACTTCAACGGAATAGGCTGTAGAGCGTTCACACACAAATAAATATATACAGACGTTATTAAGAAAATGGTCAAAATTGATATTTAGAATACAATTTCGGGGTCGATTTCTACTGTGTTCAAAATACTATCTTTTGCATGTACGGATAAGAAAGTAAAAAATACGAAACAGAACAAGAAAATGCACAGACATTTCAAAGAGCTACAATAGCAGTATTGGATATAACGAGCATCGACATGCACAACATGTCCGAACAGGATTTCCAAAAGACATACTATGCCCATCCTAACTCCCCGCTACTTGATGGGCGAGATAAATATATGCACCATTTGTCAATTCATTCATGGGTACAGTTAACCTTGAGAGCATTTTCTTTTGTATTTACACTGTAAACCTCAAATTTGACAGAGATACTAGATCATAATTCAATTAAAATTCCGCCGGTTCTAACCACATCAATAATTCCATCTAATTCTGACACGTGCATAGATGAACTACTAGTAATTAAAGTCATCCATCCCAATTAGACATACCTGCAGTGGAGTGGAGTACGAGTAAATGCTATTTGCATATGCTGACAATTGACAGTGGAGAACAAAGCCCGTTGTATGTGTGGAGAGTAAGCATATACATATTTCCCCAATATCGAGACATTGATTATATAGATGATAAATGCTGCGTTATTCGCGCTTTATGTTTCCAGCAAAACTAACCGCACGCAATTTGGGGTTACAATCATTCGAATGCACCCGAGAAGTGTTCATACGTTACGTCGTTTATGAATTGGTATGATATATTATTATTGTTTTCGATGAAAATATAATATGATGCCATATTTCATAAAATGTAATAGCATATTTGTCAGTTTATAAAAAGGCTTTGTAGATCATAGTAATATTAATTTTGTTTAAATATATACGGGGTACTATAAAAACAAACATTTAAACTAAAACACTTTGTTGAATATGCATTATCATCTATAAGTTTCATTAACTAAGTGAACACGTGGGCACCATATGTCCAAATCATATACAGAATAAAGTCCACTCCTCACCGATAATATACGTATATCCTTGTTGGCTCCGAGGGAGATTATCTAACCTTTTTAGTTTTCTTACGTATCTTCAATTTTTGAAAAGAATATTCAAACCGAATGTATTTATTATCCTTTCTCCAATATCACTAGAACAGCTGGACTTATGGCAAAAATAACTATGTTCATAATGAAAGATATTAATAATTCCTCAAATTTTTGTTTGCAAAGTTTCTTCAAAATATGTACTAGGTTACGAGAAAACTGATACGGAAAATCTTAAATTTCTTATTTTTGTTGCCATAGATATGCATATATGGGGACTATATTTAATAAAACGTATGAACTATACCTGAAAATATTTTGACAGGAAAACAAAATAGACTCAATTAATTTTATATTTGTTATTTGACATCGGTTATTTCAATTAGATCGACTGAGAACGTGTTTCAAGCATATTGGTTATTGAAAATAAATAATGAAAGACAGTACATATTAAATATTATATTTGAATATATTGATAAGGTGAATAATCCAGAAATAATCTATATTTCATATTGAAGAAGCATTATTTGATAACGTAATAAAATGATAAGCTGAATGGCACAATTACAGAGTATCAATGTGGTGTATTGTTTGGTTTAAAATTTTTGTTTGGATATATTTTTCTATTCAAAACTACGTACAAGAAAATTGAGTGCACGCCACTTTACATGTTTTACATTGCAAAACTACATATTACGAATCATGTTCTTGTAAAAATTGCATAAATATGTTTGATTTTATTACTGGTAATATTACTTCATGTGTGTACAGCGTTGCCAAAATATCTCCCACAGTTTTGCTATATCACAAGTAAAATTTATGACAGTGGCTGCAGGGTTGGGTACGCGGATTGCCGAGCTAGTTCGCTAAGTGCCCCATAACCACTCGTCAAAGGACTCTCTGAACTGAGGTATCGTCTAACCATCTACAACCAAGTAAAGGATCTTTTATACTTCCGTGCCAACTTAAACAAGCGTTCGTGATTTTCAGATTGACCGCAAATATACACTGTATAAATTCTGCACAGCATATATTTATGTTACTAGTCTAAATTGTTGTGTTATATACTCTTTGGAAATATTATATTTAAATATATGCAGTCCCTGATAATATTATTATATAATGCAATGTAAAAGAAAAGAAAATCTGTCTCTGCACTACAAGAATATCGTAGAAGCTGGTATAGTAAGGAAACTGCTTGATGTCCAGTGAAGAGAGTATTATTTCCCATGGTAGATAAACTCGAATTGTGGGTTTACTTTGGCAACGGCACAAGCAGGCCTCGAGCGATGGCCACGGACGATGACGCCAGCGAAAATGCCGCTTGATGAGTCGGAACCGGAGGATAGTGTGTGTGAATTTATGTGAAAGCATTTCGGTAGGCGTTCATTCGCAGGTCAGGGGTCACTTTTATGGTCCCCGGCAGAAATCCAACCTACCCTACCCTTTTCTAACTTTGCAACAATGAGTTCAGTGGAATGTTGAAGTTGTAGAATATTTAAACAGATGGGAAAAGGATCATCTGATTTGACGACGATTTTACGTTCTCTTTTCTACATTTGCGCGACTCTTTTACAGATTTCAGTGGAGGTTTATTTTATAGCATTCTTCATCATATTTCCCAGATAGCATTAAGTTCTTTTTTAAAGAAGATATATATATATATATATATATATATATATATATATATATATATATATATATATATATATATATATATTCTTATCACAATACAATCGGTAATGTTATTTGGTAGAGCCTGAAACGAGTCTCGAAAGCTTTTCCTTTTATTAACTTTTTGTAAACATTTCTGATTGATAGTTTACTTAACTTCGTGTCATATATAAGAAAAAATGTTTGTAAACTAATATTTCCATGAGTTAACGTACTATCCAAGTTTGGCGTATCTAAATTCAGGTTTCCAGAGATAAATGAAAATCAATAAAAAAAAAATCGGAAATCAAGAATTATTCTTAAATGTTATTTTCTATCAGATAATGCAATTCTATATGAAATAATTTAGACAATTAAATTACATTTATATGACAGTGGACCTCAAAATCTGAACAAATTTTACCAGTGCCGCACAAACTTTGTTCTGTTATCGTTTCCGAGGTTGCCATATCTAACAGTCCAGTGACATTTGTCCCAGTTTATTTATTTATTTACTGTAAATCTTGCTTTTTAAATTTAAATGTTGTATTTTAATGCATGTCTACTGTGAGTTTTTGCCCAATGAAAAATATTTAAAAAAGAGAGGGTGGTCTTCACTCGATTTTCTTATACTTTATATTGTATATTAAATACGACCAGCACACTTTCTGGTATAGCCTTAGACAGACAGTCCTATAAAAATGATCTTTGTCAACGGAAATAATTTCCATTCAAAATAAAATACAAAAACCGGTCGCGAACATCGTCTCCACGTTTACAGATATGCAAAGGATTTGGATGGGGCTACATTTTTCTGATTTGAAATCAAACTTGACGGAAAGGCTCTCCCGGTAATGAAAGTTCTGCCGGTGGAATATTGATTCCGCATGATCGAAAAGACCATACGCGGAGATTGAAATTTGTCTTTAGACAGATTGCGATTTACAATTTTCAACATCGTCATCTTGCCGGTTGAAATGTCGCATTGCGCGCGATTGATGATATAGTGGACCCAATCATAATACAATGGAATTGTAAACAGACACGGTATAAATGTGAAAAGAAATTGATATATTGTAGTGTTACTGCAATAAAAAGCAATCGGTTGTTATAGGATTTTATATACTTTATCTCATTTCTGCCCACTGGTAAATGTAGCCTTAGTTCATAAAGGTCAATTTATTGTTGGGTTTATATAATAGAATTTGATTCTATAGAAGAAAGAACAAACATTTTCACGCTCCGATTGAAGATTTTCTTTTTCTGACACATAAGAAAACTATCCATTTGTAGTTCGACATATGTAGGTAGAAAATTACATGTCTATATATTTTCAAAATTTAACAGTTATATTTCTATGCAAAATTTATTAAAGCTCTAGAGCTTTCACAGACAGACAGACAGACATCATTTCGCAAATAGTTACATTCGATTCAGGAAAGATCAAAACTTGTATATCCGTTGAAATTTTTCATTATTACTTGACTTACTTATTACTTCGTAAAAGAAAGTAAAAATATGTTATAATTTAGTTAAATGCCAACAATATTTCATATATACTGGTGGTTAATGTGCATGACACCATTGGAATTACTTATCCCTGTTAAATCTGAGTAGTCGGTACAGAAAGCAAATACAAATGCAATGCTCCGTCGGCACACAATGGAGTACTAACGTAGCATTCGCTATAACATTCAAGTATAGTGTATTTTGTTAATTTAATAATGACCGTCGACTCCGTTAAACTCGAGCAAACGACGCCGACGCGACGCTCCTAGTCAATAGCTCTCGGCAACGCCAAACGGTGCGAATTTGTTTCTTTGAAATCTCATTTCTATGTCGGAAGAAATGCCCCATTTACTTTTTATTAAATTAAGTAGCTTTGAGCTGGCGCGAAATTTTGCTCGGTAATCTTGTTTCATAGACCGTTTCTAGTTTTTCTCTTGCTACCGAAGAACTTCTAAAAATATATCGTTGCTTTTATAGTTGCCCTAAAGTTGATACTGCTAAGAAAGTTTGTACCTTCACGCTGCCAGAATAGCATTACCACTTGAAGAAACTACACTCATAAAAGGAATTTGTTAATCTAATCTTAAACAATAAAATTATCCCCTTAACAATAAATTACTCAGAATGTATACTCATTCCAATACGTTACTTAAAACTTTATTAATATTTTTGGTGATCTTCTGGTAATTCTCGATTGATTATTATTCATAATTAAACAATACATATAAACAAATACAAATAAACATTCAATTTTGATAATGTTAATCTGTTATTTTGGCATGAACTACAAAATTAAATAGAACACCATACGGATTTCTAGGCGACAGTATTTACTAGGTAAATTCATACTAAAATATTATTGTAAATTAGTTGTTTAAATATTAAATTTCAAAGTGCATGAGAAACCATTGTACATAGAAATATCAACTTACTGAACCAGATGAAAAGCAAATGAATTAGGTCTCACAACACTAATGAATGCTCTGCTTGTTGCGTTTGAGTAATAATTGCGTTGATAATACTCATACATGCAGATAGTATCTACGTAATTACAAACTATAATATGTACGTGTTTGCGAACATGGTACTAAATGTGAATGTTTAAATAAAATTTCTTGATATTCGAAGGTTTCCTTTTCATTATTGTCCAAAAAATGTTGTTTACCTATTTATATTTATGTAAATTAAATAATTGTACGACTTTATGCCCGCGCACCGAACATTAGCTCATTTGTACATACAATACATACATATACGTCATAGCGTTACCAATATCAGACATTCTATGTTTCCCCGCATACGCGTCTGGAAGTGTGTGCAACAAAGAAATAATAGCACGAGTTAGCATTTTTAGCTCATCTTAGGATAGTACAAGACAGCTATAGTGTTTGGTTTGTAACATTATCGGATCCAAAAAATGTATTAAGAAAAAATGCTTGTCTTGACACCCTGATTTCGAAAATGTATATAACTTATATTATTGGATTGTCGCTCGTAAGACCAACTTTATGGACCAAGACGATTTTAATGTAATTTGATATACATATAATTTCCGTACCCGTGAAGTACCGCTCGCATTCAATATCCAATCGTCTGTACAGGTCCGGTTACTGTCCTTAGTCAATTTTTAATTTTTTTTACTACAAATACTAAGATATTTTATGTCGACAAAGTTTTTCCAAATTGTGAGCCCAGGGGCTATAAAAAAATAATAAAGATAAATAATTTTCTTTTATTTTTACCAAAAATCTTAATTTTTTTACATTGGCGGTTGTTTATGAAGAACAAATACTACCTTATTAAACGTATTTATATATTATAGTATAATTATCAATCAAATCAAATATATTAAGTGTGAATTGTGAGAAGCAAATAATTACTGATTTTCGAAAAACTAACATGATATTATTCTTGATTGACAAATAATACAGAATAAAAAGAAATGAGCAAGTGCACGACTAATTTCAGTCTGACAGAAGAATAATTTTGTCCTAATGTTGGTATCTGTTACCGCATATACCATACAGCAAACACTGTCAGCGTGTTCACCATATAGATAACATCACACCTATTATTTGCCTTTTGAACAAAGATCATAATGCCGACTGTTTCATGCCCATCGAATTGTGTAAATTATAAAGTAGATTAGAACAAAGATGAAAAGGTATCTATTTTTAGACTTACGGAGAAAACAACGAAAATACTAAAAGGTGTCTAAACGGAAAAACTGTGTAAGGGAAATTCTTTATTTATATGGTCTACATTTAGAAAATAATGAAATGAAAATTCGACAGCCGTCACATTATTCAATTAGACAGATGAATCGGTAAAGGGTGGACTGAATTCTGTATATGATATGGGCACGGCTTAACCTAGTTTTATTATAATACGGTTTGGCATGCTGCGAAAACGGCGTAACGGACATTCGCCAAGAATCGATTGGCTACCCGCACACACCGGGGAACAGGCAAACAGGACTCGTGGTATTTGTGCGTTCTCGCATCTCGCTACAGTCGTCAGTTACCACCGTTTCATACATACATGATACATATAGCAGTCAGACTGAGCGATGTATCGTTCACAGCTACCCGTCATGGCGGGTGAGGACCTACACAAAATGATCGGCACACTAATCGTTTTATCGTTTATGAAAACCGAACACATGTATGTACTACAATATCGGATTTAATCAATTTCCGCAAATATTTACCCACCACTGGCTTGGGCTTTTGTCAATCAGAAACGCATTCGAGATTGATGATTTAAATGAAAAGAACATACATATATGTAGATCAATTCGCATGCGCGGCTGTGTCTACGTCTGCGAACCCAGTCATGTGCAAATTAATTGGGACGAACGCAGTTTGCGAATTATTAATTTGCAATTATTCAAAGGCAAAATTAATAGATAGTAATATGAACAATTTTAATTATAACTAGCAGTATAACCAATTCCTCGTACGCTTATGTACAGTCTGTACCAACAGAGATGACCGATCTAAAGAATACAACTGCCGTTTAGTATCACAACAAGGCAGATGTTCAGTGTGCACATTATAAATAATAATATAATAAAACTTATGTTTGAATTTCGTTATCTTTTTTTTTTTCGAAAAATCTTTTTGCTTCAAAATCACCTTTGCAAATAACATGATACAATTTACGTTTCCCTATTTTCCACACAGTGATATTGTTTCATGGTAATTTAGCATGAAATTAAAACAAAACAAAGCAATATTAAATTGATAGTGGAAGTATGAGAAGGTTGAGTGAAGGCCAATCTATCATTTTTAAATGCATTTACATCACCGTTCTTCATCAATTAGTGATATTATATAATATTTTTCGTAAGTCTATATTTAAATATACTAGTTGGAGTTTCTTGCAACAATTTACCAGAAGTTATCTGCAAAACATTTATTCAACGCAATTTGACTAGCGACGCAATGACTCTTATCTCCGAACGTATCATGCCACGTGCGTTACGGCTCAAGAGATGACGTGCCCAGTGACAGTAACAAATGATACTGCAACAATATAGCATTATCTGTCATCTGTACATTTCGCGATTCCGTACAAGTACCGAATATTATGCTACCACCATGATATATATTAATTACACAATTGCGCATTGTAGCCTTAAAGTTCTCAAACTTTTTCGGTTCACGGCGCCTTAATGTATCAGAATTTTTCCACGGCGCTCTAGTCAAAACATTGGTCTAAGTAACGCAGTTTCAGTGCGTATTTGGAATATTGTATGTATTTATATATTTATATATATATTTATATATATATATATATATATATATATATATATATATATATATATATATATATATATATATTTATATATATATATATATATATATATATATATATATATATATATATATATTCTCCACATGGCCAGTCCGCCCCTGCTCGGAGCATACAGTTATTTATGGTAACTTTTTATATTTTCAAATACCAATCCAATTTAACAATGTGAATTTGGAAAAAGAAAATTGCTTTTCTTGGAAAATATTCGGAAAGTGCAATATAAACTATATTTTAATAGAATATTTAACAATTCAACTCTTCATTGAAAAAAGTACTTTTCGGGATACATTCCTCTATGTAAAGGCGACGATAATAGTTGTGAAAATTATTTTCTTATTAAATGTAAAATAATAATATATGTAAAATGAATTGTGCCAGCGAGGACAGTCTGAAAAAGCATTAACTTGTTGACATACTCGTCGCCGTTCAAAACATCTAGGAGACTTTAATTTGATTTTAAGTTAAATGGATATACACCGTCTTCGTAAAAGGGGTGGCATAAAATATAGCTATTACAGTCGCCGGTCGGTGCGCGCAGAACAGGTAAGCCAATTCAATTTTCTCGTTTCGTTTTTGTTCGATTAACTGAGGCGTTTTTATGGAAAACATTGTCCTGCACTTTATATAATACCAATGAGACTTGTTTTCGTCTAAAAAATACGATACACTAATGCTTTTAGCATGAAAACGTGATGTGAATATATTATTTATTTAAAAAAAATTGTTTAGCACTCATCTAAATCGCACATTTCAATACACTTGACACGCACCGAGGCTGCTATAAGAACAAGCATTGTTTCCAGCTTGCCGTACCTGGGGCAACAATCATATGAGATACAATAATGAAAACGATAGCAGTTGTGAGGACAAAATTTATTGTTGCCAATCATCCAACAATCAATGAATCAACCACATTTTAAATTTCATTACAACAACGAATCTCATATGCATTTTAAACGGTTTTAAAACTATTTGACGAGAACTCCCAACCAAAGTATGTACTTCAGTGATAAAATTATCATGTACAAAACAACTCGAACTCTAGACAACTAAGAAGTTCTTGAGACAAAATAAAATTTAGTCATAAAGTTTCGTCGCCCTGAGTTCATCCGGCTTTTCGACTCGGTAGTCAAGTTGTAGCATGCCGGCATGAACAGGCCATGATTGGGGGCTATGCAACACGGCGCAAACGCCGAAGCACATCGCCTGAGATGAGAATATTAACAAGTTATTTGAATAAAAGAGAAGGACATTGCAAGTTTTTAATACAAATACACGTAAGTATATACGAAGAACATGCATACCATTTTCCACTAGAGCCATGTATAACATGATTTAATGGTACGACGCTCTCTGGTGTCAAATTTATGAAATTCATTTTTATAAAGTTATGGCACGATTTTTATTTTCAGTTTTATAGAAGCTATGCGACTGGAGTTGTAGCAATGGATATTTATATCAAGTGCATTTTTATAAGCGTCAGCTATTTGAGTCCGTGAAGGTGGCACGTCATTGTCAGTACAAACATTTTTGATAGTATCCTTTATTTGAACTTCGTTTGTGATGATTTGTGGCTATTCTAAAATTGCAGCACTCGTAACCCTTCACTAGATATTCGTTTCGGCGATTAACGTGTCAACTTTTTATCTAGCACGTAATTTGCCAGTACAAACAAACTTATCTAATTGAAAAGTTCTTATATCTATAGTATTCGTTTGTGACCATAGTAAAATTGCAGCACCTGTAACTCTTCACTAGATATTCATTTCGGCGATTTCAGATACTTTCTGTGAATCACGTCGGCATATAAACCATTTTAGTTATATTATTAAATATTTGTGTGGTTGGCATTTATGAAACAGTTCTCGTGAAACACGGCGCGTAGTCTAAGCGCAGTTGTTTTATTAAACAAAATAAGGTGTATATTTACTTTTATGGGAATTTTTATGTATTTTAGTAAGAAGCACATAAATAAATAAATAAATATAGAATTAGTGAATTTTTCATGTTTTCCTAACACTCTTTCAATTTAATAAGCCGTTTTTACTTTCTTTTACGAAGAAATCGAACGTTTTCACCTTCCCTGTCGAACGTAAAATTGTGTAACTTCAATCTTAAAATGTGAACCTCCTATTTTTGAAAAGAATATCACTAGAACGGCTCCTTCGGCACAAACAGTTGTGTTCGTAATGAAAGATATTAATATTTTGCACAACTTTTGTTTGAAAAGTTTCTTTACAAATTGTACCAGTTACGAGAAAACCGCAATGGAAAATCTATTTTAATTTAAATCATATAACCTTTGAGTGACATAATTTATTACTTGTTTATATATTTAATACTGCATAACAAATACAATACAAAAAAAAAAAAAGATAATTTTCTAATATAAATATTTTAAAAATTGATTTTATATTTGAATATTTAGATAAGGTAAATTATTAAAGAATCAATCTATATTGTATACTTGCTAACATAATTAAATAATAAGCTAATTCGTACAATTTCAGAGTTTTACACTTGAGTTTGATGATGTATTGGTATCTAATGAAAACTGCATGCAACCGATTTCTTAATTTTCCATTGAAACTTTATTTACCATGAAAATTTAGAAAACAGCACAAAAATAGACAATATTTGTAACCATGGCAACTTATGGGGTACTAAGGTAGAAATGTCTTTGATTGTGATATCGGTCATAGGTTTACTTAAATTTTATACGGGCAAAGCAAGCATGAGAGTACAAAATGTAAATTGTGTTAGTTCGACGGCAATAATAAACTATTATATAACTCTACTTGGCAAGTAAAATAACCAACTGAAGAACGATAATAGGCCTGCGTGCGTAAATTCACGGTACCTACAATAATCGCTAATGGTGCACAGGAAACTGATAAAAATAATGGTTCTGGAAATAGCGACAGCTTGCTACGGAAAACCATCCTCTGATTTATCCACGTGCAAGAAATTCATGATGCGGAAAACGTTGAACGTCAAAGAATTTGACGAACCTTTGCGCATATTGTGGATAGATAGGCATTATTGAAACTGAGGAGAATGAATGATCAGAAAGAAAACGATGTTGCATAGCGTTCAAGAATTTATAACTATATTTCAGAATGATGACGAAAAAATTTCCAACATTACCTATATATTTGGAACGTTATATCTCTCGATTTTGACAAGATGTACATTTATATGCAAATATTTCCGCAATACATATTCAATTTTATTTCCTGGAGATATATTTATATCATTGCGATTAATATTATACATCTTACCATAGAAAGGGGTTATCCTGTTACAAAAGAAACTAATGTGGCATATACTACAGTCTCTCTAATTGATTGATTGATTTTATTTCATTTATTTAGATAATATTTGTTATTGTACACACGTCTGTTCACTATGGTAGATCAAGGTAACCAGTTGTATAGTTGCACAATACTGGAAAATCGAAATACGTATTCGGTATTGAAACATCAAGCAGTGTAGTTGCATGTATTCCATTCGGGTTTCCAGTCGAGGTGCCTTCATTCATCAAAATCATGAGTACTATTTCCGATATCAATATCGAAGTAAAATCGACAATTTAATAACGTGTTCCATTTCCAGTTTCAGGCTAGAGACTTCATTCACAGACACACACACAGACGTTATTCAAAAATAGTCACATTCGATTCAGAGAGGGTCAAAACGTGTATTTACGTTGAAATTTTGAGTTCGAAATTTTTCAGGATGTCAAGGCTTATACTACTGCATATAAAAAAGTAACTGTGAGATTATGGCCAAAATCTAATTAGCTCTTTGCAAATAGGATATTTCGCTATTTTTCGCTAAGTAGTTTTCAAGTAATGCGACGCTCACCCACGTCATTGAGAATAGTTGAACCTTGTAAAAATTAAATTACCAGTAATTCTTCTTCTGAATAGAAAAGTTATTTAGAATGTGCAGTTCAAAAACACTGTAAACCTGATAAAACTTTTATAATTAGCTTGGCACAAGAGTGTCTTCAATTATTTCTCGGAAATAAAACTATTTGCTAACGGTGATGGCGTTCACTTTAATTGACAATGATCGTTCAATAACAAGAATAAACTTTTAGTATCTAGAAATACGAGAGATATAAATTATAATGATCAAATTCGGGGAACACTTCGCCTATCACCCCATACAAACAATATTTAACTACATTTTTACTTTCTTGAACGAAGTTTAAGCTGTCGAACGCGGAACTAACGGAAATATACGTTTTAAACTTTCCTGAATCGATATTGACTATATTCGGAATGATGCCAGTTTGTGAGTCAATTAGCGTGTGTTTATGGGTGTCTCTGTATCTGTAAGCGCCTTACAGTAAAAACTGTTGATGTTAATTTTTTTTTTTTTTTTTTTATTTATACGATTTTGAATAATATTATCAAACTAGACTTTCTGGTCGCATAATGAATTTAAAATAAATACAAAATGAAACAACATATATAATTTGAAGACAGGTTCACGCGCGTAACAGAAATGATATATAGTGCGAAATTACAAATCACCGGCAAGTGTCCGTTAAAAGTGTCTGATAAGTTTATGTAAAGTTTTTTTTTCTAAACGGAAAGTTGCCCCTCTGGACACTTGTCTCGAAGGTATCACTAGATAATTAATGATTAAAATATGATATCTGTATGAACAAATAAGCTGCCAGGAGGGTTCATGATATGTGAATCATTTGTAAAATATCTGGCACCACCCGAATAATTTGTTCTAATCCCTATCATAAAAGCTTTAATTTGTTTACAATTGAAATTGCAAACGTACAAAATGTAGTCCTACAGATAGCTAATTACATCAAAGCAAAAACCAGAATTATTATGTAATAAGTATTTAAAGTCTTAACACATTTGCAGACTATTGTAGGGTATGACAGAATACTATAGCCCTAATGTTGATACAGTTCGGCAAACAAAAAAAGACAAATTATTATAACCTTCCAAATATTCGATATACAGTATATTTGCCTTATTCTTCAATAATGTAAGCCATAACTATTATATTTTACACATGGTTGCTCCTCCACCAAATCTCGCTTAATGAATCCAAAATAATCCCATTATATTATCAATATTTGTTATGCACTCTCATATCTATATATGTGCAGAGGGTTATTAATGCAGATGTTTTGTGTTTCATTGGCTACAAAATATGGCCGTTTTATCAGCGCAGAAATTAAGTTGTTCTATAAATTATGCACGAGCACATTCCTGGCTACCGGGATCAAGAAGCTGGCGTGAACATAGAGCACAGCAATTCACGGAAGGTCGATGCGGCATTCGGTCGGCAAACGCGAGGAGTAGCTGTACCAGTGGCGACTGCTTCATTAGGATAAATTGCCTTCCACCAATTATTATTATTACATAAGCGTAAATAAATCATTTTCAAAATGCACATAATGATGAGGTTAAAATCAATCCCGATGGAAAATAATTCTTTAAAAAAATAATATAATCATTGATTTTATAAAAGGAAACTAATTATATTAATGATACCCAAGAATTAGCACGAGCGTTGGAACAATATTGAACTTTTAACTATGAAACCAGTTGTTTTATCGAATACTTTATATGGCAAATATATTATGGTATTCTGCTTCAATCTAAGAAAACTAAATATACATTCAATTTCGTTTTGTGTTGGGTTAAAAAAAATCAATAATAACTCCGCCAGAATAAGTATTTAAATTGCGTCGGAAACTAATTGAGCAGCAAATTTGGTTAAAATCGGTCCGATAGAACAAAAACTAGAGACGCACAGGTGCACTTTAGCTAACATATCAGAATTTTGGAATGAAATAGATTTATTTGGGGTCGTAACATTTTACTCCTTGCCCATTGGTCGCCTCTTACGCTAAGGGTGCAAGTATATAAGAAACACATTTTCGAAATCAGCAGACATAAAAATAAAAAGTTCTTAGTTTTACGCACGAGTACGTGACTAACATACATCCAAGTATATGACATATATACATTTTAGAAATCAAGAAGACGTAAAAAGAAATTCCGCAGAAGAAACTTTTGATTCTAAGTATGTTGCACGACAAGCTAAAGAAATGAAAATTTAAATATGGGCGATGTTTGCCAAATTGTCTAATTCCACGTATGACAATTAATGAGGCTACGCCTTTATTAAAAAATATATTTGTCCTCGAAAACGTTCTTAATCCATAAGACGCCACTGAGCGCTACCAAATTCAAACCAATATTAAAACGTATGTGTTATCATGCGTCTGGTCCGTAGCTGTACCATCTCGCCGCTACGTCATTAAACATTTTAGTGAAATGAGATTTTACCTTTCAGGATAACCGACGCGAATTTATTTTAACTAACTAAAACTCTCTATTAAATTCATGAAACTAATGGCCAAAATATCCGTTCACATTTTTATCTAGCCACAATTTATTGTTTATAATTCACCGTCGAAGAAATGTGTGGTTTGTTTGGTTTCTCTTTTGCATCTCTCGACAAAAAAATACGAACCAAGCAATTTAGCATGTTGGGTTTTGCATTAATGAGAACAATTTTTTATTAAAAATATAAACGGGGTAGAATAATACATCTAAATTTATTTTTACGTTGATGGATTGTCCGTTTCCGTACGGAAATCTATTCATATATTTTCATTGTTTTGAATTATTATTCTTAAATAACTCTGGTTATTTACATTGGAAACATTTAACTTGCTACGACGTTTAAAATAATTATAATCATGAAAAATTGAAACTCTAAACATTCACGGAAATACACGTATTGCGCTTCCATGTTCCAATATTAACTATTTTCGAGTTAGCGTCGGCATTTGTATGGATATTGTCTGGGTATGTTTGTGTGCACGTGCGTGTGTGTCTGTTCGGGTGCGACAGCATATAGTATTGAAGATAAACTTTTGAAACTTTATGTGTACCCCAGGAAGAAAACCTCCTAGTTTTGAAAACAAAATCCAACCTGCAGTTAAAGTTAACCCTTGTTACTTTCTTACTATTTTGACACGGATTAGGACATATATTGATATATACAAAATAATATTTTAACTATTGTTTGAAAGGTCTTCTCTAATTGCATACTTACCATTTCTTGGTAAATCGCTTTTGAATTTAAATGATTTATATATTGTACCCATTGATACAATATTTACTAAATTGCTTCTAGATTATCGCAGTATTAACGAAAGTCAAAATTTAAAACAAAAGTTAAACGATATCATGAGAATTTTCCAAGAATATCCATACCCTCTTATAATAATAAAATAATATAAAGATACCACAAAATAGCAATACAAATTCTTTGATTATAAAAACAGGCTCTGCAGATTTATTGTATTGTTGGATAAAATTGGCTACAGTTCATATTTTTCTATTATACACTCCCTCGGATTATAACTACAAATGTTGAGGGAAGTTTTAATTTGTCTAGAATCCGCAACCTTCAAAAGCAAATAATAGAGAAATACTGAAAGCTAAAGCTGAGCAGAAATGGTTTGTGTTATACAATGGGCCCTTGATTAAAAATCGATATAGAAAACCTTGGTACTGCAGAAATTCCCGAAAATGATACAAATATGTAAATTTCAAAAGCGTTATAATTTTTTCATGCGAGTAATTGTAGCAAAAATTGTGTACGTTCATTATTAAATTACCAACATAAGAAGTTTAAAAAGCACAAATCACGTTCATATTTCGTAAAAGTAGGTAATGTAGCCGT
This sequence comes from Leistus spinibarbis, assembly GCA_933228885.1. Classification (NCBI taxonomy): domain Eukaryota; kingdom Metazoa; phylum Arthropoda; class Insecta; order Coleoptera; family Carabidae; genus Leistus; species Leistus spinibarbis. The sequence goes on along the minus strand of OW121796.1, from coordinate 5,338,658 downwards.
ACTTAAAATGGCCATTACGGCACGAAAAATGTTTTTTTCTTTTAATGTCTTTCTTCTAAGTTTCAAGGACATCCTTTCGGTATAGAATACACGAGACGCTCGTTACTGAATGACACATTCAGGATCTTTCCTTACAGTTGCCACGTCCAAGGTAATTAACCATTACGTAAATAATTTTCAGAGATTCGAGGTACGTAAAAGTTTCTTCCTTGTATTTCCCTACTTATTAAATCTATCAATGTATTAAGTCCTTGAAGTTGAAGTCTGGGAGATATGTAAATATATAGTTTTATACCCCTCAGTCCATAAATGAAATATGTTTAATCCAAAATGTTCGAAATTGGTAACGCAGTAGACTAAGAGTAAACCATTACTTCCGGTAAGCTATTGTTTCCAAAAGTAGGTTTTTAGCCGGATCCTATATATGCCTTATGTTTAAAGCTTTACAATGTGTGCATTGACATAAATAATTAAATAACAAGTTTTGTCTTTACACTTTGTCTGTAAAATGTACGGGGGAGGTAATATTTGCATATGTCAAAAAAACATGTAAATATTTATGTTCTCGATTTCGATTCACCACCCTGCGTACAATTAAATTCGCAGTTTTATACATTTTATTTTGTATCTTATTTAATACTAGTATTAAAATTATACTAATTGAATCGCAGCTTTCCCAAACAACTTAAGTCACTTTTCGAACATTTTTAGAAATGTGTGTTTAAATATAAAATCGAATATGCTTCATCTTTTGTTGTTAAAATCAGATAAGTCTATCAATTTTGGAAACAAAAATTATATATTTAAAGTTTAAAAACACATGATTATATTATTGCTCTAATAAATAATAATACTAATAAAAACATATTTAAATTTAGAATAGAAGAAAAATTAACAAATTACTTGGTGTTAACACGATTTAAACATAAACGCGCATATTTGTTGTATCTGATTCGATCCAGAGAGACAAATCAAATAAACACTCAATGAAACCAATTAACCACTTTTTAAAATTTATAAATCCTAGATTTCTTTAATTATTTTATACCTGTAACTTTGTAGATCCTGGCGTGAAAAAAATCACTGTCATCAAAGAAAAAACTCATAATAAATGTGTTTTTTGTTTTATAAATCACCACATGTAATCCCAGTTTTGAATGAGGAGGACGCGTAATATAATAGACTCGTGTCACACTGTAACCAACCCGTTTCAGCACGTTAGTTCAGCCCAAGGCCACTGCGCCGCTGATACTGGCACCGCGGCGGTTGCCGCAACTCTCAGCGAGACCGTCGCGACGCCTGAACACCGAATCGCAACGTACCCTACGTCAGCCAGCCGTTTCAAACATGTTTTGCCCTTTGCTACGTTCACTTTGCGAATGTAGAGATCCACATTCAACAATCTGAATGTAATTTAATTGGAAGAAAATTGGGTAGCCCACGTAACGAGAAATTGTGATTGGAAACTATCCCGCTATTCTGCTCATCTTACGAATGCTTGAGACAAGATTAAACATGGTTTACCCTTTAACAACATTTTCTTTTATCAACTTCGAAAAAAATATCATTTACTGATAAATCGCTATATATGGTAAAAACTACGTATAAGAAAGTCAAGTGAAGGCCACGCCTGTTCATTTGTAAGACCACACATCAAAATACAATGATTGGAAACTACCCCACTATTATGTTCGTCTTAAGAATATTAATAGATGAAACAAACATCAAGTTAATGATTCGATTCAAAGGAATCTATAAAATTATACAATATTCTAATTAAATTGCAAGTCAAACATTGATTGAATCTACTAAATATATCGAGTATTAGGTAATTATTCATGTTATGAATTATATACTTAAATATGAAAACATTTAATAAATGTAGGCTAATCAACATTTTACAGATTCTCCTTACAAGTTGAAAATCATACCATAAACCAAAAAAAAAATTAACGAGAGTCTAAAAGAATCTAGTAAAAATATTTTGAGACAATTAAAATTAATAAATACAATACAAGCATATAAAATGTTCGCATTCATAGCTGCTTATTGATTCAGTACAGTATTCAAACTGTACCTCACCTTTCACAATGTTAATGTTAATTAAGTTTACGATCAAACTTAATTTACCGCCTAAACAACCCTGAAATTCTCGAGCCGCTACTGTTATTAAATATGTTCAATATTACTACAACTAATGAAAATTATGGATATCTTACGGCATATCATCACCGAACAGTGCCAACAAACATAACAAAAGTAAATAAATTAAAAAAAAAATCATTACACTTTATTCTATTGAGGGCAGGAGGGGTTCAGTTGTATGATATTTACATTATACATTTGCCATTAAAAAATATCCCTATTCAGGGCTATATTTATAGGAAGAAGTGGGGAGGCAGGGAAATATTTTGAATTAATTTTGTATGGCCTAGAAACTTTATTTACATGAAAAAACATATAATTTGTTGATTTACTCAATAAAATTCTAAAATATTAAGCAGGATCTATTTTCTAGGGCAGTAAGAACTGAATTTCTTTGTTATCAAAATTCATGATTATATATTACGTATAAGATAGTAAAAAATAACTAAATTTGAAAAAATTAATATATTCCAGTATTTTTAAATTTTAGTTCATCAAAAATATTTGCTAGTAATCATGTTTTACATCAAGCTTAAAACGGATTCACTAGCGTCATATTTCAAGCCTTCCAACTCATCATACTTTTAGAGAGCAGCGAAGCAAACCACCTATACAGAACTGTATCCCGAACCCAGGCAATATGCAACTCTCCCAACTTCCTCTGACTAAAGCGCTCGCACAATATGCAATGAACTGAGCAATATTGATTTTTTGTATCTTTTAGACAAAGAGTTGAAGGAATATCTGTAGCCATAGAGTACCCCTAGATTAATCACAACTTTGAATATCAGCACCCTAAACTGTACATACACATACTGCGATATCTGGTTCGTGTGAACTTGTACAATGTAAAACAGAAATATATGCGTCGAAGTTACAGACTAGACACTTTTTCACAAACTAACTCCTGTCCGATTTTCTATCTAAGTTTCTTACAAGACTAGCATACTTTCGGTAGTAATAAGTAAGTATTGTAATCATGAAAAATTTTGAACTCGAGTTTTCAACGGATATACACGTTTTGACTTACCCTGAATCGAATGTGGCTATTTTCGGAGTAACGTCTATGTGTCTGTGAAAGATCTAGTGCCATAACTGTCGAACGTAAAATTGTGAAATTTCAAACTTAAGATGTGAACCTTTTATTTTTAAAAAGGATATTCAAACCAAAAGTGTACGTTTACTCTATACATTTTTGTTTTCTCTCCAATAAACATCCACCGTACGGCTACCATACATTTATTTTATAGATTAACATCCTAAATGTAACAACATGAGATATGATTCAACCGGTGCTCGATCAGGAGTTTTTCTTTTTTTTTCACTGCCTGAGTAAAGTTAAGGCTGTCCCTTATTTGATTTTGTAATTTTTAAATATATCTGATTTACGCCAATTTGATTGTAAAAATTAAAAATCTACCAAATGACGTGCACAATTAGTCGATAATATTCCTGCTTTGATATTAATTATTGCCCTTTTAGTTTCCGTTTAAAACTGTTAGTCGTTAATTTTTCATATTATGAATTGTTTTTCAGTGGAACTAAAAGTGTAATTGAAAATACCGGTACAGGAAAATTATCCTCATTTGACTACCTTTTAATTTATACAATACAAATTGGCATACACTACATTTAACGCTAGTGCTGTTGCATACGTGTAATTAAATACTATAGACCATTGTCTATAAACATGGCGAATGTTATCGTTATATTGGTAATCCTTTGAGCATTTATAATACAAATATATACTAATTGGCAATAATTGTTGGTCCATAGTAACAAAGACAAACTTAACCTCAGCATAATACAGCAAATGTCAATAGTAAAATAGATATATTTAGGACAATACATATTTACATGCAATGCTCTTGTCAACAAACATTATCCCCTGTTTTTCTGGAACGTATCTACCGTGTACCATGTAAAAACAGAATTAGATGTATTGTTATCAAGTAGTAAAATATGTTTTTATTACGTTGATACAAAGTGCGTTTACATCTGCTTTCCGTAATTCTTTATATCGTTTGACGTTTGATTCAAATTTGGGTTTGTTTGTTTTCTTTTATTATTCTAACTATACTCCTATTTCATATCAGCATATTTCAAGACAATTTCATTGTGCTTCACTTTCTAGTAGTTCATGTATGTACTCCTTTCAAATTCATCATTCTATAACCGTATTAGTACAGAGAAAATTTTAGTTGATATCTGGTTATTTAATCCAGCCTGTACTGATCTCTTTAGGTACAAAGTGCACAATGAGTAGGTACTAATAAAAATTAATAAGTAAACATTCTTGGAAGAAAATTATCGGTGAACTGTTTTCGAAAGAGCAAACAACAAAAATATAGGTAAATATTATTTGTCTAAAATATTAATAAAATTACACTGTACACGTCAGTAAATTCGTTTGTAATCGTACAACCAGAAGCACTCAACATAAAGTTTGCTTTGACATAGTGAACGACATATTCGACCTCGATGAGTTTAGTGATACAAGAAGTTGCCGCCGGTTTAGGGACACACTTCGGTGTCTTTAAAATCGATCATGTGGTCGCAACGGCGCTGCGCAAACACCAAAACCTAAATGGTTTATTCGAGGTTCTGTATTCACGTTTTTCTTCTGAATTTCATATGAAAATTATTAGTGTTCGAAGTCATTGTATTACGAGTATGGCTATCATACGAACAAGCGCCTGAAAGAAAACTTCCTACTATTACAAATTTAAACAGATTTAGTCTTTCTACTTTTTTACTATCTCCTCGAATTAAAGGAATAAGTAAGAATTCGATTGTATGACTGCAACATTATCAAAATTCAAAAGAAAACAATCAGTTCTTGATGGTGACCCAGAGGTTGAAACAATTGTAGAGCGTTAATAAAGATTTTGTGAAACTTACCAACTGTTTTTCTAATTTATAATAATATTATATTTGATACATAAATTTTAAATATATATTAATTATTTTGAAATCTACGTATATGGCCACTAAAGGCCACTGATTTTTTTATTTGGCCACTATATTCCAGCAAATTCTGGTTTTATTAAAATGATTAATTGTCCGTCAAGATTACATAGGTTGTTATGCTTATTTTTGTTTGAAACATCGACACAACGCTACCAGCATGATTCTATGAATAAACCGAATTTGTTTCACGTAAAACTAAATAAAAACATCAAAATTCAAGGCAGATACACAAGAGCAATACCTCGGAATAAAAAGGTCGCGCATAAAAAAGAAAAACAACGGTTATCCGAGTTTTTATTTTTGTGTGAGACGGTTGTATCAAAGCACGTAGCATTACAAAAGTGGGATGAAGAAGGAAGATTATTTCGTTTTTTGAAGGTCCCTGGTGCAGTGACGAATGAGGACCGACACAAAATGACAAGTGGTATGTCACACTGATTTTAGGACTGACAGAACTCTATTCAATTCCGATAACATATCGCACTTGATCGTTGCAATTTGGAATGAATTGATTTTTTGATGGGCATGTCAAAATGAGAATAATAATTGTTGAAAAATTAAACCAATAGAGTTTAGAGTGCATTATCATAAGGGACTATGCATTGGTGTGTCAATCATGTTGCGGTATATATGTATCCAAAACTATAAAATTTTCTAAACATAACTTTATATTTTATTACAATTTTGAACTGCCTATATTATTTGAATTTAAGAATTATCCCAGGATAGAAAACCTCCTATATTTAATAAAGATATTATAGCCGGAAGTGTTTGTTGATTCGAATTATTTGTTGTACATCTCGTAAACGAGGTTAGCGAAAAAGACTTTGCCTTTTAATATAGCCAAGTTTCATCTACGTTTCACATATTGACATGGTTTCATAGCTGTAAATCATTGTGATTTTTTGATCGATATGTAAATTTTAGAAATTTATAAGTTAGAAATAAAAGGGTTGGTATATTTCGAGCAATATATGGTCTTCTTCGGAGAGTTTGAGATGATTGGTGATGATGTGATGAATGTCTACATGTTATTAACACTTCATCATATCACCACCTATGACCTCAAACTCTCCGAAGAAAACCATATATTGGTCGAAATATACCAACGTTTATTCTATCTAACTTTTGCTTATAAATTCCAAAAATTGACTTCATCGATCAAAAAATCACAATAATTAACAAAATTAGTCAATAATAACATTAATGCTATATTATATATAAAGTGAAAACTAAATATAGGAAAATCTAATGAAGGACACTCCAGAGTTATTTATTTGTATATACAGAGCTTATTTTTCTAGCTTTTTTTTTTTTTTTTTTTATAGAACTAATTTTATCAATATTGTATACATTTCAAAATTAGGTAATTCGAAGTGTCAACAATCATGTTCGTCCACGTGCTTGGTTTATTTCTTCAAATCAGTGTGCTCGAACCAGGGACCTTCCTAACATTGGAAGATCCCAAGTTTAAGCTCTGGCGAAAGCCATTAATTTTCAACCCAATTTATTTATATATCTGAAATATATGAACTTTGTGCCTGTAACATTAAAAAATAAATCATCTGTTGTACGAATACGTGGGAATTCCATGTTTTCACCTATTTTATATTCAAGAAATGCTATATCATCTTTCTCTCTGTGTCAGCTTTTATCTTTGCTCGACTATCATAGTTCGAATAAGACTTGCGGGACTTTGTGCGGAAAAGTAAAACAAATGTTTGTAAGGAATTTCTATTCCATAAAATGCAAATTTTTGTTTACCCACCACGAGTAGGTTAAATAAAGCAAGCTTCTTTGAAACATAAATATAGATTTCTGTTTTTATTTTTTTCTTTTTTGATTTAACGAGAAAAACAATAAACAACGTTTTACACAGCGACAACAAAAATCGAAATAAAAATTTGTACCACGTGCATCTAAATCGGATTGCCGTGGTAGGAACCTTCCCCAACACAACAAAGAATAAATACAAAATTTAAATGTGAAAATCTCGTTAAACCAACTTTTAGAACGCATGGTCTTTACATTCACTAATACCGAGATTACAAAATACAATTGTTATTCTGTTCTGTAGAGCGCACAAGTGCAAAATTATTTCAGCCCTATTTGCAAAATTTACACAGGAAAAAATATGCTTGTATGATTCCTATATTTTGTACGACAAAGTTACTATAGCAATTGTAAAATTACGTGATCAGAACAAGTATATAAATAATCAAATAAACCAGAATGTCGCACTTCTTATACATTCATCTTTCTGTCTCTTCTTGTAACACCACAAATATTCCTCCAATATCTCATCTCGACTGCAGTTACTCTACTTTTATGCTTTGTCTTCCATAGCCAACACTCACTCCCATACATAAAAGTTTAGGTCCCTTTACCATTCCATTTATGCGCCAAATTCTAGTTTAGACTTTCTTTTTTTTTTTTTTTCATTAGAGGTGTTAAAATTTGTGATCGTTTGATTGATAAAACAACCAACGCAAACAGTGAAGACACCTCATTACTTGAGTCTACGCGCTTATTAATCTGGCCGAAACTCGTAATTGCGTTTCGTTGAAAATGAACAGTCTACTAAACGGGCAACGTCACTCGTTTGGTGCCGCACTCGCACACCATAACACCACACACTGTTCGTCGCTCCTGCTCGTAGGATGCTGCTGTGAGGTGACCTGCTTGTTTTCGAGCGTCCATTCCTTCGTAGCCATTATCGTTCGAAAATCAAGCCTCCCAGCAACATAATAAATTTCCACCAACCGTCTGACTTTAACCCTCATTTGACCTCGATATCTTTAAACATTTACTGTGTGTGTATTGCTTTACAACGAGGAAGCTGCGAAGCTATTACGGCAAAACGTAAATAAATTATCATCAAGCTAATATAAAACTGTTGCGTCAAATTATATATCACTACAAATTTTACGTTAAATATACCATGAACATGTGCTAAATATGTTAAGCCCGTTTTAAGCAGACGTATATTTGTTTTTATGGTAAAAATAGAACGGGTTCAATTTTCAACATAATTTATCACTAATTTGTCCAATTATATTTCGACAGTTATACGTACATACATTAATGATACATGCCGTATTATTTTACTTAATAAATTATTTTGAAAACAATTTAGATGCCTATTTATTTTTGTTAATTCAAGCAGCTCCGGTTATCGTTCCGACAAAAATAACGTATTGTCCGGGATTTTTCCTTCTAATTTTTTTTTTTTTTTTTGGAATTTCTCTAAATTAACGATATAATCTTAGTATACTAATGTAGGCGACCAAAGTAATGCATAAGTATGAATGACAAATGTTAAGCGATGCTCTTCAATTTGAATTGGTTTATTACACACATTTAATACTTATAATGTATATAAATACCAAAATATGCGTAGTTTCAAGATGGGACGCATAAACGAATATAACAATCTAATAATAACAATAGTTATGATTAGTACAGTCAAACTTACATATTATGTAAGTTTGACTGTACTAATTGTTTACTTATATAAGTATACCTCCACCAAAATAAGCAGCACAATCATGGTTATACTATTCTATGCTCAAATGAAATATTAATACTAATGCAGACTTTATTGATAATACACTCGCAAGAACGACTATTGTAAATTAAATATGAAATATCTAAACGAAATATGTGAATTGTACCTATGAAACAATTGAAAATGTAGAAGGCAGTAAATCAAATGGTTAAAGTTAAAATCCCGAATTAAAAAGGGCCAAACGAGCGCTATTTTGTTCTAAAATCAAAGCGAAATCCGGGAAAACGATGTATACAAATCACGATGTGAAAACCCAAGCGAGACCAGCGCACCCGCACGAGCGAGCGTAGCGAGAAGAAGAGAAACTAAATAGCGAGTGCACAGCAACAGCACAGTGTAGATAGCGCATGGTTACGGAATAAAACATGCTCGAAATATCGTTTACGGAAGGCCATAATTTCAACAGTCATTTAGGAAACAGATGCAATTCGTTTTGAAACTTGCCAAACAGAAATACATTTATTAACAAACAATATTTTTTCCAAATGCAATCAAATACAGTTCAACTTTTTCTCATATGAGACTCATTTAAAAAATGTTGGAAAGTTACGTTCGTTGAACAGGGTGGTTCACACTCAGGAACTGGAGGATTTATCTTAAAAACTATGACATGTAATAGGAAATATCATTAACAAAAAATACACTGTAACAACGACAGAGCCAGCTTAAGCCATGCTTTTCTATCTAAGGACAGAAAAAATTGGCACAGAAACATTGTAGTGAAAAGTGGCATTCACCCCATTTTCTCGTACTTCCACTATCTATATAATATAATGTGCCCTTATTTTGTTTGAAATTCATTCTATCATTTTCATGAAACAATAATAATCTATGGTAATGGTAACTAGGGAAACGGAAATGAAATATTGATATATTCAAAGGAGATTATTCAATAAATGTTAATGGCTGTAAAATTAAGGATTTCATGATTAAATAGTGGGTAATTAGCAGTAAATTATCTTTCAGTTCTTATTTTGTTATTAATATTATTGGTCCTGCTAAGTTAGAGGACGTGATATTGTTTGGTGCACATCCGTGCCATATAAAAGTTTTAAGTTTAAAATGTCATTAACAGTTTTGTGTCTAGAGTGGGTACACACGCAAACACACACACAGAGGCATAATTCCGAAAATAGTCAAAAACAATTTAGGGATATTCAAATCGTGTATTTCCGGTAAATTTTTAAATTTTAGGCCACCCAGTCAAAATCATTCTATAAGACGATGATTGATTAAATTTAAAGGGAACATATACTAGCATAGATAGAATAGTTGTTGGATTATACTTTTACAATATTGTTGCAAAAAAAAAATTACTTACCGCAACAAAATTTTGGTAAACAACAGCCATAAATGTAAGCCTCAATTCTCAAAATATCACTAAATATTAACATAATAATATCAAGTATACAAAAATAAATATTTTTAAGAAAAACGCATGCGCAAAATGTACTATACATAAACCTATCAAATTCGTGATAGTGATGTAATTGTCTATTTCATTTTTATAGAATGCCGTATCTTAGGATTGTTGGAAACGAATCAGTTAAGGATACCATTGGCTGAAGAAACGGTGGTTTTATGGTTATCCTCACAAGGTTTGCGCACACAAAAGGTTCTCCGTTAATAAATTATGTGTAAATGTGGTCTTTCGTCTGTCAAGATATACGAATACCCGGACCGCTGTGCGCAAACCAGAGGCAACCTGCGTTTCCCCCAAGTATTTCAGTATTCGCATTCCCGATATATCGCACAGATGCTATTTATATGCTTTGCTTGGCCGCAATAGAATTCATTTATTTAGAAATATTTTGGAAAGGCCGACTTTCTTTCAAATTTTATATTGATTATTTAAATCCATATCCATTACCAGTCGAAAAATACATCAAACACATACACAGATGCCATCTCTAAAATAGCCAATATCAATTCAGGGAAGGTCAAAACGTGTATATCCGTTAAAATCTCAAGTTTGAATAACCCACAATACTTTCTTTAGTACTGCATTCAAGAAAGTAAAAATGATATATAATCCAACTATGGATTGGCAACGGGAACCATAATGTGAAGCAACACTATAAGCTTTGGAAAAGAGCAACGTTATAAAGTGAATAGGAAAATCCTATAACAGCAAACGTGCTTATTTTTATGTTCTTTCATTTCGCAAAGAACTGAATAATGCAATTGTCACAAACAGAATGTGCAAACAATTGAAACGAATGTAGTACGTTCCACCAATATATATTGTTGATTGGATTATAGTACAATATCTCATAGAATTATATTTGAATTGTGTACGCATCAGTTCCGTGCTGTACAAGAGTGTGCAGGAAGACAGTAAGAAAACAAAATACAAGAACAGTGATGGGATACGTAGAAGGAAGAATGCCGCGTTTCAAGTTTAAATTGACTTTGTTATACTGTGAGCCGTGTAAAAGAGGGTCACATATATTATTACAATGATATAATCTTACTAGGCGACGAAATATAACAAAGTATAAGATGAAAATCAGCTAGAATAAAAATCGCCTATGTATTCGATACTCTCGCACGTCAACGTTAGACACATGCTAACTTGCTTTAACTCGATTGTATGTACTGTCCGACGAGCTAAAAAATACACACTATACCCTTTGAAACATAGACACTATACGAATATCTGACTATATTGAATTTGCTCTTTCTTTTCAAAGCTGAAAGGAATATATTTCCGATCGGGATTTTCAATGTTTTATTAAATTTTAACACCACTTTTCACATAGCACTCTAGCGTTTGAAATATTGTCTAGCTTTTCTAGAACAATGAAAACTTGAACTGTCGTCAGAAAAACTTAAAAGGAATAACAGCAACGACAAATTAAAAATAGTAAAACAGAAAGTGTACGCGACAAAATTTTGATTCTAGGCCGAAGTTAGTGAGTACATAAAAATGGAAAGTTCAACACGAAGAATAATAAAAGAGAAAAAGCATGGGAAATCCATTTTCAAACTATAAAAGTATTCAAAGTTCTATATTGGATTAGAAGCGATAAACATTTTTGTACCTTTTGTGTGTCGCAGACACGAGACTTCAGATAGTGATAAATTCCTGTCGTAAAATAATGCCCCTCTATTATACCTGTACCTACAGTAAAGCAGTTGAATTTTGTTGTAAATAGACTTATCTCTTACTTTGATTTAATTTTGTCATTGTAGTTTTTTTTTAAGACTAAAGCAGATCGACTGCTATGGTAATTTATTGGTGGCGTTGACAACTGAAATTTGTTGGTTATACAGGACGGTAGTGTGTATAATGTTATTATACATACAAACATGCATAACGTCAAGCCTTTCCCTGGACTGCGGTGGCAGGCAACCCTTTTCGAACTTATGTTGTGGACGTGCAAATTTGTTTACAACACACTCCAACACACATTATAAAATCTTTTGAAAGGTGATGTAAAGAACTTCTCCTTCGCAGGAGGAAAATTCTTTTAAACACCCTTCTAATAGGAAAAAATTGTTGTCCAATTAGATCTCGGTTATGTACCCTCATTACGTAGTCATTCCTGCGAAAAAGAAGAAATATTTCTAAAACCTGCCCTCAGGGGGAAAGGGGGGTAGTTTTCACCCTTCTGATATGGAAAACATGCTGTCGAGTGAGGTGACATTCAGCTGTCCTCGATCAGATCGTTGTTTCTGAAAGAAATTACCAAAAAAATATCTTGTTGAGTCGATAAATACGAAAAATAGGGAAAAAACATTTATTTTCCAAAAGGTCATAACTTCCACCCATTTTTTCGATTTGTACCCACCAAAGAGCAAATGTGTAACTTAAGAGCTGAACTTTTTAATGCCGAAATATTGCGTTAGTGTTGCCTTTGCATAGTTGGTGCATTTCTTTGATTATTGCAGGCATTTGGACTTTCGGTTGCAGAAACAGCAGATCCGATTGAACCAGCATTGGACTAAGTTCGTTTTTAAGTCAATACTTTAACCTTTAATCGTAATCGAGCTTTTTTTCGTAAAGTTACATGACTTTAAAATTAACGTTTCTTTATCAACAAAGAATAGTGCATTTTTATTTTGCGTAGTGTTGATATATATTTATATATATATGTATATATATACATATATATATATATATATATATATATATATATATATATATATATATATATATATATATATATATATATATATAAACCGGTTAACTGGTTAGTCAGCAAACCGACAAGTCGATTAACCGATTAGTCGTTTAGCGGGTTAGTCGTACTCGCTACCCGCTATAAATTAACCGGTTAGTTTCTTTTCAAAAATCTTAGTAATTGGTTATTCGTATGATTGGTTCACCGGATAATTTTGACATCCATAGTTTTAACAGTAGTTATATATATTTACCGTCCTCTGAATAAGCTTCAAAAAAGTGGCTGGAAGCATTGATTATCAAAAATCTGTAGTTTCTTCGTAAATATTCTAATTTTATGAAAAGGGTTCATGTATATTTATGATTGCCTAAAAAGAATAGTCTGTGAGACTAGGCTAAAATAATTTTCTATAATACTACATGTTTCTATTGTAGCTAGAGTTGCCAACTGATAAAATATACGGGAGATAAAAAAAAATTGTAATTAAAATTGTTGTTTTTTTTTTTGAGAGAGAATCCCGGAATTCTGAATAACCCTATTTGTAACTTTTATGCACTGGCCTATATTTGTAATGCACGTAATTAAATTACGATATAATCGTAAACGAAAGTCTCGTAAAAGTTGTACATATAGCACCATACGGCGGCAGTGTGCAGCAGCGGTCCCATGAGAATCTGCAGTCATCCGGTAGCGAACAACGTGAACGGGAGTTATTATGGTGCACCGATTCCGGGACGCCGGGTCGCCGGAACGCGTAACATTTAGTGTTGCGATTACCCTGGGACTTGACGATAACATTATTGAACTGTTAAATCTTGTTGAACTATTAACTAGACTGAAAGGATTTATGAACAAAACTATTATAACTTAAATTGCCTTTACTTATATATATATACATGATATGGGATATTACAAAAGTTAATATATTTCAAGTTATAGTATATGCACAAAATTATTATATTATTGAACTACGATATTAACAATTCCACTCAGTTGAACCATTTAGATCAGCCATTCCCATCTATATTTAAAAGCACCACCAATGCTATTGACTCGCATTATAGCTTATAATCAAACTCGGTGAAAAATAAACTATTTTAAACATTTTGACAATACTGTCAATACCAATTTCTGATTTGAATATTCAAATAAATATATATGAAATATTTTACATCATGTAGAATTAACAGATTATAATAATAGCTTATGCATTCAAGTAAAACATACTAACTGACGATATACTTACGATAAGATACATAAGTACATATACTGCATAGTACATGCACTAATGCATCTTTGATAACTTCATAGTTTAGTTTTAGTTCGTTAACTATCTTACACAAAGATGGGCATTGCATTTTCCGAACCCACATAAACTGCGTGAAAGTGCAAATACAGAAAATACAATAATTAGCAAGTGCGTCACAAGAATGACATATATCACTTGAAATTGTAATTTACGAAAACAAAAATACAAGAAATTTCATTACCAGAAAACTCAAATGGCATTTAACCATAGATCCTTTTCTCTGATATAACCAACATTATTTTATGTTGCCTATTTTATGTATCAAGCAGCCGCAACGTTTCTTGCAACCATGATAACAAATATGAAATTCAGGTTGGCGGTGACAGTGGCTAGTGAGCAGTTCTAGCTAGTTACTACTACTACTACGCCGTAGTGTCTGCGACCTGCGACATAGATACGACACATAATCAAAATAGTATAAGTGTTGTTATTGTGCAATTATTTTGCCTCGTATTATTACTGATTATGCTATACATAAGGTAAGGAATTGAAATAAAACACAGGCGTTTAATGCTATTTTTAGCTCATCGTACGATAGTACAACACAGCAGTGTTTGGTCGTGTGTCTGTAACATGCTCGGATCAAAATAATTTCTCAACAAAAAGTTCTTGTCACATTCGTTTCAGGGAAGGTGAAAACGTGTATATCACGTACTTCAAAACATAAGATATGACGTTTATTGTATGAAAAAAATAGACTGATATGGGAAATTCAAAAATATATCATTATATTTCTTATACACACATTAAAAAGAATTATTTATTATTAAAAAAAAACTACTATAAACTAAATACTAAAATGTACTGGAGACATATTTGCATATGTTTTAATTCCATATAAACGCCCATGTACCATGTATGTGTGTGTGTGTGTATGTATTGTATACACCTCTATTATATATTTCCTTTTATGTGGTTGTCTTTTGTCTGCGCAGATATGAGTATGTTTGACCGAGTTTCATAAACAAACAAAACATACACATGATATAAGCATGTTCTCTTTTGCGCAACCTATTTAACCATATAGGCCGTATTAAATAATATAACAAAAATTATGTGCAAGAGAATGAATCTTACATGAATCGATAGTATAAATATCCATACATGAAATATGAAAATGGTCAATCTATCGGGCGGTATAATATAAATTAATCTCACTTTTAGATATGTTCGTGAAGGAACAATTTTCTGGAAAAAAACATATATTATTAGTGATACATTCTTTCCTGTATTGTTTGTCAATTTCAATAAATCAATAATATTATCATTTTATCTCTTCAGAAATCAGAATTATTAATTAACATATAAACACGTACATCTTGTTTATTAATCATTATTACCATAATTAGCTCGTAACTAGGCATTGCAAATGTATATTACACTATATACTTAAAATGAAAATTGTGTTGCTATTGTTGATTTTAGTTTCAATGTAGAAAATGATAAAACAATGTTTTGCAGTTGCAGCAGAAACAGAGAACGTGAATTTTAATACATATGTCAGTTGTAGCTGGTACGGTTGACTTTGTGATAAAGTACAGGCGATTGTTTACAATAAACTGCAAAACACGTTGATGCAAAACTTTATGGCCATTCTGAACCCGGTTCGGAATTAATATCTTAGGAAATGCTCACGAGAACTTGGACAGTTCTATGGAAAAACTTTAAAGATTCAGAAGATTACAACAGACACTTTTTGTTTATTCAAGAAACTAATAAATTGCGCAACAATTTTACACATCGGCATCGTATAAAACATTTTGAGCAATTCATTGGAATTTGGAGTTCACCGGGCCGCTGAACTCCAAATTCCCGGCCATCTATTATGCCCTTTTCACAATACAAAGAAGGCACTAATACCAGTATCGTTTTTAAGGCAAAATTGATCATTAAATTATATACAATTGATTTCATAAATCAAATGCTAAATTTATCTGAAAACTAATCATAAATTGTTTTATGTGTTACCTGTTAAAATAATCTAGCTCATTCGTTCGAAACTGCGTTTTACACAGCAAAAACATCAGGTGCTGTTTGCAGATAAGAGTGCATATCTCGCAAGCACTGCATAAAATTAACTTACAACGTTTTACTGCATTACCAAGTACAGAGTGCAGTATCATTCACGCTTCTAAACGGCAGCCATTCTTTACACTATGTAGGTGTATGCAAGAAAATTTAAATGAAATATTTTGTAATAAAAGCTAGCAAATTAATTATAAACAAACTAATGGAAACATGCACGTATTTCCATGGTTTCATTAATTTTTACTCTCTTATACGAATGTAAATTAGGAAGTATTGTAATAACGAGAAATGTATTTCGCACTGATGTCTGTGTGTGTGTCTGTGAAAACTGTTGATGAAAAAATTATAAAACTCTAATCTTAAACCCTGAAAAAAATCTGAAAACAATGACTTAACTAGAAGTAGTGATTTACTCTTGCTACTTATTCAATATATCGTTTTTAAAGGTTCGTTAAACATTTTAATTTAAAATATCGTTTCCCGTTAACCTAAAACTGGTTTTTCGAGGTTCTTGGTCGATAGCCAATTTGTAATGTACTTTATATCATTGGAATTGCGGATCCCTACATGCTAGCTTCAACTATTGGAAATTCGATTTGGTTAGAATGATGCAAAAATTTTCCATTGCAGATAAACGTATTTTTATCATTTTATTTCCGTGATGTACACTGCCAACCAGCAACCTGAATCGAATCATGTGGTACATGGATTAAATAAAAACATAATTTGTACCATATTCGAGGGCAAAATTATATTTATCGCAACTCAACCGACCGCGCATATTTTAAATTAATTTTTAGTTTTAACTTTTGTCCAATTGTTTACCACTTCCTTTAGTAGTATAGACAGTATCGAAGTTTTTTTGGGTAATACTAGAGATAAAGTATTTGTATGTTTTTATACTTATATGGATGGATCCATGTAAAACTTAGCGTGTTTATGAGAAGATGTTCTTGTATTATAAGTATGTATATCCGACTGAGAAAAAAGAGTCATGTTACATACTACACACGTTACTAAATTGCGCTATACTATATACATATATATATATATATATATATATATATATATATATATATATATATATATATATATATATATATATATATTATGAGCAACCAGTGGCGAATAGTAAAAGTTATTAATTCCAATTTGCGCTTTCTTGTGATTTCGTTTTTTCTGTGAATTGTAATTTCCCAGTAACATTCTAGTGATGTATTTTCTGTTCTTTGAATTTTCTATATTTACGATAAAGGCGTATCTTCGAATAATACAGCTATTTTGCACAAACTGTACGACGAGTTAATAATACAAAAGGAATATTTGACGATATAATCTACAGCTGAAATATTCCAATTCATAATTTATTTACATTCTGCATTTATTGGATCGAATATTCCACGTGACGTGTTTGCGTCAAAGAACTTAGTAATTAGTTGATTTTCCATTTATTAAAACATGAACGAGCAACACAATAAGAAGTACTATGCAGATCGTAACAATAATCAAGTTGCTCTTTTGTAAGATATGCGAGCATAAAATGGTTATTTGCACGTGCACTGCACCGTGATCTGATACATGCGAGTATTCCGCCATTTAATATTAGTCTCCGATAATTACTCTAAGTGACAAACATTGTATGTGTCTCAGCTCAGGTGAGCGTTACGTGAAACTTTGAACATTACCTGCACATGTCACATATTATAAACTCTATAACACATGCAATTTGTATTAAAGTGCAATCTGCGATTTTGAAGTGTAAAAGGTTCAAAGTGTCGTTCTTAGATATAGCCACATTCGATTTAGGGAGGGTCAAAACGTGGGAGTATTGGTTGGTTTGAAAAATTATTTGGGATATATAATTCTAGTAAAAACTACGTATAAGAATGTCGAGTGCAGGCCATTTCACATTTTGTTTTATTAATTTATCGTCTTTTGTTTTATCATAACCTATATCAAGCACGGTCAAATACTAGAAAAATAAAAAAGGTGCAGCAATATAGGAAAATAATTAAATTTTATCTATTGATTATAAACATATTTTCTTCGAGAAATTAATATGTATTCCAAAAATGATTTATTCTCCGCCGTGATTTACATTGACCTCGCCGTAAGGCAAGCTGCAGTTATTGGTGCCTGTAGCAATGTTAGTTATTTTACTAACTATATGATCATAACCAGGTAATATACAGTTCAACAGAAATATCTATCTTTTGTTATTCTAACCCTTTATTGCGCATGTCAAGCGCAAAACAATTTCTGTCAAGTTGTATCTTACTAAACACAATTCGGTTTCTTTTTTGTGCTTAATTGAAACAGAAACCGATTGGTGGGCGAGAACCGAAAAGGATAATAAATGAATTGATGCGTTTGAGGCGTGTTTTGGACATGGTCCTCTTTTCCGTACAACAAATTGACCGATGATGGCACAGTGCTGACCTAGTCCTTCCTGCAATTGGCAACTATCCAACTGTACTCTCATAAACGTAACATAAACTAGGAAATTAGGGCAACGGCCACCGCATTTTTGGCGACGATAAATTTTATTTATCCATAAAATATACAGGATCATAATTTAATTCAGTAGAATTGCATTTTTACATCATACAGTAATATTAAATATTTTATTGTTGACTTATTCGATTATACGGTTTGCATCTATGCTAGAGAAATTAACTTTTGCAAATGTAAAGTAATTATGATCATGCCATAACGAGTTATTAAAACTAGTCTCATTGAATATGCGTTATAACCTTCAATATATCACGAGATTTTTGCTTAATCGATTATCTGACATCTTTAAAGACTCGTAGAGATAAATATTGGTGGTGCAAATGTAAAAATTATTAAATATCAGCCAAAGTAATTCAAACATAATAGAATAAGCTCAGACCGAATTCATAATTTTAATTAATACTGCAACAAATGAACTTATAATATCGGCATCAATTTGAAAATTGAATAGGAAACCATACGATATTGGATGCAATAAGAGATAGTAATAAACTTTTAAAGTCTAGAAAAAGACTCCTCCCTTATCCACGTAGATCTCCGACTCATGTCTGTGAAAGAGTTGGCACTACAGTAACCCCCTAATCACGTAAATAAGAACTAACATACATAAAGACAACTATCTAAGCAAACAAGATTAATACAAGAGAAGCAGCATTAATCACATTGTCTAATGGGTGTTGTATTTTTGTGCTATTTGCGAATCGCATGCTGCCAAATATTTGTGCGATAATGCTAAATATAAATCATGAACAAACAAAAATAGTTTTGTATGCAAAACGAGTTTGATGGAAATGACCTAGTTTTACAATTATTTACACTAATATAATTTAATAATACATACTGGGAAAATGTGGAGTGACCTGTACTCAACTTTCATATACGTAGTTTTCACTAGAAATATATATATCCCAAACAAACAGTAATACTCAAAAATGGTGTCATTTAGGTTAGTATTTTATTACGTTATCAAATAATGTTTATTCAATATTAAATATGGATAATTTCTTTAATATTCACCGTATCAATATATTCAAATATAATATTTAAAATGTACTGGTTTTCAATATATATTTTAATATTTATCTTCAATACCCAATACATTCGAAACACGTTCTCAGTCGATCTACTTGTAACTGTAGTGACAAGTATTAAATTATTTGAGTTTATTTTATTTCCCTGTCAAAATGTTGTCAGGCATAGTTCATACAATTTATTAAATATAATCCCCATGTATGCATATCTATTGACACATAAATAGGAAATATAAGTTTTTCCGTAGCAGTTTTCACGTAGCATAAAATTTAGAGCAAAAGTACAAGAACACAAATTTGTTCAGAAATTATATACCAACTTGTACATAGAGTATACAAATGAGCGCAATATACGTATATGTAAGTTCTGATATTGCATACAGTGCGCACTACACAAAAATGTCTATCAATCACACTAGTGTCTGGCCGGAATTGCTATGTCAAGGACATATGTATGTTGCCGCACGAACCCTCAACTATATTTAGACCACGACTAAAAATACATTCATTCATAAATAAAAGCGACCATATTCCACAAACGCGGCGGTGACAAAATTACATTTTAAACATTATGGTTCACTAGCCGTATTTATCAAATATTTAACCCATTTAATTACAGAGTTGCGATGCTGGATCAAATCACCAATTTCATATTTACTAGAACATAATTCTCCCCAGCTATTATCTATGTGAAATGAATTATTGGCAATTGTTCAATTTACAAGCAGAATTTTGTATTTCAACCGGATATGCTAGCTTATTGATTTTTTTTTTTCATAATATATTTTCCAATCGCATAACTATGTTTCTGATGCGAACAACGGATATTTCACTGGTGAAACTTCAATAACCAACGCGTCGACGGGTTTCTCCGGGTACTCCGACATCCAATAGTATAACCACACACTACAATAGTACTTTGATCTATCCTGTGCTATGCACTACGACATTATGACGTAGTTTCTCACAAAGATACCCGATAAGTCACTGTACTGTATGATGCACATAGTACTGATTCCGATACAGGTACAGTGCACGGAATTCAAAGTTGATTGCGTGACATCAAATAATTGCTTTGCGATATTGCAGACCTCTGTATTGTGAATTTTTTACTTAGAACAATGGCAATGTAATATATATATATATATATATATATATATATATATATATATATATATATATATATATATATATATATATATATATATATATATATATATATATATATATAGTGCAATGTAAGGAAGTATTAAGGGGGGTTTAACATTTTGGAGCCCTATACCTCCAGAAATATACGGGCGATTGGAATTTAACTGGGAGCAGATTTATATGAATTGCCAAAGAATATGTGTAGCAAATTTGGTTCAAATCGGTCGGGTACCTTCGGAGGAGTAGAGGGCACATATTTGGTCTTACAAGCGAGCGACGACTAATATTCAAGTATGAGTTACATATAGTTTGGGTTTCAGGGCGACGAGACAAGAACATTTTGTTAAAGAATTTTTTTAATCCGAGAATGTTACAAAAACACAATCGAATGCTGAAGCACTTCTGTTCTTCGTAGGTGGAACTAAAAATACTATACAACAGTTTTCAAGAAATTGTTAAATATTGAAACTTATGGCAAAACTTATTTGACGTAGTATTTTAACAATAATTTATGAAACAAGCATCCCCTAATCTAGCCTAATTTATCATAAAATCTTTGTAGTGAAAACCATGATCAGAATATTCGGAATGCGTATCTTGTAACCATATCCATTTTTATTATGTTTTTGAACTAGTGACAATAAACGAGGGACACTAACCTAAAACTGTCAGTGTGTAAAAACGGGGAAACGTAAAATATGATGTGACGTCATAATCTCCCACCCCTATAGTCAAGCACGTGCACAAGGCCCATGCCCGATATCGACTGCACAAAAAGTGACAGTTGTATATCCCCCAAGCCCCTCCTTCCCATACACTGTGACGCTGACGCATAACCACAACAACGACAGTAAATCTAAACCAACTGAACCGGAAATACAATGCAACTTACCTTGCTTCCGTACAGGCATAGTGATTCCAAATCCACGTAACACAGATAGAACTGTCTAATGTTACCTGTCCTTCACTGAATCAAAACTCGTTGTGTTTATTCTGTATTAGAGTTAAGTGCAACAGTAGACACACTGTTGGGTATAGGAAAATAGTGACACTTGAGTGATAGAGACAGGTGACGAGCAAAGACGACAAATATACACAAACACGATTGTAGTTGGTTATGTATACGCAATATGGCGTGCGGTATGTATACGTTCCGCGGTCAACGGTTCGCGGTATACTGCTGCTTGATTGGTCGACATGCGCAGTTGATTACGTCATAGGGTAGCTGCGACGTCGATGACGACATCGACGCGATAAGCGCATGAGCAGCGTCGCTGCGACACTACCGCCGGCGCCGATTTCGTTTTATTTCCAAAGCAATGACAATAGTATCTAATTGTATAGTATGTATTCGAACACTATGGCATAGGAAATTAAAATAGTGAGCATTGAATATATATATATTCAATTGTGCAAGTATGACGAGTCTATTCATGTTTTGTAGAACAATATTGACACAGGCACTATTATTTGATCTGTCAGCAAGTCAGTGTTATATCCTTATATTCGTATTTGTACATGTACAATGTACATACAAGATACAATAGTGTGTTATATTTTACCTACCGGTGAAACGGTGAAGTTAAATTCCGTCGAACACATTGCTGCGAAGCATTCATTCGGCAAGAAGATAAGTCTATAAATAATAGGAACATATTGTCTATAATTATTTTTCCATTTAAATTTTAATTTTAGTATAACTAGTAATGATAACAAATTATTTATTTTGATGTATAATATCACTTTCGTCTGCTGAAACATTAATATCCGTACATTTTTAATCACGAACTGGCTCGGTTTCTGGGTTTCTTTTAGCTATATCAAAATTTTTAAAAAATACTTCATTAACTTGTAAATTTATGTTACCTTTGCCAAAAAGGCCTTTTTCTATAATTATCATTGGAGATTTATATTCTAATGACAACAATATAGCAAAGATCATTAAGCAAGATAAATCACTTAATAATTTGTACTACTAATACAAGAACAAACATTTTTAACACTGTGTCAACGGCGTGTTTAGGCATTCCCTGTTAAAAATTAGTGCTCATTTTATTTAAAAAGAAACTCGTAAACTTTATTTAATTATCTGTGAATTTAAAAATAGCTAAAATCTGCTATAAGTGCGGTATAATCTCGGCGGAAAATTAACAATTTTAATAATAACAAAAATAACTAAATTATATGGATATTACAAATGTTAATAAAATGGCATCGAATTCCTCCAGCTTGGCCGTGACAGTGAAAAATAAACATTTTTGAATTACTTCAATTTTACAAAGAAAACATTTGACAATTACAACCACTAATTATTTATGAGAATATAACTAATTCATTCTGTCTGTCGCCATCCAATTTATGTTAAGAAAAATTGGTGCAAGTCCTTCATAACTACTAACTAGGTACCATTTTTGGAGTCCTCGAACTCCATAAATATAAGGAATATTTAAAATGGGACGCAAACTACCAAAATTCACAGTACGATAATCTTACCAAAGGCTGCCTCATCGGTAAACTCAAGAAACATTGAATTGAGCCTAGAAACCATAGAGTTGGCAGACATAACTTGTGTAATTAATAATATCGTTATTGTGTACGTAATACCGCCATATCCACCATTCTCACACGCCAAACTCAACCAGGTAGCTATACCCCATGCAGGACAGCTGAAGGATCACCTATTGGATCCTGCTCATAGCCACTTTGCATAAGTGGATAATGCCCAAATATTACATGCCCTAATGTTGTTACCAAACTTAATAGCCATCCAACAGTAACTACTATACCTGGGAATTATATTCTTCTTCAGACATAAAGTATTGTATGATAATATAAATTAGGAAATACGAAATCGGATACAAAATTAAACGTTAGAAATTATTGGTATATTTTGAGATTGGAGGTAAAGAAAAATAAGTCTTATTTTAAAATAACCAATAAGTAAACAAAAATTTGATAATACAAACAACAGTCTAGTGCAAAGCATAGCACATGTCTATAACAACAAATATTATGAAATTAACAAAAAGTTTACATTGTATAAAATAAGTTCACCGAATCACTTATAAACGTATCAAAAATATCCCAGATCGGAGCGACATTACTTTGAAGTAGACGTAAATGATGGTTTGTCTTATATAATATATCTGGCGGCTGTTGTGTAATAGTGAATAAAACTGTGCGAATTTAGTATATTTTAGTATTTTCTAAGACTGAATATTTGTAACATTATAATAACATTATATAAACTAGACGCTTTCAAAGACATCGATTTTACAAATTATCGAACAATATTGCTGGATTACCACACGTTTTACAAGTTTGTAATGTAAGTTGCGTCGCCCAATGATTGTAGGAGTAAACAACGAATTAATATCAGCCAAATTATTTCGGTATCGTTTCTAATTTTCGTTTTTATTGAAAATAGCCGGAAAGGAGCTGTCGTACAAAAGTGAGACTTACTAACATCAAACTAGAATTTTGTGAGCGATGCTACGTTCAAATTAAAATCTGAGATTGAAAAAAGGTGGTTGGTGCGAATTCTAGTCGAACGCGAATGGATAAGAATTGGTCGCAGCTTGACCGAAACTGAACAACCTTTTTTCATACATATTGGTTAATGTATGTGTTCGAAAAGTTGCACTAATATGCGTGAGGAGGCATGTTCAGTTGTAAATGATTATAAGTTGGTAATTGTAAATTGCCTAGGTTGGGCAACAAAATTACATATGAGTTGGTCTGCATTTGTATACTAAATCAAAAAGAGAATTTGAGACAAAGCTATTGATTTTTGAATCAGCTCTGCGCAGTACCGGGGAATCTCGTACAACTGTTTACATATATCTATGTTAATTTATACGCACAAGTACAGTTGGCGAATATGTAACTGTTGAACAACAGATGGCAATAAAATCAGTAAAATATGTTCATGAAATTAAAAGAAATTACAAATGTATTTCAGCTTTTAGCTCGCCGAGCAGTATGTTCAAAAAGATCGGTGTCTACAACAATATCAGAATCAAATAACTATTTGCACAGACATTATTTTCCAGTCTCATTAATATCACAAATTTAAGTCGTTCGCTCGTACAACTAAATGTTGTGGTTAGGTAGATTTTAACTAAATTTGGTATAGAAATAATATGAAAGCCTAAATAATTTCATTTTAAATCTTATAACTCTTATATATCCGGATATAAATTTTAACTCACCGTACGAAGTACCGAAGAAGTCAATGCATTCAGTCGTGTGTCTGTAGCATTCTCGAATCAAATAATTTCCTTAAAAAAAAAAGTGTTTGTCTCGTCGCCCTGAATCCAAAAATATATATAACTTTATACTTGGATGTTAGTCGTCGTCTGTACTGTCTATTAGTACTATTTTGCGGCAACTATATTTACAAATATGTAAAGTAAGTTGCTCGCTTATCAGGTTTTTTTAGTTAAGTATTTTACTTAACTAAATTAAGTTCATGTTTGACCTTCAAACTTAAACACTTGAATCATGTAGAATATTAGATAAAGAAACGTATTTATCATATTCACTATTTAATAAATGTATTAAAGTTTATTTTCGTTACACAATTTTCTTTAAATATTTAATTTGAGTATCGCGTTTCCTATCGAATATTGCCGAACGGGTCTTAACTTGAGTTGTCACCCGCTGGGACATGGCGCGTTCCCCGAGAAGAACAAGCGTCCGTCCGTCAACAGACTTGTTGGGTTAGCGTGGTTTATGTGTAGGTAGGCTTTCTGTTCTTCACGTATAATTTACTTGTTTTTCGGGTTATACGTATAGAAACTTAGTGTGTGGGTGTAATTTACATTTCATATGTGCCCTATTCGTGTGTTCACATCGGTTTGTGCCTAAACAATAAAGGATTTTGGATAATCTTTGACATATAAACAAAGTAAGTGTCACAAGTTCTTAATAGCATTATAATAATGTCGTATGGACATTGACCAAGCGACCTCGGACATTAAGTTTAGAGCACAAATCGGAGATTAAATTTGTAGTATTTTGTATCTGTAGCATCTTTAATTACAGATGCAAGATGATCAATACAAAACAAGTCTGCTGACAATACAGAATATATTTAAGTACTTAACATGTTATTTATACAACATTTATTGGTCAAATCGGAGATCTATACAATATACATGCCATATTCTTGTAATTTAAAATATTTATGTATTTGTAGCTACGTTTTAGATTAAATAGACTTAACATGTTCACAAACAATACAGAATATATTTTATTTAGTAAACATATTCTATTTTCTGCGTAAGATTTAATATGTCAAATATTTATAAATACTTAGACAAAGTTTCTCCAATAAAAGTGTGTCATAATAACAAAGGTGAAGAAAATCTACAATTATGACCTACAATCGTGAATGATTAATTAAGATAAACAATGTGTTTTCATGACTTTAATAAGATTTCACAAAATAGAAATGGGAATTAAAAAACACGAGAATAATCCGGTTTTTAATCCCCAGCTTTCTGTACCCTACAACTGCATTCCAACGTGTGCAGGGCCGTATTAGATGGAATGTTATTCGACAAAGAATGACAACTAATATAATATACATCGATTAAACAAACTTACAGTTTGTAGAGGGACATGGATGGGACACTGTAATGTTAGTTGTAAATACTCAGACACAGGATGTATTCATTGACATTTATTTAGTCCATAACTAAGCTGCTAATGTAATTTCTGTTTTTGTTTTACGTTTACTCTCGCGTTTACTGTATTGATATTCAGACATATATTGCATAAACATCAATCATTTTTAAATACTACAATAAACAAGAAGATTTGTTTGAGAAAATAAATGTTCAAGAATAAATGAATCAATCGTTAATTTAATGAAGCTAGAGTGGCATTCATTCGACTTTCTTATACTTTCATTAGAAATTGCTTAATTTTTATTTCAATTTGCTTGTGAAATAACAAAAAATAAGGAATAGACATAAACAGGCAATATTGCACGAATTAATCATAAAATTGACCTAATTTCGTTATAAAAGTGATGTTGATGAATAAAAAGATGACATATGCTAATTTGAATGTTATTAACTTTATTGATATACATCGGTTTCTCTATAACTTAAATCTACTCCATATCAAATAAAGATTAATGTCATTTACTAGATACTTTATAATTGGAGAAAATATGATTTCATTTCGATCTTTAGATAAATAACATTAATTAATATATTCGATTTTAATTTATTTGTAGATTTAAATTTTAGTGAAAGTTCATTGTATCAAGGTTATACTGAAAAAAACTCAGCTATATGCTATGTAAAAAAATTATTCTGTAAATTATTAATTTAATTAAGTAACATTTCATTAGAGTTCAAACGATTTAATGCATCGAAATGTAATGGGTCCGTTGTTTTATGGCTTAATTGTTTATATATGCATATCGCGGGAGGGAACAACTCGAATACATATGGAATGACCTGCACACGACTTACTTATACTTATACGAAGTTAAGAATAAGGATAAAAAATGCATAGAATTAAGGTGCACTTCCGGTTTGAATATTCTTTTCAAAAATAAATGGTACACATCTAGACCATATACAAATCTTAAGTTTGAAGTTTCAAAATTTTACGTTCGACTGTTTTGGCTGTAGAGTGTTCAGACAGACACACATTCGTCAGTCACATTCGATTCCAGGAGGGTCAAACCGTGTATTTCCGTTGAAATCTCGATTTCGACATTTTTCATGATTACTAGACTAGTTATTACTGCGTATAAGAAAGTAATAATATTTGTCAAATACTGTTTATCCTGTGCTCAAATGGTTCCACTTGTTCAATGTACAGGACTATGAATTGAAAGAATTCGGTTTCTCACAACTTCACCATCTCATTATAGAACTGATTTTATCTCAGGTATTATGATCTGAGAACATGCAGCCAACCATGGATATTGCATAATACATTATACCTGCAAAATCTTTTAAATAATTCAAAAGCTTCGTTGCAGGGAATGGCTTCTATTCATGGCTTATCATTATAAATACCGAGAAAATCGTAAAATTTTATGTTCAAAGCTTTATATTCAATGCGATCTTTTATTGGCGTACCAAATTTACAAAAAAAAAAAACTATCTCGCAGTTCACGTTTTAGCGAGTTTCTTTGTTTTCCTGTGAAATCATGTTAAAAAAAAAAACCAACTTGCTATAATTATTTAAAATGCATTATTTTGTTTAGTTTCCATAAACCCATTTAATAAGAAATCAGTTTAAATTTACGCATAACTATAACGTGGGATTTTAAGATAAAAGGAATAATTTGCTTGTTTTGAAGAATATTAATCCTTCCTTTATTTTTAAATTGGATGTAAAGTAGACAGTAATTGGGCACTATTTTATAAAATCTCACATTTAATTTTTTTTTACTTTCTTGAACGAAGATTGTAATATTTCGAAATCATGATTTTAACGTTTTAAGTATTACCGAATTATCCTTGATTATGTTCTAAATGAAGCCTGTGCGTAAACTCTAATTTATTTTATTGGTGAAACAGTATTTGATAACATAATAACGTAATGGTACAATTTCAGAGTATTATTGTGGTGTATTGGTTGGTTGGACAGTTTGTTTGGGATATATATTTCTAGTGAAAACTGTGGTAAGAAAATCGAGTGCAGGCCACTCTATTTCTTTTTTACCTAAACGCATCTTTATTGATTAACAATATCTATCAACTTTCTGTTATTGATTTTGAATTTGGAAGGTACATCTATATTCGATCTTATTGTAATTATCATATAAAGTACTTGCGCCATAGCAATAACATCTGAAATAAAATAAATATTGTTTATTTTAACAAGTAATCAACATAAGTAGCGTGTGGCATTAGCATATTTATTTGTTTAAAGAGATCACCCTACACCCGACCCCTCTTTCTCTGATAAAATTGACTGAACCACCAGCCATATCTCAGCATATTTGCTGATAAGAAGCATCACACAAAGGAAAGCGTTTCATAGAATTAGATATGACGTCACTAGTCACAGATTTGTTTGTAATTATAATAATATGGAAACTAAACAATAATAACTTTTGAATGTGTGGTTGAATCAGACAGAACCGAGGCCAATACTGTATGAATCATAATATAATAAGGATACATTTTTTAAATTTATCATATCATTTGAACCAAAATAATAAATAAAGCTAAATTAATGAAATTCATGTTCTATATTAAATATAATTATTATCTTCTCGAGAACGGATTGGCTATATTAAAAGATTCTTATGCTCGGTTTTTCATTGCTGGTTCAAACTACAGTTTTGGTTTGAGTTCAAGATTTTGTTTTTAGAGTACACAAAAATCGTAATGATAAACTTTAAACCTGTATTAAAAAATTGGGCATAGAGTATAAATTAAAAGATATTTACTACAACTTTTGCTTAAAAATATTTGTGTTTAATGTATCACTGTTAAGATTATTGTGTTGAATATTAAGGTGCTCGTCTGGTTCGTATCTCGTTCTCTGTCTAGCAACAATTAATTTCTATTGATTTCAGACTTATTAAGATTTATATATATAATCTAGTAAAGCAGAAATCTAGAACCATACAATATTTACAATATGGCATATTTTTTTAAAACGAAATATTATTACAATAGCTGCAAATTGCTAAATAGATATTTTTTTTGTATTACACCAATTAACAGCTACAGTAATAAAATTTCGCTATAAAAAATACCCCTTATTGTAGATATTGTATGGCTCTAGGTTTCTGCTTTACTAGATTATATATATAAATCTTAATAAGTCTGAAATCAATAGAAATTAATTGTTCCTAGACAGAGAACGAGATATAAACCAGACGAGCACCTTAAACTTCTATTCTAATAACTAACACTGTTTGAAAATAACAATGAGAAAAAAACATTTGTAGTAAATATTAGAAATAAATGATCGATAAATGAGAAACTAATGATTTATTTTTTAATTACTAAGAATTTATTATGGAAGAAATGAGGGAACAGTAATTTAAAATCGAATAAATAAAAATATAAAATGTATATTTTAAATATCTGTGACAAGACTCTTTTAAAAACTAATAATATTACATGTATGGTTGCTATGAAAACGTCTACGAATTTCACATGGGTTTTTCTTGCAAATGGTACATTTATTTTTTGTATTCTTTAATTTTGTTCATATGACACTCGGTCCCAGCAACATAATAATAATTAAGTAACATAATAACATATTTGTAATTTATTATATTAAGAAAATGAATACATTATTATCATAGAATAAAGCATGTAAACTTCTAACAGGAAACATATGCAGTACACATTTAGTGTCCACAAACATGTGCAGAATTTGTCTGCAAATATATTTTTTTCACTTTATTTTCTCATTTCGGCACGTGTTATTTGTGGTAACTTAAAACAAATATATCATCTGAATTTTTTCATAAAAAAGTAACCAAATTTTTTCTTTTCATTTGTTTACCAGATGTTAATGAGATAGTTGGGTTAACCCTTATTTTGAATTATCTTACGTATGCGCCTCGATATAAGCAATGCAAGAATATGAGAAAAAGTAGATATTATGTACTTTAAATCTAATCTATAGTTGATAAAACAATTCGTGTAATATTTCTATTTTTTGTAGTAACAGATTTGTTTTGTTTAATGGTATCACCTCCTGCGCTAACATATAAAATCCACACTATATCGTTGCACATAGAATTCGAGCGGTAAACGATCCTCTTAAATAAAATAGTAAAAAACTATTAGTCTTTTTCAATTGTTTATATTTGTAACCACCTCAAACTATCATTTGAACACTACGTAACCGGTTAGATGCTCGACATCACATAATGCGTGCATTGCATGTTTTTCCGCTTATAATTTTTTCAATTCATTCCGCCGTTCGTTTGTAAGATATAATGACCTTGCCTATCCTCCGTGCTGTACTTGCATGTGTCACTCAACCGCAGCCGACTTTATTTCCGAGTAAATATTGAAGACAATTTTGCCAAGCGTTAAATATATTAACACCATATTACTATGTCAGTTACGTACACACATTAGATTGTATTTGTGTACCATTGTGATTTGTGTTGACGCACGAATTTTAAAATTCTATTTTGTCGGAATGTATCTATACTTTGAAATACATTTGAAACAATTGCTTTAAAATATTTCGGCGAACGTTCTCGCGGCAAAACTGGCGTGGTGAGTCGGTCGCGGCGAAATGTTGCATTTCCAATTGAAATATGTCTGACTATAACCTAAATGACGATCATTGACCTAAAGATCCAATTATAACAATATTTAATTAATATTATGTATAAGTAACAATAAGTGCATATAGATTATGATGCATATTAGTGTTATTTATACAATTACAGATTACATTTGCTCATAGCTAGAACGGTTTTCAATATAGCTGATCCGTCGTTGATATATTTTTGAAAGTGTTTATATTGAATTTTTAATTCAGTAATTTATACATGTAAACTACGATAATAAAAAGTACTAACCAATTAATGCGGATCTAAAGAGCTTTAAAGTAAATATCCGCATTTTAAATTAATTAAATTGAACTATTAAGGGATCGTCTACAGTTCCGGAATCACTTTCTAAATGATTTACCCTGATATTTTTATATATCCACGAACTGATAGTATATTTATTATGTTTTACATTATTTGCGTACTTGTGACTTGAGCTAATTAAAAAATAGACGAGGATCATAAAATAAAACCACCGTTTCTTATTATCTGGAATATATAGTATAAATTTTAAGCACCTATTTAAATGCCGGGAAATTTAGGTTATAAGATTATAATAGATAAAATGGTATACCTGTGTATACCCAGGTATAAAATCCTGAACTATAGGACTTAATCATGATTTAACCCAATACCTTTGAATTTCACCCAGCTTAGTGTAATAAAGAAATGACAAGGTTTCTTTTTTTTTTGTAATGACATACTTTTTCATAGGAATTACAAGAATATAGGTATGCTGTATAATCTGATTATGCTTTTCATATAACCGCATCTGTGATAATTACCGCTTAAATATATACATTTTTATATTGGTACATCTTACAAAGTGAATTTCTTAACTCATAAAATAAATATAATGTGCCCTTCAAAAAATATCAAGACTTATTATACCTATAACATTTTTACATATTTTCAAATTTTAAGCACAAACCATAAAAAATGCTAAAAACAATATAAAGTGTATTGCCATTATCTAATCTAGCCAGCAACAGATGGCATTATAATCTCCATTATTGTTATGCTCGCTACTTGTTTTTCGCTGATTCTATCCAAACGGTGAGCTGAACGCATAGGTGCGTTGTACCTAAGCTTGTTTAAAAATGAGGTCATTTCTGCTTAAAAAGTGTGCTGCTGCGAACCTCTTTTTAATCACTCTCTTTCCCCTACATTCCAACTCTTTTTACATAGAAATGAAAACTAAGTAAACATATAATAAATATAAAACAATACAAATATAGAGGAAGCTTACAATTACAAATGAAGAATAACCTACTAATTATAACAAATTAATTGTATACACACGCATAATATGTAAATTTCCTACTGAAAATTGTTAGTTCAGTAGAATTACTTTCACTGATTTAAACGTTACATAAACCGTTAAATATTATACTTAAATAAATTGTAATTTTAGAAAATCGTCTGAATTTCACAAGCTACTAGGCTCGCAATAGCTTCCGTGAATCACATTAAATTGTCACTTGCCAATAAATAGCACTTATATTAGTGATGATTATAAATTAATTACACGTTGGAAACCTAATAAGTGTCTTCAATCGTACTGCTATGTAATTTTACCGGTGGTAATATGGAAAGGCAAATACTATTTTCTATAATTTGCGCAAGAAGTTATTGTCTTCTTTGTTACCAAGGCGTGAAGAGCGCCTAGGTATTTTAACTTGTGCACCCACCATATAGCTACTTCCTTGTCGGATGCCAAATATAAATGGGAAATAGAGAGTGGTCTAAGATGAGCGGCTAGAACATGATATTCATATTCTTCTTTTTTGTGCAATTTTTATTTCTTTTATGCTTATAATTCGTATATAAATTAATAATTTTTAACCAAAAATATGTACATGGTTCGTGTGAGTCGTGTCAATGCGATACAATACCATAGGATTTCTATCAGTATCGATACTGGGTATATTACAAAGAAAACCTAAAAACATGATTCAGAATTCTGAAAGATTTAAGTACAAATATAATTTAAGCAAATTTCTTTGTCTAAACCTACTCAACAAATTAAGAATACCACAGTTCATTGAATCGCATAATTTGTTGAGCTCACGCAAAATAAGATTCTCCGAAACAAATTCGTCCATTGTTATAGCTGTAATATGTAGAGAGAAAACAAATCAGAATTCTTAATAGTACAAAACATGAGAAAACACGGAATTTGCAGTTGAAATGTCCGTCTCTAGGCCAAGTTATTATTTACCGAGGTCAAGCATTTACGTAGCTCAGCGTATCGTAACGTTATTTGACGATCGCCAAGTTACTTTTATATTCACTAAACGTCACCGTCACCAGTTGTTTTAGGTATTTGTACGACTTCGGCTGTTCGGCTCGGTTTTCTTCGTAAATATCCGCTTACTTTGTATGTAACACTACCTCACTAATCAAATTACATTTTACCGGTGGTTTGACCAAAAAATTATACACCGTTTTTGTGCTACTGAAATTATTTATCTTTATTTACATTTTTATATAACACACACAGTACAGTTCGTTGTTTCACTGTTATGGGCTTCATAAAATGTATGCGATTATCCCTCAACCATCAAAACCAAAAAGAATAAAATGAAAATATTTCAATTTATTATAAACAATCAAACCTACACCGATCTTCTTGTTCTAGAAATATAATCAATCGCTTGATACATATTACAACTTTTTTATATAGAAATGTAAGAAGAAATTATTGCTTTATAACCCGGTTATATACGACTTTCGACATTGAAAAATATATTTATAGAATATGTTAGTCAAAGTTTTGGAATTGGTTAATAAAATAAGTATGATTTTAATTTGTAGGAACCGGAAGAACCCACATCTCTCTCAATTACAACCAATTTATTCTTTTGCCTTGATCATTTCTGATGAATAGAATAATCCTCCCCTATTTTAAAATTACAAAGGGTGGATACATTATATCGAATTCATAATTATATGTTGTACAGTTATACACATAATATGTCACTGTTTTGAAAATATTCAAAGTTTTCATTCCATTAAATGTATTTTTTTCTTTCATATCAATAAATGTGTTATAATATTATGTAAAAAATATTTATTCAGCCATTAATAGTCATTTAAGAAATTTACTTACTCCTGATTTTCCGCATTGGTAATAAAATAAAACCTAAACAATTCAATCAAATCACTTCGCATTAATATCAGATGATTGACACATAGTATCATTTGGAAAATAATATAGATGTTTTCGAATCATTACGTATAACTTCCATTACTATCCATCAATGTATTATACACAAATACCTTATAATTTAAACATTTAGAACATGCAGTAAAGCATAACAAATGTTTTTTAAATTCAAAAAAGTCAATAATTTTATGTTGGCAAAGGGTCATTCGCATAATGACTGGTAAGTTATTCGCTTTCTAAGTTTTAATTTCGAAAAATACAAAGTTGATAGCAATATATATGCATGAGCAAATTGTGATAAGTATATGGTGCATCTCCGTTCGTATTTTTCGGCGGAAGTTACTATAAAATTATTGTTATTAAGTCGTATCATACTTTGTCAGCGTCACTTCCTATATTTGTATCAATTTTACTATCGTTTCTATGAAAATATCATTTGTAAACATTAACTGAGCTAGTTGGTTATACTTCGGAACTTTGTGGTAATTCCGCTTGCAGCATTTACGATCGTTTAAAAGGTAATTGTTTTATTTGTATATATACATAATATATATATATTTATATATATATATATGTATATATATATATATATATATATATATATATATATATATATATATATATATATATATATATATATATATATAACATACATAATATAATGAAATATTTAACAACAGTACAAACACCTTGATAAGGACTCCCAATTACTCCGGAAGTATAAGAGCGATTTGATTTAAAGTACGAGCGGGTGTAATAGCAGATACCTAAGAATATGTGTAGCAAATTTGGTTGAAACCGCTCCGGTATCTTCAGAGGAGTAGAGGGCACATATTTTGTCTTATAAACGACCAACATCTAAGTATACGAGACAAGAACTTTTTGTTAAGGATTATTTTTTTATCCGAGAATATTACAGACACTACCGAATGCTTTAGCTCTTCTGTATTTCGTACGGTGGCTTTGAATCAGCACTTTGGTGGCTTTTGTAAAATAAGCATAATAGAATTCATAAGTTTATAATAATGCAACAAAGGAACCTCTAAACTTGATAATGTTTCATATCTGTAATACCGAAAATCGAATAGAATACCATACGAAATGGATTCCGCAAGTGATGGTAATAATCGTTTAGTTGTACAAAATGTTACTAGTGGTTTATTTCTCAATCAACCCAATAGGTAATGGGTAGAATGCAGTGAGCAATACATATTTTGTAGAATTCCTAGAATGTAGGAATGTACACGTGCCTGTATAAAAATAAAAATATAATTTATTTTAATTCATACCACGATTGCTATGAAACAATATCAATAAGTATAGTAATCAGGGATTTCAAAAGAGATTTCTCAATAAATTCAAAATATTCAATAGAATACTGGATTTCATTGTTGTACTTCGAATTGTTTTTAGCCGCTAAACAAATGTGTACACATGTTTGGATTATTTCTTAAGAAATCTGTGTGTATACATTTATTATTATAAGACGAGCAACAGACATTGGTGGCTATCATATGCTTTTTTTATAAATAGAATTCCAAACCAGTACACACAATATAAATCTACTTGGTAATGATAATGTGCAAGGTAGTTTAAATTGGAAAAGAATTTATTACAAATCCATCGAGTGAAATTTTGTCATTAGTATTAACACCATTGAGTCATGAAAAGTACTTAGGTTGGCATACATTCACGGAACATGATTTCACAGTTTTGCCATGGTAAACAAAGTGTTGTATGGTAATCGTTATTAAACACCTGGTAATTACTATGTTGTGGTATATTATTGACGAATCAACAATTTTATTTCAAATGGTGATAAGAAATTACATTCCAACACTTTCGTTATGATTCATCCTGCCAATAGATGGGTATATTTTTAATGACTTTTGAATGGGATTTAGATTTTTATTTTATGGTGAACAAGTTATGATTGGATTATTCTTCTCTTTACTATAGTTCGCTGATTACAACGTAGATAGCGTTAATAGGTAAATAAAAATTTAATATGTTGTGGTTTGATGCACAGCATAATATATAAATATATATATATATATATATATATATATATATATATATATATATATATATATATATATATATATATATATATAATTTATTTTACGTGATACTCAGTTTACTAAATAGCTGAATATGCATATTCATTAATCAAGCTAAATGCATAAACAGGCACTAATTGTTGTTATTAAATATATTATTATAAGAATTCGTAAGAATAAAATAAAAATTGGCGAGTAGTTATGTAATTCTTGAATGTGTTGATTGTTTTTATACATCCGTCTTTTAATAGTTAGTCATACAGAACATTTTTTTTTTTTCAAAACATACAATTGTGACTCATCTTTTTTTCTTTTTTTTTTTTCATCCCTGAATTGAATCTATTTTTCGGAATGACGTCTGTGTATGTGTGTGGTTGAGAACAGTGTTTCTCAAACTGTGCGCCGGGGCGCCGCGAAAATATTCCAAATACGCACTGCAACGGCGTTAGGTGCACTAGGGGTGCCGTGAAAAAATTCGGATACATTAAGGGCGCCGGGAACTGAGAAAGTTTGAAAGTACCAATTTATTCTTGCTACATTTTCAATATCTCGGAAATGGTATGAGTTTTAGAGAAAGTGATTATTATCAAAGTTGAAGATATTAACTATATCTAACATCTGTTATATAAAATGATTTTTTTCGGTACCATTCACTTACAGTTACAGTGTAACCTTGATATCCTGGTAAACGAAATATGTATTTAGCTTATTAAAATACTTTGTGGTAAAGGGTTTTTATAATTTTAATGTCGATATGTCAATTTAGCATAACCTCTGTTCATGGCATTTTTTGCGGTGCCACCAGAAAAATCATGCGAAGAGCATATTTCTATTTTCTAAAATTGCGATAACTTTACGATATGCAAATTTAATATGTTGTGGTTTGATGCACAGCATATATATATATATATATATATATATATATATATATATATATATATATATATATATTTATGAAATCTGTTCAATATTTATTAATTTAATTAATAATATAAATATCGAATTAATTATAAATTTGATATGGTAATATTTGTAAATAATTTGAAATAGTAGCTTCTTGCAGAATATTACTTTTTAATAAAATGCTGAATTCACAACAATAGTGGACATTAGTCTCTTGAAGTAATGACAATATTATGTATGGTACATTTTATAAAAGCAACGCGCCTGCAAAATGTAATCGCATTAAATATTGTGCAATCAGTAATGACCAATGTCATAATTAGCATTTATTATAGATTCCTATTCTAAATATATGTAAAATTTTGAAGTGTTCATCAATTTAATAAGTATGTAAAGAAATTCAAATGACGATTAAGATTATTAGCAAGTAGCCGAAAAGCGAACCCGAGACCGATGATTAAAGTTACGAACTGAACTGAACGCATTTTTGTTGCGAATAGCAAAAGAACAGGTTTTATAAAGGTCACTAGTAAATGCGCAATTGGGCTTCCGGGATCCGAATCCATGTAGACTAGGGCTGCTAACGAAGATCTTTATAGACTCATTCAAGGTTCTTCAACCGGCGTAATTTCGCCGTTATTGTTCTTGTTCAATTTAACAAAGTACGTGTTGCGAACTTGTTTATTGCAGACTTAATTGTTTAGAGACGCAGTAAAATTATGTATATAACTAAATGGAAACGTTGGAAAAAACAAATGTGCAAAAGTAGGCGGTAAATACGCAATTCTGAATTTTGACAAATCGCCAAACATTCGTTGATGTATTAATATTTTGTATTACTTAGAACAAGCAAATAAATATATAAATATAACGCAATATAATTATTTTTAATTTCACATTGAAAGAATGTAGGTCATCAGCATGCATATAAATTAAACTATATAACAAGGGTATTATTATATATAAAAAACCAGATGTATGTGTTTGTATGAATTTATGTGTAGAACGCTATGTTTATACAAATAGACACTGGTGTGGGCCGGATTCGAACCAATGGGTTTATAGTCATCTATTTTTAGTTCCCGCACAAAGTACAGACGAGATTAAGTATTCGGTCGTGTTTCTGTAAAATAGGCATTATACTTTTGTTATTTATAATGCTTACGTTGGTTCTTACAGTTCTATTCAGTCAATTTTCATAGTGTATTATTTCTTATACCATATACAATAAGATTAAGTAATATGTATAATAATATGTTCTGTATTGTTTGTCTTAGATCATGTGAAACTATAAAATTGTAACAATTTTATTAAATCTTGTTATTTTTATTATTGTTTTTATTTTCAGGTGAAATACCGAATATCCAGTAATGTAAAGTAAATTATAAGTAAAATGTACAAGGATAAATTAACATCAGTATTAACACTAACTATTGTGATCGTTTTTATCGCAATTAGTTTAACAAATGCCAATCTTGAGGGGCCAAATGTGTGTACACGCCAGGAAACGTAAGTACATGCTATTATTTAGTTTAATTATTTAAATTAAATAAATGATTCAGATTCATTTTTCCAGCATGCAATTTTAAATTATCGCTGCAGTAGAAACTTGGGGAACCCCCTATTCATAAAAATAATACATAATTTACTCACAAAAATTTATACCATTAATGCAGTTTATAAATAAACATTTAATAATAATCTAGCGCTTACTAATATAGTCTCAAACGAGTATAAATAGAACGACATTTATAATATTATATATTTTTAAATGTTTGTAAAGATACATTTTAGAACAAATACTCATATAGTAAATTTAATAGTTTATTTTTTATCGGGCACAAAAATAAATTTTTGAAATATATTCATTTACCAAAAAAGTTATCTAAAATAAAATATCCGTAATAATAGAATGAGGTTATATATGCGGTTACACAATAAATATTTATCGTATTTTAATGAGAATTGAAAATATGTTGACGTCATACATCATTAACAAACCATTTTATTAGGTATACAACGACTGTTCGAGTATCCGAACAACAACCGTATCAAGTGAGGGAATACACGTGGTGTGTGAATTTCCCGCCTAGGTGTTCTAGATATAAAATCAAATTTCGAACTATTTACAAGGTACAAAATATCGTAAAAACACGACCGGTCGAAGACTGCTGTACGGGCTATGCTAAAAGCAGCTCCGAAGATAAATGTATTGCTATTTGCTCGGAACCATGTCTGCATGGTACTTGCGTAGCACCAGACTCATGCAAATGCGAACATGGATATGGTGGACCTACTTGTGACATCTGTAAGTATAAAAAAACACATGCACTTTAGTTTTTGCATTCTTAAACATACCTCTACTAAAGTAACGAAGAGAAGGATTGTATATAGAATATGTTTGGTTTATTATTTTGTTCGAATACCATACAATACTAATGCAAATTTGCACCATTAGTGTTTAACTTTAAGTGGAGCTTAGGTTTTGTATATTTTGAAAAAAAAAATTAATTAAAATCAGTCTATATTGGCAAAAATTTTATATTTTTATTGAGTTTTTCTCAAATTAACGTGTTGTTCCACTATAAACTCAAAAATAAATTGTACTTAAGGTACACTTAGATTTAAGAACACTCGGTGTAACTGGTCATAAATACCATAGAATTTTATATACTTAATAATTCTAGTAAGTTTCTATGTGGCAATTTTAACAGGAAAATAAAGCAAATAATACAAATAAGAATTAATTATTTTACATCCGCATTATGTGATAATGTGCAAATACCACCTTTTTGTTTTAAATTGGTGATTGGTATGAAATTTACAAGAGTATAACTAATAATATATCTACAAATTTATTTTATGCTTAATATTGCACATCCAATTACTGTTGGTGCAATGCACGTTTATCTGACATAGTTTCAAACGTAATTTACTTTGCAGCGATATTGCAAAATGTGATACACCTTTATTTTGTCAAACTTATTTAATTAATAACTAACAGTTCTACAATTTGCTAATTTGAACTCATACTGCGACCTTTAAATTGTGTATCAAATAATATAATTCCAATTTACACTAATTTAAAATCGTACAAACTATATATTGCTAACCATACAAAATTGATATTTTCCTAGAATTGTTAAATGAATTTTTAAAATTAAAATGATGGACTCTCCTTCAATCTATAAATCTTAAGTTAATCTATAGAAACCTGAACAGAATTATAGTCTGGAAAATAAAAAATATTTATTTCATAGCATGTCCGTCGGGTTTATGGGGCCGAGACTGTCAAAACCAATGCGAATGTAAAAACAACGCAACCTGCGATCCTTTCAATGGAAAATGCAATTGCGCCAGAGGATGGACGGGACAACATTGCCAAGACAATTGTCCTCCGAACCGGTACGGGCAAGATTGTGCGGAAACGTGTCGTTGCCAAAATGACGGCTCATGTCATCACGTATCCGGAGAATGCCATTGTGAACCTGGTTGGACAGGTCCATTGTAAGATTTCAACGATTAATAGCACACTAAACTAGAAAAAATTAAAATACAAAACCGTTTTCAAGAAGATAAATAGTTTACTGCTATATAGTAACAGAATAACTTTTCCTTTATCGAAATTCTCAATTTCTAGGTGTGAAAATTCATGTCCGAATGGTAAACACGGCGTTGAATGCAGATCGGAATGCCGATGTCAAAATGGCGGCACATGTGATGCCACATCTGGTAAATGTTCGTGCACAGCTGGCTGGATCGGACAAGTGTGTGCGAATCGCTGCCCGTTCGGATATTGGGGTGAAAATTGCTCAAAACCGTGTGACTGCTTCAACGGTGCATCCTGTCATCATGTGAATGGGGCATGTGATTGCCAACCAGGGTATACAGGACCACGGGTAAGTTGCACCTATTCTTACCCGTTTAATACTTATGGAAAGCGAAATGTGGTGCAGTGATATGTGTAGAAGTCTGTTTGATGTTATATGTTTCGGTGTAATCGCTTATGAAATTAAAGGTGCTCTTTCAAGTCAGTATATCGCATCTTTAATAGAATGAAAGCAGACTTAACTTTAGGTAAGACGGCCATTTTGACATCGACAATTTATTGCAATATCCAGATATTTAAAGCATAGAAATGCTACTCTTCCACAGGAAGCGGAGAATAGAAAGAGAGAAATGCTACTTCAATCTCTCTCTCTTTCGCTCACAAGACAGCGAATGTTTCAGAAGCGAAAATTTTAGAGAAAGCATTATTACAAATAAAGTATGCGAATACTCTCGAGAAAATTAATTATATATTTAATACAAATTTAAGAAATTCAGGTTTTATATACAGTGGGTTACCAAATGATTTTGAACACTTTGAAATTACAAATGGTTATTTAATTGTTTCGTGGTCTACATTTTATTCCTAGCTTTAAAATCTACGTGTACTTTTAGCTCTTCGTATAGTATGCACAAAGTGTTCGGTTAATAATTAGGAAGATTCGCAAAAAAAAATTGTTATGTTTTTAGAAGAACTGCTATAGTTTCAGTTTCCAAAATCATATATTTTCAACAGTATTTTGTTAGACTTTTATTGAATAATAATTGTAAAAAATTCAAATTTACGGCTTATAATATAATATAAAACATTATTTTTTTCATTCAGTGCTTGGATTCGTGTCCATCGGGAAATTTCGGTAAAAATTGTACACACAATTGTACTTGCCAAAACGGTGCTACCTGCTCTAACATCGACGGCTTGTGTACGTGTGCTAAAGGCTGGAAGGGTGCCAATTGTGCCCAAAGAACATGCCCAGCACAATACTGGGGCGCACAATGCAAAGAAACATGTTCATGTTTTGCTGAAAATACTGCAATGTGTCATCCGTGGACGGGAGAATGTGACTGCAAAGCTGGCTGGACCAGTAAAGATTGCACCAGGCAATGTCCTATCTTAACATACGGAAAGGGATGTTTGGAAATATGCAATTGCAAAAATAGTGCGCAATGTTCACCTATAAATGGGACATGTAATTGTAGTCCTGGTTATAAAGGTATTGATTGCAGTGAAACTTGCAGTCAAGGAAGTTATGGAGAAGAATGTGCCCAAAATTGCGACTGTAAGTAATAATACTAATGAAACTGAAAAATCGTTGCATTGTCTTACACAAGAAATTAATTATTGGGAATTTCCCAGTGTTGAATATTAAAAACTAATATCGCATCCGACGAATGCAGCACAATCAGATGGTTAATTCATAATTAACTTTTTTAAATTACTATTAATTTATTTATTCAAAATTCTGAAAATAATTCCTAGTAGTCGATTTAAAAGACAATATGTTATGCACGTAATAAAATTTACAAAGAATAATTCTGTCACTCTTTTATACCATGTATAATAGACTGAAATTGGCCTTGTGTATCATATTTCGTAACTACATATGAGACATTCGAATGTAATCCACTGCATCTTTTTTTCTATTTTATGAAAATACCAGGTAAAAACGGTGCAACATGTTCAACGGAAACCGGCCAGTGTAACTGTACAGCTGGATGGACTGGCCAACAATGTGATCGACCGTGTAGCGAAAAAACATATGGAAAAGATTGTTTCCGACAATGCGAATGCAAGAATAATGCTGCCTGCAATCCTCTGAATGGTAAGTTTGCTATTTTCTACCATTTTTACGGCATGATTGGTGTATTTTTCTCTTGTTATCACTGTTTTTAGTTTTATCTACAATTACGATTGCACAAAATCGATTTGTTCTTATCATATTTTTCATTTTATAATTTTATTTTGTATAATTAGAATTGGTATGTTAAACAATTGTATTTTTATTAATCATAAAATTTGTTGAAATAATTGTTCAGTGTAGCATTATATGTGTTATTTAATTTTTGTAAAGAAATTGTCGATCTTGATCGGTCTTAGTCGAATATGTTCTTTCTATGTATATTTCATACGGATGCGTCTTTGGAACATTAAATAAACGTATCATCATTTTTCATTCGCTCATACAAAATGATAAATGAAATCTATTAGGTGTCTATGCGACATAGAAACCTAATAGATTTCTTATTTAAGATTAAATGGTATTTAATAGAATTATAATGTGTGTACGGTATTATATTAGTCAAATTATTATGTGTAAATTATCTGATCCCGAAAGAAATCTATAACTTGTGTAAAGTTTACAATAATAATACTAAACAAAATAGATAGTAAACATGAAATACTATAGAATCTTATTTAATATATCTATTTTGATCTAGAATGGGTTTGAATATTAAATTCTTATGTATTTTCCTATTTTCTGTTATTTTTTCATTACTTTCTTGTAATTGTATTTGTAGCTGCATGTATTGTGTTCGTTTAGGGTCTTGTACATGTGCGGCAGGATACACTGGTGTTCAATGCGAGAGCCAATGTGATCCTGGCTACTTTGGTCACGGTTGCACACAGGTTTGTCAATGTGTAGGTGATAACAGTATTGGTTGCGATCCCATCACTGGACGGTGTCTTTGCAAAACAGAATGGAAAGGTAAGAGATATAATGCTTGTATGTAGATTTTCTTAGAATTATTTCATTTTTAATACCCAAAAATACAAATATTGTTTTTATATTTTAATAAATTATAAGTTAGATTAGTTTCAACTTTTTTTCTAATATACACAAATTGCTATGTAAATTGGATAATTATTTAAATAAGCACTAACTGCCACAAATTATTGCAATCTTACAAGACCAAATATTTTGTTCACTGATAATATCAACATTTGAACTCGTTTTAACTACAAATGCCAATTACAGGGGCCAGATGACCCAGTAGTCACCGATATTCTGTTAATATTTAGGAATTAGAATTACGGTTGCAGAGTTAAATATTCTTATTATTTTCGCAGGTGTAAAATGCGAAACACATTGTCCGCGGGGTACATATGGTCCAGATTGTCAGAAAGACTGCAACTGTCTGAACAATAGTTCCTGCGATCCTGAAACTGGAAAATGCGTATGTTCTCGTGGTTGGCAAGGGGATGATTGTAGTAAACCATGCGGTGAAGGCTACTATGGAATAGAATGCAAAGAAAAGTGCCCAGAAAGACCACATGGTACATGTGACCATGTCACTGGCGAATACGTGTGTCGACCAGGTTTCATTGGCCTAACTTGTGAACATCCTTGTCCTTTGGGAAGCTATGGAAATAATTGTGCGGAAAAATGCACATGTAAAAATGGAGCAGATTGTCATCATGTTACAGGTATATATTTCGATTATCGTTTAATATCATGATATAAATAATCATTCTTTCTATTTTCTATATAAATTCAAAGGTCAGTGTCAGTGTCTTCCTGGATGGCAAGGACAAAATTGCACCGTTCC
Organism: Leistus spinibarbis; assembly: GCA_933228885.1. Taxonomy (NCBI): domain Eukaryota; kingdom Metazoa; phylum Arthropoda; class Insecta; order Coleoptera; family Carabidae; genus Leistus; species Leistus spinibarbis. The sequence continues at coordinate 5,294,020 of OW121796.1, read as the reverse complement.
TTGTCCAGCGGGCTATTTCGGTGTAGGGTGCACTCAACAATGCCGATGCCTACATGATGGCAAGTGCCGCGGAAATGACGGACATTGTCGATGTCCTCCTGGTTGGATAGGAGCGCAATGTGCAGAAAGTAAGTCAAACTTTCAATTCTATATTTAGCTTGTCGTACGGTTGTACAAGAGTCATAGTGTTTGATCCTGTGTCAAACAAAATTGCTGAGGACAAATAAGCTACATTTATTACTAGAATAATAAAATATGGAATAAATTATAAAAGCCTCAAAATAATATACTAGCTTAAGGTGTTTGCTGTTTGATCTTAAGTCTATATTATTATTATTATTTTTAACAGTTTGTCCAGAAGGGTATTTCGGAGATCATTGTATGACCCCCTGCGAATGCAAAAACGAAAATTTCATTTGTCATGCAGCAGAAGGTTGCGTTTGTCGATTTGGATTCAAAGGAGACCTATGCGATGTAATACCTAGATCGATTCAACATACTGCTGAGACTTCTTCAGTGGCCGGTAGTTTGATCGCTGGCATAATGATGGCGATCATTTTAGTAGCGGTCATATTAGCGATACTCTTCTATTATCGACGGCGTGTTGCCAATCTTAAAACTGAAATTGCTCAAGTTCAATACATTGCCGATCCATTATCTGTGCCTGGTAAGTTAATTCTATGATGCATTTGATTATATAGCATTTGTAAATAATTGGTGAAAATGTTGATACACTAACTTTGAGAATACTTAAACCAAACTGATAACTTTCTAATATGAATTTGAACGATATATAGGCGAAACATTTGTTTAAGTGTATTGTTTATTCTAGATCGAAATCATTTCGACAATCCTGTCTATTCGTATCAAACTTCAATTAAAAAAGATGATGAAGCAAATGGTTTGTTGAATAATCTTCAACATATCCGAAACGATCTTGGTATTAAACAAAATAAATCGAATTTGGAACGCCAAAAAATGGGAATGGCCGGATGTTCTTCAGACGACGATGATCCCAATTCACGAGGTAAAAGAAACTATGTATCCAAAACTTTAAGATTCACTTATGTAACATCATGGATGTATGTAACTAATTTATATCGAAAGTTGCTATAAATTGAGTATCTGGACACCTTTCGCTAATTATGTGTTTATATGCTCGCTCAATCGCAAAAAAAGTTTAAGATAAAAATATGAAATTATAAGTATAATGTTTGTATATAGCTCGAGAAAAACTTATTTTTGAATAGAAATTCTACTATTTTTTCGCAGTGCCATATCTTTTTAGATTAGGAAAATGGTGCTAGTGGTGCAAAAATAAATCTAAATAATTATTTTAGGCGCTTTTGGTGTACAATACGATCATCCATCAATGAAAAACAAAGAAGCCGATTTGACAAACCCAAATATTTACCACAGTATAGACGAGAAAATCGACCATGTATATGATGAAATCAAACAAAAAGATGCAAAAGGTATATTTTATATTTTTATTATCTGAAACTGATGTTTCATGTCTTTATATAATTTTAGAATTAGAATACGATCATTTGGACTATACAAGACCGGCTAGCTCCTGGAAACCACACTATCAAAGAATGGCGAATGGTTTCGGTACAATGAATTCAAACAAATCCGATAAGACAGACAATGACGAAGTCTAAGGCAGTATTAAAGCGATTGTACGTGAGTAACTGTGTCAAAGGTACCTGTGTTACGACGAATATGATGTGCAATGGTCAAAAATATTAAGTTAATACAATGAACTATCAATTTTTGTTTAGGTTATGTGATAATTATTTTTTTAAAAGATATTTAACTTTAAATGTACTGAATGTAAGTTTCAACCATTTTTTAGGGGCAGTTCGACGTAAAATAAACTATAATAGCAATAACAAATTGAACAAAATTTACTGCCGTTTACAATAAAAGGAGAGTATATTTATGATTATTTTATTAAAAGAATTTTAACTATAGATTATTATTTTATAACTATTATTATTTTATCAAAATAATTTTAAATATTGACTATAATTCTATCAAAACTATTTTAAGCGTAGATCTACATTTTATAGAAATAAATTGTGCATTCCCCAGCTAACAAATATTATGTTTTTGACACATAATATTGTTATAAATCGCCTTAGGGGTGAAATAACAGTGTTAGTTGGGCAAGTTTTATTTGAATTATTTGTAAATTATATATTTTATTGTGAATTTTCTGTGTGTAATAATAAGTGTTGGGATAGAATAAGCATTGTGAAATTTTATTTATATAAATTTGTCTTCTGTGATAGAATTATAATAATTTTATAAGAACAAAATTGAAACTACTGTATCATGAGGTACTGTATACACTTCATGTTTTAAGTAATAATTAAAATAAATTTTAAATACTGAGGTAGTTAATTTCATGTTTACTGTATATAACATCACTGTGCATAGTAAGCAAAATTACGTTGCGCAGGAACAAATACAAACTTAAGTATATACGTAGTCCCTTTTAAAAATACGATATTTGATTCTTTTATTCCTGTAATAAGTAGGTAACCGATCTACACAAACATATAAACTCAAAATACAAAAAATATACTTAACGATAAACATATTTGATTCTTTATTTAATAAAACATACAATATTGTACTATTTTCTATATGATTTACTTTTTCTAAATATGTACGATAAAATATATAATTGAACAGATCACAACATGGAATGGTTAAAATAAAATATATAATAATCATTTAAAATATCTGACTAGATTATTATATGAGATAAATGCACCAATATAAAAATATTTGCATATATTAACACTAATATTTATTTTTAAATGTGATAAAATATTGCTCGTTTGCATCGATAATAAGTACTATAAATCTATAGAGAATTCTATAAATTAGCTAAGATCTAAATTAAACAATTTTTAAAATGTTTTTAATCATTTCCAAAGTATCTTTGTTCCGTACAGCAACTAAACCATTTTTATTACAGTATTTATTAATTTTCAAGTCGTCAGTGTAAATATCTTTATAATCAATTTCCCTCACTTCTCCCTCACATAATTTTGTATAATCGTATACTCCACCACCTAAAGCCCTTAGTATCGCATGTGGCCCACATACATCCCATCGGAATGTTGTACCTTGAGACACAATATACGCGTCTGCAAGTCCAGAAATCACCGATAATAGTTTGTAGCCTGCTCCAGCAGCTTCAACCAAATCGTAATTGCATTCTGTTAATTTTGTTTTTAAAGTATTTTGTTCCACTCTGCTTAACGTTATTGTATTTGTTTTCCTGCCAGATATTTGAACTGAAGACTGAAGAGTGTCTGTAGTATATAAACCCCAATAACAATTGCCCTGCCATCTATAGAGTAGGAAGAATTAAAAATATATAAATTCTTCATCAGTTTTTAACTTACATCGAATGATTATCTTTAAAGAAAGGCTGATTCACAACACCCAATACTGCTTGACCTGATTCACGATTATAAGCCCCAATTAGTACAGTTACACATTGCAGTCCGGTTTGAAATATACCGGAATTATGCTGCGACTCTTTGCCGCTTATATACTCAGCAGTTGAATCTACACAAAAATAAAATTAATCGTGCTTGAGGCGTTGGTGCTTGCTTTTTGTTCATTACCTATAGGGTCGATCCAGATCCCAATTGTTTCTGGATCTATATTAACATGTGCTGGCACAATATTTGTATTTATATCCGCAATTGAAATAGATTTATGGACCTCCTTGGACAAAACAGATGCAGCATGTTTATTTCCGTCCAATACTTTCTCTAATAGTTGCGCAGTTTCATGTTCATTGTCAAGTATTTTTATTTCGATTGTTTCTCCTAAAGTATTAGTAAATATGTTGTTTTCTTCTCCCTTGATATGTCTACCGAGCATTGGGAACTATAAAATATTATTATACATTTTAATAAGCGTACTGTAAATATGAACCTTGCTTACAAAATAATAAGAATACAATAGTTATTTACTTTCATTGACAAAGTAATAACTAAATCATGTAATCATGAATATTTTCGAACTCGAGATTTAAACGAATATACACGTTTTGACCATCCCGGAATCGAATGTGATTCTTTTCGAAATTACGTTGTGTGTGTGCTCTAGAACCAAAACTGCTAATGACAAAATTATAAAACTTAAAACTGGCACATAGTCTAGAAATGCACCTATTTTTGAAAAAAAAAATCAAACCGGAAGTACATGTTTACTCTCTCGCCATACGAAGTACCGAAGCAGCTATAGCATTCGGTCGTGTGTCTGTAGCATTCTCGGATCAAAAAATTTCATTAAGAAAAATTGTTAGTCTCGTCGCCCTGAATCCAAAAATGTATGCCCTCTACTCCTGAAGGTACACAAGCGATTCACACCAAATTTGGTACACATATTATTTGGCATCCCATTTGAATCCGCTCGCAGTTTAAATCCAATCGCCCGTATACTTCCCGAGTTATAGGGCCCCAAAATTTGGAGCCCCCGTAATATTGCCCTTATAAAAATAATTGAACCACTCAAAAATTTTACTACGAATTCTAAGACATTTTATCTCTACAAGATTTTTTCATATTGTTAACCAAAAGCCCAAAAAAAATTATTAAATATTAAAATTTTGAATTTTAAAATATGCTCTAAAAAAATTTTTTTATCAATATAATCTACGAAAAATTGTAAGACTTTTTATATCTATATAATTTTTTTTTCGAATTAGCGAAAAGGCCATAATAATTAAAAACAACTGCTCGCAACGCATATTTTACCTAAAGGCGAGCTCTACGCGTTGGTGCGTTTTACGCGTACCAAATCTTGTTTGATCTATCTCCAATATCATAATGAAAGATATTAATATTTCACACTATTTTTGTTTGAAAAGTTTCTTTAAAAACTGCACCAGTTACAAGAAAACTGCTACGGAAAATCTAAAAATTCTTATTTATGTTGTCATAGAAATGCATTTATGAGATTTTTTTATTGAATCGTATAACTATGCCAGATTTGATAGGGAAACAAAATAGAAATAATTTATCATTCATTTATCCGCCGGTTAACACAAATAGATCGACTAAGAACGTGTTAAATATTGAAATATATTTTGAAAAACTGTACGTATTATAAAATTATATTTGAATATAAGGTGAATATTAAAGAAACAATCTATATTTTATATTGAATAAACAGTATTTAATAACTTAATAATACAATAAGCTTTGTGGTACAATTTCAGGGTATTGGTTTTCAGATATATCTAAATAAAAGTTTATCTTTTGATTTAATGCATATCCGTTTCACAGTTAAATCCGAAAAAAAAATGAATATCCGTATATAAAATGTAGGAATAATTTAAATCATAAAATTTAATTTAATAGTATATACATACGTATTGTACGATGTCATACCGAACAGTTTCTTGTATCAATACATCCGCTAATGTTTTAAAATCCTGGATAAACCGAGCATTTGCCTCGTCACTATTTTTCTGTTGCACTAGTAGCGCAAATAAATCCGAGTCTTGTCGACATGCCCTAGCAATATTTGCAGCTTTTTCAGAAACAGTTATTAATAATTCTAATAAATGCGTCATTGCGCGATTTAATTTAATTTAATTTAATTTAGGACTACACTTGACACATTTAAGATTTGAGAGTAAACTACCAGTAAACTACCATGTGATGTTCTGGCAACATAGCAAAGATCAATATTTTATTCCGTCATTGTATTATTAAATTTGTATATATCATGGAAAATATTTATATAATTCATAATAGTATTATGTAACATAATAAAATAGAGTGTTAATATTAAGCATCGCTTAAAATAAATAAAAAAGAAACTTCCAGATTGGATGATTGGCAACTGCGCCACTGCGCGGTCTTGTAAGGTTCTTTATGATGCTGCCTTCACGCGTATATCTGACTCTGACGTATATTTTCCATACTACTTTGAAGGCCGATAAACCGCATTTTGAGTTTGAGAATATATTTCAAGTGTTCCTTGAACATTTTGAACTGGAGAAGTTTACGTGCCTGCATTAAATCAAGTAATAATGTCAGCAATTGGCATGTGTGAAACGCCGGGTTGCAAATCTTTGGCCAAACTGCAATGTCCAACGTGTGTAAAAATCGGTATTCAAGGGTCATTTTTTTGCTCGCAAGAATGCTTCAAGAGTAATTGGAAAACGCACAAGATCATACATTCATTAGCCAGTAAGTAATGCATTGATATATTTCTCGTGTATAATGTCTGATTGTTTGGTTGGATGTGTTAAAGAGGGAGAGAGTACTGACGGGAAGAATAATTCTGTATACAACCCATGGCCATCATACAGCTATACCGGTAAATTGAGGCCTCATCCACAATCAACAAAACGCACGGTGCCCGCACTGATAACCCGACCCGATTACGGTGACCATCCAAGTGGTATTCCGATATCAGAGCAAGCGGTGAAAGGAACTGCTCAAATCAAAGTGCTAGATGATGAGGAAATTGAAGGAATGCGTGTTTCGTGCAAATTGGGACGGGAAGTGCTTGATGAAGCAGCCAGAGTCTGCGATGTCGGCGTGACAACGGATGAAATTGATCGAATCGTGCACGAAGCTTGTATCGAACGGAATTGTTATCCATCGCCATTAAATTATTATGAATTTCCAAAATCATGCTGCACTTCGGTGAATGAGGTAAGAATTCATACATGACAAGATTTGGTACGCGTAAAACGCACCAACGCGCAGAGCTCGCCCTTAGGTAAAATATGCGTTGCGAGCAGTGCTTTTTAATTATTATGGCCTTTTGGTTAACAATTTGAAAATATGTTATAGGTGTAAAAAGTCTTACATTTCATTTTAGATTATATTGATAAAAAAAAAAAATTTAGTTCATACTTTAAAATTCAAAATTATAATATTTAATAATTTTTTTCGGGCTAACAAAATGAAAAAATCTTGTGGATATAAAATATCTTAGAATTTTTAGTAGAATTTTTAAGTGCATTTATTATTTTTATAAGGGCAGTATTAAGGGGGGCTCTAAATTTTGGGGCCCTATAACTCTGGAAGTATACGGGCGATTGGATTTATACTACGACCGGATTCAAATGGGATGCCAAATAATATGTGTACCAAAGTTAGAATATATTGATAAAAAAATAATTTAGTGCATATTTTAAAATTCAAAATTATAATATTTAATAATTTTTTTCGGGCTTTGGGTTAACAAAATGAAGTGTTTCAATTATCTTTATAAGGGCAGTATTAAGGGGGGCTCCAAATTTTGGGGGCCTATAACTCGGGAAGTATACGGGCGATTGGATTTAAACTGCGAACGGATTCAAATGGGATGCCAAATAATATGTGTACCAAATTTGGAGTGAATCGCTCCGGTACCTTCAGAGGAGTAGAGGGCACAAATTTGGTCTTACGAGCGAGCGACGACTAACATCCAAGTATATAAGTTATATACATTTTCGGAATCAGGGCGACGAGACGAACACTTTTTCTTAATGAAATTTTTTGATCCGAGAATGCTACAGACACACGACCGAATGCTTTAGCCTCTTCGGTACTACGTACGGCGAGCTAAAAATGTGTTCAATATTCTTGGGAATTATTCTTTTTTATATAATTTCTATTAAAATGTATGTCAAATTTTGAATTATGTCCGGAAATTTGTAAAACAAAAATATGTTCATGGGCTCCATATCCTTTATTACCGCAAATTCAAACTTACTGTTGCTGCAAATTATTTCAAACACTTTTTATACGGAAAATATACAATATACAGGAAATGAATCACAAGTCCGCTAGTTCAAATTGTTATGATATAGGGTAACCCGTGGGCACCATGTGCCCATATTGTATACAGATTATAGTTCAAACGGGTGGCGAATTTAAATGTAAATCATGTTTACAATATATAAATAATATTTCCCTTACACGGTTTTTCCTAGTGAGCACTGTTTTGTATTTTCGTTATTTCCTCCGTACAGTATCGTCCACATTAGATAAGTGTAGTTGCAGTGCAGAAATTATTACAGAGGTAAAAGTTTGTCTATAATACGCTCTCAGTTCCGTCATTCCCATCAAAACAATGCAGTTGCTACCAGTGACAATTCTACATTACCACAACAATGCACTAATATTTGTCATTGGATACAATATCAATTATCAGATATATTACAAAAATTCTTTGACATTTCATTATGACGTTTGATTCGTTTTTGTCTATTTCAAAGCAGACTGAACTTCAGAAGAGTAGTTTAGTTTTATTTTAATATGGATTAATGTATTTTATATATCTGCCATGGCGCAGAGGTTATGACTCTCGCCTTCAACATCATCCTGGAGGTCGTGACTTCGAAACCCGTCTATGCCAATTTGCATTTTTATAAACATAAAAAGCGTTCTACATATACAAACATAAAAGCCAACAAACAAACAAATATAAAAACATATACTTTATATTTATAATGAAGTGTTATGAAATGAATTCAGGTGATCTGTCATGGTATCCCGGATGAGCGACCTTTGGTAGATGGCGATCTGTGTAACGTTGATATAACCGTGTATCACAACGGATTTCATGGCGATTTAAACGAAACATTTTTTGTCGGGAACGTGAGTGATCGGCACAAGAAACTTGTTGAGATCACGTACGAGTGCCTGAGCAAAGCCATTGATATTGTGAAGCCGGGCGAAAAGTATCGCGAGATTGGCAACGTAATACAGAAGCATGCGCAAGCACATGGACTTTCGGTGGTACGCAGTTATTGTGGACACGGCATCCATCGTTTGTTCCACACTGCCCCAAATGTACCTCATTATGCTAGTAAGTACATACATATTTACATACATTTCTACATACTATACATTTGTGAATTAAACAATTGTAAATGCCAAAGTTGTTTTAAAATTTGATAACTAAGATCGTATGACACATATGTGCCAACATCTAAAATCTAATTTTTAAATTACTCCATAATCTACTAGCAATGTTCTAATCGTGAAAAAGAAAAAAACAAAAATGCATATATCTGAAACTAGAGACTTTAAAAAAACAACCATTAAATTTGAAACATATTAATATTATACTTTGGATAATAGTAAATAATTATTATATTTGATATTCGCTTGTGATTTCATAGAAAATAAAGCAATTGGTGTAATGAAAGCCGGACATTGTTTCACAATTGAACCAATGATCTCAGAGGGCACGTGGCGTGATGAACAGTGGCCGGACAAGTGGACCGCTGTCACTGCCGATGGATTGTGGTCAGCGCAATTCGAACAGACATTACTTGTCACAGATACGGGCTGCGACATATTGACGCGTCGTAGAACCACCAACGGGTTGCCGCATTTTATGGATACAATGTAATTATTTATAGCTTTACTATGGTTATATTTTTGCAAACCTTTCTTTTTTCTTTTCTTTTGATATTACTTGTATACATATATAAAATCTGTTTGCGGTTTGCTTATTAAATATCTGCATATTTTAATTGTGTTAGGTAAATTTTAATTGAATTCAACCGATATATAATTTGTTACCAAGATACAGCGGCATAATGTAAATGGAAGAATCGTAATATTAAAAATACTTTGGTTTGTGTTTTGTTTTTATTAACAATTACAATAAACTGTTTTGTGACATGAAAAATATATACATACATTTTTTTTCCTTTTTTATAATATATGTAATAATATATTCCATTTATTAATTTTAAAACATTTATCCATATCATGGCTCCTAATTAAAATAAATAATTGTATTTTATTATGTTTTTAATTTAATAATAATTAATTACTTTGTACTAACGCATCGAATAATAAATTATATGACAGTTTCAGAATATAATATAAATAAAATATTCTTCATTTTTGTTCGATATTTTGAATATTTCTTAGATTGTATTTATTTATTTTTCGTACGTTTATTTTCCACCCTTTGCAAATATTATTTATAGATCGTTCTAATCACATATAGAAAATGAAAAGGTACAATTTAAATATTTTTGTATTCTTATATCGGGAAACATTCAATAAAATATGGTACATATAACTAATATAATAAATATGATAAGAAACGTCTTTTTTAGACCATCCATTGTCGTATAATCTGAAAATGGTAATACGTTTCAAGAAGTAATCTGTTGCTCGTTTACTATATTAGTTTTTGAAACATTTCAATTTTCAAATTGTGCGACAATGGATAAAGTTCAAAAAAGATGTTTTACCTTTAAAAATCATCCTTGTAACCCCAATTGCAGATGTCTTATTTAGCATCTTGACTTTTTGCCCTCAATTTATTGCCAAAAGTAAGTTGACTATGTGGTGAATTATTACTAGTTTCATCTGCTTTACTTTCCTCCAATTCACTTGAATAATCTTCATATTCTGCACTGTCATATTTTTTATCATCCGCATTTTGTTTGGCATAGGTTGTTTCATAAATTCGGATACCTTGATGTGTGTCATCTCGACTTACATCGTTATTTGTGGTCTTCTCGCCGGAAGCTTGCGTTTCCATATCTTCATAGTTTTGTTCATCCTCATCGTCTGGCACATAAATTCTCATTTGTCCATCTGTTTGTTTCGATTTCCCCGAATGCATATTGCTGCTACCGGCTGCTTGCAGCGTTGCAAACGTTTCGGCCGTTTCTCTGTTCGGAAGAGATGAATAAAACATCGAAGGCGATATTTCATTTTTAGCTGTTAGTTGGGATAAGATTTGCGATGATGCTTCCGATTCATCATCATTGCTTTCTACTTTATTCTGGTTCTCTTTATTATTTGCTACATTATTATTTTGTTGTCGAGTTGCAAAGTATTGTTGAATATACTGAGTTTGTGCAAGTGCTTCACTTGCATCAAGTTGATGGTGCCCTGCTGTTTGCTCCGATGCACCATTAATACTATAATCGGCAGTCACTCTAGATTGTGCATAATTATTTTTGGCAGGCTCTTCATAATTAAATGTATGAAATTGGGGTTTGAAATTATCCTTGACACGTTGACTCACTGTTTGATCTGGTATTTGATTAGTATTATAATAATAAGACGAAGATGGCTCAGATTGTTGAACATATTGCTGGTGTGTGTTGGCACTAGCAGTGTTAAGTGATGCTTGGTAACTAGGTATTGTATGGTGCGATTGTTGTACGAAATGCTGTTGAAGTTGAGGCTGTTGAATTAATGGCATACCGTAACTATCCGATAATTGTTGTTGCGGAGGTATTCCATTTAGTAATTGATATAGATCTTGTGCGGACAGTTGAGACGTTGCAAACCGACCTGGTGATACATGTTGATTCGAATATGATGAGGACTTGATACCAGCATAATCCGTCTGAGTTAGTTGATCTGGTCTATCACGTATGTATGTTTGAATTTGTTGATCATTTGATTCATCTAATTCTGTGACCTGATATTGAAGGTGTTGCTGCTGCATTGCTACGAGAGGCGCTGCTTGAGCTCCAAGCAATGTGCTTGTTACAAATACATTTGGTGATATTGCATTCGGTGACATGTCAGTCTCCTTTGTATGGTAAATGTGTTTATGAGCTGGTTCTGCTAGTATGACATGTGGTTTATCCGCTGGACTTAAATTGGGAGCTGGTATCGTGTGTATAGGCCCCTTTTCTGCGAGTTGCTGGATCGTAGGTACATTCAATATGGCCTCTTTATTTAGCAGATATGGGGATTGGGTGACAGGTGGGGATATAAAATACGGCTTATGTTGCTCTTGTGGTGGTCTGTAAACAGCCGTTGGTGTCTTCCATACGGCACTGGGAAATATAAGTGGTGCCGGAGTTTTATTAGGTGGTCTAGTCAGCACGGGGACTTTGTAGGAAGCCATTGGAACCGGCATTGGTCTCGTGTACGGCCGTTGCGGGTTTCTACCTGGTGGTGGCATCGCCCATTTTGATTTAGTATAGTGGTTTGAGAGCGGAAAATGCGGATGCTGATGTTGGTGTTGAACTCTTGTACCCCCTGAATGTCCACGAACTTTGTACTGGATAATGCCGTGCACTAATGTGCAGCATATTGCAATCCATACAAATGTTTGTATCTGTTATAAAAATATTCTATTATTAGATTAACTTTGTAGATATTTTTGTAATAATAATGAGATAATTCAACATGGATATTATTATGCAGTGCTTGGATCAGGTTTCAAAAACATTGTAGATACATCCCAGCAAACACATTAGTAGACATAACATATCTTATACATTATATTTTGAGAACAAAGTTCAAATACATACTCTAGATATGTAACAGTTATATGTTTTTACATTCTGTGTTTTTTCACATATACCGAAGTCAAATATCCCAATCAAATTGTCTAGAAAAGCAAATGATATTTTTATCAATATCTAAAACTCGAGATATTGAAGGAAATACTACTACTTTCTAGTTGACGTCTGTGTGTGAACGCTATACAACAAAAACTGTTGAATATAAAATTATAATACTTTAAATTTAAAGTTTGCTTATAGTCCGGAAAGAAACCTCCTAGTTAAAATTTGCCTCCTGCTAAAGTTAGGGGAGTTCAGTGTAAAATACTGCAGATTATTTTACATATGTAAATATTAGCGCCTAGGCATTCCTTTTCAATTACCTATTCTGTATAGTATATTTCTGAGAAATAAGAAAATTGACAACATGAACTTAAAAATTTGTAATCGTGTTCCTACGTAATATATATATATATATATATATATATATATATATATATATATATATATATATATATATATATTTCAAAAATCTAGTTTAAAATTCTTTAGTGTTATTATATCTGGGTTATAGTCTAGTTCAATAACCTGTTGTTGTTGGTTGCTTCCTTCCGGCTAAAAGCCATAAGTGATGTAAGGTAAGGACAAGACAAACGTGTATTTAATTGAGTAGGTCACTCCGTTTCGTTGGTTTCTCTTCTCCTTATCTAATCTTTTACTATAATAATACCGATACACCTTTAATTGAAGCTGAATTGTTCTAAACTTGTGTTTGTACAGTATGTCATTTCAATTCACTCATTCTAGAAATAATGAAAGATTATTATTGCCATCGGAAGTGATTGGCGAATGATTCAATAAAAAATGTAATTGGTAATGACATACTTATAAAGATGTTGTCTCCAAGAAAGACAAGTTTATCAAAATATATGTCGACTTTCTCGCTAATAAAAGACAACTTACTCTAGCACGCGACTGGTATTCTAATAATTTCTTTTTCAAGGTCACACAACTATTTAGTTAATGTTATAATTATATTTATTTGCAGGTCTGCAATATTTTATGGTGTTTGTTATTGTTAGTAAGAAATATGTATTTACTTGACTACAATTAATATCCATGTAGATATAAGAAAATAGTACCCTAGACACAATGAATAGCTGGACCATAGATGTACGATTTTAGTTGAAATTGATGACTAATATTTAAATTACATAAATAATAAAATGGTTTACTTACGTGCATCTTTCTGTTGATGTATGTATGTTTCTATATTGCTGTTCTAAACCTGATCTTCCTATACAGTATACAGACACTATCCACAATATCACATCACTTATAACTAGACAATTAGGTCAGTACTCTGTCTTTTATATTCTCCCTACTACAAGTATCATCATTAATACCATCATGGCTTTCGGAATCGGTAAAAGAGTACCTTACATACGCATTCTGTTTCTCAAATATTCGATTTTTATTATGAAATCTACAGTTTTTTCAAATAAATAAATCATTCCGAAAATAGTTAGATTCGATTCAGGGATGGTCAAAACGTGTATTTCCGTTGTAATCTCGAGTTTTGAAATTTTCATAATTACATATAAGCATGAGATTTTGTATATAAGGACCGCAGTATTTCCTTATATATGTTCGTATAGGAATCCTTTTTTTTATAAAGGAAATAACTGCAATACATTATAGAATACAGTACAAACATATTGTTGCGAATAAATATCTATATAATATACCGAAGCTTGCTACTCATATAAGCGCATTAAGTATGATATTTATTTATTTATATATTATCGTAAATATAAAAAAAATATTTTCAGTTTTTGATAGTTAAATTGAATGTGTGTTTTCGTTTTTAATTATTTGGCTTACGATATATGTACGCCCCCAGATTGATTGACGCTTGTTGATATTTAATATTATCATTACAAATTTCAATTTATATATATATATAAAATATAGCAATATTTTCTCTTCGTTCGTATAAGCGAAATATAACTGATTATTTTCTCAAACTTTCCCCATATTTCTGATAACATATATTTATATTTTATATTACCTATGCTCTACTCTACAATATAATTAGGTATACTTTTCGTACTAAACGATTTATATTTACAATAAGTTAATATTTATTTATATTTTATCCTAAGATTGTATATTTAGTATAGGACTTATAACCTTTCATTTGATTGATCGTTTAATTACTTTATTTATGAAGGAGATACGGATCTACGTATATGAAGAATTTTATTCTTTTATTTATACAGATTTTTAATGTCATCTTTAAAACTTTCTATAATCACTGTAAACTAAAACAAATGAACTTATTTTTACTTTCTTGAACGTTGTACTATGTCTAAAAGGAAGTATTGTAATCAAGAACAAATTCGAACTAGAATTTTTAACGAAAATACACGTTTTGCGCTTCCCTGCATTAATAATGACTACTTTTTAGATGACGTCTTTGTGTGTGTGACGTGTGAGCACTCTACAGGAAAATACTATTGAAGATAAAAATATGAAAAATAAAAATAAATTATATAGCCCGGAAAAGAACTTGAAAATAGTTTTTAAACCAGTAGTAAAAGTTTATTCCTACTAAATTTTCACTATTTCGACAACGGACAGAAAAGTGTTACATATAAAAGTTAATGATATTATAATTTACCATTATCTAGAAAATCGGGTTTGAAATTAGTAAACGGTTTCATGACAATCGCAGTATCAAAGACTGTCAAAATTTAAATTTGATCGAAATATCTGTTTGCCTTTTTGTAATAAAATAATATAAAAATATCTATACATTTTCTATATGTACAGGAATGTCCACTGCAGTTCTTTTTTATAATTTCTAATATTTATTTTTGACAATTTCATAACTATGTAACTAATATAATATGTATGTACCACCTACCAACATTGGATTCAATTATTTGACATGCCGTCTGTATTTCTTCTATATACACCGAACCAATTATTAACTTTCTTATTTCATTGATGACACATATAAATTGTAACTATATACATACCCTGATGACCTGCGGCAAATATCTCTAATATGTAAATAATTTTAGCTATACTTACACCACATCATTTTATAGTGCATTCTGTACATTGTTTACCGTGTAGGATATGACACCACAAAAGCCTTTAAAAATAATTGTTTTAAAATACAACATATTTTAGCTCCCCAACAAAATGGTTAAGACTCTTGACTTTCACCGTAAAAGTCGGGGTTCGATTCCTGCCCATGCCAGTTTGCATTTAAACTTACATACACACATAGAAACACATACATCAGAGTGTTTATATTTAGAATGAAATGTAAGTATAAGTTAGTTGAGTGAAGCACACTTCAGCTTTTCAATTATTAGGCTTAGTAGGAAATTTGTACGTTATTACGAAATAAATGTAGATGTATATATAAGTAATTCTTAATAATTTACATTGATTACGTTACTATTTACTTCCATATTCCTAACTGTCAATTTAAATGAATTAGTTCCGTTATAAATACATTGAATAATTAAATATACAACTGGCATACCTATAACAATATACAATCAAACTTCTATAAGTCGAACCACGATTATGCGGCCAAAAACTTCGAGATATAGAAATATCAATATTACATTCCTATTTTAATATCAAATGAACTATAGGTCTATCTATAGCATTGGTGATTTTGAATATTCTGGAATCTAGGCTATAAATATCGATATCGGTACATATTTTAACTTTTAAGAGTACTTTGGTTATTAACCAATTAAATTTACCCCGTAAGGCGTAAGCATTATTAAACATCCATGCATATAGCATATTGCTTGGATAGTCAATTGTAATGTAAATTTATTTTAAAGAGTTCTATGGTTATTGTAAGCGCCTGTATTTCTGCAATTGTGTAACCTCCATTGCATTTCATTAAACAAACATCTATATCATATCCCACCACGGACCCAACTCTCTGTGGTACCACAGACCAAGGTAGTAGTTCAAAATAGGCCCTTTCTTTATGTAATTACGCATCGACTGATATTTTTAGCTCGCCGTACGAAGTACCGAAGAAGCTAAAGCATTCGGTCATGTGTCGGATCAACAAATTTCCTTACAGAAATGTGTTTGTCCTATCGCCCTGAATCCAAAAAACTTGGATATTAGTCGTCGCTTCTAAGATATTTAATATCTACAAAATTTTTTCATATTAATAACTCAAAGGCCGTAAAAATTGATTAAAAATAGTAGTAGTAGTAAATAGTTTTTTACTTGATGTTTGACCTTAGTTATACACACATTAGTTTTAAATTAGCTTTAATAAATCTATTCGTTCGAGATGTTAATCACAAACTGCCGGAATATTTAATTCTTGCGTTGATCTTGTTTGAATTATTTAACCACCATTTTTCTTTAAGATAGTTACCAAAATTACACTACTATAAAACATTTAAAAAAAAAAAAAGCGCCGTTTTGTTTAAGAGGCTTACATTATTTCTATTTGTGCAAGAAAAATTATATTCTTTCTTAGAATATATGAATGACATTTTATTCCATTTTATATGTTTGTCATACATAATTGTTCAAGCACAAGTAGAACTGAATCATACGAAAGGATGTTTTAATTTCATTATTTTATTGAAAAAATATATTACATAAAATATAACTATATACTTAAAAACTAAATTTATTAAAATATCGATGTGACAATGTACAATTGAATAATTTAAGTGATTTTATAACAGCTTTATAAATAAAATGAAAAGATCTATAAACTATATAATAATAATAATAGTAATATGTTTATCTCTTATTGTACATCACTCAAACAACTTGTTAAAAACAATACATATAAACCTATATACCAGCTGACTTGTAAGATATATTATGTTTTATTCATTGGAATTAATTCATTTTTCATACATTCCAACATTTCCTGAGATATATCTTCATTTGATTCAAATTGCTATGATTTATCAGTAATGGCCGGAATCTTGATATTCTGGAAGTGATTCTGCAAGAAATGGGTCAATTAAAAATGATTCAGTATTTGGTAAACTCGTCGAGGGCTACAGACAAATAATATTTATATAATAGACTTTTAAACAATTTATAGTATATGTAGCAGATAGTAATAATATAGGAATTATAAATAGCATTATTACCTTAATCAGTCAGGGTTATATAAAAAGTCCATCAGTCTTGTCCAGTCAGTGTTTTTTTGGGGCGGGCAATTCGTATGACATAGATCTTACAATATCAAACTGCGGGTGATGTACTTCTTTGTGTTCTAAAATGCCAGTATTATGTGTGTACTGTGAATTGGAAGGAAATGAATATGAAGAGCCTAATGTTCGCGGTGCCTGCACTGGAAGGTTTAATGATGGTGCATACGTATCAAACGAATGATCGGTCTTAGGAGGACCTGACGGGGATGATTGAATATTATTTACAGGACCTAAACTATCATAATTGTTTTGGAACGAATCAATTGATGGATTGATTTCAAAAGGAGCAGGCACTTTTGGTAGCAAGTATTGGCCGTTGCCATTCTGTTGTAGTGGTGGAGGTGCTGGAGGTCCTGATGCATAATCGTAAGTGGATACAGGTATATTATTATAATCAGGTTGAGGAGTAAATTGTTGTTGTTGAAAGCCGCCAGAGGACTCGTCGAGGCCGTGATATGCGGGTGCACTGTGTGCGGTTAGTGCGCCCGGCGGTGCACTGGGTGCCGTCGGACCCGTGGGCACTAATGGCAAAGACGATTCAAACAGAGAATTGATTGGTTTGTGTGTGTTGGATGGCAGTGGCTTAAACAGTGGTGGCTGTGGCTCTTTAGGATAACTAGTGCCAATGTTGTGCACATGTTTGTGCTTCGAGAAATGTTGCCCACTAACCACCTTATTACGCTCGTCTTGTAGCGGTAGGTGAGCTAGACCGATGTGCGGATAGTCCTTATTGTTCGAGGATGGGATCTTCTTCAGAATCACAATGCCAGCTTCTGCTCCTTGGGGCAATTTATCTCGTAACGCTGGTTATTCAAACAGTCAAGTCATTTAAAGTATAAGTAAAGTGACCTAACATAAGTTTGGTTTAATAAATTGAACCTGGTACTAATTTGGTTTTCCTAAAATTTACAAGATATCGCGCATTAATTAAATTAAACATTATTTCTTAATGAAACTTACAATCTGTAGAATTTTATATTATCAAGATTAACTATTAACTATTTTTATAGTTAATCCTAGATGAAGTGATACAAATATCACGAAATATTAGGAAACAAATTAGTACTATGTAAGGGTTCAACCTAGTAAACATTTTGTTTCTTGTGACAACTATGAGATGTTGCAGTGACATAACATGCTTATGTTACATCTCAGCAACCTCTGAGGGAAGTCACATTAAAGAAAATGTTTACTGGGAATATTTTAAACCATATTAGGTTGCTTTATTCCAAATTTTTCTATCAATTAACCGATCGTGATCAACTATATGCTTATTCGAATTATGTTCAACACATGTACGTTCCGTAACTGGTTCTATTTTTCGGGCTACGTGATGTTCATGGGTTAATTGTTATTATATATTGTTGGAGTAAAATAGTGGTCGAAAAAATATAGGAGACAATAAGCTACAAAATAAACAACAACATAATTAAAATAACCAAGCTAAAATCGTGGTCATGACCAAAATAACCCAGATGTCTCATAACCACGTTCTGTATTCCATACAACCCTATGCAGGGAATCTCTGCCATATCGCATCGTATTTCCATGATGTCAAGCGGTCGCATTTGAATTTGGTATACAATATCAGAATGAGTACAATGACTCGTCGGATATCTTTGTGAGAATACGCAAAAATATGTCATAATGACGTAATACGATCGCATCGCGAAAGGCAGATATCCAGTACTGGTCATTTTCGTAACCAGTTACGTTGGTTACAATTACGGAACGTACTTTTAGTAGATTCAATCAATATTGCAATTAAAATAGTTTTAACATTTTTAAAATTATATAATTTCTCCTTACAGATCCATAGATATACTCAGAAAACCATTGAATGGTGCGTGTGTCATCGTTATAATTTATTGGCGAAATGGAAAACTTAGTCAACCGTTTATTCGAAAATAATGTCATTACATGGTTTTTATAGTACTAAGTCATGGTTGGTGAATCTGATAATAGCTAAACAAACATATTAGAAAGAGTTGTGATTTGATGCGTTATTTATTTCATATCTTATAAAGGAAATAAACAATGTTTATTCCCAAATGCCAATCATATAAATATGTTCACTCGTGCGTCCTTTAAGGCTGTCGTTTACTTAACTTTTATTTCGGTAATGACTTAATTTTTATTAATTTCCTTTATTTTTAACAATAATTTGGCACAAGTAAGACTAAACGATCGTTATATTTGTTTGAAAATGTTTTCTATAAAATACATAACACAAGAGAGGAAATAAGATAAATGTGAAGTAATTATTTACCAAAATAAATGACCACTTAAAGTACCCAAGACGCATTTATGTATTTATGTGATTTTCACGCTACTAGTACCTACTGTCATATATTTAAAGAGCATAGGGAGCAAACAAGTATAGTCCAGAGAACGATCGATGATTCAAATACGGAACGGAGAGTACAGGCCCAGATAGCAACGCTTGAAAACTATAAGATGGCGCCTTTCATTACAATTTCACAAATAATTTTCCCGCTGTGCTCCTTATTTATTATACCGGGGGCGTATAATAACAATTATAATTAGATGAATTGTTACCTTCATAAGCATTGCTCAACTTTTGTGGAAGATATGCTTGACTGGGTGCACTTGGTCCAATGGGTGGACCATATCCAGAAGTGGGCTGTCCATAGCCAGTGGAAGGTACTCCATAGCCAGTGGATGGTGGGTGCAAGTCTGAGAAGCTGCCGCTGGGTGCAGTGGGTGCACTGGGATTACTGGAGGGGCCCGGTGCACCATACTCTGACGAGGGTGGTCCATATGATGGACTTGGGTGGGCGCTGGGTGCAGAAGGTCCACTATGTCCTATATTACATTACAAACGATTTATTAACAATCATTTTAATAATTATGATAATTAAACTATATAACGCATGGGTACATCTTCCTGTTTTGTAAATAAATAGGTAGGAGGTATATAAATGTATTACTATATAAAACTATAGTTTGGCTGAACAACTTTCTAAGCTAACTATTAATGATATGTATTTTAAATCGCATGCATTATTAAATATGTACATTTTTTCAGCTACCTATAATACCTATTATAGATAGATATATATTTATATATACATATGTGGAATACCGAAAACACGCAATCAACATCATCAAATATCATTATTACATGTATAATTTTTTGATATTTGGCTAAGTCTTAAAGCAGTAATCATAAAATGAAAAGCCGAGATTTTAACTGAAATATACATTTCGAGCCTCTTTAATTGAAATTGGCTATTTCCAAAGAGAATCAATGTAGAAATTGTTTGTCTGCGATTTTCTGTGTCTCACTATGTTTGGAATGTTGCCCGTGTATGTGTGTGTGCGTGTGTGAGTGAGTGTGTGTTTGTGCGTGTGTATTTGGGTGCAAATGCTCCACTGCAAAAACTGTTGATGATACAATTATGAAACTTTAACTTTTAAGTTTGTATTGTACCCGAAAACAACCACGTACTTTTGGAAACAAAATCTAAGCCAGTAGTAAAATTTAATCGTGCTGCTGTTTTACCTGAAAACGACACTAGAAAAAAATATTCTTATAATAGTTAAAGATATTAAAATCATTTATAAATTTTAATATTTAAAAAAAAATTACCATTTACTAGAAAATCATTTAAGAAACTGGTAAAGTTGTATCTATGATTTCTCAATATTTACTAAATTATTTTATGCTGATCTAGTATTAATAAAAATCAACATTTTAAATAAAATTCAACATTACAATAAAAAAAATATCGGAATAAGTGTTCACTCTCTTAATTGTAATAAAATACTATAAATATACAATACATATTATCCGTCAATAATAATATTAGATATACATTGAAACATACCTGATGATGGTGCCGAATACCCCGATGATGATGATGACGAATAGGGGTGCGGAACGAGTTTCGCCGAAGAGATAATATGCCGGCCCAGATTTGCAATCGCCTCACCCTTCATACTGATTACTTTACCTTTGGCTGAAATGATGGCGCCACCGCCTTTGATTAGTTGTCCTTTAATCGCAATGACACCTCCTTTGATAGCTTTCACTGCTTGTAATAACGTATTCAATATCGATTTCTTCAAAGTCCAAAAGTCGAATGATTTTGTATCATAACTCTGTGCCATAGTAAGTATAGGGGTCGTATGTATGCAAGGATGCATATAACATAAAAACAAAGAACATAAGAAAATGAGATTGTATCATTTCGAGCATCAAGTGAAAGACTTTCATTTTCGTGTTTATATTTATATCATGCTATTTAGTAATTAAAATGATTAACCTAGAAACAGTTAGTTTTAAACTAAGTTTGCATAAATTGGAAGAGTGTAGTTCATGAAACCATCAATTACACACAACTATATAAATACTGCCGATCAAAAGTTTAGATACACTTACAACTGAGAATAATAAAAATATAGACACAAATGTAAGGCATGATAGATGTAATTATGATAGATTATTTTACGATTTTAAGGTTGATAACTTACAGGACTATCAGCATGGGGTTTAGGATAATAGTATCCACCGCCTCCATCTCCTCCACCTCCACTGCTCCCCTTGCTAAATTTCGCCGATGCTCCCGCAGACGCTTGGGCGAATTGTGATAATTTTGATGTGATGCCTTTCTTGATAAAACCAAAGATGTCGCCTGAACCAGACCGCTTTATCCGAATCACCTCATCTATGTAATCTGGCGAACTATTATTTTCCATTATTGCTACATATCTAATGGGTTCTACTATGGCGGCACCCAGTGTTTTCGTTATCGCAACACCCAGCACGAATAAGAAAACTGATGATCTCGTCTGAAACAAACATAAATACATGTATATCGTATATTTTTTTATATAATTAACTGCTATTTATTTAAAAATTATCTTATTAATTTCTTTTCAAAAAAAGTATAGCTATTTATTAATGTTACTAAAACACTTTCTTAAATTTCGTTGATGCACATATTTCAACTATAATTAGCATATCATATATGCTCTGTCTCAAACGGTTTTCGGGGCTTTTTGGAAAGTGTAATTCATTTTTGTTCGTCTGTGTCGTTGAAGTCAACGACGAAACATTTCAATGCCTGAAATGAAAATATATGTTTTACATATTTTTATGATTGAAAAATATTTATGACGTATTTTTGTGTTTCGACAGTGGGACATTAGCAATATTAAAGTCATATTATGTAGTGTGTATCGTAGGCAATAATTCAGTGTACCGGATATCAGTATTGTTAAAACCGGATGTGGTTGTTCATTGTTCTTATATTTAAATTATTGTTAACTCGTATCATTGATAAGCGATTCTCAAATTAGCATTGTATCGTATAATTTAATTGAATTGAAATTATATAGCATTCTAAAATGCATTAGTGTAGTAGGCATCAAGCCTTCCGCATGTTTCATTTAAGATTTATTTCAAAGCAAATTAACTAAGTAACTAATCTATTTCATGTTTAGCCGAATAGGCAAGCAAAAACTCTGTCATCATAGTAAACAAGAATATTTTGTCGCATATTACAAGTCATACTCATAAAAGATGCTAATTTTATCAAAAATGTTTGTTAATAATTAAAAACAAATTAATTTTAAATGGTAAAATAAAAAATGTATTTACATGGCAATGACCAGAAAGAAAGTAATTCAAGTTTAAAAAAATATTTGTAATAGTAAATTTGAGAAAATCTCTACACTACCGTGTAGTTTCATGCGTATTCAGTCTATTACAATTTACAACAATAAATATTAAATTGGAGCTATTCTTGTGTCAATTATTTCGAATTTTGTAAAGGGATTTTAGAAACAACTGTCTAATTCGATTAGAAAATAATTGTATAGTTATTATAAATAATTAACTTTTCGGAGCATAACCTTTAAGTAAGACGTCTTAAACAATGAACATATTTTCGTGATCTATGATTATTATTATTATGGAATTAAATTTATTGGCAAATATAGTATGTTACCTCCATAAATTTGACTAATATGTGAATATGTCATCTATTAAATCTATACACTAATTTGGTGAGAGTGCTACACAGTTTTCGCGGAATTTAGAAAAACAAGTTATATAAGTTGTCTTTCTAATATAGAACTGGTTTTTTTTTAAATTTCTGCTATTACCATCATTTTACAAGTGATTATTTTCTACATTTGAAAGTATTTATTTTCAAAACGTACGTATTGCTCCTTTCCCCAGACTGCCATGGCGTAGCCAGGACCAGTGCTGGGAGCTGGGACTCTACTTTTTCACGATGTGATCGCATTACGTCATTATGCGAAGATATTCGACGAGTCTGATACAATATACCAAATTCAAAAGCGATCGCATGGCGTGATATTAATGCGATGCGTTATGACAGAGTATAGACGATCAAATGGGTTTAGGCGAATTATTTTTACTACTTGTGGTACTTATACTATATTTTAAACCTTTTTATCAGTTCATGGCGTTACGTCGAGTTTTATTTTTTAACACTATATTTGTCTCGAGAGGCATTGTAACAAGCAAGGTGCACGCATCAAGCCTAGTGAACAATCACCACGAAAATTAGTTTGTAGAGTAACTTAGATTACTTGTAGTAAAATGTCTTCAACCCGCCGTACGGCGAGCTTATAATTATTCATGATGGAAAAAATTATTTAAGAAAAAACTATAATTACTGATTATACTTTCTTATACGTTATGTATCAAAGAAAGTATGGTGATCATAACTAATAAGACCTCAAAATTTTAATGAAAATTTCCATTTTGAGGGTCTTTGAATCCATTTTAACGATTTCCTCAATGATATCTGTGTGTATGTCTGTCTGTGCGATTACGTGAAGGTTTTACAGTCAATACCGTTCAACATAAAAATATGATGTTATGAATTTAAGATTTATATATCCCTGGAAAGACCTATTTTTGTAAAGGATATTTCAATCTGAAGTACTTGTTTACTCGTGTCATTTCCTGCATATCTCGAAAACGTCACATGTTAGAGAGAAAGTATATCTAATAAAAGATATTGAAATTTCTAGCAACTTTTGTTTAAAAGGTTCTTCGAAAAAATGTACCATTTACTAAAGAATCACCCTTGAGAATAACCATGTAACATTTACGATTCCAGAATTATATTGATATTGTTTCATGACAATGATAGGATAAATTTAAAACATAAAGAAAAGTATAAAAAAGGCGACTGGAGGAGGTCCCTCTATATTTCTATAAATATGTTAATGTTAATAGCCACTGATTTTTTAATAGATAATCCATGCATTTGTACAAACATGAATAACGGGCTTAAAATAATTCAAGACCAAGCAATGAAAGCACTTGTTTTATTTAATAATTCAACATTGAAAATTAGTATGCTTGATAATTTTTTATGGTTTGCAGATTAAATCTGAACTAACTTTATATATTTTATTATTAATGAGAAGCCTTTTTTTTAAAACCCTATTACTCCAGAAGCTAATGCATTTAGAAGGTATTAGAAAATAAAATTATATGTATAACAAATTTGGTAAATATCGGTCCACAGTATTTTCATTGGAGGTACGTCCACAAAGTTGGTCTTGCAAGTGAGCGACATACATCCAAGTATATAAGATATATATTTTTGGAATCAGCAAGATGTGAAACAAATGGCAACTTATTTTTAAATCCGAGATTGTGACAGACACTTGGCCGAATATTTTCTTTTGTACATACTGTATTAAAATATTAATCAATTCAAATTAGGTAAAAATGTTTAGGCAGTTACAAGGCAAAATTTATTCCTTTTTAAAAGCATTAATTTTGTAAATGTACTAAATTTATAACTGAATGTATTCTCATGATTTTATATCCGAAACGCTTTCGATTTCTCTCAGCGTTCATTCTAATGAATATTTTGCTGTCTTATTTGATATTTTTTTTACTACCAAATTCAATGTGTAAGAGAAATGAGAAATTTTCTAAAAACAAGAGTATAGGTAGGATGGATGCGCGATGTGAATGTCTTGAAGAAATAAGATAGCGTATATGTAATGTATAAGACATACGCTACTAGCGACCACTCCCTTTATTGTATATCATAAGACGGAGTGAGGAGTGGTGTAGTGCAGTGTAGTGTAGAACGAATATACTGAGTGATTTCATGGGCGCACTCTGCGTGCTCTGGGCACACCGGTTCATGGTCGCGCTGCGCTCTTCAAGTCAAGGTGAAAGTTTGCACAAAAATAAAAGCGTTTGACACACAAATCCTCATGCCACACTGCCAACCATTCGAAGAATACCATACTAATCAAATAAAGCACCATAAGTACATACATACATATATGTACAGGTATCATTTACGTTTTCATCCAAATACATAATTTAAAAACAAAGTTTCCAATTCCGATAAAACACTAAAATTTAAATTCAATTTCACTTTTTTAACAAATTGGTATTTTTATGCTTTGTTGATATTACAAGCTGGTTTAGATTTATGTTTACATTACATTAGTAGAAAGGATTTATAATAATCTGCAGGGACCGAAACTAGCCTTTCCTATTACACAGATTATGTTAGAGCTAGCATAAACCCTTTAATAATTATGGTTTTTAATAAATTTTGAATCAAAGCTTGACAATTAAACATGCACCAATTTGGATAAATAATGAACTGCTCGAAGAGCAGCAAAATTATCTTTCTCTTGATGATTTATTCTCCTTGTGAAACCATACTAATTTTTATTTAGTAATTGCATTAATAAATATTTAAAAAGTGTCATCTTTCGAATTTTACATAAATTTAAACTTGAATATGATTGATACTTGTTTTAATGGACTACTAATATGGCATTTTCTAGCTTATTCTGGTTGCACATACAACGGTTATTTTAATATTTGAATATTGTGTGCTATATTTATATTAATTTATTACAAAAAGAGAGAATAGATATTTCGATAAGAAATATGGTTTAACCTCCAGCCAAATGGGGGAGTTAGAACACAGCACCTATCACTATATCAATTGACATATTGATTCAATTCCCATGTCCCATGGTTCTCTAATACAAAACTTTAATTTTCGGCAATAGTTAAAATTAACGTGTATTTTCGTTAAAATATTGCGTTCGAAAATTGTTATGTTTACAAGACTTACAGTATGAAAAATAAATGAATGGATTCAAATATTTATATATATGAAGTAGCTTATTTATTTACTTCTATTACAAGACAGTATATACAGTATGTAAAATAAATGAATGGATTCAATATCTATATTTATGAAGTAGCTTATTTATTTATTTCTATAAGAATGAATTTCGCGTTATTTATTACCTACTATTGAACCCAGAATTAATGAAAATAAAAAAGTATTATGAGGTATCATCTGTACAGAGCTGCCTTAAGGCAGTTATTTACTTAGCAAATATTTCGTGTTGGTGATAACGCAGATTCTATGAGAATATATTTAATGATTATATCGAAAATATTTGTTAACATAAATATTCTTGTTAAAATAAAAGAGAAATACTTAAATAAATTCCTTACTTACCGAAATAAAAGTTAGCTACAAAACAGCATTAATATAAATTAGTAAAACTTTTCATTACTTTCCAAAATATAAATATCTTAGTCACTAGATACATTTCTCATAATGTACATATATATATATATGTATGACTATGAATTGATAATCTCAAATCCTAATAATTGTTTATTATGTGTATGTGAAGAAAATAATTTTAAAATCACTTGCACTAACCTTCATTTCTGTATTATTAAATTGTCCGTTTAGTTGTGGTGGCTTGGATTTGAGTGGAAGCACTTGTGATGTTTCGTCCGCACTAAAGAAGTCGATGGTACGTTGGTGCGCGCTATCTGTTTCACTTCCCTACCTTCTTCACTCTCACTTAACTCCACAATATACTCTACAACAATATGACCCACATCTTATATAGTATTTTATACAAGATCCCCACTTGATACTATTTTTAACCCCTGCCAAATTTACAGGTTTTTCTTCCTAATTTTTTATTCACTTTACGTACGTCCTTTGGTTACAAAATCATACTTAGTATATTAGCCAATTTAGTAAACGTTTTAGATATATATATATATATATATATATATATATATATATATATATATATATATATATAAAATACTATATACTTTTGTTACTATCTTCGACAAGGTGAAAAAGGCAGCGTAAGCATTAAATTTTTAACACGAGATTATAACGGACCTCTCTCTGTATGTGTGTGCGTTTGTGCGGTTCTGCAGCAGAAACTATCGAAGATAGAAGATAAAACTACGAAACTTTTCAAATGTTTAAGTTTGTATGTTGTTAATTATTGTAACTTTTTATTCGTGCGGCGGGTATAAGATATTAAAATAATTTGGTTTTAAAAGGTTTCTCAAAAAGAATTACCTTTTACAAAATCGCATAGAAGTTAGTAACGAATTTCAAGAGTAGAACACTTTTACTATCTAATACTCGGATTTAGTATTTTTATACGTATACATAAGTTTGAATATATAATCATATTTTAAAAATAATTTCTATGCTGAACCCGTTTGAGATGTAATTGGTCAATACGCGTTTCGGTCGCTGGACCAATATCACAATAAACATATGTATGTACAGAAGGAATATTAACGGTAAAATCATACAAGGAATACATGTCCATCGAATAGGTAATAATAATAAGAGCTCATTTAAACGTTATAAGGTAATATTATGTAAATATATTGTACATACATTATGTTTGAATACCTAGTACAATTTTGTTACTGACTTAACAATAACTTCGTTAATATAAATGTAAATTGCAATTGTTATTGTAATTATTATTTATTTAGTTACAGAGTGTTATATACGATTATGTTATCTATTAACAGTGCGTTAGAAACTTTTTGTATGTTTTAAGAGAAAGTGTTTTAGGGTCTGCGACTGATAATTTTCAACAACATTTCATCTGTACCTAATACTAAAATAATTACCAACAACAATACACAACATTTTTTATATTTTCTTTGAGATTTTTATATTATTATCGAATGATTGTAATCGGGATACCTTTTAGGTTAACATATGTAAATATGTTTTTCGGGCGCTTTACTTCAGGTTGCGCGTCGAACACTTTATTGTTTATAATTTCTATACAGATAAATATATTTTAACGAAATGGGTTTTATATGATTTGTGTAGTTCCAACACAGTTGTTTTATGCAACATTTGGTACACATTTGAATCTGCTCGCAGTTTAAATCTAATCGCTCGTATACTTCCCGAGTTATAGTGTCCCACAATTTGGAGCCTCCCTTAATACTGCCCTTATAAAAATAATTTAAACACCAAAAAATTTTGCAAGAAATTTTATATCTACAAGATTTTTTCATATTGTCAACCCAAAGGCCATATTAAATTATTAAATATTATAATATTGAATTTTAAAATATGAACTAAAATTTTTTTATCAAAATATTTTACAAAAAATTGTAAGACTGTTTATTTTTATAATTTTTTTTTAATTGATATCCAAAAGACCATAATAATTAAAACCGCTGTTCGCATCGTATATTTTAGAAAACAAAATATCTATAAAAGTTAAAGAAAAAAATCTCTTTTTAAAATAGACATGTTACACTTACGATTCCTAGTTAGAATACAAATTGACATTGTTTCATAGCATTTGTTGAATTAATTCAATGAAAATAAACCAAAATTATAAATTGTTATTAAAGTATAAGCAAGTCGAGTGAAGGTCACACAAAAATGGGAAAAAATGACACCAAGACAGATTAATATTCTGCCGTGTAAATTCATCTATTATTTAACTATGTAAAATAATTAATTCGTTTAAATTATATAACACGGCTGAGCCCAATTTCTTATATAGTAACAAATATTTTTGATAAAATAGGCTTGACTAAACATATGTAAATGTGTCCTGTTGAAAGGAAGTGCACCGGTTGAAATTGTAAGTATGTATCAATACATTTCTTCAGTATCTGTGTATAGTTTGTTAATGTGTCTGTGTAGAATAGATAACAAAAGAAAGTACTTAATATGTAACACACAAACATAATACTATATGTAGATAATATTAAATGACAGTCTTATGGCGGACATATATGTATGTATCAGACTACATACTTATACATACACATACATATTTCGTCAATTCGAACGACACGCCAAATATGAAAATCTCATATAATCTTACGAATCAAATGGACTGAATGTTGATTCAGAGTACTCGGAGACGTAATTATTTACTAATTAATTATTACTTTACGTGCTTCATAGCGTATAATGATGAAATAAATATAATTATTAGGTTCGTTATTATACACCTATACTTAATACAAAATGTACATTAATATTATTAAATAAAATACCAACAATTAGAAACATGTAGATGTATTATCTAATAATAAAAACGATATCTATATGGTCGCAAAGATAAATATTTCAAATAAAATTCGACTTATTAATTTATAATAATGAATATTTATGTACAAGATATAGAATTGAAACATTCATACTCGTCTATATATGCAGTTGTTACTTTCTTATACGAATGTATATAAGGTTATAAGGTTTTAACGTCTATGTATGCCTGTGTATAAGTGTGTGAACGTTCCGGGCCAGAACATTGAATTTAAAGCTTGCACATAGTCCAGAAGTGCATATCCCATTTCTGAATACAATATCTTAAGTTTATTCTTGCTACTGTTTCAATATCTCGAAATTGATGTGGATTAGAGAATAAAATGAAATGTTGAAGATACTAAAATGTCTAGTTAACTTATTTAAAAGTAATTTTCGAAAAAAAAAAAAAACTATTTATTAAAAACTAAACAAAAGACATTTTAATAACAATTTTTACAGTATTTATATGTTTATACATATATTTATATATGTATACATATGAATGTGTGTGTAGAACGCTTTAATTTATAAAAACTGGTATGGAGCGGGTTCAAACCACTAATTGCTAGTATGCCAGGCAAGCAGTCTGGCTCGGAGCCAGTGAGGATATAATCATCGATTTTTTCATCATGAAATTTTGACAATTTTAAAATAATTATTTTTAATGGCTCGACCCATTATGAAAGCCACTGTGAAATTTTAAAATATTGTACTATTTATTGTACTATGCACCAAAACACCAAGCATGACTACCTCGGAGCCAAAGAGGATATTGTCATGTATATTTT
Organism: Leistus spinibarbis; assembly: GCA_933228885.1. Classification (NCBI taxonomy): domain Eukaryota; kingdom Metazoa; phylum Arthropoda; class Insecta; order Coleoptera; family Carabidae; genus Leistus; species Leistus spinibarbis. The sequence continues at coordinate 5,263,329 of OW121796.1, read as the reverse complement.
AGTCAAAAAAACTTTCCTACAATGTTGAAGAGATGTTGTCGAATGTCAAAATTTATTAAAATTTACATTATAATTATATCGATGAAGAATGGTCTATATATGAATAAAACTATTTCATCTTCTATTGTTCTCATTATTTATAAATGAAAATAACGATAATAGCATTCATTTTTTAATATTGTCAGTAATGTTATAGTAGAAAGTATTGATAATTTAAAATGATATTAGATATTGAATTAAGCAAAGATTATTTGACTTAATTGAATGTAAAATATCCTACAAATAAATTAGAGTGATTATTTTGTTTTCTATTTAATTTTATAATAACTTATGAAATGCATGATATGTTTTGGTGACAAACAACTTTTGGCAATGCTCAGATTCATAATATATTGTGACGATGGTTAACATGCAGCTGGTGAGGTATTTACTTGACTGTAATAGCTGCCCTAGTTGAATAATTCATTTGTGAAATGGAAATGTACCTATATTTCTATTAATCATGTAGAACACATCGACGAAACCGAAAGTGTTAAGGGAACAAAGTGAAATGCGACCGTTTAAAATTCATTGTAAGTATATACACTAACACACTAATATTATATCTATATTATGTACAATAAGTATGTAGAGACAACAAAGGTGTTGCTATTCATATAATTCATAAATTTTCTTTTATTAAATCATAAACATTACACATATTGGTCGATTATTAATAGAGTTAGACAGTTTATTTATTAGCTAAATTTCTTGTTTAGAAAAGCTAAAGTATTCGGTCTTGTGTCAGTAACATTCTCGGATCAAAACATTTTCTTAACAACAAGATTAGGTAGAGGCACCTATGCCTTCAACTAGCCTGCTATGCGAGCAGCGAATACCTCCATTCACTGGTGCTTGCACCAATACTTGTTTTTGTATATTTTTTCTAAAGGCAGTATTGAAGAGGGTTCAAAAATATGGAACCCTATAACTCCGGAAGTATTACGTGCCCAATGGGACAAGTAAGCAATGCGAATGCGGCAATGTGCATACAGTGAATGTGTACAGAACAGAAAATCATTCTATTATTCCATGTTAGAAAACTAAATCTATTAAAATGTTGATGAGTGGAAAATGAAATGTATTCCTTGAGTAATTTTACTCAATACCTTGTTGTCATTGTTGGGTTTATTAACACAACCACTTGCTATAAGAAAGTTTCACTATTTTCATCGCAATTCTCAGCATTTTATGCAATATGGATAATATTAGAATTTTATTGATTTAACCTGGAGGTTTATTTTATAATATACAGCTTCGATACATATATAACGCCTCTTACGGATTTTCTGAAAGGCTGTATTTTGACATCGAAGTGCCAGACAGTCAACCCTACGAAACAGGTTGCTAAAACGTATCTTCCTAGGTTAATGTGTCACTTATATTGTTTGGTTTTTCTACTAGTTTCACGTGTTAAATCGGTAAAGTGATTTATACTATTTTTTGATTATTTTTAGATTAGCAAAAATATATATATATTATTATTAAATATTTGTGGTTTACCTAATTACCGTTTTGAGCAAATTGCTAATTATATAATATTTATGTTCGTCTATATATTAAAATATACGTTAACTTAGAACTTGCGAGAGTAATAATTTATATTTAATAAAATATATTGAATATTCAATGAATTTCTGTATAATTAAAATTTACATATTTGTCTGCAGAAATCCATTTGCCAGATTAGCCTAAATACAATTTAAACTTTAAAATCATGATCTGAATCTCCGCACTCGGCATAATATATATTTTTTTGTACTACATACTTATATGTATACTAACGAAAAAATAATAATTAGATATTGCAATAAAATTGCCATGTTTTTCTTTCCCAAAGTTATAATTATAGTTTTACATAATTAACAAATGTAATAATAGAATATTATTAGATGTATTTGCCGAAATAATACATTTAAATGCAAAGTACTGCAAGCTTAAAATATATTTCAACTTGGAAATATAAATTTTATTTCATAATAATGTTTTATTTTTTCTAATATATTACTATCTACGTAATGATTACCAAATTTATTTATAATATTACTGGGATATGATAATCATTATTAGCGACTATTTGTGCAATATTTGATGCACAAACAAACGACTCACTAATAAAAACGCAATATTATCCATTGTGAAGGAAAGGAAGTAATGAACGAATAGAACGGTCGACGTCTGTCATTAACAGAGACAAATTGCTATACATGCGGACCAATTACTTTGCACGCAATATCAATGAGGAATACCTACGTACAATATACATACTACTACATAATATATTTTATTAGCTCATCATACTGTATGTACAAAGTTATCTGTAGCTTTTCGGTGGTATATCTTATAATCAAACATTTAATGCACAGAAATTCGTTTCAGGTATTCATTATATATATATATATATATATATATATATATATATATATATATATATATATATATATATATATATATATATATATATATATATATATACATATATATATATATATATATATATATATATATATATATATTTATATATATATATATATATATATATATATATATATATATATATATATATATATATATATATATATGTTATGGTATCCATAGCCGCTGATATTAAGAACTACTTTGTAATGTAAAAAAATTAAACAAAATACGAAAACTTCAAATTATATATAAAAATAAGAATAATCGTAAAAGTGTAATTTTTTAATATTTTTTACTACATATTATACAACAACCCGTGCATCATACATATACATAAAATTTAGAAGATATGTTATATTTGTAGATCATTTTATATGAAAATATTGCGTATATTCGGTTAGTTAAAAAGAAGTATCAATTACCTATCTGCTATATCAAATTATTACATTCATATTTGATTGTTATATAATTGACAGAAAAACGTAAAGATATATGATACACGCCTGCGAGCCGAATTTGAAGATATAAAACGGAACATATAGAACATATAAACACGCGAACATTTTAAAAACGCAATTGATTATGTAACGAATGATATTACAGGTATATGTATACTGTATATCTATCGTATTCGTACATGCATGCCCGAGATGTATCAATCAGAAGTTATTACCTGATGTAACATACTACGAAATATGATTAAATTTCATCTTTTTGTGGTGTGTATGTCTCAATAGTCATAATATTTTGGCTATTACTTACTTCCTATTATTGCAAAGCAATCCAATCAAAATCAGTGCGCGTAATAACTCAATAAATATTAAGTATTGGAACAACATTAAATGAGAAAGTGTTTGGTCCAGTGCCTGTATTATTGACCGATAAAAAATAGCGTAGAAATTCGATTCACATCTTCCCGATTCATATACTTGGATGTAAGAAGGCAGTTTCACAATACACATATGTATATAAATACAGACATATAGACGCACAAAAACACAGGCACGCATACACACACATACTCCCAGAAACACAGATATACGCACACACAGACGTCATCTCGATAATAGTCATATTCGATTAAGGAATGGCCAAAACGTGTATTCCCATTAAAATGTCGAGTTAGAAAATATTTCCTTTTAGATTTCGTCCAAGATAGTAAAACATTCTTCCAAATTAATCATACGCCGAGGTTAAGGCATCGGTGCCTGTACCTATATACTACTTTAATAAACTAATAAGTACCTAATAACTAATAAGTACCTAATTATGTTATATTTTATGATTGTCGAAAGTAGTTACATATCTATATTACTATACTAACAAAATATACTTCATTTTTACCCAACATATCCATTATAGGTATATTGAGGAACAAGGAACCCTTTATATCTATATCAGAGATGTGTTTGCATGTCCTTGCTAATAACATACAGCACGTCATATTTTATTGAGTGACATATAGTTTATTTACACAGAAAAATTACTTTCCATTATTTTGCCTTGTAAGTAGGTGTTTTGTACAGTGAAATAGGATATCCTGATGCTACTAAAATTACATCAAAATCTATAACATTGCGTACCAATAATAACCTTTATTATTTTATATACAATTTATTTTATGTATATTAGGAAGTATTGTATTCATGAAAATTTTCAAACTCGAGATTTTGTCGGGAATACACGTTTTGACCATCACCGAATCGAATCGCACTATTTTCGGAATGACTAGAGTCAAAACTGATGAAAGTATATTTATGAAACATTAAAATTGTTGTGCACCTATTTAGAAATGTTTCTCAAATTATAAATATAATAATACTGTAATTTTAAATGTCTTTGCTTGATTGAGTTGAATGCTCGAATGTTTGCAACAATAAATGTTGTATTCCAACAAATGCTCTCGTTTTATCTTAAAAAATAAGAGACTATAGTTAGGATTTAATCATTAAAAAGAAAACAGTGGTTTGCCAAATAAAATATACGGTGAGCTGAATGCATTGGTGATTGTACAGATGCTTTTCTAGATGATTTCTCTTATGGCAATGTATAGTAAAAAAAGTATATAAATTAATTTTAAAACTCTATTGACAAATTAACGAACTGAAAGTATATCCAGAGAGCATATACGTACAGTAAAGTTTCCTATACATACATGTATGTTATTGGATACGATGTTTTGTGCTTTCACCGTGAGAGTACACCTGTGTCTAAATTAACTAGCGGGAAAATAGCAATATTTTGCTAAAATATTATGAAATCATTATTTGATTCACAATGCATTGTACTTTTAAAAACTGATTATATATATATATATATATATATATATATATATATATATATATATATATATATATATATATATATATATATATATATATATATATATATATATATATATATATATATATATATATATATATATATATATATATATATATATATATATATATATATATATATATATATATATATATATATATATATATATATATATATATATATATATATATATATATATATATATATATATATATATATATATATATATATATATATATATATATATATATATATATATATATATATATATATATATATATATATATATATATATATATATATATATATATATATATATATATATATATATATATATATATATATATATATATATATATATATATATATATATATATATATATATATATATATATATATATATATATATATATATATATATATATATATATATATATATATATATATATATATATATATATATATATATATATATATATATATATATATATATATATATATATATATATATATATATATATATATATATATATATATATATATATATATATATATATATATATATATATATATATATATATATATATATATATATATATATATATATATATATATATATATATATATATATATATATATATATATATATATATATATATATATATATATATATATATATATATATATATATATATATATATATATATATATATATATATATATATATATATATATATATATATATATATATATATATATATATATATATATATATATATATATATATATATATATATATATATATATATATATATATATATATATATATATATATATATATATATATATATATATATATATATATATATATATATATATATATATATATATATATATATATCTATAGATAATACTTAGTCTGATGTGTTTGATAATCAAACCATTTTAAATAATTAAGAATATTTATTTATCATGTGTGTTCAAATAATTTTTTCTGGGCTGTTATTTATTATGTAAATGCAATATTTACAAATAAAATTTATGAATTATAATTTGTTTGGGTACTAACTTATACAACCCGTTTTAGACGGTCGTATATTTATATAAACATTGTGGTAAAAAGAATATGCTCGTATAAAACAAGAATTTTAAATTACAAATTGATTTGTGCACAAATGATAAAAATATATAGTGGTTTCAGTCTTTAACATAATTTACACCAATTTTTTTTTTTTGCAGTTTTACATCAAATATTATCGTTTAAAGCTCACAATTGAAATGCTCTTATAAAATTCTATCCTTGATTATCCTTGACATTGCGCATACAGCATATGTATAAATAATACAGTCATTGTTATAAAATAAGTGTTATATCTACAAATGAAAACCACTAGTCTGAGTACATTGCGGTTGACTGCAGACGCTTACATTATTTTATGCTAATTAAAGAAAGGAAATTGTGTATGTTCGTTTGCACATATGCCACAACATGCCGGATATGGTTAATTTTTGTGGAAAATTATAGTATATAAGAAATATTCTTGTTATTATATTCACGATTGTATTTATACAGAATTACTTATAACTACACTTTATAAAGGGGATGTTAATTTAAAAAACTTCAATGCAAAATTACAATTTGAAAGTTAAATTAAAATTTAAGTAAATTTACATAAGTGTGTGTGTACATTTGCATAATTTGTTTACAGTGTATCATATTTCTTTAAAAATATTATAACTGCATCATCTGCACAACAAGTGATTAATAATAACCACAATGTCAAGGAGATGATTCATATATTTGTCTTCAGTATCAGTGATATTAGAAGTAACTGTTATTGAAATACAAATGGAATGGTGCTAAAAGTGCCAATGTTCAGTTTTTCTTGTTCATCTCGTTACTATAACTGTTTATGTCTAAATATCTACTGTTCATACAAAGTTAACACAAATTGTGACACAGTGCATTGGAATAAAATAAAATGACTTCGATTCAATATAGAACGTCCAGGGAAAGAAATGACATTGGTACATTTAGCACTAAGCCACAGATTTAATGTTTTCCCAGCCTTGTTTTGCAGTGTTTGATGCGCCTGTTGGGCAATTCCTCTTAATATTATTATTATGTGTCTTATTATCTACTGGCCTTTGTGTATTATTATCATTTTATTATTATATGTTTTTCCTAGTTCTACTTGGCAAAAAAAATTGTTTATATTTATATACTATAGCAATCGTAAAATTATGTTATATTATATTTGATCAGTAGTGGACTGGCAAATTCAACTGGCCCGGAAATGGTAGACCGGCCAAAAAAGAAAACTGAATATATATAATTATAATGGGTAAGCGGGGAATTCTCCCGGTGTCTGGCGGGCCCAGTCCGCCACTGTATTTGATGCTGTAATATTACTCACATTAGGCATCACGTTCCAAAACTATTTTTGCCCCAAATAATATACAGTATAATTCACTTGTGAAGCTGCTTACGTCATTAATTTTCGAATTAAAAGAGCAAACTCGTATTATTCTATTTTTGTTCTACACATATATGCCTGTGCCAAAAGAAGCAGGAATATCTGAATTTATATTGTTTTATAGTTATGATTTTGACGTGTGCGAACCGCTTCATAAGATAAATGTATTAAATTGGTATGTTTGCTTTTATAATACGTTTATTGCATAAATTAATTGGGTAATTCGTTCTTTTATTTAATAATGCTCTGGTACAAATATTAGGCAACAAAGATGGGTACATTTTTTGCAGTAAAATTGGGATCTTTTTTTACTGTGTAGTTCAACCTTATCCTATAATTGGACTCTTGCCTGTAGTATATTGTAATATATACTTATATACATACATATATTTTATCTTAATAATAATTATAAGATATAATATTTATTTGTAGTTACGTGCAGTGATTTAAGACAACTGATAAAGATTGAACTAAATATAAAAATGAAGATGAAATCTATGTAACATAATATGTCGTCATTTATTTCATTACAAATTAACTTTCACCTGCTCTGCGGACTGCGGTCAAGTACCTTATATATATGTATAAGAGCTCACATTGGACTTCATTAACATAGTATTTATATTAGTACTTTCGTTTGTTGGTTTATATGTAATTTTCATTTTGTATAATATACTTTTCTTCAATTTAAAATTTTATAATAATTTTTAATTGGGAATTTATACTTTTAACAATGTTGACGTACGTTGGACTTTCCTACATATATGTATATCAAATTATATAGTTTCCAAGTTAATTACAAATTATAGGTACGGTGTTTTCCCATTTTCTTAATTAAATATAGGTATATATAAATACATTGGGATTGCATTTATTTAATATCAAAACAGTTGCACATTTGTCGAAACTTACCAGTGACGTACATAATCAAATTGATGACGTATATAACTAAGAAGTATAATGATATATATAATGATATATTTTTCATTTATCATTGCCCCCAATCAAAGCCGTAGGCCCAGATATTACAATAGATATATTATTGTAATATTTGATTATTCAATACGATCAGTGGTTCATAAACTGAACGTCACGACCCTTTATGGGCCAGGAACATAAAGATTAGCTAAAATTAAGTTATTTTAAAATAATATTTCGACATGGAAAAAACTAGGGTCACTATTGAAAAAGTTTAAGAATCACTGCGAACATATAATAATGTGTTCATGTAAACACCTATATCAAATGGGATTGATTAATAGAAAAATCAATTAATATGCATTATTAAGTAATAAAACTAAATGAATATTTGAACAAGCGCTAATTACCGGCAAGTGTCATTAGAGCATGTCACATTTGATAATAATAATAAATCGGCTATTGGTGTTCTCTCTGTTACGCCAAACTGACCACATGCTGTCGTCCTTGTTTGGCATTCAACTATTATATCTTGTTGTGTTTACATTTACAGGCTCTTAGTATTGTCCAAACGTTGGACAAGTGAAGTGAAGTTGGATCTTTCGCGCGTTTACAATTGTATGTGTGCGGGTGTGCGTACGTTTGACTTATGTATTATGCGAACGATATTTACTGCTGTGTGCGTGTGTTTTATACACTAAAACTAGTTTATTTTAATTAAAACTATTGTTAATTACCGTCAGGATGTATTCATATCATTTATTGGTTTTATTTACGGTAAGTGGGGACATCTTTCAAATGTCTGACATAATTTCAAACTTGATGCTGAACATAGCCCTGTAACTATCAGCGTATTCAAAACTCGAAAAACACGCTTATACATTCATTTTGTTTCTAATTGAATTTTAAGAAACAAAGTATCATTATATCGATAGTACCAATAAATATAATCGTTTAAGTTGCTTATTATCACCTTAATGCTTGCAATACTCGATATGTTATCCGTTAGTGGTAGAATATACTATATATAATGCCAACAATGTAAACAATATATGTAAATTAACATTAAAAATGTATGTAATTACAGTGAAATTACACTTGAAATTTTTAAAAATGTCTATTTCTGTATAATACCATTATTTTTAGTTATACAGCATAGAGAAAATGTAAAATTACATCGATTTTTCGCAGTGCAGTATTACAAAATATATATGCTGATATAACCAATATTAATAACATTAAATTCCATACAGTTATGCAGATATATTAGCAATTTACTAAAATAACGATTTATAATACCAGTGACCTTTGTCTAAAAAAAGGCGATTGCTCGAAGTGTAAAGATAAACAAAAGATTTCATAAATTTTATATATACATATAATACGTCAGAAAAACAAGATTTTTTTATCAGATGATTTAAATCAATGATAAGTGAAATATGCTTGTCTTTAGATTTTAATAGGTTACACGTATATAATTTTGAAGTTGCGCTTACCTAACGGTTAATGATACCTATTTAAAGGGAGTCCTCCTAGAATTCTAGGAATATGAACCACTAGATGGTTCAAACAAAACATGTTCTTAGGACTTCCAATAAAACTAGCCTCTAATACTGCATATTTTCCCAATAAGCTTACCTGCATGTATAAAACAACCTGCTAAAAAATATATATTTATTTACCAACTTAAGACTGACGTTTACAAATTTATTGTTTCAGTAAATACGAGTTCATTTCATTGTTTTTCTTAACAGCAATTTTGTAATTGTGATTATTCTATTTACACAGACAAAAATATTTATTCATACCAATTTTGGCTCAACCCAAAAGTTAATTGAATCAAGATAAAATTTGTGAATTAATACAATACTTTGTTGTTTTAACTAAAATAGAATATTATTGTTGCTAGTCTAACAATTATTATGTTAAATTCACAAATTATTTTTATTAAATAAAAATCTGAAGTGTTCCTCACTCAACATTCTAATAATTATTTTTCTATATATATGTAATTGGCTTTGTTGCTCATCATATTTTTAAGTTCAATGGTATAAGATATAGGGCGTTCACACACACACACATACAGACACAAACTGACGGCATTGCGAAAATAGTCAAAATGGATTCAGGGACCTCAAAATTATTTTTACCACCAAAATTTCGAGGTCGATTATTTTCTTATTACAATAGTTTCTTTTATATATTACGTATAAAAAAATACATTTTATAGGATGTATTTGCTCTACAGACAAAAAATAAAAATGAAGTAGTTACTGATCGAAATTAAAGTTAGGTCAACATTTTTGGTAAGATTGTATGTATGTAGTTACGCAGTCCTTTGTCTATTGTCAAGTAAATATAAAAATATGGACACAGATTTAATATTTATCTGTGCAAATTGGTAATAATCCATAAATAGCATATTATATTTATATATAAATGACGTAATTGTAAACATATATGTACATCGAAAAAAAAGTCCCTTTGTGTTTGACATTGGTCATTATTGATGCGACTGTTGTCACATGCGCGAATATATGTAAAAATAATTACTTCCTCTATAAAAAAAAAAAAAAAACAAGTATTATTACAGGCACTAATGCCTTTAGCTGGCCGTATACATAATTTGATGAATAAGTACTTTTATTAATTTAAAACCAATACATTTTATTTTTAAGGAGATAATCCAAACATTTGTACACACTTGATTGGTGGGCATAAAACAACTCGTGGCATAACAATGAAAGTAATTGTTTTATTGAATATATAAAATTTCATAATATAGATCCCAAGCCATCTGTCAAACCAACCAATACTCTACAGTAATACTCGGAAATTGTACCAATTAGCTTATTGTTTTATTACGTTATCAAATACTGTTTCTTCAATATAAAATATAGATTATTTCATTAATATTCACCTTTTCAATAGATTCAAATATAATATTCAATATGTACTGTATTTCAATATGTATTTTCAATAAACTAGACACTCTAAACGGTGACAGGACGGATTGTGGCCGTCAGAATCTAACGACTGTTTTCCAAAAAGGTTAAATAGATAAAATGCATCTAAACCCGATTTTTGCACACTGAAAAATAAAATATCAATAAGAAAGAAGTATATGAAAATCAGTTTGCAGACTTTCATAATTACTGTGGCTTTAGGGGTTATCAGACCTTTTCTGCTAATGATCAAACAAAAAAGGTTAGATCATAAACGGCCTGCTGTCACCCGCTAAATACCTTCTCAGTCGACCTATTCGTAATAGTCGTTGGCAAATGACAAATATAAAATTATTTAAGTCTATTTTATTTCCTTGTCAAGATGTTGTTAGGCATAGTTCGTACGATTTATTAAATATAATCCCCATACATGCGTATCTATGGCAACATGAATAAGAAGTTTACGATTTTCCGTAGCAGTTTTCTCATAACTGGTAAATTTTTTGAAGAACCTTTTCAAACAAAAGTTGTGTGAAATATTTATATCTTTCATTATGAACATGACTATTTTTGCCATAAGTGCAGCCGTTCTGGTAATATTGGCGAAAGGACTTCCGGTTTGAATATTCTTCTCAAAAATAAGAGGTGCACATCTAGACCATATACGAGTTTTAAATTTGAAGTTTTACAATTTAGGTTTGACAGTTTTGGCTCTAGAGATTCAGAGACGGTCAAAACGTGTATATCCGTTGAAATATCTAGTTCGAAAATTTTCATAATTACAAGACTTTCTTATTACTGCGTATATGAAAGTAAAAATGACGGTACCTTTAATAGGACTAAAATGATAACTGCAAGAAATAAAAATATATTGTTTGTTAATGTAAGGCATAGCCTTGAATTTCGAAATGAATTTGTCATTGTCATGTCTGGAACCTGTACTATATACGTCTGCAAACACAGTTCAAAACTGACCTAACGTAATAATATTCTTTCATAAAAAACAACAAGAAGTTACATGTAAAGCAATACAAAGAATAGTAGTTTCGCGAAGGGAAAGTAGAATTTAAACCGGTTTTAATGCATTGACGTCAGACACATTTATTTATTTAGCTATATGATTTGCACATTTTTTATAAAACACCAAATAAACTTTCACATGTGAGGTCAATATTGGCACTTTCAGGTAGATATACAAGATAGACAGAAAGAAATACTATATTTTTATGTTTCATCAATCGCCACTAGTAAATTGTTTTACACTAGAGTTCAAATCATCAATTCTCTATGGTTTTCTGTTCAACTTTAAAATGGATGCCGAAATTACAGATGTAAAATTATCAAAATGTATTGAATTATTAATCTTAAGAAGATACAACTGTTTATATCTCGTTCTCTATCTAGCGACGATAAATATCAATTACTTTCTGACATATTAAGCTTCATTTAAATAATTTCGTAAAACCGCGTAGAACCATACAATATCTACAATATGTGATATAATTTTACAACGAGAATTTATTGTTGTGGCTGCAAAATGTTAAATAGATTTTTCTTCTTTTAATTTCCCATTTTAAAGCTATAGTAATAAAATATCGTTCTAGAAATATATATCATATTGTAGATATTGTATGGTTCTTGACGGCACGTTTTACTAATTTATGTATATAAAGCTTACTATGTCAGAAATAATGAGATATTTAGTGCTGCTAGACAGACAACGAGTAGATATTGTATAAGCAGGAACATTCAATTATGTTTATTTTTACCAAAGCAATCAAATAATGTTTTAAGAATTCGATAGTTTCTCCACCAAAATGTATCTATGACTATGAATCCTTAAATTGTTGGATAATCGATTGTTAACAATTACTCTGCAGTCTTTGAAATTTAGTTCATTATAAGGATAGTCTTTAAAGAAGCTAAATGTAGAGTTGACTGCATATATTGTAACGTTGATTGTATTTGTACATAAGATTTAAGAGCGGTTTGCCACTGAGCATCAATAATTTAAAATGTAGACAATTTAATATTTTTTACAGGTGAATTTCTTGGTGGATTGCCGGCCACAATATATGAACTATGAAAGACCAACTCGTTGGCGAACTGAACTGTCTCCGGACAACAGTGGTTACCGATCTTTCCAAAGGTATGAAACGCTGGAGATCCCATCAATAGTGTACAGCAGTAATTTTGGTTCCCGAATTCCGATGAAACGGATGAGCAGTCAGTCGCAGATGCAGCCGCGAATTCGAGCGCCTACCCGTGAAATGATACCGGAGAAAAACGCAAGAACGTACGAACAAAACGAATATGATGAACTACGACCGAATCAGGCAGCATCAGAAATTAATGATACTGTTCTTCAGACAACAAAAAAACAGTCTACAAGAATTTTAAACCATCGAAAACAAAGTAAGAAAATCTGCGGTGCCTTACACTCTCCTTCTTGTATGAATACCCAAAGTTTGATTGATGTGGTATATTCATATTAGTTTTGTACAAAAATATAGTAAACGGATAACCCGATAAAATTGCCATAAAGTTGCATGAATAAATATTTTTCGTGTAACTATTCATATGATTATAAAATTTTACTACCTGCATAGATTTAATTTTTTATACATGATGTTTTGTTCTAGGCCATATTTAAATCTTAAATTTAAAATCCTTCAACAGTTCGTACTGTAGAACGTTCACAGACGCATACAAAAACACACGCACATACACACTCACAGAACATTTACATATACACACATATGGTACACACTCACAGAACCATTCACATATACACACATACACACAAAAACAAACATACAAATGTCAGCTTAAAAATATCCTTTATTAATTTTGTTAATTTTTAGATATGTCTGATTTATAGCAATTTGTTCGCGAAAAGGAAACTGTCAAATGACGTGCATAGAACACATAACTAGTCGATAATTTTTGAATTATCTCTTATACAAGAGAGTTATAGTGTTTGGTCGTGAGTCTGTAACAGTCTCGGATAAAAAAATTTGCTTAACAAAAGAATATTTATAACTTTTCTCCTTTTGAAATATTCCATGTTTACAATACGTCCCTTTAGACTTTGCGCTCATTCGAACATATTTTAATAGTAGTAGTAACAAGGAAAGCTATAATTCTTACATGAATTCATGAATATAAATAAATAAACACTTGTTTCACTAAATGACCTGAAATCATCCATGCTGAATAGTTTGCTACCACAGTAAGCGTTTTGTTAATGAAACATTGAAGAATGCAAAGATAATTATATTTCATATATCATAAATTAAGTAATACTGATGCATTTTCCAGTTCCCAGCCATGATGTGATGATAGGAGACCAACCAACCGATTTTGTGTTTCCAGGACGTGTAAACACCCCCCCAACGACGACAACAGGGTATGACCCAGCACAAGTACAAGCGAACCCGTTCATTCCCGATTTGAATATCATGAAACCGCGATGCAAAGAACAAGGATCGACATTCTGTGTCGATGTTGACTATTACCCGGCCGCTCATATTAACGCGGTGCTAAGACAAGCGGCCTCCAATTTTACGGCACTTCTTGGCGTAGACGAAATTGCTACTAACGTTAGCATTATAACGCGAATTGGCGGACCTGACGAGACGCCCATGTGCCGCTCGAGGGAGCGCGTTGTCGAACCGAAAGTGGCGCAGAACAAGGACGATAAATGGCTGTTTATTGTGAACCAGGATCAGTACGTTCAAGGAATACGAGTTGAAATTTGCGAGTTAGTATTTTTGTCTTGGTTTTTTAGCACTAAATGTATGAATGTATAACTAAGCATAGAAATTAAAAGTAATAATTCTAGTTTGTTGTATGACATACAATGCTAACGTTCACAGTAACAAAATTTATAATTAATTGTGTTAATTTTGTTGCAGTGAATGGTAGCATTGCTTGTAAGAATACAAACTAGATTATTATTTGTAATTTTCTAATTTTATTTACTACGACAGAAAAATGAACCATATATGAATAACTTTTATTAAAAGTTTTCTCAAATTGTGTACCATTTGTAAAAACAAGCTGGAGTAACCTTCACTCGACTTTCTTATACTGCACTATATATATGTATATATATATATATATATATATATATATATATATATATATATATATATATATATATATATATATATATATATATATGTATGTATATATATATATGTATATATATATATATATATATATATATATATATATATATATATATATATATATATATTTATAGTGCAGTATAACAAAGTCGAGTGATGGTTACTCCAGCTTGTTTTTACAAATGGTACATAATTGGAGAAAAATATTATATTTATTATATTTCGGATCACATCATAAACAATTCAATAATAATATTGTTAGTAACCTTGTGTTAATCGTGATCGTATCCCTACTCTTTATAATCTCATCTTTTATAAACATAAATAATATATTCAGAGTTTGTAAATTAATAGCGATTCTAGGTATTTATGTACGTATTAACTCATTGCTATTGCTGTTGTTGCCAGCCAATCGAAAAGAAAAGACCTTGATTCGTTTCATTTAATGATTATTATTAGGTTGACATTAAACTCTATATGGGATTTTATAATTTTAGAAATGAATCGGAAAAGTGTGCTATGAGCGAAATATTTCCGCTTATCTACACGACAGAATGCAAACAGAAATACATCTATAGAAAAATGTTGGCGTTGGACCCCGAAGGAAAGCCAATACCAGACACGTTCAAGATTCCCTCGTGTTGTTCGTGTTTTGTTAAAAATATCATGTCTACAAAGAATTAAACGTTTTTCTAATAATAATTATAATAATAATAATATAAAATACTAAGTATACACTGCCGTTCATATGTATTTGACCATTTTTTTGCGCACGATTTTGAAGCAGTACCTACAGTGGTTTCTCTGGAAGATATATGCGATCCTAGTTCGGACATCATTCTTTTCAAATACTCGGTATAATCGATGATGATAAAATGAGTTTCTGCTTGAATAATTTTCTGTTTTACTTATTTCTGATAATGCAAATACGAATTTGAAAATACAGTACATCTCACTTACGAGGCTGCAGTTAGATAATAATGAGGCCGATATCAGACACACTGTTTTCGTTCGCATACGCGTCTCGCAGTGTGTGGAACAAAGAAAGAATAAAATAAGTTGACTATTCGAAAATTAATGACGTGAGCTGCTTCGTAACTGTGTACATATGTGGTATGTTGCTTTGATAAAAGAAACTTTCCTTGTTAAAATCTAATTCAACATAACTTTTAGTAAAAAGCTATAACACAACGTTTATAAGTTGTATATCTATTATTTGAATATTGTTTATATAGGTGGGTAAATATTTATGAACGGTAGTGCAAATAGTGAAACGTGTTAAAGCCATTGATTGTTGACTATATCAGGTGTTGATACTTGTGATGTTAGATATAATATGATCATTATTTATTATAAGATTTTATTTATGAGTGAAACACAGTGCAAATCATAAACGGTGGTATATATGTAATTCCTACATACCTCTATGTATAGATAATATTATTATGAAGATGCTAGTTGCTTGCTTGATGGGATTTATACCAGTGAAAAAACCTAATCATTTGTTGCATTTTCTTATATTTTCAAAGACAAATGAATGTAGTTTATATTTAGTTTATAGTTATCTACGTGTTATAATTTATTTTATCGTGTAAGCCATTTTTTTTCTGCCATATTCTTAACATTACGATTTGTACATACCGGCCTAATGTGCAAAGTACATAACTCTAAAAATTTTAATTTATAGTATAGAGGAAGAACAGATTTACCGCATGAATTGACAAGATTTGGTGTCAATATAATCTGGAAGATAGGAAACAAAATATATATGTTTCATCCACTATAAACTGGTGTTTTATAGTCGATGTAATAACAAATTAACACAGTGATTCCATCACATGTTGTCACTGGGAGTTATGCATTTATCATATAAGACGCAGGAGTTATGCAGATATAATAAAATTGTTTATGAGGTGCATCAGGCAATTCTTCTTTAAGAAGTTGTAGTCTGTAGATTTGATAATTATCTACTAGATAGCACTAAAAAACCCAAATTCCGCAAAATTGGAGTTATGCACTTTTAACATTAGGCCGACTATATGTACAATGTGCAATAAATTTATATGTTGAACTCGTTTACGGACATATATATTGGATGTAAAATGTATTAGCAAATTTGATGTAAATTATGTTGCAAAATAGAACCAGTTCTATTTCTATCATAATTTTGTACACAAATCTTAATTGTGATGAAAGTTTTGTGCAATTTTACAACAAGTCCATCTAACATGGGTTTTCTGATAACGAGTCTTTTCGAGCTTACGTGCCAATAAATCTAAAATTGAGTAAAATAATGTGTCCGCGTGCCATAGTAAATAAATTAAGGATCAACGCATCGGATAATATGTCATTTCAACCCAAATGTCAATAAATATCTTCATCAATTTTAAAACTCTAGGTTCACTATCACTGCTCTAACAGTACTAAAAGGACATTTGATGTATGTAATCAGTAAATTACTACTAGAGAATTAATATGCTTAGAAAATTCAAACTAAATGAACATGAAACCAAATTGACCAAAGGCGATTTTTATTCAGAGTTGTTACTTTTGGTGCTTTCCTTTTTACGCCCAAATCATCTCCGAATTACTCCAAGGACAAATGATCTGGAATTATAGATTCTATTCAAAAATAAAAACATGATTTATAACTAAACCCTTGCTTCCTCTAAATCCTGTCAAACCCGAATCAAAATTACAGTGATAACTGTACTGATCTCAGTTTTATTTTTCCAAAATTGCAACGGAATTTTAGTGAAATTAGTTCAGTTCTGATCAAATAAACCCTAGAATGAAAATCGCCACTTGTTGAATTTTATAGGAATATTTGCCAGCATATATAGAAAAATTGTTGGTTTTACTTTTGTAAAATTGTGGCTAAAATAGGAAAAAAAAATGAAGTCTTTATATAGTGAAATAAAGGTCAGGTAAGGGACAGTCTTAACATTGCAAATGGATATATTTCGGCGCGGCAGACAGAATATTGAAGGATATATCACGTGATGATAGAAAACCAGTATTTCTCAATGCCAATTACTGTCAACGTTCGACGTAAACATAAAAACAAATAACCACTTGTTGAAGACAACTGGTTTGCTATCGACACGTGATCCAAAAGTATATCTGCCCGTCAATTCTCTGTGTGCTACGCTGAAATCACAACAGTATGTTACTGATCCATGTTTATGTTAGATCTGTGGCAACTAAATTTTATTGAGATAATAATGAGGGCATAGACTAACAATGTTACGTGTAGTTACATAGGCCATGTAACGATGTTCTGGACCATGGTTGAATCCTTTTCTGTTCGAAGGATCAAATAATTCTATTAACTACCCGGGCACCGTGCGCTATTCATTTGCTGTTGATCCTTAATTCCGTGAACAAGAAATGATCAACATATTATTTGTGTGTTTTACGATGAATGTTTGCGTATATTATAAATTATCTTTCAAAATTGCGCGTTAAATGTTGGGAGTTACTTTTACAGGGAACCAGACACATGTTATTTGACACATGAGTGACATCAAATGACACAAACTACACCAAATAACTACATGTCAGTTATCTGAATTAAAATCGCCTAATTTGTTACAATACGGTTACAAAAATGCACCGATAAAGTACGTAATACAGACATATGAAGTGAATTGCTTTCATTATTAATCGGATCATAAATACATACTTTCTTTATTGACAATGTTTGCTAAAAATATCATGTCTTAATTATAAAAAGTACAAAACATAATTTGGCAGAGTTCATTGTTATGTAAAATTGTAAATAAATATATCTATAGTTATAAAATATTATGGATGTTTTTATTTTTATAAATGTTTTCTCTGTCCTGATTCCACTCAACATAGATATTCTTTCAATTGCGGACCCAAGCCAAAATTCTAGAGAAGTGTTTGCGAATTTTTCAAAAGTAATTAGATTCCTTACATAAATGCATAAATTTGATAGATACTTTCAATTGCGAAGTAATAAGTAAGTATAGGGATCACCAAAATAATCGAACTCGAGATTTCAACGGATATTGACCTCTGAATCGAATTGGACTATTTGCGGAGTGACGTCTGTGTGTGTGAACGCTCTATAGCCGAAACTGTAGAACGTAAAATTGTGAAACTTGAAACTTAAGACTTGTATATGGTCTAGATGTGCACCTTCTATTTTTGAAAAGAATATTCAAACCGGAAGTGCATGTTTACTCTATGCATTTTTTGTCCTATCTCCAATATCACTAGAACGGCTGCACTTATGGCAAAAATAGTAATGTAAAAATTTTTCTTATAGTTATCGTATTACTTAGGCCTGAAAAAAAAATTGACAAATAAACAAAATATAAATAATGTATGCGCTGTTTAGCATAAATAGATCGACTGAGAAGGTAATTTTAAAGAATCAACATCTATGTTTGATAACATAATAAATAAAAAGCTAATTGGTACAATTTCAGGGAGTATTGGTGTATTTTGACAATTTGTTTGGAATATATATTTCTAATGAAAACTACGTTAATGAAAATTCTGTGTTGGCCACAACCGATTTTTCTTTTCAATGTGCTCTAAAACACTAACGCCCCCCACCCCCTCTTTGTATACGCCACTGTGTTCTTTTAAATATACCGGCAACTAGCGGTTTACGAACAAATTCCGGATCAAGAAGTATGTTATATGTTTTGTTCGTTATGTGTATTTTGCATTTCTGAGCTTGTATAGGTCTATAGGTTTCGTATGCGTTAGTAGGTAGATATTTATACTGGCTAGATTAGTTTCCATACCAAGATCACAGGACATTTTTTGATCCGAGAATGAACAGACACATGACTGATAACTTAAAATCTTTTGTACTTCGTACGGCGAGCTAAAAATGCTTTTATTAAATGTACCAAGCTACACAAGTAATTATAATAATTACCGATAAATATAATTATTACAATTTATTATATATATTTACCAAAAGAAGCGGATATTATTAATGATGGCCGGTAATTATTAATACAAAGCGGATTTGTTCACCCGTAATTTCGTTTAGAGTACGATTGTATATATATATATATATATATATATATATATATATATATATATATATATATATATATATATATATATATATATATAAATGATCTGTATAATCTAGTCTAAATGCACCTAATCATAATCTCTGTTCATTTGAATTTGCTTTACATAGTCGTTATCCGTGGTACATACATATAGATATATATATATATATATATATATATATATATATATATATATATATATATATATATATTTATATATATATATATATATATATATATATATATATATATATATATTTATATATATATATATATATATATATATATATATATATATATATATATTTATATATATATATATATATATATATATATATATATATATATATATATATATATATATCTATATATATATATATATATATATATATATATATATATATATATATATATATATATATATATATATATATATATATATCGTGGTGGCTTAAGTTAATTAACCTACTGCGTATTTAGTGAGAGATATTCTCCGAAATCTATCTACTACATACAGCAACCAGAACTACAAAGTATTCGGTCGTGTTCGTATTCAAGGTATATACACATAATATATAGAATCAATCGCGCTTCGCTTCGACCGAGAGAACCCTTATTCGTTTCCGTGCAAATTATGTGTAGGGACTATGTGTTATCGAAGGATGGTCGTAGATTAATAGCAATATCAGTGCAGTGATGTGTATGTTTTAATTAATGTGGACTTTACAACATCTTAACATACAAACTATTTGCAACGCTATCTAACCCTCTAATATAAACAGTTTTAGCAAATGGAATTTATAGTATTAGTTATTTTTGTTAGTTCATATGAAGTTTAAATGAATTGCGATTTTTTTCCAAACCATATTTTGATAATTTACACGATAAACTTATCGCTCTGTCCTAGTGCGAGAAAGGTGAGGAAACACGGCTGTTATTAATAGTGAATAAATGTATTATAATCAAAATTATAACAAATTAAAAGTTTGGATTTGTTGTTTATTTAGTTAGCACAGTAGACGATCCCTTAAAAAAATATTTCAATCTCGAAATTTGAATCTGCAACCGTCTTCAGATTCTGATACATGTTTTACCTTATATTTAGGATTGTAGAGGTGAATACAGCTAATTATGTAGTGAGTGCCACGTAGAAAGTCTCGTCATTTATATTCAAGTAGGTAATTTTACCATAAAAGAGCGCGCTGATTTGACAAATTAAGTTTTTATTGACAGCTACGTAGGCAGTTTCTGTTAATTTCCTTTTGTATTTGTTACGCAGTTTCTGTAAATTTTCTTTAGAAATTGTTTGCTTCTTTATAATACTGTCGTTCTATTTAGAATAGAATAGAGATGAATCTTGAATTCAAAATTCCAAAATTTGCTAGCAATACAATTAAATGGAAGACAAGTCGTGATTAAACGATATAAAAGCTATGAAGGGTTTCATGCAGGTGAAGGAAATGCGTGAGGTATTCTATATGTAAATCCATAAATATCACATAATATTTATGTAAGTTATACTAAATTAAATTATGTTAGCAAACATTATTAAAGATGAAAAGGTATTTTATTATAGACTTACGGAGAAAACAACGAAAATATAGAAACGTGTTCACAAAGAAAACCGCGTAATTTATATGGTGTATTCATGATTTTGTCTACTTTTACCAAAATTACAATAAATTTGCCACCCGGCAAATTATTCAATTATATAGTTGAATCGGTGAGAAGTATTCTGCATATAATATTGGCACATGGTGCACACGACCCACGAGTTAACCTACCGTAATTATAGAGGAATGGAGAAATGATGTAAATGCTTGAAAAGGGTTGTTGTCTAATACCTCATTTATAGGAAAGGCGTTAATTTATTCATGTTATGTTTAAATCTGCACCCTGTAGACATGTAAGTACATATTATTAGACAATGCTTGGTTTGATTAACATTCTATCGCAATGCGAATCCAAGTATGTGAGTATGTGGTTTGATATGTGTGGAATTTGAGAATCAAAACAATTTCCATGAATGTATCCTGCAATCCCTATTTTAAACAGATGAGTGTATATAAAACATCGCTGGCATATAACAAATTTTGTTGATATAATATGTCTGCACCAGCTTGTTTTTTATAACTTACCAAACAACTATTATATATACATATACATGCATACATATTATATACGTATTATAGTATGTATCCATCATTCTGTTTTGCACAAATATATTTTATATTTTTCATATATTACGAATTTTTTAAAACTTCGTACATAATTCTGTAAATTTGACCGTGTCAATGTATTAGACCTTGTATAGATAAAGGTAACTCGACTTACGAACGAATATCGTTTCAAAACGTTATCCGATGTACATTTTCTTCATGATGTGCATCTCGCATTCTTCAGTTTCTACAATACGCTGGTATACTTATTTCTTTTTACTTTCTTATGCTAAGTCTAAAAGAAAATTTTGAAATTGTAAAATAATAAAATTTTGACCATCCCTGAATCGGACTATTTATGGAATGACGGCTGTATGCCTGTATGTAAACCGTACTAGAGCCAAAACTGTTGAAACTGTGATGAAACTTAAAACTTAAGAATTGTATATAACCCAGGTGTGCACCTTCTATTTTTGGAAACTATATCGTAACTGGAAGTAGCAGTTTGCCCATATTAATTTTTGTATATATTAATTAGAGAAAAAGTGATTTTTATAAATGTTGAAAATATTTCAAGCAACTTTTGTTCGAAAAGTGTTTCTGAAAAAATAGTTTTTTAAATTTTTTGTTTCCCCAGTTGTTTTGGTTTCATAGCAAACATTATTATAAATACAGGTAGTGAAAGGACAAAAAAGTCGAGTGTGGGCTGCTTCAGTTTATTTTCTGTTTGGTACATGCAAAAATGACGTTTTAATATAATTTCGTTCATAAATTGCAACGGAATTGTGTAACAGTAATGTTGCTTGGCAGATCAAATCCTATTTGTGTATTTTGATAATGTAAGATAGGTACACACACATATTATTATAGCAGGAACATAAAACGATTATGACGTTTTAATCTTTTAATAAACTTATATACACATCTATGTATACATGACAATTACATAACATGCACAATATGTACTGTACACTGGTAAAGTGAGATAAAATTTTTTTAAATATATGCGTATGCGGCCTACTTCGAATATTGGGACCTGCACTCGACTTTCATTTACGTAATTTTCATTAGAAATATATATCCCAAGCAAACTGCTAAAAAATACCAATACTCCACAGTAAAACCCTGAAACTGTACCATTATTAAATATAGAAGATTATATCTTTAAGTATATTAAAGAAACAATATATATTTTGTATTGTGAAACAGTTTTATTACGTAATGAAAACTGTTTCATCAATATAAAATATAGACTGTTTCTTTAATAGTCACCTTATCAATATATTCAAATATAATTTTTAATACGTACTGTCTTTCAAAATTTATTTCAATATTTATCGGCAATAACCTATACGTTCTCAGTCGATCTATTTGTGTTAACCGGTGGAAAATGACATATAAATTATTTCAGTCTATTTTGTTTCTTTGTATAGTTCAGGTATAGTTCATACGATTTGTTAAATATAATAGGCATTCGATTGATACTGGAGAAGTAACAAGCAATTCATGTAGTAAACATGTTATATTTAATATGACAAAAATAGCAGTTTAAATCGGATAAAAATATGAAATAAATCCGAGCAAAAATTATAAGTAATGTGCACAACTGTACCGACATATTATCCATATATGTACATACATTTAATGAATGTTTATTAATAGTCCTTGTGTTACAATGTTACTTATTGTTAGTCTATTATAGAAATGTGTATCCAAATTGAACAATTAATGATTAACTTGAGTATAAGCATAATTCGATTGTCAGTATAATTTATCTGTGTATAGCGGATCCAGGTCATTAATTATTGTGGGGCAATTAGTTAATAATACATACATTCATCGTTAAATGTTCAATCTAATTCTGTTTTGAAGTATAGGTTATTTATAAGGTTTGATTGTATTAAGAAAATAGTATTCCCTTTGTTGACGGTGAAGAATTTTAGAATAATATTTTTCGCATATATGTATAATTCATTGAACACAAATCAAACAAACAAACAAGTGATTCTGTCCAGATAAGATAATACAGATGCTATTACTATATAAACTGCCTATTGGGTAAATTAACATAAAATAGAATAAGTACGTTTTATAAATATAATAATAACCATGTGGTAAGCGTTTGCTATAGAGAAAATTGCATATACATATTAATTTTGTAGCTTTATAATTTTAAAACTAGATGTTCGTATTTGTTCCACGTTATTTGTAGAAACAATGTTGTCATTAGAATTTTTCTTTCAACAGTTTTGGCTCTAAAACGTTCACACATGTACCTACACACACATACACACAGACGTCATTCTGAAAATTGGCATATTCGACTTAGAGAATAGGAAAAATTGTATTCTTGAAACATTAAGTATTGAAGATCTTAATTTTGAACATTTTGAACTTCCCAGAATTGATAATGACTATTTTCGAATTGACGTCGGTGCGTATGTAAGTACACACTTTTTACCATATCTTGAAATCACCATGATTTAGAGAAATTGTGATAATTATAAAAGTTAAAGATATTAAAATATGTTTGAATCTTTATTTTTCTCATAAATCCTACTATATACAGGAAATTCGCTTCTGTAATTAGTAATTAATATGTAGTATTAATTAATATAGTAATAATTCGATTTAATACTATAATACTATCTTGTTTAAACAATTAATATAAACCTAGTACAATACATATTCTTCGTTTAAACGTACAAGAATGTCCTGTGTAGGATACTGCAGACTTTTATTTTATTATACTAGTATATAATAAATGTCAGAGTAAATAAATAGTTTTATTACATTTTCATTTATTATAGCTGTCATAGATAACGTTTGTATTGGTATTATATGATATGATATGTTATAGGGCCTACTAAAATTAAATTAATATAATATGTTTATATATTACAAAAAATACGTCATATGGTTTGATTATACTTGAAACTGTATATACATATGTAACTATAATGATGTTGCATTATATATATATATATATATATATATATATATATATATATATATATATATATATATATATATATATATATATATATATATATATGCATAGAAAATGAAAAGTTATCATATGATCTAATTCTATTTATGAAATATATGACTTTGATATTAAATATGTCTTTGATTTTTCACTGAATTTATGTTAAGTATAAACCTATACAAATTGTAGACTGCCTGCAAAATCTAATAAAATGTTGACAATACCTAAAGGGCGAGGGATTTTTCCAAAGTAAGAAAGACAAACATATGTAGATGCGATAATACATAATTCGGCGCCTGCGTTCATCAACGTATAGATTGAATTTGAAGGAACGTCGCGACGGCGGTCGCATCGTCTACAAAAGTGCATAGTCGCGCACAGACTCTCGGTGCAAGCATTTCGGCAGTTCGGAGTCACCGACAACCACCTGTTCAAATAGATACGTGCCCACAAAAAATATAGAGTGAATTTTGTAATATATACTTTCAATTATGTTTTTATTTTCTTGGACGATGTTTGAAAGGAAGTATTGTAATCATTAAATTTTTCTAACTTAAGATTTAAACGGAAATACCAATTTTGACCTTTACTGAATTTATATTGACTATTTCGGAGATGACATCTATGCGTGTGTGTGTGTGTGTATCTACAGCAAAATATGGAACTTTGAATTTTTAGTTTGTATTTGTATTTTTGAAAATATAAATCAAAATGGCGGTTAAAGTTTACTTCTGCTTCTTTTATACGATTTATAGAAAAAGTGATAAATATAAAAGTTAAAGATATTAAAATATCTTACAAGTTGTGTGAAAAGTTTTTCCAGTAATATATTCCATTTACTGATGAATCACTTTTGAACACTTTATTCTATTTCTAAATGGTTTTATTATAATTGCAGTTTCCCCAAATGTCAAAATTAAAACAAAAATTCAGCAATATTATGAGTGATTCATCGAAATATCCGAACTAGCTCTGTTCTGGTCGTAATAAAATATAAATGTTCTATAAAGTTCTACATCTATAAATAAGTTCAGTGCAGGATACTGCAGATCTTTTTCATTCAATGCATAGAAACTATTATGTAAATTATACAGAAATTATTATGTAAACTTAATTTTATTATGATTTCATAATACCTACTTAAAAAGTATTACAGCTAACTATATTATACTTTAACATCACTCAAAGAAAAAACATATGAAATATTGTTATTATTCCAACAAATTACGAAATTACGATACATATAGTTTTCACTATAAATATGTATATATATATCTGATAATATATATATATATATATATATATATATATATATATATATATATATATATATATATAAATATTGTTTCATGAGAGAAATTTTATATACCTACATATATAGAAAATCGCTAGCTCCAATTAAGATATTATTTTCAAAAATAGGATTTACACATCGGGCCATATACAACTTTAAAGCTTTATCAGTTTTTACTCTAGAGTGCTTACACTCATAACACACACAAAGACGCAACTACGAAAAAAGTCATCTTCGAAACAAGGATGATCGAAATGTGCGATAATTAAAATCTCGAGTTTGAAAATATGCATGATTACAACACTTCCTTATGCATTCGTATAAGAAAGTAAAATGATTCATTGTGATCGTGAATAAAGAAACCATTATCTGGAGAATAATTTAATACATCCGATTATTCGAGTGCAAAATCCTACAGTAATTTATTAACTAACCCACACAGCACACATATCTCTATGAAAAATGTGTTCCGTTCCGTTCCGTTCCGTTCTATCCTATTCTGTTCTGTTCTGTTCCGTCTGGATATCAACTTTGTTCTCGGGTTGACCCTATCCTAGTGACAGTAAGATTCATTTTCAAATTCATGACCAGCCCTCGTTTCGAGCTGTGAACCGTAACGAATGCCTCTCTCTGAAAGATATCGCATCATTACCCCAAATTGTTTAACTTTAGTTTAGTTTGCTGGGTCATTTAACATGAATAACATTAAGATTTTTTAAGTAGATATTTTTGTTGATAACGCAAACAAAAACAAAATACGCTATACAATTATAAACAACGTCTAGGTACCCCACAGTTCTTTGTGAGTAAATTATGTTGTTTTTAGCTCTTGGTTGATACAATATGCAATTTTTTGCACGGAAATCCTAATCCCGAAAACATGTATATATACTTGAAAGAATATATGTCGCTCGCTCGGTCGGTCGTATAACCTAAGTTTGTGAATACATTTTCTCTGAAGGCACCGGGCTGATTTTTACCAAATTAAACGCCCAAGAAGATTTTTCCACATTTCAAATCTAATAACCTGATACTTCCGGAGTTATAGCAATAACCTAAGAAACGCAGGCCCCTTTTAATGCTATTTTTTTTTATCGTAAAAAATTACAATCAGATTTTTGATACAATAAAAATTCTTTATTCATAATAATAATTTTGTAATTAAAAATATTAAATAAAATAATTAATTTCATTGTTATGTGTGTATTTAAGTTTTGCTATCTTCTTGAAATAAATCAGTGGTTATAAAAAAGTTTTCTTCTTAACCAAATGCATTATATGATTCACTACAGCTAATCTGAACAAGTCTGTAATTCTGTAAGAAGAATTTGCGAAATTCTGAAAGGTCTGTATAAGATTTCAGAATAAAACAAGAATTATGTACGATATATTGGGTAGAGTTTTTAAAAATTTTACAAATTCTCCTTATACAGACTTACTCAGAAACGAAAAACTAACGCAAAAGGAATTAAATTGCATTAAATTCCAACACCCGTTATTGCAGTTAAAATAAAGACATTTTGCTAAATACTTGAAATACTTCTAAAAGTGTATAAAAATGGCTGTTGAATCAACAACAGAATATTACGATTGGACGACAACGATTGTAATGAACTTGATAAATATGAGTGATTACTACCATAATAATAATAATAATAATAACAGTAATGATGATGATTATTACGAGGAAGACTGCTCTAGCGGCTACCTCGCGCCAGATAATGCAATGGCATCCGCATATTTTTACGGCAGTGTTTATGCCATGTACTGCCCGATGTTCGTAATCGGGCTGTTCGGCAACGGCATGGTGTGCTTCATAGTGGCGTCGGCGCCGCGGATGAAAACGGTGACGAACTTATTCATCGCGAACCTAGCGGTCGGCGATCTGCTGATGGCAATCTTCTGTATCCCATTTACGTTCTTGCCAATGTTCATCCTGCACTATTGGCCGTTCGGCGAGACGATGTGCCCGGTGGTCAACTATGCGCAAGCGGTATCAGTGTTTGTGAGTGCGTACACACTGGTGGCCATCAGTATTGACCGGTACTTTGCCATTTTGTGGCCGTTGAAGCCGCGACTCACCAAGAAGTATGCAGCGGCAATCATATTTGCGGTCTGGTTATTTGCTGTTATCACCGCACTGCCAATACCGATCTTTAGCCAACTCACGCAACCCTCCACGTGGCATAAAGATTGTGCCAAGTAAGTTGTTTAATTATAACATCGATATCTATTCAAGCTATAGTGACTATATTCGTAATCGAGAATATCGTTGGTGGAGCTGATGCACGCCCGTAAGATAGTCACTGTAGTTTGTTGGTTATAATTGACGCGAACGTGTATTTTATTATTATTATGGACGTGCAAATTTGAATACAAAACATTCCGGCACACAATATTCGGGGCGGACTGTGTTTGAATTTTATTCCGCTAGAAAACGAGCAATTATTCTCGATCGTGAATGATTACTAGATTATGGACAATATAGTTTCCGTCCCAAATTGGTCGGCAACATTAATTCGCTAAACATTCAATTCGAATGCATTGCGTTATATAGGGCGTTTCAAACCCACCAAAATTTTGAATTTTATATATTTAACTAACTACAATATATAGACATGCTGTCGCAGTCCTTGGGCATTTTTTGAATATATTCGAAAAATCTACAAAATATATAATATTTCTTATATCTATAAAACTTATTCAGATTGTGAACCCAATGGACATACACAATTTATAAATTTGAAAATATTCAATAATACATTTGCTTACATTATTGAGTTTATCGAGATTTTATGCTTGCCAATCAAATATGTACATATGACGGATTATCTCTGTAAAAATCAGTTGTTATAAACAGATTTTCATCATTTAAAAACCAGTTATTTAATTATTACTAGAATAAAATAAAATCCACCAAATTAATTATTCGGAGGGTGAAAGGCTTTGGTGTCGTTTATTTGCCTTTATTATATTATCTTACGTGCCTCTTGTTAAATGTTCTCAATTTGAGCACTGGATTCAACAATAAGGGTTTACCTTTCATAGGGAAAATATTCTAAATTGAACTGATCCATCGCAAACGAAGTGTTCAAATAGTGATTCTGATGCAATTTTGAGATAATTATACTGAGATCAATTCATTTAGCACTGTTATTTTGAGAGGAAAGTCAGTAAAGAAGAGTTAAGTACAAAATCATGTTTTTGTAGTTGAATGGAACCCGTATTTCTGTTTGGAATTTCTCGGAGCTGATCTGAATGTTGAAAGGAGAACATCTATTATCTACAAGTACATAGGAATCAATGTAAAATTATGTTTTTTTTCTGAAACAATCTTATGTAAAGTAGAAAGCAATTTTGATGCCATTTGGTCGCTTTGTAGCTACTGTTGTAAATTTTCTAAAGCAACGCTAGTATACTAAAGTGTATACGTCTATATGTCTTACAATCAAGGCATCCTTTTCATAGTGCGTGGGGTCATAGTGCTTCTACTTCTAGCAAATATCGACCTCTACCTTTAGAGCACAAACCTAACATATCCCAGTGCAAGTGTAAACATTTAAACAACATAAAATGCTGGCGATACATTTTTCATACGCGTTATAAAATTGGCGATATCCTGATTCTTGAAAAATTCAATATAATTCTAATTATCATCATTAATATACTCGATGACACTGCGGCTACGATTACCATGAAATAATTTTGTAAATGTAGTAACCATGAATACAACATATGCATAAGATATGTAAAGGGAGGTATTATACAATTCGAGGGCTAGAAGATACCCCTTTAATGTAAATTCCAATTGTAGCTATTTATAAAAATTGAATAATTTGACGGATGGCGATTATCATGAATCTTTTTGTAAATATAGCACCAGCACCTAATTATTGATACATCATATAAATAAAGCGGTTCCCTTACATATATCAATTTATATCAATTTATTTATATATATATATATATATATATAATTATGTAAAATTTTCTCAGTATTTTGACGGACAATATAATATTAGTACGACATTTCAGTGGCAGATTCAATCTATTTACTACTGCGGACCGGTGAAACTGATTCGAACCACTGTAATAAAGATATTACAGTGCCACAACCATGAATAATTGAATACACTTATAAATATAACTTTCTGGACACACACATTTAGATATTTACACATTTATTTACATAAATCTGGATGTTTATTTATGTAATGCTATTTCATTGAAAAAATCATTAACTGTTAAAATATTATCTTTATACAGTCAATTTTTCTAGTGGAAACATTTAATTTTTTTTCTTTTTAATCCACATTGTTTATATTGGTAAACTATAATATCCGAAGTATGTCTGCCTATGCTTTTCAGTAGAAAGCTATTTTGTCAACGTCTATAAACTGTATATCTATTATTGGAATATTGTTTATAAAAGTGGTCATACACTTATGAAAAATACAAAAGCTATCATAACATTATCTACTTTTGTTTTTTTGTGGGAATGACAGGTGATATCTACGTCACGTATAAATAATAAAATTTAATTGTGCCATGTCACTGCAAATGTATGTGTTTAATACATGATGCAAAACAATAGATTTATCAGAGATTTGTCAAAAATTGTGTGCGTTTCAAGATAAGCCTAATACGGCGACATCCATATTAGTTAATCTCAAAAAGTAACAGTGAAAAACGGCGGCTATCTTATCTTTTCACCAAGTCTCTAACCCTAATACTGTACGTCCAAAGCCAAGTTGTTTTGCTTTTGTAGTTCCTCTAGCTGGCTTATTCGTAGGATAATATTCACAAAGCTGCATCCGTTGTGCTGTGAACTTCAATATACATAACAATAACATTCCTGCACAGTTAAGGTTATTAATTTTTAGGATATATCCCTCTTAAATACATATTTTTCACTAATAAAAGTTAGTAATTTTGTAGTTTTAATTACAAAATTTATTTCCATGTAATATTAATTTTTAATATATCGTATATATTAGTTACTGGAAATATAAGAATGTCGAATGAAGACCACTCCAGCTTATTTTAATATGAATTCACAGATATATTTGAATTTGAATGGGTACTGGATACTGCATATGTGTGTTCATGGAAATATTACTGTTTTTGTATGAACACTTTGTTAGTTAAATATTTCAGATTTACGATTATAATTTATATTTGTCATATATATTCAAGTACTTGCTTGCATGGTACAAAAAAATTTCAATTATAACGTACCTATTCACCTATAAACTATCTACTAGGTATATATGTAGGTGGCTTTTCTGCGAATAAAAGCTCGGAATTTTCATTTAAAGCAAATTATCAAAACTATTTTGTTTGTTTTTGTACAAAAGAAATAAGTATTGCACAAATTTATAATCCATCATAATTTTGAACTTATGGAAAGTAGGATCATGTATTTACAACTTTTATTTTTATCTTTAGCAGTTCATGATTCGCTTCGCAGGCCAACTTTTCCGCATATATCTTTTTTGTTTGTTTGTTTATTTATACCAATTATATATGTCAATGGTTCCCAAACTTTCTTGAATACCAAATTTTGGGCGACGCAACATATACAGGCAAAAATTGAATAAATTGAAAATGAAGAAGTTGATATCTTTATAAGAATATTAAAAAATGTTATAGATATTTAGATTTTTTAATATATAAAAAAATCGTTCTTATTGTAAATTTCATAATTTTTTAATTTACTATTTGTAAAGGTTTTTGGGTCTACATTTTGAAGAAATTTGACAAAATATATTAGATTTTTGTGTTCTTTTTAAAGACAGTATTAACGGGGGCTTCAAATTTTAGGGCCCTATAATTCCGAAAGTATAAAAGCGATAGGATTAACTGCGAACGGATTCATATGAGACACCAACGACTATGTGTAGCATATTTGGTTCAAAGCGCTCGGACACCTTCAGAGGGCGAACGAGTATATGAATTATATATATATTTGGATACAAGGCGACGAAACAAGAACTTTTTTTAATGTAATTTTTGATCCTAGAATAATACAGACACACGACCGTATGCATTAGCTCTTCTGTACTTCGTTGTACGGGGTTGACCGGGGTGGTCAACTCTTAGAGTAATTATCACACCTTGTAATGTGATACCAACTGCTAGTTAAGAGTTCCTTTATATACCTCAAAATATGCATAATCAACAACCTGCTTTTAAATGACCGCGTAATGAATTTATAATATTATTATGTATGTTATTCTTACGTAATAACATACGTTACACTGTACGGTGTGCTAAAAATGGGTAACAATTGCACATAATTAGGTATTTATTATGTGATTTCATGATCATTAAAATGAAAAAGATGGTATTATATTTCAAACAACTGTCTATTTGAAATGCATATGTGTTGTGATTGGCGATGAGGTGTTAAATAGGTATATTTGTTGACAGGTTCGTTTGCAGAGAGGTGTGGCCGACGGTGCGAGAGAATGACATTTATAACATTGCGTTAATGTTGTTGCAATTCATCATACCTTTAGTCGTTTTGATATTTACCTATACAAGCATCGCCGTCGTGGTATGGTGCCGCAAACCACCCGGCGAAGCTGAAAACTCACGAGATCAACGTTTTGCACGCTCCAAACGTAAGGTAAGACGAAGGACGAACTAAACTAAATCAAAATATATGTAGGTATGTGTATGCGATGAGTATTTCTGTTGTAACGCCATGTGGCAGTTCGCAACTGGATTTGATGGGATGGAAAAATATTCTACTCAAGTTGAGAGATTACGTCGCTTTTTACGTAATGGCATCCAGAACAGTATTAACATAAAATTGGAATTTTCTTATTCGCGTTCTTATCGACAGCAAAAATGGTCCGTTTATTTTTATCTTTACTGTTTCGTAAATAGTACGTTTTTATGGTAGTTTGCACGTGCTGAATTTCACATTAAACACATTTTCATATTATATTATTTTTATCGTACTCACAACTAAATGCAAAATAGTTCAGCATTATTAAAATTATCATTGAATCTGTAGAATATAATTTTAACAAGTGATACAATAATACGAATTTAAATAATTCAAACACAAATACCATGTTCACATGGAGGATTCAATACTGGAATGAGATTGAACTGTGTACGTTCCTCATGTGTGCACATGTCCGGGATTGAATTTGAATTTAAATACGATTGAAAGTTCTTAAAAATCCCGATTGATGCGCTGTCGTCAGCTGATGACAGTTGTCATTCATGGGTGTCGTTAGGATTTCATTTCGTGAGCGGCGCAAAAATTTACCGATTCACTTACGTCATACAAAATGTTTATTTGTGATAATATTCCGTAGGTGTCTATATTTAAAGAATAAATTTTGGGAAAAACATGCAGGGCGCAGTTTAAAAGAGAGGGTACGTGCGCCCCCTCTGAAATGGCCTATCGACGCCTCTGCTGTCACGATACTGCGCATGTCTAATTTCAATCCCCCACTAAAAATGAGACTGGAATGAGTCAATCTAATCCTTGTTTTTGTGTTCACATTTACTACGATTCGGGATATTGCAAATACATTTTCAAGCAGGTAGGGAGCTAATTTTACATTCTTTTACGAAGAAATAAGTAGGTATAGGGATCACCAAAAAAATCGAACTCGAAATGTCAACAGTTATACACATTCTTACCTTCCCTGAATCGAATTTTCGGAATGACGTCTGTGTATCTGTATTGTCGGTGAAGTTTTTTTTTTTTTTAATAAGAGGTGCACACTATATACTCTATACTGTTTTACCTTGAGAGCGTCAATCTAAATAATAATAAGATCGGCTGCCTCTGCAACGCGAGAGTAATGAATCTCATATTGCGGTGAAGGTACCTAAGAACGCCTAATTGCGATTATTCGAAATTTTACTATATTCATTCGGAGTATCTCTACTATAGATTACAATTAAAAACAAAAAAAGATTTTTTGAAAATTCTAGATCAGAAGCCACCCTTAAGTAAGCAATAATGGTGCACAGTAGCAAATAGCGATACGTAATAAAGTACTAGGGCGTAACATTTTGGCTGCGATATAAAAAAGGTATATTTAAACATGCTAAACATCGTACTCGACAACTAAATTGTTCGATTTTCATTGATGTACCAGGTTTAATTAAAAAATGTAATGCTCTACAATGGACTTGTTTGTACCTATAGAATAACGTAGAATATTTATATTATCAGAGATAGTTCGAATATACTGACAAAATATTGTTTAAAATTATGACATTCGTTGGATATTGCATGATAATTAAACAATATAAATTTACTTTTCACAAAGGCAACTTTTCAGTGAATTACAAATTTTTGGAAACATCTTCGGTTCTTCGTACGGCGAGCTAAAAATTAATACCTTTTGATTTTCGCATTTATGTAATCGTCAAATTAATATACATATGTTCAAATTTGTTTTCATGGTATACTCTGCAATTTTCCAGTTTGGATCTTTCGTGTGTATTCTAGTTGCTACAAATTTTAAAGTTCCCACGCACGCTCATACAACGGTTATTATATCAATTTATGTATACATCAATATATTTGCGTTTGCATATTTTCTTTCTTATACGAATGTATATATGGAAGTATTGACAAAAAGAAATCGGAGTCGAGATTTTAGTGGAAATACACGTTTTACCTTCCTTTAATTGTTTCTGACTATTTTCGAACTGATGTATGTGTGTCTGTGTGATCGCTCTACAGCTAAAACTGTTGATTAATTATAAAACTCTAAAATAAATATCTGTATAGGACCCGGAGAAAGTCCACTTATTTACCTTATTATTTTCGTACATTTTTTGAAGGAGCTTTGCAAACAAAAGTTGTAAAAACTGCAGAAAAAGTCCCAGAGGACTGAAATTTGGTACACACGTTTATTTGATGGTTATAAATTCAATGTAAAATTTGAGCTTGGGAACTCAGGGTATTCCACCATAAAGTTTAAAAAAACAAATTTTCGCAAATATCTCCGAAAATGTAAGGGTTTTCACAAACCCTGGATGTAGGACATCTATCAAAATGTGTATACATTATAAATGTAATTACCTACGTATAATCTAATTGAAATAGAGCTGGATTGAAAATGATATCGATATGTTCGCAGTAATATCGTCGTATATTGAATGATATTTCGTAGAACCGTGTGAAATGCTGCCAATTAAAAATAATGAATTTGATCCCGTTGATAATTGGTGAAAATTCGGTTTGGAAAATAATAATAATAGATAATAGAATCATGAACCGCATATGCTGTAATTTTTACAGACTTACTTTAAAAGGTTAGACGAGGTATATAACGTAATTTGCAGTTTAATGCAGTTAGTGGTGCAAACGGAAACTAATTCATCAGTAGATGGCTTGAATTAAAATCTTGCTTCAGTATGTACCCGCATCTAAGCAGCATCAGTGTTTCCGCTATTAAATGCATTTACAATATTCCTCAGCAACCTTAACAATCAAATTTATATGACAAGATGTCTTGTGCTTTAAACTAATTAATTTAGGCATCATTTAAAATGTGCTTCACCTAATTTTTAGCTGGTATAGTATGTGTATTTTTTTTTTTGACATTTAAGGAGGGATATACATGTGGAAAGCCGAAAAATTGCCTATGTTAACTTTTTTTTTTCGGGTGGAAAGAAATGGTTTACAGATCCGGACATACATGTATCATATTAATCAAACATTTAAATTTGTTTTCACATTTCTTTTTAATTAAAAAAAGTTACAAATGGCGGCTACCAGATGCCGGTATGTCAGCGCGTTGTTTCCTGACTGCGTACAAGATTCAGTCTGAAAAATAGGGAATACAACATTGTTATTAATAATAATCGATAACCACCAACATTTTGTTTTATAAACAACCAGTCCTGCCACTGAAAAAAGGCCTGGCAGGGGCTAGACATCGAATTTTGCAGTGACTCAGCATTTTAAAATGTGATAAATATAAGTATATTATTCGAAAAAAACATTGCAAGCAAAAGTTTCAGATTTTGCAGCTATGGCAGCTATACATGATAAATTGTAAATAAAGGTGGTAATCTAAAGAATCGGTAACTCTATTTTTTCTAATAAACATGTGTCTATATTTAAAATGTAATTTATAATATATATGTTTTAATTTACATTGCCTTTATTAATACATTATTATATCTGAAGTTTGATTGTCTATACCTTTCAGTACATAGCTATTTTATAAACTGTATATCCTATATTTAAATATTGTCTATAAAGGTGGCCAAATACTCATGAACGGTAGTGTATGTGTATATGGTAGCCTGAAGCAAGATACGAGCATATACATCTTAATTTAGTCGTCAGTCAAGTTTAGTAGTGCTGTTAATAAGTCTTTCACATCAAAGTTGATGTTGTGTGATAACTCATCTCTACCAAATAGAGTTCTGCTTCTAAGTTGAACAAAATTTGGCGCAAAGTGCAGATCACAGAGTTGGTGGTGAAGCCGTGCGCGCTCCGCTTGCCACAGATTGCCACACCACAAACGTATCCGTTAGATTAGAGCATTTCAAATATTAGTTGTCAAAAAACGTCATCAAATTCACGCTGATTATGCAAATCCAATTTGTATTGAATTATTAAATGTTCCAGATATAGTATATATGGGAATATATAACCATGGATGGCATATTCTCGTCATATCCATAATGAATAATGGAACCCGTTATAGGTAAATATGACATATACCGAAACTCAGCAGACTGAAATCACACAATGCCCTGCGGTATATTGAAATATGAATATTTTACACGAAACCCTTTGTTTCTGTCGAAGGAAACCAATACAAATGACAAACATGTTAGTAAGTCACACACACATTTCTTTTCCCGTATCATATGGGCAAATTTCGTTTCCCATAACATTTCCTACTTTATTTTATCACCAGTTTTAGCCTAACATAGACATACAATTGCACATTCATTTTTATGGTATTCTATAAAAGTTGAAAATAAGTTAAATCATCATAGTATATATATATATTTTAGAAAATTCAAAATGTGTGGCCTGCATTCGATTTTCTTATGCCTAGTTTTCACTAGAAATATATAACCTAAATAAACTGTCAAACCATCCAATACTCAACAGTAATACTCTAAAATTGTATCACTTAGCTTATTATTTTATTACAGTTATCCAATACTTTTTCTTCAAGAGGTTGCACATGTAGACCATACAAGTCTTAAGGGGTGTGATAATTTGAAAATATCCTTTATATATGGTTGATGGTACGGAAAATTATATATTTATTTTAATGATCATATTGTTTTATTTTCATTCCAAGCACCACGGCAGCAGTAGACCTACTTTTATTTTTCACCTGTCCCGTTACTGGGACATAAGTCCCGTAAATTTCAATATTTTGGTGAGAAAAAAATAGTGTTTGTTTGTAGAAACATAATAAATATGTGCCCAACATTTTGAAATATTTGGTGCAGTAATTTTCTATAAAAAAAATCTACAATTATTTTTAAGTAGTTACACCGGTATAGCCCATTAGGTCTTTAGGTTCGATAGTTTTGGCTCTAGTGATTACAAGATTACTGCGTATAAGAAAGTAATAATTAGTCTCATTACTGCTTAGTAAAAATTACTAGTTATATAACGTAAAAAGAATTGAGTTATTTCTGTTTACACGTTTTGAGCTTCTTTGAATTGATATGGACTCATATACATAAATGGAAATAAAAAATGCAGTGTATATAGTATATTTACATTATTTTATTACATAACCTCTTATAACAACGTTCAATTTTGTTTTATATGTTGACATTTGTTGATAGTGCGATGTTCATGAAACAATTTCAAATTATACATGAGGTAGGTACTTTTGTTTTACTTTATAATGTTGTAATTACAAACTTCAAATATATTAATTAGAGAACCCCCTTATAAACAAAGTTGTTTGTGTAAAACACATTGTTCTCTAAATCAACTGTTTTATCTTCAGTTATCAATCAGACTGTAATAACAAACTTCACACACGGTGGCTTTCTAAAGCAAACTCGAGAACAACGCGGTTACTTTAGACTGTTAAACATTTTCCAAGACACAATTTTAATATTCATTACTTGTAATCTGCATGTCTTAATAATTATATTATATTTATATTGATATAAATTTTGCAAAATTTAAAAGATAAAAGCATTATTATAAAGAAAGAAGAAACTGTTTGAAAGCAAGCGTGAAACCAGGGGGTGGGTAATTGGGCTAAATACCCTAAGAACATACTATAATACATTGGAGATTCACCTCGTCACAATGCATGCGCATGCCGCAGAATTCACAAATAATGTTGACCTGCAAAGTTTATAAATGTACTAGTTTTTATAATAATATTATTAATCTGACTAAAATATATGAAATTATCACATAATTAACTCAATTTTCTTATTGATACATATATCAAATGATTGCCCCATATCTGAATCATACATATACATACATATTACACATGTCAGTAAGTGAAGTTATAATTCTTGCTGGTCCTGCAAAATATAGGATGTGATTCTAATTTCCCGCCTTCGAAATTCAAATCTTGCGGAAGCATGAAATAAATTCCCGTTTCAATAAATTTCAAATTTCCGACCAATGAAAAATCACCCGCAAAATGAAGAACCGCAAACCGCTGTTATGGGGACTTACATTTACAATAAAAAATATTTTTTATAAGATTTGCTATAATATTTGTCATTGGCATACAATATCAATATAATATATCAGATGCCACTAGCTATAAACTGCACAATACACTAAATACACATCAATTCTCCAAATATATACGTACGTCATAATGAAATGTCAAAGAATCAATCGTTTGATTCGTTTTTGTCTATTTCAAAGCAGGATGAACTTCAGAGGAGTAGTATAGTGTTTTATTTCAATATGAACTGTTTGATTATTATATAATGTATTTTATATATCCGCCGGCCTTGGCGCAGGGGTCTTGAGTTCGATTTCTTTCTATGCCGATTTGCATTTTTACAAAAAAAAAAGAGAAAGGAAAAGCGTTCAACATATTCACACTCACATACTCACAAACATATACATCTGGGTGTTTATATATAAAATAATATGACCAAATGCAAGCTTTATGGATTTAAGTTTCATTTAATCTATATAGGACATATAATATCGCCCATATTACATTATATTCTTCGCTAGTTCATACGATAAAAAATTTTAGACGTAAATTTAATCACAATGGTTGAATTTAATTCTAAAAAGAATCAAAAATAATAATCTTCTGCTCGGGGAATCTTAATCGCGTATTCTTTTTAAGAATCAAAAGAAACGAGCTTAAAATTGTTATATTAATTTCACAATGACATCGGAGTCTTGTCAGACAAGTATAATAAGTTGAGATTGAAACCGTTTAAAATTTAGCGCACGCGCACCAGAGGTATTCATTTATTAAACAATACAACGATATAATAATTATGGAATATTATACTGTAGATATCTATACCTTAGATTGCAGTTATTATAGTCTGGCGCACATCTTAAAAGTAATAAATAGCATATTGCAAACAGAGTTCCCTGTCGAGATTAGCTTTCTCCGAGTACTCCGGTTCTGACTAGGAACACAACTACACACACTACATCAGAGCCGACTTGATCCCTGCATATGTAAGTAATTCTGCGGATATCACTTCAGATAAAGATAAGCTCAGGTGCAAGTCGTACAGCAAGCTTATAATTACAAAAGAAGTATTAAACAACTCATTTCTAGCCACCGATTTGTAACACTTGCATTTGAAGTGTAACAAGAATACATAGTTTTTCGAATTCAAATATAGCAAGCATAATTTAGTTTATTTAAATAATCTGCAGAATATCTCTATAGCAGGTTATAGCGGATGCGTAATTCTTTTGGTTTTCCCAGAAATATGTTTTCATCTT
This sequence comes from Leistus spinibarbis, assembly GCA_933228885.1. Lineage (NCBI taxonomy): Eukaryota > Metazoa > Arthropoda > Insecta > Coleoptera > Carabidae > Leistus > Leistus spinibarbis. The sequence continues at coordinate 5,222,636 of OW121796.1, read as the reverse complement.
TTGTATTCATTAAAATCGGTTCGATACCTTCAGAGGAGATGCGGCCACAAAGCGAGCAAGTATATGAGCAAGTATATGAGAAATATTTCTTCGACGTGAAACGAATTTCGATATTTTCGATAATAATTAATTGGTGTTAGAACTTGACCGTGAAATAGTAGTGATTAATTTTTCATTATTCATGTTTCACAAGATAATGCACGCTACCAACAATAATAAAAGCAAATTGTTTTTTTGGTATTCACTGGACATTTTAATTATACCTTCATACTGTCCATCATTAATTAAAAAATAAGTAAATCCTTGATATTGCAAAAATATATCCCTATATATTATAGCATGCAAATTTCATATAATTTAACTAGAAAAAAATATATAAATTGATGTGTGATAAAATTTTGTTGCATTATTAAAATAGAATAGCTGTATCATGCTAAATTAAGTTGGTGTAATATTATTTTCCAAAAATTAATATGTACTTATATTATGCTGATGTTCAAAATAAGTTCTCCGTAATTTTGCTTTCATGTTCATGGAAAACTTTCTTTGTTTATAATTTTCATATTTCTGTATGCTAAAAATAACAGAAACTAATCTTCTCAAGTTTCTTATTTCACCAGAAGCTTCTAATTCCAATATTTTGTTCCCATCACAGAACAATAGCTTCAATGCTTAAAATGTCTCTAGGCGCTTATCTACACATACATACATAAGTATATAATTAGTACTTCATAATTCGGTGTGGTGCACGTGGCGTAACGACAAACGAACAGCTGAGATTGGAGAAACAGAAGCATCTGACAGCTGTAGTCATGATGTATCAAACCTTTGCCAACCGATTCCTGTGAGTAAAATTTCATCTTTAATATCCCAGGAATATGAAATACAAAACTCGTCTAAACCATTTCCTTGTACAAAAAAAAAACAAAAAAATCATGAAAATAGGCTACTTTTAGGCGTTAGTGCTAGGTATATGCCCCCTTGAACATATTAACACTCCTTATAATCGACACCTCACTTCAATAATTACAAAACTCTGAATAAATATTTCGTCATATTCAGATTTGACGACCAAAATGAAAATATTCTGATCAGTTTTTATAATTCCAAATGCCCACTTATATGTTTGGTTTGTCTAATCACAGCTGATTAGAACGTATGTTTGCCACCATTTTATCAACCTAAATTAGCTAATGGACATTTTAAAATAATCTTTTGTATAATTCTAATATAGGTGACATTTCAGTAAGCTTTCAGCTTGATTACTTTTCTAGTCATAGGGAAAAAAGTCCGTCATCCGTCAAGAAAGTTTTAATAATAATTGGATAGATTATCACTTACATTATATCGCCGTGGTCTTAATTGTAATATCGTCGATGAAAGTAATTTTAAAATATATTCAACAGAGGAAGATAAATTCCGAGCGGGAGTTAGAATTCACCCGCAACACCTATCGAATTGCAACTTATTTTGATTCCGAGAATAGTACAGATAACTCTACAACGAGCTAAAAATTACAAAATCTGTGATAAAAATGTATTCAAGTTTCAGTTTTTTAAGAGAGATAAGAGTTGAGTACTAGATCATATTTTTATATTTGAATGGGATGTATAATTGTAGTTCAGTTCTGTTTGACTCAACTCGGAGCTGATCTGGGTGCTGAATTATTACGGAATGTCAAACTGTAATGAAGAGCAAAGCAAATAATATAAGTAGCTTATCTGTTTTACTAATAACCAAAATAATAGTGAAAATTACATGAGCAAACAGTAACAACCAAGGCATAGCTGGCATATGTTTATCATTAAGTTGCCAATTGCTGCTTTTGCGTGCAAATTCAACTGGGACGAGGATAAACGGCAGGATTGCTCAGGACTCAGGTCAGCTTATATGTATGTACGCCATGCATAGTTATATAATATTATACACTCTCTCAAAATAATACAACCTTTGTTTATTCTAAGAAGGCGAAGGTAAAAGTTAAGTAAATTACCCTCTTTATATATATAGGTAACGCTTTTATGAATACTAAATTTGTGTTTGAACTTCATACAAAGTTGTATATATATATTTAAATTCGGTGCTTTCTAATTTCATTTGTAACTGCAGATTCATTTACAAACCAAATCATGCTCCAGATATTTTTACAACAATCTTGAAATGTTTTAAAGTATTCAAATATTTTAATTATATTAATACCAAGTTTCATTAATGCCATTTGGTACTGAAAATGCTTATACCTAGATTCAACTTGATATCAGTTGCACAGAGTATACTTAAGGATCATGTAAGTATATGCGGGAAAGAAATTTCCTAACAGAATTAATAAAGGTATCATTTAAGCAAAAAGGAAATCAAACGCAACAGTAAAAATTACGAATGTCAAATCTTGAGAAGGAATTGTCATAAAATTCTCATTCATTATACATTTCAAGGGAATTTCTTTTGTCACGAAATAGTCGCTCACAGACAGATGTACTGACGTCATTGAAAAAATAGTAAAAAGGAATTGAGGAACCCTCAAAACAAATATTTCCATTAAAATTTCGTGGTTGATTTTTTTTGTGATCATAGTTCTTTCTTTTATGCATGACGTAGAAGAGAGTAAAATGAAATATGTTTACTATTGCATGCTACAATACAAAGTTAACCCCTTACATTTCCGATCGGTGTTCCGTGGAAGTAATCAATATGCGGAACACTTAGAATGTCTTGGCTTCAGATAAATATTGATTAAGGGTTAGCGGCCTGCATATTTGCATAGTTATCATTATTTTGGCATACCTACTTGATTAAATATTGGTTTCGAAAAAATACCTTTATTGATCCAGTATGTTCTTTGCCTAGATACATACATACATTTATTGGTATATTTTTCTATAACTTTAAGAAAAATCGGTTGTGGCCAACACAGAACTTTCTTTTACATTTTAATAGTAGGTATATTTTGATTAGTTAACTTGGATTAATAAAATATATATTTAAATTACAATTATTTAGAGTATAGTACTACAGTTTAGGAGAAAACTTTTGAAATAAAAGTTGTACAAAATTAGAATATCCTGAATTTTTGTATCAATAAATTCTTCTGTAATTGCAAAAACTCTCAAAATGAATATTTCAATTAAAATTTCGAGGTCGATTTTTTTGGTGATCCCTATATTTACCTATTACTTCGTAAAAGAAAGTAAAAATTATTTGTCAAATTTAATTTAGGTCTGCAATTGACACTTTTGCGTATTGTAAACATTGCTAATCGCACAGTAGAATCTAATCATGTGGAATTCATTTTTGTCAATAACATACATGTTATAATATTTGAATACTTTTCAACCTAAACCTACATGGGATTGTATATATTTCTTTGTGTTTTTGGACCTGTCCATAAAATACGCACATATTCTGCAAATGTATTTGTATCAAAATATGTAACAAGTTATCTGATACTGATAAAACATTTTAAAGGCAACGTTTTAACAGAGAAATGTATTGTATAATATACAATAATTATTATATAGTATACGATAAATTATTATGCACAAGAGACAACAATAACAATTGTATATGCCATACAAAGGCCTTATTGTAATACTTTTACAACAATATATTGTTAAAAAGTCACATTTATTTTATTGTATGTATTATAATACGTAAGTACACCATATAATTTTGAATTATAGTCGATTTACAATGTTGTGTTATTATTTTACAATATTAATCTACAATTTACAATTCTAAAAATAAATACAAACGTTTTCTAGTATTCCACCATTTACAGAAAATAGAACTCGTTTCAATTCATCAATTTATTGTATCTACTAACTAATTTTAATTACATTTTGTAATTGCACTTTTCGGAGAACTTTCTTCGTTCTATAAAGTTTGTTCACTTGAAAGTGAGTATCTTAGTGAAAAGTGAACTTTTCAACGTTTTACTTTTATTTGCTTAAACTTTTTACATACATTTTTATTTTCTTTTTTGAAAAAAGTAACTTTAAAAAAAATTAAGTAATTAAGTTTGGAAATGCTAAAATTCATGGACCAAATATAGTACATGTTTAATCATTACTAATTTTGTATAGGCCGAGACACTTATCTCATAACATATATAACCTGTAGTGATGTAAAATTTCCGGATATTTTGTAATAACACTTCTTTCTAAGGAAAATTTCCAGAAATTTAAAAAGTTACTTATAAGTTGCTTGTTGCAAAATTTAATGAACGTTAAGTAATTAGCTCCAGACTGATATTCAAATTAACACCAAATTAGAGAATACGGTCTCGTTTTTTATAAATTTCATTTATGCAAATTGGCGCTTTTTTAAATCTGAAACTTTGAAATTTACGGAATTTCTATATTTACAAAAAAGAAAGCTTTCTACATATATATGTATATATATATATATATATATATATATATATATATATATATATATATATATATATATATATATATATTTACATTTTCATCTCTACCTTACAAATATTTATCATTGCGAATATTAGTAGCATAGTGCCGCATAAGATAATTTTGTTTGAACTATGACGTCTCCACTGCAATGCGTTTGTTCTTCGTTTATTAAACCAATCACTCAACGTGTTGTGAAGCACACAACACATCCCTGTTAAAACTTTGAGATTATTTTCAGAAGTTTCCAAATATACTGACAGATGAAATATGTATGCTTGAAGGCAGTCGTTTACCTAAATTTACTTTTTTACGTATACATAGTATTCTTCTTTTGCCAAATTAATATATTTTATATATAAACCACCATTCAACAGCATAAATCAATGTCCCAGTTAGGACGTTAACAATATCAATATAAATTTACACTAAGTGAAGTTCAAAACATTAACAAATTAAAAAGAAATACTACTTATAACATACGTATTATTTAGGTAATATAACATAGCAACCTTTGTTGTATGAAAAATAATCGGCAAATATATCGACTTTAATTTTAATTATTCATAGTTAGATTTAGTGACAGAATTTTTTCCACTAAACCTCTTATTTTTGAACCTAACCTAACTTAACGTAACAAAAAGCTACAGTTCACTTTTGCTACTTTTTCAATATCTCGGAAACAGTTCGAGTTAGAGATACAGATTTTTCCCGTGCATAAAACATTGGCATATTATTTTTCGGAAAATAAAGACCAGTTTAAAAAAAAAAAAAAAAAATCTAAAATTTAAATTTCTAGATTGGCCTAACCCCTTAAAATAAAGCTTAATTATTAATATAGTTATATAGTAGTACTAAGAAAAGGTTGAGTGAAGGCCATTCCAGTTTGTTTTCAATTAATTTGGCATAAATTCTATATTTACGTAATATAACATTTTTAAGTAAACTACAGCCTTACGTACATACAAAAGGAATGGTTAGTTAGGTATTTATAATAAATGGTATTTTATAAATTTCTATAATATTTTACAAGATAGGATTATGACTTTATTGAATTACTGGTACTTCAATTACTTGCGTTGCTTCAACAACATACATAAGTCCATTTCGTACACGTGCTACCGTAGACTAAGCTCTACGTGCACGGCAAAACAAATAGTAGCTACCAATTATGTTTAATATAAAGAATTATATTTGAAGAAGTGTTCTTTAAATAGGTATCTGTCTTTCAAATCTTACAGAAAAATACCTATAAATAATAATAATTTATACTATATGGCGCCTATTGTAGAAAATTTTGACAGCTCGTGCAATATTTGCAAAAAAGTGTTGAATAAAAACGACAATATAATTAAATATTCGGGATTATGTGGTATTCTATTTCATCATTCATGTGTTAAAGTCGGTAAAAGAGAGTTTAACTCACTTACCGGTAATACAAAATATTTAAAAAAAATCTGTGATTGCTGCGAGTGCATGCTATTTAATCCAGGAGGACAGATCCGAAAAAAAGAAACACGAATTCGAAATTTGTCATGATTGTAATAGTTTCATATACATTCGTATAAGAAAGTAATAATAAATAAATAAAACACAATTATGGTGCACTTGTTTTGTTGACATTCTTATTGAGTAGGATCGACGTGTATCTCCCCAATTCTAGTACAAACTATGTACCTACGAGTATATAGTGGTAAGTACAGTGTTGCATAGCATGTTGTACAACATCCTGAAACAACATATAAAAGTACATGCATTTCCATTACACTCCAGAGAATATACATCTCAACACGGATGTCACATGTTCATTTGTAAGGAACTGAACATTTGTAGACATGCATCAGAAAAATACGCTCACTATATACATACATATATGCTGTCGTATATCTAACTTTTATGTCAACAAGGGACTATTTTATTTGTCTCTCTCTATTTTTAGCAACGATTTTGCAATAGTTACGCCAAACTATAACTCTACACTACATCTCCCTATTCTCACTTATGAAGTTGCTCAGAAGATTAATTCTTAAATTCTTATCAGCCGAAGTAAGGTTTATCACGGGTGAGGTGACCAGGTATCCACCTCGTGGATTTTGTCGGAATACGCTTATGAAGTCTGTACAGGGTCCCAAAATTTGGAGCCCTCGTAAATACTTTTTATATAAAAATAATAAAGATATTTTTTTTTATTATATCAAAAAAAATATTCAAAAAATTATAAGACATTTTATACTTATAATGTTTTTACAGATTGTGAACCTGAAGGTCAAAAAAAGATATTATTAATAATAATACTGAAATTTAAAATGTTGTTGATTGATTGTTGGATGATTGCAATAATAAATTTTGTACAATTGCAAACCCTTTCATTATGGTATATCATGTAATCGCTGAAACCACTGGTGCTAATACCTATGGTTGTTTTGCTTAATATGGGGATTGTTTCGCCGTTAATTTATAATGTTTTCATTCTCTGCGAAATTAATACCATAAACCGCAATAATACCTAGTCATATACATAAAGGTAATAATGTTTAGAGTACCAAGCTACATAAAACTGATCACTCTACAATTCCATGGCTATAAATTTTCAATGGCTCATTTGTATACGGGGTCATTTTTCGTCGGCATGCATCTCAAGTGCGTTTCTGAAATTTGCATTTTAGTTCTCATGGAATAAATTAGAAATAATCAGTTTCTGTTGCGTTTCAGATGATTAAAATGATGTTGGCAGTCGTTGTAGTATTCACCCTGTGCTGGCTGCCATTTAATACACTTGTGGTGAGTTATTTATAATTAATTTTCACCCTTAACCACATTTCCATGATCATTATCACAATTCTTCATTGTATTATTTTAATTCAAAAAGCACAAAAATTTTAACTAATTTCAAAAATCTGCAGTGGCATACACTGAAAGACTGGATTTCTTGCACGTATGCACCAAGTATAGAGACATTTTGTTTTAATAGTAAGTAAGCAAATTTTTGTTAAAATTTGGACTGTCGTTGATGCTGCGATTTACTAAACATGGTAACTATGTATACAATACAACATAATTTTACTAATGTCAGAAGCAATTATCCAGTAAATGATACATTTTCTGAACAAAATTTCAAATCTAACATATTTATATCTATTATATCTATTATATGAATCACTTTTTCTGTATCTAATAGTAATACTAAACATGTAATAAACCTTTATTATCAGTTTAAATTTTGTTTCAAAAAATGGAAGGTTTCCTTCCAGGTTTTATATACATACAAACATTAAATTAAATTTGCTTTAGAACAGTCACCACTGACATATATACACACACACTCCAGATTTCAAAGAAAGTCAATATAAATTCCGGAAAGATCAACAAAACGTGTATGTTCTTTAAAATATCGAGATCAAAATAATTCCTAAATTTCGTCCATAAAACGATTTTTCAATTTAATCATTCAATCATATTTACAGTGTAGTAGCACAACTACTACTGCTAATGTCGTTCCTTCAGAGAAAAAACAGATTTTACATTTTCTAATTAGGCTTTTTGTGATTTCAAATAAAAAGACTTTTATTAATTACTCGTCTTTTGTGTAGGTACCTAGTCGTCTCGTATACCTGATGAGTAAAGATTTTTGAATCTCCATAGAATACTAATGTTGAAATTTGCATAAAAATTTAATGTTTACCGATTAAAGTTTAAATAAAATGTCTTAAACATTTTCAAGTTTTCACACGTATTGATGGTTAATTCTTCAATATTTATTATAGTTATGTTGTTCATCATCTCATATAATAAAAAAGCTGAAGTTGGCTTAACTCGACTTTCTTATACTTCCACTATCAATTTATTATAATATTACTTTATTTTGTATTAAATTTCTACTAGATTACCGTGTATGTGTGGTAACTAGGGAAACGTAAATGAAACTTGACTATTTTCAATAGCAATTTTTTAGTAAATGGTACATTTTTCGAAATAACTTTTTAAATAGAAGTTGCTACGCATTTTAATATCTTCAACTTTTATAAGAATCACTTTTTCTCTAACTCATACCATTTTCGAGAAATTGATAAAGAGTAAACTGTTACATCAAGTTATGATATTATTTTCAAAAATAAGAGAGGTACACCCGGGCCATGCACTAGTTTAAACTTTCATAATTGTATCTTTAAGAATTATAACACACACACACACGCATACATCTAGCTCTAATTATGTGTAGCTAGTTTGGATATACTGGTAAACACGACAAGAGTAAAGGTCCCCACTGTGCGATATTTTCAAAATCTAATCAGTACTTTGCAAATATATTTATTAGGGCGCTTAAAATATTTTAAGTAAATCAACTCACGCACATACATAAACAGGGATCATTGCGAAAATATGCAAATTTTACTCAAGGGTTATATATTCATTAAAATCTAAAAATCGTTTTCTTTTATTATACCTAAACTTCTTTTCTAAGAAAGTAATACTCATTTGAAAGGATGATGTAAAATTGGATGAGGTCAGATTATAAGGGTTATAAATCTAATATTGAATAACGAACTGATTTGACCTTTTTATAATTAAATTTCGTTTCGCAGGTGGTCTCGTACACGGGCCTCACCATAGAGATCCCGGGTCTGCCCTACATGTGGTTGGGGCTACATTGGCTTGCCATGTCCCATTCGTGTTACAATCCCATCATTTATTGCTATATGAACGCTCGCTTTCGGGCCGGCTTTCATCAGATGCTGGCATCGATTTCATGTTGCGAAAAATGTCTACCAGCACTGGCCAGCCGGAACCCACGCCCATCCATGGGATTCGGATTGACAGGTCAATTTTCATTTCTTTATATATTTTTTTACTTTATTATCCGAATCGCTATTTTATATATTTATGTACCAACGGTGTAAAGTGGAAGCTTTCTATCACTCGTGCTACAATCATGAGATGCACACAATTATTTGCAGTCTACATTTATTTAAAGTTACTGAAATAAATATAACTGTATTACAGAAACTTATCCAAACGTCTGTAAGTCAAACAGGCATCAATGCATTCAGTTCGCAGTATGTATCTTTTGTTGGTGTATTTTTTGACATCTTTTTAACCACTGATGATTTTATTTCTTCTAATAATAATTAATTGTAAATTGAGTTAATTTGCTGTGTGATTTCTTTTGACGAACCATAGAAATATATTTTTTTTTAAATATTTTACAACTTGTTTATTGATATTCCAACATTTTAGAAGCTAAAATAACTATAAAAATAGACTCTACAGCGTCCAAAAAGCACATGCGTAAAAAAAGGTGGTTGACGGTGACCATTATTTTGGTTGTTCTGCTCATCTGAAATCGAGTAAATATATTGGAAATTGCATTTTTGGCACGGTTTTCAAAATTAAGTTCCGATTATTGTAATTATTTTCGACTTTTGCAGTTTCAATAAGTATCACTATTATAAATATCACAATTATTCTAGTTCAGGCCAGAACTATAGATGTACTGAACATACCATACAAATTTGAGATGAATTGCTTCAGTAGTTTTTCAGATATCGTGGTCACCGTTTTAAATAATGCAGTTTTGAGAAAACCGCATTTGAATGTTCATATTACACACACACGGCACACTATGGCGCAGGCTGCAAACACCTGCTCCGCTCTACGTCTGTAATTTTTCAATAAGTTCAAATCTTGAAAAATTCTTTCTACTCACGTATTCTACATATATTATTTTTTTGATCTGACACACAGTAAGACCCCTTAATCAATATTGTTGATATTTGCAAAGTAGGATGTCCGAACTTACATCCCATCTTTTACCAAATACACGGAATATATGTTGTTTCATTTAGGGCCGGCATTATAAACAATTGAATATACCATTAAAATGTATTTCTTCGCTAAAATAAACAATATCGAATCAAAATGACATTTCGTATGGAGAAATAATATAATCTATTAATTTATTAAGTTAGTTGAGTAAATTTTAATGAAAGATTAAATTGTTTATAATACTGGCCCATAATATCGTTAATAAAAGTGGACAAAGAAATATGAACGGCCATGTATATATAGCTATGTATGAACTCTAAAAGTCAAAGTAAATATAACATTTTCAATATAGACTGTATTTTTACAGCTAAAACGTTTAGCCACTTACTGCACAATTCATACAATGTAAAAGAAAACATTCCCTGTTCGCTTGTACAATACGAATCGAATTTGGTGTAAATTAAAATTCAATTTGGCGTGATTATGTAAATAGGCGTGATGATTGATCCAACCGTCATACATATATATCTAATTAAAAATTAGTCAATTAAATTAACTGAATTTTACTAATGACAAAATAGAAATAATAATGTCACAATGAAGAAATATAAGAGCTTCAAAAGTATATTTTACATGGATAAATGTGATGCTACTCATCAATAAAACGATTATTCCTTTTTGCTATCACACAGCTCTTATTTTTAAGAATTGCTTTATATTTGGAAATATTTAAACTTTGGAACGACCGGTTTAAATGTTTAATTTTTGTTCCCAGTTTTACTTATATATAGGTATATAAGAAAAATTGTTATCCCGAGAAATTTCAAACACGAGATTTCAATAGCTGGGGGCGGGCGTGTGTAGGTGCTTGTATTTGTGTGTGTGTGGGTGTGTGTGTCTGTGATTGCTCTACATCAAGAACTGTTGATGTTAAAACTATAAAACTTAAATAGCAGTATAGACCCGGAAAAAACCTATTTTTACTATTATTACTCTTGCTACTTCTTCAATATCTCGAAAACTGCATGGCTTATAGTAAAAATTATTCCTGTATAAGATGAATATATACAAATATCTACTAACTTTTGTTTTTTTTTTTGTCTATAAATGTACCTTTTTTATTATTACAATTACAATACATATTGACATTATTTCACAGCAGTCGTAGAATTAATTTTAAACAAAACAAACCAATATTATATATAGAGACTGAATTATAAAGTCAAGTGAAGGTCTCTCCAAAAGAGAATGTTACAGACAGACGACCAAACACTATAGCTGTCTTGTACTATCCTACGACGAGCTAAAAACATGTTATAATTTATAAATATTATTTGTTATCATAACTAATTGTACTTAATGTTTGATATATACTCTGCTGACAGTCGAGACTTCGAAAATTTTAATATGAATTTCTTACATTTAACAACATAAAAAAATCCAGTATTTTAATTTAATATTAATTTACTTGTTTATATTAAAATTAACAATAATTGCTGTTTTACGATCTACAAATCATTTTAAGTTAGAATGTCAAACGTATGAAACGCAACGAATTCAACGGAACGACACTAATTCCATCCGGCACAGTGATTGCATCACCAAACATGAAGGAAAATACGTGATATGAAAGTTCTTTCATTGTTTCGATAAAGAGAAACACATGCCTGAATTGAATTTTTCTTATTTTCCTTGTACTACTCGATTGGTTATTTTATTTTAATTGAGCTATCCATTGTCACTGAGTTATGTACTATATAGTAAGTTTCAATTAAATTCGTTTGCTTCAAAAATATTTTACAACATTCAAATAAATGCCCATATCGGGCTTATTCTCGGCTTATTCTCTGTGCATATACCTATATTTAGTAATATTTATGTGTTCTAGGTTCAGATTCAACAGAAAACACCATGTTGCATCGAGTAAACACATGCGGTACATATGTCACAATGCGACATAATAAAACCATATCAACATACCAGCAGCATCCAATGCGTTCGGCATCGGCAATGCGCTATTCAAATCGAAGTGTTACTAACCGGCCACATCAACGCCACAACCACATGCAACCCGAATCAATACATGAGGATCAAATTTAAAGGTAATTTGCCACGAATCATTTACTAGATAATACTTTATACATTCACATATGTATGTTCATTTTCATGCATATTCACACACAAGGGCGAATCTCAAAAGAGCGAATCGCATACCAGAGAATCCAAAACTGCGAAGAACAAAACAGAATACTCAATAGGGATAATGGTAAAAACAGAGAATAAACAAGCATAGGTATAGACACCTATGCCTTCAGCTCGCATTATAAGAAGTATATGCGATCAACGTGTCACTTCCCTACACTACCCGTTGTAATATACGGACTCTTCTCCCAGTTCACACATGCGTATAATATTTTAAAACCATTATTTTTTATAATTATGGCTTTTGAGATTGGCTGAAAAAATGTTCTGGATAGAAAAAGACTTTCTTTTGATGAACTAAATATATATATATATATATATATATATATATATATATATATATATATATATATATATATATATATATATATATATATATATATATATATATATGGCATATGTTAAAATATGGCCTTCGGGTTTAAAATATGAAGAATTTTGTAGACTTATAATATCTTAGACTTTTTGTAATTTTTTTGGATAATTTAACTTTTTTATCTAAGAGCAGTAGTAAGGGAGACTATAAATTTCGGAGCCCTATAACAATCGGATTTAAATGGGTTACCAAAGAATATGTATTGACATTTTGACACAAATCGCTCCGGTATCTTCAGAGGAGTAGAGAGCACATATTTGGTCTTAGCGACCGACCAAGCGACGACTAACATCCAAGTATACAATTTATATACATTTTTGGATTCAGGGTGACGAGATAAGAACTTTTTGATGACATTTTTTATGCGATAATATTAGATACGCGACCGAATACATTAGCTCTTTTGTACATCGTACAATAACCTAAAAACAGAGAATACTCATAAGAGAGCTCATTTGGGCATTCTCTACTTACAACATTCACTGTTTTGGCCTTTCTCTGTTTTTCTCATTCTCTCTTCCAGTTGTTCTCATTTTAGATCATTCGCAGTTTTGCTATCTCTGTTTTTCTTATTCTCTGTTTTAAGCCTATCTTATGGGTATTCTCTGTATTTACTATTCTCTCTTATGAGTATTTTCTGTTTTGCTCTTCGCTGTTTTGAATTCTCTGTTTTGCAATTTGCTCTTTTGAGATACGCTCTTATGTAGGAGAATCCATACACGGTACTTACGCACATCAAACTATTTAATATTTTAATTGATTATCCACACAATATAATTTTAAAGTCCCACTGAAAATCATGTTTAGACATAAATAAAGAAATCTGACCAAAAATGTCCAATTCAATTTGACTATATTTACAATAGATTCTCATTGTGAACAGTCAAACATTGTGTAAACCTATGGTTCGTGCTACTGTGTTACAGCACAATGAAATCATTCGAGATAAGAATGTTATTTTTTTCTGTCTGTATTAATTGATCATGTGCACATTTAAAAATACGATATATATTATTCAACATTCAATGCGCTTAATGTACAATTAAATGTGAACAACGTTTTTTGATGGCAGCTACACAATCACCTGAAGATTGTAACTAGTACCAAAACGCGGACGCGAATAATGTTCAAATTATGTTTTTTAATTCTGTCGATTACCTAGCTTTTATTTCGCTATGTAACAACTTCATTTTTATATATAATCATCAATTTTGCAAAAATAAGGCCAAGCAAATATTTCCTAAATATATCTATTGAAAATAGGTTCAGTGAGTCAGCATTATACTGCTATCGTTTTCATAGCAAAAATTCGATGATATAATAAAGGCAATTACGCAAATACTATCATTATATTTGTAATGAATTTTATAGGAAATATTTGTTAAAATGATATGTAAGACCAATTATTCTATACTTTTATCTAACTTTTGCAAAATTGTAGTAAATAGAGATAAACAAGCATATGTCCTCATCTCGCTAAACTCGGTAAACTGTCCGTTCTAAGATACGGATCCCCACCACTCCGCGCATGCCTATTAAAATTATAAATATATATTTTTTTTTTATTATAGGCTTTGAGTTCACAATATGAAGAAATTTTGTATACATAAAATATCTTGCAATTATTTTTATATTTATACTGGGAGCGAATTCAAATGGGATACCAAAGAATATGTGTAACAAATTTGGTCCAAATTGCTTCAATCCCTTCAGAGGAGTAGAGGGCACAACTAAAACAGGTACATTTATTTATCATTAATCATATCTCACACGAATAAATATGAATGATAGAATACGCGACTGATACATGAGTGTAAAATTGAATTATAGAGGAACACTTGTGCATGATGTTTGCCAATTGTAATTAATATAATGATAAAGTTACTTACGAGTTTCAACAGAATTATTTCAAATGAAGCATCGTTATTCTATTATGTATAGTAAAAGTTCTTTTAACTCGCCGTACAAAGTACAGAAGAGCTAAACCATTCAACATTATCGAATAAAAAAAAAATCCTTAACAACAGTTCTTGTCTCATCAACCAGAATCAAAATAGAATCATATACTTGTCGCTCGTAAAAAAATGTGTGCCCTCTACTTCTCTAAAAGTACCGGAGCGATTTGAACCAAATTTGTTACACATTCTTTTGGTATCCCATTTCAATCCGCTTGGAGTTAAAATCCTATCGCACATATATTTCCGGAGTTATAGGACCCCAAAATGTAGAGCCCTTAGAAATAAATTTACATGATATTCTATATGTCCACAAAATATATTCATATTGTGAACCCAAACACCATAAAAAAATATTGAAAATAATAAATTTATAAGGATTATTAAAACATTAAAAAAAATATAAGACATATATTTATAATTTTTCAATCTAATTGTAAACCCAAGGGGAAATTATTATATACCAAGATTATTATTTTATTTTTAATAAAAAACGTCCACGTATGAAATATAACAATAACTATATGTATAATTGTAATGAATGTTAAATATTTTAATGTCTTCTAAACTATATATAAAATAAACATATTTGTGATTATATATAAATATATTAGCATGGGAATACTCATGCTTTTTATGTGAATAATTATTAGACGATTACAGTATTATAGCGATTCTTATCTTATTCTGTATGTACATATGCGCGTGTTAAACTTAACGTAATCTTGAAAAGTTATGGCGCAACTACGTACGTATGTCAATACACTATAAGAGTCCAATTCCAGCTATAGCGTTACATCGATATAGGATAGGGAACAGATACAGAATAGCATTATTATACCTTAGAAATATATTTTTGAGGAATTACAAATATGTCATATTTGATTGGCGGGTGTGGCAGACTCCAATTAAAAATTGCAGTGGTGACAGTTGTCTTCGCTATATGCCGGTGGCACCATAGTAGAGTCATCTCATAGCATTGACGTCACGCGTCAGTATACAGTTGGCTTTTGGCATAAATTTTACACCATATATTTTAATATTATTTCAAAAACTACATCAAGTTAAGCAAAAAATATATTATACACACATGTCAACACGTGTGACATCAGCAACTGGATGGAAAATTGATGGCCAGTGCCGATGTTACACCTGTGGTGACATGCTGTCAAAACTGACCAAAATTAGTTGGCTTCTGAGTGTCACCTATCTTGTGGCAGCGAACGTGTTAAGAACTGCTACAATTCATAATTTTGCGGTATGAAAAGAAAACGATCATATTATACAGTTACACGAAGCATTATTGATCACTATAATAGTTTATTTTAAGATACTGTGAACTTATTCCAAATAGGATTAATTTTTCATTCTACTAATATTAATATGTAAAATATTGGTCCGGCATTCATATGTGTTTATTAACCAACAAAGAACCAACAAGTCCATCAGTCATACACTTTACACATATTTTGACATATTGTAATTATAACATATGTATACTTATATGTGGAATAAACAGAAATATATTCATGTAAATATATGCTTTTATCTTTAACCTAATATAACAAGTTTCTTTTCGAATGAAACAAACGCACGGCACAATTGTCATCATTCATCCTTTTACTGTTTGACAAGTAGATACTTAAAAGTTATTGTATGTAAAATAAGTATATACAGTGGCAGATTCAAGTGTGCTATTTCGAGTTTAAATCGTTGAATAGAATAAAAAATTCTATCGAAAATGCAACAAAAAAAATTACACGTTGCCATATAAATAAGAAAATATATATATATATATATATATATATATATATATATATATATATATATATATATATATATATATATATATATATATTTATTAAGTGGCAATGTAAGATTAGTGTTATCAGTTAAAAGTTCAGAAAACATATTTTTGTATCTTTCTCTTATCTAAATTCAATACAAACAAATTCCATATTATAATTTCTGTTTTGTTAAGTCTACAGCGAATTTCGCTCAAATGTATTATATTGTAATTAAGTAATCTCTACTCTGTAATATCTATGCAGTGAGTTTACGTATAAATATATAATATAGGCTTAATACACAACACCCCCCTTACATCCCATAATATATGTATTAAGTTACTTGAATGAAGACCTTGTCGAGTCCACTGCACATTCCAAACAAAGCGTCCGTACAGTCACTACTATTTACGACTTTATAAACTATATCAAACATGGAAGTTAGACGATGTAGTGGAAGATACAGCCAACACGACGACGATTGTGTTAACAATAGTGCGGTAACTTTTGCGGAAAATCGGGTAAGTTACAATATATTATACACTACACACGAACTATTGATAATATGCATTACGTTATGGTTGTCATCTGTCAACATAACTGGAGCATTATATTTGCTCCCAATTGGGTTTACTAGGAATAATAATAATATCTGCTTACCGAAAACATGTTTAATTTATTACTATACATAAATTCAACAGTATTTAAATATTTAATAAACAAGTTTGTCTCCCACCGTAAAGATGCAAATCTCCCTCTACATTTATCAAACACGTCAAAATTCGAAATAAAATTCTTATAGCCAAAAACTATAACCGAATTTTTCATAATTACACTAGGCTTCAGCTCGCCGTATACAGTTTTGCTTAATTAAAATTTAAAAAACAATATATTTCAAATATTTCTTTAAACTTCCAACGTTTTTACAGATTGTGAACCTGAAGGTCAACAAAAATATTAATAATAATATTTAAAATGTTGTTGGATTTATATTTGGAGGATTGCAACAATAAATTTTGTCTTCTAACAATTGTAATCGTTTTCATTATTGTAATTCATGTGATTGTTGCTCGCCGGTTGGTGCAAGCACCAACCGGCGAGCACCAATGCTTGTTTACTTTTCTGATATTGACGTTTTTCATTAATCATAAAATTTATTTGTTTAGGTTTAGACACAATGTTTTTCGAATGGCAAATAAATGTATTCCGTCACAATTCTTTAATAGGATTATGCACTCATCCCCTAATTTAGCGCTACGTTCCGAGAATCTCCTTTTGCTTCATTTAATTTTGTTTTATTCGCACACTCGTTGTGTATATTTAAATTCGATGTTTGAACGAATGCGCATATTGAAATTTGAAATTCGAATTACGATAATAATTTATCGAACTACTTGAAACGTAGTGTCCTTGCCTGTATAAAATATGTAAAATGCCTAATCATTTGTTTCTAAACTCGTATTAATATTCAGAGCACGTTGAAGGGATGAAACGATGTTTCTCCGTCTTCTCTTTCAAACTAAAATATCCTGAGATTAGCATTGAAAATCAGCGCCAACTTCTTTTCAATACATTGCGATTAATATCGAAGAAATAAACATCAAAACTTAAATATAATTCTTAGCTCACACAGAATGTATCTCGCTCGCATGACCGGTCGTAAGACCTGAGTGTGTTACCGCATCTCCTCTGAAGGTACTGGACCGATTTTAACGAAATTATATACATAATATGTGGTTAATCAAGTTCTCGTTGCATTATAAATCCAATCGTTATTACAGATCCGGTGTAATAAGCCCCCAAAATTTGAAGCCCCCTTAATACTGTTCTTAGGAAAAGTTTGAAAATATCAAAAAACTATACACAAAATACCAAGACATTTTATGATAAGCAAATTTCATCAAATTGTGAGCCCGAAAGCTATAAAATAATTATGAAAAAATATAATTCTGATTTTTTTTTTTTTTTTATTATTAAAATTAAAATCGAGAAATTATAAAACTTTTTATATATATATATAACGTTATTTTCATATTGTGAAACCCAAAAGTCAGAAAAAAAAGTAATAATTTTGATATTTTAAATATTATTAGATCAGTGGTAAAGTAATGTTTTCTATATAAATATAAAATATACAAATATCCACTGTGCGCTTGCACCTAGGCATGTTAAAATCAATAATATGTTTATTTATAAAAATGTATACTGTACTTTCAATAAATAATGCGTAAAGTGCGCAAAATAACAAATAAAAAATTGAAAGTGCGTCCGCCAGTAATAATTGATTGTATATATTACGATTTTAAAAAGAATTCCCCAGTGCATCGCAACTAAAACATTTATTGGTGGTTTGAATAGTTGAGTTACAGTGGCCAGACGTGTTATCGTATTCCCGACGCGCTGGGCAAACTATATGGACAGAAAGTGCAATGTCTGGATCTCAGTTACAATGAACTTGTCACGCTCAAAGGATTAGAAGCATTTCCGCAACTTGAAGAACTTGTTCTCGACAACAATCATCTTTCCGATACGATGACAATTCCTCCACTACCACTTCTACATACTTTATCACTCAATAAGAATCTCGTAAGCGCATTTATGTCCAAATCAAACCAACTATTCAACATTTAATATCTTCTAATAAAATTAATCTTAGCATTTTATAATTAAATAGTTTATATAGATTACAGATATAGGCGCATTAGTTACAAAGATTTCATTCAATCTTCCGGCTCTAACATATTTAAGTTTACTTGGAAATCAAGCATGCCCGAATCAATTAACAAATTTGGCGAATGATGACGCGGATTACCAACGTTATAGGTACGTTATATTATTAATTTAATATCTATTTATAAGGTCTGTTGTCGGAGTGGTCTTCACTCGAATTTCTTATACGTCCACTAACTATTTAATATAATATTGCTTTTAGTTTTAAATTCATGCTACATTGCCGTGAAATAATATCAGCATGTGTGGTAAATGTAACATGCCTAAATGAAAAATGTATTATATACTGAAAAAATAAATTTCTCAAAAAACTTTTTAAGTAAAACTTGCTAGAAATATAGAGATCTTCAACTATTAAAGAATCACTTTTTCTATAACTCTTATCATTACCGAGATATTGTAAAAGTAGCCAAAAATACGAATTTTACCTGCTTGCCTGTCGTAAACTGAGTCATTACGCTTGTATGGAATAGGCGATTTTGCTTTATGAGATTCAATATCTAGCGGACGACAACAGGCCACTTTATCATACGTGTTATTGTTTACATTTAAATATTGAAATATCTGTTTATAAATAAATACCTAATCAAAATGTTCTATATTTAAGTTATACATTCTATCGGGCTATACACACATTTGTACTGGTTTGTTACATTCACCAACTAATAACGCTAAGTAAAATGTTAATATAAACACATTAAAATTCAAACGAGACTTGTGGCATCATCTACCGCGAAACTGTTGAACAGAACTTTAACCGACATATGAAATATTTACACTGTACCGGCCATTATTTTATTTGGCGCTTTGCGATTTAGGAGAAGCGGACAAGTATATTAAATCATGAAATACCAATGCAAATATGTATTCAGGCAATAATATTTATGGCTATCAATATATATATACATTAATGTTTGAATTTAAATTAAAGATGATTCATTAATACCAAACTAAATAAACCTTGAATTTGTATAAATAAATAAATTTGCCTAGTTTGATAATATTTAAGCTTCCCACATACCATGACGGTACATTTATTATTCAATAATATAAAAAATAGGTAATTTATGCGTAAAAGGTATTTTGTTTTGCATCATTTGCAAAAGCTAAAATTCCTGGACTCGACACGGGTTCGGGTGGAAGAACGTGTTGAGGCAAAGCGGCGGGGACAGTTTATGAAAGTCGTTCGACCAAAAGTGAATAACCTTATTGAGCCGGATATCCGACAAGACAGTTCTTCATCGCACTGCTATTCCCCCCTTCCGACTACGATGCGGAAATTAAATGAGCATAAAGGTAGATTCGATTACATTGGATGTTGCAGATAATAAAAATTATGTTTCCTTCTTTCTAGGTGCTTATGGTAAATGTCGGTACAAATACTCTGGGAAACATTCGGAAGGTAATAGGTTCATTAGCAATAATGACCTTTAAACATTTTTTTTTTCAAATGTATTAACAAATACATACCTACATATGTATAACATAATATATTCTAATAAATACTATATACACTGTTAGAGCACAAATACATAATATATTATTGTAACATTATAATAAAACAATATATCCTATAAATTTTAATCCTGTTATGTTTGAATATTATGATAACATTTGCATATCCTGATATTGCGAAAATATAAATATAATTTGTTATTCTTTAATTTATAAAATAATTGCAAACGTATATATACATATTTTTCTTGTTTATATGTAAGTATGCTTACATATAAACAAGGAAATATACTAAATTTAATAAACGTATTGTTAATATTTCATATTTTGCGTCCGAGAAGGAGCATTTTGGTTTGTGAACATTGATAATTTAATAACAAATACATAAATATGCCTGCAGTGTATTTGTGCAACGCGAAAACGTGTTAATTTTGTCAAATAATATATATTCTTCGAATTATATTCTTTCCCGCCCAAATTAGGGGAATTACACGTATAGTGAGCAATGTAGCAGTACAGTTGGTAGCGAGTATTAAATGTAGTGTACTACTTGACCACCAGTCATTTATCTGTCATGATATCATCTGGGCTTGGTTGTACAATAAAACAGATATTTTTATTGTTAACAGACCTATTTAACAAAGTAATGTAACGTTAGTATATATATACAGAATTGGCAGCTAGACTAAATCACATTTCAAAATGGGTAAGCTTTTCAATTAAAATGTGGCAGTGTTGAGGGCTTGTTTATTTTGGTTATTGTTAATAATAATGCAATAAAAAGGGGATTTTGCTAATAATTCATGTTATTTGTTAAAGTTGAAGCTGTTGTGGAATACAATTACAACGCCTCCGAACCAGATGAATTAACAATAGCAAAGGGTGACGTTATAAGAGAAATCGTAAAAAAATCTGGCGGATGGTGGGAAGGCACTCTGCGCGATAAACGAGGAATGTTCCCCGATAATTTTGTAACGCTCATTCAAAAAGAACACAAAGCTTCCGTCCGACAGCAACACAAGCAGAAAGCACTACGTCAGTGTCGGGCGATTTTTAGCTACAACCCAGCGCATGATGACGAATTGAAACTGAATTTTGGTGATTTAATTGATGTTTTGTGTGAAGTCGAGGAAGGCTGGTGGAAAGGCCGATTAGGCCATTTTGAAGGGGTGTTCCCGTCGAATTTCGTGGAAGAGATCGAGAAATCCAGCAGTAGTAAAGAAGATTTGACTAGTCTTACTGGCGAGACTGGTACGGGTACACCAAATTTACCTCCAAAACCAAGTAAGTTCTCAAACGTAATATGTAATATATAAGCCATGCACTCTTATCTATAATTTTTATAACCTATCAACTATATTTTATTTAATTAACGATTAATTTGCAAATATCTTTTAAATTATTTTTAATTAGTTCTGCCCATTTTGGTTATTTTATAATAAAACGAAATAAATTGCATTTTAGCGAGGATAATCTGTCAAGCAAAATACCCATACGACGCGTGTAACGATGATGAGTTAAGCCTAAAGGAAGGTGACCGGATCACACTGATTAGCAAAGATGGCCAGGACCGTGGTTGGTGGCGCGGCGAGCTCCGCGGTCGCGTCGGCGTGTTTCCCGACAATTTTGTGGTGGTGCTACCAGCCGTCGACCAAAACGGCTCACCACACACTGGCAAAGACAAAAAACACTCGGTGGATCTCTGTAACACTGCTTCTGCACGTATGTCAATCTCGCCTCAAATTGGTAACGATGAACCCAAACACACAAACGTAGCATCACAACGAAAATCACTGGAACTGAAAACAGATGACCATCGAATTCCACCGTTGCCCGGTAAGAAACCAAATGTGCCAAAAAAATCCCCATCGTCCACTGGGAACACATCAGTTTTAGCGGGTCTAAAACAGAAACTAGTCGATCGAGTTGATGGCGTTGCCAGTAGTCGTTTGACTTCAGAAACGAAAGGAGAAGACGGGGATGTTGATTTCGATCAGGTCGAGCGTAGCGCTATGTTGCCGGATATGCGAGCGAATCGAGCGAAAGCGCCCGGGCGGCGGCCTCCCTCCGTTGTGTACCGCGATGCTGAACAGCCCAATTTGGTAAATGGTAATGACCATTCACAAGCAGCTCCGATTTCCGTTGAAAACGATGATGATGATGATGACAAAAAACAGCCGAAAGTGCGCGAATGGGAAAAACATAAAGCGCCATGGGTGGACGAATTAAAACTTTTAAATCAAGTAAAACGGCCTGGTGATCCACCACGTCTAAAACCAAACGAATCCGATACTGAGCCGAAACAGAAATCGCCCTCATTACAACATGAATTCAGTCCAGTGGCGGTGCCAGTGGACATGTCCAAATCAATGTCTGCACTAAGCTCAAAGTTAAAGCCAGACATTGCCGATAAATCTCTATCACCAAATATTCCAATCGCAGATAAGTCGCCAACAAATGTGCCAGTACTCCGTACGAAACCTCCCGCTCAACCGAGCACACCTGCGCGACCGCAAAGTATTCACGTTGTGGAATCCTCTCGTTTATCCATATCACCAAACAGCCAACCAACTACAACTCCTTCTCCCAAACCACCAGTTGCCGACAAGGACCCCGTCAAACTAACATCAAGTCCGCGATCTAGCATCGACAAAAAGTTAGAAGTGGTCACTATGCGACAGTATTTAGAACTGCAAGACAGGATTCTGCAGATGGAAGCGAAGATGTCACAGCAGTACCAACAGATGCAGGGTACGATTGATGAGCTGAAAGCTAAGTTACAAGTAGAAACGGATATGCGACGGTTGTTGCAATCCGAATTGGAAAAAGTCGCTCAGTGTGTGACGCAAGTGTGATTAATATCGATAACATTCCCCGAATCGGAATTCTAATCTAACTATTGATTGATTGGGTAAATAATTCCATTCCAGAGTACTTAGTGTCGAGAGGCTAAGTTCGGAATAAACATATTACGTGTCACCAACAAATAAAATCATCCAGACCACATGTTTACACGGCCAGAGCTACACTTTTTCTTGTGCGTTCACATTGATACCATTGGCACTTGCCATGTTAAAACAGCTTAGAGTACGGCACGTAAGTAACACGGGACACGGACGCCTGTCAAATGGACATTAACGAATAATATAAGAAGTTGTCAAACATTATAAATATATAGTAAATTATACAATACATAAAATGAACGTCATTTAAGTAATTGTACCAATCGTGTATTGTGATAATACAGCTAATAGTGGAATTTATATATTATTTCGGAACGAATTTTCAAAAAATGTAATAGACAAAAATAAGTTTGACAACTCGGGTCTCCAAACAGCTGGTCACATGATCTATGATTTAAGGTGGTCGTGTCCCATAGGACCTCACGTGCTAATTTTAATACCGAACTTGGCCGCAGCACACACACACACACACACTAATGATTGAATTCATTTTTAAAAAGAAATTTAGTAATTTATTATTTTTTATCTTTTACAACATGTACATCGATTTAAGCACTAATAGGTTATTGCCTATTATAAATTTTATGATGCATTTTTAAACAATTTTAGTGGGTCATTTTTGTATTACTAAATTTACATTCCACTAAAACTATAAACTAGCCGTTTCATTTCTTGTGTAATAAAGGTTGTATGATAATAATAATAATAGTTATAATATAATCCAAGCTACAGAGAGAATATTATAGACTATAAATAAATAGAAATACAAATTTATGTTTGCATCAAGAATGTAAGATAATAATTATAATGAATTATTGCATCAGTTAAACCAAAACTGAATGAATATATATTGTGTAAATTTATAAATACATTTGTACAATTTTATTGTTACCAGATTTTAAGGTAAAAACATCAGCTTATTTTGCTCAAGATTCCCTTTTTTTCGTTTTAAATAAGTACCTTATTTTTAATTATTAATAACAATTTATAAGAGTGTCAACTAGATCATATCTGGTAGCTGATTTTTAATATGATATATATATAAATATAAGTACATTTTTATTATGCAAATACATATTAACTAGAATAATGAGAAATTTCAACACGCTTAATTATTTTTCTATTTATTTTATACTGGGTTTTGTATATTTTAAATGGAATTGGTTTTGTAATAATGTATGTTGAATATAATGTAATATAAAAAAAGTTATAATATACAAATACCTACCCCCATAATACCACCCTCGTTTCATTTTCTCCAGCAAGAGATTCCTCTTCGTTTCTAATGCGGTTTATTGAAAAATCGGCAGTACCCTACACTAGACGTAAAATCAAAGAATATTTTTCTTAAATTCATATTATTTTGTTACTCAAGATTTATAATAAAGTTTTACTGTACTCTAGAGGCTTCTAAAATGGCAGTACCCAACATTGGAATTTCTTGTACGTAAGATCAAATAATAGTTGTATGTGCACTTTCATACCTATAAGCAACCAGAATAATCACAAATGTGCCGTATTAAAATGTCCTAGACTTGTCCTTGAAAACAAATTGACTTGGCGCTTACATTTTTTAAATTTATAAGGCAACAATGATTTTATTAATTTAATTATAAAACATTAGTATGGTATAATATTAATGGGTCTTTTAGTTGAAAAAATTTCCGACAATCAAAAAATTTATTTTTTTAATGATTACTGTTGTGAAAAAGGTCAAGAATATGTAAAAAGAAATTGAGTTGTTCACGTCAACAATAAAGATTTTACAGCGCGCATTTAAGCGCAGAAACCATAAAAAAAGTTAAATAACATAAAGTGCCATCTATTGCTGGTTAGATTAACTAATCTAGGCTGCAATAGATGGTATTACAATCCCCTATATTGTTAATTGTTATGCTCGCTATTTGTTTTTTATTTCATCAAAATAATAAGACATTTTATATCTATAACATTTTTTCAAATTGTTTACCAAAAAGCCATAATAATAAATTATTATTATTTTATATACATTTGCATCGGCTGCGGGGGAAGGCGTTAGTTTACTGCTCGTTATAATTTTGAATATTAAAATTTGTACTATTTATTTTTGACAATATCAAAAAATGCCTTTCTTTAAATTTTATTCAAATTGTGAACCCATAGGCCATAATAATTAAAAACAATTATTTTTCTATTTTAATGCCAAATGTGAAGTAGGGGGTGGAAGGCCGCTGCTTGCATCGCATATCTTACCTTTAAGGCGAGCTGGACGCATCGGTGCGTTGTACGTAGATCGAATTTTCCTATAGGAAGTAATAAGTATTGTGATTATGAAAAATGTCGAACTCGAGATTTCAACGAAAATACACGTTTTGACCTCTCTGAATCGAATGTGACTATTTTCGAAATAACGTATGCGTGTCTGTGAATGCTTTAAAGCCAAAACTGTAGAACCTAAAATGGTGAAACATAGGACTTGCATATGGTCTAGATGTGCATCTCTTATTTTTAGCTCGCCGTACGAAGTACAAAAGAGCTAAAGCAATCGGTCGTTTGTCTTTAGCATTCTCGGATCAAAAAATGTCCTTAACAAAAAGTGTTAGCTTCGTCTCCTTGAATATATATTTATATATATATATATATATATATATATATATATATATATATATATATATATATATATATATATATATATATATATATATATATATATATATATATATTTGAATTCAAGGAGACGAAGCTAACACTTTTTGTTAATGACATTTTTTGATCCGAGAATGCTAAAGACAAACGACCGATTGCTTTAGCTTCTTCGGTACTACGTACGGCGAGCTAAAAACGTATTTAGTATAGAATTGCACATAATAAAGTAAAGTGTACGTGTATATGAAGTGGTGGTAATATTCGTAATTGAAGTAAAGATGGGAAAAAACAGAAGTTGCGATCCAGGAATACAAAGAACCATAATTAACTTGCGAGAGAAAAAATTGCTGACCACTTGAAATGCTCAAAGAAAATGGTTTTTGGGGCAGTAAAATGGTTTTTGGGGCTGCTTTTCTTGGCTCGGTGTTGGTCCAATACACAAGATTGACAGAAACATGGATAAAAATCAGTACATGGATATACTGCAAAATGTCATGTTACCATTTTCCGATGACAATCTTTCAGTAACGTGGTTGTTTCAGCAGGAAAATCATCCAAAACACACGGCCAAAAGTGTAAAAAAATGGTTTGTTGACAATCAAGTCACAGTTTTGGAGTGGCCATCCTGCAGCCCAGACCTCAATCCTATTGAGAACCTCTGGATGACATTAAAAAGGAAATTGAAAAAAGAAAAAGTAAAAAATGTCAACGATTTGTTTACAAAAAGTTAGGAAGTGTGGGCATCCTTATCAATCGAAAAAAGTCGGAAATTAATTGAATCAATGCCAAGAAGATGCAGTGAAGTACTTAAATGTAAAGGTTATTCAACAAAATATTGACTGGGATCAGGAAAATTATTAATATTATAGTTTTTCATCATAGTTTAAAATAATTGTATCCGTTTCTAATTAAGTATCCGTTCTATTATTGTCAATAATTTATTTTCTTTTTATTTCAATTGTTTAAATAAAGTGATGTTTTATTTAATAGTCATAATAAGGTGTTGCCTGAAAATCTACATGTTTTAACCATAACAAATATTTTTTTATCAATAAATTATCACCAAATACTTGAAAAATATATATATCCAAAGAACTTAGATTTGAAAATGTTCTTTGATATAAAACTCATATACTTAGATGTTAGTCGTCGCTCGCTAACATCCAAGTATATGAGCTATATATATATATATATATATATATATATATATATATATATATATATATATATATATATATATATATATATATATAGCTCATATATATATATATATATATATATATATATATATATATATATATATATATATATATATATATATATATATATATATATATATATATATATATATATTGGATTCAGATCGACGACACAAGATAATGTTACAGATACACGTCCGAATGCCTTAGTTGTTCTATAGAACAACTAAGGCATTCGGACGTGTATACTTCGTAAGGCGAGCTAAAAATTGAGGAACACTTCAGAGAACAAACGCCTGCCATGTATATATATGTTTACAAATGATTATATTATTCCTTGTTTATAACCTTGTGTGTGTCAGGTCGATTGAAGTGGTGGGGCAGAACTGTTGCTCCTGATACTGTTCTGTGGGAAATCAGGATTCAGGACACGAGCAGGACCACACCAGTATGGCAACGGGTGTTGCGTGTACAGTGTGTATCTGTGCGATAGTGCACCCTTATAATATTTCCGTTTGTAGTTTGTAGCGGTATATTCACTTTCGATAATGTTCAAATAATCAAAGTTTATTCAAATGTTTCATTCTTAAATATTTTTCTTCTTAATGTAAGTATATATCTTGTTAATTAATTGTTATTAAACATATTTAACACGTTGATCATTTGCAAAGATATTTAACACTTCATGATTAATTATATACTCTCTCTTAAATAATTAGTATTTATTAGTTTATCAACAAAATAATTGAAGCATCTTTTAAATCGCTCCGAATATAAACCACTATGTTAATTTTAAATTGTTGTTAAAGATGTTGTAATATAAATGTTTTAAATTTTGAAAATGCTTGACTTTATCCCTGTATTGGTTGAAGTTAGGTGTTGTACATTGGCACTACTACTCCGGGTACTATTCATACTTAGTTATATACCACTTGTTGAATAATATTGAGGATCTACAGGTATTTCTAAGCTATCTCTCTCATTTGGATTATGTCTATTGTCATTGTTTATTTTTTAAATAAAAATTTGAAACGATTTACGCATTAATCTGTGTACTGTGTCCGTCTTCACTGCTGAAGAGACCTGATATGGTATTTTATTTGTATGTTTTATAAAAAATACACAGTTTATTATAAATACTAGCGGTATCCCGTCAGTAATTACTGTATTAAATTAATTTTTGAGTGATCGTTTCGTCGATAATTTCGCATATATTCAGTACGCTTTGCTCGAAGAAAAGCGAAATTATCTTTATTTTGATGATTCATTCCCTTGGTACTAAACCATACTAATTTTTTGTTGCAGTAGCTAAGCAAAAGGGTGGTTCCTGTGTACGATCCGTTTCAATTTCCATGGCATTCGCTGGTCACGGGTCTCAGTTTGCGTTTGCCGTACCGCCCGCGCCCGAGGACATTATCGTCCCGATGGTTATGGAAATCTGCAAACTTTCTCCACGCGAGCGGCACATCATTCTGGACGTTATGATACGGGATGAACAGCTGCGCCGTCGTGACGAACAAAGGATTCTGTAAGTGACACAAATCGCACTTATGTAGACAATTACATGAAGCTCTTGGTGTCTATGACTAAAGTCACTTCGCTAAAATACTATGACCGGAATTCACAACTCGTTATTCATCTAACAATCATAGGTACAGGCACCTATCCCTTCAGGTCGACGTATAACCTATTTGGTGGGATATATTTAATTTAAATTTATGTAGAAAACAATATTTATTTAGTCACTGATTTTTTAATGAAAAATGATAAAATATCGGATGTGGCCAACACAGAACTTTCTTTTATGTAGTTTTCATTGGAAATATATATTCCACATAAATTATCAAAAAATACCAATACATCATCAAACGCAACAGTATAACTCTGAAATTGTACGAATTAGCTTATTATTTAAATATGTTATGTTATGTTGTGCAAAATATTAATATCTTACATTTTACACATAAATACTTTTGCTATAAGTGCCGCCGTTCTAGTGATATTGAAAATAGAACAAAAAATCGATAGAGTAAGCATGCACTTCCGGTTTGAATATTCTTTTCAAAAATAGGAGGTGCACATCGAGACAATATACAAGTCTTAAGTTTGAAGTTTCACAATTTTACATTCAACAGTTTCGACTGTAGAGCGTTTACATACAGAGACATACACACACACACCGACGTCACTCCGAAAATAATCACATTCGATTCAGGGAAGGTCAAAACGTATATACCCGTTGAAATAAAGAATTCGATTTTTTTGGTGATCCCTAACTACTTATTAGTTAGTACTTTGTAATAGAAAGAAGTAAAACTAAAAACAGTTATTTTATTAATTATTTTCGAAATTTCAAAATATGTTGTTATTTTTAATTATTTTATTATGACCTTTGGGTTTAGAATCTGAAATAATATTTTAAATATAAACAATATTATTATTTTTGATATACTTAAGAAATAATAATGCATACTTTAAATTAATTATTGTTTTTAATAATTTTTTATACAATGTGAAGAAATTTTGCAGACATCAAATTTTGTAGTATTCTTGGGGCATTTCTTATTCTAAGGGCAGGATTAAGAAGAACTCCAAATTGCGAGCGGATTCAGGGCGACGAGACAAGATCTTTTGTTAAAGCAATATTTTGATCCGAGAATATTACATAACCGAATACTTAAGCTCTTCTGTTCTATTAATCGAATTTTTAGTGCTATTTGCTATAACTGGATGATTTTTTTAATCTTCAAAAATATTAAATATGTTGTGTAAGTACAAATAATAATTTCTTTGTTTAAATTCCCAATGTTAAATCCAAAGCACAAATGATATTTTATACTTTTTATTGATTTTGAAAACTTAAAATAAATTTTCTGGGAAACTACTAATTTTTTAAGTTACTTAGTATTACGGGGTCGATTTACATAAAATCGATTTAGAGTGAAAAAGAGATATGCATTTGAGCCTATGTCGTATAGTAGGGATGGCCAACAAGTCGATCGCGGAACTATTTTTAGTTGATCTTCGTAAGTTATCGGACGTCCCTCTTACTGCATAGTGTTCCTATCTTTCATCTCGCGACTCATTGTTAACTTATAAAGTCGATCGTAATGACAATCAAGTCGGCTAACCCTGTTACTGCATAGATATAGCTTAAATCAGTTTATGATGTTGTATTTTAGAAATTTAGAAATGTATGTACATACGTTTGTTGTTCTTGTTATACGTTGATCTGGATATACATACAACAAAAAGAGATATACACCTATTATGGATATGATATCATATTACATCCAGCCTCTCCTAGTAATTTCAAATTAACGAAACAATAATGTTAGCACAATATAAGAATTAAATTTGGGGGGTCATGAACTATTTTTATTGAAATTGAACAAAATTTGTTAAAACGCTAGTGGCTTAAAAATCTTAAAAATTTATATTTTTCACATATTATAGATTCGGGTCAAAAAGACCGAAGATGATTGGTTGAGTAGTTGAAACGCTATTAAACTCGGCTCGCCGAAAATTGTAGTTTCGAGAACAACGCGTTTAAAGTTTTCCCGCCGAGTCCCGTATACCTGTTTTTCAGTCGGTGCGCGCTCACATTAAATTGACTGTTGCAGTTGCAATACTTCGAATATCAATTTAACATTTTAGGGGCTTATTCTACATACTATAAGAATTAACTATTAAAAAAAAAAAACGATTTTTTCATCATCATAAACGGTAATCTCCCCTAAAAGGGGCACCAAAATTTGGGGTCCTATAACTCCGGAAGTATACGGGCGATTGGATTAAAACTTCGAGAGGATTCAAATGGGATACCAAAGAATATGAATACCAAATTGGGTTTAAATCGCTCTGGTAACTTC
The DNA here is from genome assembly GCA_933228885.1 of Leistus spinibarbis. NCBI lineage: Eukaryota > Metazoa > Arthropoda > Insecta > Coleoptera > Carabidae > Leistus > Leistus spinibarbis. The sequence continues at coordinate 5,191,300 of OW121796.1, read as the reverse complement.
AGAGGAGTAGAGGGCCCAAATTTTGTCTTACGAGCGATTGAACGAGCGACAACTAATATTCAAGTATATGAGTTATATACATTTTTTGATACAGGGCGACAAAACCGTTTTATGAAGGAAATTTTTGATCCAAGACTGTTACAGACACACGATCGAATGCTTTAGTTCTTCTGTACTTCGTACGGTGAGCGGATTTATTAAAGATAGAAAATTTGAAATTAAAAATATCAACCCACGACCGAATACGTCATACTATAGGATACAACGAGCTAAAAAGAATTGTTTCTTCGAATATTACCTTCCTATATTTGTATAAACGTATGTCTATGTTTTGTGTTCGGAGAGTTGAATAACTGTACTGAGTATAGTGTAGAGCGCATAGCCTAGCGCAGCCGCTCTCAGTAATAATACACCTTGAAACTTCTGGCCAGTCATTTCTTGAACGTATATCTATATACATACAAAAGGGAAACCACACATGGGATCGGATCAGCGATCTTCTTAATATCGCCGTCATTGGAGCTGGGAAAAGCAACAAGCAAGTACCTACATCTATTACCCGAAATACCTAGTGGGAAAAACATAATAATATGTTAAGTGCAGTGGAAATTTGTGCTGTAATTTGTAACAAGTGCAACCAGTGAGTTTTATGAGTAATATGGCTAGTGACTAGTGATAACAAATGTTACCTATAGGTATTTCATAGTTTTATTCCTATAGGTGCATACATAAAATTGTGTTCTGTTGGTGAAGTTTGTTTGTTTGCTTGCAAAACCGGCATCAACCTTGAATATTGTTTTTACTTCTTCACTGTTGAGATTTTCTATTTTGCAACTAACAAACGGTACCCTTCTTCACTGAGAATACCAGTCTCTAAGACTTAACATCGCAACAAATTCGCTGTTATATGATTTCAAATCAAACATATCGTAATGATTAATTTTTCGAAATGAATTCATTAATATTCTTCTACGTTCATAAAAGTAAGAACATGCTAAATCTTATATTTAGTCTCCTTTGTGCAAAAATGTCACATGTCCCAGTACGTAAATTCTCAACTATTTTACAAGTATCAGCCTAACGCTTAAAAACCCATTTAATTATAATGATTTACTTTACGAAATTTTGTCACCACATACTTAAAAGTAAACATATGCTAAATTATAACTATATTCTCCTTAATGAACAAATGTGACAAATCCCAGTGTGAAAAAGTTTTATAAATAGAAGTCTAACGTATAAAAAATCATTTGCAATGTGGATATGTCACTTTTGTGCTGCAAGCGATTTAATAACAATCTTGACAGGTATCCTTCTTAACTGAGCGTTGAAGTCTCCTAATTCTTCATTTTAAATTGAAAAGGAAGTGTTCAAATGCATTTTAAATGTTGCACACATTATGGCGATACTTGATCAAAATATATTAATTGCTTTCATTTTACAAATTGTATTTTCACAAGTACATCTTTTTTACTACTAAGAAAATAGAAACATGTAATGAATCAATTCGATAAGAAGAATATGTAAAATCCTGAAAACATTATGTTTGGCATATTTAGCAGATCCAATTAGTACTTGTTTTGCAATTCAATGATTATATTTTATAAACTTAGAATTTGACAAATTTGCAACAATAATTGTATTTGAAACTCAGGCGTTTATTTTTAATAACAATAGACGGTATTCTTACGTAAGATGTCGTATTGTAATGGTAATAAAAATAGAGTGAGCCTGAATGAGAAAGTAAATTTTCTACCTAGCTAATATTTTGTGGTAATTGTGTGCCACGTTTGTTGTTTTATAACAGCACCAATCAACAATGTTTGTTAACTTGCTAGATGGCTATAGGGAATATAACATTATTGTGTAAAGTGTGATATGTCAAGTACAAATAAACAACGTTACGTTGGAGAGAATGGAGCATTTGCTTTTGTTAGTTATACATACATATTCTAACATATAAATGTTGAAACGGAAGTGAAGGGAAGAGATAACAGCAACAACATGTCTGCAGTGGCTATGCCGAACGCCACTGACGCCAGGTAACTCGAGTTCATTTGCTTACTTTTCTTCTTAATATAAACTATTTATTGGTTGCTCAAAATCATCTACACCTGCTTAATTTATGCATATATATATATATATATATATATATATATATATATATATATATATATATATATATATATATATATATATATATATATATATATATATATATATATATATATATATATATATATATATATATATATATATATATATATATATATATATATATATATATTGATCGAACCATTCTAGCATAAAGATGATATACAATTTACAATATTAATCTTTGAAGTCTCGGAATCAAAAAATCGATTTACGTCTTCTTCATTTCGAAAATGCGAAAATATATATAACTCATGTGTGTCGCTCGCTCGCTCACTCGTTCGTACCGTAATGTGACCCCTGCTTCTCTGAAGATTTTAACGAACTTTGTTTGATACACATGATTTGAGTGTGTAATTCATGCCTTTCGCATTTATCCTGTGATGGTTTCGAATATATCAAAATATGTGTAGATTTTTTGTGTATATTGGACCCAAGGCCATGAAAAATCATCAAGTTTTCTTTATGAAAAACTAGTGGTTATAAAAACTCTTATAGATTTTTTTCGTTTAATATGACTAATTATGCCGTTTTTTTTTCTTTTGTAATTTCAATACATTTTATTTCAATTCACTGTTTTTCTAAGAAATACATAATACTTCTAAGGTTTACTTGACGTATTATATAGTTCCAACCTTGATTTTGTTTATCAGGGTCATTTCTAAATATAACCATTATTTTTAATAAAAGTAAAAATTTCCCATCAGATCATAATATGCCTATAATTAAATTTAATAAATAGCGAGAGTGAATTTTATACGATATTCATAGTACGTTGAATGAATTTTATAATTTATACCTAACTAACCTAATATAATATCTGAACTACCTGAAATAATAAGATATTACAATATTATTCGATGGATCTTTTTATACTTGATTACCAATTTTGTAACTATATAGAGTATCATTAAAATTATCGTTATTTATATATTATTCATGTGTAATATGGTTACTATAACAAGTAAGAAGTGCACTTGCAATTGTATAAAACGTGTCTGGAGTGGAGCTGGGGAACCTATACGTACAGCCTCAGCCGTCCGTGTTGAGGCCAATAACCTTATTTTTCTTCTCATGTATACGTATGTATTTTATATATCCAAGAACCTACAATAGTATGTATGCATAAGCAACCAGCATGGCACGCATGACCATTTATTCTGTTTCAATTGAAACATCACAGAATCATTCCATACTTCTTAATCTAAACGAGTATAAAATAACCGCAGATTTCATTCACTCACTATTTTCTCTTCTGTCTCTTATCGTAGTTACGCTTGAACTAGTATTTCATTTAAGTCGATACGACACAAATCTACCCAGGCCAGCGAACACAGGACATATCTAGTTATTTGTTCCCTTAATGTAATATAACAGATATGTAATAAATACCTGTGTGTTTTTGCTGGGTAGCAACAATTTTCTGATTAATCGTTCATTAAATGTAGCAAAGATCAATTGATTGGAATAATATCAGCAATGGTGACATTTTCGCGCAACCGGTTATAAAAATCTGCATTTTATATTATAGAAATCCACTCGATTTTGGGAAACACTGGTGTGTATATGTTTTGACTCTACGTATGTATTGAGTAACGTGTTCGCTCCCACATAATATATTCTAAAAGGTGTATATAGATGGGCGTTAAATATATGACTAAAGGAGCGTTATCATGCGATGTTGTGGGCAACAAAACAGAAACAACAAAACTCTTTTTTATATGTATACATATTATACTATTATATATGCATATATCGATGGCGACATTATTATTTTGAATCATACTTATAATCCAGTACAGTTACAATAGAGATATACATTATGCATACTTTGTACCGCCGCTTTCGCAATATTTTTAGTCATCTTTACATCAATATTTGAATCATTTTATTTGTTCCTTTCAGAAGAATGAAAGGAGAATGGTTACGCCGACGGAGTGGTTTGCGTCCAGCATCTGAAGACTGTCCGGTTGTTGGCGATGCAAACAAATTATGCAGCCGTTGTCGCGCTGAATTGGGATGGGTTGTAAACAGAGGGGCAGTGTGTCAAGCCTGTAGGCTGCGCGTGTGTAAGGCCTGTCGCGAATACACGGTACGAACCGTCGATTGGGTCTGCACCGTTTGCTACAAACGCTCGTAAGTATTCTCTTGATCCTGGATTATGCAATTTACCATTATTTTCCTTAATATCGATGAATTTTCAATATGTACATTACATGGTCTATGAAATAGAAGCACCACATTTCCACTTGAGTTAAATTTATTATTGTTATATAACCTGGTAACCTAGGCAACCGTGATTACATGTAATGCTAGAATGCTTATTGCCTTGGGAAGCGTATATAACTGACGTTACTATTCCTCGTCTAGTTTACATTATCCATTATTAATAGACAAAGCTTTTCTATTGATTATCGAATATACATTATTAATAAATCCCTTTTATCTTCTATAACACCATAATTTTATAAGTGTTAATAATATGCATTAGATATTGTAAATCGGTCCTAATATAATCGTTTTGGGATTGAGCGCATTTTTATCATATATATATATATATATATATATATATATATATATATATATATATATATATATATATATATATATATAAATGTCACCCCTGTCTTGTTATTTCTGTAGCCAAGTACAGACGGCAACCGGAGAATGGATGAATGAATTCGCGAAAAAATCCGGACAATGGAGAGAAAACAAATTCTATATGTCTGCAGCTGATATTATCAAAAGTACCATACGGCGTTCATGGACAATATGTGGTAAGATCTTTGCTTTACATGAATTTGTTGAAATGTTATTGATTTTTTTAACAGTGCAGTAATTTTTAAAACTAAATTTTTTCAATGCCATTGACGTAATATAATAAATGGACACGTAGGCGCACTACTAGTGTCCATGTATTGACTCCAACCTTGGAAAAGGACAGCGCTAGCTAGCGTAGGGCAATACATAGGAGAATTCTTAACAAAATCATTAAAATATAAATTTCACCATCAAATTCTTTTTAAATATGCATGAGAAAGCACAAGGTACAAGCTGTAATGCCTTTAGCTCGCCGTATAATCTATTTTGTGGATTTTTATATAGAATTTATTTAACCTTATTGCCTTTTTGAAGAGATACAATACCATATTACAACGAATGTGAACAAATTACGAATGTTTTGTCCAAATTTACCCCACCACCACATGTTATATCCTTTTCTATGGCCATAGTTGGTGGCAATATCTCTCTACGCTATGTCAATTTATGAAATTACGTCAATGGTTGCATAGTCATAATCTAATATACGCTGTCCAGTATACTGAATCGCTAACATCTTTATAGATCCAAATCCAAGATGGCCGACCACACGAGATTCTCCCGAATTTCGGCCATACAACAGTCTTCCACGTGGACGTGATGTCACCGATTTCCTATCATTGCAACTACAACAAGCCGACACTAGTGAACTGCAACAACAACAAGAACAAGTTGCAACAAAATCTGACGATCCCGTCGAGGCATGTCTTAATGTCGAAAAATCTCTACCGCGACAACGTCGAATTTCGCAGTTTGAACGAACACTTAGTGAATTATATGGTTCGCAGAAGAAGTCGTCATCAGCGCGACGAACATCTGAGGACACCAGCGGTAGTAGTGATAAATTGGAAAAAACATTGTCACCAAATGGACTGGAAAAGAAAAATGCAGAATTTAAGCCGTCAAAGATACCATCGCCGCGAAAAAAATTGCAATATGCTCGCTCATCAGAGACATCATCAACGACAGTGACGGAAACATCCAAACAAATACTAAGAAAACACAGTTCCTTGCAACTTGCGAAACGGCACAGTTCAAAATCCAGTGACGACACATCGGTAACTATTCGTGAAGAGAAACATGTGTATTTCGATGATGAATGTAAAAACGTAACATCAAAATCTGGAATACCAAAACGCGATACGAAATCGAATCGGAACTCGAAGAGCGAATCAAAATCTAGTGAAGATAGTGAAATCGAACCAATAATAAATGACAATTGCATTGATTTAAGCTCAGAAAGTAATACGGAATTAGCACCTGTGTCAGATGATAAGGCTGAATGTGAATTCGCTGGAGCTGTATTTCGTAAAGTGGCTATCAAAAAACGACGTAATGAATTCCGAAAAACTCAAGCGTTTGATGAAGGCGAGTACCTACTTGTTTTACTTTTCTATTTTTCTAATTTAATTACTAATTACTTTTCTGTAATCATACTTCTTAGATATAACATATAAACCAAAACTAAAACATATTTTAAGTGCAAACATCATTTTGACGAACGTAGTTGCATTAAGGTTCATATTTCTAATAACTAATAATGAGATATATGCACCGATGTAATAATTAAATTAATATCCTACTCTTATGATTAACATACTAACATATAGGGCTGGTTTATGATAGTAAATTAGTATCAGTGTATGGCGCTTTATTGCTGGTGTATAGGTATAATCATATTCATTGAGTATATGAGGGTGGGCGGCTAGGTTGGCTCTGTGTATCTATAACAAGGTTAACGTTCACTCTGCACGACTAGAATATTGCGCGCAAATAACGAACAAAACAGCAATATGCATTGAAACTCTTCTCTCATCTCCCTGCCTTCAGACCATCGACCCTTCCGCCTCCTCAGTACTATGTAGCTTTTGATTGTGTTGCATTGCATTGCACATCGTCCGTTACTACTTTTGCTCTTTCTTTTACACAACCGATATAACATATCCATGGTCACCGTCCCCGTCCAAGTCAAGTCGTGCAATGCGCGGTTTATCTGTGAGTTGGAGGTGTAGGTTCCGCGGCCGCACACGGGGCATGCCCATAACAAGCTCTTCAATGTCTGTATGTGGGAAGCGTTGCGTTTCTTTCGCTTGGTCTAACTAAATTTTCTATGGTGGTATTATTATAATAGTAAACATGAAACTGAGATTATGTGCTCCTCAAAATACAGGCTCGGTAACGCGTCGAAAACATCGCTATTCCGAAACTTCACGGGACGACATCCTCGACCCGGAAACAGGGCGCATTCTACTCCCTGAAGGCGACGACTATAAATTAGTGTTCATCAGCTCGGATAGTTCCTCGAAAGAAGAAGATCTCGACGATAATGATAGTTTATCTTCGGCAACGACCGCTCACAGTTTCACAATCGACGATTGTGATTGGGATTACTTTGAACCATCGTCAGGTGTCCGACCTGTACTCTGCTGGTCGAATCGTAATAACTCGCCGTTCGGGTCGCCGCGTGTGTATCGTCGCGCCGTCCTCGACTCGCCGCTAGGCTCACCCCTAGTATACCGGCGGGCACTAGAAAGTGATACTGGCACCGGTACCGATGAGGATGGAACGGTGGGCTCACCAGCGTCATCCGACGTTTTGTCACGATCTTCTGAAAATGAGGATCACTTACCAATGGATGAACAGCAACAGTTGTTACAATGTGTAGTGCATGATGCTGCAGGGGGAATTCAGAGTAGTGTGAGCGCAGCTAGTACTCCTTCCGTGTCAGCTAGACCGCCGTCTTGTCAGAGTTGCGGTGCAATAACACCCGCAACACAGTTCGTTCCCATCCCAGTTCTCGTACCGATTCCTGTGCCAGTGGCTGCATTTTGGAATCCACTGGACCCTGTCATTCTATACAACACATCCGATACGTTAGATGGTAACCTGAGAGCTCGTTTACGTGCAATACAACAACGCACCGGTGCATTTTTGTTACCGTATGTGAATCAGGCTTCCCTTATCTCGTCTCTGATAAGCGCAGGTGGTGACAGTAACACACTATTGTCGTTCCAACAACAACAACAACAGTACAGTATGTGTACAACGTCTGTCGCAGCGGACGTGTCCAAAACGGAAACAAGTATGCCAGCCGCGTTCGACCGGAACACCGCGCGGCCTGATGAACAGGAAGCCGGTGAACGCGTGCACGAGCCAGAAACAAACGAACCAGGTTCAAATGCGGACACCAAACCACGCGTTACACCAAATGGTGAAGATCAACAACAACTCGAATTTCCTCCAATCACAGAAGTTAGTGATAGTGATGTGATTGGGGCCGGTTATCTACAGAGTGAAAACACGTTTATGTCATCGACCGAATCATCGGACAGTAGCGGTGTTTCGGAAGATGAAGGTGTCGGTAAACCAAGAATACAGCGCACCTACAACGTCAGCGGCAATGACAACATGCGTGATAGTGACGACGACCTTCTGTCAAGCAGCAGCAATGTGACAAGTGAAGACGAGGACGACGACGAAGTGAGTAGAATGTCAAACAGTTCGGACAGACATGAATCTTCGTCATCTAGTACACCGGCAGACACAGATACGGATGACACTGGCACGGTTGCAGATTCCAAACCAAAAAAATTCTCTAAAGTATTCGTCGTGAACAACATTAATGATTCCTCTTCAGATATCGAGGACAATATCACTGATAGCAGTACAGATTCCTCAGATAACGATACTGACACGGAACAAGACTGCGTTGTATTAAACTACATACGACCTATTGTCGATGCAACTGATAGTCTCATCAACAATACAATACAAGATGATAGTGTAGTGTTATTAAAACATGTGATATCCGCGGAAGTGGATGCTAGTAATTATTCGAATCGTTTAGAATCTATAAATGAAGTGCGTGAACCAGACGTGAACAACAGCGATATTGTGTTATTGAAGCATGTAACTTTTGACTTGAGTCAAAATAAAATTGACAGTGATAGTAGTGAACATGAAATGAATAATGACTGTGACAGTGATTCAGAAATAAACTTAATTTCTTATAAAATCGTCAATGACTGTGATATTGATACGTTAGACAACAATACGATCTCAACAATTCAAAGAGAAACTTATCACATCGACAATAACAATATATTAGAGACAGAAAGCGCTCTAGCTGTAGTACATCTAATCCAATCAGAAGATCAGTTCACGAAAATTGCCACCAGTACATTAGATGTTACCGTCGATTCCGATCAACAGTCAATAACTGACTTAATTAGTGATACGCCTACGATAAATTTCATTGAAAGCGAAGAAAGTAAACAAATTGCAATTGATTTAGAAACGCGACTAGAATCTAATGTGAAAGCCAGCGAGCAAAGCGCGACAGCAAATATTTCAGTAAATCCGGCTCTGTTAGAAACATTAAACGAAATTGATATTACGCCCCTAGTAACAGTTACTGATAAAAATGACTATAGTTCTTCCCGTCATCTGATTGATGTTAAACTATCGTCGGAAAATTGTAGTCTACTAGACATCACCAAAATAGGTGAAAGTGCTAGTATTGCATTGTCGTCTATTGATATAGTTCATTCCAATAATAATAAGAGTGTATTCCCGAAGGAGGAGAAATTTAAAACGAACGACAACAAACAGTCGGAAGTATCGACAAGCGAACAACTGAGTGCCAGCGTCAGTGAATGGAACACAAGCGCGGGGATCCGGTCTGACGACCCCGTTAGTTTGCCGTGGCGAGGGCAGCGTGCAGTGCGGGGCGATGGCTTATTGCGAGGTGCGCGAACAGGTGCGCCGACGGCAGTTGACGTCGAGCTATCAGCGCACCATGTGCCACTGCCAGCCGCGCGGTACACGAGCCTCGTGATGATCACACAAGAACCATCTCGCACCAATACTACTACAGCCGACGTGTTCGGTCCGCAAGTGAGTATTGTGCCAAGTGATACTACTACTGTCGTGCCAATCACGAATGATAGCGTCGTTGTACGACACACAAACTGGCAAAATGAGACAACTTTGAACAATGACGCAAGTACAGAAGGCGGTACAAGGGGTACGGAACACAATAGTGAACCGTCAGGGCTTGCTGGATACTTTGCATTGGCCCTCGATAATCCTCAAGATAACAACATTCGGCAACCTCCACGTAAACCGCTCGTGACTACAACACCATCGAAAAATGACTCGGTTACAGTTGTTGCAAGTTCGGACAACAATGACGGTGTTACTGTGGTGACCGGTAGTGAAACACTTTCTGCGGTGGTGTGCTTAGAAGAAGGCCTCGCCGATGACGACTCATGGGTGGAAGATATCAGCCATGACGAAGACGAATTTGCAACGACCACGGCGACGGACTCATCATCCGGTGAAGAAGTCACCGTATCCTCGTCTATGGATCAAGAAGAAGAATTACGGGGATACCATCGTTCTGCCATAGATTTCACACTACACACAATCGTAGAAGAAAGCTGTGAGGAGAGTGAAGTAGAACATTCCCATACGAACAATAAAAAGGCAAGACCGACTTCTGCAACCGACTTGGAGAAATACTTTTTTTATCGTCTCGGAGACGGAACTGTGCCAAATGCGAATTTAAATCGTGAAGATGCATTTTCTGAGACCAGCAGTATATACAGTGAAGGAATGGATTCACTTGGCGCAGCAGAAGACATGCCCAATAATGGCAATCAGCAGGATCCTGCTGAGTTAGCATCCTCACGGCTAGAAAAATATTTTCTTAGCGGGTTTATGGGTTTTACTGCTGAACGTAGAGATAGTGATGGCAGTGTTGGCAGTGATAGTGAAGGCAGACCTAGTCCGGAACAAAGGAGGAAACGACTTGTTCGTGCTAGAGGTACAGGCAGATCACATTCTTCATCCCTAGACAATTTACTAGCGAATGCAGAACTATCAGGCAATGAGCTACAATCAGTAGACACTCAATTAGGATCTGAAAATTCATCGAGCTCAGAAACAGATACCTACGATGAACCATCCAGTAACTTTGAAAAATCTGATGGACAATTCGATACTGTCAAACGTAAAAAATGTAAAAAACAACGAGTTGTCAGTGGTGGATCAGCATCGCCACATGAGGAAAAGAAGCTGGAAACAATGGACGAATCATATGAGATCAAAGATTCTGATGGAGACGACGATGGAAATAAGACACCACAACCAGAATTCCTATTACCTATGTCTGTGGATTTGGCAAATAGTAGGAAACATCAAAGCCGTGATAGTGGCTTTATCGGTAGCTGCGATGACTTATTGAAAGACCAAAGATCACACAATGAATATAATGGTTGCAGTGATAGCTCACCATCATCAACAAAAACATTAGAACTGAAAAATGACCTTGAGAAAATAACTGAAGAAAAACGAACTGTCGACGAAATGGTGGAGAAATACTATTCTGGGCCCCCTGCAACCACACTGACTCGCAAAGATAGCTTCAACAATTGGAGTTCGGATGAAGAAACAAATTTAATGATGTCAAAAATGCGTCAGTTCTTTAAAACAATGGTTGCCACTAGCAGTAATGCACAATTAAATACAAGTTCTAAACAACCAACGACTCCCATTTTGGAAAAACAGAATCCTGCTGAACCTGTGCCAAGTCCACGACGAAATAAACCACCCCAATTAGTGTACTTCGAAAATGAGCTGACTCGTTTAATGAAAACCGTTCCTGGAATTCGCGACGATCAAGTTCGGGAAATAGTGGAATATCTTAGTAGTGAGGACACGTGGAGTGATTCATATGATTCATCCGATTATACAAGTTCAGATTTAGAATGTACGGTTGTTGCTCAAAAATCTGCGTTGCAAGAACAAATTTCAGCGAGTTGTCAGCAGATAATAAACAAATTCGATAAAAACGTTGAAGACGAGGAAGGTGACGAAGGCGATGGTGGTATCATCGATGATTCCCAAGGATTAAATCGTGAAACTGCGTTTGTGTACCAAAAACTTGTGGCCTCGTTCAATAAAATAACTTCTGCCAACGACAATATCAACGACGCAACACCGTCGAATAATTCACCACCATTAATAGCGAAAGTAATGCATCATATTGGCAGTCGACTTGTAGCCCTAATGCACGAAGTGTCCAGTGGTGAAAGCCATTGCAGCACGAGTCCAAAAGTTCGCTATCACCACAGACGGTTACAACAAAAACTGTCATCAGCCTCAACAACTACAACGGAAGACGATGATAGCACATCTGACAGTAATCTACCAGATCGCCTGACAGGACTTGATACAAATTACAATCTTTTACCTCGTAGTAGATCACACGATTTGCTTCTTGGAGATGCTCGAGCGCATCACCAATCAAGCAGTGGTGTTTCAGACATCGCTGAAGAACGTGAAGCAAGTGACTACGAACGCTTCAGTTGGCGGGGTAGTTTCGAATCTGCTTTGATGGCCACAGATTCACGAACAAAGCTCTCGTTGCTGGGCACTGAAGGGTCAGCTTCGGCTTCAGTGATGGCCGCAAAACGGCGGTCCGCTGGCGATTTGCTCTTCAATCCGAAAAGTTTAAGTCGTGAACAATTAGATAGAGTACGAAGTTGTGGTAGTATCGGAGGTGGTAGCAACAGTGAAGAAAAACATTGGGTTGTAACACCAGCAGTTCGTCCAAACCGGCGACGGTCCAGTGTGCCTGATGCAAGCTGTGGCTCCGGTGGATCTGCCGATGGAGAAGACGACGATGAGGAAGATATTGAAAATCGATCGACATTACCACGCAGTTTACAGACAAATACAGCTACAACAAATTCACTGCCTCGTCTTCCGACGACTTCGTCAACGGCAGCCAATATGCATAAAGCACAAAGTATGCACCACTTTTTACAACATAATGTCAAAAGCGCGCGATATCGTCCACCTGGATTTAATAGGACAACAGTGGTGACTGCCGGTGTTGGCCTTGGCCCGAAGAGAGCTGTGTCTGCACCAGGTTTGCAGCCGACGCACCCTAGGCGGGATGTTCGGCGACGGTCTCAACAGCCATCTTTAGCTGGTGAGTCATTAACAATATATCTCTTATAGGCAGCTGGTGGTGCTTATTTAATTAACCTTCACGTATCAATGGTCGCCAAAGTCACGATTGTTAGGATAATCATAATTTTATTTAACCAACAATGTACACTAGATAACAGACAGGTCGAATAACGTTACATAATAAATAAGTACATATATTTAAATGGAAGTACCAACTATAATTATTGGAATAAAATACGATTTTTTTTTCAATTACATAGACAAACAAGTAGGAGGTTATTAATAAAAGGAATAAAAAATATATGTTGTGATTCAGTAGAGTTTATTATAAGTTTGTAATCTTAGTCTTCGAAATGTAACTATAATAGTGTAGAACTTCGTGATACACCATTTATAAAATCGTGACCTAAATGTTATAACGATTTTATTATGTTGCAAATTCTACACTTTTTGTATACCTAATGAATAATATTTTGAAAAGAGCAAAACAACCATGAATTTTTAAATTAAATTTTTCATGATTATATATTATATAATATTATACAAAATAAACAAATGTATTGTTATTATTAAAGTTAAATATAAGTAACAGTATACGAAATCAGGAGTCATATACATACATAATATATTGTATGTGTATACATATCTAGTTTATGTCCACGTGTTGAAATTTGGTGTTGTTGAAACCAGTGCATTTACCTCTCGTATTGTAATATACCGAGTCTTGTTAGTTGAAACCTAGGTATCATATGACGTCAGATAATCAGAAATATGATCGCACTACTGAATATGGATTCACCTGAACACTGTGTGTTGTTCACAGGTTTCAAGGTTGCATTACAATGCTGCTGTTATGTATTTTATTTTCAATAGCTACTAAATGTTGAATTGAAAAATATATTCATACGTTACTGTTAAAAGAACCTTTAGTAATTCTATACTATTCTATTATTCACAGTAATAATTTGATGTAAAAGTTAATTGATTTACGCCTTTAGCAATTCATATATTTCGATTAGACAAATATTTTTGTTATCTATCATTTAATAAATATTTAATTGTGCACTGTGTAGTACTTATCTGATATCGAACTTTCACAAATGAGTCAGGATTCATAGTTTAATATTAATTAGAAAATTCACCTACTTATTTATTTTAATAATTACTTTTATGTACACATATTTATACAAACGAAAGCAATGTTTCCCCTACTTGTAACAAGATCAATGATTTTAAACCATTTTGCTTTTAGTAACAGTAGTTTTGCTTTACATAATTCAACATTAAATTAACCGTATTTCTAGGTGTGTGTGTATATTAGCGTACTGGCATTTTCTCCATGACCTCAAAACTGGAATGTTTTGGTTTTTATTAAATTTCTTATAATTACTCATAAATGCGTGCATCGCATGAGTGTATCTATTGTTATTAAACTGCTTATGCAGTTATGCATTTACAAACTTGGTTCGTAGTTTCACATCAAAATCTTACCATACCATAATATACGAACGTATTATCATTGAATCGTACGCTAAATTAACAGATTTTTTGTTTTATATCAATTGATTTGTGTATTATGATCTCTAGTTATTTTCTCACGGTGTAATATTATATGTTATTGCACTTTATGACGTTTACTAGTATAAGTTCATATTTGCGAGCATGATTTCTGTTCAATATAGAGGTGTGTTGACGTGGTTACCGCATTCCAATTATCATACTCAAGCTGACATTTCGTGCACAAACAACAAAAATACCTCCGCACAATAGAAAACATCATCTGACCTATAAACTTATGTTGTATTTTCATTGTTCTGTAGCAATCTAAGCTACGCTTCACACACTTTTTATTTTTGTTGCTTGAAATGTTTGTAAACTAGATTACTCGAAAGTAAAGTAATCAGCATTTTATAAAAATAACTGGCAGAGAGATGTTCCGTCAAACGAGCTAAAATCTTATTGATCAAATAAGCCCTTTTAGTTAATTAAACTTAAATGTACTTCATTACGAACGGCGCACTAACAACTTTTATAAATATTAATCAAGGTTAATTAGATTTTTGCTGCAACCTATACCCACAGATTATTTAAAAAATATTTTTCATAGCTTTCGGGGTCACAATTTGAAAAAATAACTGTACGTAAAATAACTTAGAATTATTTGTGCTATTTTCTAATTATTTTATAAATATTAAAGGGGTTCCAAATATTGAGCCCTTATTATTCCGGACCTGTAAAGACGATTGGATTTCAAATGTTACGGGCACTTCCTGGACACTCAAATTATATGTATACCAAATTTCGTTAAAATCGACCCGGTACCTTTAAGGGACGCTGCCAAAAAAAAACAAGTTTTTCGTGATTATTTTTCTCGGATTGGGTAAAAGATATCAACTCCGGGTTTTTTGCATGTTGTTTATTCATATTTTGACTAAATTTTTTGATTTTATTTAATGTTTTAATTATATGAACTCAAAACCTTAAAGGCGTTTCTCATGAAACCGCTCTTTATTATCGGGCGGAAAGATAAAAGCTGTTTTATACTGCCGAAGATTTAAAAAGCCGAAAGAATAAAAATATACTTTTGCATTGAAAAATGTGTAGTGCTCCAATTGCACCGAAATATGTTCCTTAAAAGTTTAAAACCAAATTTATAGAAAAATTATTTAAAAAAAAAAACGAATTCAAAGTCTTACAATCACAACACAGCCTACATTTCCTGTTTTGATAACGTCTCGAACAAAAACGGATACGAATATTTAAAGCATTAAAAATATGTTAGTTTCTCATGTGCAATAGTTCGCGAAACACCTTCCTCTAATAAATGCCTCGGTTAATCGGTTATCGAACTCGCGACGAAGAGTCTACCTATTCGACATTCGATAATTTTTCGTCTCTTGGGAAAACTAAAGAGCATAAGTCGAACGAATGTTCAAGAGAATGTTGCTCGTTATTTTCATGTTGTCGCCAATGGTGCAAATCCAATGAAACAATGTCAGATGATATAGACGCGGAATTTGCTCTAGTTAAATGCGCTCAGGTGATTTGATAACTTGTTTTTATAGGAGCACATCAAATAAATACTTTCCAAAGTAATATTTAAAATTAAACAAATCAGAGCACAACGCATAATTAACAAATTAATAAATTGTACATTTGGAAAAATTTTAAGCTTTTAAGATTCGTGAACATACATTTCAACTGTATGTGTAAGACAGACTTCATTTTCATGCTTTATTATGCAAAATTTCTATTTTTGTAAATTTCGTAATGCTATACATATTAAATCATTGTTATATATATATATATATATATATATATATATATATATATATATATATGTATATATATATATATATATATATATATATATATATATATATATATATATATATAAATATATATATATATTTATATATATATATATATATAGGATCGAATGTCAAATAAGCAGGATTCTCTGTTATTTGAAATGTCAACAGAAACGGCAAGTCAAAAGAGCACTTTGAAAATTAGTGAACACTCGACGAAAGTAATTAAAATGAAATGTGATGACAATAATGGAACGAGAACCAATGATGAATTTAAAATACGTCAAATTGACGTGCCTGATATAACTATTCATTCTGCTTCATCAGGTACTTCGTTTGTAATATATGCATATAGTAAAGATTTTGACATTGAACATTTTGTGAAAACTGCGTTCTTTTTTCTGAGGGCGTTATTACAGCCTTAAAGCAGCTAGAGATGGGCTTGATTTGCATAACATATTTGCCAATAAAGTTATTCAGCTCGTTATTGTTTATAAAATGTATTATCTATAATAATTTTCTGTTTGCAAATCAACCTTTTTTTTTAACTTCTTTTTTCATTTCTTTATATATCTTCTGTAATTGAGTATTTATTCCAATTGAATGACCGTGAATAAATAAATAAAAAACCATTATTTTCATTGAGTATATTTATTTCCTTTTCATCATTATTTTGTCGGTATCAATGTATATCTCAGTAATAAACCTTTGTTTTGTTAACAGATGATGTAAGCGTAGCCGAATCAAATTCATCGCCGATTGTTGGTCTTCGAAGTGGTAGTAAAAGTTCTTCACCTAGTCCAATCCATAGCAGTACATTAACGCGTGGTACCGGTTCGGTTTCTAGTGCCGATTGGCAGAACAATGAAGATGACATTGACCGTTTGGTCGCCATACATCAAACCAGAAGCAGTTTATCATCTCTTGGGGTAGGCACTTTCAATTCCTAACTTTTCCCAGCAGCTCATGTTATTCAATTTACTGGACATTTGAATTTTGTGGAAGAGCGTGTTCTGTTCTGACATTTATTTTTATATATATATATTTAGTTACGATCAGATTCGATGGCCAGCGTGTATTCTGGTGCAGGCGAGGGCCGATACGGCATTGTTGCCGTTCGTGGTCAAGTTGAATTCGGTTTGCAGTACAATTATAAAGCCGGTGCTCTTGAAGTTCACGTGAAACAATGTCGAGATCTGGCGGCGGTCGATGCGAAACGTAATCGTTCTGATCCATACGTAAAAGTGTACTTGCTTCCCGATAAATCAAAGGGCGGCAAACGCAAGACGAAAGTTAAGAAACACAGTTTAAATCCAGTGTTTGATGAATGCTTGAAGTTCCATTTGACGTTGAACGGGCTAGAAACTCGAACGCTTTGGCTCACTGTCTGGCATTCGGATATGTTTGGCCGAAACGATTTCTTAGGCGAAGTTATGATGCCATTAGAGAATAAAGTATTTGATGAACCGGCACCGAAATGGTATAATTTACAAGAACGGGTATGTATATTGTTAGGATGAATATTAATTGAAATTTATATATTTATTGTATATTGTTTTGCATTAAGACGGAACCATTTGAAGAACTGGCGAGTTACAAAGGTGATATCATTGTTGGTTTGAAGTTTGTTCCACCAGATATGACAGTACAAAAGAAAGGGAAGCGGTCACGTGGGGCCCTACATGTTTTGGTCAAAGAAGCAAAATGTTTGACAGCTGTTAAAGCGAACGGTACATCGGATCCATTTTGTAAAAGGTTTGACACGGATAATTTCTACTGAAAATTTCCTAGCTTCATCTATATCAGTGGTTGGCAAACCGCGGCACGCGAGCCGCTTGTGGCCCTTGATAGTTTTATATGCGGCCCTCCATGAATTATTATAATAGTAAAAACTTATCTTTACTGTGACCAATAAAAAAGCAAGTGTTTTTATTATACTATCGTTGATTTCGACGAAACAGTTGATATATGAGTATTAAATTGTAGCACAATATGCATGTACGTATAGCTTTTTCTTATTCCTTCATTTTTTGTCGGTTACAACTTACACAGTGCGGCCCTATTTGCGCAAACTGGCCCCCGTCAAAAAATGTTTGCCCATCGCTGATCTATATCTATATGTTTGTCTAACTAATTTACTAGTAAATAAGTATGGACATAAAGTTGTATGCCAACCTGTATGTGAGCACATTTCTTTGCAGTTATCTTCTTCCCGATAAAGGCCGCAGCAATAAACAAAAAACACCGATCCTGCGACGACAAACATCTCCCGTCTGGAATCACACGTTTGTATACGATGACGTCACATTGCAGGAATTAGCAGAAAGGGCACTCGAGTTGACGGTTTGGGATCATGATCGGCTTGCCAGCAATGAATTTCTTGGCGGAGTTCGTTTTTCGCTTGGCACAAGTAATTTAAAAATAGAAACATATGTCTCAACCATTTTATAATTTATTTTCAACAGGTAAACACTACGGTAAAAATGTCGATTGGATGGATGCAACCGGCAAAGAATGTTCGTTGTGGCAAAGTATGTTGGAACGTCCAAATTTCTGGGTGGAAGGCTGCGTTACATTAAGGCCATCATTGGATTATAGATGCTCCTAATTTTTTCCTACATTTTTCCAAAAATATTTCATATTTTTATAAGCATTCTTTAAAAAGTAATTTTTAAATGAAGGTCATATATATATATATATATATATATATATATATATATATATATATATATATATATATATATATATATATATATATATATATATATATGTATAGATATATAAGTATATTTTTATAATAACTAAACAAAACAAATTAGTTTTGTAATCGATTTTTTACGAAACGTAAAAAAATAAAGTAAAAGAATTATATCTTTCATTATATTTGTATACCTATTTGTAGGTTTTTAATATTTCATCATACCACTTTTTATTATCAAATTTGTTTTATATTATACAGATAGTAAAATGTAATCTCATTATTTTACAAGTATTAAATCAAATTTAATATGTTGATTTAGGCAGATGTGTAGATATTAATAATATAAACACCCAAATTCGTGTATTAGTCTATTATGGTTACCTCATTTACAAAATTGTTTCATGATAATCGCAGTCGCTGGTTCATCGAATCTAAACACTTGAAACAAAATGAAACAATAATTATATTATTATTAGCTATAGAAGGCGGACTCAAGTATCGCTATGAATTTAAATGGAAGCTATATATTTTCTAGGTGAGTGTGGTAAGTTATGTTTCAAAGCTATTCGCAATCGAGAATGGTGGCGCTGATGCCCGTAAGATCGTCACTGTACGGGGCGATAACTGAAGTTTGTTGGTAATATTTGACGCGAGTGTGTATTGGTATTATAGACGTACACATTTGTTTACAACACTTTCTGGTAGACATTAACAAATCTTTAGAATCGTGGTGAAATGGACTTATTTAAAATGTATTACGTTGATTGACAATAATTGTTATCACAAAAACATGGCTCCTATTCGGAGTGAATTATGTTTGTATATTCCTCCGCTAGATAGTGAGCAATTAAGATCGATCGCGAATATATTTTCAATATACGGATCTGGGTGTTTATATATATATATATATATATATATATATATATATATATATATATATATATATATATATATATATATATATATATATATATATATATATATCGGTGAGGAGTGGACTGTATATGAGCACGTGGTGCCCACGGGTGCACCAAATTAATAAAAACAACACACATTTACTGCCAAAAGTTGCCAAGTCCTTTTTTGGTTAAAATAATATCATATTGATGGATTTTAAAAAAAATAATACTGTTTGAAAGTTTGAAGTTCACATTTTAAATAATGTGTGCAATCAATCCCAGTTCATTAAATTGACATATATTCAAAACAATCATTTCGACAGTTTGTAACTTTTAGTATATTACACGATGTAAATAATAATTTAATAAGTTTTCCTACTAGAAATAATTTAGATTTTGAATAACAAATAAATCAGATAAATTATTTGTCTAAATGTTTTTTCAAATACTTATTACTAACAATATTTGATTGAAGTACTGTTGTGGCTATTTCAAATATTTAAAAAATATATTTATCAGAATTATGCGTGCAGTATTTCGAAATTACCATAATTCAAATGTAACCCCAGCGAAGAAGACACATCGGTTGTTTTCAGTTGGGACGATACTAATTTTTGAAAATATATGTGTAATATATTTTTTACAAAATATTAGTGACGACATATGAGGTTTAAAACAAGATTGTGGCTCAATTTTTAATCAATCATATCAAATTATTACTGTCAATTTTTATATTTAAAGAAAAACAGCGTCTATTGCTGTGCCAAAATGAAATTTGTATTTATATATTATATTGTAATAATTTAATTGTTATATACTATACCTATTATTAAAAAACGAAAATTAATGAATTGTATGTATATTTTTTACTCATCAACCTGTTTTGTTTAGAAAAAACAAAACAAAAATACAATTAATAATAAACGAATTACATCATAAATTAGGTAGAATTCATAATAA
Source organism: Leistus spinibarbis (assembly GCA_933228885.1). Lineage (NCBI taxonomy): Eukaryota > Metazoa > Arthropoda > Insecta > Coleoptera > Carabidae > Leistus > Leistus spinibarbis. The sequence continues at coordinate 5,170,475 of OW121796.1, read as the reverse complement.
TTATAATAATAGATGTTTTCGTACATAGTACAGCGATTGTGCATAATTATATACACATTTATTATATTTATGTATTATAGAAAATACTAATCTTTCTTAAAAAGAGACATTCTTTTATGCGTCTATAAAAACATTTCACACTGTTCTCTTTATTTATTTTGTAGATAGATATGTAGGCTATAGACTTTATTTATCTAGATTCTGGTTTTGGTTTCGGTGGTTTAAACGTTTTGATCTTTTTACTCGATTTGCCACTTTTTGATGATCCAGCTTGAAACGTTTGCCAACTGTTTACCCTGTTTTGGCGAGATTCCTACAATCAAATAATTACTCTAGGTTACATTCGAGTCATACTGGCGAGAAACAGCACATTCTATATTAAAATGAAGGTTACTAAATACGTAACCATTTCATTATATTTTAAAAAATACATGTTTAAGCGTTTCAATTTGGAGTTAAAATAGATGTTCATTGCGTTTAAATTTGTGGTTTAAACTATAAAAATAAACAGCTATTATTTTTGTTGATAACTTCGTCATTCAGGCGTAAGAAGAGACTAAAATGAAAATAATTCACACGGCACTTTTTTGTAATGCTGTTTTCTATTTCGCGGTTTCATATTTTTAAGATATTTTAATATATATATATAACCCAAAGCATTAAAAAAAATTAAAATTATTTGAATTTTAAAATTTGCACTACTGTTTATATAAATAATATATATATATATATATATATATATATATATATATATATATATATATTTCTTAAAAATAATTTTCTTTTATGTAGTTTTCATTGGAAATATATATTCCACACAAACTGTCAAAAAATACCAATACATCATCAAACGCAACAGTATAACTCTGAAATTGTACAAATTAGCTTATTATTTAATTATGTTAGCTAATATATAATATAGATTAATTCTGTAATAATATAGCTTATCTAAGTATTCCAATTTAAAAAACAAATGATTGTTTTCATGATGGAAATGTTAGGCATTTTCAATACCGAATGTGCTGTTTCCTGTCAAGTACAAGATGAACTAACATACCTCGAAATTCTTCTGCCATTCCTTCTCCGCTTTTAAATGCTCCTCCTCCTCAATTTCCTTTTCCCGTTTACGCTTCCGTTCCTCTTGATCCCGGTCCGCAAGTAAACGTTTCTTCCTTTCCATATCTGCGAATAATTTCATCGTTAACACATAAATAGCGTGTTTATATTTTTCGGGATCATCCTCTGGTATTTCATCCTTCCCTTCTTTTTTGGCTTTTTTTCTTTTTTCTGCAAGCTATATTTCGCCTATAACTACTGATAACCAAAACCGAATTATAGAACACAACAACACGTACCATGATATCTGTTCGTCCTTTGGCTTCCTCTATGATGTCCAAGCATTTTTGTCGCATTTCGTCGCTTTCCAGTGTCTTCCATGCGCGATTAATAATTTCGAATGCTTTTTGGGCGCGATCTGCATCGTCTTGATTCTTATCCGGATGCACAAGTATTGAGAAGCGGCGGTAATTCTTTTTTACCTCATCCAGTGGTGTCTCTGGCTCGACTTGTAATACTTCGAACGGATTCAAATTCAGATATGTTGAGCCTGGTCGCAGTAATCGTTCGATTTGTTGTTTTGGCGTTAAAACGGAATCCCGTTTCTCAATTTCCTTTACCTAATCCAATCCCAACACAGAGTATAAGGAATTAAGTGACAGACTAACCTCAAACTTGGATTTCTAAACTGTATTACTATATTTGGGTGTATTGGGCATACCTCGGTATAAAATTCGTTAAACACTTCTTCCTTTTTTACTTCTGGTACATTATTTTGAGCCATTTTCATTTATTTTAACATTACAAAAATCTAGTAGCTATTAAATTGACAGGAACGAGGAACCTTGCTTATCTATGAGAAAATAATAACAAAAACTCAACTGAACAGAGTTGCTAGTTCGTTTTAAATGTGAACTTGTCAACAGATGCCGTTGAAAAAATCTGCAGTGTTCTACCCTGGACTTTCTTCTACGTATAATCAAACAATATGCGTGTAAATATTTTGTAGGATGTTAATATTAATTGGCCATCCAATGTTACATGTTAATTATTAATGAAAAGAAATTAATAATTTTCACACTATTTTCAAATGATTATTATCTACGAGATAAATTGACTATAGGGCTCTGCATTTTACAAAACTCACAATCGAAATTAGACCATGTTTAAGGGGAATCCCCATGCCCATAGTTGCCCGTCTTTACAGGTCGGTGTAAAGAGGGAAGCGCTCGAATATCGTTGCGCCATAAGAGCCAATATTATTTACTACTCAGTTGAAGCGTTCGTTTGACCCTTAAAATACTTGCTAATACAATTTCTTGATTGAAACTTTTAGAATACCCCGGTAGAAAAATAGTTAATGTATCCTTGTCTAGTTTTGAATTTTTAAATTTGTCATCTTAATAAAAACTATGGACATTTGAAAATAGGGTAAATGTAGAACAATATAAAAAAAATCTAAGCAAAAACTTGAAAATCGAAAACTAGAGAAGGGCTAGAGCGAAATATTGGCTATCTGGAAAAAAAATTTCATTCATTTTAATGTTGTAATAAAGGAGTTTTAAGGGTTCGACGAAATCTTGTTTTGCTATGTTTGCAGCGTCTATGGGGATTCCTCTTAATAATATCAGAAGGATACAGTACAAAAATAAAAATAATAGTGCGGCTGAATAAAATATTAGAAAAACAAGATTTGGTACGCGTAAAACGCACCAACGCGCAGAGCTCGCCCTTAGGTAAAATATGCGTTGCGAGCAGTGGTTCTTAATTATTATGGCCTTTTGGTTAACAATTTGAAAATATGTTATAGGTGTAAAAAGTCTTACATTTAATTTTAGATTATATTGATAAAACAAATTTTAGTTCATACTTTAAAATTCAAAATTATAATATTTAATAATTTTTTTCGGGCTTTGGATTAACAAACTGAAAAAATCTTGTAGATATAAAATATCTTACAATTTTTAGTAGAATTTTTAAGTGTTTGAATTATTTTTATAAGGGCAGTATTAAGGGGGGCTCTAAATTTTGAGGCCCTATAACTCGGGAAGTATACGGGCGATTGGATTTATACTGCGAGCGGATTCAAATGGGATGCCAAATAATATGTGTACCAAATTTGGAGTGAATCGGTACCTTCAGAGGAGTAGAGGGCATAAATTTGGTCTTACGAGATACCGAGCGAGCGAGCGAGCGAGCGACGACTAACATCCAAGTATATAAGTTATATACATTTTCGGAATCAGGGCGACGAGACGAACACTTTTTCTTAATGAAATTTTTTGATCAGAGAATGCTACAGACACACGACCGAATGCTTTAGCTTCTTCGGTACTACGTACGGCGAGCTAAAATAGCTAAGCTACGAATAAATGAGCATAAATTTTAATGTTTATTAGGGACAGTAGATGGACAGTGTAGGAGTGAAGTGACCATAAAGCTCGTTTTAGACTACACAATAAATTGAACAAGAAATGGTACAAGAAATTGAGCAATCAAAATTGCGTAGAATAAAACAGAAAATTGTTTGGAATATTGTATTGCACCGTAAATTGTTCGAAAATATAGAACATGTTCTAAATTCGAGACAATTTTTCAGACAATTTGTACGAGCGCATGCGCGTGTTTAATTCATTTGGTTAACTGTCAACCGTACTGTCTACCTTCCGTTGCTTATTTCTTTTCTCTATTCTTTTTTTTAGAATCCGTTTTAATGCAGAAAATGCCACTACTACATTCAAAACGACGAGTTGGTTTTGCATATCCATTTTCTTAAATAACCTTAAAATTTTCTGACAGATGACGAGTTCACGCATCAAATATTAGCTGCGTTATTTTGGTTACTGCGTGATGTATGTAATCATTATTTTTTTTGCTTACAAAGACATTATTTTACACAAATTTCTCGAATATTATTATAGTAAACCGTATTATTCAAGGTTCTATCAACTGGGTGATTGAGAAATGTCTTTAATGGTTGTTTATTCATATTTACACCTACCGGTAACAAGCAACAGAACGCACTTATTGTACAATAAATTGTGTAGTATCAAACGAGCTAAATTGAAACGCAAGTCAATATCTTGCACAAGAAATTGTAACATTTATTGTACAATTTCTTGTTCAATTTATTGTGTAGTCTAAAACGAGCTTAATTTCATCCTGGTACGATTTTAAAGTAATACGTTACAGAGATACGTTACAACTCTCTGCCTATGATAATTATTAATTATTATCTATGAATAATATGCTTATTTCAGAGATGAGATTATGACATCTAGTCCGAGTATTTAGATTCAATTATGTACTCACTCGAGATTATCGTATTACCCTCTTTGGTATTACCTATTGTAGATTAAAACTTTACATCTCATACAGAGATGGCGCTGTTTGTTCTATACAACAATAAATACAATTTTTAATACTTTTACTAGCATTTTACGTAGTGTTGTGTATGGTTAGTTAACTGGGCTTTTTAACCAGTTAAATATCCTGTCATTTATTTTAAATAATCAGCGAATTATTCCCGCCATTTTTCTATGTAATATTTTTCCTGCATCGCAAAAACTTTAGTTATATTTGATTTTCACAATCACATCTAACGACACTTATTTATAGGTAATATAAACGATGATGTTAATCGTCGCTCGTAAGATCAAATTTGTGCCCTCTACTCCTCTAAAGGTACCGAAGCGATTTGAACCAAATTTACTTCACATATTATTTGGCATCTCATTTTAATTCATGCGCAGTTTAAAAATTTAATTAAAACATCTATAAATAAAATCTAAGCAAAAAATTGAAAATCGAAAACTAGAGAAACCTAGAGCGAAGTATTGGCTATCTGAAAAATAAAAATTTCACTCATTTTAATGTTGTAATAAAGGAGTTTTAAGGGTGCGACGAAACCTTGTTTAGCTATGTTTGCAGCGGGTATGGGGATTCCTCTTAAATATCATATTTACGTTGCCATGGACTTGCATATAATTCAATATCAATCATATTATCATATATATAATCTTAGATAAATGACATTTCAGAGTATTCCTGAATCATTGGGAGCGATTTGGGTTGTCTTCATTAAAAACATCAGTGGTTAAAAAATTGCTTCCTACATTAAAAAAAAATGCACCAAATTATACGGCGAGCTGAAACTATTGGTGCATGTGCATGAATTTAACCTTTCTTATCAAATACAATCACTTTTATTTATTATTTTATAAATATCACCTTCATTGTATCACTAGTCCTGGATTACTTGATCGTCCATTGATAACATTTAAACATCGATAAGGAATAACTATAATATTTTTATTTTCTAGTATTAATTGTTATTCCTATTCTGATATATTTATAACTTCTTATATATGCATAGTTAAGTATTAAAAATATGCCCCGATAACGAATAACAATCTCATTAAAGCAGACGATGGATAAAATCCATAAATTACATTAAATTTTGAACTACTATTCATATTATTATAAATATATAAAAGTGAACATGGCCTCGGTATTTGAATCACGTGATTTTAGATAACGATTGTTATCTGCATCAGTAATTGTGTACTCTGCGTATAGAATCGTAGATGGACCCTGTTTTATGAGTATCGATAAATAATTAGTAGATATCCTAGTGACCCTTTGGGCCCCCTCCCTGTACTTGCAAATATATCAGTTGAATGCTATCTTGTTCTTATATGGTAATTTCAATGAAATCTTACGAAATTTCAGAAAGATCACAGAAAATATTTCCTTGAATTTATCAAATATTTATTGTAAAAGTTTTCCGAAATATAGTTTTACAACTATGTATAAAACTGTAATATCTTTTCTTTTTGTCTTAATTTCCGTAAATTTTGTATAAAAAGTAATGTAATTCGCTTTTTGATTCCCATTTTTCTTTGCTCGCTGGGAAAATGAAGTAACTTTTTCTCATTCACTTGAAAACTCTTCTTTCTTGGCTTGGCTTGGCTTGGCTTGGTCTCGGTCTCGGTCTCAGAGAAGGTGTGAAATATTGAAGTTTGACTTACGGTAACTTTAAAATGAAATTGAATACGCTTTCAACTCGTGAACTTTTCTGCTATTTGTGTAACTTTTTTTTTATATATATGATATATCCCCTGTAATTCAAGCCCTCGTTTCAATTTACGCATTTATTGCAATTCATTCCATTTTCCGCTCATACATTTAATGAATTTCATTTCTATTTCTGTATGGTCATGTGTCTGTAACGTACTCGGTTCAAAAAATATTCTCAACAAAAAGTGTTTGTCTGTTTACGAAAATGTATATCTTATTTACCTGGATTATGTCTCTCGCTCATTCGGACGTATCTCCACTGAAGGTACCAGGTCGATTTTAATGAAATTTGAAGTCCTCCTTAGGCAATTTTTATTTTTTTAGAAAATTCTATATAAAATTTCAATTTTTTATGTCTACAAAATTATTGTTTTTATTTATTAAATAATACCTATATATAAAATATCCTACTTCCCTTCAGAATTTATAAATGAACGTTTCAGGTATAGTATTTTCATTTTAGAAACTGACAACCATCGTAAAACGATAAAAAGCCCCTTGGTTAAACGATCAATAAATATGGGATGGGTCTAGGGTAGTAAATCTATTCTATTCTAGTAATATATTTATTGTTCGCCTAACCAAAGGGTGTTTAATCGTTTTACGATGGCTGTCAGTTTTCTAAATGAAAATACTATACCTCCTCAACTAGTTCCAGTATAAGTCCTACGGTGCATTAGTAAATATATAAAAGGAAAGGACGTCCCAAATATATTCTTTTTATGTTTCAAATACAACTTATTAACATTCACGTAATGCAGTATTCGAGATGTAATTGACGTAATTGGGATGTTTCATTGGATGCCATAAAATAGCATGTACATGCCATAAAATAGCATGTACATGCCATAAAATAGCATGTACATGCCATAAAATAGCATGTACATGCCATGAAATAGCAGCTAGGTTAGGTTAGGTTAGTTGGGTTGGGCGCATATGCGTAACTTGGCATGGAACTGCCATGCGTAAACCCACCCTTAAGCTTCGTTGAAGTAGACGCTCGAGTTTTCTATCTGAAATTTCCTAATTTCGTTAGGGATCGAGGTTCCGGGAAATACGCCTACGGTACATGACGCAGCGTTCATAAATGAGTATGTGATCGGTTATAATGATTATGATATAGATACAATACTCAACTCAAAATTAACAATAACAAATATATATATATACGATATTCAACTCAAAAATAACGATACCAGAAATATAATAAAGACGAAACTCAAATCACGCGTTGCGCTACCAAAAATAGAAATATGCTCAAATCACTAAATCACGCTGTGCGCTGCCAATAATATAAAGATACTCAAATTGATCGATATGGGAGAACGATATAAGCTCTGAAGCACAATACTAAGCACTTTAAACATATGCATCGGCAGACACAAAAAAATATAACGGGTGTGCCCTATGACGAACGGCACACCGGAGCGTGTGCCTTGGCCGATGGCCTCCAAGCAAGAGAGACATATTAGTCCGTTTTGCGTTTTCACGGCTCAACCGATCCAACGAAATATACAAGTTTAAACTCAGGGCCATACTTATTAAAATTCGTAAGGTAAATAGTTGATCACTAGAGTTCACTAGTGGTACTGAATCTACTGTTGTTTTGGATTTTAATTATAACGAAAAAATATAGATTCAGTACGTACAACGCACCGATGCGTAGAGCACGCCTTTAGGTAAGATATGCGTTGCGAGCAGCGGTTTTTAATTATTATGGCCTTTTGGTTAACAATTTGATAAAAAATTCTACATTACTTTGATTAAAAAAAATAAAAAAATTAGTGCATATTTTAAAATTCAAAATTATAATATTTAATTATATTTTTTCGGGCTTTGGGTTAACAATATGAAATAATATTATCGATATAAAATATTCTAAAATATTTAGTATTATTTTTAAATGTTTTAATTATTTTTGTAAGGGCAGTATTAAGGGAGGCCCAAATTTGGGGGCCCTATAACTCAAGAAGTATACGGGCGATTGGATTTAAACTGAAAGCGGATTCAAATGGGATGCCAAATAATATGTGTACCAAATTTGGTATGAATCGCTTTGGTACCTTCAGAGAAGGAGAGGGCACAAATTTGGTCTTACGAGCAGACGACCGTTTGCTTTAACTTCTTCAGTACTTCGTGCGGCGAGCTAACAATGTGTTTGTTGGCGTACGCCTAAATGATATTATGAACGTTCAAATAAAATTACCCTGACGTTTCACCCAAGGTCAAAAAAGCAAAATTCCGTGTGAGATCGCATTCCAGTAAGCTCGAGAATAGCGGCCCAGGCGTTAAATCGGAAAGTACCCCTGTACTTCTTCGACGAGATAAAAATTTCTAGACTTTCGTCCATATTACCTTGATTAGATCAACTATGAATCACAAAATAATATTATGATGCTAGTTGCATCCTCGCATCGCATCGGTAGGTACGCTTATTTGATTTCAGGGATTTTCCATCACATTTATTATTATAAAGTTTAAAGTTACGTAAAAGGTACTTTAATAACGCATATATATATATATATATATATATATATATATATATATATATATATATATATATATATATATATATTGTAGGAATCGGTACTCCTCTCCACTGAAATATAAATATATATATATATATATATATATATATATATATATATATATATATATATATATATATATATATATATATATATATATATATATATATATATATATATACAATACACGTTCTGACCTTCCTTGAATCGAATGTGACTATTTTCGGAGTGACGTGTGTGTGTGTGTGTGTGAACGCTTTAGAGTCGAAACTGTCGAACTTAAAATTGTGAAACTTCAAACTTAAGGCGAATGCGTTCTGATTTCAGAAGCTAATACACTTAACATTATCGTACTTTAAAAAATATGATTATCATCACAAAGGATGTGCTCAAATGTACGTTTAATTATACTCATTTAAAGAAATACTTAGAAAATGTTTAGCTCTTTTGTGTTGACTAAAGGCAGAAATTATTCTTCTCTATTTAAATAAGTTAAATTAATTTTATTTGCAATACTATTTTATTGGTTGAAATACTTTTTAATATTTACAATGGTTGAGAATTTTTAACCCGTCGGCGGAAAAAGAAATACATTACACATTATGTATTATAAATACGTATTAAAGAATTAATATGAATGTAAATACAAAGATTATTGATAAATATGAGAGATATATATTTATATAGTATATTTATAACATTGTCCGAATATTAAAACAAATCTGAACCATATATGCGAATGTTTCATTTCTTAGGAGACAGACAATTTTTTTCGGATTCTTGTATTACATAAAGGATTATTTTCATATATTGTGAAATTTGTGTTATTGTTTTGTGTGTCATACCAACGCATATAAATATCTTGGGAAAAGGTGAAAGAGATTACAAACGATATCCCCGTTTATCTACACTTAAACAGGCATTTACTAAGAATGCTAACTATGATATTGGAATATTTAATTTATTAAATATGTGTTAAACTAAATGTATTAAATCAATGAAATTAAACTTAATCGACGCAGTTTAAAATTCTTAACAAGTTTTATATTTACACTTTGTCTGTAAAATGCAGTGGGGAGATAATATTTGCAAATGATAAAAATAACATGTAAATTCCTATGTACTCGATTTTGATTCAGCACCCTGTATATATATCAATATATATATATATATATATATATATATATATATATATATATATATATATATATATATATATATATATATATATATATGTATATATATATATATATATATATATATATATATATATATATATATATATATATATTATATATATATATATATATATATATATATATATATATATATATATATATATATATATATATATATATATATATAATTCAATTTCTTTGTAATTTAGGATGCTGGAAATTGATATCCATAGATCTAGAGTATGTTCATGCATACATATATACCATATAGTTTCCCCTTCTGGTGTTAGTACAAGATTAACTAGTATCAAGTGGCATCTTCACACGGTGTGTTAAGTTAACCGACAAGAAGAAGAGAAGCTTATACTATTAGCGCACCGTTCCTGTGTTCACTAAATCTACACGACACAAATTGCAGCACTAAATTGAAAACGGAACTCTGCTTTCGACACTTCGCAGGGTGGCGGTGTGACTGGGTGGGAAACACAAACACCCACCATAGAACTCTTCTTGATCGTATTATTTCACGTTGAAGGTACAACACCGCACTTGCTAATCTTACTTTACTTCTCAATTATTACATGTAAAATTGTACTTCCTTTTGTTGAACTGATTAATTATCACGACATTGCGTACATAAAAAGAAACATTCTATCTAAAACATACATTTACACATACACTCTCATTTAATAACATTTACACTATACAATTGCATGATTTTTAGCTCGCCGTACGAAGTACCGAAAAAGCTAAAACATTCCGTCATGTGTCTGTAGCATTCTCGGATCAAAAGATTTCCTTAACAAAAAGTGTTTGTCTCGTCGCCCCGAATCCAAAAAATATATATAACTTATAAACTTGGATGTTAGTCGTCGCTCGCTCGTAAGACCAAATGTATGCCTTCTACTCCTCTGAAGGTACTGAAGCGATTCACACCAAATTTGGTACACATATTATTTGGCTTGCCATTTGTATCCGCTCGCAGTTTATACCCAATTGCCGACATACTTCCCGAGCTATAGGGCCCGAAAATTTAGAGCCCCCTAAATACTGCCCTTATAAGAAAAAAAATTCAAACACCCAAAAATTCTACTAAGAATTCTAAGATATTTTATATCTACAAGATTTTTCCATATTGTTAACCCAAAGCCCGAAAAAAATGATTAAATATTATAATTTTGAGTTTTAAAATTTGTCCTTACATTTTTTTTTTTATCATAATAATCAATAAAATTAGGTAAGATATGCGATGCGAACAGTGATTTTTAATAACTATGGCCTTTTTGATAACATATAAATTTCAGTGTATTACTGTAGAGTATTGGTGTTTTTTAACAGTTTGATTGGAATATATATTTCTAATGAAAACTACATAGAAGAAAGTTCTGTGTTGGCCACAACCGATTTTTTACCCAAAGACCACACACACACACACACACAACGTGTATATCCGTTGAAATCTTACTAATTACTTCGTTAAAGATAGTAATTATGATTATTGACCTGGGTTTATTAACAAAAGTTGATTCATTACGAACCCTCTACATGCTCTTATCACACATATTCTTTATTCAAGAATAAAGAATTATATTCCCATATATGAGAATATAATTATAATTCTGTATCTATTGATCATGATATTTTCCTTAATACAATACAGTAATATAATTTTCTACATAATAAGTCGCAAAAACAGGACGTTGGATTACGGCTTTTGATGCAATCAAAAATATCGAATAACAGGAAATCTAATAATATATTTTTCTACATAATAAGTCGCAAGTGCTTTTAAGTGTGCTTCCGGTTTTTGAAAGTAAATTTGCTGAAACACATGCATTTTAAATTTGATTAGGATCTTGTTGTCTCAACCGATGTCTAATAATAAAATGTAAATTATTTGGTTTCCATGTTGACAGACATAGTTCATACGATTTTTTAAATATAATCCTCATATATGTGTATCTATGGCAACATAAATAAGAAATTTATGATTTTCCGTATCAGATTTCTCTCATTTTATGAAGAAACTTTTCTATCAAAAGTAAGGGCCAAAACGTGTATTTCCGTTGAAATCTCGAGTTCGAAATTTTTCATGATTACAAGACTTACTTATTACTGAGTACAAGGAAGAAAAAATGTACCACTTTACAAAACAGGTATATTATTTTCATTCTTACGGTATTGTTGTAATCAAGCTGAACCTTTTAACATTTTAAAGTGGCACATATCAGCTTTGTGCTTTACGAATCAAATATTTAAATAAATCATATTAAAATAGGGTAAACTAGCGAAATTTTTCATGATGTCACCTTTGTCATAATTGGTTAGATTGGCTCAATGGGTGTATTATACTGTGAGTATAATGTCCATGATTTAGAATTATATGTGTAAACTCAGAAATTCATTTGTTTCTTATTAAATGCAGAAGAAATGTCATCAAACATTCAAGACAACATAAATCAAATTTTAAAGACTCATCGTATATTAATACATTATTGTATAAAACAATAATTTGAATATGTTCCAATAATTAATTGCTATCGCTTTTAGTATTGTATTTATTGCGGTTGGGCTCGCCGGAACGTTCCTTCTATACCGAGTAATTTGCATTTTGCAAAATCATAAAAGCATTTATTGGCCGGATGCTACTTAATTAGTTCACAAGGGAGGTAAATGCATTTTCCAATAATAAAATTACAAAATTGAAAAAAGCTAAACGTAAACAAACTAAGTGCTAAATAATCATATTACTAACTTTAATTTGATTACAATGAAACATGAAAATTAAAAAAAAAAAAACAAAACTAACCTATTCTAAGTTTATCACGATGTGATATACGTCATCAATATATCACCATTTAGAGGTGATACCTCCCAAAATAAGGGTCTGATATTTCTGTGTTGCCAACCGTGATACATTATGGTGAACTGTAGGTACATACATTACAATTTTAAAATTAACAATAATCTACAGTGTTTAGCTCGCCGTACGAAGTACCGAAGAAGCTAAAGCATTCGGTCGTGAATCTGTAAAATTCTCGGATCAAAAATGTCATTAACAAAAAGTTTTTGTCTCATCGCCCGACTCCAAAAATTATTATAACTTATATACTTGGATGTTAGTCGTCGCCCGCTTTTTTTCATATTTTCTGATTTTACACACAAAATCCCTAATAAAAGATAAAAAATATAAAGTGCCATCTATTGTTGGATAGATGATCTAATCTAGCCATCAATGGATGGCATTACAGTTTCATATATTATTATGCTCGCTACTTGGTTTTGACAATATCAAGAAATTATTTGCTTTAACATTTTTTTCAAATTGTGAACCCATAGGCCATAATAATTAAAATCAATTATTTTTCAATTTCAATGCCAATCGTGAAATAGTGGAAGTTCGCTGCTCGCATCGCATATCTTACCTATAAGGCGAGCTGGACGCATCGGTGTGTTGTACGTACCGAATCTTGTTTTAATTTATTTGATTTATTAATGTTGTGTTATTAGTAGTTACTATGTGTCCGTAAGATTCTTAGTTCTATATTTGTGCTGAATGCACGGGATATATTCTGAAGAGACGATCCATTAGCCATTACACTAAAGATAGTTTCCTCAGCTCGCTCGCTCTAACAAATAGTTGTAGTGAAAAGAATCCGAGACCCGCGCTTGGACGAAATGCAATGGGGCACAATACATCTTCATTTGTGTCCGGGATTGAAATAATGTTATTGCTTTAGTTTTCAACATTATGTATGTATAGAGCTCTATTTTGCTTTGCTCTGATCGAAAACTTTCTACTGATGTTATATAAATGATGGAAAAATTTAAAACTTGATTGTTACGAATTTGTTTTAATATTTAACATTGATATAAAGACATTGGTTGTTAGAAGTACAGACGAGCTAAAGAATTCGGTCGAGCGCTACAGGCACATTATTGTGATATATTTGATTTTTTTTTTTTTTTTTTTTTTTTCTTTAGCGCTACTAATACTAATATAGGGTTTCAAATGCGAAATATGCGAAACACTACCGTAGAATATTGAAGAGTAAAATATTTTGAACATTGAGATTGGTTGTTGGCATATCAAGGATAAACAAGCATTGGTGCCAGCATCAGTGCTTACAGCTCGCCGTACCGGTGAGCAACAATCACTTGAAATACAATAATTAAAACGATAGCAATTGTTAGAGGACAACATTTATTGTTGCAATCATCCAACAATCAATCAACAACATTTAAAAAATCAATATTATTATTGTTAAATAGGGTCACCCATGTGCCAATATGGTATACAGAACATAAAATTGCCAATTAATCATGTTTCTAAATATATTTGAATTATCTCTTCAAGACTTTATTTCTTTAATAATCAGAATTATAAATTTACTTACTTACTACTTCCAGTTATAACTATAAAATCTTACCGCAACTCATATTTTCAAATATCACTGCTTTTTGGCCATTTTGAAGTGAAAATATTAACTATGAATTAAAATTAATGGACGGAAACACGTATTTGCTAAAAATATATGCAAATTAGGCAAAGATATGCACTTTTTTAATATTAAATACTTCAAAATTGAATAATAACATGTTACTCTCCTTAAACTTAAGATTTACAATTCAAACAATGTTTCCGTAACTCGTACGTCACTAATTCACATTTAAATATTGTTTTTGACGCTCACGTGGTAGCACTTTTATTTATATTTGTTCTTTGGCCATATATTTTAACATTTATTGACATTGACTGAAAATAAATGTCAATTGATAATATTTGATTTTTATCCGAATTGTCACGTTCGATTTGTTTTGCCGACCTAGCAACTACAGAAAAGTAATGATTATTACTTTCTTTTTACGAAGTAATAAGTAAGTGTAGGAATCACCAAAAAAATCGAACTAGAGATTTCAACGGATATACACGTTTTGAGCTACCCTGAATCGAATGTGACTATTTTCAAAGTGACGTCTGTGTGTGTGTGTGTGAACGCTCTAGAGCCGAAACTGTCGGGCGTAAAATTATGAAACTTCAAACTTAAGACTTGTATATGGTCTAGATGTGCACCTCTTATTTTTGAAAAGAATATTCAAACCAGAAGTGTATGTTTACTCTATACATTTTCTGTTCTATCTCCAATATCACTAGAACGACTACACTTACAGCAAATATAATTATGTCCATAATGAAAGATATTAATATTTCGCACAACTTTTGTTTGAAACATTTCTTCAGAAAATTTACCAGTTGCGCGAAAAATGCTACGAAACATTATAAATACCTTGTTTACGTTGCCATCGGATCATTTGCTATTTTGATAGGAAAACAAAATAGACTCAATTATATAAATGACATTTCAGAAATTTTCATATTTTCTATTTTTTTAACACAAATGAATACGAAAAAATATGACGAAAAATCGACTTCTTTCTTTAACAGGCCGCCATTTTATGACAAATTCGAATTTTGAAAATTGAATCCGTCAAACGACGCGAAATTAACTTGACATCAAAAATCCGTTTCGCTTTTTTGTTTCATTTAACCAAGCTCGGAGAAATTCTGGGAACCGTGCCCCTCTGTTTTTTAAACATGGCCTACCGAATAGGGTGTAGGGGGTGGAATAAAGGAGTTACAGAGATGAAAAAATGTTTTAAAAAAAATTAATTCGTCTAAACCTTTTCCTTGTACCAAAAAAAAATGCATGAAAATAGGCTTCCTTTAGACCAGGCCACTCCAGATGCGTTCTGGTATTGTAGGGTGCTTGCGCGCGATCCTCGTTATTATCTAGTCATAAAACACGCAACACGCCAGACAGTATTTGCACTTCGCGACGACAAGTGGCTCTCGTAACTGTCACAATATACATATGTTACACTGTTCATGTGACCCAACTGGTATTAGTATACTTGTGGGTGCAATTTATATTTCTTTTAAATTATATATATAGCTGAGCTACAGCTACTAGATATATATTTTATTTACAAATTCGCGTCGTGCTACTAAATCTCATGATGCTCGAATTGAACGAGTGGTTTAAACAGCAAACGTGTGCCCGCTCGAACACCCGCCAGCTACCGTTACGTGTGAACTTTCTCGAAATGACCGATGACGCGACGTCGACGGGCAACAAGTGTTTCTTCGATGACGGGGGTTCGTCCATGGGAATAAAGGGCATTACCGATGGCAATACAATGACAGCGAGTGGACTACCGGTGACCGCATTGGCAGCTGCTGCAACTGCGAAGAAGAACTCGAATCGCAGGAACGCGTGCGGTAATCTCACCTATGCGGATCTGATCACTCAGGCCATCACGTCCGCCCCCGAAAAACGACTGGTCTTGTCCGAAATATACGATTGGCTGATCCCGAATATCCCGTATTTCAAGAACAAGGGCGATAGTAAAAGTAGTGCTGGCTGCAAGGTAATTTTGCTGTATTTTATATTATTCAAAAAAAAATATCCGCCCTTTTCACAGTCAAAAAATTTGAGTGAAAATTGACACGTAATTAACTCAAATTTTTGTTAATCCAGGTCCACACGGGCAATTTATTAAATTTAACCAAAATTAGAAATGGTAAATTTCGACAAATTTTCCCAATTTTCAAGTAATTATTTTGAGTAAATATTTACAAGATTCTGAGTTAAATTTTACCAAACAATTGGTATATATTTACATGTATTCGAGTTAAAATTTACCAAAGAATTGATAATACAATGTCAGCAAGTGGACTACCGGTGACCGCATTGGCAGCTGCTGCAACCGCGAAAAAGAAATCGAGTCGCAGGAACGCGTGGGGGTAATCTCATCTATGCGGATCTCATCACCCAGGCCATCACGTCCGCCCCTGAGAAACGGCTCGTGTTGTCCCAAATTTACGAGTGGTTGATCCAGATGTTTGAATATATTCAAACATGAACTCGGAAACGAGTAAATATTTACCAATAGTTTGGTAAAATTTAACTCAAATATTATAAATATAAACACGATGTATATGTTTTTGTTTGTTTGTAGTAATATTTAAATTTGTGTGGGAGAGTTATCTGTCAAACGATACAAACTGAAGGAAAACCGTATAATTTTTCTTAAATTACATGAAAATTTGCCACTCGTTCAAACTGGCCTATGTTCAGTATACTATATGGGCACATAGTGCCCACGGGTGTCCCTAGGGTGAAAATATTTACCAATTCTTTGGTAACTTTTAACTCGAATATGTGTAAATATTTACCAATTCTTTGGTAAACTTTAACTCGAATACGTGTAAATATATACCAAATGTTTGATAAAATTAAACACAGAGCCGTGTATATATTTACTCGAAAATTGATAAAATTTGTTTACCATTTCTAATTTTGGTTAAATTTACTAAATAGCCCGTGTGGACCTGGATTAACAAATTTTTGAGTCAATTTCGTGTCGATTTTCACTCAAATTCTTTTACTGTGTAAAAGAGAGGATATATTTCTTAAATAATATAAAATACAGCAAAATTACCTTCCAGCCAACAGTACTTATAATATCGGCCTTGTTCTTTAAATGCGGGTTATTCTGGATGCACCACTAGTAAATTTGGGACAACACGAGCCGTTTCTCAGGGGCGGACGTGATGGCCTGGGTGATGAGATCCGCATAGGTGAGATTACCCCCACGCGTTCCTGTGACTCAATTTCTTTTAGCAGTTGCAGCAGCTGCCAATGCGGTCACCGGTAGTCCACTTGCTGACATTGTATTACCAATTCTTTGGTAAACTTTAACTCGAATACATGTAAATATATACCAATTGTTTGGTAAAATTTAACTCAGAATCGTGTAAATATTTACTCAAAATAATTACTCGAAAATTGGGAAAATTTGTCGAAATTTACCATTTCTAATTTTGGTTAAATTTAATAAATAGCCCGTGTGGACCTGGATTAACAAAAATTTGAGTTAATTACGTGTCAATTTTCACTCAAATTTTTTTACTGTGAAAAGGGAGGATATCTTTTCTTGAATAATATAAAATACAGCAAAATTACCTTCCAGCCAGCACTACTTTTACTATCGCCCTTGTTCTTAAAATACGGGATATTCGGGATCAGCCAATCGTATATTTCGGACAAGGCGAGTCGTTTTTCGGGGGCGGACGTGATGACCTGAGTGATCAGATCTGCATAGGTGAGATTACCGCACGCGTTCCTGCGATTCGAGTTCTTTTCACAGTTGCAGCAGCTGTCAGTGCGGACACCAGTAGTCCACTTGCTGTTATTGTATTGCCACCGGTAATACCCTTTATTCCCATGGAGGAACCCCCGTCATCGAAGAAACACTTGTTGCCCGTCGACGTCGCGTCATCGGTCACTTCGAGAAAGTTCTCACGTAGCGGTAGCTGGCGGGTGTTCGAGCGGGCACACGTTTGCGGTTCAAACCACCCGTTCAATTCGAACATCATGAGATTTAATAGCACGACGCGTAGTTGCGAATTAAATATATATTTAGTAGCTTGCTCTCAACTTAATGAATAATCCAGACTAAATGTAAATTGCACCCAGGTTTACCAATACCAGTTGGATCACATGCAGAGAGTAGCGGGAATATGAAGTTATATTGCGCAATATGGACTATGGAGAGGGTTCTATTTATGCTAACAGTGGTGATGTCGTTACCGCTACCGTTGACATTTTAGCTTCAAGACTATTATAATTCAGTTGTAAGTATTGTTTAAATATCCAAACATAATTATTTATAAAATTAACTTAAAAATTCATTATATTACTATGGAATTGAATAAAATGTGAATGTCTTTATATTTTTGTGTATTTATTTTAAAAAATATCTGGAGTAGCCTGCACTCGACTTTCTTTTACGCAGTTTTCACTAGATATAGATATATGTGTATATTTATATATATATATATATATATATATATATATATATATATATATATATATATATATGTCTATATATATATATATATATATATATATATATATATATATATATATATATATATATGTCTATATATATATATATATATATATATATATATATATATATATATATATATATATATATATATATATATATATATGTCTATATATATATATATATATATATATATATATATATATATATATATATATATATATATATATATATATACATATATATATAACCAAAACCAGCTATCAATCTAACCAATACTCTAGACCTCTAGAGAAATATCCTGAAATGTCATTTATCTAATTTAGTCTATTTTGTTTTCCTATCAAAGACGCAGATGATCCGATTTTATAAGCTACATGCGATTCCATGGGAACGTAAACAAAATATTTATAATGTTTCGTAGCATTTTTCTCGCAACTGGTAAATTTTTTGAAGAAATGTTTTAAACAAAAGTTGTGCAAAATATTAATATCTTTCATTATGAACATAACTATATTTGCCGTAAATGTAGCCGTTCTAGTAATATTAGAGAGAAAAATGTATAGATTAAACATACACTTCTGGTTTGAATATCCTTTTCAAAAGGTACACATCACATCAAGTCTTAAGTTTGAAGTTTTATAATATTTCGTTCTATAGTTTTGGCTCTAGAGTGTTCACACATACACACACACAAACACACACACACACACACACAGACAGACAGACCTCATTCCGAAATAGTCATAATCGATTCAGGGAAGATCAAAACATGTATATCCGTTGAAATCTCGAGTTCGAAATTTTTCATGATTACAAGATTTACTTATTACTTCGTAAAAGAAAGTAAAAAGGCCATTTTAGTTTGTGCAACATGTTACACGCTGCGTACATTGTTGCCTTAGTGTTTTGTATATGTAATTTATTTAGTTTAGTTGTGTGTTTGTACTAATCTTGTGTAATTGTGTTTAGTTAACTGCCAAGGACTATTTTGTGAGACAATAAACTAATTTGGAAAGTAAGTTTTAAATTATTTAGGTTATGTTATGTTTTAAGACTAACTTATTCTAAATTAAATTTAGGAATCATGCCACTTGGAAATCGATCTTGCAGCGTTCCAGGCTTCGGAGAACGTTTAACCCGAATTCCTGTTGAAAACAATTTTGGTTGGAAAACCTCAACAACTCAAGATTGTTTTCTCTTCCATCAGTTCATGTTGGCCGAACATGCTACGTTTGCACAAGGTAATTTGAACGGTGGATTAGACGAAGTCCTTTTCCAGGATTTACCTCCCCAGTTATTAAAATCGACGCATTTCCAAATTTGATTTTAACAGGTTAACATAGATAACTAAATATTTTTACATTTAATTAATAAAATTTTATCAATCTGAAGATTAAATTTAATATGTAATTGGATTAACATCTGATAGTATACTTAAATTTGACGTTTACAATACGCACGATCGAAGTATGATTCCAGGGCCGCCGCGACCTATTGTGCAATGTGTGCGTTGCACGCAGGTAGCCAAACCTAAGGGATGGCCAAAATTTTGTAATTCATTTGAAAAATAAAGTTCCGAGATGTAATTTTCTTCGTCTTTACGTATACAGTGTATGTAATAGGGGTGGAATTTTTTATTTTTGCACACAGGCGGCCGCAACCCTCACGGCGGCACTGCATGATTCAATCGCGATGTTTTATGACTATTATATTTAATCATGATTCAAACTACTCACGATTCAGGGAATTTAGAAAATCATGATTATAAAGCGAAGAAATACGTCTATAGATGAGCTAAACGACACAATTAAGAATAGTGCTGAATTGCCCTCAACACTATTATCCGTGATTCCAAAAGCAAAATATATTGTGTCCTTTGGAGAACGGCAGTCAGTTATAAAAAGTAACCCTTTATATGTTAAACTTAAAAATAAAAAAGATATATATATATATATATATATATATATATATATATATATATATATATATATATATATATATATATATAGAATTGTACTTTTAAATGTTATATAAAGATTTGTACTGTTGAATGTTATATAAGGCTTCGTACTTTTAAATATCGTATAGTAGTTTTTCATGTCATATAAAGCATTGTAATTTTAAATGTTATATGTATCGCATTGTACTTATAAATATTTGTTTATAATTAGAAGATACCACTAATATATATATATATATATATATATATATATATATATATATATATATATATATATATATATATATATATCCCAGTAGCATGAAAAAAAAAATCATCATTCCGCTCTTGACGTTTTCTGATCCTAAATAAAAATATAATCGTTCCAAAAAAATATATGTCGCTTAAGTATGATAGATCAATGCTCGACTGTACAGGCGAAATTTTACAAAGTTTATATATTTTACATATAAGAATAAATGAAACATTTTCCAAAAATTGATGATTTTCATAAGTGGTTTATTGTGAATTGAAGAACGACATTCGCAATTTACGGCTGTACATGCCTAGATTGAACTTTTAACTTGCAATTATTAACAGAAATATCTTTTAAAAATACATTTTATTGTCATATTTTGAAAAACTGTAGGATAACATTTCAAGGTAACTGTATTCTAATTTAGCTACTGCCTCTAGCGGTAACATTTGTAAACACTGCGGTACAGTTGAAACGTAAGCATTTCAATATCTGGTTCTTATGTATTTTATATATTGTTATATTTGTGCTACTGTTTAATGCTGATAGCGAAAAGTGAGCTCGGTATGGATTCCTCTTAATCGCTTAATTTCATTGCTTAAATACATTTAGTATAGCATTTATTTAATAAATTAAATATGCCAATTTTATCATATTTAATTTATAAAATAAGTTGTATACTATATATGTTTATAAATGACAATGGTATCATTAAAATCATATGTATGTAAGTTTAGCACAGTAATACACTGAAATTGTAGTAATTATCATATTATTTTATTATGTTATCAAATATTGTTTCATCAATATTTATTGATTATAAAAATATAATATTAGGAAATAATAATCCAACAGAAACAATATGAAAACCAAGCTTACCTTATATAAATTAATGGGTGCAAAATTATACCAATAACAATTTGTAATGGTTTTGAAGTACTAGCTATCACAACTAACCAATACTCTACAAATATATTCTGAAATGTCATTTATCTAATTCAGGCCATTTTGTTTTCTTGTCGAAATATTGACAGGCGCAGATGATCCGATTAATTAAGCTACATTCGAATCCATGACAACGTAAACAAGATACTTATGATTTTTAGTAGCAATTATCTCGTAACTGGTACATTAATTGTAGAAACATTTCAAACAAAAGTTGTGCGAAATATTAATATCTTTCATTATGAAAATGACTATTTTTGCCGTAAGTGCAGCCGTTCTAGTGATATTGGAGATAGAACAAAAATGCGTAGAGTAAACATGCACTGCCGCTTTGACTATTCTATTCAAAAATAAGAGGTGTACAACTAGACCATATACAAGTTTTAAGTTTCAAGTATCATAGTTTTACGTCCGACAGTTTCGGCTCTACAGCGTTCACACATACACAGACGTCCCTTTGAAAATAGTCAAATTCGATTCAGAGAAGCTCAAAACGTGTATATCCGTTGAAATCTCGAGTTCGATTTTTTTGGTGATCCCTATACTTACTTACTTTTATACAAAAAAGAAATTGTAACTGACTGATAGAGGGAGATCTAAAGGTTGTGTTCTTTACTAAGACATCTATAGTTGACGGTTCGAATCAAAAATCAATTTCACGACATCTATTGGTGACGGTTGTCAAACATATTACATGCATTAACATTGGCATTATTTCTCTACTTGCTGAATACTCACTGCCTATACTCTACAGGAATATTGTGAAATGTCGCAGATGATCCGCTTAATTAAGCTACGTGCGTATCTACGGCAACATAAATAAGATATTTAAGATTTGTCGTAGCACTGCAAATATTAATATTATTCATTATGAACATAACTATTTTTGCCATAAGTGCAGCCGTTTAAGTGATATTGGAGATAGAACAATAAATGCATAGGAGTAAACATGCACTTCTGGTTTCTATATTCTTTTAAAATATAGGAGGTGCACATCTAGGGCATGTACAAGTCTTAAGTTTGAAGTTACACAAATTTACGTTCGACAGTTTTAGCTCTAGAGCGTTCACAGACACACACACACAGGCAGACCCACACACAGATGTCATTCTGAAAATAGTCACATTCGATTCAGGGAAGGTCAAAACGTGTATATCCGTTTAAATCTCGAGTTCAACATTTTTCATGATTACAAGAATTACTTATTACTTCATAAAGGAAAGTAAAAATGCACCAGTTACGAGAAAACTGCTACTAAAAATCATAAATATCGTGTTTATGTTGCCATTCATCTGCGCCTGTCAATATTTGGACAGGAAAACAAATAAGACTCAATTAGATAAATGACAATTCAGGGTATTCCTGTAAATATTGCTTAATTTAACAGTTTGTTTGGGATATATATATATATATATATATATATATATATATATATATATATATATATATATATATATATATATATATATATATATATATAAAAATAATTACATCAAGATGTTTCTATTTTTTCAAGATACAGTGATTATCAATAAGTTTTCTTCATTACTTACATCAGGGCGGTAAGATGAACTTTTCTACATTAATTTAAAAATATATATTCCACCAAATAGATTATTAGGCGTGCTAATGGCCAATACAATAAAATTAGGGAGGGCTAGCAAGGACCAGGAAAAATGTAGGGGGGGGCACACATCTTCATTTATATGTAACTAGGGTCACCCGTGGGCACCATGTGCCCATATGGTATGTAGAACATAGGTCAGTTTTGACTGATGGCGAATTTTGATGTAATTTAATAATAATAACATGGTTTTTCTTCATTTTGTATCATTTGACTATAATAGTAATACAAATTTCCACATCGCAAATAATAATAAAGAAAAAATCGAGTCCTTTTTTTGAACGCAATTTTATTCTTAGATCACTATGCTGAGATTAACTAATCGATCGCTTATCATGCACTGTGTAACATCCGATAAATTGAAACTAAATTTTGTTTAACTTTGATTTTAACCTAGTATGGTGCATATGTGTTGTATCATTTAGACAGTTTCCATGATTTTATATAAAAAACAGGATTATAAATTTACTTACGATTGCTGTTTATTATTTGAATCGATTATTCAAAAAATATGTATTACAAACCCTTTTTACACAACATTTTTAATGATTTGGCATTTGATTCATTATTGTTTTTGATTTAAATAATCAGGCTAGATTCTGAATTTTGCAGTATTAAACTGCTGCAGTGTCACAACGGTAGTTTTAATAGTGATAATTAGTTATATGCTACAATACAATGGATTGTGCCATCAAAAATAAAAGAATAAAATTGCCAACCAAATATGTTCTTAAATATGTTTGAATTATCTCTTCCAGACTTTATTTCTCTAATAATCAGAATTATAAATTTACTTCCTTGCAGGTATTATAATTTGACGAACTATAAAATCTTACCGCAACTCATATTTATAAAAATCAATGCTTCTTGGCCATTTTGAAGTGAAAATATTAACTATGAATTGCAATAAATGTACGGAAACACGTATTTTCTAAAAATATATGCTAATTAGGCAATAATATGCACATATTTCATATTATATACTTAAAAATTGAAATTATTACATGCTACTCCCCTTAAACTTAAGATTAAACTTCAAACAATGTTTCCGTAATTCGTACGTTGAAATACTGTTCTTGACACTCATTTAAACATAAATGCTTAATAGCGACTCACAAACTTCAAATTAGAATAAATAAAACTTAATTTTATTAACTAACAATTATTTATATTTCTCATTGACAAACAAAATCAATATAATATAGTAGTTGCCATTCTGTGTAAAGTACACAACACACATAATAAACTTCAAATCAAATTAATTGAAGATTTATCACAAACATTTTTTTGACATTTCATTCTGACGTTTGATTCGCTTTTGTTTATTTCAAAGCAGACTGAACTTCAGAATCGTAGTGATTGTTTTATTTCAGTATAAACTATTTGATTATTTTTAGCTCGTCGTACAGTAAGTACAAAAGAGCTATAGTGATTGGTCGTGTGTCTGTAACATGCTCGGATCGAAAAAAAATCTTAACAAAAAGTTCTTGTATTTTCGCCCTGAATCCAAAAATATATATAATTCATATACTTGGATGTATGTATCTCGCTCGCTTGCTCGCTCGGTCGGTCGGTCGTAAGACCTGAGTTTGTGACCGCAACTCGTCTGAAGGTACCGGGCCGATTTTGATGAAATTTGGTATACATATAATTTCCATGCCCGTGATGCTCCCGTCGCATTTTAAATGCAATCGTCTGTACAGGACCGGCGTTATAGGCCCCCAAAATTTGGAACCCTCCTAAATACTGCCCTTAGTCAACTTTTAAAATTTTTAGAATTTTCTACTCAACATTCTAAGATATTTTATGTGATTAAAGTTTTTTCAAATTGTGAGCCCATAGGCTTAAAAAAAATAATATAAATATATTTTGAAGTATATCAGACATCGATCGCCATCTGTTAGTAAAATGAAGAAGTTATATTTATGTGACAGTAATTTGTTTGGTTATATTTTCCAATGTATAAACCATTTGCTTCTGTGTTTTAATTAATAAAATTAGGAAATGTTCATCAAATAATTATCAATATCCTTGGCAAATCACGAAACGAACGATATTAACGTTACCTATGTGGATGTGTGCAATTTTAAATGTGGGGTTTTTGGAAATTAAAACTGTTATGGTACAGGAATAAATAAATGTCGGGATCATAATTGGTTAGATTGGTTCAATGGGCAATGTGAGTATAATGTCGATGATTAAGAATTATATACGTAAACTTAGAAATTTATTAATTTCATATTAAATGCCGATGAAATATCATAACAACAATACATTTTGTACTATAATAATTGCTATCAGTTTTAGTTTTGTATTTATTGATGTGACCGCGCTCGCCGGAACGGCGAGCTGGTAGCACTGGCGCTAGCGCCAGTGCTTGTTTTTTTCTGGAATTATACGGAGGACAAGCCAGGGGCAAAATCATTTTCGGACCGCTGGCGCAGCCACTGACAAAACGTATATTTAATGTAAAGAATATTGAAAAGGTGCATGAATGACATTAATATCGATCACCAGATTATTCATAATGGGTCGTGTAAGAAGCATACGTATATGATGCTGTAAGGGTGAAATGTCGGCGTACGCATTGCGTCTAATCAGTCGTTTAAATCAATTAAGTAGCTAGCGATACTTTTGTATTTAGGCATAAAAACAAACAACAACTCAACAACATACATGCATAAATATAATAATATGCGTGCGTGGCTGTGTAAGGCGCATGCGCGCGCTCCTCGAGTATATCTATGTACAGTCGCAACCTCGCAAGTCGCAGCGTAATACCAACACGCCATACAGTGTTCGATCGTCGTCGCGAGACGTTATAGCCGTAAGCTGCCACATAAATACATTTACTACGCTGTTCACATGACCGACCCAACTGCGGGTGCATAATTACTGATTGACTGATGACTTGTCTACAGTCCAGACGTGTTCTTCAAATCAAACCACGCTACAATGGTTAACAGTTAAACAGCTACGAAAAACGAGTGAACTTTGACTACTAACTGTGCTGTCTGTCTGTCTGTATTTGCGTCGCTTCGCGGGTGTGTTTTGTGATACCGCCTACTTTGACTGATACGATTGACTTTGTCACCCAGTGATGACTTGTTAAACTAAGTGAAACAGTGCATCCAAGTGTTTATATTTATTTTTACTTTCAATAATAATTATTATAAGAAAGCATTTGGCATAATATTGTTATTATACTTGTGGAACTATTCACATGGTCGCTTGACCGCGAGTGTTATATATTGCGTCGTACATTATATATTTAGCTGAGCTACAGCATTGTTTAATCGTCAAGTATATTATACCTATATATATATATAAGAAATTAGTAAATTGTTATTGTACTTGTGGAATCGAACAGCTCACATGGTGTCCTCCGCGTTTCTTATATTTATATTGCGTCGTACATTATATATTTAGCCAAACTACAGGTTCTAAATATATATTTTATCTACAATTACGCGTGCACCTAATAAATCAGCCCTTTTATGAACACGCACTACGGCCCGTGGCCCCCCATGATGAACATGTTGGAACCGTTGTCCGAATTAGATGCGGGGTTTGAGCCGCAAACGCGGGCCCGCTCGAACACGTGGCCGCTACCACGACCCGAGAACTTTGTCGAGCCGGCCGATGACGCGACGTCGACGGGCAACAAGTGCTCCCCCGGCGGCGGTGGCGGTGGCGGCGCCATGAGCATGGAGGGCATTACCGGCGTCGGCGGTACAATGACTGCAAGTGGCCTACCGGTGCCCGCACTGACAGCTGCTGCAACCGCGAAAAAGAACTCGAGTCGCAGGAACGCGTGGGGTAATCTCAGCTATGCGGACCTGATCACTCAGGCCATCACGTCCGCCCCCGAGAAACGGCTCACGTTGTCCCAGATTTACGAGTGGATGGTCCAGAATGTCCCGTACTTCAAGGACAAGGGCGATAGTAACAGTAGTGCTGGCTGGAAGGTAATTGCGCATTATTTATATATTTTTCAATTTTTCAATTACATATGTCTAGTAGGCACGCGAATGTATCACGTTAGCTTATTCATTACCACTAGTAACATTTTGTATGGTATTCTATTGAATTTTGAAATTGATGCCAAAGTCACAGATGGAACATTATCAACATTGGAGGTGTTTATGTTGCATTATTAATCTTATTCTTATCAATATGAGGCTTATATTATCATATTTATTTTACAAAAGCCACCAAAGTGTTGTAGTTTTTTTCACCAACATTTATAACTATGTATATTTTAAATAAGATAATATTATTTAGCCATGGGACCGCAATGTGTAGAAGTTTGATACACATAAAATATCTTGGTATTTTGTGGAGAATATAGTATAGGGACGATTAGGTTTAAACTGCGACGAGAGCTTCTTGGGCACGTTAAACTCATACCCATACCTTCAGAGAAGATGTGATCAGAATCCCAGGTCTTACTA